>OU343160.1:232260148-233550109 GCA_910595825.1 Philhelius pedissequus
GACAGACTGACAGACTGACAGACTGACAGACTGACAGACTGACAGACTGACAGACTGACAGACTGACAGACTGACAGACTGACAGACTGACAGACTGACAGACTGACAGACTGACAGACTGACAGACTGACAGACTGACAGACTGACAGACTGACAGACTGACAGACTGACAGACTGACAGACTGACAGACTGACAGACTGACAGACTGACAGACTGACAGACTGACAGACTGACAGACTGAGACAGACTGACGACAGACTGACAGACTGACAGACTGACAGACTGACAGACTGACAGACTGACAGACTGACAGACTGACAGACTGACAGACTGACAGACTGACAGACTGACAGACTGACAGACTGACAGACTGACAGACTGACAGACTGACAGACTGACAGACTGACAGACTGACAGACTGACAGACTGACAGACTGACAGACTGACAGACTGACAGACTGACAGACTGACAGACTGACAGACTGACAGACTGACAGACTGACAGACTGACAGACTGACAGACTGACAGACTGACAGACTGACAGACTGACAGACTGACAGACTGACAGACTGACAGACTGACAGACTGACAGACTGACAGACTGACAGACTGACAGACTGACAGACTGACAGACTGACAGACTGACAGACTGACAGACTGACAGACTGACAGACTGACAGACTGACAGACTGACAGACTGACAGACTGACAGACTGACAGACTGACAGACTGACAGACTGACAGACTGACAGACTGACAGACTGACAGACTGACAGACTGACAGACTGACAGACTGACAGACTGACAGACTGACAGACTGACAGACTGACAGACTGACAGACTGACAGACTGACAGACTGACAGACTGACAGACTGACAGACTGACAGACTGACAGACTGACAGACTGACAGACTGACAGACTGACAGACTGACAGACTGACAGACTGACAGACTGACAGACTGACAGACTGACAGACTGACAGACTGACAGACTGACAGACTGACAGACTGACAGACTGACAGACTGACAGACTGACAGACTGACAGACTGACAGACTGACAGACTGACAGACTGACAGACTGACAGACTGACAGACTGACAGACTGACAGACTGACAGACTGACAGACTGACAGACTGACAGACTGACAGACTGACAGACTGACAGACTGACAGACTGACAGACTGACAGACTGACAGACTGACAGACTGACAGACTGACAGACTGACAGACTGACAGACTGACAGACTGACAGACTGACAGACTGACAGACTGACAGACTGACAGACTGACAGACTGACAGACTGACAGACTGACAGACTGACAGACTGACAGACTGACAGACTGACAGACTGACAGACTGACAGACTGACAGACTGACAGACTGACAGACTGACAGACTGACAGACTGACAGACTGACAGACTGACAGACTGACAGACTGACAGACTGACAGACTGACAGACTGACAGACTGACAGACTGACAGACTGACAGACTGACAGACTGACAGACTGACAGACTGACAGACTGACAGACTGACAGACTGACAGACTGACAGACTGACAGACTGACAGACTGACAGACTGACAGACTGACAGACTGACAGACTGACAGACTGACAGACTGACAGACTGACAGACTGACAGACTGACAGACTGACAGACTGACAGACTGACAGACTGACAGACTGACAGACTGACAGACTGACAGACTGACAGACTGACAGACTGACAGACTGACAGACTGACAGACTGACAGACTGACAGACTGACAGACTGACAGACTGACAGACTGACAGACTGACAGACTGACAGACTGACAGACTGACAGACTGACAGACTGACAGACTGACAGACTGACAGACTGACAGACTGACAGACTGACAGACTGACAGACTGACAGACTGACAGACTGACAGACTGAGACAGACAGACTGACAGACTGACAGACTGACAGACTGACAGACTGACAGACTGACAGACTGACAGACTGACAGACTGACAGACTGACAGACTGACAGACTGACAGACTGACAGACTGACAGACTGACAGACTGACAGACTGACAGACTGACAGACTGACAGACTGACAGACTGACAGACTGACAGACTGACAGACTGACAGACTGACAGACTGACAGACTGACAGACTGACAGACTGACAGACTGACAGACTGACAGACTGACAGACTGACAGACTGACAGACTGACAGACTGACAGACTGACAGACTGACAGACTGACAGACTGACAGACTGACAGACTGACAGACTGACAGACTGACAGACTGACAGACTGACAGACTGACAGACTGACAGACTGACAGACTGACAGACTGACAGACTGACAGACTGACAGACTGACAGACTGACAGACTGACAGACTGACAGACTGACAGACTGACAGACTGACAGACTGACAGACTGACAGACTGACAGACTGACAGACTGACAGACTGACAGACTGACAGACTGACAGACTGACAGACTGACAGACTGACAGACTGACAGACTGACAGACTGACAGACTGACAGACTGACAGACTGACAGACTGACAGACTGACAGACTGACAGACTGACAGACTGACAGACTGACAGACTGACAGACTGACAGACTGACAGACTGACAGACTGACAGACTGACAGACTGACAGACTGACAGACTGACAGACTGACAGACTGACAGACTGACAGACTGACAGACTGACAGACTGACAGACTGACAGACTGACAGACTGACAGACTGACAGACTGACAGACTGACAGACTGACAGACTGACAGACTGACAGACTGACAGACTGACAGACTGACAGACTGACAGACTGACAGACTGACAGACTGACAGACTGACAGACTGACAGACTGACAGACTGACAGACTGACAGACTGACAGACTGACAGACTGACAGACTGACAGACTGACAGACTGACAGACTGACAGACTGACAGACTGACAGACTGACAGACTGACAGACTGACAGACTGACAGACTGACAGACTGACAGACTGACAGACTGACAGACTGACAGACTGACAGACTGACAGACTGACAGACTGACAGACTGACAGACTGACAGACTGACAGACTGACAGACTGACAGACTGACAGACTGACAGACTGACAGACTGACAGACTGACAGACTGACAGACTGACAGACTGACAGACTGACAGACTGACAGACTGACAGACTGACAGACTGACAGACTGACAGACTGACAGACTGACAGACTGACAGACTGACAGACTGACAGACTGACAGACTGACAGACTGACAGACTGACAGACTGACAGACTGACAGACTGACAGACTGACAGACTGACAGACTGACAGACTGACAGACTGACAGACTGACAGACTGACAGACTGACAGACTGACAGACTGACAGACTGACAGACTGACAGACTGACAGACTGACAGACTGACAGACTGACAGACTGACAGACTGACAGACTGACAGACTGACAGACTGACAGACTGACAGACTGACAGACTGACAGACTGACAGACTGACAGACTGACAGACTGACAGACTGACAGACTGACAGACTGACAGACTGACAGACTGACAGACTGACAGACTGACAGACTGACAGACTGACAGACTGACAGACTGACAGACTGACAGACTGACAGACTGACAGACTGACAGACTGACAGACTGACAGACTGACAGACTGACAGACTGACAGACTGACAGACTGACAGACTGACAGACTGACAGACTGACAGACTGACAGACTGACAGACTGACAGACTGACAGACTGACAGACTGACAGACTGACAGACTGACAGACTGACAGACTGACAGACTGACAGACTGACAGACTGACAGACTGACAGACTGACAGACTGACAGACTGACAGACTGACAGACTGACAGACTGACAGACTGACAGACTGACAGACTGACAGACTGACAGACTGACAGACTGACAGACTGACAGACTGACAGACTGACAGACTGACAGACTGACAGACTGACAGACTGACAGACTGACAGACTGACAGACTGACAGACTGACAGACTGACAGACTGACAGACTGACAGACTGACAGACTGACAGACTGACAGACTGACAGACTGACAGACTGACAGACTGACAGACTGACAGACTGACAGACTGACAGACTGACAGACTGACAGACTGACAGACTGACAGACTGACAGACTGACAGACTGACAGACTGACAGACTGACAGACTGACAGACTGACAGACTGACAGACTGACAGACTGACAGACTGACAGACTGACAGACTGACAGACTGACAGACTGACAGACTGACAGACTGACAGACTGACAGACTGACAGACTGACAGACTGACAGACTGACAGACTGACAGACTGACAGACTGACAGACTGACAGACTGACAGACTGACAGACTGACAGACTGACAGACTGACAGACTGACAGACTGACAGACTGACAGACTGACAGACTGACAGACTGACAGACTGACAGACTGACAGACTGACAGACTGACAGACTGACAGACTGACAGACTGACAGACTGACAGACTGACAGACTGACAGACTGACAGACTGACAGACTGACAGACTGACAGACTGACAGACTGACAGACTGACAGACTGACAGACTGACAGACTGACAGACTGACAGACTGACAGACTGACAGACTGACAGACTGACAGACTGACAGACTGACAGACTGACAGACTGACAGACTGACAGACTGACAGACTGACAGACTGACAGACTGACAGACTGACAGACTGACAGACTGACAGACTGACAGACTGACAGACTGACAGACTGACAGACTGACAGACTGACAGACTGACAGACTGACAGACTGACAGACTGACAGACTGACAGACTGACAGACTGACAGACTGACAGACTGACAGACTGACAGACTGACAGACTGACAGACTGACAGACTGACAGACTGACAGACTGACAGACTGACAGACTGACAGACTGACAGACTGACAGACTGACAGACTGACAGACTGACAGACTGACAGACTGACAGACTGACAGACTGACAGACTGACAGACTGACAGACTGACAGACTGACAGACTGACAGACTGACAGACTGACAGACTGACAGACTGACAGACTGACAGACTGACAGACTGACAGACTGACAGACTGACAGACTGACAGACTGACAGACTGACAGACTGACAGACTGACAGACTGACAGACTGACAGACTGACAGACTGACAGACTGACAGACTGACAGACTGACAGACTGACAGACTGACAGACTGACAGACTGACAGACTGACAGACTGACAGACTGACAGACTGACAGACTGACAGACTGACAGACTGACAGACTGACAGACTGACAGACTGACAGACTGACAGACTGACAGACTGACAGACTGACAGACTGACAGACTGACAGACTGACAGACTGACAGACTGACAGACTGACAGACTGACAGACTGACAGACTGACAGACTGACAGACTGACAGACTGACAGACTGACAGACTGACAGACTGACAGACTGACAGACTGACAGACTGACAGACTGACAGACTGACAGACTGACAGACTGACAGACTGACAGACTGACAGACTGACAGACTGACAGACTGACAGACTGACAGACTGACAGACTGACAGACTGACAGACTGACAGACTGACAGACTGACAGACTGACAGACTGACAGACTGACAGACTGACAGACTGACAGACTGACAGACTGACAGACTGACAGACTGACAGACTGACAGACTGACAGACTGACAGACTGACAGACTGACAGACTGACAGACTGACAGACTGACAGACTGACAGACTGACAGACTGACAGACTGACAGACTGACAGACTGACAGACTGACAGACTGACAGACTGACAGACTGACAGACTGACAGACTGACAGACTGACAGACTGACAGACTGACAGACTGACAGACTGACAGACTGACAGACTGACAGACTGACAGACTGACAGACTGACAGACTGACAGACTGACAGACTGACAGACTGACAGACTGACAGACTGACAGACTGACAGACTGACAGACTGACAGACTGACAGACTGACAGACTGACAGACTGACAGACTGACAGACTGACAGACTGACAGACTGACAGACTGACAGACTGACAGACTGACAGACTGACAGACTGACAGACTGACAGACTGACAGACTGACAGACTGACAGACTGACAGACTGACAGACTGACAGACTGACAGACTGACAGACTGACAGACTGACAGACTGACAGACTGACAGACTGACAGACTGACAGACTGACAGACTGACAGACTGACAGACTGACAGACTGACAGACTGACAGACTGACAGACTGACAGACTGACAGACTGACAGACTGACAGACTGACAGACTGACAGACTGACAGACTGACTGACAGACTGACAGACTGACAGACTGACAGACTGACAGACTGACAGACTGACAGACTGACAGACTGACAGACTGACAGACTGACAGACTGACAGACTGACAGACTGACAGACTGACAGACTGACAGACTGACAGACTGACAGACTGACAGACTGACAGACTGACAGACTGACAGACTGACAGACTGACAGACTGACAGACTGACAGACTGACAGACTGACAGACTGACAGACTGACAGACTGACAGACTGACAGACTGACAGACTGACAGACTGACAGACTGACAGACTGACAGACTGACAGACTGACAGACTGACAGACTGACAGACTGACAGACTGACAGACTGACAGACTGACAGACTGACAGACTGACAGACTGACAGACTGACAGACTGACAGACTGACAGACTGACAGACTGACAGACTGACAGACTGACAGACTGACAGACTGACAGACTGACAGACTGACAGACTGACAGACTGACAGACTGACAGACTGACAGACTGACAGACTGACAGACTGACAGACTGACAGACTGACAGACTGACAGACTGACAGACTGACAGACTGACAGACTGACAGACTGACAGACTGACAGACTGACAGACTGACAGACTGACAGACTGACAGACTGACAGACTGACAGACTGACAGACTGACAGACTGACAGACTGACAGACTGACAGACTGACAGACTGACAGACTGACAGACTGACAGACTGACAGACTGACAGACTGACAGACTGACAGACTGACAGACTGACAGACTGACAGACTGACAGACTGACAGACTGACAGACTGACAGACTGACAGACTGACAGACTGACAGACTGACAGACTGACAGACTGACAGACTGACAGACTGACAGACTGACAGACTGACAGACTGACAGACTGACAGACTGACAGACTGACAGACTGACAGACTGACAGACTGACAGACTGACAGACTGACAGACTGACAGAGACAGACTGAAGACTGACAGACTGACAGACTGACAGACTGACAGACTGACAGACTGACAGACTGACAGACTGACAGACTGACAGACTGACAGACTGACAGACTGACAGACTGACAGACTGACAGACTGACAGACTGACAGACTGACAGACTGACAGACTGACAGACTGACAGACTGACAGACTGACAGACTGACAGACTGACAGACTGACAGACTGACAGACTGACAGACTGACAGACTGACAGACTGACAGACTGACAGACTGACAGACTGACAGACTGACAGACTGACAGACTGACAGACTGACAGACTGACAGACTGACAGACTGACAGACTGACAGACTGACAGACTGACAGACTGACAGACTGACAGACTGACAGACTGACAGACTGACAGACTGACAGACTGACAGACTGACAGACTGACAGACTGACAGACTGACAGACTGACAGACTGACAGACTGACAGACTGACAGACTGACAGACTGACAGACTGACAGACTGACAGACTGACAGACTGACAGACTGACAGACTGACAGACTGACAGACTGACAGACTGACAGACTGACAGACTGACAGACTGACAGACTGACAGACTGACAGACTGACAGACTGACAGACTGACAGACTGACAGACTGACAGACTGACAGACTGACAGACTGACAGACTGACAGACTGACAGACTGACAGACTGACAGACTGACAGACTGACAGACTGACAGACTGACAGACTGACAGACTGACAGACTGACAGACTGACAGACTGACAGACTGACAGACTGACAGACTGACAGACTGACAGACTGACAGACTGACAGACTGACAGACTGACAGACTGACAGACTGACAGACTGACAGACTGACAGACTGACAGACTGACAGACTGACAGACTGACAGACTGACAGACTGACAGACTGACAGACTGACAGACTGACAGACTGACAGACTGACAGACTGACAGACTGACAGACTGACAGACTGACAGACTGACAGACTGACAGACTGACAGACTGACAGACTGACAGACTGACAGACTGACAGACTGACAGACTGACAGACTGACAGACTGACAGACTGACAGACTGACAGACTGACAGACTGACAGACTGACAGACTGACAGACTGACAGACTGACAGACTGACAGACTGACAGACTGACAGACTGACAGACTGACAGACTGACAGACTGACAGACTGACAGACTGACAGACTGACAGACTGACAGACTGACAGACTGACAGACTGACAGACTGACAGACTGACAGACTGACAGACTGACAGACTGACAGACTGACAGACTGACAGACTGACAGACTGACAGACTGACAGACTGACAGACTGACAGACTGACAGACTGACAGACTGACAGACTGACAGACTGACAGACTGACAGACTGACAGACTGACAGACTGACAGACTGACAGACTGACAGACTGACAGACTGACAGACTGACAGACTGACAGACTGACAGACTGACAGACTGACAGACTGACAGACTGACAGACTGACAGACTGACAGACTGACAGACTGACAGACTGACAGACTGACAGACTGACAGACTGACAGACTGACAGACTGACAGACTGACAGACTGACAGACTGACAGACTGACAGACTGACAGACTGACAGACTGACAGACTGACAGACTGACAGACTGACAGACTGACAGACTGACAGACTGACAGACTGACAGACTGACAGACTGACAGACCTGACAGACTGACAGACTGACAGACTGACAGACTGACAGACTGACAGACTGACAGACTGACAGACTGACAGACTGACAGACTGACAGACTGACAGACTGACAGACTGACAGACTGACAGACTGACAGACTGACAGACTGACAGACTGACAGACTGACAGACTGACAGACTGACAGACTGACAGACTGACAGACTGACAGACTGACAGACTGACAGACTGACAGACTGACAGACTGACAGACTGACAGACTGACAGACTGACAGACTGACAGACTGACAGACTGACAGACTGACAGACTGACAGACTGACAGACTGACAGACTGACAGACTGACAGACTGACAGACTGACAGACTGACAGACTGACAGACTGACAGACTGACAGACTGACAGACTGACAGACTGACAGACTGACAGACTGACAGACTGACAGACTGACAGACTGACAGACTGACAGACTGACAGACTGACAGACTGACAGACTGACAGACTGACAGACTGACAGACTGACAGACTGACAGACTGACAGACTGACAGACTGACAGACTGACAGACTGACAGACTGACAGACTGACAGACTGACAGACTGACAGACTGACAGACTGACAGACTGACAGACTGACAGACTGACAGACTGACAGACTGACAGACTGACAGACTGACAGACTGACAGACTGACAGACTGACAGACTGACAGACTGACAGACTGACAGACTGACAGACTGACAGACTGACAGACTGACAGACTGACAGACTGACAGACTGACAGACTGACAGACTGACAGACTGACAGACTGACAGACTGACAGACTGACAGACTGACAGACTGACAGACTGACAGACTGACAGACTGACAGACTGACAGACTGACAGACTGACAGACTGACAGACTGACAGACTGACAGACTGACAGACTGACAGACTGACAGACTGACAGACTGACAGACTGACAGACTGACAGACTGACAGACTGACAGACTGACAGACTGACAGACTGACAGACTGACAGACTGACAGACTGACAGACTGACAGACTGACAGACTGACAGACTGACAGACTGACAGACTGACAGACTGACAGACTGACAGACTGACAGACTGACAGACTGACAGACTGACAGACTGACAGACTGACAGACTGACAGACTGACAGACTGACAGACTGACAGACTGACAGACTGACAGACTGACAGACTGACAGACTGACAGACTGACAGACTGACAGACTGACAGACTGACAGACTGACAGACTGACAGACTGACAGACTGACAGACTGACAGACTGACAGACTGACAGACTGACAGACTGACAGACTGACAGACTGACAGACTGACAGACTGACAGACTGACAGACTGACAGACTGACAGACTGACAGACTGACAGACTGACAGACTGACAGACTGACAGACTGACAGACTGACAGACTGACAGACTGACAGACTGACAGACTGACAGACTGACAGACTGACAGACTGACAGACTGACAGACTGACAGACTGACAGACTGACAGACTGACAGACTGACAGACTGACAGACTGACAGACTGACAGACTGACAGACTGACAGACTGACAGACTGACAGACTGACAGACTGACAGACTGACAGACTGACAGACTGACAGACTGACAGACTGACAGACTGACAGACTGACAGACTGACAGACTGACAGACTGACAGACTGACAGACTGACAGACTGACAGACTGACAGACTGACAGACTGACAGACTGACAGACTGACAGACTGACAGACTGACAGACTGACAGACTGACAGACTGACAGACTGACAGACTGACAGACTGACAGACTGACAGACTGACAGACTGACAGACTGACAGACTGACAGACTGACAGACTGACAGACTGACAGACTGACAGACTGACAGACTGACAGACTGACAGACTGACAGACTGACAGACTGACAGACTGACAGACTGACAGACTGACAGACTGACAGACTGACAGACTGACAGACTGACAGACTGACAGACTGACAGACTGACAGACTGACAGACTGACAGACTGACAGACTGACAGACTGACAGACTGACAGACTGACAGACTGACAGACTGACAGACTGACAGACTGACAGACTGACAGACTGACAGACTGACAGACTGACAGACTGACAGACTGACAGACTGACAGACTGACAGACTGACAGACTGACAGACTGACAGACTGACAGACTGACAGACTGACAGACTGACAGACTGACAGACTGACAGACTGACAGACTGACAGACTGACAGACTGACAGACTGACAGACTGACAGACTGACAGACTGACAGACTGACAGACTGACAGACTGACAGACTGACAGACTGACAGACTGACAGACTGACAGACTGACAGACTGACAGACTGACAGACTGACAGACTGACAGACTGACAGACTGACAGACTGACAGACTGACAGACTGACAGACTGACAGACTGACAGACTGACAGACTGACAGACTGACAGACTGACAGACTGACAGACTGACAGACTGACAGACTGACAGACTGACAGACTGACAGACTGACAGACTGACAGACTGACAGACTGACAGACTGACAGACTGACAGACTGACAGACTGACAGACTGACAGACTGACAGACTGACAGACTGACAGACTGACAGACTGACAGACTGACAGACTGACAGACTGACAGACTGACAGACTGACAGACTGACAGACTGACAGACTGACAGACTGACAGACTGACAGACTGACAGACTGACAGACTGACAGACTGACAGACTGACAGACTGACAGACTGACAGACTGACAGACTGACAGACTGACAGACTGACAGACTGACAGACTGACAGACTGACAGACTGACAGACTGACAGACTGACAGACTGACAGACTGACAGACTGACAGACTGACAGACTGACAGACTGACAGACTGACAGACTGACAGACTGACAGACTGACAGACTGACAGACTGACAGACTGACAGACTGACAGACTGACAGACTGACAGACTGACAGACTGACAGACTGACAGACTGACAGACTGACAGACTGACAGACTGACAGACTGACAGACTGACAGACTGACAGACTGACAGACTGACAGACTGACAGACTGACAGACTGACAGACTGACAGACTGACAGACTGACAGACTGACAGACTGACAGACTGACAGACTGACAGACTGACAGACTGACAGACTGACAGACTGACAGACTGACAGACTGACAGACTGACAGACTGACAGACTGACAGACTGACAGACTGACAGACTGACAGACTGACAGACTGACAGACTGACAGACTGACAGACTGACAGACTGACAGACTGACAGACTGACAGACTGACAGACTGACAGACTGACAGACTGACAGACTGACAGACTGACAGACTGACAGACTGACAGACTGACAGACTGACAGACTGACAGACTGACAGACTGACAGACTGACAGACTGACAGACTGACAGACTGACAGACTGACAGACTGACAGACTGACAGACTGACAGACTGACAGACTGACAGACTGACAGACTGACAGACTGACAGACTGACAGACTGACAGACTGACAGACTGACAGACTGACAGACTGACAGACTGACAGACTGACAGACTGACAGACTGACAGACTGACAGACTGACAGACTGACAGACTGACAGACTGACAGACTGACAGACTGACAGACTGACAGACTGACAGACTGACAGACTGACAGACTGACAGACTGACAGACAGACTGACAGACAGACGACAGACTGACAGACTGACAGACTGACAGACTGACAGACTGACAGACTGACAGACTGACAGACTGACAGACTGACAGACTGACAGACTGACAGACTGACAGACTGACAGACTGACAGACTGACAGACTGACAGACTGACAGACTGACAGACTGACAGACTGACAGACTGACAGACTGACAGACTGACAGACTGACAGACTGACAGACTGACAGACTGACAGACTGACAGACTGACAGACTGACAGACTGACAGACTGACAGACTGACAGACTGACAGACTGACAGACTGACAGACTGACAGACTGACAGACTGACAGACTGACAGACTGACAGACTGACAGACTGACAGACTGACAGACTGACAGACTGACAGACTGACAGACTGACAGACTGACAGACTGACAGACTGACAGACTGACAGACTGACAGACTGACAGACTGACAGACTGACAGACTGACAGACTGACAGACTGACAGACTGACAGACTGACAGACTGACAGACTGACAGACTGACAGACTGACAGACTGACAGACTGACAGACTGACAGACTGACAGACTGACAGACTGACAGACTGACAGACTGACAGACTGACAGACTGACAGACTGACAGACTGACAGACTGACAGACTGACAGACTGACAGACTGACAGACTGACAGACTGACAGACTGACAGACTGACAGACTGACAGACTGACAGACTGACAGACTGACAGACTGACAGACTGACAGACTGACAGACTGACAGACTGACAGACTGACAGACTGACAGACTGACAGACTGACAGACTGACAGACACAGACTGACAGACTGACAGACTGACAGACTGACAGACTGACAGACTGACAGACTGACAGACTGACAGACTGACAGACTGACAGACTGACAGACTGACAGACTGACAGACTGACAGACTGACAGACTGACAGACTGACAGACTGACAGACTGACAGACTGATGCAGACTGACAGACTGACAGACTGACAGACTGACAGACTGACAGACTGACAGACTGACAGACTGACAGACTGACAGACTGACAGACTGACAGACTGACAGACTGACAGACTGACAGACTGACAGACTGACAGACTGACAGACTGACAGACTGACAGACTGACAGACTGACAGACTGACAGACTGACAGACTGACAGACTGACAGACTGACAGACTGACAGACTGACAGACTGACAGACTGACAGACTGACAGACTGACAGACTGACAGACTGACAGACTGACAGACTGACAGACTGACAGACTGACAGACTGACAGACTGACAGACTGACAGACTGACAGACTGACAGACTGACAGACTGACAGACTGACAGACTGACAGACTGACAGACTGACAGACTGACAGACTGACAGACTGACAGACTGACAGACTGACAGACTGACAGACTGACAGACTGACAGACTGACAGACTGACAGACTGACAGACTGACAGACTGACAGACTGACAGACTGACAGACTGACAGACTGACAGACTGACAGACTGACAGACTGACAGACTGACAGACTGACAGACTGACAGACTGACAGACTGACAGACTGACAGACTGACAGACTGACAGACTGACAGACTGACAGACTGACAGACTGACAGACTGACAGACTGACAGACTGACAGACTGACAGACTGACAGACTGACAGACTGACAGACTGACAGACTGACAGACTGACAGACTGACAGACTGACAGACTGACAGACTGACAGACTGACAGACTGACAGACTGACAGACTGACAGACTGACAGACTGACAGACTGACAGACTGACAGACTGACAGACTGACAGACTGACAGACTGACAGACTGACAGACTGACAGACTGACAGACTGACAGACTGACAGACTGACAGACTGACAGACTGACAGACTGACAGACTGACAGACTGACAGACTGACAGACTGACAGACTGACAGACTGACAGACTGACAGACTGACAGACTGACAGACTGACAGACTGACAGACTGACAGACTGACAGACTGACAGACTGACAGACTGACAGACTGACAGACTGACAGACTGACAGACTGACAGACTGACAGACTGACAGACTGACAGACTGACAGACTGACAGACTGACAGACTGACAGACTGACAGACTGACAGACTGACAGACTGACAGACTGACAGACTGACAGACTGACAGACTGACAGACTGACAGACTGACAGACTGACAGACTGACAGACTGACAGACTGACAGACTGACAGACTGACAGACTGACAGACTGACAGACTGACAGACTGACAGACTGACAGACTGACAGACTGACAGACTGACAGACTGACAGACTGACAGACTGACAGACTGACAGACTGACAGACTGACAGACTGACAGACTGACAGACTGACAGACTGACAGACTGACAGACTGACAGACTGACAGACTGACAGACTGACAGACTGACAGACTGACAGACTGACAGACTGACAGACTGACAGACTGACAGACTGACAGACTGACAGACTGACAGACTGACAGACTGACAGACTGACAGACTGACAGACTGACAGACTGACAGACTGACAGACTGACAGACTGACAGACTGACAGACTGACAGACTGACAGACTGACAGACTGACAGACTGACAGACTGACAGACTGACAGACTGACAGACTGACAGACTGACAGACTGACAGACTGACAGACTGACAGACTGACAGACTGACAGACTGACAGACTGACAGACTGACAGACTGACAGACTGACAGACTGACAGACTGACAGACTGACAGACTGACAGACTAACAGACTAACAGACTAACAGACTAACAGACTGACAGACTGACAGACTGACACATTCTCTCTCATTTAATATCAACTCTTTCGCATCAATTGAAACGAAATTTACTCATTGGAAGTAGGTATACACACAAAAAAAGCTACATATTCTTGTTGCATCCATTTCGTTCACGTTATACCGCAACGAAATGTATCCTCCACTGAAAGCATTGACACAAACAAGAAAAGTATAGCCGAATAATATGAACCAAGTCGTTCAAATTAGCGATGAATTCAAGTTGCACAAAGTATTTACACATGGATATGGGATGTGTGGACACAAAGTGATAACCAAGCAAACATTTTAATTCAGAAATGATAGATAATTAATTAATAAAAGTGAAGAAACCGGCCGAAAAAGAATTCACCTATGATGCAATTAAAATCCTTTTACCTGGGCTCTTAGACAGCGATTTGAATCATTGTAATGATTCATTTATGATCTGAAAAATCGTGATTTAAATTAACGTATATAGGGTTCCACATATTCATTTAAATAATTAATGAATGAATCTTTTTCTAAATCATAAAAATAGTTAAAATAAAATTCAATTGAGTGAAGGATTTCTAAGTATATACCTTCACTTTAATTAATCGTAAGGCATCATTTTTGCGATTCAGAAAAGGTTTAAAGATTACTCACTTAAAGGATTATATGGAACCCTTATATATGTACGTTCATTTAATTGCAGAATTTTCATATCATAAATGAATCATTAAATAATCAAATCGGTGTCTAAGAGCCCAGGTAAAAGGATTCAAATTGCATCATAAGTGAATTCTTTATTTCTTATTCATTTATGATTGATATATATTTTTTTTTTTTTTTTTTTTATAACTGTGCTCAAGGGATTATGAATACCCTCTACATGTTTTTTTCTTAACACAGCGCGGGCATCCGGTGGAAGAAGAGAAAGAAGGATAGGAAAGATGTGTGGCGCGATGTTCTGAGACTAGAGCTGGTTGATGTCTCAGATTTATCTCCAGGGATGGCGGCTGAACTAATGCGGAGAGTCTTATTTATTTACGTCCCTTATAATTCGCATTATTTTATTTATTTCGTTGTCATATTTTATGGGTATGCTAGTTTACTCAATCACATATTGTTAGTGTTATGCCTAAACAGCATGTAATGAGCAAAGCAGCAACTTATTTTATGACAATTTTTAGAATTGTTTTATAATGGAATACGAGTATAAGAAGTTTTTAAAAAAAAAATAACATAAATTTTGTACATATATCTTTATTTTTATCGATTTCTTTTTCATCTTTTTTTTGTAAGTATAAGTAGCTACCTATTTACTATAAAAACACAAGCTGGTTATATACCTATTATTTTTACTTTATTTTGAGCTATTATGTATTCTTTATTATACATATTTGCTCGGATTTATCGCAAAACTTTCAGAACTGATAATCGACTATGCAAATGAAACTTTCGTCGCGCCAATGACCCGTTATCATTTCCCCTTGTAAGAAGGAAAAATAAAAGGACGAACAAAAAAGATCTCCATATGAAGGATCAAAAAACAAGATCTGAGTGTTGTTTTTTAATTTTCTTTTACACAGAGAATGCATATTCCTTTTGCGTTAAAATTTGTAGGATCTTTTTATACATTCATAATTAATTAAAAAAACTGAAGGTTTCTTGAATATTATTCTTCATGTTTGGTGATTAGAATCTGAACCTTCAGATAAATGTTTGCTGGGAATAATCAGGTGCCTACACATATGTACATGGGATAGTTTTTGTTTGTTGGCTCTGTTCTATTCATGGAAGATTATGAACAAAATGGCAATTTTGCTATGAATTGAGTTCTTTTTTGAGTGGATGTAACAAAAAGATTCTCCTGTAAACTGTAAATTAAATTTTGGAATTGCGTTTCATTTGTTCAAGTAATAATTTTATAATTTGTAGCTTGGAGGTGAAATTTAAGATACAAAATGGCATTCAGAAGTCACAGTTTTCCCACAAATATTTAAACTATGTGAACTGGTAATTACTTTTCCCCTAACAGCTTCATCCGTTGAAAGATCTTTTTCAACACTTAAAAGAATAAAGACATATTTGAGAACTACAATTGGCCAGAGTAGGTTATCAGAACTGTCAATGATTACCATATCGAAAAGAAACGTTTGCGAGAAAAAATGTTGGAAGATTCTTTCTATCAAAATGTAATAAGAATATTAAAAAAAAAGAAGAATTGAACTTGAGTATAAACTTGAACTACCGCATTTTTTATTCACGCGTCGCCACTTATTATATGTATGTATGTAAATAAACTTATTGAGTTCGATAAAATGTTATGTCGATACGTTCAATTTTTTGAGGTATATAAATACAAATTTTATAACATTCAGTATAGTTTTGCGCTACCGCGATATGTTTTAAGAAATTTAACAACTAAGGCGTCAAGAGTTAGAAGGGGTTAAGTGACATTTTTGATTTTTTTTACTACGTTGTTAAAAAAAGTCAAAAATTAGGTACAATTCGATGCACTTTTTTTACCTTTTTTGTCACCCTGTTGTATATCAAATTTTAGGAAGCGTTGCCGCTGGGCGGCGGATGCGTTGTTACTTTAAACTGTTTTTTTTAAAGCCTTGAAATATTTAAAAAGAATACACCATGAATTATAAAATTCAAGGAATAGTTACAATAGTATGTAGGCACCTACGTACAATGTATACATTTAAATATACATTTAAGTCTATATTATGAATTTTAATCATGTAACTTAGTAGGGTAATGCATACCTATACCTACATAGATGGAATATGTACCTACCGTGGATGTCAAAAGTAAGTAACCACCCATATGGTTTGTTGAATAATATACAATATAAACAACAAATTAAAGAAAAATCGATTTCCAACAATATAAAACAAAAGCTTTATTATAGCAGTAAATCAAAATAAACATAAAAATTCAAATTTTCACTAATAAAAAACTAAACATATTCCATATTTTACATGTCAAAAGTAAATAAACATCTGTTATTTCTTTAATAAATATATTCAATTAGTACTTCGTTGGGCTCTCTTTAGAGTTTATAACTTCGTTGTGGCTACCTGGCATGGATAGAGCCAAGTTATTTGTAACATCAGAATATATTTGGGACCATTCTTCAACTAAAGCCCTTTCTAAATGTTCTCTATAGTCCTTTTACGAATTTGAGTGTCCAAATGATCTCATAAATGTTTATGGTGTTTAGGTCCGGCGATTGTGAGGGTGTTCGAGTTGTTTTGGAGTTCGATAAAGCAACAATTCTTTAACGAGCCGCGAGGTATCCTTAGGATCATTGTCTAGTTCAAAGATCCAATTGCTAAGCAAACCTAATTTGTCTACGCTCGGTTGCACGTTATTCTTTAGGATGTTAAGATAGTCTTGCTTATTAAATGAAGACAAGATTTCCGACTCCAGATGCCTTTATAGTTCTCAAGTACGTTTGAAATTTTCCAAAGTTTTAAATTTTTCAAATGTATCAATATTTTTTTCACTGAAACAAGGTTTCTATTAACAATTTGGCCATTTTCCCGATATGATGTTCCTTTTTCTTCAAATCCACAATAGACTTTTGCGTTTCCAAAGAAATTTCACTTCTCATTGATAAAAAGTAATTTTGCACTACTGTTAAGCTTTTAAACACAACTATAGCTCATAATCTGAAGTAATGTAAAAAGAAAGATTTACCTCCACCGCCATAACTATTAAGTTTTTTTTATATTTTATTAGTGACAAATGTACTAGTTTTATTTTGAATTTTTATTTACTGCTAATAAATAAAGCCTTTGTTTTATATAACTGAAATTCCATTTATGATTATTTATTTTTATTAAATTGTATATTATTCAATTAATTATATGGGTGTTTACTCACTTTTGACACTCACAGTACCTATATAATAAAATTGAAGAATGTAAGTGGAGGTACGAAAAATCCACAAACCGAATTAACCACTGGGACCCATTGTGTCGTCTATGAAAGTCCCATGTTATGAATTGTCTAAGTACATAGGTAGAATTCTACAAGGTGTTACTCGCAACTCAAAGTACACTGTAAAAAATTCGTTCCAGTTTATTGAAAAGACAAGAGAATTAGAACTAAGGGAACATTAAGTCTTTGTTTCTTTCGATGCGGTGTCACTTTTCACGAATATTCCGGTGCAGGTGGCGATAAACATTATAAAGAAAAAGTGGAGTATTATGAGTAAACACACAAGCCTTAGCTTAAATAAATTCTTGGAAATGTTTGACTTCTGTTTGCAGGATAACAACCTTTTTCAATATAAAGACAACATATATAAACAAATACATGGAATCCCAATGGGGAATCCACTTTCACCTACCATCGCCGACCTTGTCCTAGATTTTTTGTTAGAAGAAACGTTCAATTCAATAAATCCGCCAAAATTCATCACCAAATACGTTGATGACATATTTGCAGTAATGGAAAATCGTGAGATTGACAAAGTTTTGCAAAGTCTTAACGCATTCAACTCCAAAATCCAATTCACGGTGGAAAAGGAAAAAAATAAAACGATAGCATTTTTGGACGTTAACATTAATCGTGAGATAAACAGACTCACCTTTGACTGGCATCAGAAAGAGACAGCATCCTGAAGAATCGTCAATTTTCGATCAAATCAAGCGAAACATATTAAAGTCAATACGGCTTCCAACCTTATTAAGAAAGTCCTTACGATTAGTGAAAAGAAATTCCATCCCGCCAACAAAGAGAAAATAACAAAAATCCTTATTGATAATGGGTATCCGCTAGATATGATTCGCGAATTAATAGCACAACACCAAACCAATCACCAACAAAGCAATAAACATGAAGGAGCAGGTTATTTCAAAAGTATGGTTTACGTGCCGAAACTTGCTGAAAGTTTTAAGAAAACCATCGCTAGCAAAGCTAAAGATGTCAATGTTGCTTACAAATCCAACCAAACACTTAACACACTGTTTACAAAACTTAACAAGAAAAGTGAAAAGGATCAAAGTACAGACGTTGTATATAAGATCAATTGCCTAGGCAACGAAAGAGTAAATTGTGAACTATGTTACATTGGCACTACCAAGCAGCTTTTAAAACAAAGGATCTTAAATCACAAATCTGATATCAAGTCCAAAAGTTCTCAGAAAACAGCTCTTGCTAGTCACAGCTTAGAAAGAAATCATGCTCCAGACTTTAAAAATGTGCAAATTCTTCAAACGGAAAAACATACATCGAAACGATATACGTTAGAAACTTTGCACATTTTGAATAACAAAAATAACATTAACAGGAAGCAGGATACACAGTGTATCTCGTCGGTGTACTGTTCCCTAGTCTCTACATAACTGCGATACATACATACATACATCAATAGTTTTGTTGCTCCTTTAAAAGAAAATTTTATTAAACAGTTGTTGACTAAACTTCTAACTAAGAAGAAGTGCTTTAATTTAAATATTCAATCACAAAACTGTCATTTTTTTAATTTATATATATATATATATATATATATGTAATTTGATAAAATAGTTTCGTTCATATAATTGTAGTTGTAAAATCTTAACAACTAAATGTAAACATACAAATGTTTCTCTTATTTTGTTTCATGGTTAATAAAGTGCCCCTGAAGAAGACTGAAAACTCAGTCGAAACGTTGGGAAAACTAATGAATATCTTTCATTAATAAATTATCACGACCAAAAAAGCCGAAGAAGTGAAATCTTCAAATTTTAAAATTGAACATATCGAATTGGTCAAAACACTTTTAATTAGATAGTTTAGATGATGATAAAGAATTTTGTATTGGTTCTGTAAATTTTGAAGAGAAAGTCTAAATCCAAATTAACGTTGATAAAATAAATAAAATATCAAATATGTAGTTTAAAAAATTTTTAGTAATTAATGATATTGTAATCAAAATTGAATTAGACACGGGAGCAGAAGCAAATGTAATAAGCTTGAAAACATTTGAGCACATTAACTTGTCAAAAAATTTGTCACTTAGCAAATGTGTAGGAAATTTAACTGCGTTTGTTAGATTAGGTTAATATTCTTGGTCTGTGTCAAGTAAATGCTTTCATTGGCAGAAACAAGGTCAGACAAGGAAAAATTAATTTCTTTGTGGTTAATGAAAACGTCAGTACAGTCTTAGGTAAAAATGATTGTTTTAGAATCGGTCTCGTCAAGCAAAATATGTCGTCATCAATTAATCAAATTAATAAGGAGCCAAATGTTTGGGTGGCCTTGGCGCGATAGGTGTGTGCTCGCCTGTCAACCTCGTGGTCGCAGGTTCGATTCTTGCCGTTGTCTATTTCTTCTTATATTCCATTAAAAACCAATTATAAAAACTGTCATAAAATGAGTTGCTGATTTACACAGTACATGTTGTTCAGGCATTAGACTAACAACATGTGATGGAGTAAGCTAGTATAGCCATAAAATATGACAACGAAATAAAGAAAATAATGTGAATTAAGACAGACATAAATAAATAAGACACGGAGATTTCTCCGCATTAGTTCAGCCGCTATCCCTGGAGAAAATATCTGAGACAACAACCACCTACGGTCTCAGAACATCGCGCTACAAATCTTTTCTATCCTTCTCATTATCTTCTTTCACCGGATGCCCGCGCTGTGTTAAAAACATATAAAGGGTATTAATAATACATTGAGCGCGTGCAAAATTATATAAAACAAAAAAAATGTTTTGATTAAGAATATTGAATTGCAATTTCGTCACTTATACATTGGTTTAGGTTGTTTAAATGGTGAATTCAAACTTAAAGTTAATCCTCAAGTTAATCCAGTGATTGATGTACCCATTTAAGCTTCATGAAAAATTAGAACAAGAATTAAAACGTAATGAAAAAATGAGGTGATAGAAAGAGTCAACAGTCCAACGCGATGGGTCAATTCAATTGACTTGGTTGGAAAATTTGATGCTTCCTTACGACTTTGTTTGGATCCAAGAAATCTGAACAAGGCTCTTCAACGGGAGCACTATCCGATTAATAATATTGAACTTATAAAATCTTAACTGTCAGGTTCGAAATGTTATTCTACACTAGATGCCATCAAATATTATTGGATGCTAAAATTAGATGAAGAAAGTTCTAAATTATGTACCTTTAATACACCTTTTTTGAAGGTATAAGTTTCTTAGATTGCCGTATGGAATAAAAGTAGCACAGGACATTTTACACCATTCAGTGACAGAAATCTTTATAGATTTAGATGTAATCATTTACATAGATGATATTTTAGTTTATGGTAAAAATATTTAAGACCATAACAGAAAATTAATTCAGATACTAGAACGTATGGACAAAGTTGGTCTGAAACTCAATAAAAAAAATGTAGATTTGGGTTAACCGAAATAAAATTCCTTGGTTGCATATTTAACGAGCTTGCTGTAAGCACTGACAATCAAAAAGTCGGAGCAATTTTATAAATGAAGTCTCCAATTTCTGTGCAAGAAGTTCAAAGATTTTTAGGTACAGTGACATATTTTGGGTCATTTATTCCTAATCTATCCAACGAAATAGAGCCATTACGCCAATTGCTTAAGAAGAATGTTTATTTTCAAAGGAATGAGTCATTGGAAAGGATCTTTACAAATTTAGGGTCACTTGTCTCCACACCACCAGTCCTGGCGTATTTCGACCCGGCAAAGCCAATCGTTCTATCTGTTGATGCCTCACATTTTGCGGTAAGGGGTTATCTTTTATAAGAAAGTCGTCCCATAGCTTTTGCGTCCAAGACCCTCACCGACTGTCAACGCAGTTATGCTCAGATAGAGAAAGAACTCTGTGCGATTCAATTCGGATGTGAGAAATGGCATCAATTCATTTATGGTCAAACAATTGTGGTGGAAACTGACCACAAGCCACTTGTACCTCTTTTCAAGAAAGCATTGGTACATGTTCCGGCAAGGCTGCAGAGAATGATGCTTCGTCTGCACGCCTATGACCTAGAAGTCATGCATAAGCCATGTAAAAAAATTTATTGAAGTCACTAAACTTCGGTCAGCAAAAGCGTTTGAAATTTTAACTAACTCAAAGTCAATTTTTGCACAGCATGGGTTACCATCAGAATTGATGTCTGACAATGGCCCACCATTTAACTCGTCAGAATTCAAGGAGTGTTCAAATGAATGGATGTTTGACCATATTATTTGTAGCCCATACTACCCAAAATCCAATGGTATAAGCTGTCAAACAAATGCTAACTAAATGCTCCGAAACTAATGGAGATCCTTACCTTGGGCTTCTTAATCTTCGAACTACTTTTAACTAAGTTACACTATATCGCAGTTGTTGATGTCGAGAAAGCTAAGAGCACGGCTTCCGACGCATCAAGGGTAACTTAAACCAGCTGTTGTAGATGAAGGACTATATAGAAAAGAAGCTCAAGATTACCAAAATAAAATAAAAGCCAACTACGATACAAACTCAAGAGACAGAGCAGCAATTACAGATAACATACCAGCTTACTTCAAAAAAAAATTCCAGAGGGTCAATGGGAAAAGGGTACGGTGGTAGAGGTTAATAAAATGCCAATATCTGTAATTGTAGAAAGTCAGTAAGGAAGGCGATACCGCCGTTATGAACGAGATATTCTAATTGATGAAACTACTATACATACACAAGAACAAGACATAATAAAACATTAAATCTTCGATCCGGCAAACCGCTTCCTAGGAATTTAATTTGAATATAATTACAGTTTTGCTTCTGGTCTATTAATAAGTTATATCAATAAATTGAATTATTCAACTTGAATATTTTAAGAAGAAATATATCGCCGCATGAGTGCTTAAGTGCCCCATAGACCACTTTTTCGGGAAATGGAGTTAATGATGCAGTTATACTAAATCGAATTTTCTATATCGTTTGGTGTTATTCCCGTTGGCCTATCTTCATTATAGACCACAATTTGCTCGGTGGTTTTGGTGCTTATGTGACGTATATCCTACATGTATACTACGTAGGGCAATATTTGTAGAAGTGTACCTATTATAACTGTTTAATGCTTAAGTGTCCTATGACTAAGGGCTATGGATATAGAATAAATATAACCGATACATATTATCGGTGCTTAATTGACCCATACCCATACGGGGTTGGACATAGAGCATTTAAGCTCTCACGATAGATCTAAGATAAGTGACATTTTTAGTGCTTAAGTGCTCTATATCCATAGGTCAAATTGCATTCAGCTTGAAAATTATAAATAGAAGCAACATTTTCGCGAGAAATTCAGTTGGTTTCGCGCTCTCGTAGGGTAAAGGTCGATAGAGTGCAAGCTGGTGAGTAAAATAATTATGGCTGATAAGAAGAGGTAAGAATTTTTGTTTCAAAATAAATTATTTGTAATTAGTCGAATTGTTAACTAAAATATTTTAAACAAACAAAATATGTATGCGATTTCTGGAGACAATTCTGCTACACCAAAAATAAATTCTGGTTCTCATGATGAATAACACAGATCCTAGTCACCACCTCCATACTTAGATCCTATTGTACAAAAGTAAGTTTTATTTTGTAAAATAAGTTTATTGTTAGTCTATATGATTTTATAGATGATGGTTGGGCCTTGTAGGACGCGAGAAGTCACTGATTGGTGTCAACATGGCGACGTCCAGTGATACAACGAATACTACACGTCAATTGCGCTTATTTTACCTCCAAGTGGTAACCATCGGATACTGGTCTCGTTCATCCGAACTTGAATCTTCTATCCGAAATGTCTGGCTGTATAACTGGGCTGAAGTCTTGGACGAGCCTATAAGAAGGATGGTGTGCGGCGGATGAATTCACCACAGAGAATCAACGGTGCCATCAACAGCACTGAGGACAGACACCGAGAGGAGTGTTCCCACTAAGGCACTTTTCCCTCTACAAGACGACATCAGAAGAATTCCCCAGATGGAATCAACGGTGGCGTCTACAGTTCCAGTGAGGCTGAACTACTTAGTGAACACCTTATACGGGCTACTACGACATATTCGGAGCTCAGGCTTATAAGGAGCGGCTCCCCGCCCTTGGAGTTAAATTGTAACGGTCTGGTCCTCCAGGTTGGAGGTCGTGCCGTCGGGGTGACTTCCCGGCCACGTTAAGCAACTTTTAGTTTCGAAGCAACAACAAGCCTCGGATACGGACGGATTTACTGTTGACGAACCCTGCAAACGAAATAAGGACAACGAACTTCGGATTTTCACGTGGAATGTTCTGTCTCTTTATAGACCTCGTGCAGCCGAAGATTTAGCGGAGGCCCTAGGCTGCTACAAAGCAGACATCACCGCCATCCAAGAAGTGCGATGGGATGGGCCGGGCAAACGAAAATTGAAAGAAAGCGATATCTTCTATGGTGACTGCTATCGACCACAAGGGCAACGCCTTTTTGGATTGGTCGTTAGAGGCAGACTTAGAGAAGAAATCTTGAGTTTCAACTGTGTGAACGAGCGCCTCACGACAATTCGCATCAAGCCTAAATTCGCCAACATCAGCCTCATATGCGCACATGCCCCTACAGGGGAGAAAAATGAAGACACCAAGAACGAGTTCTACGAGCTCCTGGACAAGACGTATGCGCAATGCCCTAGTTATGACATTAAAATTGTCTTAGACGTTTTAATGCCAAACTAGGAAGAGAAAACGTCTTTGGTGGCACAATCGGAAAATATAGCCTGCACGACACCACCTCCGATAACGGACTCAGGCTAATCGACTTTGTTGCGGGGCGAAACCTTGTGGTACCCAGTACGCAGTTCCCGCATATACACAAAGTGACATGGCGAATTCCTGGTCAATCACCCGCCAACCAGATTGACCACATTGCGATCAACACAAGGCACTCCTCCAGTATCAAGGATGTACGAACGTTCCGAGGAGCCAACGTGGACTCGGACCACTACCTCGTTGTAGCCAAGGTAATGCTAAGGATATCCAGACCAAAGGCAAAACGGGACAATACTGTGAGAAAATTTGACGTCGGGCGGCAGTTGACAGTGGAAGAGTTGCCAGGAAGCAATCAGAGATACCGCCTCTAACGTGCTTGGCCTCGCACGATCACCACCGAACCCTTGTTCGATGAAGAATGCCGGCAAGTACACACAGCCAAACAACAGGCATACAAAGCGGCGCTGCATAGAAGGACTTGAGCTGCTCGCGAGCTCTACGAGCAAAAGAGGAAAAAGGAACACAAGCTTCTAAGAAGGAAAAATAAAGAGCATGAAAAGCGCGCAATCGAGGAAATAGGGGGATGCCATTGCAGGAATGAAATTCGGAAGTTTTACCAAAAAGTAAAGAGTACCTCCCAGGGGAACAAGTCCCGAACCGAAAACTGCAAAGATGATCAGGGGAACATCGTGATAGAATCGCAGTCGGTGCTGAGGATATGGAAAAATTATGTCGGCAAATTATATAACGGCGATGACGAACCGAATCCCGCTTTTGTACAGACTGTACCATTCAACCTGGATGACGTAGGCCAACAATACCGTCCACCCGATCTCGACGAAGTTAAGATAGCTATATCTAAGTTTAAGTCCAACAAAGCTGCTTGAGCTGAGCTCGGCTTGCGGCCGAGTTGTTCAAAGCTGCTGGCGATGAACTGTTAAGGAGTATGCACCAACTCCTCTGCAAAATATGGTCGGAGGAAAGCATGCCCGATGAATGAAACCTCAGCATTGTTTGGCCGATCCTCATGACAGGCGATCCTCTAGCCTGCACCAACTACAGAGGCATCAGTCTTCTTTATACCGCCTACAAGATCTTCTCTGCCGTACTTTGTGAGCGCCTAAAGCCTTTCGTCAACAACCTGATAGGTTCTTATCAGTGTGGCTTTAGTCCAGGGAAGTCCACTATCGACCAAATATTCTCACTAGGGCAGATCTTGGAAAAACCCCAGGAATTTCAAATCGATACTCACCACCTTTTTATCGATTTCAAGGCCGCGTATGACAGCATCTACAGAGACGAGCTATATAGAGCCATGTCTAGTTTTGCCATCCCTACCAAACTCGTTCGTTTATGCAGGATGACGATGGAGAATGCACGCTGCTCCATCAAGATCGGCAAAGACCTCACAGATACCTTTGATGTCAAAAAAGGTATTAGGCTAGGCGACGTGCTGTCATGCGACTTCTTTAACATCATTCTTGAAAGAATAGTGCAAAACTCTCACGTCAACACTAGAGGCACAATCTTTCAAAAGTCCGTCCAATTACTCGCTTACGCTGACGACATTGACATAATCAGACGAACAAAGCGTGATGTCAATGGTGCTTTCGTGAGTATTGAGAAGGAAGCCAAGAAGATGGGTTTAACAGTGAACGGAAGCAAAACAAAATATATGCTGTCAACAAGAAAGGACACCCAGCACCGGCGTCTCGGACAGAACGTCACTATAGACAGCTATAATTTTGAAGTGGTCAGAGACTTTGTATACCTAGGATCCGCTATAAACTCAGCGAATGATACCAGTGCTGAGATCAAACGCAGAATTACTATTGCCAATCGCTGTTTCTTTGGGCTAAGAAGGCAATTGAGAAGCAAAGCCTTTTTTGGAGCAACTAAACTGTCCATATATAAAACGCTCATCATCCCAGTACTGATGTATGGTGTAGAGACATGGACAATGTTAACGGTGGATGAGAACGCGTTAGGTTGTTTTGAGAGGAAAATTCTCCGGGTGATTTTTGGTCCTGTCTGCATAGATGGGGAATGGAGAACACGATAAAACAACAAACTATACGGGCTTTACAGCGATACCGACCTAGTCACAAAATTGAAAATCCAACGACTGAGATGGCTGGGTCACCTATAGCGAATGGACACCAATGCTCCGGCCCGGAAAGTCTTTGAATCCTGATAGCGCAGTAGAGGTGGGCAGCGTAAAAGGTGGCGCACGCAAATGGAAGAGGATCTCAACCAACTTGGGGTTCGAAACTGGAGACAGATAGCTAGAAACCGAGCCGAGTGGAAGAAGCTTGTTGGTTGAGGCCCTGGTCCACCCCGGACTGTAGCGCCACCTTAAGTAAGTAAGTAAATATATGATTTTATAGAGCGGTTAATTTTTCTGATTCCGAGAAAGGTGGTAGTCCATCTCTTTTCGGAGATGATTCAATTGCTGACAGAAACTTTCAACCGGATCTAAGTGATCTGTCATCTTCTGACCAAGATCACAATGAATATTTCGAAGGAGAAGCACCAGATGCAAGCTCGGGTCAATCTGAAGAGATGGTCATACTAAATTTCGTTGGATCCAGAAGCAGTACCTTCTAACTTGAATATATCACAAGATGTGGAGAAACAAACTGGAGAAAGTCTACTTCTTACGCCATCGTCCATTAAGAAAACGAATTTGCCACCAAGAAAGAGACCACGAAATGCTTCCGAATGGAAAAGAGAAGTGCGCAAGAGGCTTAGAGAACAAGGTAAGCCATATAAATCACAAAAAGGCCGAAACATGACTGCCAAGGTCTTACAACCATGTGGTTGCAATCATTGTTGCGTGTATTTATGTACAAAGAATTTCTCGGAAACAGAGCGACAAATAATACATTCCCAATTTTGGACGCTCAACGTTCGAGAAAAGCAATGTTTTTATTCGAAATATATACTCCGTGAACCTTGCAAGCGCAAAAGAACTTCGGCCAGAGAAAGTCGAAAATCCTTGTCCTTCTCATACTATTTACCCCATCAAAAGCACTAAAATAAAATAAGAGTTTGTCGATCGTTTTTCCTATCTACGATTTCTGTTTGTGCAAAAAGTATTTAAGACTTCTTCAAACATAATTTTAATTCTGCAGCTGGCTGGCCCCTTCCTTCAAGAAAAAGAATGCAATGCAAGAAAGCAATAGAAGAATCTATTTTGAATGAAGTTCGGAAGCACATAGAGAGTTTTACTGTTGTAGACTCACACTACATCAAGGCAGAAAGCCAAAGGCAGTATTTAGAGCCTTCAGTGCAATCGGTACAAGACATGTATAAAATGTTCAAAGAAACTACCGGGAGAGATCAAATAAAAATATCTATATATCGAAAAGTATTTAATACTGAGTATGATCTTTACTTTCATTATCCCAAAAAGGACAAATGTGATATATGTGAAAAGTTCGCAAATAATAAAAAACCAACTACTGATAAGAAAAAAAAACGTTTCAAATATACAAAGATCTAAATGAAAAGGCAAAGCAGCGCAGAAATATTGACAGAAGTAAGGATAATAAAACAGCTGTGATAGGTTATGATCTTCAAAATGTTTTCATTTCACCAAAGGGCAATTCGTCAAATTTTTTTACAAAAGAAAATTTCAGACCTATAATCTAACCGCACATTGTAATTTAAATAATCTTACTTATTGTGCAATTTGGTATGAGACACAGAGTGATCGCACAGGCAATGATATAGCTACTGCTCTAATTAAAATCTTACAAGGCGTATTGCGGGACAACCCAGAGATTGAAGTTATAATACCTTGGAGTGCCTCTTTCGTACCGCAAAACAGAAATAGAATAACATCTCTAATAAACTACCGGGAGAGAACAAATAAAAATATCTATGTATGGAAAAGTATTTAATACTGAGTATAATCTATCCTTTCATTATCCCAAAAAGGAAAAATGTGATACATGTAAGAAGTTCGCAAATAATAAAAAACCAATTACTAATAAGAAAAAAAAACGTTTAAAATATTACAAAGATCTAAATGAAAAGGCAAAGCAGCGCAGAAATATTGACAGAATTAAAGATAATAAAACAAGTGTGAGCAAAAGAAATCAAGTATTTGCAAAATGATTTATCCATAATCAAGTACAGAGAGGATTATGGTGAGAATGCTGCAGAAAAAATATTACAGGTCTTCTTAAATAAAGTGACATTACGCGGTATGGCTCAAGGAAGTACTTCACCTGCTTCAGCCTTCATGCTTCCAATAATTGCTATACCTTATAATACTTTACGCCCATCACAAGACAAATTGAAGATATCGTTTCAATCTTTCCCTATATGGCTCAGGAGGATGTCAGCTTTTATAAAATTATTCTTAATCTGACATAAAATGTTTTTAAGTCATTTAATTTAAACCGCCCAAACAAAGAAGCTGTGCAAAATAATTATAATAAAAAATAAGCAAAGGGTGTTTCTATAATTAAGATAACCTATGTACCTATAAATATAAGATATTTACTTAACCGAATTAAATGTGTTCTTGTAGACTTTTTTAATTTTTCATTTTAAGGAGTTTTTTAATTTTGTATTTTTTTTATATAAATAAAAAAAAATTTTAAAATAATAAAATTAGTTTTTTATTTTAAAACAAAATCATTTCTATAAGATTACATAAGTATGTACCATTAATTGAAGAAAACGCAAACAATATTTTTATATTATTTTTGTTTTTGTTTTAGTGGACTGTGTGGATTTAAAGCCAATTGAATGAATTTGTGACCTTTAGTCCAAAATGCGTATCGCCCAGGTACTACAGCTGGGCTCATCAGTTAGATGCTGTAGTACCTTTCTAAGACGCATTATTTTTTGATCGATGTTTACCGACTTTAATAAAACTTACAGCGATTACTCACTGTAAATTATATTTTTTTAGGGGAATTTGGTTATAATTTGTTTGGCTTATAATTCTAGGTGCATGAAAATTGTGAATTTATTTTTCAAACCCTAAAATTCGTTTTCTGAGGAATAATTTCAAGGTCTATGGGCACTTAAGCACTCGGGCGGCAATATTAGTTTTTTATATTAAAAAAAAAACAGTATTATCTTATTTTTTCAAAGGGACATGTTGTATACCTATTTTGTCTAATCGAACTCTCTCATAACTTTAACATTATGCTAATGAAAATTTTAAATTATTTTGAGTTAATAAGCAGATCTTATTCAATGAACGTCTTGTCTTGGACTTATGATTTTGGTCCAAATATAACATTACCGTTTGTTAAAAATGTGTTATTATACCTCAGTATATATATTAAGAAGAGTGAAATAAAGACAGTGTTAAATGTACAGTCGTTGCGTAAACATCATTTTGCCTCAATCTAGGAAAGCACAACAGTTATAGAAAACGTAGTTGCAGAATCTAAAAAAAATTGCTCAGCAGCAATCAATTTTAATAAGTAACATACCGAAAAAAGTCTTCAAGGAAGAGCCATGTCCACAGCAACACGTTGCAGCACAATCTTCAGCAGAATATTCACTCAAAGTTTTGGCTCACAACATTCAGGAGTTTCACTTTGATCCAGATAATGGAATCGCATTCAAACAATGGTATGTCCGATACTCAGATTTATTTGAGAAAGATGCTACAAAATTCGACAGTGCTGCAAAGGTTAGGTATCTAATGGGAACCTGGGACCTCAAGAACACAGTCGGTATGTACATTTTATCCTACCTTAGCAATTGAAGGATTTTAATTTTAAATCCACGATAAAGAAATTAGAAATGATTTTTGGATGAAAAGAATCTATATTCAGCATGCGCTGCCGCTGCTTCCAACTCGGAAAATCAACTGAAGATGATTTTGTCACATGTGCAAACGAAGTAAACAGGCAGTGCAAAAATTATCTGGCGATCAATTTAAATGCTTAATGTTTGTGACTGGTGTCCAATCATCGTCTGAATCTGCCATTAGATCAAGGCTTTTCGCTCTTTTAGAATCAGAAACAGCAGAAAATTTATTAACATTGGACAAACTCATTTCAGAATGTCATCGCATTTCAAGCATCCGGCACGACACGCAGCTGATCGAGGCACATTCGTCACCATTATCATACTCAACAAAAGCAATCAAACATAAGCTTAGAGAGGACATTATCCCAAATTGCATCGTGGAAAAAGCATTGTTAATGACGCCCAAGGTAATCCAATGAATATATTAGGATATTTTAACTGCGAAGTGAGTGTTATTAACCAAACCCATTCAGCAAAATATTTTGTTAGTGCCAGATCAAAACTAAATTTCTTGAAAATTGATTTAATTGGCAAATTTGGTTTGTGGATCAACCTTTAAGCTCAGTTTGAAGAAGCCAAATGGTCAGCTAAGAACTTGTCCCGATTATTCTACTGGCTTAAATGCAGCACTTCAATCGCATTTATATAATCTGCCAAGGCCAGAAGAAATTTTTATTAAACATTCTAAAAACAAATTCCTTACTCACATTGATCTATCAGATGCCTATCTCCAAATTCAAGTCAATGAGGACTCTAAAGTTTTCCTGATTATAAAAACACATCAGGAGCTATTTGCATGGAACAGGCTACCGCCAGGAGTAAAAGGGGGACCTGGGTAATTCCAACAACTTACGGACACCATGTTGGCAGATAAAAAAATTGCTTCAACGTATATTGATGATCTCCTTGTATCAGTAAAAACTCGTGCAGATCATGATCGATGTCCTTTTGCCCTTTTAAAGGACTTCACGACTACAGGTTTAAGATAAAAATCAGTAGGTGCAATTTTTTAATGTCAGAAGTTAAATATTTAGGCCACATTTTCAACGCCGAGTGCACGAAACCTGACCCCAAGAAAACAGAGGCTATAAGGAACATGCCAGCTCCAAAAACTCTGCCCCAGCTTCTCTCCTTTTTAGGTCCTGTAAATTACTATGGAAAGTAAATTAAAAATATGAAAAATTTCGGGCACCGTTGGATCATCTGTTGAAGAAGGATGTGAAATGGAGCTGGACCACTAAATGTGAAACAGCTTTTCAGGAATTAAAAAAAAAATATTGAAGTCAGACCTCGCTCTTATCCATTATAATATTGATCATCCAATGAGAGTAGTTGCCGGTGCTTTCAACGACGGAATTGGAGCCTGTTTATCTCACCGTTTTTCCGACGATAAAATCAAGGTTGTTTGCCAAGTTTCCAGATCACTAACCTCAGCGTAAAAAAGTTACACCCAAATTGAAAAGAAAGGAAGGCTTAGCTCTAGTTTTTGCTGTAACTCGGTTCCACAGAATGATACTTGGTGGGAGATTCTTGATGGAAACCGATCACAAGCCCTTGCTTGCAGTGTTCAATCCCAACAAAGGAATTAGGAAACGCAAATATTCTTCCGAGACTTATTGGGAACAACGATCTGATCAGACTTGGCTAGGGGAGGATTCAAATTCTAGTTTTAAGGCCGAGCTATATTTGACAACATCAGGCAGCTTCCAGTGACACAGCCAAGAGCCTTCAACATCGGGTTTTGAAACAGCTGCACAAGGGGCATCCAGGAGAAGAACGCTTGAAATCTCTCGCACGAAGTTATGTCTATTGGCCTGGACTGGATGATGAAATCAAACTTTTTGTAAAACAGTGCAGCAATTGTCAACTGGCAGCAAAATCACCAACGAAAGTTTCATAAGCATCGTAGCCTTTATGCAGTCGTTCTTGGCAGCGAATTTACGTAGACTACGCACGGCCCATCAATAACACCTGGATATTGGTAGTAGTGGACAGGGACTCAAAGTGGCCCGAGGTTATATCAACAAAATCAACAACGTCAACAGAAACTGTTAAGAGACTGGTGCAATTATTTTCACGATTTGCGTATCCAGAATTGTTGGTGTCTGATAATGGCACCCAATTCACCAGCAACCAGTTTCAACTTTTTTATTCTGAAAACTTAGTCGAACACATAAAAACAGCTCCAAACTATCCTCAATCAAACGGTCAAGCAGAGCGGGTTGTTGGTACACATAACACGGCATTACATAAGCTAAATAGGGAGGGGAATATAAACGAAATTTTAAATACTTCTCTTGTCTCTTATAGGTCAACTCCCACCAAACCCTAAGCACCAAATCACCAGCAGAGCTAATGTTGGGAAGACCCATGCGGACGACACTGGACTGCAGAGAAAACATTCATCAAAAGAAAAAAATCGACAAGAAACACAACGCAAGGCCGAAGGTTTTAAAAAGAGGGGATCTCGTATTTGTAAAACGATATTTCACTTCAAAATGTTTTTGGTCTCCAGCCGAAGTTATGGGAAAAGTTAACTATAATGTGTTGACAACAAATCCACATAAATTGGTAACATCATATGCTAACCAACTTAGATCTAGATAGATATTCACAGAGCCGCAACACTACGATCTTCCACTGAAGATTTTGTTAGGCGAGTTCGAATTAACATCAAGTCACGCAGCGAAATTACTATCAGATTCCACCCAAAATCAAGCCTCGCAATCACCTACACCATCGGCAACACAAGATTGCACACCATCTGCAATATCTACAGATAATTCCAATAATAATCCATATGAAGGAAGACACAATCGAATTCGTAAACCACCAGTGCAATTTACACGTCCGATTACAAAACTAACATATGCCTAATCAATAATACTTATAAAACATTAATTATATACCTTACGATATTATAAATATCATACGATTTATATATTCAACTTAACGTTATGAATTACCGTTTATTAAAAATGTGTTATTAATCTTAAGTATACAGATTAAGAAGAGTGAAATAAAGAATGTTAAATGTACAGTCGTTGCGTAAACGTCATTTTGCCTCAATCTTGGAAAGCACAACACTATATTTGGTGAAAATTATTTGTAAAACTTGTTTTTATACACTGTCTGTGTACCATATTTAATTAAATACACATGAATATAAAATATACAGATTCATATAGAATTTTTTTTTCGTGTATTTCTAATATTATTTTTTTATTAAATCCAAAGAATGAAATGTTACAAATCACCACCGCAATGACATTAATTGAGCGAACGCAAAATAATTATTATAACGTGAAAGCACGCGATGTATCAACACATTAAAAGTTGGACATTCCACTCGTATATCATTAGGTGGTGTAGTGGAAGAGTGCTCGGACGGTGATCGAAAGGACCTGAGTTCAAATACCGGAAAATTCATGTAAGTAAATTGAAATTTTTAAAATAAAATTAAACTCTATATATTTCAGATAAGCAGGAAAAGCAGTTCCCAAAGTCCCAAATGTCGAGGAAAATGCAAATATTAATGAAATTAATAAAATAAATACATAAGGAACCATTTTTTTAAACATTTTCAGTGGTTTGTATAGGGCAATATACAAGCTAATTGTTACCATATAGCCCGCAGTTGCAGGCCTGAATAAGACCTTTTACAAGCTATTTGTTTCCATATAGCCTGCAGATGCAGGCCTGTATAAGGACTTATACATGCTTATTGTTTCCTTGTAATCTGCAGAGGCAAGCTTGTATAAGTCCTTATTCAAGCTAATTGTTTCCAAATACCCTGTAGCTGCAGGCTTGTAAAAGGCCTTATACAAGCTAATTGTTTCCAAATAGTCTGCAGATACTGGCTATATACAACGTATTTGTTTCCATATAGCCTGCAGACGCAGGCTATATACAAGCTATTTGTTTTCATATGGCTTGTGGCGAATGTTCATATGCAAGTAAATAGCTTGCAGAATGTGCGCCAAAATGACTTGCATAAGGCCTTCTGTGTTTAATATACAAGCTATTAAACAGCTTGTATATAGCCTACTACAAACTTAAATGTTAGTTGGGTATAGAACATACAAACCATACTAGTGCACGTGCTCTATCTTACATAAGATGGCTATATACAAGCTTTAGCTTGTATGAGATGGCCATATACAAGCTAGCTACAAATGTACGTGCTATAACTTGCATAAGATGGCTACATACAAGCTATAGCTTGTATAAGATGGCTATATACAAGCTATCTACAAATTTACCATTCTTTAACTTTTGTAGTTGTTAATTTGCTGAAGGAAATTATCCGCATTCTGTATTTCAAGTGATTTCGATTTTTGATCGACGTTTTTCGATTTTGTGCTCACTTGGAAAATATTTTTTTTAACAATAAAGTTAAGCCGATTTGTACATTAATATAAAATACTTATTCAAAACTAATGGTGGTATTTCCATGAAGAAGAATTAACGTACTACAATATAAAACATACAACCATACAAGTGCACTTGCTCTAGCTTGCATAAGATGGCTATATACAAGCTACCTACAAATACACGTGATGTAGCTTGCATAATATGGCTATATACAAGCTATAGCTTGTATAAGATGGCTATATGCAAGCTATCTACAAATGCACATCTTTATCTTGCATAAGATGGGTATATATAAGAAGTTTTTTTTTTTTTTTTTAATAATACAAATTCTATATACTACTGAAATACATCAGCCAAGTAGAAGACTTAGCACTATAATATTTGGACTTGTTGAATTATTGATTCAAAATAGCTTTTAACGGCCCTTAGTCCAACAAAAATTGGCGTTTCGTCCCGGTGATCTCACATGGACTCATCAGTTGACTAGTGAGGACCTTTGTCAATACGCAATTTTTGCCAAGTTCAGTTCATCTAACATAGATTTCGTGAAGAACATCTAGTGTGAACTATATCCAACAAGACTAGAATTCCTAATCATTAAATTGGAAATTTTTGTTTTTGCTCATGGCCTGGCATTATTTATATAAGAAGTTTTTTTTTAATAATACAAATTCTATATACTACTGAAATACATCAGCCAAGTAGAAGACTTAGCACTATAATATTTGGACTTGTTGAATCAATAATTCAACAAGTCCAAATATTATAGTGCTAAGTCTTCTACTTGGCTGATGTATTTCAGTAGTATATAGAATTTGTATTATTATTAAAAAAAAAAAACTTCTTATATAAATAATGCCAGGCCATGGGCAAAAACAAAAATTTCCAATTTAATGATTAGGAATTCTAGTCTTGTTGGATATAGTTCACACTAGATGTTCTTCACGAAATCTATGTTAGATGAACTGAACTTGGCAAAAATTGCGTATTGACAAAGGTCCTCACTAGTCAACTGATGAGTCCATGTGAGATCACCGGGACGAAACGCCAATTTTTGTTGGACTAAAGGCCGTTAAAAGCTATTTTGAATCAATAATTCAACAAGTCCAAATATTATAGTGCTAAGTCTTCTACTTGGCTGATGTATTTCAGTAGTATATAGAATTTGTATTATTAAAAAAAAAAAAAAAAAAAAAAAAAAAAAAAAAAAAAAAAAAAAAACTTCTTATATAAATAATGCCAGGCCATGGGCAAAAACAAAAATTTCCAATTTAATGATTAGGAATTCTAGTCTTGTTGGATATAGTTCACACTAGATGTTCTTCACGAAATCTATGTTAGATGAACTGAACTTGGCAAAAATTGCGTATTGACAAAGGTCCTCACTAGTCAACTGATGAGTCCATGTGAGATCACCGGGACGAAACGCCAATTTTTGTTGGACTAAAGGCCGTTAAAAGCTATTTTGAATCAATAATTCAACAAGTCCAAATATTATAGTGCTAAGTCTTCTACTTGGCTGATGTATTTCAGTAGTATATAGAATTTGTATTATTAAAAAAAAAAAAAAATCTTCTTATATAAATAATGCCAGGCCATGGGCAAAAACAAAAATTTCCAATTTAATGATTAGGAACTCTAGTCTTGTTGGATATAGTTCACACTAGATGTTCTTCACGAAATCTATGTTAGATGAACTGAACTTGGCAAAAATTGCGTATTGACAAAGGTCCTCACTAGTCAACTGATGAGTCCATGTGAGATCACCGGGACGAAACGCCAATTTTTGTTGGACTAAAGGCCGTTAAAAGCTATTTTGAATCAATAAGATGGGTATATACAAGCTATAGCTGGAATAGGATGGCTATATACAAGCTATTAGCCTGCGAAATTCTCAAAATCTTACCTACTGCAAGCTAAATTGTTTGTTAGAAACTATTTCCTGCGGGCTTTAGGTCAATAAAAGATGTTATTTTTATGTTACGACGTTTCGAACATGTGTATGTTCTTCATCAGGCTTTATTTCTACGGATCAAGCATAAAAACAGAAAATACATATATTAGTACACCACATGATGTGGAATGTCAATTAACTTACAAAAGTAAACAAAGAAATTATTTTAATATTTTACAGCATATTTAGGTAGTTTACAATTATAATTGTATGAAAACCTATTACAAACTAAAAATGCAAAAACAAAAATATTTTAAAGTTTAATTAACAAGTATAAATCATTTCACAAAATTACTTTTTTAAGCACACACACAACAAGGAACAGACAGTCGTCATCGACCACGAACAAAACGTATTTAATTAAGTAAACTTGTTGTTTCTCTTAATAAGCTGGCTGTATGCATTGCTTAAATTTTCACAATCTGAACGGCGATTCACAGTATTCTTTGTGTTAATAATGTGCAGCATCTCAAGTAAATATCTCTTACCATGGTGTTTCTCTGTTTCCAAGATACTGACTCTCTTCAGGTCTGGCTCATGCTTCTCTTGCAGACAGTGAAGTGCAAGTGCTATTTTCTGCTCTCCCCCGCTATTGATATCCGATCTATGGCCAGAGAGACGCTTTTTTAATTTTTGCTTAGAAGTTCCAACATAAACAGAAGAGCATGCTTTCCCCTTTGCTCCTAGGCAGTTAATTTTGTACACCACGTTTGATCTCTCCATATCATCAAACTTTCCTTTTGTGTTTGTGAAGAGGTGGTTACGAAGTGGATTTGCAGGTCTGAAGGCAATTTTTGTTTTTTCTTTGTTCCTTATGGGTGCTGATAGCATACGGTTAGAGAGGAAGGGGATGTATAAAGAACTTCTATATAGGATCGGCTGAACATTTTGCGTGGGTGTTTTTTCTTCTTTCTTGCCATGATTTGATATCAACTTGTTTATTAATTCCGATGGAACGGAATTGGATAATAGGGTGTTCCGAATAATGTTGATGTTTTTATTTCGGAAAATTGTATCGCTGGTATTTAACACACGATTAACAAAATTTTGGGCAGTGTTAATAATAACTCATTTTGGGTGTTTAGAATTATAATTGATGAGACGGCCGGAAGATGTCGGTTTTTTGTACCAATCGAACACAATGTTTTTTGTACCAATCGAACACAAAATAAACTACACTATTATCTTAACGGAGGGCATGCCGTATCAAATATAAAGAAATGGAATTTTATAAATATATTAGGTGCAAATATGACACCAAAACTTGCAAAAAACTTAAGAAATACAGTAATATCACAGTTTCACACATCAAACACAAAAATACATTGATTTTTCTCCACAAATGCAGAGAATTTGGACTGCGTCCGAACTTTCTTAATAATTCCACAGCCAATATTTGGGATATCTTCGATTTCTCATATAACATGGGACAGGGCGAGAAGAGAATAGAGAAAAAGCTATCGTCCTCTATTGAGAATTTCCATAGAAAATTGCTAAACATCGCTATATCCCTCAAACAACTGCAAAATGTAAAACAAAAAAAGTCTATTGGTTATTTGAAAGAGTACATCTCAAGTAGGTTATCAGAAGCTGATCAGTTACAATTTTTCAATAGTCAACAGGAAAAACACAAGAAAATTAATACTGAAACCAAAATCAAACAAAAGAGTAAATTGGAACGGTTAAAAACAGATTTGAAATTGAGCATGGGTATAAACTATCAAGAGAGTTGGTTCGTAAACAGAACAAATGTAGAATTCCCGTCAGACTTGAAGTGGTTGCTCTCTCTCGGGCCCAAATTTACATTACCGATTAAGAAAGGAGAAATACCTCTATTTAAGATCATCGCTGATGGTGAAGAGATGATAAAAACTATGGATCAGGGTGACCAAGAAGCTGCACGCTCCAATTTCACAAACCTGGTACAGAGCTACGTCAGAACATCATCAACGCCGTATTTTGATAAGTTTCTTAACAAAATAAATGGAGATACTAGAAAATTTCTCAGACAGCGGAAGGACATATACATTGTCGCAGCGGATAAGGGTATTGTGACTGTCGCTATTCACAAGGCCGACTACATCAGCAAAATGAAAGACCTAATGGCTGATAGAGGAGTAAACAGGGTTCTCCGAAGTGATCCAACGTCAACATTACAAACGAAGAACAACGATTTTGTCAAACAGCTGTTCCAGAGTGACATCATATCAGAGTTTGAAAGAAACCTCATGACAACCTATACTGCGAATAGCCCCAGAATTTATGGTCTACCTAAAATTCACAAGGAAGGTATGCCTTTGAGACCAATTTGTGCATCCAGTAGTGTTCCCTGTTATGAATTATCTAAACTCATGGTAAAACTGCTTCAAAAAATCACCGAAAACTCTTTGTATAATGTGAAGAATGCTAACGATTTCATACAGATAGTGTCTCCGCTAAGTGTAGATGTGGATGATATCCTGGTTTCGCTTGATGTCGTTTCATTGTTCACAAGTATACCTATACACTTGGTCTTGACAACTGTGGAGAAGAAGTGGAATCTTATAAAAGAACACACAAGAATTAAAAAGTCAATGTTCATGGAGATGCTTCGCTTCTGTATCATTGACAATAATTATGTACAATTTAACGGTTTTACATACCAGCAGAAACAAGGTGTGCCAATGGGTAGTCCAGTGTCTCCAGTTCTTACTGATATAATCATGGACACATTGTTGGATGAAGTTTTAGGGAAGCTTACTTACAAACCAAAAATTTTAACCAAATATGTGGATGACTTGTTTGCTATAATTAAGTCTTCTGAAGTAAATAATATACTAACAGCTTTAAACTCATTCAACAATAAGTTAGAATTCACGGTAGAAGTGGAAAAACAGGGCGAGCTTCCCTACCTTGATGTAAAGGTAATAAGACAAAATAATCACATTGTGTTCGATTGGTACAAAAAACCGACATCTTCCGGCCGTCTCATCAATTATAATTCTAAGCAACCAAAAGGAGTTATTATTAACACTGCCCAAAATTTTGTTAATCGTGTGTTAAATACCAGCGATACAATTTTCCGAAATAAAAACATCAAAATTATTCGGAACACCCTATTATCCAATTCCTTTCCATCGGAATTAATAAACAAGTTGATATCAAATCATGGCAAGAAAGAAGAAAAAACACCCACGCAAAATGTTCAGCCGATCCTATATAGAAGTTCTTTATACATCCCCTTCCTTTCTAACCGATGCTATCAGCACCCATAAGGAACAAAGAAAAAACAAAAATTGCCTTCAGACCTGCAAATCCACTTCGTAACCACCTCTTCACAAACACAAAAGGAAAGGTTGATGATATGGAGAGATCAAACGTGGTGTACAAAATTAACTGCCTAGGAGCAAAGGGGAAAGCATGCTCTTCTGTTTATGTTGGAACTTCTAAGCAAAAATTAAAAAAGCGTCTCTCTGGCCATAGATCGGATATCAATAGCGGGGGAGAGCAGAAAACAGCACTTGCACTTCACTGTCTGCAAGAGAAGCATGAGCCAGACCTGAAGAGAGTCAGTATCTTGGAAACAGAGAAACACCATGCTAAGAGATATTTACTTGAAATGCTGCACATTATTAACACAAAGATTACTGTGAATCGCCGTTCAGATTGTGAAAATTTAAGCAGTGCATACAGCCAGCTTATTAAGAGAAACAACAAGTTGACTTAATTAAATACGTTTTGTTCGTGGTCGATGACGACTGTCTGTTCCTTGTTGTGTGTGTGCTTAAAAAAGTAATTTTGTGAAATGATTTATACTTGTTAATTAAACTTTAAAATATTTTTGTTTTTGCAATTTTAGTTTGTAATAGGTTTTCATACAATTATAATTGTAAACTACCTAAATATGCTGTAAAATATTAAAATAATTTCTTTGTTTACTTTTGTAAGTTAATTGACATTCCACATCATGTGGTGTACTAATATATGTATTTTCTGTTTTTATGCTTGATCCGTAGAAATAAAGCCTGATGAAGAAAATACACATGTTCGAAACGTCGTAACATAAAAATAACATCTTTTATTGACCTAAAGCCCGCAGGAAATAGTTTCTAGCCAGTTAAACAAAAAGGTCACATACAAAATAAACTACACTATTAAATTGTTTGTTGGAATTTAGAGCTTTTTCCACCTCTTTCAGTATAATAGTTTGGGCCAGTTCATCTATTTCAGCTTCTGGTATTGCATAATTGAAATAGTTGTCAGACTCATTGCTGCAGAGAAGAGTTTCGAAGTGTAAGACATATACCATAAACTAATAACATAAAGACCCGAAACCTCTGCTTTCATTTGACATTTACCTACAAGCTGAACAACGCACACAAGTAACTTTTCGGTTCATCTTCCAATAGACACATTGATAATAACGCACACAAGAATCTTTTCTGTTCTTCTTACTATAGACACATAGACAACAAAGCCCTAGTAATTTGTTTTTGTTTTGTTTTTCGATTTCCCATTCTATTCATGGATAGGGTTTCAAAGGAACAAATACAACAATGTAAGCAAATGGGCTTTGGAGGGCTTAACGTACAAAGGTTTCCGATCTGGGTATGACTTATTTGTGACAAATACATCACAGCATTGATAGAAACTCTAGGAGAGGAAGTTATTTCAGCTATTTCCTTGACTGTTTTCCAAAAATGTTTACAATCCTTGCAATTTTCAATTTTGTGTGCCATATCATTAGAGTAATGCTGCTTTCTCGATATACAGGTACTTTTGCATTTTATAATGTACACTAACTAATGATTTTTTTATAATTCGGGAGTTTGTGCGCCTAAAATCTTAAGAGTTACGAAGCCTTTTACACTCGCTATCAAACGGGTTTGTTTTTGTGTAAGTTTCTGTCGATGGTTCCTTTATAGCTTCTTCGTTAATAGTTTTCTGGAGAGATTCAAGGAAGTTTTCAGTACTAAGGCAAGTATCCTATTTAGTTTTGTATGATATTGTGATTTATACCAATCACCTTTAATCATGCAATAAACTATTAGAGAACTTGGTTTTTTCTCCAATAAAGGAAAGATTTTATCGCTTTTTGTTGTGCCATTTATTCTTGTTTGTCTTTCTGTACTAAAATTTGTATACAAATTTAAATCGGTGTAATCACATTTTGATACTTTCCAATACGTGCGTTAAAGTCCCCTATTAGCATCACATTCAGATCTAAAGTTTTTCATCCAATCGTTCTGTTGTAGCCAACTTGAGACGTCTAAATATCAAGGAAACGTAGCGTGGAGACGAACTGAATTAAATTGCCTTTTTACTCACCCTGTAACATATGTGTCAGGTTCAATTTATTGCAAGTCATCTTTGTCATTTTTGTTGTAAAATAAAATTCAATCAATTTGTTTTTTGTGAAAAATAAAACATTCCATTTTATAACGTTGAAGAGAACAATTCCTCTTTTTATTTATTCATCAAGATACATTTCGATCCTATCGAGCCAGATATTAATAATTGCCTACTGTGATATCAAAAGCTTAAGACTGTGAATTCTGTGATAGTAATACATAAGACTGATACTAAAATAAATTTCTTAATTAATTAAAACAAATTAAACCGGAATTGTTATATATGTCATTTTTCGTCATCATTGGAGTGCCGTCAATATTCTTGTGGATTTCGTCTTTTCTTGTTCAACGTGCAAATCAAACTGCAATTGTCCAGCGGAGCACCTGTCCTTAAACAAATAAACAAGGAAACCATTGAAGCAATTCATGTGAGTAGCATTAAAATTCATTTACATGTTAAGTGCGCAAACCGACCATTAATTTGGATTAAATTACATAAATTGGAGAAACTACCATTGGATTGTTACAGATAATTTGCCGTTGCTGAGTCCTGTTATACATAGCAGTTGTCCGAAGCTGTTAATCATAGCCGTTGTATTTTCCGTTGCCTATAGTTGATTTACCGTTGTCAGCGTTCATCATTGTGATATTTCTTGTGGTCCATAATCATCTATAAACATATTAATCGTTCTGTGGAGTATTTTGGATCGTTTTACGGAATCCTGCAAATAAGAGTGAGTGCAATTAATTTCATTTTTATAATTTATTTATTGAGTGTGAATAAATTACAATGAGTGAATCAGCCTCAATGAAATTGTTTAAGAAAATTCGTGCTCGAGTCTAGAAGAGCTTCAAGAGTTATAAAAAATTGGGTGCTGAAAAGAAATCCAAAAGTTATCTGCATGGGAGTTTGAGTGTTTTGGATGATATTTATAGAAAAATCAGTGAGCTCTTCGATGAAATCCAAAGGTCCGAAGCAAACGAAGAGGCAGCCGACAGATGTGAGGGATTGTACGAAGTACTTGTCGAAATTTTTCCTTGTTATAAATCAGATATTTCAAATGATCTGGAAGTGTTGGTTAGGTCAGATAGTGATGAATTTCGTGAAGGCTCTAGAAAAATCGAAAAGAAAGATGAATCTAATTTGAATAGTTGAATGAAACTGTGCAAGAGATTAAGCTTCCACTTGGATAAGTCCTCCAACTTTATATGGGGACTATAACAATTGGCGTCATTTTCATGATATTTATGTTTCGTTAATTCACAACAACTCTTCAATATCCAATATCGAGAAATTAACTTATTTAAAATCATGTTTGAGGTGTAGTGCTGCATCATTGTTGGATTGTTTAGAAATATAAAATAAAAGAATTTTAGTCAACTCACAATTAAAATAATTTATTGAGCAGTCTATAATCAAGGTTGAAACTTCAGATTCAATTAAGTGCCTGTTTGACACGTCGAAAAAAGTGCTTCACTCGCAAAAACTTCCTGTGAAAACACAGGAGTTATGGGAAGTGAAGCTAGGGTTAACGAAAGAGCTACCTACATTTTATGAATTTTCAATTTTTCTGGAAACTATATTCCGCTCTTTAGAGGTTGTTTGTCAGCAAGGTTCGAGGTCGCAAGAGTCAACAAGTAAGGAACAATCCAAGTTTAAACCAAAGGTTTTACATCTGAAGTCAGCAAGGAAGGAGAAGTATAGCTGGGCAGTCTGTCATAAGGGAAAGCATTCACTTCATTCTTGATACTCATCTCTAAAGCTAAATATAGCTACAAGGGTGAAAACAATAAAACAACTTGGTGTTTGTGAAAATTGTTTGGCGTACAACCATAAAACCTTTCAATATCCTAGTGAAAACCGGTGTTATTATTGCAGGCAAAAACATCACTCGCTTTTACACAATTCTCAATCTACTCAACATTCGCATAACGATCAACGCTCATTCACTCAAAATTCGCAACCTAATAGTTCACAGTTTTTATGTCTTATTCACCTAATTCACAACCACGCAGTAGTAATACAACATCACAGTCTTTTGTACCAAATTCAAATCAAAGTACCTTTAAAGTTTCAACACAAATAAATCCTAACGCATCAGCATTTAATCCAGCTTGTGATCAACCCTCAGCATCCAACACCACTCGCAATTATCATGTCTCAGATCAAACAAATTCATTCGTTCTCCTTGCAACAGCAGTCGTTCGTATTCAATCTTTCAATGGTGACTTCATCAATTTGAGAGCGCTGATAGATCCAGGCCAGCGACATTCATAACGGAAGCAGCTGCACGACGACTCAATTAAAAAAAAATCGCACACTCATTGAAGAATCTGGATTTGGAAATAATAAAAATGGTTCTTGTCAAAGCTTTGTCAACATAAACCTTAAATTCATACATACCTCTTTTGAAATTGATGCTTGGGCGTTCGTTTTTAAAACTTTAACTGGTTTACTTCCCAATAAAAAGTTCCTTCCACATCAATGGACTCATATTCAGGGTTTGAGTTTAGCAGATCCTTCATTTGATAAGCCTTCTGGTGTTGATTTTCTAGGTAGCGATGTTATTTCTGAAGTCGTTTTACCAGAAAAAAAAGTCAGGGGAACCAAGTCTGTTGCCCATATTGCTCAATATACGCAACTGGGGTGGATTGTCTTTGGTAAAGTGCCTGTTGAAACATTTCGTATTCACCTGCAGCTTGTCGATATTGATTCACAACTTCGAAAATTTTGGGAGACTGAAGAATCACCATTTGAAGAACCTGAAGATGCTGACTACGAGAATCATTTCCAGAAATATACCAGCCGATTACCAGATGGGCGGTTTGAAGTTGCTTTACCATTCAAAGAAGGTACTCGACCCGCACTAGGAGAAAGTCAACAAGGAGCGTTGAGAAGGTTTCTTCAACTTGAACCAAGATTTAATAACAATCCCGAATTACACGAGCAGCCTGTATTTCCGAATATCGCCAACTCAATTAGATGGAAGAAATAGATGTCAGCCAAGGCGAAGTTCTTATGTCACCATTCCATTATGTTGTGCCCCATCATGCTGCGTTAAAGGAGTCAAGTACCACAACGAAGTTGAGAATAGTTTTCGATGCTGGCCTTAAAACTACTGATGGGACTTCCTTAAACGAACATCTTTTGGTTGGACCTAAAACACAAGCAAACATAATGGACTTCATATTAAAATGGAGAACGTTTAAGATTACCTTGACAGCTGACATCGAAAAAATGTATCGGTAGATTCAAATAAGAGAAGCAGGCACCTTTTATCAGCTGATTTACTGGAGAGACAGCAAGCAGAGTCTGTTGAAGCTGTATGGGTTGAAGACAGTGACATTTGGAACCGCTTCTGCTCCCTATCTTGCCATACGAACATTGCACAAGCTCGCTGACGACGAAAGGTGCTTCAATGCGTGAAGCTCAACAGAAGGTAAGCGAAATCGACAAACTGTGGTCATCGGCTGGTTTCCACTTGCGCAAATGGGCCCGTAATTTTGAAGAGGCTCTCTTCAATGTTGCTCCCAAAGAACGTGGAGTTCATTTCATGCTGTCCTTTGAGCACATCAAGACGCCGGGAATAAAATGGCTTCCTTACAGCGATTCATTTTCTTTTCAGTAGAGCCAATCGGAATCAACAGAAGTCACCAAGCGAGCAATTCTCTCAACTATTGCCAAACTTTTCGAATCACTTGGGTGGATTTCTCCATGTGTAATTTCGGCAAAAATCGTATTGAAAAAACTGTAGTTGAAAGGTTTAAGATGGGGCGCACCCATTCCACTTGAGCTGCAATGAGAATGGTTGTCTCTGCAAGCTGAACTTCCACGTCTTCAAAACATCAGAGTTCAACGTTGGATTTGCACTGAAAAGAGTAATTTGAAGTTAGAACTGCATGGATTCAGCGATGCTTCGATGAAAGCTTATGGAGCAGTGGTCTATCCAAGGGCTTTGGACAAAAATAACCAAATTCATACTCACCTTGTTATGTCAAAGACTAGGGTTCCTCCATTGAATACTATCTCTCTTCCTCGTCTCGAAATATCTGGTGGTGTGGTGTAAGCTCGACTTTTACAATATGTTCAAAGGGTCTTGCAGTTAGGTCAAATCAAATCCTTCGCATGGACTGATTCTACGATAACATTATGCTGGATTTCTGCGCCGCCATCAAAATGGAAAACGTTCGTTAACAATAGAGCCGTTGAAATTCAAACGTTAACTAATGTTAAAATCTGGAATCATGTTCCTACAAAACACAATCCTGCAGACTTGGCGTCTAGAGGAGTTTCTCCATTGGAACTTAAAGACAATCGTCTTTGGTGGCGAGGACCAGAATACCTGCAAACCGATTGAAAGTTTTCGAACCCAAGTCCAACAACATCGTTCGAAAATCGAAACCGAAGCGGAAATGCGCCTAGAAAACATCTATTTACATTTTGTTGTTGACATTGAAAACCAAGTGTGCAAACATTAATGGAGAAATTTTCTGATTTTAAAAAACTTATATGCACCATTGCTTCTTGCCGGAGGATTGCATTCTTTTATGTCAACAGCATAACCAAAGACCAGTTAAAGGCACCAATTTCAACAGTTGATCTTCAAAACGCAACTTTTAATTGCATTCGAGTGGCACAGAGCCAAACTTTTGCAGAAGCAAGCAGGGATTTTACAAAGCATCCAACATCGTCCAAACGCCTTGGATCACTAGATCCTTTTATTGTCTGCCATGGGATATTGAGAGTGAAAGGGCGTTTACAAAAGTCAAAGTTGGAGTATGAGCAACGACATCCAATCATTTTAAAATCGAATCATGCTTTCACGCAACTGCTCATTAGAGAAGCCAACGAAAACGCATTCCATGGTGGAATGCAGCAAATGATAGCATACCTTCGCTTAAGGTATTGGATTTTGAATCTAAAAAGAAGCGTAAAGAAATATGTTCATCATTGTACCATCTGTTTTTGATTCGGAGCCAAACCTTTTGCAGCAGTTGATGGGTAATCTACCGTCTCCTCGTGCCAGAATCTCTCGCCTATTTACGCACACTGGAGTAGATTATGCAGGACCGGTGGATGTAAAGCTCAGAAGGGCCGTGGTGGCAAATTCAAGGGATATTTCGCAATATTTGTTTGCTCAGCCACCAATGCAATACACCTGGAAGCTGTGACCGATATGACAACTCAGGCATTTTTGCCAGTTTTTCGAAGATTTACTGCACGGCGAGGAATCTGCACAGAAATTTATAGTGACTGTGGGCAGAATTTTGTAGAAGCAAACACCGAACTTCAAAGAATGCTGAAGGCCGCAAACTTCGACTGGAAGCAAGCCCAATCAACTTAAACCAACGTCGGAACAAGGTGGAATTTTATTCCCTCCTCCTTCTCCGCATTTCCGAGGTCTATCGGAAGTAGAAGTGAAATCTGTCAAGTTTCACTTAAAGCGGATCGTTAGGAACGAGACCCTAACATTTGGGGAAATCAGAACGCTTCTAACTCAAATAGAAGCATGTTTAAATTCGAGGCCTCTATGTCCATTGTCCGACAACTTACATGACTTCGGAGTTTTAACACCTGCTCACTTCCTAATTGGAACGTCAAGTTTTCTTGTATCAGATGCAGATAAAGTTCCAGGAACCGATAGACTTACTCCCGTCGTAAATCTAAAAACAAAATTAGGTGAACTCAAAAGACCAATAACAAAAATTTGCCTTCTACCCTCAAACAAAAAACTGGATGATTCTGCAACAATCTACCCATTCAATCTAAAACTAAATTATGCACTCTACTGATCATGCAAAACCATACAAGCAAAACGCTTATATATTCTACAATACACTCAATTAAAATACATTAAAATCAAGGGTAATCAAACGATGCAAATATCGCTAATAGTCAATAATTTAATATCACACTCAGTCAATCATTCGATATCACTCACAGTCAATCATTCAATATCATTCACAGTCAATCATTCGATATCAATCACATTCAGAAAATCAAAATCACTTATTTTTATCATGCACATTCAAGCAAATAAAATGCATGCATTCTATATCACAGTCATATAAAACCAAATTTAATGTATGTAATCAATAGGAATTATTTGACTACTATTCACTCACATGAATTGCACAATCTCATTAAATTCAACTTTACATTTAACATTTACATAATCACAGCAAAATTGCAGCAAACAACCTCAAAATTACTTAAAAATAAATTACACTTCAAAAACAATTAAAGAGAAATATCGCTTAAAAAAAATTATTTTACTTCAAAATTTTAAAACATCCTTTAAAACCAATTATTTTTTCCCAATAATCGACCATCATCCAATAATAATACAGTAAACTCAAAATCTAATTTAATTAATTGAAACAAACATTGCAATTTACATAAACAAATCAACGCACCAACCTAGACTTTATGGATAAGCAAACAATTCAATGGAAAATGTCGACAACGATACAAAAAATTTACAGCAGCTACGACCAATGCATATCATAGGCGCAACACACAAACCCATGTACTTCTTTTGGGTGACAACCGAACCTATATATTTATATACGATACACACGACCACGTATATTTCTTATGGAAGGCACATATCGAACACTTTACAACCGATCTTATTAATGATTTGAATAAAAACTATAAATAATAGCAAAAATGATTAATAAAACTCACCATTCATTATAATTTACACAATTAATTATTATTTGTGGGTGGCAATGGCGCAGTGGATAAAGTGCTTGATTGCTTACTAGGTCGTGCGGGTTCGATCCCCACGCTAGGCGCATTCTTTTCTATACCTCCAATTTTAATTGGTTCCGCCCATGGGTTAAAATGAGACAGTCAATACCTGGTTCTCAAATCCACTGTGCCAAACTAGTTCCGTGCAATTCAGGTTGCATTTAAAAGAACTTAGGTCTTACAGAATAAACACTTCACTATCACAAACAATAACAACTTGTAATTGAATTTTACAAACGACGCCGATCAACGAGATGAAGCGAGACAAATATTTGGACACGAATTAATTCAGCAATTCAGCTGTCGTTGAAGCTACGTTCGATCTGTTCGATTAAAAATTTGTTTAATGTTTTTATCCACTAATATAGTACTATTTGCCTATTATGAAATATACTTAATATTTGTTTTATAGTTTCATGTAAATGAGCCATAAGGGAGAAAGTCTGTTTTGAACTTCGTTCATAGTTCAAGGAAGCCGAGCATGTGGACGAACTGAATTAAATTAAATCACAAAATTCGCCAATAATTAAATGCCTTCAATTATCTGCCGTGATAGACAGTTTCATTTCATTTATTTACAATAGTATAATTACATTGATACAATTTAGATTTAAATCTTTAATGTTAAGTCGAATATTCTTAATTAGTATTAGATATGTGCAAAAATTGTTTTCTCTTAAATGCAGCAGGTGCGGTAGTGCTTTGCAATTCGTTTGGAAGCAAATTCCTTAAACGAATGGCAGATACATAAAATGACCGTTTTGCAATGCAGTGCGTAAAACGCGGTATAATTAATTTATAGCCACGTTGTGAATTAGCAAAGTTGAGCGTTTGAGTAAGGTATATAGAACCTCTATTATGGATGACACTATGTAGCTTCAAGAGCAGTCTAAATTTGAGATAGTCAACAAGGTTCAAACCAAAGATAACATGTCGTATACCGCTTTCACGCGCCACATCGATCTATCATGTCGACGAAGTAGTTCATTGTTGCTTGAGCATTCACACGCACATACGTCGATGTATAATTTTATGTTAAAACCAGCTAGCAAATAGAAAAGTTGTCAAATTTACTTTAAAAAAATAAATTATTGAAGTAAAAATGCCTGTACGCCATATAAGTTTTAAGAATTAAATAAGCAGATTAATTCTATATGAAATAAAAATGCAAATAAGATAACCTCAAATTATGAACATGACAACAACAAAAAAAAAACAAACACAAAACAGATACCTTGCCGGTGTACTAGTTCGATCCTTTTTAGACGCCATGTCGACATACAACTTCGATCTCCAGAAATCGAACTGCTGTGTCGATACAGTTTCTTTCCACACGACCAAAAAAACCGTGCCGACACTATAGATCGAAGAAGTTGTTCGCGGCGTGTGAAAGCGGTAGTAGATGTGAAACACTTGTACGTCTTGGGTCAGAGTATACAAAACCAAAACAATCATTTAGAGCGACACTCAGTTTACTTCTACAAATTTAGTCCAAAGACGGATAAACAGACGAGTTGAAAGTGAAACAAGTCATTATTAGGGATGTGATGAGTCGAATCTTTAATTTGGGTGACAATAGATCTGAGGAAGATCTCAAACAGCGCAAACCAGAGTACTTTTTATAATAGTATTAGAGATAGCTCTACAACAGCTCAAATTGGTGCTTATTTTGAAACCTAAATAAGTAACGTTTTTAACATAGGTTATGACTTCATTATTAAGAGTGACCGAGGGAAAATCGTCAGAGTTGAAGTCATCTCTAGCACATAACATTGCGGCGGACTTGGATGGGTTAAGCGTCAAACTATTATTACTAGACCAAGCGAAGGTACAATTCAAATCATCATTTAATCTTGCGATACAGTCATCCATAAGCCCAATGCGACGAAACACATAAAAATCAACGTCCTCGGCATATAAATGAACGTGGCAGTTGGATATCCATTCCGGGAGATCATTGATAAATAACGAAATTAGTAGAGGACCTAGTACCAGGCCTTGAGGAATTCCAATATTAGTTAAGAAAGAATTTGACGTTCCAACTTTAGTCTTAACACATTGAACTCTATAGACTAAATACTTACTTATATCGCTGCCTGACATATTGCAGTCTTCCATCGGATGCGGTCCATCGCTCCCTCCAGTCGTCGAGACCAAGCGCTCTTGCGCCTGTAACCGCCTGGTCCCTGTAGCGGAGGTTCGGTCTTCCTGGTCGTCACTATCGTCCAGTTACTTATCGTCCAGCACTCGGCGCCGTAAAGTAGAACTGGTAAAATTAGCGTTTTGTATAGCGTGCACTTTGTCTTTCGAGACAGGAGTTTTGAACCCATTTGTTTGGCCAAACCGAAGTACCAGCGGTTCGCTAGGGTAATTCTTTGTCGGAGGTGTCGTTCGTGGAGTTGATGTTTGTTCCGAGGTAAGTGAACTCCTTGAATACCTCTAAATTACTGCTACCAACAGTGACGTTTTGTCCTAGGCGATGGACAGATGAGGATTTTTTTGTAAATAACTGCGCAAAAGCTTGAGAGATGAGTTAGAGAAATTTAATTTGGATTTAAGCTTAGAAATAAGAATCAAGTGGTCGATACTTTCAAAAACCTTAGAGAAGTCTAAGAGTACCATTACTCCAAACTTGCCCAAGTCAAGCGTAAACCGAATGTCGTTAGTAACTTTAATTGATTCACAACTATGCAGGTAGCGGAACCCGCATTGCCATACAGAAAGCAACCGGCGTTTATTTATATATAATTATATTTGATGATGCATCATTTTTTCAAGTAACTTACCAAGGAAAGATATGGGCCTGAACTCAGAGGACTTGGAAGGGTTTGCTTTTTTAGGTATATTACACCATATATGAGTTGATATCCACATCGTGCAAAAATATTTTTGAGTCGCTTAATATAGTTCCACTTCAATCGATTTTTTTCACTATTTCAATTTCGGCAAATCGGCTGTAGTAGTCAACGACAACAAACATATAGTGGCTGAAGCGGCCCTAGAAAGTCTATAGCCACATGTTCACATGTTGCCATGCTACATTTGGTAGCTCCTTTCGCTTCAATAGGTCAGGTGCGTAAGGCGCTGCAACCAAAATGCATCCACGCCACATCTTGACATTTGGTTCACTTTCTTCATCAATTTTTGGCCAACACACCCTAACTCTTAATCCACGCTTCATTATCGTCATTCCTGGGTGTCATTCATGTGCTTATTGGCGCAATTGTTGTGGAATAACGATGCGATTTCCACGCAATAATATTTCACCCGCAAAGCATAGCTCTGTTTCAAATACCTTAAACGGTAATGCTTATATTTAATTTAATTTAATTTCAATTTAATTTCATCAAACAAAGTTACAATAAGTACTTAAGTGATTACTTGATATAATATATCTATAAATATAAACAAAAAATTAGAAAATACATTTTAAACATTACCACCAGCAAAGTTATTTAAAATTAACAAAAGATTTGTTTTGAATAAATATCTACTTATATCAAAGTCGATCAAATCGCAAACAGTGTTCGTTTCCTTCCTCTAGATATTGGCTCATTGGCACCAAAAACAGGTCTGTGATAAGGCACATTAAACAACTGTTTTCGAAGCATTCTCGCAGGAACATTAAACCCGATTAAAGATAAAATTTGAGAACAATCAATATGTTCTGCTAAAATGTTGCGAATAGATATAACTGCTAAAAACATTCTTCGAATGTCGCGAATAAACATAACTGCTAAAAACTTTCTTCGAGTGTTCAGGGGTAAAATACCTAGTAGACTACATCTTGTTTCGTATGAGGGCATATCTATGCCCCAGTGGAGTCTTTTTACAATAACTCTTGAAAATCGTTTTTGAATTTTTTCAATTCTAGATGAGTGAACTGCATATGCAGGATTCCAGATTACATTGCAGTACTCAAGATTAGACCTTATAAATGCAAAATATAGGCACTTCAATATATGTGGATCGGAGAACTCTTTAGAATTTCGCAAGATAAAACCAAGCATTGAATTGCCTTTGGCAACCAAATAATCAAGAAGTTAATTTTTTGTCAAAAATCACACAAAGATCCTTTTTAGACGTTATAATGGATAGTGATTTGTGATTTAGTTTATACGAAATATTAATAGGCGAATGGCTGTGACAAAACGTTAGACTTTGGCCGTCCTGCAAAATTAAGCAATCGTGTCTAGATTTTATACAACGAAACACTTTTAGATCATCCGCATACATCAAGCACTTTTTTGAATTTACGATTGTGTAAGGAATGCCATTTATAAACAACAAAAATAGGAGAGGACCAAGGTGGCTGCCTTGGAGTACTCCCGAAGTAACATAAACGGGTAAAGAAAGAATTTATACGAACGTACTAAATTCTGTCCTTTAAATATGATTTTAACCAATTTAAAAAATTAGAGTGAAAACCTACTTTATTTACCTTTTCTTTTAAAACATCGTGATTCACTCTGTCAAATGCCCTAGAAAAGTCTGTGTAGATAACGTCGTACTGACAACCACTCTCTACACCATTTAGCACTAAATTACTGAAAATAGTAAGGTTGGTAGCAGTAGATCTACCAGTTACGAAACCATGTTGGTACGTCGTTTAAGATGAGGCATTAATTTATCATAAATCAATTTTTCAAACAATTTAGGAATAGTAGAAATTTTACATATTGGACGGTAAATTGAAACATCTTGTTTATTTCCCGATTTGTAAATAGGAGTAATTGTTGAAAGCTTCCAAATATGAAGAAACTCACCGGTTACCAGTGAGCGATTTAAAATAATTTCTAACAGCCAAAGGTTTTGCACACATTTGTAAAAATTTTGAAGAAATTCCATCTGCATCTAGTCGTTTGTCAGCTTTTAACTTAGATAATGATAATTCTATCTCAGAGGTTGTATGACTTAAACTACCAATATTCAAAAGGCTATCTGCAGAGTTTGTGTTAACCAAATTGGGTGCTGTACAAGAACTATCTAAGTAAACCGATTGAAAATGTTAAGCGAATAAGTTACATATAACAGCAAGGTCAGATGATGTAATGCCATCATGACTCATACGATTAGGAATACCAATTGATTTGTTCTTGTTGTTAATAAATTTCCAAAAACATTTGCTATTCGTTTTAATATTAAACTCAGTGGAGAACACATATTGATTGTGCAAAAATTTATTTAAAATGTCGAAGTTTTTTTTGCAGAACTCGATATTGCTTATACAATTCACGATCATTATTAGACCTGCGAAATTGCTTATAAACCTCTTTTTTTTGTTATTAAGATTAATTATTCTTTTATTGAACCACACAATGGTTTTGATTCACAAATTATTTTTTTTGGGAATATGTGAGTTAATCGCATAATTTATTTTATTTAAGAGTGAATTATGACAGTCATTTAAATTTTTATTTTCAAACAATGCTTGCCAATTGATACCATTGAAAAAATCAAAAATTGCATCTAAATTTGCATCATCAAAATTACGAACATAATTAAAATTCGAAACTGCAGGTCTAAAATAATTATAAAATTCAAAATGTAAACTGAAAGCAACATGGTGTATGGAATTAGAGAAAAGAAGTACAATTGCGTTGGTTATACCTACACACAATTCGGCGTCAACGAACACCAAATCAAGCACATTATTAAATGAATTCTGAATTTTTTTTTTTTTATAACTTTGCACGCACTCAATGGATTATGAACACCCTTTATATGTTTTGGTTTTTAATGGAATATAAGAAGACATAGACAACGGCAGGAATCGAACCTGCAACCACGAGGTTGGCAGGAGAGCACACAACTATCGCGCCACGGTCACCCCCATGAATGATTAATTTGTCTTAAGTTAAATTGTGCGAAGGTATCCAAAACTTCACAATCTTGGTTAAATATAACATTGAATGGAATTAATAATTTTTCATCAGGATCATATATCCATTTAATATTAGGCAAATTGAAATCACCAATAATAATTACTTTCTGATTATGTTTACGATTTTTTATTATTGAACTACAATTATTAACGTGAGCTTTATATAATTCAATAGAACTACAAGGTGGAATGTAAGAAATAATAATAAAAGCTACATTAATATCATCAAATTTTACATTCAGCACTAATTGGTCGATATCGGGAGCCAAAGTAGGAGAAGGCATTTCAATTTAGTACAATGGAGTGAAGTATTTACTGCTGCCAGCACTCCACCTCCCCGTTCACAATTGAGCATTTCATAATTTCGATCTTTGCGGACACAGCATACTGATTTACATTAAACATCTCGGTATCATGGTATTCATCGTTTAGCCATGTCTCCGTGAAAGTAATAATGTCATACTGGGTTGATGTCGACAAGAGATGAACCTGTTGCAGTTTAGTAAGTAAGCCTCCAGTGTTTTGATAGAAAAGAAGAAATTCATTGGTCGAAGAGCGAGCAGAAGAGAGAGTTGGTGGTTGAATTAAATTATTGAGATTACGTTTTGTGTCTCTTCGTTTTTTGGACGAGAGACAAATAACTTAATTTGTACAAAACAAGGCCACATAGAAGCATTCATAACACTGTCTACTTTGTTTGATGGAATACTTAATTTAAAATTAACGTTTGTGAGCTTTGACAGGTCAGCGTCTTTTTTTGTTAATTAATAGCACTGCATGTGGGTTATTGGGATGCCAGTTTTGTTTGAAATATGTTGCAAAATCTGGATCTGTTTCAGTGCGAAACTTAGATATGTGGAGCCACTTGTTGGAAGGAAAGACATTAAGAGAAGATGTAAAATCAGAACCAAAGACTTTTTTAGATTTGTTGCGGCTTACTGAATGAGACTTTTGTGTATTATTGTTTATGATATCACGCTCCAATTTATCGTTGATAGAAGGGAGATTTGGAAGAGATTCATTATTGTTTTTTTTTGTAGTTTTTAGAACTGAGTTTTTCTATATTAATATTGCTTGATGGACCCGGCAATAAGTTTTGAGAATTTAAAGGCGGTTTATTAGGTAGAGATTCCTTTGAAATCACAGGGGTATCAATGATTTTAGAATTAATTTGTTCATTATGATGATTCGGGAAATTATTTGCACCATTCAAAACAATTAATTTATTAAATTCAACCATACACTTCGCACTATTTTGGACTTGATCTCTTAAAAAAGAAATTTCTCTTTTGAGATCGATAACGTGGTTAGAAAGTTCCGTAAAGCGCAAAATTAATTTGTCAAAATTCGAATGAGAGCACACATCACATTTCAAGAAAAAATTAGAGTTTGTAAGAATATTTATATTTTCTTGGTTTATTTTAGCACAAGATTTATGAAATCGTCAACAGCAGAATGAACCGCAGATTACACTATCATTTAAATCTTTCCGCGGAATTGTTTGATTGCATTTAGCACAAATATTTTACATTTTGGAACAGCAAATGAGAAACACGTCTTATATTTACGAAAGTAGATTACGTTATTGTCCAAGTATTTGCATACATTCCTTTTTTCACGGCATGAATCTCGCTGTCATTCTTCGATTTTTGTTCTATTTCTATTATTTTGATTGCTACTAGTGCCGCTATTTCAACAATAGCATTCACATGCTGCTCAGTAATCTCATCACATGTACTACCAATTGCATCTGGGAGCAATCGTGATACATGATGTAACCACAGCACCCACCGTTCAATCCTTGCACGGGGCTTTAATGTTGTGCCGAAAATTGTTTCAAGCGGCTTATGGTCGGTTATTAAATCGGAAGATCTTCCAAACAAGTACAAACGAAAAAGCTCCATCGCCCACACCAATGCTAATGCTTCCTTTTCCGTTTGCGCGTATCTTCGCACGACAACAGATAAGCTTTTCGATGCATATTCAATAATTTTTGGACCTGCTTCATTAGTTTGCACCAATACGGCACCCAAACCGACTGGACTAGCGTCTGTTATCAGCATTGTTTTACTATTTGTGTTGTTTTACCCCAGAATCATATCACTAGAAATCGTTTCCTTTAAATTGGCAAAAGCCGTTTGTAGTTCAATCTCCCATTTGAGCTTGAAACTTTTTTGTGTTAATCTTCGCAATGGTTCTGTGATAGCCACTATTTTGTTCGATGTCGGAGCGATGCCCATTTTCGATAATTTGTGCCATAAGAACTCTAATTCCTTAACTCTATAAACACTTTTCTTTTCATTAATTGTTACATTGTAATCTGTCAGTGTTTCTAAAACTTTTCTAAGTCGCGCGTCATTTACTTCCTTATTAGAGCCATATACTACAACATCGTCGATGTAATTAAAACAACCGTCGCAAGCACTGAGAATTTGTTCCATTATCTTTTGGAACAATTCAGATGTGCATGTGATGCCGAACATAAGTCTTGTGTAACTGAACAAAACTTTTCTTGTAATAAAGGTAGTAATATACATTAATTTTTCCGTTATTTCAACCTAAAACAAATTATTATTATTTATTTTTGTGATAAAGAGAATTTTCTTAAGCTTCCACTTAAACTTAATGGTACGAACATTTGGCAAAAGCATTTATTACATAGGCAAACAATAGAAACTATTTTCCTCTTTTTTACTGTCAAAAGTTTTATTTTATTCAAAAGTCATATTTTGTTTTCTTACATTAATTTGTTAACTGAAAAATATAAATTAAATCAAATCGAATTCATTTCTGCTTGTTGCTTCTTTTTTCTGACAAGGCTACCCACCAATCTACTAAGTAAATAACTAATTTTTCACCTGGTGGAAAGCCTAGCGGACTTCGATTCGAGAAAACCGCTTATTTTGGCCCAAATGCGGAAGTAAATCTTCCATTGTTGGCATAGGATAGTTCTCTCTCTCAACAGCTTCATTGGCTCATCTCATATCGATGCATATACGTACATCATCACCTTTCGGAACCACACCTACATTCGGGGAAATCCAATTTTACGGTCCGTCTATCCTTTCAATAACCCCTTGCACTTTCAATTCCTCAATTTTTGTATCCACTTTTTCTTCTAGAGGCAATGGCTCCTGACTGGACCTGCGTAAGGTTTTATTGGAATATCTACAATAACGCCAATCATTTTGCCAATTTTAGCATTATTAACATCGCCGATCTCATTGATATTAACTTCAATTTTTAAAATGCCTAATAAGATTGCAGTATCACGTCCGATGAGCACTTTCCCGTTTTCCCTGATCACATTACTGCTTCGATTGCGGTTTCTCGACGTTGGTTCTTGACAATAACTTTTTCAGGTTTCATTGATTCCATGTAGCTTCATCAATCAGATTATATTTTCAACCTGAGTCTATTATCGCAACGACATTAATACCACTAATTTTACAACATATTTCGTTCTTTATTTTCCGAGTCGACACAAAATACATACTCTTTTTCCACTGTACTCTCGAATGTAATTTGATTTACGCCGCTTTCCTCATTTACGAAGTGTTCTAAGAAAGTTGGAGTCCAAAGGAGTGATTTAATAGTACAAAGTGTCAAATTGGTATTGACTCCGTAACTTTTCTGGGGCACAGGATCGATAGCACGGGCATTCATCCAGGAAAATCAAAAGTTGAAGCAATCGAGGGATTTTCATCTCCAAGTAATGTAGCCGAATTGAGATGATTCCTTGGCCTAGTTAACTATTTGGGCAAATTCGTCCCTAACTTGGCCACAATTTGTCATCCACTAAATGAACTTCTGAGAAAAGACGTCAGCTTTACATGGTGTGTAAGTCAAAATAATGCATTTTTAAATTTAAAGAAAATTTTGATTACAGAACCGGTGTTGAAAATGTACGGCCCGAGTCATTAAACAATTTTTTCAGCGGATGCTTCCTCATTCGGACTTGGAGCTGTCTTGCGACAGGAAGATAGTGATGGGTGTCTGAAGCTAGTCGCTTATGCGTCACGAACGTTGAGTGACGCCAAAAAAGGATATGCCGAAATAGAGAAGGAGGCGTTGGCGATTACATGGGCAACATGCGAAAAATTCCGAGATTACGTAACAGGTATATCTATCTTGAGACGGACCATAAGCCACTGGTTCCGATTTTTACGTCCAAAAATCTAGATGAGTTAACGCCCAGATTACAAAGATTCAAAAGGCGAATGATGCAGTTCGTATATAAAATTTATTACACTCCTGAGAAAGATTTAATTGCAGCAGACGCCTTATCCAGATGCCCATTAGTGTCATCCAACCATAACCCAGAGAGCGTAGAGGACTTAAGCACTTTCGTGAAAGCAATCATTTAAGAGATACCAGAAACAGAAATCAAACTTTACGAAATCAAAGAAGCTCAAGAATAGTATATGAGTTTGACCGAAGTTGCGAAGTACGTCTACGAAGGATGGTCGGCAAGACAGAAAATGCCCCCAGAAGTAAACCAATACTATAACGACAGTTATAGTCTGGCAATCAGTGATGGAATACTGATGTTTGCTAATCTCTTAGTCATTCCCCATAAAATGCGCAAAGAGATGCTAACAAGAATCCATGAAGGGCATCTCGGAATCAACTACTGCGGAGCCCATGCAAGGCAATCGGTTTGGTGGCGTAGTTGCACAACACAAGTCGAACATGTCGTAAAAGAGTGTGAGGTATGCATTCAACATACTAACCCGAGGCATGAGCCACTTATACCAACGGTAACATCAAAGATTCAGTGGCAGATGGTCGGAGCTGACATTTTCTTTAGCAAATCAAAAACATATTTAATTGTCAGCGATTACTTTTCACGTTTTTCAGAAATAGCATTACTGAAAAATCAGACCTCAAATTGCATTATTTCTAAACTCAAGTCTATATTTTCCAGGCACGGCATCCCAGAGGTAGTACGAACAGATAACGGTCCGCAGTTTAAACAGCTTGAGATGTCGGAATTTAGAAATTCAATGGGGATTTACGCACATCACCTCGAGAACTAGATTTCCACAAAGTATAAAAAAAAAACGAAGACTCTTACCTTGCTTTATTGGAGTATAGACTAATACCAATAGCAAATGGATATAGCCCTGCCGAAATCCTGATGAACAGAAGATTGAGAACAACCTTTCCACTTGCAGCCGATCAGTTGCATCCCAACTTTATCAATCAGAATGAACTTCAGAAAAAAGAAGAAACTCTTAAACGGAACCAAGCGAACAATTTCAACAACAGATATGGTGTACTCGCCCGTCGAGATTTTTTGCCTGGCGATATCGTTTGGGTTCGAGATCTGCAAGTTTGGGGCAGAATTTTAAACAAAGCTAACCTACCAAGCTCATATTTTATCGAAACTGAAAGAGGTATACTCGTATTTTGTAGAAATAAATGGCATCTTGTTTATTCTTTTAGAAAAGGCATTCCGGATACACCTAATGAGATACATATCCCGGAACACAAATGTGATATCCCATCAACTACTGTATCAGCAGCTAATGAAGATCATAAAACGGGAGAAGAGGGCACTAGAGGCCTTGATTTGAAGACACATCCCAACTATTTAACAACAACTCGATATGGTCGAACAGTTTTCAAGCCAAGTCGTTATACATCAGCCTAAAAACAAGAATATTATTTGCACATTGTAAAGTACAGTTTATTTGAAAAGGGGAGATTTATAGTACCTATGTATGTATTAATGTAAATCATATGTTGAAATATACCTTATTTGTACCTATACACTCCCATGTAATACATGAACTCTTTATATATATATTGTTAACCTAGAATTAAGTTAGTCATTAAACTACTCTTGAAATCGAAACAAGCTTTGGCTTTTATTGCGAACATTACAGACTATATCTTTGGAACGGGTTGTCCAATAAAAGTGAGCGATATCTTTTTAGAATTAGGACTTCATACTTTAAAAGAAATAATCAATTTTTTTGCAAAAAAAAATGTATTAAAAAAAATAACTCCCGGAATACGTATACATCATTCTAAATATGCGTATTTCAAGAGTGATTTTTTGCAATATGCCTTCTAGCTAAAAACTTTTGATGCTGATTGTTGGATAATAATCCATTATATATTTTTATACTACTCTACATCTGTTATAAATATCGCATAAATTATTTTTGAATATAAAATTGGGGCTTAGGTTAGGTTAGGTTAGGTAATTGGGCTGACAATTGATGACGTTATCGTCACAATTAGATCAATGTAGCTCCATTGTGTTACCCGGAGTGTAGTCACTCTTTTCCGATATAAACCTGTGTCCTCTAAAATGTTAATTCCTAAAATATTAGAGAGCTCTTCCAAATTATTGAAGAAGTAGCTGCCTAACAGATTATTTCTCTGGTGACAGAGTGCAGGGTAGTGGCAGAGAAAGTGTGAGGTGTCCTCATGCACCTATTCGTCACCACATCCCGTGCACAGATCATTTCTACTGAGTTTCATTTTGAATTTATGATATCCCAGCAGGTTATGTCCAGTGATTATGCTTATAAGGGAGCGACGGGATCTCTTGTTGAGTTACATAATTTTGTCTGTCCTCTGCTTGTTGAAGCATGGCCATATTTTCCTGGTAGTATCACAAGTGTCAACCTTGTGTTCGGTTTCTTTAGAATCCTGTCAGAAATATTCTGTTTAATGTAACAGGGTGGGATATTTACCAGCTCTGCTTGACTAACGTCAAGCGCTGATCCCTGTCTTGCCAATTTATCGCTGTTTTCGTTACCCCGTATACCGCTGTGTCTCGGGACCCAGTAAAGTCTAACATTGTGTTGCGTACCAAGAACCACTAGCTCTTTAGGGCAGCAAGAAACAAGTTTCGATTTTATCACAGTGGCCGAAATCGCTTTTATTGGCGCTTGGCTAGTTTTCAATGGCAGGACCTCCGCTTGGAAGACACTACTATAATCTGGGAGCCTAATTGAGTTGTTTAACTCAAGAGCTGGCGAGAAAAAGCCTGCACCAACACCAGTGTCCATTTTGGAGCCATGAATATAGATTGCTATCGCTGACTCACTGGTATAGGGTTGGTTGTTCGTCCATTCTTCTCTGCTTGGAATGGCAGTTTGGAATGGTTTATGAAAGTCCAGTTCTGGTGTTTTATAGTCTGTAATAATACTATCACCCAGATGTTTCTGAAATATCTGTGCGTGACCTATTGTGCTGTTTTTCCAGGTATTAGTCTGGCTTAGCCTCAAGGCGCTATACGCCGCGGATTCTTCTACGAAAAGATCTAGGGGTTTCAGGTTGAGTATCGCCTCTAGCCCTGCGGTTGGCGTTGCACCCTAGTCTCTGTACTTTTGTCAGGGTTTTATGAGTTATTCTTTTTACAATTGCATTACACCAGACCAAATTACCGTATGTTAATATTGGTCTGATTATTGCCAAGTACAACCACATGATAATTAGTGGACTCGGTGCCCAAGATTTCGCAAAAATTCTATTGCAGGAATAGAATGCAATCATTCCTTTTTTAACTCTTTCCCGAGTGTTCTGACTCCAGTTTAATTTTCTGTCTAGAATCACACCAAGATAATTTGCCTGATCTGAAAATTTCAACGGGGTACCCTCAATTGAAGGCATTCTGATACTTGGTATTTTTCTTTTTTTTGTCACAAGTACCAATTCAGTTTTTGACGGGTTAACCATCAGAGCACACTTTCTAGTCCATCTACTAACATTAGTAAGAGCGTAGTCGATCTGTTCGCTGAAAGTGGATAAGAATTTACCTGTCGCTAATAACACAAGGTCGGCAGCATAGGCTACTACCCTTACTCCACAGTGTTTGAGAGTAAGGAGGATTGTGTTCATAACCTGCGCCCAGAGAAGTGGTGAGAGAACATCCCCCTGTGGGGTGCCCCTAGATGTGTATATTCTCATCTGTACTCCTGCCAATTCGGAGTTAATCTGCCTGTTCTTCAACATGCACATAACCCAATCTGTTATTGCATTATCGACCTTGTTGTCTAGAAGAGCTGTTCTTACTGCTTCATTATTCATATTATTGAAAGCACCTTCAATATCAAGAAACGCAGCAAGGGTATAATCTTTGTCATTCTGTTTCTCAATCGTGCTGATGACCCGTGAAGTGCCTGACTGTTTCCCTTTGTATAGGCATGCTGAGCTGGAGATAAATCAGCCAGTTTCAGAGTACCGGGAATATGCAGGTCTATCAGTCTTTCGAATGTTTTCAGAATAAACGATGTTAAACTGATAGGCCTGAATTCTTTTGCTTCTGTGTGGCTGGGCTTGCCAGCTATTGGAATCAAAACCACTTTGACTTCGCGCCATGTTAAAACATATCCCCATTTTAAAGTGTTAAGAAATAAGTTTTCCAGGAGCGGTACTATTTGGGTTTCGCTCTTCTGTAGCATCATTGGGAAGATGCAATTCTGGCCAGGGGATTTATAGGGAGAAAAGGAATGGATTGACGATTTGATCTTTTCAGCCGTTATATAGCCGATGGTACAGTGTGTTCCGTGTAGGACTCCATTTCCGGGTTGCTGTCATATGACCCGAATCCCGGGAAGTGAGTATTTATCAGGTGCTTAAGAGTCTCATTACAGGATTCGGTCCAGCACCCAGTGGTTGTTTTAACAGATCCCAGAGGAATTGAATCCTTGGAAAGAATTTTTCTTAGCCTGGCCGATTCGTTTGTACCTTCGATTTCACTGCAAAAAGTTCTCCATGAGCTTCTCTTCGCTCGTTGCGTTTCTGCTTTTAATTTTCGTTGACTAGTTTTATATACCTCCCAGTCATTATCGTTTTTAGTGCGTTTAGCAGCATTGAAGAGTCTGCTCGATCCTTTTTTCAAGTTGCCGAGCTCTACAGTCCACCAGGGTTGTTTCTTTTTGCCCTTCTCTATAAGTTTCAGGGGACACTCTTTCTCAAAGGCGTTTTTTAGAATCACGCTGAGTTCTTCAGATGCCCGATCAATATGTTTGGGTGCTTGAATCACAGTGTTATTGAGATTTTTCATTCTTTTCTCTAATTCCCTATTAAAGAGATCCCAGTGAGTATACTTGATATTTCTATAAAGTTTAGGAGCTTCCACTGTATCACTTATCAAGAAGCCTATAAGTTTATGGTCTGAGAATGATTCTTCTTGCAGAACTTTCCATTGGTCAATTATAACTGTACTTGAGTTACTAGTAACAGTTATATCGATTACTTCTTCCCTATTCTTAGTAACAAAAGTGGGCTCATTGCCCCCATTTACTACTACTAAATTTGTGATGTACTTTGTTGTCGAAGGCTGAGGTTTCGCTCGTCGGCTTCCAGGGTTCTAACTAAAGTAAGTACAAAAAGCTTTAGTTTAAACGGTTTTCACGGGCTATCTACGGTTTTCACCGGCTATTAACGTCTTACGACGGCTCTCAACGGTTTTCACCGGCTATCAACCGTCTTACGACCGACGGCTCTCAACGGTTTTCACCGGCTATCTACGGTTTTCACCGGCTATCAACGTCTTACGACGGCTCTCAACGGTTTTCACCGGCTATCTACGGTTTTCTCCGGCTATCAACGTCTTACGACGGATCTCAACGGTTTTTACCGGCTATCTACGGTTTTCAATTGTATTATACAAGGCTCCTTACCACTGGTGGGGGAAACCTATTATTTTATTTATTTATTTTTACCTTTTTTATTGGCTGACCTCGGATACTGGCGACTTTGCACTGTCTTTGGCTATTGTCCAATGTGAACTGCCACTGGCACAGTTCCTCGATGCTTCTTGTGGCTTGTAGGGGCTCTATTTATCCTACTTTCCTATCGAACTAAGTGTGAGCTGTATGGTGGTAAGGTTTAACAAACCATACAATGTGCTGTCGGCGCCACGTCACCAATTTTGGTGTGTTTTACTATCTTACTAATTGTATAATTTGATGGTTTAGCGGGTGATGCGGCAAAGAAATCCTCCTTTAAATTCTCCTATTAACATTCCAAAGTTAATGTCTTATTTGCATCGCGGTGTTACGAAGGTGGCCGGGGGTATTCTATTTATTATTAACGTACTTAGAATTCACCATCGAGGTCCCTGGTTCGTCGTCACGATGCTATCATCAGTGGAGATTTCACCATTTAATAGCCATGCATATTCGTTATTCACCACGTTGTGTGTTTTGTGTGGTGGCTATAGATTGTTCGTTGACAAGCACTCTGTGCTTATCAGTCGTTAATGACGATGCAAGGAGTGGACATGCTATAGGAGCATGTAGTCGATCGGGTAGGTTTTTCTATTATTGCAGGGGCGTAGGCGGGGAGGGGCATCTTGTATGGAAATGGTAGGTATAGTAGATATGTGTGTCGGATGATGTTTTATTTGTTTAGGCTGGTATACTACGGTGCGGGTAAGTAGTTATGGGAATTTCAGCTGCGTATGCGGGGGGGTGTCAGCTAGGGGGAAAAAGGGTTACAATAGTGTTTTGTAATATATTGCCGCAATCCGGTTTGTTTGTTCATTATTGCAGCTCAGGGGATGCGGTGGGGGTTAGGTGGTAAAGTTTGTAATGCTTCATTACAAATTATGTTCTATAATAAATTCAAAAACAGACTCACCACTACTGTTCGTGTCGGTGCTTTTCCATGGAGCAGGATGTGAATTAGCATCACATCCTAGGACCACGTCCCATCTTTCTTTTGCTGCTCGCTCCACAAGTTGGCTTGTGAAATCTGCAGGTGGTCCCTCCTTCCCGTCGTATGGCATATATCACAATGCCGGAATCTGTGTTGGGAGCCCTTTCCGCTCTAGCTTCACGGCAGTCTGGTCTGGATTACTAGATAGAAGAAAAAGATTAAACTGTTTTCAAGCTACAAAGTAAGTTCTAAAGTTATTGTTAGCTGCCCTTTTTGCAGTTTTGAACAGTGTAAGTCCCTTCGAGTGTAGGGCCCTAATTCTGCAACCTACGACCCAGGGTTTCTGAATAAGGGCAATGTCTATTTGTCTACTCTCCATGAGGTAGACAAGGTTGGCGCTGACGGCTTTACTATGTTGGAGATTAAATTGTATTAATTTCATATTTATATTAGTTAAAAACCCCCCGGCCCCTTACTTACTTGTTTGTTCTTATTTGATATTAGTCTAAGTTTGCATCGGTTTATTCTGATAGGTGAAGTCAATTTTCTTCAAAAGTGGTATAGACTTATGACTAAGCTGCACAACCACTTCTGTACCGTCCTTCGTCTGTTCCCCAATTTCAAGCACTTTCAAGTTCTCACTGAGCTGCTCGGTATTCAGGGATTGCAAGAATCTTTCAATACGGTCCCGAGGGATAGTCGGTCCTCGCATCATCATTCTCGGCCTAGGCTTATTAAGGTCTTTTATTTCCTTAAGCCCTATAAGGCGAAGCACTGCATTCGGACAGGGGGCAATAGGTCGTTTGACGAACTTATGTAGCCATAAGTGAGTGTTGCCGTCTTCGCATGTCAACATCTTGAACCCATGGACGGTTTTTAGGTCACCGAAAAGAGGCGGCTGTCCGTTCTTTACGATAGCATTGTTCACTTGGTCCAGGATTTTGACTTCCATCAACTGCCATTGATCCTCGGAAAGATTACGAGAAGATGTACCGAAATCCGCAATGGCAAATTGTCGCTTCTCCATAGACCCTTCCGTAATCAAGCTCTTCTTTTTCTTCCTCTTAGGTGAGGGGTTCGTAGGCGAAGATTTATCATCTTGCCAAGTTTTTTGGACGCCGTTGAGTTCAATTCAGGGTGCGGCTTATGGCCAACCGTCTTCATTACTGCTCTCAAGGTCGTTGTCCTTTATTGTTTGGGCTGTCTATTGTGTCAGTTGTTTTCCAAGTCTTAAGTCTCTGAGTAGAATTGTCTAGTGCTAGTTTTCCCTTTCCGTTAAGTTTTCGAGACTCTTCTTCCAAAGGCGTCGGACAATCCTTCCAGCGTTCCGTTTTTTCTTCCTCAGTAATTGTGAAGTGAGACATCCAGCTCTCTGTGAGGCCTTGCTCTCAATGTCGGTCTTCGTTTCTGTGTTTGTTGTCAGGTCTATGACACTACCTCCGCTTGATAAAGATGGAAGAGGTGTGTCGGATTTGCCTATGGGGCTTTGGCCCCTAGCGCCACTCCCACACGGCTGCTCCATATTCATCTCCAAGGGTCCCTTTTTCCCCACTTCCAGAACCATTGAAGCACGTGGCTCCATGGCATGTTTGGTTCCGGGAAGTGGTTCCCTTGTTTCCATCCATAGTGTCATCGTTGTCGTCTTCATTGTCGTGGATGGGATCGGACCTTTCATTTATTGGATTTTACCAATCGTTGGATTGGGCGGTCCCATCAGAGTACTCACGCTAGTGCCCTCTATTGAAATCTCCTCCATCGACGGCTGGACAAGTGCCTTTTTTATCTTTGCAGGGTCATTCGCCAGAAAAGCACGAGCGTTTTGTAGCCTTTTGCGTTCGTTGTCATTTAGTTCTTCCCAACTCATTTTGCCAAGACGTTTGACTGTCTTCTTACAGTTGGAGATTTTACTACGAACTGAACTATTTGACAATTGTGAAAAGGTGGAGATGGCAACGGAACAAGCATCGTCGTCAGTCAGAGTTCCGGTGCTAGCTCCATCTTCTACACTGAGGTTGGAAAAGGCCTTCTTCCTCTTGTGTAATTGTCCTAGTCATTGCCGTCTGGTCCTGTTGTTTATGTAAGTCGTTTGTCACTGGCGACTTCTCCCCTCCTCCTATTGGAGAGGCCAAGCCCGTGCCGGCAGCCGTGACTTCTGCTGACGTTTCAGCGTATATCCCTGCTGGTGTTTTGGTCGTTAGTTGTGTCTTGTTCATGGTTCATATCGTGGTGGGTTCCTCTTAGTTTGCCTGAAAGCTCAGCTGATCGGCTGATAATTCAAGAGATACAAATTCTCAGCTGATTAGCTGAAGTCCCAAGCGTAACCCCCCCCCCCTCACTACTAAAAGGTGAAAACTCGGCGGGAGGGAAAAATTGGCGCTTTGTTTATACCAATCGTGATATTTTAAGTAATAAATTTAAATTTCGCCCATTCGCCATATTTTGTATAATAATGAATTCGCTTTAAACTTAACGAAGTAAAAACTTCTAAATACCATGTTCAACAAAAAAAGAGAGGAATTGTATAGCAAACCCTTAGGGGGAAACTCTAGTCGTTCTATTCGTCGTTCGCTAATCAGTGAATTTCTAGTTTTGCCTTTATAAGAATTTAGTCGTCATTTACTAAAAGTTTTGTCGTGGTTTTAATTGAAAACCTTCCTTGGAATATATAAAAAAATCGTTACCATTGGCTCACGCAGCAACCAGGATCGTTTCTTAACTTCATACAAAGGATTCATAAGAGATCCCAGGTTGACGGTCAGGATTCGGACAGTTATTTTGGCGCCCAACTCGGTTAAAGCAAAAATGCACAAAATAATTAAAAACCTTTGTTTTTTGCTCATTTTAATTATCAGTGCATTAAATAAAAAAAACTAAGATATTAACATTAACATTACAAAAAAAACTATTCCCGCCGCGGTCCGCGCTTTCGGTTTCCCGAATGCATATAGTGTTGTGAAGTGCCATAAGCCAAGCAAATTCGGCAAAATATCCAGGAGGAATGCTATTCATCAAAAAACTAAGTGGAAGATAAGTATAACATCATCCACCCAGGTAAGTTCGAATAAAAAAGTCTGAATATTATTCAAATGTGCGTTGAAAAAAGCCGCCGGTAAAGCAAATTAAAAATAAAGTAGTTTGGCTCAACTCAAACAAAAACGCACCTTCGACCTAATTTAGACCTGGATATTGTGTAGAAATTGAATATAAAACTATATTATATATATAAAATCATATACATAATTATGAACAACGAAATACGTTTATTCAATTTAAAAAAATTAAAATACATTTCGTTTTAATCATCGTAATCACCTACGCACACGCATATTCAAGTTGGTGCTTTCACTTTAAACCAATTTTTTAAATCCACAATAGATGATAAAAAGAACCCACTTTTAGCCCGGTGTACACCCACACAACTAACTAAAGATTTCGCCTCAAATTGAATTTAAAAACATTTTTGCACCTAACGCACACACCCACTTGTGAATTAAATTCGTCGTTTTCGCCTTTCGTTCGCTCGCAGCTTTCGATTTGAAGCTAACCAACATTTGTAACATACAATCAGTTCAGGAGATAAGCACTTGATTTCATTGCATTGATCTACATTTCAACAACACCAAACAATTTAGTCATCGTCGTCGTCTTCGCGGGAGATGTTGCGGCATGATCATTGCACTGAAATAAAACTTGTTGGTTGGACTCTTTTTTATCTTTTTTACAAATAATTGGATGAGTGATTGTAATCAATTGGCTTCTTCTTCGTTTTGATATTTGGATACAATATAGCTATTATCTCCAATTGTTAATTGAAAATTGTAAATCATCTGTAAGGATCATAATTGCCGCATTTAGAAGTTATTCTCGTAATTTCGCTACATTCGCTCTATTGTTGTTCTTTGAACTACGCTTTTCCTCTTGTGTTACGAATAAAGCTATATATTGGAATTTTGTGACTTTTGCTGTAACGACGTTCATACTATCGTTGATTGTGTTTACTTTTAGATATGGCTGAGCCTTAAATTGAGGAATTAAAGCAGCAACGGGCTTGTACAAAAGGGAGCATAACTCGGATAAAAAATCTGGGGGAATCCAAATCAAGTACGTTCACATCAACGGAACTTGAATGCCGGCTAGAGTTTTAAGACTCATATTTTAAACAGATTCTAGTGTATCAAACCATGTTAAAAGGTTTAAGTTCCACTGATACTGGCCGTGGTGAGATAGAAGAATTGTATATCACTGCGAAAACTAAAATACTTACGAGCTTGGGAACTAATAGGCGTAGTTTTAGTGCAGCGGATGTGACTCTAGGTCATTCACATCCGATAAAACATCTTCCTAAACAATGTTTAGTGGAAGGTATACGGATTGCAAGAATTTTATAAATTCCTTTAATAACCTTGTGGAAAATGGTTGCAGCTTGACAAAAAGTGAAAAATTTAATTACTTGTTGTCGTGGTTGACTGATCAAGCCCTCAGTACAGTTAAGGCCTTTCAAGTAACAGAGGAGAATTTCACCAAAGTGCTTGATAGGTTAAAAGAGCGTTATGATAATACGAGTAACTACCTCATCTTCATAGAGTACATAACAGAACTTATTGAGTTACCAAAGGTTCCAAGGTCCTCAGCTGCTGCATTACGAGCCCTAGTCGACAACATTTCAGCGTTGTTTAGTTCATTACTTTCAATAGGGTCGTTTGAAAATATATGCAATCCAATCGTTATACACATTGTCATGTCTAAGGTTGACTCTGAATCTCAGTCCAAATATGATAAACAGCTTGATTATAAGATGTAACCAGAGAGGAAGGATTGTGCAACGGTACTTAACAAACGGTGTCAATATTTGTAAGCGAGGGATAGTAAGCAGCTTCGATCGGAATACGTTCACAATTGGTCTAACAAGCAAAACCCATTTTCTTCTCACCATCGCATACGTTCTCAAACTTCACTGGCTATTAATCAACATTCTTGTATGTTTTGTAAAAACAAGGATCATCTGGTCACAAATTGTTCAAGTTTTTTTAATCCCTTTGTACTGGATCGATTTTATAATGTAAAGATGTTAGGGCTTAAATTGCTTAGAAAAAGGTCATAGCGTTTCCAACTGTCCCTCGCCGTATAAATGTAAAAGTTGCAAATAACCACACCATAGCCTTTTGCATAGATCCCAACCTACAGACACCGTCCTTAGAACCGAAAGTGAGGCAACTACTTCTGCTGCTGCACTTTGTGCATTGGGAAAAGACACTCGTGACACCCAAGTCATTTTGGCAACGGCGTTGGTTCTTATAAAGGACTCATCAGAAAGTTATCAGTTTGGCAGGGTTCTTCTTGATTCCGGTTCTCAAGTCAGTTTTATCAACGAACAAGTTGCAAATTTTCTCGGTCTTAAAAAACTCAGGAGAAACATTGACATCGTGGGAATTGGAATCACAGAAACAAAAATAAGATACCAAACTCAATCGACCATTCGATCACGGTACACTAATTTTGAGTTATCGTTGGAATTTATAATTACACCTGCCATAACAAGATATCAACCAGAAGAAACTTATAACGTTACAGGATGGAATCTTTCCAGTAATATAGAGCTAGCAGATGAAACGTTTAACCAGTCTTCTCGAATCGATTTGTTGTTAGGCGCTGTTGTATTTTTTGACTTATTGAAAGAAGGGCAACTCAAAGGAGGTGATGGTCTTCCATTGTTGCAAAGAACTTCGTTAGGCTGGATCGTATCAGGTACATGCAAAAACACACCAAACGTATGAAAAGAAAAAACGATGCTGTATCAATATTATGGATGACTCTCTGGATCAATATGTTAAAAAGTTTTGGGAATTCGAAGAAATTCAAGATCATCGATCCAAATGGTCTGAGGAAAAGTATAACTGTGAGAAGCACTTCATGGATTCCATTGAAGTTCTGCTTATGGTTCAGTTGCCATTTAAAAGGGATACTAGTTGTCTTGGAGGTTCATATGACATTGCATTTAAAAGGTTTCTAACAGTTGAGCGTAGATTATTAAAAAATGAATCTTTAAAAGGCTCATACATTGACTTTATGAAAGAGCATAAATTGTTAGGTCATATGTCTCTCGTCAAAGATCCCGTTTTAGAAAAGACTCATTATTACTTGCCCCATCAATGCGTTATCCGACCTGATAGTGTGTCTATGAAGTTACGCGTTGTTTTTGACGCATCGTGTCGTACATCGTCACAGATTTCGTTTAATTGAATTTTAATGGTCGGCCCTACTATCCAACACGAGCTGTTAATAATTTCACTTCGATTTCGCAGATACGCTGTCACTGCAGATATTGTAAAGACAAATTGAAATGCTTTATGACTTTTAGTCCAAAATGCGTTTCGCCCGGACACGATAGTTGGGCTCATCAGTTAGATGCTATCGTGTCGCTCTAAGACGCACTATTTTTTGGTCGATGACTACCAACTCTTAATAAAATTTTCAGCACATACATACTGAAAATTATATTTTTCTAGGGGAATTTGGTCAAATTCATGCACCCAGAAATATATGTATGTTACGCCCGTGGTCTGGCTAGTGGTAAATGAATAGAAGAAAACGCAAATAATACCTACATATTATTTTTGTTTTTGGTTTAGTGGACTGTGTGGGTTTAAGTCAAATTGAAATGCTTTATGACTTTTAGTCCAAAATGCGTTTCGCCCGGACACGATAGTTGGGCTCATCAGTTAGATGCTATCGTGTCGCTCTAAGACGCACTATTTTTTGGTCGATGACTACCAACTCTTAATAAAATTTTCAGCACATACATACTGAAAATTATATTTTTCTAGGGGAATTTGGTCAAATTCATGCACCCAGAAATATATGTATGTTACGCCCGTGGTCTGGCTAGTGGTAAATGAATAGAAGAAAACGCAAATAATACCTACATATTATTTTTGGTTTAGTGGACTGTGTGGGTTTAAGTCAAATTGAAATGCTTTATGACTTTTAGTCCAAAATGCGTTTCGCCCGGACACGATAGTTGGGCTCATCAGTTAGATGCTATCGTGTCGCTCTAAGACGCACTATTTTTTGGTCGATGACTACCAACTCTTAATAAAATTTTCAGCACATACATACTGAAAATTATATTTTTCTAGGGGAATTTGGTCAAATTCATGCACCCAGAAATATATGTATGTTACGCCCGTGGTCTGGCTAGTGGTAAATGAATAGAAAAAAACGCAAATAATACCTACATATTATTTTTGTTTTTGGTTTAGTGGACTGTGTGGGTTTAAGTCAAATTGAAATGCTTTATGACTTTTAGTCCAAAATGCGTTTCGCACACAGTCCACTAAACCAAAAACGAAAATAATATGTAGGTATTATTTGCGTTTTCTTCTATTCGATATTGTAAAGATCTATCGGCAGGTATTGGTCACAAAGAAGTCTTCAGTACATCCTATGGAGGGAAAAAGTACAAACTCCAGTACAAACGTATCAGCTTAATATACACATATGTGATGGTATCATGTGCACCATTTTTAGCAATTCGTTGCCTACAGTACTTAGCAGAACGTTTAAGCCTTGGCGGTGCTAAAGTCTGATTTTTACCTCGATGACATGTTGACCGGAGCAGACAATTTAGACGACCTAAATAAAAAACGCCGAAAAGTCGTGTCCATTCTGAAATTGGCAGGCTTTGAGCTTTCAAAGTGGAAGAGCAATCACTTGTCCTTAATCGAGGAAGCTAACGAAAAGGAAATAAAGCTGCTTGCCTAATCGGAGCTTCACTTAATACACCAAGAGATATATTCTTTCCCTTTCTTCTTCACTCTTTGACCGAATAGACTTGCTAAGTCCCATTATTATACGGGCTAAAATCATACTGCAAAAGCTCTGGATAGAGAAACTAGACTGGGATGCAGACATTCCAGAATCCTTCGAGATTGAATGGCATCAGTTTATAAAAGATTTGCATTCACTTCAAAATCTTTCTGTCTCTCGACACGTCTTAATGGAAGGCAAAATAAGCTACCAAGTGCATGGATTTACCCAGCCGATATAGTTTCTCGAGGGTGTAGCGTTGTGGAGCTGAATAACTCGATTTGGTTCAACGGTCCAGACTTCCTAGTTCCAGGTGATGAAAATTGCCCATTTGGTATAGGACAAATTCCTCCTCTGGATGAATCTGCATTGGAGATGAAGAAAACAGTCTTAAGCTGTCAAAAATTTGAACAAAATCATCTTCTTGACGCAATAGATCGAATTAGTTATATACAAAAACTCTAAGAGTTTTTGCTTAGGTTGAAAGGCTCATTAGCCGAACAAGAAACCCGAAATTTGCACGTAGTGAATATATATCCGTTGATGAGTTAGATAAAGCACTACACACAATCGTTAGTTTAATACAATCAAAATATTTCGCAGAGGAGGTGCACAAAATTAAAAGAAAATCAAGAATTAAGGGGTCTATAAAATGGTTGAGTCCTTTTCTTCAAGAACAAAATAGTCTACCTTTGTTGAAAGTAGGAGGGCGCTTGAAGCACGCTGATCTCCCAGAAGAATGCAAGCATCCACTTTTAATTCCTAAAAATTCAAGTTTTACCAGAAACTTCATTCGACATCTGCACTTGTCAAACAAGCATGCTGGTCCGAAAAGTCTTGTAGCACTAACAAGACAAACATTTTGGATAATAAATGTTCGAGATCTGGCACGTCAGATAATTCGCAAATGTCCGCATTGTGCCCGATATCGTCCAAAATTGTATGAGCGGGTCATGGGAAATTTACCTGCAGAAAGTTTGCCTCTATATCGTCCATTTAGTTGGTGTGGAGTTGATTTCTGCGGACCAATATACACCCATTATAAAATTCGTGGTAAAGTTCCATACAAAACATATTTTTTTTTTAATTTCAATTTAAATGATAATATACAGACTTATATGTCCAATTACATATTACCATTATAATATAAAATTAAAATTAATATTATTTGATTGAAAGAGAACAAATATAAAATTCTTGAATAATAATAATAATAATAATTTCTTCTTGAATATGAAATTATGAATACGAATTCCATTTAAAAATTACCACAATTAAATAGTTTCTTAAGTTGAAATTCATAGAGAAATTAATTTGTTTTTATATAAATTTTTAATAAATTTATTGTTTTGTTTAAATTAGTCAGGCTTGCGAAAGTTAACTTTTAGTTTAGTGTTGTCTTTCTAGTTGAAATAATTTTATCGATAACTGAAACTCTTAAACTGAAAACATTAAATTCGCCTAAGTTGATGTCATGAAAGATTTGATTATGATTTTTTGAATTGGATGTAACGGTGATTTAAGTATTAAATTAGTTCTTGGTGTTCCAAGGTAAAAAAAGGAGGTTGATGCCTGTATTGCGCTTATGGAACGTTAAAACAAATCTTGTCAAGAATATTAGAGTTGTCTATCAAACCGTGAAATATTTTGTATAGAAAAATTTCATCTATGCATAATCTTCTTTCTTCAAGAGATAAAAGCGTTATTATTTGAAGTCTTACATTATAATCAACAAGAGGACCATTCATTTTAAAGAAAAGATATTTTGTAAAATTTCTCTGAACAATTTCAACTTGATTCGAATAGGTTAAATAAAAGGGGTTCCATATTGTGCTTCCATATTCAACAATAGGTCTTACCAGAGAATTAAACATAGTAGTATAAGTTTTAGTCTTTTGAAAAGATTTACTTGTTCTCATTATAAAACCAAGCATTTTAAATACTTTCTTGGTTATAAAGTTTATATGTGAAGAGAAAAGAAACTTCGAATCAAAAATTATGCCGAGATCCCTTATTTCGCATACTCTTTCAAGAGTTGACCCATTAATTGGAAAGTTAGTATTGAATCGTTTTCTAGTGAAGGATATTGTTTTGCATTTATTTATATTTAATGTTAAACAGTTTTCAAAACACCATTTTTCTAATAGATTCAGATCACTTTGTAGTACAACATTGTCACCTGAATTTTTAATCACCCTAAATATTTTCGAGTCATCAGCATACATCAAACACGATGATTTTAGGTTATAGGGAAGGTCATTTATGTAAATGATGAATATAAAAGGACCAATAATAGTACCTTGCGGGAAACCCATGGGCTGATAATATGGTAACTATTGGCTCCCATTAAAAATTATGATATTTTTCCTGCCTTCAAGATAAGAAGAGAACCATTTAACGGTAGTGTTACTGAAACCCATTTTGTACATTTTTTCTAAAACTATATTATGTTGCATCATATCGAAAGCCTTCGAAAAATCAGTGCTTATCAAGTCCACTTGGTCACCATTGTCGAGAGCATATGCGATTGCATCATTTAATAAAGCAAGGTTGGTTATGGTAGAGCGGCCTGGAAAAAAACCCATGTTGGAGATCGCTTATATAGTTTTTGGTTTGAGGAAAGAGCTGCTTATATACAACTTTCTCAAAGATCAATGCTAAACTGTTCGAAATAGAAATTGGACGATAGTTAGATATCTGCTTAGGATCACCTGATTTTAGAATTGGTGTTATAAAGGTTGTTTTAAACCTAGTTGGATATTTCATTTGTCTTAAAGAGCAATTAAAAACGATACTTATTGGTTTAGATAATACAGATATACATTTTTTGTAAAAAATATTTGGAATCCCGTCAGGTCCCGTTACAGTTTTTGTTTGTTTTGCGTCGAAAGCAGTTCATTTGGAAGCAGTGTCAGAGCTTTCAGCTAATGCCTTTATAGCGGCTTTAAAAAGGATGATAGGTCGTCGAGATCTTCCAAGAGACATCCATTACGATAACGCAACAAATTTTGTCGGCTCTAGTAGAATTGCGTGATATGTTGCTCAGAAAAACCAATCAAGAATCCAATATAAATTTTTGTACTAATGCCATAATAAATTTTCATTTTATACCTCCCAGGGCTCTACACTTCGGTGGGATTTGGGAGGCGGTCGGGAAAGTAGCAAAGGGCCATCTTTACCGCAGCTTTGGGAGTGCTAAACTAACGTTTGAGGAGCTGTCAAACGTACTGGTGGAAATCGAGGCCATAATGAATTCGAGACCAATCACACCGATGTCAACAGATCCTAACGACTTCGAATCTCTCACACCAGCACATCTGCTAATTGAGTCTTCGCTGAAGGCGATTTCTGAGCCAGCATTGTTATTTCCCGAAATTAGTTATTTGCGACCATGGCGGCGCATCAACGCTGTCAAAACCCATTTCTGGAATAGATGGTCAAGCGTATATACAAGAACTCCAAGGTCGTGCAAAGTGAACATCACCTAAGCCTAATATAGCTGTCGATAGCCTAGTCATCGTGCATGAGGACAATTTACCACCCCAAAAATGGCTCACGGGAAGAGTCACAAAAATCTTTTGAAGGCCCAGATGGTAGGGTCAGAGTCGCCAATTTCAGAACGCAAAGAGGAGAGCTTAGACGTCCCATTCGCAAACTGGCAGCGATACAGTCTTGAAAGGGAGTCCTTTCAAAGGAAACGTAAAGTTGGATCATAATCAGTTATATATTCTTATACTATTCTATATTTATTATAAATACCACATAAATTATTTTCGAATATAAAATTGGCGCTTGGTTTATACCAATCATGATATTTTAAGTAATAAATTTAAATTTCACGCCATTCGCCATATTTTGTATAATAATTAATTCGCTTTAAACTAAACGAAGTAAAAACTTATAAATACCATGTTCAACAATAAAAGAGAGGAATTGTATAGCCAACCCTTAGGGGGAAACTCTTGTCGTTTTATTCGTCGTGCGCTAATCAGTTAATTTCTAGTTTTGACTTTATAAGAATATAGTCGTAATTTGCTAAAAGTTTTGTCGTGGTTTTAATTGAAAACCTTCCTTGGAATATATAAAAAGCGTTAGCACCGGGATCGTTTCTTAACTTCATACAAAGGAATAATAAGAGATCCTAGGTTGACTGTCAGGATTCGGACCGTTCACTGATTTTGAGAATATCAAGAGTAGATTACAAAAAGGTATCAACCAAGTTTTTAGGATAACCCGTTTCAAAGATACACTCCAAAATATTTTCAGATTATATATTTCAAAGAGAACAGTGAATAGCTTTTCTAATATATCTTTAGAACGGATTGCATTTCCACTTGTTCATCAGTGGGTTTGTACTTGACCGCTCTGCTATGTTGCGCTTATGCAATTCGTTTCGAATGAATAGTATAAATGCATGGCTTTACAAGTGAACAGCTTGCAAGCAGCTCGATTGGCTATCAAATCCACGAGCAGTGCATCTGTCATACGACGGTTCAATTAAATTAAAAAACTTCGTCAAGAAAAAGAAGGTAGCGATGGCAGTGCGAGGTAAGTGATTTGGCATCATCTTCTTTGTATCACCAAAACAAATTACTATCGAGGTCATCACCAGAAACGCTGCTGATGCGAAACGAAAAATCCCATACAAAAATGACACGACGAAATCATGAACGAAAAATATAGCTCTACATTTCGTTTTCCAGTATGCTGCCAAACGACGAACTGTGTAATTTTAGTCGATAGCTGTACTAGATTTCTTAGTACAATTCCCCACTCTTTTCGTTCTCAATTTAATTGATCTGCCCATTAATTGCTTGCAAGCTCTTGTATTGTTTATTTGATTTTTCCTTGGCCTTGGGTTTTCTCTAGTGTCTGGTTTTTCTGTGCATTTGCTGTATTATATTATTCAAAATAAATTAAATTCTAATTTTTGTATCAAAACCAATTTCAAAATCGACTAAACTAAATCTGCAAAATGAAAATGGGAAGTTGGAAAGAAGCATCCCCTTCACATATCTTATCGGCGAACAAGATATAGCGGATCTTTATTTGGAGTGCTTATTATAACCAACTATCGACTTTTCTCATACCAAGTGCTTGTACTTCAATTAAAAATAACCTGTTCTTTTAAAATAAATTTATTTTAAGTGACTACTAAATAAAAATATTATAAACAATATTCAGTAGTTTGCTCTGCAATGAACTGTCCATGTCACGATTTTTAAAACAATTTGTTACTCCGACTTTTAAATTCTATGCGATCTTTGACACCATATAAATATCAATAAACACTCACCATTTCTAACTACATACTTTCACCACATAAATTAACTCAATTGCAACAAAGAAAAAATCAAATCGACCGCCCGGTACTTTCAGTACGGATATGAATTTCTGACCTGGTCGGGACAAGATGTATCCAGGCCGGAAGCCATTGGTAGGCGGCCTACCGCTGCACCATCGGCAATTAAGGAAATCATCGTTACCACAATAATGTTTGGTTGCAAAAAGGCCATATTAAAAGATACCGCCCTCAAAATAGCTCTCTATCTGGGAAGTCTGTTTTTGATCTCATTGATTGGTGATTTTCTACCATACACCAGAACTCATTTCTCCCGTTCAGTTAATCTGTTTAATGCTTACTTCGTGAAAATCGGCTCGGGATGGACATTGTTATTTAGTCCACAATTTCTGGTGATGACCTCGATAGTCCTTTGTTGTGGTGATAGAAAGTTTTTCTGGAAGAAGTTTTTAATACTATTCATTCGATTTTGGTATTAGTTGAAGAAGCAAGACCTATAGTTAAAATGGGAATCGATCAAAAAGTATTTGCGAAACAAATAGCTTAAACGCAGCGTAGCAGAGCGTTCAAGAACAAACCCACTAAGAAAACTCACTGATGAACTAGTGAAAATGCAACCCGTTCCAAAGATATATTCTTAAAGCTATTCACTGTTCTCTTTGAAATATATAATCTGAAAATACTTTGGAGTGTATCTTTGTAACGGGTTGTCCAATAAAGGCGAGCGATATATTTTTAGAATCAAGACTTCATACTTTCAAAGGAAGCATTAACAAAACCAATAGTAGTATTGTCACCAAATTACTTTTAGATGTAATTTTTTTTGTCACCAAATTACTTTTAGATGTAATTTTTTTGAAATAATTCTTGGACTTGAAATTGCTAATCCGGAATTAGTAAGAAACCATAAATTAGAACTCATAACCGTTTACACCATCCCAATGAAGCACGTACTTTTCGAATTTTAGAGTGGTTTACCTCCCAACTGCATTGATTTTCTTAAAATTGATAGAAATTTCATCAAATCGGCAGATAAACCAGTTCATAAATCCAAAAGTAATTGCTTAATTTTGTTCGCTTAAGCGGTTCTGAGTTTTATTTTAAATCCTCTATGTGTAACCAGAACAATTTTTATAGCCAATAATTATTTCATAAGAATTACATCTAAAAGTAATTTGGTGACAAAAAAAATTAAAAGTAATTTACTCACAAGACTCTTTTTTTACAATTTGTCAACTTATTTTGACAGCTTACAGAACTCTCCGCAAATATTTGTCTTCTGTGGTTTTCATTAGCATTTCGCTCTCCTAGTGGAGTTCACCGAAAATTTTCGTTTCGCATCAGCAGCGTACTAGGCTTTATTGTGCAGGTCAATTAAATTGAGAACGAAAAGAGTGGAGAATTGTACTAAGAAATCTAGTATTAGGGTATAAATACAAAACGGTTTCAACCAGATACCACGCACACAAGTGCAAAAATATGAGTTTCGCCACGGATTTGGCGCTCATTCTGCTTTCACACAAGCAAACTGAGTTGCCGGCAACTAGAAGTTTGTGGGCGAGAAGGGCAAGAAGTAAGGGGAATGAAAAAAATCTTCCCGGTGAACGATTTGAAGAGATTAGTTTGACGTTTTGCTTTGCATTCCAATTAGCCCAACATAAGCTTCCCAGTTTCCTCCTCAGTTTCCTGGTGCCAGTTTTTTCGTGTGAAAGCTACAAGGCAATTAAAGGAAAACGTCAAAAAATCTCCAGCAACTGGTTTCCCTTTGTGAAAGGGGATTTATGAACTGCTTTTTAAGGGCTAACCTCACCTTAAATTCATATCATTTAAATTTAGAATTTCACGAAAGATAAATAAAATAATTGAAAGCATATTATAGCTCAAACTAATGTTGTTAAACGAAAATGAATATCAAATATGTTTAGCATTTGCTAAAAATGAAACAATACAAATTATATTTGTGAAAAAAGAAAAAAAATTCTGAAAAAAAATTGTTTTTTCCAACATTTAAAAATTAATTTTAAAAGCTCATCCTTATTGAATTAATACTATATTCCCACCAAAGCGAAATCTGAGATTTAAGCAGGAAGATTTCGAGATTTCAAATTGGTATAAACATCGCCAAACCACGATTTCGTCTCTCAGAAGCACTAACAACAACCATTTTTGCTTATCTAATTCACCAACCCAAGCCACGTTGTCACATAAAAATTCATACTCACTCTTTTTATCTCCGTATCGTTAGAGTGAAAGATCGTATTTTGCACATAAAAAGATATTCACCTAAGTATGGTGAAGTTTAAAATGGACTCGTTCACTATGAATGGCCCGCATCTGTACTGGGACTTCGTTGTGATTTCAACGAAAGCTCGAATCTCGAAACCACAAAACTATTTGGTGAAATGCGAAGATTTGGGTTGAAATCTACGAAACCCGAGATTTCGCTTCGTTGGTAATATAGTATTAGCTTTGATTTTTTCAAAAGCTTTTAAATGAATACTAAAAGCTGATTTCAAACAAATGAGGTACAATTTAAATACGACCGAGTTTCAGAAAAGGTTATTTAAATACGCGTGCGAGTGCGATTTTTTATAGAACTCCATTCAATTATCTATTTTTCTATACAACATCGAAATTTTTCTGAACAAAATCGTTCTTATTCCGTCAAAACCAATTGTGTAATACATTATCACATTGTCTTATTTGAATTAATTTTTAACAACTAAAGCCTTAACTAAATTTAACATACTTTTGTACAAAAGTAAAAAAATATTTGTCTTTTTCCAACATACTGCTGAATCCTATCTCATATTTCAAATTTAACAAAAGTATTTCACTTTTGCACAAAAATCAAAGACTAACTTTTACTTTTGTAAAATTTGAAATATGAAATAGGATGCAGCAGTATGTTGGAAAAAGACAATTTTTTTTTACTTTTGTGCAAAAGTGTGTAAATGTAATTATAAGGCTTAACACGTAAATTAAAAACATCACCTAACTTTGCCTTCTAACAGGCTGTCTCCACAGTCCATGAATGATGGCAGAACTATGAACATGCCATGAAAAAATCCATTAAAAGTCAAGAAATCCATGTACTCTCAACGACATGACATGAAACTACCCACTGAGTAATATGAAAGTTTATGTTTCGGAATGTGGATTTCAATTTGGCCATCTGTATGGCCGTACGCTCTTGCACACCCAACATAGTAATAGCCTTTTCACACCAAACCTAAAACTCGGTTTCGTGAAATTATCGGTTTTGGCTGAAAACCTAAAGCAAAAAAACACAAGTTTTCCCATACATTTTTGATAAACTACAAGTTTTAAATAAAACCTGTCGAAAACTTGTATGATTGTTATTCTCTGTGGTGTCAAAGTAATTGAAATGTCAAACGAAAACTTGTAAATGTTCAGTGAGAACGGTTTTCGAGTTTTCGTAAGCTTTTAGCTGAAAACCCCGTTTTGGGTTTGGTGTGAAAACTTATAAAGCTAAATTTACTAAAAAGTGAAGCGGTTTTGATTATTCTTCAAAATACTTGCACAAACATACAATAAAAAAATTATTTGCGTTGTTTTCGCCAAGAAAATTCGTATTTCCGGATCAATATCCTTATTGACAAATGGAAAATGACATCATTGTATATATATTCCTATAGTACTCTCATGAATAGGTACGATTGTGGCGGCATCTAGATTACTGCAAGATAGGGTAGCTCTTTAATAAAATTGGAGAGTTGGGAGACAAGAGAATATGGATATAATCCAAAGAAATTGTAAAAATGGCTGAACAGGAATAATGTATGATAACTCATGAGAGTTCGAGCGAGAAAAAAAAGCCAATTTTGTATCGAATCAAATAAAATGCAAAAAGTAGAAGATAGAAGAACGGGAAAATTAATGGAGTGCAAGATTGTATTTGTACATATATAAATGTATGTAGGTATAGAGACATAAGAGATTGAAGAAAGGAAAGATTTTTAGAATGAAGTTTTTCTTGCCTTGTGGACGATTTGTTACGATAAAAAAAAGAAACCTACGTACATACATAATAGGTAGTTATGGAAAAATATATTTACAATCAGTCATGCTTTCCACTCACAAAAAATATTTTCTTGTAGGTAATAAAGAATGTTTTATTTTGTAGGATATGTAGGTATCATGTAGGCATATTCCATAAAATTGAAGTTAGTAGGTAGTATATGTGGGTACATTTATCCATACGTAGATGAAAAATTAACAACTTGTTTTTTTTATAATAAGCGGTTTTAAAAATAGTAAGTATCTTTAATATTTAAAGTGTTAAAATAAAATTAGATAGGTACATAGGTAGGTACCTATCTGACTTAATCTTGTGAGCTGCACAAATGCCTTGGCGAGGCGATGGGTAAATGGTTTTATTTGAGATAGATTTGATGAAGTTTGAAAGAATGGTGAGAGTGCCATGCAATTTTGTTTTGGAAGGGCAAACCGTTTTTGGGATAGATCATTTTTCATGTAGACTATCCAGGTACTAATTGCACTAAATTAACAAATAGACGGAACAAAATTTATAAAAATGTATTAGCGTAGTAAACATGACTATAGGTACATCCATACTTATTTCATTCTTGCAAAGTTTTAGAAATTTGTGAGTTTCCATATTTTTTAATTAACAAATCGGCAGAACTAAATTTAAAAACAAATAAATGTGGCAACCATAGGTTCATACATATGCCTACTTCTTATATTCGTTACATTTTTCTAATAAGTATACATATTGGTAGGTATTCCTATCTACATAATTAAATTGTTTTGTTAACAACTGAATTTTAACTTGCGATAGGTATATGTATGTAATGTAGGTAGGACACGTTTTGCATATGAAAAAAAAATCGAACTCGAGATTTTCATTTCAATCAAATTTGACATAGTGACAAGAGAGAACACAAAAAAAGTGGGCCCGCAATTCCGTCTGTCTGTCTGTCTATCCTCGAGGGTACAGCCTAAATGGTTGGATGGATTTGCTTCAAGCTTGGTAGGTATATAAATTGTTTTTGTAGGTAATATGCCCACACATCTTTCTATTTTTTTCAGACGAAAAATAACTGTACCCTCCATAAATTTTTTTTGCCAAAAAGATAAATCTTATTTTTCTCAAAAACGATTTTTACAAAAAAAAATTAGTTCATTAATTAAGGGATATCGTACTTTTTTGATAATTTGTTTTTGTATTATTATTTTTTGTATAAGTAGGTAGTTACCTCTAGTAGAAACATTTTTTTGGTATTGGATTTCCGGAAAATTGATTGTTTTAAATTTTTTAATGCAGAAACTCCTAGAAAGCCTAAACACTAATTTAAACCAAAATGTTTCGATTTTTTTAAGCTGAATATTTCGAGAACGATTGAATAGATTTTTCGAAACTTCGTATTTTTTTTACTACAACTAAAACAATGGTACCTTCCATACAAATGCTAAAAAAAAACCTTTAAGAAAAAAAGGATTTCTCAAAAACGGCTCAAAGAATTTGATTGAAAAGTGTGTTTTCTTATTAAATGAATTTTCTGTGTACAATTTTAATAAGTTTCTTAAATATATATATACTAGATAATGAATGAATAATAGGAACATTATGTAATCTTAAAAGAAACCTAGAAGTTAATGAACCATATCAAATTAATTAATCCATAACTAACATAGGTGAATATTTGGGGTACAAATGTAACTTACATAGCAAATGATAAAATTTTGGGGGAAAATAGGAAAATATTATAAGTAAAATAAAAAAAAATAAAAGAACAATAAAGAAACGAAATATCAAAAACAGTAGCTTAGGATTAAAACAAAATGAAAATATATCAACAAAAGCAGCTGTAAACTACATTTAAAAATAGATATTTGACCATCGAACAATGCAATTCAAAGGGCCATTTCTCAACAGCTTTCAAAATCAAATGAAGATAAGTTTGTCTTCTTATACCAAATAGTATTTATTAAAGAGTTTAAGTGCTGATGCAGTAAAAAAAATTGAAAATTGGGTTTTGTTACATTGGGATGTTCACCAAGATCTAAGGTTACCCTTAAAATATATGTATTTGAATTTCTTAATGTTTCACTGTATCCACAGTTTTTTCGCATACAAAAAACTTTGAGAACTTTAAATATATATAAGTGGTTTAACGGCAGAATTAAACGTTCTTAAAATAAAGGCCAACTACTTGTTAGTCTAGTTTTCTTTCATACAATCCGGACAATATGCTTCTGCGCTGCCATAATTGGGTTTAGCGTATTGTGGTAAGCACCGCTCCAACTCGTTATACACTACCGAAGTCTTGAATCAACTAGAACAAAGCATATTTTAGCTAAAAAGTTTTTTGAGCATGTACGTTTTAATAGAAACATTTTGCATTTCAAAGACATCATATATTTTTTAATATTTGCAGTATGCAACTTCCAGTTTAAGTTTTGATCCATAAATACTCCTAAGTATTTAAAATTATTAACAAACTTAATATTAAAACAAGTGTTTGAACACTGACAGCCCTATTAATAAAAAACGCTTAGTCCACCTTTAGTCCATGGACTTACAAAACCATGGAATAAGAGTTAGAACATGGACTAAAATTTCCTAATAATGAGAAATCGAACAAAATCTACTACAATAAGTATCAACTCTACCTCTTTTTATTCCATGGCCCTGTAAATTTTGATCTTAAATGTCAATTCTGAGTCCATCGCTAGAGCACCGTCTTCGATGGTCTATAGCGAAAGACTAAGTTGGTAAACGTCAAATATTATAAATTGTGTTTTATTAATAAAAATTCGCACATAGTCCACGGAATAAGTCCTAAACCTTCCCTAATCCATGGTTATTAATTTGGGTTTAAGTGTCTTGTAAAAAAACTGGGTCTACTGCAGGAGTGAGTGCCTAGACTAAATTTGTTACATGTCGCGGAATGAAACAGGACATTACACCCAATAAAAGTGATGTTTCTCTTAGATTGCAGGACATAACTTTTGTTTTTTTTTTCACTCATTACTAGTTCATGTCCGGCAAACCGTTTTCTTAAAACTTAAAGTCGAAGCCACGTTATCATCGAATGCAGTTATACTGCTTTTAAAAAATATTTTAAATATAGAATTAGCATACACTAAGAATAGCCCGCTTTGTAAAGTTTGTCCAAAAGTAACTTATGATTGACCATATCAAATGCTTTAGTCATGTCAATAAACAGCGCTAAATTATATTTATTTATATTAAAGACTCCACTTACTTAACTACAAAACTTTAATATTGCATCCTCAGTGCATATACCTTCGCGAAATCCAAACTGAACACCACCTGCACCATAGAGAAAATATACTACAGTAGTAGTATCCTTTCTTTATGACCTACACTATAAGAATTATTACAATTTCCATATATTTGAGAACCTGGTATATTATCATCTGCAAGTTCAAGGCCGTACACCAAATTTCTGTTAAAAAGATAAAATCCGCTGCTAAATTTAAGGCTTCAAAATGAGATGAAAAAGACTCAACATTTTGAAGAATTATTAAAGGTGACACGTTTTCAATACTACTAAAATTATAATTGTTTGCATTAATTATGAATTTAGTACACATTATTTTAAATCAAATTATAAAATATTTAAGTCATCAGAGCAACTCACTCTGAGAACACTATCTCCTTCACTTTTGCGCAAAAAATTTATATTGTTTTTTATCCATAAAAACTTATATTTTTTTGTCATCTTCACCTTCTTAGCTGCATTATAGAGTTCACGTGTATGAGAGGTCATGCTGTTTTTGATGTAGATTTTTACTATCATAATCATCTCCAAATTTTGTTGTTCTTATTGACGCTTTCCTTTTTGTTTCATCATCATGATAATCTGTTTGGTATTCCGACGGGTCAATTTTTTAATTTTTTTTTCTAAAAATGTTTTTAAAATTGCATACTCGTACAAAATAATTTTTTTTAAAATCTCCAACGATTTTTGAATTGTTTTTGATACATTCATATTTGCCTATTAATTTTTAATTAAAAAAAATCTCTAATCTGTTTCAAAGGTACCTGTACCTAATAAAATTTGATTTTTTTTTAATCGAAAAAACATTTTCTTAAAAATTTGTAAATGAAATATTATTAATATCTACTTTTAAGGAGCACTTGTTTAAAAAAAAATTAATCGACGCATAATGAAAGGTCGAAAATCTAAAAAGTAGTTCTATGGGAAGTAGGTACCTTACCTACCTAATTACCGTTAATAAGAACGCAAGAAAAATGTATTTGGGTAAACGTAAGCTGCACTAAGCTCTCTCATTTTTTATCAAAATGCTTAGATCCGTTTTATGGTAAAGGAAATTTTTTAACGGTTTTGTGAAATTTGTTATATGGCAGGTGCCGTTTTTTAATGTTTAAAAAAATGAAAACAACGTGCCGGCATAGGAATTAATTGCGTTTTATTATCTACGGGTCTGGATCTGGGTTATTTTTTTAACACGTGTATTACAAAAACAACAATTAATATATAATTCCGCGAACAGAGGGTACATCTACATATCGTAGTGCATAACCAAGATTGTTTAATTTTTTCGGGGTGAACCATATGGGTTATTGGCGATAATAAAACACGGCTATTATATCCACTTTTTTCTCGTCTTCGATTTCATCATCGTAATGTCAAGATTCATCAAAACCTAAACTTTCATTTTTTTACGAATCAAAACTTGCAATATACCTACCTACCTACCTACTTATTTTATATAATGTAGGTAGTTATCAACTTTTTAAGTGTTCAAAATTGTGCCTTTCTGAATAAGAAAAATAATAATATAACTATAGGGGTATTCATGATCCGATGTATATAGTCTTGTATCATGGTAAAAGTGTAGCATTTTTTTGCACTACCACAAAAAATATACTGAATGTCAAAATCTTACACTTTTACAATACCCGAACCCTATTGTAACAGAAATATACAAGAGTGTAAGATTTTTTTAACACAAACTTAAGCCTTCTTCAGAACAAATGTGAAACAGATTTTGACATTTGCTTCAGTGTTGATACAGATTAATGAAGGTGTGTTCACAGTCTGTTGTAAAAAAATAAAATCTTACAATTTTACAAGACTTGGTACACCAGATCGTGAATACCCCTTATGTAACTACATAGATACTTACACCACACGATTCATAATCTGTTTTTTTTATTCATAATGCAAAAGAATAACTAACTGCCTACCTACATTCACGCTCCGATGCAACAAAAAGGTGTAAAATTGCGAAATTTTATTTTTTTCTATAAATCGTGAACGCACCTTTTCTATTCTGTTGCAACTCTGGAGTAATAATGCAAAATCAGTTTGAACACAACCATTTCTGACAGAAAACAACAGCTGCCAAACTGTCAACGACACCAGGCAAATTTTGCACCATTGTATTTTTCTGTTGCAATAGGGTTAGGGTATAGCAAAAGTGCAAAAGTATTGTAAAATCTTAGTCAGTGTAAGTTGTTGTTGTGGTGCAAAAAAAGTTACACTTCTGCATTTTTACAATGATAATAGACCAGTTGCACCGGATCGTGAATACCCCTATAGATATGTCATCAGTACAGATGATATTGCAACCTTGCCTACAATTCCCATATCTGGCATATGTTGATATACCTATAGTAATACCTACTACCTGCAATGTTGCGTTAGAAAATCATTTTATAGGTTTCATACCTATAGAAAGGCCCAGCTGTCTATATTTTCATAATATTATTTTCCTTTAAAAATTATTTTATTTCATTTTACCTAAGTATTAAATTTTTTTTTGTAAAATGTTATTGAAAAAATATTTCCTTCATAATAAAAAATTTTTACAAATCGAAAAAACCTTGCGTGTTGACATATTTTCATAAGAAACAATTTTTTGCTACCTTCTCTTCTAGACCTTGATAAAATTAAAACTGATAAAATCAAACTGTTGTTGAGGTAATTTTTACCGATGTTGTCTGTTTCTGCTTAGTTAATTTGGAGCCCATTTACACAAACTAACTTAATTTAGATCTAATTTGTACAAGCATTTATTTTAGACAATCACCTAAGACACTTAAATAGGTAGGTATCTACCTAAGTAGGTACTCGTATTGTCAAGTTTGATTAAAATCTCAAGTTCGATTTTTTTCCAAATGCAAAACTTGACAAAGGTAGGTACTAGGTATACCCCATATAGGTATATCGCAAGAAAAAAACCTACGAATTGCAACCTTCCTACCTACTATTCCCACATATACCACATACCTACATAGATATGGTGAATAACTGCAACGTATCACGTAGCTTATAAATAGGGAATAGTAAATAAATAAACTTATAATGTCTACTGACATTCGTCCTTGAACTTGAAACAAGTAATCTAATTTAAAACATCTTTTTTTACGAAAAGGTTTCTTGTTTCAAGGTTATATACAAATATCAGTAAGCATTTTTTTGCCAACAATGCAAAGATAAAAAAAATTTTAGGTTAAGGATAACCTACACTGATATAATACCTTCAAACCAAAAGCTATTCGTAAATTACATAAACATAGAAACATTCCCTTTTTTCTATTTTCTCTCTCAATTCGCTTCGTAGCAATGGCGGACAATGCTCTTTTGGTAATCTCTCACTCGCAATAGTATTGTCAAAACTGTTAAATAGAACCCTATCTTTCTTCTTTTCAGTCTACAAAGTATAAATTATCACTACACTAGCGCCGTCACATGGACCAAGATTGTACAAAAAATCGACTCCATAAGAGTACTATAGGTTTTATATACAACTAGCAAACCCGGCGAACTCCGTTCCGCCACCAGATGGCTTCGTTTTATGTAACATTTCGTTTGGTGATTAAAAGATGAAGAAAATTTTTTTTTTGTTTTATATTTGAAAAGGAAAAATTTTATTTCATTTCACAACAGTAATGAATTAATTTCGATTACAAAAATTAAGTGTTATTTAGTTGAACTTCTCTAACTAAATGAAAGTGAATCCAAAGTAAATACTGAATCGAAGCGTTATACGTTTCCACAAATTATCCGTTTCATTGAAGTGCTCTTTGGTAAAACACATTTTTTGTTTTTTGGTCTGACGTTAACACAAACAAAGCGGATGGTTTCCCAACTCGTGAACACGCAACGTATAACTGCCCATGTGAAAACAATGAAACAATAAATTTATCCGCAAACACTAAGCGATTGGCCTTGCGACTTGTTAATTGTCATTGCGAATGCAAGGCGAACTGGAAATTGCAATCGTTTGAAGTCAAACGGAAGATCAGTCGGAATCATTGGTATTCGAGGAATACATACATTTTTACTTGCGTACTTTCCGTTAATAATGGTTGCCTCAATCAAATTCGGCATAAGTCTTTTTACCGAAAGTCGAGTACCGTTGCAAAGTCGGGGTGGATACAAATTACGAAATATCATAATAACTGTGCCAACTTTGAGTTGCAAGTAATGTGGTGGAAATCCTGGTAACTCCAGAGAGTTCAAAAACTCCGTTGGATAATTTACTACATCATCGGGATTTGTTATGGAATCAACGGATTTATATGTCACCAAATCGCCAGCAATTTTTGATTGAATGGTGAAATTCAGTGCGTGTACATCATTATTCTTTGCGGCAAGAATTGCTCGTTGACTTAACCAAGCATAATTCTAATAATTCTCACTAACGTTTGGGAAAACATTTTCAATAAGAGCTAACTGAGAATCTACAAATCGGCAAAAGTCGTTGGTAAGAGTAATTAATCCAGATGTCGCATCAACTGGGACTTTTCCATTTCCAACAGCTAACAATTGTTTGGAAAATTGTGCAGCACTTTGATCATTTTGAAGTTGAACTCTCATATTAGTGGTTAGCGATAATGTTTTTACGTTATTCCATAAAGGTGATGCCTTCAGGCAAGCATTCAATTCATCTGCAGGCGTTCAACGGGGAATTACTGGCAACGTCTGCCTGAAATCGCCTGCCAACAATATCATCAAATCGCCAAAGATGTTGTTATTTCGCCGAAGATCCTTCAATGTGAAGTTAAGTGCTTCAAGTGATTTCTTATGTGCCATTGTGCACTCATCCCAAACAATGAGCTTGCATTGCATCAACAATTTTCCCATTTCACTGGATCGGGAAATATTGCATGTTGGAGTATCAATTGTGTTTAAATTGAGTGGCAACTTAAGCGCAGAATGTGCAGTATGACCGCCATCTAGAAGAGCCGCCGCAATTCCAGATGATGCTAACGCCAAAGCTATGTCACATCTTGATCGAATAGTGGCCAAAATCAATGAAATGACAAATGTTTTCCCTGTTCCTCCAGGTGCGTCCAGGAAGAATAGTGTTGAAAATATAGTTCTGGCAATTCCCTATTACTATTATACACTACACTTTATTTACAATTACACTTGCATTATATAACTTCTTTGTACTTAAACCTATATATATTTTGTTGTCTTGTAATAAACCTCATTGAATTCAGACTCGGTTGCCTTTTCTTTATAAGTAAATTCCCAACAAAGGTTATGGGCCCAGACCCCAGACAAAGAATTACATATATACGAGTACATATACATATATAGTATAATTAAAAATTAGAAAGAACTTAAAAGTATTTTACGATGGCGTCTTCTTCCTTGTATCAAATCGAGAAATTAGACGAAAAGAATTACGAGTCATGGAAATTGCAAATTAAAAGCGTCCTAATCCATAGTGAATTGTGGTCATACGTAAATGGATCTAACCTAAAACCAGAAGAAGATTGTGCAGTCTGGACTAAAAGTGATGAGAAGGCATTGGCCACCATCCTTCTGTCCGTGAAGTCATCTCAACTCAACTATATTAAAAATTGTAAAACATCAAATGAAGCGTGGATTATTCTACAAAAAACTCATCAGCCACAAGGGCCAGCAAGAAAAGTAACCCTATTTAAGCAGCTTCTACAATTAAAAATGCAAGAGAATAATCACGTGCTATCACATCTTAATAATTTTTCATCACTCGTCGAAAAATTAAAAGAGATAAGTATTGAACTTCAAGATGAACTTTTGTCAATCATTTTGCTTTCTAGCCTTCCTACCAGCTTTGAAAATTTCGTTCTTGCTATCGAAGCACGTGACACTCTACCTACGTGTGAAAACCTTAAGATAAAGCTTCTAGAAGAAGGGCACAGGAGACAAGGGTCCGAATGTAATGATTTTTCACTACAACAAGCAATGTACGTAAGAAATCGCAGCCAAAAACAATCCTCACAGCAAAACCAAAAGCAAAACCAGCAACATGCACAGCGTGGGAAGACCGATAGACCAACCTTTAAAGGAACTTGTTTTAATTGTAATCGTCGTGGACACTTGGCAGCTAATTGCAGAGATAGACACAAAAATAAAACAACAACATCTTCATTTGCAATGATTAATACAGCATGCGCTGGAGGGCTTACCAGTCAATCATGGATTTTCGACAGTGGATCGACAAGCCATCTGTGCTGTGATAAGAGAATATTTATCAGTCTTCGCCCACACACTGAACAGATAGCTCTTGCTAATGATGCTCACATTTTATCAGTAGGTATTGGTGAAGTTATATTAAAAACCAAACACGGCATTGTCACTCTGAAAGATGTTCTTTTTGTGCCGTCGATGAAGATCAACTTTGTTTCAATTTCCAAAGCTGCAGACAATTTGAACAAAATAATTTTTGACCAACACGGCGCAAAAATATTGAATGCTTGTGGACGAGTTTTATTATATGCAAAGAAGTTACAAAATATGTACGTTTGCAGTGAGATAATTAAAAATGAGGTTAACGCATACACGTGTCCAAATGGGCAATCGCGTAAAAGTGATATCTTCGTATGGCATGAGAGGTATGGGCATCTTAATGCAAAGAGTTTGAGCAACTTAATCCAGAAGCAATTGGTAAGCGGTCTTAATTTTAAAGGTAACATCAACAATTTGAATTTCCAATGCGAAGTTTGCATGAAAGGCAAAATGAGCTCGTTACCACATGTGTATGAACAGAACCGGAGCGAAGGTATTTTAGATTTAATACACACGGATATATGCGGCCCCATGAGGATAACGTCCACTGGAGGAGCAAAATATTTTTTTACTTTTTGTCGATGATTATTCAAGGAAATTTTTTGTTTATTTTTTAAAGGCAAAAAGTGAAGCGCTCGACATGTTCAAGAAATTTAAGACCATGGTTGAGACGCATACCTCGAAATGAATCAAGACACTTAGGAGCGACAATGGAACTGAATTTGTGAACCGGCCATTTAGAGTTTTTGGAATCCAGTGGAATTATTCATCACCAGCTAACAGCACCCTATACTCCGCAACAAAATGGAGTTGCGGAACGAGCCAACAGGACAATTGTGGAGATGGCCCGATGTATGTTGATTGCGTCAGGTTTGCCTGAGAGCATTTGGGCAGAGGCTGTAAATACAGCTGTGTATTTAAGAAATCGCTCACCATGCAGTACATTACAAGGAATCACACCATTCCAGGTTTGGTCTGGCTTTCAACCTAATGTCTCACATTTGAAAGTATTTGGTTGTAAGGCATTTATGTTAAACAAGCAACCAGGATACTCCAAGTTCCAGTCGAAAGGGATCGAATGCGTAATGATCGGGTATGCAAGTGAGTCAAAAGGGTATCGCTTTTTAAACCTCAAAACTGGTAAAGTATACATTAGCCGAGATGTAAAGTTTATTGAAAAACATCCGAATTTTGAATCAAAAAGTATAGACGTTGATTACCTTCTTACAGAACCTTTCAAAACTAAAATAAGCAAGTTAGAAGTGGAGGTGCCACTAATTAAAAAAGAGGCTGATGCTAATGTTTTCGAAGATGCTTTAGGACCTGAGAGTTTGGATGTTGCTGCTGCGGATGCTGTTGAAGCTGATTTTGACGATGTTGCTGTTGAACCTGCGACTAGAGATGTACAAGGCGACGATGCTGAAGAAAATGGTAGTGAAGGGTGTATAGATGAAGAACAAATATCTGTGGGAGTAAGTCCTAAAAAAGTATTAAGAAGTGGTAGAGTTCGTGTTGTAGGTAGCAATAGAGAAAAAAGTAAAAGTAGAGGAGTAACTAATTCCCTGAATTATGCGAAAGATGTAGAAAATGAATGCCCTTCAACAACAGAAGCTGGTTTTCAAAGTAAAGACGCTGATAAATGGCGTCAAGCTATGAGAGACGAGTTCAATTCTCTGTCTAAAAACGATACTTGGACACTTGTTGACTTACCTAAAAACAGACATGCCATTAAGTCAATGTGGGTATTCAACATTAAACGCAATAAGGAAGGGTATGTGGAACGATATAAGGCTAGACTTGTTGCCAAAGGTTGTGGGCAAAAGTATGGCGTTGATTTTTACGAAACATTTTCACCGGTAGCAAGATATTCGAATATACGACTAGTTACTGCATTAGCAGTTGAATTTGGCCTGTTGTTACACCAAATTGATGTTACTGCAGCGTATTTGAACGGAGATTTGGATGAAGATATTTTTATGTACCAACCAACCGGTTTTATAGACGAAGCCAATCCTAATAAAGTTTGTAAGCTCCAGAAAGCTTTATACGGTCTCAAACAGTCAGGAAGGCAATGGCATTTAAAGCTTAACCGTATCTTAAAAAATATGGGTTTTACAAACTGCATCAATGATAGATGTATATATATTATGCATAAAGAGGAAAATATAATTATAACAGTTGTCTACGTTGACGATATCTTAATCGCGTGTAGGGAAGAACGCGATATGGAAATAATTAAAAAGCAAATAGCGTGTCAGTTTGATATTGTGGATAAAGGACCGTTGAATCATTTTCTTGGTATAGAAATCCAAAGAGATGGCCTACGGGGGTCAATTAAACTCAGCCAAAAGCAGCTAATAAAGGGTCTTTTAGAGGATTTCAAGATGACTGACTGCAGGAAAGTGAGCACACCACTTGACCCAGGCACTCAGCTGAGGAAATGTATTGGCTGCAACAATTGTTCGAAAGTCGACAAAACACTGTACCAATCTTTAATAGGGTCTTTAAATTTTATAAGCATCACTACACGACCAGATATTGCTCATTCGGTTATAAGATTGTCTCAGTATAATATGAATCCTCACTCTGAACATCTTACTGCAGCAAAACATTTGCTAAAATATCTTTCTAATACAATTAATTATCAGATTATTTACAGAAAAACTGGGCTAAATTTGCTTGGCTATACTGACGCTGATTGGGGTGGTAACAGCGATGATAGAAGATCATTTACCGGTCATGTTTTCTTTCTGGCCGGCAGTCCTGTATCCTGGGAGTCGAAAAAGCAACCGAAAGTAGCGCTTAGTAGTACTGAAGCGGAGTACATGGCACTTTGTTCCGCATCGAAGGAGATCGTGTTCTTACGTAACCTCATCAGTGAAATGGGATTCAGCAGTTTAGTTACCAAACCAACAATCTTGTATGGCGATAATCTGAGTGCTCAACAGTTGGTGAAAAATCCAGTTTTCCACGCTAGGAGCAAACACATCGACATCAAGATGCATTTTGTTCGAGATGTTTATGAACGGAAAGAGCTTGAACTAGCATACATTCCTACAGATGAAATGGTCGCCGATATTCTGACCAAAAATTTGAAGAAAATTAAGCACAATAAATTTGTAAATAAACTTGGTTTAATGTAATTTTGAATTGAGGGGTTGTGTTGAAAATATAGTTCTGGCAATTCCCTATTACTATTATACACTACACTTTATTTACAATTACACTTGCATTATATAACTTCTTTGTACTTAAACCTATATATATTTTTTAGTCTTGTAATAAACCTCATTGAATTCAGACTCGGTTGCCTTTTCTTTATAAGTAAATTCCCAACAAATAGACCACCAGTATTATCGTCCACCGCTTGCATTAATGTTTCGTATACTTGTTTTTGCTGTTCATTCAGCAACGGCACATTATTTCGAACGAATTCCTGCAATGTATCAACATTGTATTGCAGCTCTCGATTTAATTCTTGGTTGAATGCATCGTGCATTGATCGATTTGTCGCAATCATTCCTACTTCAATCAGTAGCTTGTTTGCAATAGTCAAGCATTGATCCTCAATCAGAATCAATCTTTCATTGTAGATTTCATCGGTTATTTGGATGTCAGGATTATTCGTTTGAATGTGCAAGCGATGCAAGGTATCTTCACATATGTCGTTTTTGTATTTGTTCGATAACTGAATTGGTTGTGAAGGAAAACATGTGGTGATGATAATTGCGAACAGCGTTCGTATTTGGTACGCATTTGATGAAACAACTGAATCCGTAAGTGTTAAATCCCAATGAGAATCGTTCTCCAGCAAACCCAATAGTTGGCATGTTTCTCGATATGTTTGGCATTGTTGGCCATTCACACTTTTCAAATGCGCAAATGATTTTGGTCCACGTACATTTATCAACAGCAGTCGCAAATAAAAACATTCGTCATTTCTAGGATGAACAGTATACATGCGACCTAGTGCATCAGTGGAAAACACCTGTGGCCAATCTGGAACTTTGGAATTTCTTTGTTGATTGATTACAAGTGTAATACTTGGGCATTTCAACGTACATCAGCGTCGTTGCGAATGGATCTGCTTCACACATTGCAAAGAAGCTAGTCAATGTTGTCGATGGTGGTCTCTCAGCTCGTTGTGCTGCATTAGCCTCAGTGAAGTAAACTTTTTGGGCATTTTCCAAATGCACTGCTAAATGTACAACTGTGGGATATCTTTCATGAATTTGAAATGACAATAATCGCCACAGTGCTTTATTAGTACTGACGTATCTGCCCATTCGGAAGTTGCTGATTTCGTCATTCGCATTTTCCGACGCAATACCAAACACAGCCATGTCTTGCACAAATATTTGATTGATTTGGCCGAATGGCCGAACTCTCAACGTTTGCATGTGTTTCGAAAATTCGTGAAAGCAGCGGGCAATATGGTACAATGAATTCATTTCCGATCTCAATCTCTTGATTTTGAACTTTAACTTTGATAGTTCGACCATTATCTGCTTTTGAACGCCGACTATAAACTGGATATCCATCGTTCCCTGTGACTGTTTCAGCAACTAACGGTCGCGGATATCGTTTTGTGCACTTTCCATCAGCCATGCAAGGCGATAATGGATTTAATGCACCGCACGGTATATGCACCATCTGTGTCGTCACAATGTCGTGTAGATGGGGATCAGTGACTGGATCAAGAATTTCAGCTGATATGATGTCATCTACTTCATTTGTTTTTGGCCCGGTTCCAACTCACGTTCAATTTCCGTCCATTTCGGATTGCATGTGAACGTAATAAATAAATCCGGAGTTCCATAATTTCGCACGTACGTCATAGCGTCTTGAGCGTAGTCGTGCATGTGGCGTGGGCTTCCGATATAAGATGATGGGAGAATCGTCAGACGTCCAAAATTCTGAACATCACCATCTGAATGAATAGCATCACGCAAGTGTATATAGTCCTCAGATCGTAGCTTTGCCTGATTGATTCGGATGAACGCTAAACGTTCGGTCTCGACTTTGACATACATGTCGACAGCGAATTGCTGGAATAGCCGACGGCACTTCAGAATGACATTCTCCTCATGTGTACGAATCATCATACGACACACATAGTAATTCATTGCGCTTAAATTTTTATTCGTTGATACGCCTGAAAATGCAAAATTAAATGAATTGTTAATGGAAACCAATAATAGCAATAATAGCAATAATTAGTGTGTGAATATTGTCCTGTAATTGGATCGACCATCTTTAACGTGATGTCGTATCCGTCTTTCCCTTGCTAATAAATGATTGGATATTGTAACGCATCGTACAAACGATGTGTCTCGTTTACACGATGCATGATATTGCTTCTTCGCTGAACGACAATGTCTCGCGATTTAGTTGGATCGCCAACAATAAATCGCCTCTTTAACTGTTATGTTCCCGGTATATTGCACCGCACATTCAGCTGATCCACCATCGACGAAATGAAATATATTTGCAGAAATTGATGCGGTTCATCTGGTGTTGGCACCATTGAACCATGCAAATGATATATTTGTCCTTGTATCTGTAATTGCAAACAATCATTTGTTGAAGAATACGGTGTAACTTCTGATCGTGTGATGGTGTAGTGTTTGGTGTATATGTAGTTATTATGTGTTGCAATTCATTGTGTTGGTGTGAGTGATTGGTTATGTGTGTTGTATCTTTTACCTTGCAAGTCGGCATGAAGCCGCCTTCTCGAATGATATTAGCTCCAAAGGAAGTCATGCGAAAGCAGTTCTTGTATTCAAGGATGTGTTGAAGAAAATGGGTGGAATCGGGATCACTTCCATCGAACAATGGTTTCAGTGGCTGTGGTGGTGTAAGTAATGGATCCAGTTTGACTTTTCCACTTGGGCAGCACAATCCAGCCGTTTCTCTTTTGAACTTTAACGCATTGCAATATCGGCATATAGTCGTCATCTAAATTTTCATCATCACTGTAGTTCGCAGTGCGGTCATATTGGAATGCCAAGCGATTGTATGATGCCAATGACCTTCGTGTGCTCACGCGTTGTCTCAATCGGGCATTTTCTCTTATTATATTTTGTCTTTCTTCGCTTAAGTTCTGTGAATACACTTGTTGCTGGCTTGCATGTCTTGTGCGGCGGCCGATGTTCGCACGTCGTCCTCTAGGCATTTTGGACTATGGACAGAGTGGTGAATTTAAGCTCAAATGCACGATCCACATAATTTACACAGTTCAACTTACCACCTTAAAGACAAATGCCTACTGTTGAAATTGAATAAAAATTTGCACAATACATGTGATTGATTTGATGGTTTCCAATTGAAATGTTAGGAAACGAATAACTTATTTTTTTTACTTTTTTTTCACAATTTCACAGTGAACACAATACCGGTTTGTCACATGAAATTATCTGAGCAGAGAACAATGAGTAGCTGTCAAACAATGTATCACGCACCGGCGCCATCTACTGAAAATATTGGTTTGTAGTACATGCTATGTATCAGAGATGGCGCTGTATCTGAAAAATGATTTTTCCTCTTTTCTGTTGAAATTTTTCCTGAATTTTCTTTGCTATAAACCTCACTGAGCCCGAGACCTTTCCAACGAATGCAAAACCGTGGAAGTCGGTTCGCGCGTTCTGGAGTTATAGCGTCAGGAAGGAAAACCCGACTTATTTTTATATAGTAGATGACGACATAAATAAAATGCAATATCAATAACAAGTGTGTCCTACACCTAATAAAATTTTGAAAACTTCCTCTAAATTGTATTTATTAATTTTTCCGAGCTGAGTTTTCTAGATGTCAAAAAGGGAAAACAGACAACAATACAAAAAACTAAGACGGTCGTCTTTTATTTAATTTTTAATAAAATTCGCTGAAAAATGCGTATGTGAGAAACGTGTTACTTTTGTTCAAGCAAAATTTATCCTGGACATGGAATACAATTTGTGAGAAATGATTGCAAGGAAAGTTCAATAAAAAAACTGTTATCTAATTGAGAACATGTTTGTATTATCAACTCGATTTGTTTCAGATTTTCAAATCGGCCGAAAATGCCATAAAGCCTTCAAAAGGCGGAAGAATCCACGTAAGGTGCGCTGGACGAAAACATTCCACAGAGCACCCGACAAGGAATGGCCCATCGATCCCAGTTTCAACGAAAATGGGTAATGACAAACTTAGTACAATTCGCCAATACAATATGCCGATTTCAGCAAAATTTCAGCAGTCGGAAGTTCAGCACAGGTAAACAAATTTGAACTAAATTATTGTTTAAAAAAAGTAAACTCTCATTTTATTGGCAACACGGTTATATTATAACATAACAATTATATAGTAAAAATATGAAATACCAAAAATATCTCACCACACCATTTCTATAAAAAAAAATCGAACTGTCGAAATAAAACAAGCTCATCCGGTCATTTTGTTGTTGGATATCACATGAATTCATGGATAGAAAGTCAATTTTACAAATGCAAATATATAAACACATGGGTTTTGGGGGATAAAACGTACCAAAGTTTCCCATCTTAAGCCGGTTAGGCCCAGTTTCAGAGTACACACTTAAGTTCTCCCTGAGCTTGAGTAAACGTCAAACGATAAGTCTCACTTAGGTTACTTTTCTGTTTCACAGTCGCTTAAAATTACTTCACTCAAAAGCATGAGTAACGATGGCAACGCTTCTTTTTTTTGACATTAGATTTAAAGTTTTATTCAAACTGAAAAGACATAGAGCAAAAATATCTTAAGTAGCTCTTAAGTGCCCAACAATGGCCACTTAATTCCCACTTCAACTTGGCGGGTGTGAAATTGAAATCTTACCCTGGGGCCCAATTCCGCAACCGTTAATGCTTTTCGGTGCAAAAAAATTATTCACCCTCAAAATATGCGTGAGAAAATTTGCCTGCCTGTGTACACGTTATCTGTCAAAAAAATGTGTATCGCACCCTTGCGGAATCGGAAAATTGTATATGTACATATTCTGTGTACACCGAGAAAGCTCACGTTTACGGAATTGGGCTTCAGAGTGAATTTAAGGCGGCAATTCGCACTGAGGGATAAAGTGTGAAACTGGCCCTTAATCTAAGATCACAATAATGAAGTATTTAATGAAATAGAATGTAGTAGTAGTATAAGTAGTAGTAGTAATTATTTATTTATTTCATACTTAAAAACTATATTACAAAAGCTTATATGATAGAAATATATATAGAATAATAGTATTCATTCTGTAACTATGGAAGTTAGTGTTGAATGAAAACATCAAAAGCTTAATTTATAATTCAAATAATATTTGATGTGGGGTGACAATCAGTGTTTACATAGTAATAATATAATAAAGAAAAAAAGAAAAAATTGAGAAAAAAAGTTATTTTACAATACGAAAATGTTTTCAGCAATTCAAAGAAATAATGAATACATATTTATATACGTAGAAGTTCAAAAAGGTCTACATTAACAATTTAAAATGAAAAAAAGCTTAAAATTTTAGATAAAAGATTCAATGTAATCGTAATGCAGAGTGAATAACCAGTCTTTGACTTTTTTATTGAAAGAAGAAAAACTAAAAGTCTCTCTGATACATATAGGCAATTTATTAAAGAGATAAGGAGCTGTGTATGTATAAAAATGTGTAAAGTGAGTTTTATGAGCAAGTGGAACATTAACTAATCTCAAATTATTTATTCGTAAATTATACATTTGAGAATTCCTCCTCGGAATGTTACCGCTTTGTTTGAAAAACTCTCTTAGAACTTTAAAAACGTATAAATGTCTCATTGGAAGAATTCGCAAATCTTTAAATAAAGGCAAACTTTCAGTTAACCGATTCTTTTTGTAAATTATTCTAATTAAGTGCTTTTGAGCTATCAGTAAGGGTCTAAGAGAATTAGCATACGAACCACCCCAAGAAGTGATCCCATATTGCAACTTCGAATGAGCAAGCCCATAGTAAATTCGAGTTAGGACTTTTCGAGAGCAAAACTCTTTTAAGAGATACATTTTACGTGTGACTAACATCATGTATACTTTTAACGTTTGGATATGAATTTTCCAGTTTATATTAAAATCGATCGTAACACCAAGATATTTAAAGTGATCAACTGATTCAATTTTAAAACATCTTTCTGAGCACTTGAAGTTAGAATTAAAGTTTGCTCTACCGCAATTGTGAATAGGTAAGGAAAATTTGTTACAGTCGTAGGCGTGAAAACATAGATTATATTCTTCTAAGCTATTTCCGGATAATTTAAAAGAAATTAGTTTAGTTTTCTCACTAATGATTAATTTATGTGAGGTAAACCACAATCTTAAGATTTCAAGATCTTCCTCGATATTTACAATACATTCAAATAAATTATGACCTTCGTACGTAAATGCGATATCGTCAGCAAAGGCAGTAGGAATACCATTAAGATTAAGTTGAAAGAGAGAGTTGATGTAAATAAGGAAAAACAATGGGCCCAGTACAGAACCCTGTGGTACACCGTTTTTTAAAGGTTTAGATTCACTTAAAAATCCATTGAAAATTACCCTCTGCTTTCTATCTTTTAAATAAGATTGAAGCCATAGAAAAATATGACCTCGAAAACCAGCATTGTTCATTTTTTTAAGCAATAGATCATGATCCACCATGTCAAATGCCTTTGTCATGTCAATAAATAAATAGACCTATAGTTGACTTATTATAGTTAAGACTAGCATAAAAATGGCTACAAACCCTCAATATAGCATCTTCTTGAATTTCCAATACAAGAAGTTGAAAATTCTTATTTAAGACCGATCACAGCTAGTATATTTCGGCAGAATTTTATAACTATACTCTTAAATTTAAAAAATATTTTATAGAACCAAAAAGGAAAAGTTAAATATTTTATTAAAAATTTATAAAACACGTCAAAACTAATTTAAGATAAAATAGTTTCTTAGTCGTTTCAGCTTTTGAATAGGAGTTTCTAGTGCAACTGGCTTTTCTTCCTCCTGCATTGGATTACTGTATCAGCGTCTTGTGGATGATCGGCAAAATCATCACACAAATGTATCTCCGCAACTTCCCTAGTATTGCTATCTATAAGTATTTCATCCTAAATAAAGTCCGCATAACGGCACTATATTTCAAAAATTTGTTCTTATGTCCCATCGTTTTGACATATCGATTTTTCGTGATAGTTTGAAAGAAAATTTTAACAGAGTTGTAATAGAATTTATGTAAGAGTCGGGTTTTACTAAACAGAGCTACAAAATTAACTATGAATAGTAGCTGTGTCTAATATGTTTGATAAGTTTAGACATCAGTTCATTTAAACTCGAGTTTCAAATATGACTATGAATATGGGCCATTGATTTAAGTTATAATATACCTACTGTTACTAATTTTAATTATCTTTCATGCAATTCTAAATTGAAATTATATACATTTAAGGTGAAGTCAACACTAGAAGTTCATTCCGTTTTATTCAGTGTTGTGCCATGTAGTTTATAAATGTAGACTATATGATTGTCTAAATGTAGACAATTCGATTTAGACAGTTCATAATTGTCAATATAGGCGCCAAATTTTAGTCGATTAAGCAATATGTTAAATCATTTTTAGTATGATACTAGGCTAAAAAGAGGAATTTGCTAATTTTAAACCAGTTTAGTATCGTACTATTTTCTAAAGTTAAAATCACAAAATGGCCACTTACTTTATTTTTTTAGTATCGTACTAAATCCATATGCCACTTTGACATTTACAAAAGTAAAAAAGTTATGTTCGCTCACTCCTTTGCACTATTTTAGGCGTGTTTAGTTATAGTGCTTTAGTATTAGCAAACTTTTAAGTAGTATCATGCCCTGGGCATCAGGCTGTTTAAAATCCTGCGCCATAGTTTTTACTCTGATAAAATGGTTGAATGACGTGGCCTTTAAATATTAAATATCAGATTGTTAAATATACACTAAAAATCACTTTGTTAAAATTAGTTTTATAAATTTAAGCAACTATACGTTTTAGATATTTATGAAAATGTATTTCCTTAGTAATTATTAAAAACTTTTCATTCGTTCAAACAAGTTGTGTCTTTTAATAAAGGAAATATCCAGTATCGTTGCAAAGGTAAAGATTTTTTTGTTTGATTGTTCGAGGACAATATTATGAAACAATTCCATATAAAATGGATTTAAAGCGAATGTTTCCATGTTAAACGGAAGAAATTATGTTTTTTGGAAAACAAAGCTGCAAGCGATATTGGTACGGGATGAGCTTTGGGATGTTGTAAGTAAACTCAGAGGGTCAGGCAAGGCATTGGATGCAGAAGAAATTGTTGCTATGTTATTGGTTAGTCTACCAGAATCATTTTGAAGTCTTGTCATCGCACTCGAGGGTCGTGATGAAGCTGATTTGACCATATAGAATACGTGACTGGGAAGATGTTGGATGAATACCAAAGACGTCTGGAGAGCATTGGTGGGATGAATGGAGGACAAGAAGTTGCTATGTGGTTGCAGGTAAAAGTAGATAAAATGGGGGTTCGAGATCTACAAAGACGAAGAAGACGGATGCAAAAAAAGCCAGGAAGTGTTTCTACTGCAACAAACCTGGTCATTTAAAGGCAGACTGCTATAGATATAAATCTTCTTTGTAGAAAGGAGTTGATGTTAAATCTTCAGTTGCGTCAACAGCGAGTGACAATATTATTAAATATTTCATTTCCTTTGAAGTCTGTGCAGGAGCCTGAGCGAAGACTGGTGATTGGTGCATCGATTCTGGAGCAACAACTCACATGACAAACGATAGAAGTTTCTTTGCAACTCTTCAAGACGATAACACAAGGCTTTATCTTGCAAATGGATCGTCAGTGTTAGCTTCAGGAATTCGATGTAGTTGGCTGAACTGTCCGCTGTCTAATAAAGTTTTTTCAGAAAATAGAGCTGCAAAACGTTCTGTATGTTCCTGAACTAGACGGAGGACTGCTTTCGGTACAACGAATTTCAAGCCTTGGGCATAAGGTGGTGTTTCTGGGAAAGACATGTAAAATTATGTATGGTTGAATAGTTGTTGCGGAAGCCAAAAGCGATGGTAGTCTATATAAGTTGAAAACTGGAGAATTTTCTGAACCTGCCTGCATAGCTCAAAGAGCTCATAGAGATCCGGTAGCTATTGGTAGGCTTATTCAAGATGGACTTGCAACAGGTATAACAGTTAAGAAGTGTGCTGACAAAATCTTTTGCGAACACTGCATCAAAGAAAAACTGGCACAATCAAAGTTCCCTGCGAGAATGACTAAAGAAAAGGAGCCATTACGATTAGTCTATTCGCATTTATGTGGTCCTATGCAGACAGCAACTGCTAATGGTAACATGTACTTCTTAACATTAATTGACGACTTCTCTCGTTATACAGTGTTGCGATTAATTAAGTCCAAAGATGAAGCGTCGAATGTAATAAAGGACCATGTTGCGGCTATGTCAAACAGATATGGAAGAAAACCAGTGGTTATTCGCTCAGATAATGGAAAGGACTATGTATCAAAAGAATTAGAACAATTTTTAAAGAGGGCAGGCATCCAACATCAATACACAGTCCCGTATACTCCTCAACAAAATGGCGTAGCAGAACGCAAAAACACAAGCCTTATTGAATCAGCAAAAGTTATGCTACTAGATGCTAATCTTCCAAAACGATTCTGGGGTGAAGCCGTTCTGACTGCAGCACATTTACAGAACAGATAACCAGGTAGCAGTCTCGAAAAGACCCCCGTCGAACTATTCACTGGTAAGGAAACCGATATCAGTCACATCCGAGTGTTTGGATCAAGAGCATTTACTTTAGTACCAAAACAGAAGAGGAAAAAGTGGGATGATAAACCACCATATACTTAGCAGACGAATTTCACAAATTTAAAAATTTTTGGGTCCCATGGTTTGGAAAACATTTGGAAAAATTTGGAAAACCATTTTCAGAATTTGCAAACTGGTTGATTTTTGGTATTATTCGATCGGGTATGGCTTCGGGAAATTTGGAAAACGATTTTAAGAATTTGGAAAACCCTATTTCAGTCAATAATTAACAAAATATAAACAATTTGAAATATCTGTAAACAATTAAAATTTAGCATAAGGTAACGTAACGTGTTGAAAACTGACAGGAAAAACACAAAGCTTACATATGTAAACAAAGTTATCTGTCCCAATTATGTGTCTGTCAAATTTATGTCAACTAAAAACAAATTTATTTCCGATTTTGTGAATTTATTTTCACATAAAGAAATAATAATTGTGAAATATGCTGCAAATTGCAAGTGCATCAAAAATGGGTAAGACATTTTATGAAAGATTCTTCTATAGGAAAATTTCGAATAAAAATAAATTGTGTTTCCTTCGTAGTAATAGACGAACAATTCTATTAACCATTTTTTTTTCAGATGCTCAGCAAATATTATTTGAATAAGGCTGGTTCATTACGCTTCAACTCTGGAGTGGAAAAGTGAGAGATCGAGGCAAGATCTTCTCTGATGCTGATCGGTACCTTCACGACCTTGATCTGAAGTGATCTTGGATATTCTCCGATTAAAGATAAAATGAGCACAACTACTATTTGTTCACTGCATCCCACTTAGAATGAATAATTTACATCTGATCTAAAGTCATCTTCCATATTCTCATTAAAAATGACAAATCTAACAACTACTTCAGATTGTGCTATGGTAAACTATATGATTTTGGGTAAGTCTTAAGTTTCATGGAATCGACAAAATTTTAACAGAGTTGAATAATTCTCAGGTATGTTCAGAGATGAAAGATGACTGATTCAAATCTACTAATTCAAGATTCTACTTTCAAAGCAACCGAATGAGGCGGAAAATAATCCGAGTGTGCAACATATACAGCAGAATTTTGTGTGCTAGACACTAATGATGTTCTTCTATACATAAAAACAAATTTTAATGTAAATTATAATATACCTACATAAATTAAAAAGAAAAACAAATTAATGGTTTTCTTTTGTTCTATATTTTTGTTCCTCTCAGTACATATGTTGAATAAAACGTTGTAAGTAGTCAAATTTATATACATATTTTAAGGCCCTCCCAAATACCGATAAAAAATATTCGAATGTGCAATGTTCGTATCCCAGCAACGTTTTGTTTTCAATGACAATTACATGTTGTTTCTTTCGTCGTCGTCAACGAATTTTCCGCATTGGTTTGGGATAACCTTTAAGCTAGGTACAATTTTTCAAATATAAATTTAAATAAAATGCACGACTGGATCTCACATACTTGCCTAAAAAAAACTATTCAAAAATCAATTTTAGACAATCACCTAAAACGCTTAAATACTAAATTTGAAGCAAATCGTTTCAGTCGTTTAGTCTGTAGCGCGTTGTACAGACAGAGGGATTTGCGGGACCCACTTTTTTGGTGTTCTCTATCATCGTAATGTCAAGTTTGATTAAAATTTAGAGTTCGATATTTTTTTCAAATGTAATACTTGCAATATATTAGTACCTATATATTGCAAGTAAAAAGTTGTATTTTTTTTACTTTTCAGGTTTTTTTTTATCGTTGAACCTGCGCATCAATTAAAATTAACAGAACCGTTATATTTCCTTTAATTTTTTTTTCTATTTGTATTTACTTTTATCTTCACTGTTGATTACTGACCTTAAGTGTATTCATTTTTGATTTGTTATTTGTGCGCACAAACTCTTTCGAAAAACACGGCTATTAAAAGTTTCAACAAAATCGCTTATGCTCGGTTGTAGCAATACTTAACAGGCTTTTAAATTCTGGAATCCCTCTCCGATCCGGGATACCAACTGAACAATTTTTTTCTGACGATTCTGAATTTTAATGTGATTGTATGCAAACATAATTGTAAAAATAATCAAAATCAAAAATAATATTTGTTGCACAATTATGATATAAAAATGACAACAGTCGAGTTTGACGTTCAAGTATATGAATGCATAAGTGCTCCTGGTTTTGATTCTGACTTCAAATCCATAAGCAAAATTCTCTTCTTTTCAGCATCAGAACTGTCATTTCTTCCCAAGTGAACACTTTCAGAAGAGCCCAGAAGGTTTTGGTGTTGCCAAATAAGAACGGCATTTAAACCTGTTAAATTTCTAAAGCCTGTGGTGCAACTGGCAATTAAGCCCGCACCCAAACCAATGTGATTCATACGTTGATGACGATGAAAGCAACAATTACAAAGCATGAATCAAAGAAAACAAGATTACGACACTTCTTTTTTTGGTTATTTTATTGACGTCACCGAGAAAATAAAATCCATTAATCCACAAACAACAATTAGCAGATTTTTGTTCTCTGATGAAGTCAATAAAATAAGAAAAACAAAGAAGTGTCGTAATCTTGTTTTCTTTGATTCATGCTTTGTAATTGTTGCTTTCATCATCAACAACGTATGAATCACATTGGTTTGCATGCGGCCTTAATTACAGCAGCACAGAGATAGCGTGGGGGACCGTGAATCTAGGGGTCACGAGTTCGATTCCCCGCTGGGTAATAAAAATTTGGAAACTTTTTTTCATAACCGGGAGGTTGAAGATTTTATTGTCTGGGAAAACCAGATCAGCAGGAGGAGCTTAAGCGCCGGGGCATCGAAAGGTGTCCTAGGGACAATGAGGCTAGCGATGGCATCCGCTGAGAGAACATCGAAAGATGTTCCACTTTTAAGCAGCGATTCTGCAGCAACAACATCAACAGTCATAACAACAACGGCAACATCATCCGGTGTTAATTTGAAGCGCAGAAAGAGGATCAAGTGCGCACCAAATTTGGTAAAGATGAGATCCACGGCCACCTTAGCAAAGCTGCCAGCTGGGTGAAGACGTCGGATATAGTTGAGACGTCAGAGGCAACAAGCAAGACAAACCCAACTAGACACGTCACCCGAAGAGGGTATTGAATACATGTGTGAGGAAAGAGAAGGGCCCTTCAAGGCGGACGATAGTACTGCCTTCGTGAACCTCTCCACATCAGAGGCGTCATCTGAGGAGGACGGCAATGAGGAACAAAGAATGGTCGTTCAAATTGAAGCAATAGAGGCAGAAATCCAAAGTTTGAAAAGACAACAGGATCTTATAGTTCTCGCCGTTAAGGCCAAGCAAGAAGAGCGAAAGAATTCGAGGAACAACAACAACAGCAAAAAGAACAATTACAAAAACAACAGCCACAGCAACAACCAAAACAACAACGGCAAAAACAACAGCAATAGCAGCAGACACAATCTCAGAAACAACCGCAAGAAAAACTGCAGCAGCAGAATCAAAAGCAGCAGAATCAACAGCAGCAGAAAAGTCAGTCTCAGCAGCAGCAGCAACAGCCGCCGATTACGAAAAAAGAAAAGGTGCCACCCATAAATACTTATAAAATGGAGTTACAGGATACCATAAATCTGTTTAAGTTGGCCATTGGTCAAAACTTTACTATAAAAAGATTAAATAATGATAGGCATGATATCCATTGCTTCACACTGGAACAGCACAAAAAAATTAATGCGTTGCAAAAAGAATCCAGAACTGAATTCCTTAATTTCACCCCTAAGGCCGAAAAGTTTCAAACGATCCTTTCGAAGGGCATAGATTCCTGCACGGAACCACAGGTCCTCCTAAGTGAACTCCGCCAAAAAGGGAATGACAATCTCGACTTTATCGGGGTCAAGTCGTTCGCTACAATTAGATCTAGGCGGGAGAAGCGGAGTTTTCCCTTCTTCCTTGTTCAACTCTCACCCAGCAGCAAACTGGATAGTTTGAGGAGTATATCCGTCCCCAACTACCAGGTTGTAACTTGGGACAAATTAAAAAGGCGCGGCGACATGCTTCAATGCATGCGCTGCCAAAGGTTCGGCCACGCCGCAGCAAACTGCGAAATGCAGTCACGCTGCGTTAAGTGTGGGGAGAACCACAATGCAGATGAATGCAAGTTAGGAAAGGAACGGGTCGAAGATAGGACCCAGCTTAAATGTGTACTCTGCCGAGGCGGCGGACACCCCGCTAATTATCGGGGATGCCCGACGTTTCAGCTTATAAAGATCAATAAAGCAGCAAAGCAAACAGTGGTAGAAGAGCGTCCAATAGTGCGCCCTCCTACAACAACGGCCGTTAACCCCCAATATTCTTACGCCCAAATGCCGTTAGGAAGGGGAAGCCCGGTACAGCCTCCACCAAAGGTCGCCCAACAGGTCCCCGTGCCCAAGGCGACGACGGCACAGGCGGATATTATGGGCATTCTGCTGGCCATCCAGGGCCAGTTGACTGGCCTCCAAAACCAGATCAGGGAGCAGGCGACTATGGTGGATAATCTCTACTCTGTTTTGCCGAGCTTAACGTAACTTAGAGGTTAAGGGCGCGCTGCTGGAGAAGCCCTTTAAGATCCTAGCTGTGAATGTAAATTCACTGATTACGACCGAACGTGGAGCGAATTTATTCTAATTGCTGAAAGACATAAGTCCAGATGTGTTTATGTCTAGTGAAACTAAGCTTAACCAGAAACATAAATTGACTAACAACAATTACAATATCGTAAGAAGAGACCGACTCAACTCCACTCAAGGAGGAAGCGTCGCAATCTTTATACGTAAGGGCATTAGTCATAAGGAAATATATAATAGTGATGTGCGAAAATTTCGGACGTTAGACGCATGCATCATATGCATTCATCTCCAACAGGGGAAGCGAATGTATGTGATCGCTGCCTATGCCCCGGAAACACCTCAGCCCACCCAGCTTGTAACAGAGCTTGATAAGCTTTTTGAATGCTTAAGATTGAGCTCGGAAGAAAACTTTTACATATTAGCCGGTTATTTAAACGCCAAACGCATAGATTGGGGAAATCAAATACAAAATCCTCGAGGTAACCATTTGTATAATTGGATGAAGTTGGAGGAGTATGTGCCTGTGCATACTTATAACTACAGTAATGTGCGCTGATCACGCTTTTCCAACGCCTTATTGAGCGAATTACGGTCAAATGGTATATCCCCACCAAAGGACAGGAACCCGACAAATACAGAAATCGACAGATACATAGAACAAATGGGCAACACGATTCTATGAACAATGAACAGAACAATACCGAAATACAAAGAACGTAATGCAACGGACATGTACCGTAACACGACCATTGACGCACTACACAGACAAAAGAGTGGTCTACTGACAAGACTAAAACGCTTGTAAAGACGGTTTACTGATACACGAGATCTGGAGATTGGGACACTGAAATCATCCATCAAAAACATCAACCAATTAATGAAAGAAAATTATAGGTGAATAATGCATATTACCCAGTGCGGTGGAAGACAACTGTGGTGCACCCTGTACCAAAAAAGGGAAAGGGCATCCCCAATCCGGCGAATCTCCGGTCGATATGTCTTCTTCCAAGTATCAGCAAAGTATTTGAAAAGATTATTAATAGGGCCCGTTCAAGTGGGCGGAGGACAAAAATATCATCCCGGATAACCAGTTCGGTTGTAAGGCGGGACATGACACAATTCATGCCGCGTCTAAACTGGTTTCTGATATCCAATGGAACAAAACTAAAAAGTATTGTACGGGTGCCTGCCTGGGTGATTTGGAAAACGCCTCGACATCGTATGGCTAGAAGGCCTTTATATAAGGCTTTCCAGACTAGGTATAAGTAAACCTCTTTGTATATACTTTATGACATGCTAAATGGTAGAAAGTTTGTTGCGATATTGTGATGACTGGAAGTTGAAAATCAACTTCCATAAATCAGAAACTATTTTGTTTAGGACTCCGTTGTCTAGCGCCTCAAGGGATACGAGAAAGAACTGGTGCAAACTGGTGATCGTAGGGCCACATGGGCATCCACTGGCGAGTAAAAGTGTAGTAAAGTACCTTGGCATCTGGTTGGATCAGAACCTGTATTTCGACAGACATATAGGTGCTGCTTTGGTCAGGGCTAGGGGAGTATTTGCCTTGACAAAACGACTGTTTTACAGAAACCGTCTTGACAGCAGGGTGAAGGTGATTTGCTACATGGCCCTCATCAGGGCGATGATTGCCTACGGATGCCCAGTGTGGTTCAACGTTGCCCCATCTCAAATGGAAAAGATTTGGGTGTTTGAGAGGCAATGTCTTAGACGTTGCCTTGGATTACACAGAACACCAGAGTTGGAGTACACAAGATATTATTCCAACCAGGTTGTATATAACGGAGCCTACATAAACAGAATAGATAATTGTTTGTTTAAGCTGATTCGGGGTCACGTTGCAAGAGCGATGTCCTCAACTAACAGCTTAATTTTTGGGTCTTATTACCCCAATAACGAATATTTTGAGAGTGTGCGGTTAAGTGGTTACATCCCTCCCAAGGCATTCCTCCATTTAGACAGTCGAGGGCTGATACAAGATAGAATGGCGGTTCCGATTATCTACCACGTCAGCCGTAAAACTGTAGATAGGCGACTCCTGTATATTCGAGACTTCATAGCTCAAGGTGGAGAGGAGCGCCTTCGGTGTAGTAGGACTGTGTCCGATCGGGACCGAAGGGATAGGGCGAAACAAGAGAACCTGTTCTGGTGGCTCTCTGAACAGCATCGTGATATTCAAAGTCGATTAATATGGTATGTCTTGGCCGACTTACATACATTTAGGGTAATTAGGTATAGGGAACAGTCGGGATGGCACCAAAAAAAAATAAAAATATGTATGTATGCGGAGGCATATGTGCATGTACCTGCGTAACTGTTCATGTATGTGCGTACGTATATGTATGTGCGCTTGTACATGCATGTATGGGGTGAATGTAGCTGTGTGTCTGCATGCGTATGCAAAATATAAACAAAAAAAAATTAAAAAAACGAAAAAAATGCTGCTGTGGCTGTTCTAGTTTTTAAGTAGTTTTAAGTGGTTTTGGGTATTTTTAGGTATCTTAAGTAGTTTAAGTTAGTCTTAGTTAGTATATAAGTTAATTGTATCTAGTTTTAATTATTTTTAGTCTAGATTTAGGTAATTTATAAGTAATAAATAAAAAATGATACGAGACCGAGTTTTTTTTAAAAAGTTTTCTTGGTAAAAATAAAATAAAATAATTAGAATTAATTAAAATAGATTTAAGGTCGAAAGACATTAGTATTAAGAGATATAGTTTAGTTTATAGCGCCCGTAAAGGGCCAGTAAATTAGTCTTAAGTTATTGATAATTAGGCTAGTTTTAAACATTTTTGTCCAGCTTTAAGATAGTTATAAGTAAAGATTAAATAAAAATGTATTAAAAAAAAAAAACTCATGCATTCATATAATACTCGAACGTCAAACTCGACTGTTGTCATTTTTATATCATAATTGTGCAACAAATATTATTTTTGATTTTGATTATTTTTACAATTATGTTTACATACAATCACATTAAAATTCAGAATCGTCAGAAAAAAATTGTTCAGTTGGTATCCCGGATCGGAGAGGGATTCCAGAATTTAAAAGTCTGTTAAGTATTGCTACAACCGAGCATAAGTGATTGTGCCGAAACTTTTAATAGTCGTGTTTTTCGAAAGAGTTTGTACGCACAAATAACAAATCAAAAAGTGAATACACTTTAGGTTAGTAATAAACAGTCAAGATAGAAGTAAATACAAATAGAAAAAAAAATTAAAGTAAATATAACGGCTCTGTTAATTTTCATTGATGCGCAAAGTAAAAAAAAATACAACTTTTTACTTGCAATATATAGGTACTATAGGGCAAGTATTACATTTGAAAAAAAAATCGAACTCTAGATTTTAATCAAACTTGACATTACGATGATAGAGAACACCGAAAAAGTCTGTACAACGCGCTACAGACTAAACGACTGAAACGATTTGCTTCAAATTTAGTATTTAAGCGTTTTAGGTGATTGTCTAAAATTGATTTTTGAATAGTTTTTTTAGGCAAGTATGTGAGATCCAGTCGTGCATTTTATTTAAATTTATATTTGAAAAATTGTACCTAGCTTAAAGGTTATCCCAAACCAATGCGGAAAATTCGTTGACAACGACGCAAGAAACAACATGTAATTGTCATTGAAAACAAAACGTTGCTGGGATACGAACATTTCACATTCGAATATTTTTATTGGTGTTTGTGAGAGCCTTAAAATATGTATATAAATTTGACTACTTACAACGTTTTATTCAATATATGTACTCAGAGGTACAAAAATATAGAACAAATAAAAACCATTAATTTGTTTTTCTTTTTTATTTATGTATATTATAATTTACATTAAAATTTGTTTTTATGTATAGAAGAACATCATTAGTGTCTGGTACGCAAAATTCTGCTGTATATGTTGAACACTCGGATTATTTTTGCCCTCATTCGGTTGTTTTGAAAGTAGAATCTTGAATTAGTAGATTTGAATCAGTCATCTTTCGTCTCTGGACATACCTGAGAATTATTCAACTTAAAATTAAAATTTTGTTGATTCCATGAAACTTAAGACTTACCCAAAGTCATATAGTTTGCCATAGCACAATCTGAAGTAGTTGTTAGATTTGTCATTTTCAATCTAAATATGGAAGATGACTTTAGATCAGGTGTAAATTATTCATTCTAAGTGGGATGCAGTGAACAAACAGTAGTTGTGCTCATTTTATCTTTAATCGGAGAATATCCAAGATGACTTCACATCAAGGTCGTCAAGTTACCGATCAGCACCAGAGAAGTTCTCTCAGTTTCCCACTCCAGAGTCGAAGCGTAATGATCCAGCCTTATTCAAATAATATTTGCTGAGCATCTGAAAAAAATGGTTAATAGCCCAGTAGAATTGTTCGTCTATTTCTACGAAGGAAACACAATTTATTTTTATTCGATATTTTCCTATAAAAGAATCTTTCATAAAATGTCTTACCCATTTTTGATGCACTTGCAATTTGCAGAATATTTCACAATTATTATTCCTTTATGTGAAAATAAATTCACAAAATTAGAAATAAATTTGTTTTTAGTTGACATAAATTTTACAGACACATAATTGGCACAGATAACTTTGTTTACATATGTAAGTTTTGTGTTTTTGCTGTCAGTTTTCAACACGTTACGTTACCTTATGTTAAATTTTAATTGTTTACAGATATGTCAAATTGCTTATATTTTGTTAATTATTGACTGAAATAGGGTTTTAGAAATTCTTAAAATGGTTTTCCAAATTTCCCGAGGCCATTCCCGATCGATTAATATCAAAAAAGTCCACTTTTGTTTCCATGTTTGCTAACTATACGCCAAAGCTTTAATTGTTAATAACTAATTAACCACAGCTCCAAATTCTGAAAATGGTTTTCCAAATTTTTCAAAATGTTTTCCAAACCATGGGTACCAACAATTTAGAAATTGGTGAAATTCGTTTGCTAAGTATATGGCGGTGGATTATAAGGCTAAGGAAGGGGTTCTTGTTGGTTATGATTTCAGTACGAAAGGATATCGTATATTAGATCCAAAATCAGATCGAGTATGAATATCAAGATCTTTGAGGATTATAGAAAGTGGTGTTCATATTCAAAAGCCGAATAGGAACAAATCGTTTGATCAGAATTGCGACACTCACGAAAAATTGTGGAAAGACAATTGTGAAAATATTTCAGTATAATTGGGGTCAAAGGAGAATAAACAATCTAATGTTTTAGATGAAGTTCAGTTTCCTGATGATAATAATGCTGATATAAACGAAGAAGATAATGTTATTGTGCAAGTGCCAATAACTGAAAATATTCGTAAATCAGAGCGTTCAAACAAAGGTATCCCGCCCTGTCGTCTTTGATACAAAGCCCAAGCTGAAATTATAAAATAACCAAATTCATGTGAGGAAGTATTACATTTACCAATTGCAGAAAAACATATGTGGATTAATGCTGCTCAAGATGAAATTGAGTCAATGAAGGAAAATCAAGTTCGGAGTCTTGTGGATCTGCCACGAGGTAAGAGAACAGCGAGCTGGAAATGGGTTTTCATAACCAAACTAGCTGCAGATGGAAGAGTAAGTACATACAAGGCACGTTTAGAAGCAAGAGGTTTTTCTCAAAAATACGGAGTGGACTACGACGAAACCTTTGCTCCAGTAGTGAAACATGAAACCATCCGTACTCTTCTTGTTGTGTCACATTCGAGAGATTTACATGTCAGACACTTAGACATTAAAAACGATTACCTAAATGCAACTCTAAAAGAAGAAATGTTTATGGATCAGCCTCCTGGTTTCGAAATTTTGGGAAAAGAAGACAAGGTTTTGAGTCTCAACAAAAGTATTTATGGTCTCAAACAGTCAGCACGTGAATGGAACAAAAGATCTAAAGTCGATGATATGCTGATGGCTGGGTTTTCTGAAGAATTCACAAAAAAGACGTGTGAAGAATTACAACAACATTTGAAGATAAAGGACCTAGGAGAACTAAAGAATTATCTGGGAATAGAAATAAAACGCGAACAAGGTGGATTTTTTCGATTAAGCCAAAGAAGTAAGATTATACAAATGGGTGGCAATGGCGCAGTGGATAAAGTGCTTGATTGCTAACTTAGACGTGTGGGTTCGATCCCCACGTTAGGCGCATTCTTTTATATACCTCCAATTTTAATTGGATGCCGCCTATGGGTTAAAATGAGGAAGTCAATACCTGGTTCTCAAATCCACTGTGCCAAACTAGTGCCGTGCAATTCAGGTTGCATTTAAAAGACCTTAGGTCTTACAGGTATATAGTTAAATTTAAAAAAAATGCTAAAAACATATAATCTTGAAAATTCAAAAGCAGCAGTTAAACCAAAAGAAACAGGTTTCTCGTCTTCAACTGTAGAAAATAGTCCAAAGCTACCCAATAACAATTTATATCGTCAAGCCATAGGATCATTACTCTATATTGGAACGGTATCAAGACCAAGCATATCATTGGCAGTGTGTCTTCCCAGCAGACGTATAGAATCGACAACTGAAAGTGACTGGAAAGCGGTGAAAAGAGTCATACGGTACCTGGTATCTAGCATAGATAAGTCTTTATGGCTATATTCTATTAGAAAGAAAGAATTCGTGTGTTTCGTTGATGCAGACTGGGCTGGAGATACAAAAGACAGAAAATCAACTTGCGAATACGTGTTTTGTAGTGTGTTTATGTGCACATAGTTTATGCACGTGTCAGGTGACGAATACCACTCGTCACTTGATACGTCGCGAAGCGACATTGTGCACATCAGCACACCATAATCTTCCCACGATATGCAATGAACAACGTGCATTGCAGGTCGTGGAGCAATGCACCCATATCAAGTGACGAGTGCTATCCGGCACTCGTTCTTCTTTATTTATTATTCTTTTTGCTGACTCCACAAATGTGTGAATATGGAGTCAGCATAGTTTTAAGTAAGAAAGTTTTTATATTATTTCATGTTCATGATCGTATTTAAGAACGTTTCCATAATTGGAAGATGAAAATGTATTATAATAAATAAAGTCAGTCATTATTCAGATCTTAAGCAAGATACAAGTGTTTCTCATTTATTAAGATATTACATGGCGACCGTGACTTATAGGACATTTTTTTTTGTGGTGTAGTTAAACCCGGCGGCGTGGATATAAAATGTGATTTTATAACAAATGAAATGAACTGGATTTCAAACAACAACAAAAAAACCAAAAAAAAAACAGCATCTTTCGCCGAATATATCTTCAAATCATAGCTGCCTTTACAAAAATTAATCCAGCCCGGCAATGGTTCGTCGGACTTCTCTAAAATTGAAAAGCCTGGATTCTCAATGGTATGTTCAACTTCAAATCCCAAGTTCAAGGATCTCAGCTCATCAATTATTCAGTTTAAATCTATTTTTTTTTGCATTTAAATAAAGTAGTTATATTGACATACATAGATACAGATAATATGCTAGATATAGTACGTGATTATACGGTTGAATATAAGATATGTACATTGTACATAGGTAATTTGATCAAATAAATATTGGTAACATATTATTTTTAATTTTGAAGATAAATGTAAGTACATTGTTAATATTAAGCCATTTTAAAGTATGTATCACAAATTAAAAATTTTTATCATGAATTTTTTTTTAATAATTTTATAAAATTTTTATAAATCATGGTGAAAAAAAATGTTAATTGTTCTATTAAAGGAGAAGCACCATCTTGTAAACCTAAAATTGCTCATGTTGACATTTTTCTAATAAAAGTAAAACACTTTATATATGAAGCTTAAATCCATTGCACTAATCTGTTTATTGTACAAACCATCGAAAATCTATTACTTATTTTTTTTTCTTTAAAAAAAATCCAATATTTATTTACTTTAAAAAAAAATCCAATATTTATTTACTTAAAAAAAAAAATTTGATGCATTCTTCTGCCGTTCTGTTTTTTTTTAATCAAAATATGATCAATCGTCTCAAATACTCCTTGCAAGTCTAGAAAAACTGGAACAAAGATTATATGGAATCGTTGCTCGGTATTGTTTCTTCTGTTTAAAGTCATTGAGGTTTAAACATTAATTTAAAATGGGAGGTAAAACCTCCGAAATAAAGGATAGCACAGCAAATGTGTTAAATATTGTTGACGTGATGGATACAACTCCACACTTAGAAACAGAAACTATGCTCATTTCTTTATTAGTAGTCCTCACGGCAGTAAACTTATCTCTTAAATTGTATCTGTTGTATAAGCGTACACTTAAAAAACGCTACATAAGCCGAGCAAACGACTTAGATAAAATTTAAAATGGAATGGAAAATATTAGCAATAAAAATAAACGGTTTTAAAGACAATTTCCAAAAATCTTACAAATGTATTAACAAAAATACAACAATAAAAGTAGATACACTAAAAAACCATATTAAAACGCTAATATCCCATTACAATAGTATTGTCAATGTTTTCAACGCATAAAAAAATGAATTGACAGCTGATCACGAAAAAGATTGTAGGAAGCTTTTAAAAACACTACACACTAAGTTAAAAAATATCAGCAATAAATGGGAAATTAAAATACATGTCCCAGATGAATTAGAACTTCACGCTGAGTTTAATGAAAATCAAATAGAAAGTTAAGACGAATCAAAATCAATAGTAAATACAGAATCTGACAGTGAAATTGAAACACTGGATGAATTCCCACAACCAATTATAAAAATCAAGGAAATCATGGGCCAAACTTTAGTAGAATTTCTTAAATTGGCCTCATCACTCTTACCTGAGTTTGATGGAAAGGCAGAAAACTTACAAATCTTCAAAGATGCCCTTCTCCTTATTGATTCCTTAAAAGGAGCACACGAAGTATCAGCAATTAGTCTCATAAAGACCAAACTAAAGGGACATGCTAGAAATCTAATAAGTAATGAACAAACAATAGTTGAGATAGTTGAAAAGCTAAATGCAAAAGTAAAAGGAGATTCAGTAGATGTAATTTCTACGAAATTACTAAATCTACAACAAAAAAATAAGACAGCAAATCAATATGTCCAAGAAATAGAAAAATTGACGAAGTGTTTAGAAGGAGCCTATATCAACGATGGTTTAGCTTCTGATTTAGCTGCTAAGTACAGCACAACGCTCGCTGTCAAGGCTATGACACAAAATTGTTCTATTGATAAAGTAAAACTTATAATGCAGGCTGGCACATGCAGCGATTTGAATGAGGCCATGTCCAAATTCGTAAATAGTTGCACAGATGCAACCGGACATTCTAATTCTGTTTTATTTTACAGGCAAACCAATAATAGAGGCTATCGTGGAAATTACCACGGAAGAGGTAATCATCACAATAATGGCTACCGCAATAACCAAAACAATTACAGGGGAAATGGCCGATCTAGAGGCAACTCTAGAGGCCGTGGTAACTCGTACCGTGGCCATAATAATAATAACAACCGCAATAATGTTCGAATTACTCAAAGTAACTCGGAAAACTGCCAAGACCCTTTAGGAAACAATACATAAGTACAAAGGTTCATGCTATCAATTTTAATCTCAATATTTTCGTGTCATTTATGAATGTATTTACTAAACATAAACTCACATTCCTTATAGACACAGGTGCAGATATTTCACTTCTAAAAAAGATTCTGATGTTTATCAAGACATCCAAAATGACAAGATTATAAGTATCCAAGGAATAGGCCAGGGAATAATAAAATCCCAAGGTCTAGCCCAAATAGAGCTTCAAACAGATAAATACATCATTCCACACAATTTCCATATAGTTGATTCAAATTTTACAATACCATGTGATGGAATCATAAGTGTGGATTTCATAAAAAAGTTTAACTGCAAATTAGACTTCAAACCAACTGAAGATTGGTTTATAATCAGACCCAACAATTTAAGTTTTCCAATTTATGTTCTAATAACATATAGTTCTGGGGGTCAATTCCCGATCTGTGAAATTATGAAGTGATAAAAAAAATATCATTTCAGTTTTCACAGAGGTTTATCATTTTCCAAATTCACACACACGCCTAATGCGATTCTAGAACTCATTGTGATAAAGTTTGTACTAAAAAGTACTAAATGATAAATTCTGTCATTTCTGATTAGATTTTTTATTGGGAAAGGTAAATATTTCATTTCAGTTTCTAAATTTGCTTAAGAATAATGTCCGGAATAATAATTCGTTTAATAAATTAAAAAAAGACGTCGTACTGAACAATTGTGGGTTTTATATTATATTCAATAGTATCTTTGTTTTGAGTAAGATTTATTATTTTTTCATGTGAGGATATTGAGGCTTTCCCTTCGAGATGGGCAGAATCTATTCGAAATTACAACTAGGAGCACTTTATTGAAATTTATAGATACTTAAAACATTTGTGCATGGATTTAATACGTGAATTGAGAGCATTCTTGAAAAACACTACTTATAAGTGGGCTTCAAAGCCATTTAAATATGGTAAAGTGCTCTGCATTTTTTTGCAATGGGTAGTTTCCAACGATCTGTCGCGGGAATGAGCACCGTCGCGTCGGCTGTTGTCAATCTGTTGATTTAACAATTTCGTTATTTACTCGAATAAACACAAATATAACTTATAACCAAAATAAATTTGTGTATAAATATAATTGTTTCTTACTTGTCATGTGCCAAATCCTGTTTTTCTTCTTAATATTCGATTATAAACATTTTCTTCACAAAACAATTGACTGTGATAAAAAAATTATCATATGAAAAATGTTTGGCATTTAACTTCACTTTTTCACGAATCGAGAATCGAATTAGACGTGAAAGCGTGATAAAATTTATCACTTCACATCTTCACAGATCGGGAATTGACCCTCTGGTAATAATTCACTACTTCTACCAGCAAGATCATAAGTAATAAGAAAAATTAAAATAAAAACAACAGAAGACTTCATTTTTATTCCCAACCAAGAAATAAAACATGACATTTATGTTGCAAATGCAATAGCAACATCACAATTTGCATTAGTTCGTCTACTAAATACTACCGATACTGACCAACTGGCCAGTTTAAGTAACTTAAAATATGAACCACTCTCAAACTATGATGTGATCCACACTAATCAAAATAGTAGAACAGAATTAGTCCTAAATCAACTAAAGAAAAATTTTCCGCCCCAATTCAAAAAACAATTAACAGAAGTATGCACCGAATACAGTGATGTATTTGGATTGGAAACCGAATCCATAACTACAAATAATTTTTATAAGCAAAACTTGAGATTGAAAGATAGCGAACCAGTATATATTAAGAACTACCGAAGTCCTCACAGTCATGTTGAAGAAATTCAAAAACAAATTAATAAATTAATAAACGACAAAATAATCGAACCGTCTGTATCTGAATATAATAGCCCGCTTTTACTAGTTCCCAAGAAAGCACTACCGGGTTCCGAAGAGAAAAAATGGCGATTAGTAATCGACTATCGTCAATTGAATAAAAAACTTTTATCTGATAAATTTCCACTCCCAAGAATTGATGACATCCTAGATCAATTGGGTCGAACAAAATATTTTTCATGCCTCGATCTAATGTCAGGTTTTCACCAAATCGAACTAGAAGAAAGTTCCAGAAATTTAACGTCTTTTTCACCGAGCAATGGCTCATATCGTTTTACGCGACTACCTTTTGGTTTAAAAATAGCGACAAATTCATTCCAGAGAATGATGACCATAGCATTCTCTGGACTTGAACCTTCACAAGCATTTCTCTACATGGACGACCTTATGGTTATAGGCTGTTCCGAAAAACATATGCTTAAAAATCTAACAAATGTTCTTAACATATGTAGAAAATACAATTTAAAATTGTATCCACAAAAATGTTCATTTTTTATGCTTGAAGTGACTTTTCTGGGTCATAAATTCACGGATAAAGGAGTATTGCCAGATGACAAAAAATATGACGTCATCAAAAATTATCCAGTCCCACACGACGCGGATAGCGCTAGACGATTCGTTGCATTCTGCAACTATTACAGACGATTTATTAAAAATTTCGCCGGCTATTCACGGCACATAACGAGGTTATGTAAAAAGAATATTCCTTTTGTGTGGACAGATGATTGCCAAAAAGCATTTCAATATTTGAAAAATAAATTAGTTGAACCAACCCTATTACAATACCCAGATTTTAAAAAAGAATTTTGCATAATAACTGATGCAAGTAAACAAGCATGTGGAGCGGTTCTAACCCAAAACCATAACGGAATTCAACTCCCAATAGCTTATGCATCACGTTCATTCACAAAAGGTGAAAGCAATAAAATCACAACAGAGCAAGAGCTCACAGCCATTCACTGGGCAATAACACATTTTCGACCATATATAGTCGTGTTTTATTGGGAAATTTATCAGCCGTACGTTTTCCATCGTAGCATTTTACATACAATTCGCTACGGTCGATAAAAAGCTAAAGTAGAAGCTACGGTGGATGGCTGGTTGACGTTCCGTCGAGTCTCGATTCTGATTTTGTTAGTTTTTGTTGGTACGATTGATAATGGAATTGAATCTCGATGGATGTGTTCATGGAGTGTTATAATTATTAATTTCATTCGTAACACAAATCGATCTTTTTGATTCTTTTTTTTTAATAGTTGGCCAGTTTATATTTCCCAAATCTTAGATAACTCCATTTTTTAATAAATTATAAGCTGTTCTTCTGAAAAGTTTCTGACTCTTACTATTAAAAACTGTATTCTTGGCTCAATTATTTTCTGAAGTACGTCTAAAATTGCACCACCGTATAGTTAGCACCCAAAAATCTGGAATTTTAAAATTTTTGATGCAAATAATTTAGTGAGAATTTGGTGAATTTAGTGAGCCATATCTTAGAATTTGGTGAATCATAGTTTAAAAGTTATCAACAATTTAAAGTTCGCGTATAGTTAGCACCCAATGGAAACAAAATTTAGCTTTATTGGCATCAATCGATGGGGAATGGTTTCCCGAATTTAGTGAGCCTATACTCAAATTTGGTGAAGCTGTTGTTCAATAAATAATTAAGAATAACTAAACAAAATGACAGTTCTATAAACAATTACAATTTACATATATATATGCTTTTCGTAACATAACGTTATTCAAAATGTGATTCACGAAAGCTGTACCAACCCACAAAAACAAAATTCTGTCCCAATCTCCCCTTCCAATTGTCAAAATGTTTTTTTACAACATCTGTGTAAACAAAACCCAAAACTTGTCTTCAGTGTTGGATAGTTGTGTCCATTTTGTTTTGTATATTAATTACAAATTATAAAAGGTGCGTGATTTTCTTTTAATTTAATTTTCATAAAACAGTGATACATACAATTCCTAATCAGTGGATTCCTCAATGAGAAGCTTGCGCACTTTTCAACCTTTGGAAACCTACCCCATTCGTGCTCTCCAGTTATCGGTCACTGGTGACATGTTTTTAGTGGACGACTTGCCTTTTCGGGCGGGCGCTCAGTTCCTATGTCATTAGAAATTTAGGTCTGAGCAAGAGTGGACGACGATCAAGATCCTCGTGAAGCTATATTGAAGTATGCCAAGGATGCAGCAGAGAATCTGTATTGGGTTGCTCCCGTATACAACAAAACCCAGCCGAAAACATTTTTTTCCGAAAAACCTTCGTTTTGTTGTTCATTTAATACTTTTTTATTGAACGAATAACAACTTTGCAGAATGCTGCATTTTAAATTATAATTTCACAGTCAAGCTTTAATATACATACATATAATAAAAATAAACGCAAAAATGAAAATCGCTGTAGAAGGTTGTGCTCATGGCGAGCTGGAAAAAATCTACGACACCATATGCAATACAAAAGGTGGAAAATGTTAAACTTATTGATTTGTTGTTGTGCTGTGGTGATTTCTAATCCACCAGGAATCTAGAAGATCTCGAGACCACGGCTGTGCCCAAGAAATACATGGTCATTGTGTACTTCTTACAAGTAAGTTTACTAGAAAACGAATTTTATTTATAGAAATTGAAAAGATAATTTCATTTGTCTCCAAAGGTACTACAACGGTGAAAAAATAGCTCCAATTTTGACCATATTCATTGCTGGCAACCACGAACCATCTAACAATCTGCAAGAACTACCATACGGTGGATGGTTCGCTCCAAACATCTATTTGGGTTACGCTGGTGTAGTCAAGGTCAATAGCATCCGAATTGCTGGTCCATTCATTTCCATTTTACAAAAGCCATGACTTCTTTCAAGGTTACCATGAGTTTTCACCGTACTCCGAAGCCAACTAGAAGAGTGTTTATTTATTGTTCATTATTTTGTATGCTTAAAAACCTTGGAAAAGCTTCAAATGAAACATGCGCATCGAGTCATCAACTTTTGCATAGTACCTACTACCTACCTACATATTTACATACCTAAATTACATCTATGTATGTAGGTACATATATCTCACCTAGCTCACATAATTAAAATCCATAACCTAAATTTAAATATACATTTGTAGGTACCTATGCTATGTAACTATTCCTTGAATTATTATGATTATTTTGTATTATGATCTTCCTGAAGATGGTGTTTTATACCTATGTACGTATGATAATGGAAATGAAGGATGTAGTTTTGGTAGGTAGGTACATGCATATAACTTTATAATTTATTTTCAATATTCATACATAAGATGTATGTGATTTTTAAATATCGATATGTAAATATAAATGTATGGGAGCCTACATTGTTGTTAGTATTCAGTGACCTAAGCAAAAATTCATAATAAGAAAATAAATAGATAATACACATAATAAAATGTTTTTATATATTGCTTAGTTCTTATAGTTTGAGGGAAATGAAATGTCATTTGAATTTACTAAATGTTTGTCTCAACTTATTATTTTTTAACAATATGTATAGGCAAAAATTTTGTTTTTAGTTAAAAATAAATAACATAAAATGGGTTCTTTGGCTTTATAATTTTGGAATTGTGAACTTCTGATTTGTAAAGTATTATTGAAGATTTAAATTTAAACCAAAAAGTAATACGAAAATGGATAACCTAAATATTTCATCTTCTTTCAAGTATCTTCTCTCTGTCTGTAGGTCGATGTACTGCTTAAAGTGAGTAATCGATATGCTTCAAGGTTAGTACTTAAAGTCTTAGGTGATTGGCTCGTGTCTTTTTTAAATCCCAATTGACGTTACCTGCCATACAATTGTTTGTACCAACATGTTAGTAGGTAGGTAGTCTATTTATCATATGCAGGTTTAAAGGCAATGTAGGTAATATTGCCTTGATACTTAGTATAATGAATGGTTGAATCATGGATCGATGATTCAAGGAATAGTAACATAGGTACCTGTACCTAAAAATGTATATTTAAATGGATTTTAATTACGTAAATTAGGACGGTAATATATGCGTGCCTACCTAAATAGATGGAGGTTAGATATCTATATATGTACATATATAATGCAAGTGAAGGATGTAGGTGGGTAGGTATCTATATACATAGCGTTATATGATGGGTGCAATATATATATTAGCGTGTGATTTTCGAGAATTATATAAATATATGACCGGCTACATTGTATATATGTAGGTATTCATTGACGTGTGCAAAAATAATAATTATAGTTTGACTGAAAAAAAGATGCGATGTGAATTCTTAGACAATTATGAATATATCAAAAATAAAATGCACGGCAGGATCGTACGAACTTGCTCTTGTAGCTAACAACCTGAATGCAGCTAAACATTGACGCTGTTATCCTACGCCGGCTTAAAGTCGATGTATGTAAGATTACCTTGCTGGATATAGTATAATGAATTGTCGAATGGATAATTCAAGAAATAGTTACATAGGTACCTAAAAATGTATATTTAAATCTAGGTTTTGGATTTTAATCACGTAAGTTAGGAGAGATATATGTACGTACATACATAGATGGAACCTAGATATGTTAATATGTACTTATGCTGATGAAAATGAAGGATGTAAGTTGATAGATATACAATATGCATGCATTATAGATTAATGTGATTTTTAAGGACACATACATATGTATATGTAGGAGGTCCTACTTCGTATGTAGTATTCAGTTACGTACGCAAAAATTCGTAAAAAAGGAATAATGAGGTATAGAAATAAATGGATAATACACTTAATAAAATGTTTTTATATTGCTTAGTTGTTATAGTTTGAGGAATCACCAGATGTTGAGGGAAGCACCAATTTCTGCATAGATTACACCACCGACAGCAAAAACTGTCCGTGATTTCATCGGAAGCACATTGTTTCTCTCGACTTTCCTAAGTGTTGCTTGTACTTGTTTTATATTACTTAAACCAGACAGGTATGCGAAATGTAGCTGCATTGTCTCAACCATTTCTAATTTGAGTGCAAGATCATCGATTCTAGTGGACTTAACCAAAATCGAGGCCAACTGAGTGGAATACAAAGTCCATTGAAGACATAAGCGGCAAGTTTTTCCGCCTTCGTGGTCGCGAGAATAGGTGTTGTCCACACCAGCTGTCGACACTGAAAACCTAAGACGATTGGCATTTGCCTGGAATTTGCCCAATATTAAGTTCGAGATTACTTCGAGTACTTTATCTTCCTCGAGCGGTAGCAAGAGACCAGATGGAGCTAAATAGTGGAACACATGGCCAAAATAGTTGCAGTAATTCTGAATAAAGGTAACCAATTCTTCAAAACTAAAACCCATCGATAAATGTCCAAGATACATGAGGCTGTTGTATTTTTGGCCATTGGTGGTTAATGCTTCATCAATTTCTATAAGAAGCTTTATTCGAATTGGTATTGTTGAGAATGTCTTCCTCGAGTGACTGAACCTTTTGAAACGAGCTGGCCATTTTAACCGTTGGTAGTTTTCTCGAAACATACTCTTGCATTTCGTCTGTTTTCATTTTGTTTAGATTCTGGACTTCAACGCCGACAGCTTTCACTTTCATTATTATCACCCATTTTCTGCATTCCGAGTGAAAATTAATTCAAAACGAATTTTAATTTCACTTAAAATGAAATATGAAATAACGTCTTCTGCATTTCAAGTGGATTCAACTCCTTCCAATTCACTTCGAATTCATTTTTGAATTGTCAAAATCACCTGTTAACAGACAATTTGTATAAAAACGTTTCATATTCGATATGTAGAACACGAATTTTCATATTCAGAACCCTAAAATTCCACATTCAGAATGAGCTATTTGCAAACTTTATTTTATGTGGAATACAGAACATTTTTATGTGGAATACAGAACATTTTTATGTGGAATACAAGACATTCAATTCACAAAAATTGAAATACAGAACATGTGCGTATATGTTTGTACATATGTAAATACCTTCGTTCCATCTATGTAAGTAGGTACATATTACCCTCCTAATTTACATAATTAAAATCCATTTAAATATACAATTGTAGGTATTCACCTATGTAACTATTCCTTGAATCATCTATTCAACAATTTATTATACTAAGAACCAAAGTAATCTTACCTACATCCGCTTTAAGCCTAACTAATGATAACTAGAATTCCTACCTACTAGCTACAAGAGCAAGTTCTCTGTAATTCGATTCTAAAGTTAAATCGTTCGAATTCCGAAAATATGTACTGTGTATTTGAAAATCGGAAATTAAAATCGGAATTTGGGATCGAAAATGGGAAATTTCGTACTTAGCAACGCTATTTTCGTTGCTAAATACATTCGAATTTCTGAAATTTCATTCGATATCTATTCAACAACCGGAAAAGTTTTGCTGCAAGCTAAAATGTATGTATTTAAAAAAAATACATAAATATTTTTTATGGTTAAATGTTTATTATATACACATATATATTATACACTTATTGGAGAAAATAGAATATATATAATAATATTTTTGATGATAACATATTATTATTTTAAAGGGAAACCACAAACAAAAATATTAACACAAAACAAAATCAATTTGAAATTATGGTTGAATTTATGTGTTCCCATCTGTATTTATATAACGGCTATTTAAAAATTGCAGAAGCACAGAGAACTTCAAGTAACCTGTGGAAGCGCTAAGCAAATGATTTAAACGCAGCTGGTCAACCAATGCGTGAAGATTATGCTTGGAAAAAGGTAAGCACTTAAACAATCACTTTTAACAAATTCAAAAATATTTATTAGGTATTAGCCGATTATAAAAATCACATCAAGTCCAAAGCATGGAAAAATAAAAATTGTGTTTCGGGAGCAGGAAGTGGCCGGTGCAGTTTCAATGCTTTTGAAAAAAAGTAATAGCGTTGTTGTAGATAGATGAGTCTCGGTCTCCGAGACGAAATTACTTTAAAATCACCTGAGACGAGACTAACAAAATTCTCGTCTGATCTCGTCTCGTTGCCAGCCCTAAAAGAAAGCAATTTGACTTGGATGAGAAGTACAAAAAAAAACATATAGAACTTGATGAGAGGAGAGCTAGAAAAGGAAAAAATTGAAATCAAAAAAAAAATGAAGCCGAAAAAGCCAGAATAATGTTACCAAATTAGAGTTAAAAAAGCAAATCTTGAAGTTGAAAACCAAACCCGGGTCAAAAAATTAAACTTAATTAAAAATTGCGATTTTATTGAAAATTAGAAATTCTTTTTATTTATTTCTTTAAAATAACTATTTTTCTTTAAAATAACGATAACATGTGCTGGTATCCAACATGTGCAAGAAATTTAAGAATTGTACCTAGTTTTATAATTGCAGCCATTGAAGACAATCTTTTCCTCTTCCGCAGATCATCCACTAAAACGACGATAATTTTTAAAAAAACTAGAAAATATATGTATTAGTATAAATAAATTATTTCACCATTAAATTTTGTATTCTATTATATATTATCTTTTATTTGATAAAACAATTATGTTAGAAATATCTCTAATTATCTTCCTTTGAATCCTTTCTTCAGTACAATTTCTTCATTAAGCCACAATGCAACTTAATCCACTTTACATTTAATTATCAACGTATAAAAATTAAAATAACCAAAAACGAATATTATTTGAGTGTTGTTAAATTTAAAATGTCATTTTTGAAAAAAAAACAAAAACGAGCTCGAGTTCCGAACATTTATTCGAAAGTTGTAAAGGTTATTTTGAAACATTTTCTTTCGATTCGAAAGTTATACAAAGTAACTTTGAAATTAGAATCGTAAACAACTTTAGAACGGTTTTTACTTTCGAATCGAATTGCCGAGTTATGCCCCGCAGTCGTCCATTTTATTTACATTGTCTTTTATAGTTCGACATTATTGTTGATTTACACGACTGACATATTTTCTGCTTTGTTACCCATTTTTGCCATTAAACGCGATTTTATATATAAAAGACTAAAATATGACAGAAAATGTGGGTGGCAATGGCGCAGTGGATAAAGTGCTTGATTGCTAACTTAGACGTGTGGGTTCGATCCCCACGCTGCTGGACTCATTCTTTTCCATACCTCTAATTTTAATTGGATGCCACCCATGGGTTAAAATGAGATAGTCAATACCTGGTTCTCAAATCCACTGTGCAAACAAAAGATTCTTTCCTATCATTCTCTTTCTTCTAACTAGTGCCGTGCAATTCAGACCTTAGGTCTTACAGGCATATAGTTGAATTAAAAAAAAAAAATAATAAAATAAACTATAATTTTGTCGGTCGTGTAAATCTAGCTGAAATTTTAAACAAAATTAAAACATAAGACTGCTTTCACACAATGAATCTGAGTTGCCGGCAACTGAAAGTTTTGATGCCGAGAAGGGCAAGAAGTAAGGGGAATTCGCCATACTTCTTTCCCTTCTCGCCCTCAGAACACTTGCAAATTATAATACAATAGATATTGAATTTATGATGGGGATTCTTTTCTTTTTCAGAAGAAGATAGAGGAAGAAGATGACGAGGCAATAGTGCAGTTTTCTATACCTACCCCCAGTTTCAACTGTATGCGCCTCCCAGTGTTACGAAACCAAAACTATTTATGTATCCCTTTGAACGAAAAAAAAATCCTTCGAACATATTTAAAAAAATATCTGATTAAAGTATTATTAACATTTATTTTATTTTATAAATCAAAAACATTTTAAAAATTACATACATACATATACATACATATTTTATATGTTACCGTTTCCCCTGATATGATTGTGAAAAAAATGTGCACATTTAAAATAAAAATATGTATCCCCAATTCCTACCGAAAAAAGTATCCTTCGCGATAATAGAATATCCCAAAAGTAACTTTGATATCCCATCCCCGTTCGAAAAATGAGATAATATACACCTAATTCTTGTGGCAAATGCTAGAATTGACTTATTGGTATACGTTGATAAACAAATGATTAATTAATATATTGTGGACAATTAATTTCTTTTAAATAATTTATTTAAAATGTACATGTTGTTCAATGAAAAGTTAGAATAGAATGAAACTTATTTTCTTGTTAAATATAAATATTAAACAAAAATCTCAGCTACATACAATATTAAAATAATAATATAGTAGGAGCTGCTTACAACTAATAAAAAGTGTAACTTTTATCATTTCCAACAGTATATAATTTGCGACGGATATGTAATTTCTTAAAAGTCCACCTACTGCTACACCCTCTTTTCTTGTATTCGAGGAAATGCATTGTGTTATGACTACCTTCTTACAGTTGAACACCGAAGAGAATTCTTTGTTGTGGCCAGAGATTCAAGCGATGTGATATATTTTGGTAAGTATATATATATAATGATCCGTAATGGGTCTTTTCAAAGCAACCCCAAGTATTGGTTTTAGTAGCGAAATAAACTATTATAATAAAAATAAATTAGTAGGAATAAAACTAAATAAATTGTTGTCATAATCTTACCATTTGCAAACGCTCTCTGAGATCCTTTCTTTGAAGAATAAAACTGAAAACTCTTGTCCATTTCTATTTGCCAACAGGGATTTCGATCAGGAATTGCGTATTTTTCTTGGCAAAATAGAACGCAAAATAAAATTTATATTTTTTTGCAATTGTTACCCCGTTTATATGAGTGAATTGAGGAATCGAATCGAATTGAGATTTCGATTCAGGTATATGGCCTCGTGGGATCGGAAGATTGAATTAAAATGGAATCGAAGTGACAATTTGAGTTTACAGAATAAACAACAAAAACATGCAACAGAAAAAAATACAAAGAAAACTGAAACCCACTGAACACAAAAACACACTATTGGTGCACACATACACCAAGAATCAGATGTGAATTCGATTCTTCAATTCCTCGATTCATGTATATAAATACATTTTCAATTCGATTCAGCTCTTCTAGTGGGATCGGATCGAGTAATCCTATTTTAATCCGATTCAAGTATACAAATCGCTAAATCCTGATTCAATACCGATTCAATTCTCCATATAAACGTAGTAAAGCCACTTAAACTGACAGTTGATAAATGAACACTGAACTGAATTCTTGAGAATTGGGACATGGGACATTTGTTTGTATTTATCAGATGCCATTACGTTACGTTAGATCAGTTCTCTTTTTAGTTAGCTTGTTTTATTAAATTTATAAAAAGTAAATTGTTTTAAATTCATAAATACATTTCTCGAGCACTTTTTTTTCTTATCGTTTTCTGAATATTAGAAATTGATTTCAGAATAACGTGAACTATTATTTTAAAGTTAGTTATTCACAATTTTTTAAAAATATACACTACTCGTTCGGAAGATCGTAACACTGATAAATTATTATTTTTATAAATTAAATAAGATGCACTGAATTCTGAAATATCTTTTCTAATAATTTTTGATTTTATCTGAGTTAGAACACAAAACTTCATAATTTAGTGAATCATAGTTTTTAATATCGCAATTTTTGAAAAAAATATACATAACGTCTCTCAGAGTGTCGCATGCATAATAAATCATTTATAGCGAACTAACTGTGATTCACCAAATTCTGAAATCTCTCGTGCAGACATTTAAGCTAGGTCTAAGCTCCATCACTAACTTTCAGAATTTGGTGAATCCTACTTTTTCAGTTACAGTCGTTTATACAAGAAAGTACATTTTTGTATTTGGGATAGTGTAGCGCTTATATATAATTGCTTATAACTCAGTAACTCAGATTCACCAAATTCTGAAATCTCTCGTGCAAACTTCTAAGGTAGGTCTAAGCTCGAGCACCAACTTTCAGAATTTGGTGAATCCCTCTTTTTCAGTTACAGTCGTTTTTACAAGAAAGTACATTTTTGTATTTGGGATAGTGTAGCGCTTATATATAATTGCTTATAACTCAGAAACTAAGAATCACCAAATTCTGAAACCTCGCGTGCGGACTTCTAAGCTAGGTCTAAGCTTGAGCACCACCTTTCAGAATTTGGTGAATCCTACTTTTTCAGTTACAGTCGTTTAAATAAGAAAGTACATTTTTGTATTTGGGATAGTGTAGCGCTTATATATAATTGCTTATAACTCAGAAGCTAAGATTCACCAAATTCTGAAATCTCGCGTGCAGACTTCTAAGCTAGGTCTAAGCTTGAGCACCAACTTTCAGAATTTGGTGAATCCTACTTTTTCAGTTACAGTCGTTTATACAAGAAAGTACATTTTTGTATTTGGGATAGTGTAGCGCTTATATATAATTGCTTATAACTCAGTAACTAAGATTCACCAAATTCTGAAATCTCTCGTGCAAGCTTCTAAGCTAGGTCTTAGCTCGAGCACCAACTTTCAGTATTTTGTGAATCCCTCTTTTTCAGTTACAGTCGTTTTTACAAGAAAGTACATTTTTGTATTTGGGATAGTGTAGCGCTTATATATAATTGCTTATAACTCAGAAACTAAGAATCACCAAATTCTGAAATCTCGCATGCGGACTTATAAGCTAGGTCTTAGCTTGAGCACCAACTTTCAGAATTTGGTGAATCCTACTTTTTCAGTTACAGTCGTTTAAATAAGAAAGAACATTTTTTTATTTGGGATAGTGTAGCGCTTATATATAATTGCTTATAACTCAGAAACTAAGATTCACCAAATTCTGAAATCTCGCGTGCAGACTTCTAAGCTAGGTCTAAGTTTGAGCACCAACTTTCAGAATTTGGTGAATCCTACTTTTTCAGTTACAGTCGTTTATACAAGAAAGTACATTTTTGTATTTGGGATAGTGTAGCGCTTATATATAATTGCTTATAACTCAGAAACTGAGATTCACCAAATCCTGAAATCTCGCGTGCAGACTTCTAAGCTAGGTCTAAGCTTGAGCACCAACTTTGAGAATTTGGTGAGTCCTACTTTTTCAGTTACAGTCGTTTATACAAGAAAGTACATTTTTGTATTTGGGATAGTGTAGCGCTTATATATAATTGCTTATAACTCAGTAACTAAGATTCACCAAATTCTGAAATCTCTCGTGCAAGCTTCTAAGCTATGTCTAAGCTCGAGCACCAACTTTCAGAATTTGGTGAATCCCTCTTTTTCAGTTACAGTCGTTTTTACAAGAAAGTACATTTTTGTATTTGGGATAGTGTAGCGCTTATATATATAATTGCTTATAACTCAGAAACTAAGATTCTCCAAATTCTGAAATCTCGTGTGCAGACTTCTAAGCTAGGTCTAAGCTTGAGCACCAACTTTCAGAATTTGGTGAATTCCTCTTTTTCAGTTACAGTCGTTTTTACAAGAAAGTACATTTTTGTATTTGGGATAGTGTAGCGCTTATATATAATTGCTTATAACTCAGAAACTAAGATTCACCAAATTCTGAAATCTCGCGTGCAGACTTCTAAGCTAAGTCTAAGTTTGAGCACCAACTTTCAGAATTTGGTGAATCCTACTTTTTCAGTTACAGTCGTTTATACAAGAAAGTACATTTTTGTATTTGGGATAGTGTAGCGCTTATATATAAGTGCTTATAACTCAGTAACTAAGATTCACCAAATACTGAAATCTCGCGTGCAGGCTTCTAAGCTAGGTCTAAGCTCTTAGTTTCTGAGTTATAAGCAATTATATATAAGCGCTACACTATCCCAAATACAAAAATGTACTTTCTTGTATAAACGACTGTAACTGAAAAAGTAGGATTCACCAAATTCTGAAAGTTGGTGCTCAAGCTTAGACCTAGCTTAGAAGTCTGCACGCTAGCTTTCAGAATTTGGTGAATCTTAGTTTCTGAGTTATAAGCAATTATATATAAGCGCTACACTATCCCAAAAACAAAAATGTACTTTCTTGTATAAACGACTGTAACTGAAAAAGTAGGATTCACCAAATTCTGAAAGTTGGTGCTCAAGCTTAGACCTAGCTTTGAAGTCTGCACGCGAGATTTCAGAATTTGGTGAATCTTAGTTTCTGAGTTATAAGCAATTATATACAAGCGCTACACTATCCCAAATACAAAAATGTACTTTCTTATTTAAACGACTGTAACTGAAAAAGTAGGATTCACCAAATTCTGAAAGTTAGTGCTCAAGCTTATACCTAGCTTAAATGTCTGCACGCGAGATTTCAGAATTTGGTGAATCTTAGTTTCTAAGTTATAAGCAATTATATATAAGCGCTACACTATCCCAAATACAAAAATGTACTTTCTTGTAAAAACGACTGTAACTGAAAAAGAGGTATTCACCAAATTCTGAAAGTTGGTGCTCGAGCTTAGACCTAGCTTAGAAGCTTGCACGAGAGATTTCAGAATTTGGTGAATCTTAGTTACTGAGTTATAAGCAATTATATATAAGCGCTACACTATCCCAAATACAAAAATGTACTTTCTTGTATAAACGACTGTAACTGAAAAAGTAGGATTCACCAAATTCTGAAAGTTGGCGATGGAGCTTAGACCTAGCTTAAATGTCTGCACGAGAGATTTCAGAATTTGGTGAATCACAGTTAGTTCGCTATAAATGATTTATTATGCATGCGACACTCTGAGAGACGTTATGTATATTTTTTTCAAAAATTGAGATATTAAAAACTATGATTCACTAAATTATGAAGTTTTGTGTTCTAACTCAGATAAAATCAAAAATTAGTAGAAAAGATATTTCAGAATTCAGTGAATCTTATTTAATTTATAAAAATAATAATTTATCAGTGTTACGATCTTCCGAACGAGTAGTGTATTTTTTTAAAAAATTGTGAATAACTAACTTTAAAATAATAGTTCACGTTATTCTGAAATCAATTTCTAATATTCATAAAACGATAAGAAAAAAAGTGCTCGAGAAATGTATTTATGAATTTAAAACAATTTACTTTTTATAAATTTAATAAAACAAGCTAACTAAAAAGAGAACTGATCTAACGTAACGTAATGGCATCTGATAAATACAAACAAATGTCCCATGTCCCAATTCTCAAGAATTCAGTTCAGTGTTCATTTATCAACTGTCAGTTTAAGTGGCTTTACTACGTTTATATGGAGAATTGAATCGGTATTGAATCAGGATTTAGCGCTTTGTATACTTGAATCGGATTAAAATAGGATTACTCGATCCGATCCCACTAGAAGAGCTGAATCGAATTGAAAATGTATTTATATACCTGAATCGAGGAATTGAAGAATCGAATTCACATCTGATTCTTGGTGTATGTGTGCACCAATAGTGTGTTTTTGTGTTCAGTGGGTTTCAGTTTTCTTTGTATTTTTTTCTGTTGCATGTTTTTGTTGTTTATTCTGTAAACTCAAATTGTCACTTCGATTCCATTTTAATTCAATCTTCCGATCCCACGAGGCCATATACCTGAATCGAAATCTCAATTCGATTCGATTCCTCAATTCACTCATATAAACGGGGTAACTAATTGCAAAAAAATATAAATTTTATTTTGCGTTCTATTTTGCCAAGAAAAATACGCAATTCCTGATCGAAATCCCTGTTGGCAAATAGAAATGGACAAGAGTTTTCAGTTTTATTCTTCAAAGAAAGGATCTCAGAGAGCGTTTGCAAATGGTAAGATTATGACAACAATTTATTTAGTTTTATTCCTACTAATTTATTTTTATTATGATAGTTTATTTCGCTACTAAAACCAATACTTGGTTGCTTTGAAAAGAACGATTACGGATCATTATATATATATACTTACCAAAATATATCACATCGCTTGAATCTCTGGCCACAACAAAGAATTCTCTTCGGTGTTCAACTGTAAGAAGGTAGTCATAACACAATGCATTTCCTCGAATACAAGAAAAGAGGGTGTAGCAGTAGGTGGACTTTTAAGAAATTACATATCCGTCGCAAATTATATACTGTTGGAAATGATAAAAGTTACACTTTTTATTAGTTGTAAGCAGCTCCTACTATATTATTATTTTAATATTGTATGTAGCTGAGATTTTTGTTTAATATTTATATTTAACAAGAAAATAAGTTTCATTCTATTCTAACTTTTCATTGAACAACATGTACATTTTAAATAAATTATTTAAAAGAAATTAATTGTCCACAATATATTAATTAATCATTGGTTTATCAACGTATACCAATAAGTCAATTCTAGCATTTGCCACAAGAATTAGGTGTATATTATCTCATTTTTCGAACGGGGATGGGATATCAAAGTTACTTTTGGGATATTCTATTATCGCGAAGGATACTTTTTTCGGTAGGAATTGGGGATACATATTTTTATTTTAAATGTGCACATTTTTTTCACAATCATATCAGGGGAAACGGTAACATATAAAATATGTATGTATATGTATGTATGTAATTTTTAAAATGTTTTTGATTTATAAAATAAAATAAATGTTAATAATACTTTAATCAGATATTTTTTTTAATATGTTCGAAGGATTTTTTTTTCGTTCAAAGGGATACATAAACAGTTTTGGTTTCGTAATACTGGGAGGCGCATTCAGTTGAAACTGGGGGTAGGTATAGAAAACTGCACTATTGCCTCGTCATCTGCTTCCTCTATCTTCTTCTGAAAAAGAAAAGAATCCCCATCATAAATTCAATATCTATTGTATTATAATTTGCAAGTATTCTGAGGGCGAGAAGGGAAAGAAATATGGCGAATTCCCCTTACTTCTTGCCCTTCTCGGCATCAAAACTTTCAGTTGCCGGCAACTCAGATTCATTGTGTGAAAGCAGTCTTATATTTTAATTTTGTTTAAAATTTCAGCTAGATTTACACGACCGACAAAATTATAGTTTATTTATTTTTTTTTTTTTTTTAATTCAACTATATGCCTGTAAGACCTAAGGTCTGAATTGCACGGCACTAGTTAGAAGAAAGAGAATGATAGGAAAGAATCTTTTGTTTGCACAGTGGATTTGAGAACCAGGTATTGACTATCTCATTTTAACCCATGGGTGGCATCAAATTAAAATTAGAGGTATGGAAAAGAATGAGTCCAGCAGCGTGGGGATCGAACCCACACGTCTAAGTTAGCAATCAAGCACTTTATCCACTGCGCCATTGCCACCCACATTTTCTGTCATATTTTAGTCTTTTATATATAAAATCGCGTTTAATGGCAAAAATGGGTAACAAAGCAGAAAATATGTCAGTCGTGTAAATCAACAATAATGTCGAACTATAAAAGACATTGTAAATAAAATGCACGACTGCGGGGCATAACTCGGCAATTCGATTCGAAAGTAAAAACCGTTCTAAAGTTGTTTACGATTCTAATTTCAAAGTTACTTTGTATAACTTTCGAATCGAAAGAAAATGTTTCAAAATAACCTTTGCAACTTTCGAATAAATGTTCGGAACTCGAGCTCGTTTTTGTTTTTTTTTTCAAAAATGACATTTTAAATTTAACAACACTCAAATAATATTCGTTTTTGGTTATTTTAATTTTTATACGTTGATAATTAAATGTAAAGTGGATTAAGTTGCATTGTGGCTTAATGAAAAAATTGTACTGAAGAAAGGATTCAAAGGAAGATAATTAGAGATATTTCTAACATAATTGTTTTATCAAATAAAAGATAATATATAATAGAATACAAAATTTAATGGTGAAATAATTTATTTATACTAATACATATATTTTCTAGTTTTTTTTTAAAATTATCGTCGTTTTAGTGGATGATCTGCGGAAGAGGAAAAGATTGTCTTCAATGGCTGCAATTATAAAACTAGGTACAATTCTTAAATTTCTTGCACAAGTTGGATACCAGCACCTGTTATCGTTATTTTAAAGAAAAATAGTTATTTTAAAGAAATAAATAAAAAGAATTTCTTTCTTTTAGGGCTGGCAACGAGACGAGATCAGACGAGAATTTTGTTAGTCTCGTCTCAGGTGATTTTAAAGTAATTTCGTCTCGGAGACCGAGACTCATCTATCTACAACAACGCTATTACTTTTTTTCAAAAGCATTGAAACTGCACCGGCCACTTCCTGCTCCCGAAACACAATTTTTATTTTTCCATGCTTTGGACTTGATGTGATTTTTATAATCGGCCAATACCTAATAAATATTTTTGAATTTGTTAAAAGTGATTGTTTAAGTGCTTACCTTTTTCCAAGCATAATCTTCACGCATTGGTTGACCAGCTGCGTTTAAATCATTTGCTTAAAGCTTCCACAGGTTACTTGAAGTTCTCTGTGCTTCTGCAATTTTTAAATAGCCGTTATATAAATACAGATGGGAACACATAAATTCAACCATAATTTCAAATTGATTTTGTTTTGTGTTAATATTTTTGTTTGTGGTTTCCCTTTAAAATAATAATATGTTATCATCAAAAATATTATTATATTTATTCTATTTTCTCCAATAAGTGTATAATATATATGTATATATAATAAACATTTAACCATAAAAAATATTTATGTATTTTTTTTTAAATACATACATTTTAGCTTTCAGCAAAACTTTTCCGGTTGTTGAATAGATAACGAATGAAATTTCAGAAATTCGAATGTATTTAGCAACGAAAATAGCGTTGCTAAGTACGAAATTTCCCATTTTCGATCCCAAATTCGGATTTTACTTTCCGATTTTCAAATACACAGTACATATTTTCGGAATTCGAACGATTTAACTTTAGAATCGAATTACAGAGAACTTGCTCTTGTAGCTAGTAGGTAGGAATTCTAGTTATCATTAGTTAGGCTTAAAGCGGATGTAGGTAACATTACTTTGGTTCTTAGTATAATAAATTGTTGAATAGATGATTCAAGGAATAGTTACATAGGTGAATACCTACAATTGTATATTTAAATGGATTTTAATTATGTAAATTAGGAGGGTAATATGTACCTACTTACATAGATGGAACGTAGGTATTTAAATATGTACAAACATATACGCACATGTTCTGTATTTCAATTTTTGTGAATTGAATGTTTTGTATTCCACATTAAAATGTTCTGTATTCCACATAAAATAAAGTTTGCAAATAGCTCATTCTGAATGTGGATTTTTAGGGTTCTGAATATGAAAATTCGTGTTCTACATATCGAATATGAAACGTTCTTATACAAATTGTCTGTTAACAGGTGATTTTGACAATTCAAAAATGAATTCGAAGTGAATTGGAAGGAGTTGAATCCACTTGAAATGCAGAACACGTTATTTCATTTTAAGTGAAATTAAAATTCGTTTTGAATTAATTTTCACTCGGAATGCAGAACATGGGTGATAATAATGAAAGTGAAAGCTGTCGGCGTTGAAGTCCAGAATCTAAACAAAATGAAAACAGACGAAATGCAAGAGTATGTTTCGAGAAAACTACCAACGGTTAAAATGGCCAGCTCGTTTCAAAAGGTTCAGTCACTCGAGGAAGACATTCTCAACAATACCAATTCGAATAAAGCTTCTTATAGAAATTGATGAAGCATTAACCACCAATGGCCAAAAATACAACAGCCTCATGTATCTTGCCCATTTATCGATGGGTTTTAGTTTTGAAGAATTGGTTACCTTTATTCAGAATTACTGCAACTATTTTGGCCATGTGTTCCACTATTTAGCTCCATCTGGTCTCTTGCTACCGCTCGAGGAAGATAAAGTACTCGAAGTAATCTCGAACTTAATATTGGGCAAATTCCAGGCAAATGCCAATCGTCTTAGGCTTTCAGTGTCGACAGCTGGTGTGGACAACACCTATTCTCGCGACCACGAAGGCGGAAAAACTTGCCGCTTATGTCTTCAATGGACTTTATATTCCACTCAGTTGGCCTCGATTTTGGTTAAGTCCACTAGAATCGATGATCTTGCACTCAAATTAGAAATGGTTGAGACAATGCAGCTACATTTCGCATACCTGTCTGGTTTAAGTAATATAAAACAAGTACAAGCAACACTTAGGAAAGTCGAGAGAAACAATGTGCTTCCGATGAAATCACGGACAGTTTTTGCTGTCGGTGGTGTAATCTATGCAGAAATTGGTGCTTCCCTCAACATCTGGTGATTCCTCAAACTATAACAACTAAGCAATATAAAAACATTTTATTAAGTGTATTATCCATTTATTTCTATACCTTACTATTCCTTTTTTACGAATTTTTGCGTACGTAACTGAATACTACATACGAAGTAGGACCTCCTACATATACATATGTATGTGTCCTTAAAAATCACATTAATCTATAATGCATGCATATTGTATATCTATCAACTTACATCCTTCATTTTCATCAGCATAAGTACATATTAACATATCTAGGTTCCATCTATGTATGTACGTACATATATCTCTCCTAACTTACGTGATTAAAATCCAAAACCTAGATTTAAATATACATTTTTAGGTACCTATGTAACTATTTCTTGAATTATCCATTCGACAATTCATTATACTATATCCAGCAAGGTAATCTTACATACATCGACTTTAAGCCGGCGTAGGATAACAGCGTCAATGTTTAGCTGCATTCAGGTTGTTAGCTACAAGAGCAAGTTCGTACGATCCTGCCGTGCATTTTATTTTTGATATATTCATAATTGTCCAAGAATTCACATCGCATCTTTTTTTCAGACAAACTATAATTATTATTTTTGCACACGTCAATGAATACCTACATATATACAATGTAGCCGGTCATATATTTATATAATTCTCAAAAATCACACGCTAATATATATAATGCACCCATCATATAACGCTATGTATATAGATACCTACCCACCTACATCCTTCACTTGCATTATATATGTACATATATAGATATCTAACCTCCATCTATTTAGGTAGGCACGCATATATTACCGTCCTAATTTACGTAATTAAAATCCATTTAAATATACATTTTTAGGTACAGGTACCTATGTTACTATTCCTTGAATCATCGATCCATGATTCAACCATTCATTATACTAAGTATCAAGGCAATATTACCTACATTGCCTTTAAACCTGCATATGATAAATAGACTACCAACCTACTAACATGTTGGTACAAACAATTGTATGGCAGGTAACGTCAATTGGGATTTAAAAAAGACACGAGCCAATCACCTAAGACTTTAAGTACTAACCTTGAAGCAAATCGATTACTCACTTTAAGCAGTACATCGACCTACAGACAGAGAGAAGATACTTGAAAGAAGATGAAATATTTAGGTTATCCATTTTCGTATTACTTTTTGGTTTAAATTTAAATCTTCAATAATACTTTACAAATCAGAAGTTCACAATTCCAAAATTATAAAGCCAAAGAACCCATTTTATGTTATTTATTTTTAACTAAAAACAAAATTTTTGCCTATACATATTGTTAAAAAATAATAAGTTGAGACAAACATTTAATAAATTCAAATGACATTTCATTTCCCTCAAACTATAAGAACTAAGCAATATATAAAAACATTTTATTATGTGTATTATCTATTTATTTTCTTATTATGAATTTTTGCCTAAGTCACTGAATACTAACAACAATGTAGGCTCCCATACATTTATATTTACATATCGATATTTAAAAATCACATACATCTTATGTATGAATATTGAAAATAAATTATAAAGTTATATGCATGTACCTACCTACCAAAACTACATCCTTCATTTCCATTATCATACGTACATAGGTATAAAACACCATCTTCAGGAAGATCATAATACAAAATAATCATAATAATTCAAGGAATAGTTACATAGTATAGGTACCTACAAATGTATATTTAAATTTAGGTTATGGATTTTAATTATGTGAGCTAGGTGAGATATATGTACCTACATACATAGATGTAATTTAGGTATGTAAATATGTAGGTAGGTAGTAGGTACTATGCAAAAGTTGATGACTCGATGCACATGTTTCATTTGAAGCTTTTCCAAGGTTTTTAAGCATACAAGATAATGAACAATAAATAAACACTCTTCTAGTTGGCTTCGGAGTACGGTGAAAACTCATGGTAACCTTGAAAGAAGTCATGGCTTTTGTAAAATCCGGATGGACCAGCAATTCGGATGCCATTGACCTTGACTACACCAGCGTAACCCAAATAGATGTTTGGAGCGAACCATCCAGCGTAGGGTAGTTCTTGCAGATTGTTAGATGGTTCGTGGTTGCCAGCAATGAATATGGTCAAAATTGGCGCTATTTTTTCACCGTTGTAGTACCTTTGGAGACAAATGAAATTATCTTTTCAATTTCTATAAATAAAATTCGTTTTCTAGTAAACTTACTTGTAAGATGTACACAATGACCATGTATTTCTTGGGCACAGCCGTGGTCTCGAGATCTTCTAGATTCCTGGTGGATTAGAAATCACCACAGCACAACAACAAATCAATAAGTTTAACATTTTCCACCTTTTGTATTGCATATGGTGTCGTAGATTTTTTCCAGCTCGCCATGAGCACAACCTTCTACAGCGATTTTCATTTTTGCGTTTATTTTTATTATATGTATGTATATTAAAGCTTGACTGTGAAATTATAATTTAAAAAAAAGCATTTGCTGCAAAGTTGTTATTCGTTCAATAAAAAAGTATTAAATGAACAACAAAACGAAGGTTTCTCGGAAAAAATTGTTTTCGGCTGGGTTTTGTTGTATACGGGAGCAACCCAATACAGATTTTCTTCTGCATCCTTGGCATACTTCAATATAGCTTCACGAGGATCTTGATCGTCGTCCACTCTTGCTCAGACCTAAATTTCTAATGACATAGGAACTGAGCGCCCGCCCGAAAAGGCAAGTCGTCCACTAAAAACATGTCACCAGTGACTGAGAACTGGAGAGCACGAATGGGGTAGGTTTCCAAAGGTTGAAAAGTGCGCAAGCATCTCATTGAGGAATCCACTGATTAGGAATTGTATGTATCACTGTTTTATGTAAATTAAATTAAAAGAAAATCACGCACCTTTTATAATTTGTAATTAATATACAAAACAAAATGGACACAACTATCCAACACTGAACATAATGTCGATTTCGTTTCAATAATTAGGATTCGCTACTAAAACCAATACTTTTTGGCTTTTTTATTACGATTACGGACCGAATCTCTTTTTGGGACTGTGTGTGTTGCTTGGCAGCTCTAAAAAAAAAACAAATCTTCAATTCGTTAAAACATCATTATTTCGTTTTAATTTCCCGATTCCGACGCGGGGGAGTTCCTAAACCCACTTGCACTTTTTTAATATTTGTTTCCAAGAAGTTTTTAACAATTTTTTTTATTTTTTAATATATTAATTTACTTTTTCTGTACACTGCCATAAAATAAAAATTAATTCACAACACAACAGTTGAGAAACGTCAAAACAAATATTGTAGTGTGTGTACGAATCTGTGCACAAATCCGTTTTGAATCCTTCTCCAAAAAGAGATTCAATACGGATCTGTTTTTGAAGTAAAAGTATTGGTTTTAATTTGAAACGAATTTGATTTTCAGAAAAAAATTGACGGCGGATCGACGGCAAGTCGATGTTTTTGTTGAAACGAAATCGACATAAGTTCTGGTTTTTGTTTACACAGATGTTGTAAAAAAAAACATTTTGACAATTGGAAGGGAAGATTGGGACAGAATTTTGTTTTTGTGGGTTGGTACAGCTTTCGTGAATGACATTTTGAATAACGTTATGTTACGAAAAGCATATATATATGTAAATTGTAATTGTTTATAGAACTGTCATTTTGTTTAGTTATTCTTAATTATTTATTGAACAACAGCTTCACCAAATTTGAGTATAGGCTCACTAAATTCGGGAAACCATTCCCCATCGATTGATGCCAATAAAGCTAACTTTTGTTTCCATTGGGTGCTAACTATACGCGAACTTTAAATTGTTGATAACTTTTAAACTATGATTCACCAAATTCTAAGATATGGCTCACTAAATTCACCAAATTCTCACTAAATTATTTGCATCAAAAATTTTAAAATTCCAGATTTTTGGGTGCTAACTAATTTCTAATCCACCAGGAATCTAGAAGATCTCGAGACCACGGCTGTGCCCAAGAAATACATGGTCATTGTGTACATCTTACAAGTAAGTTTACTAGAAAACGAATTTTATTTATAGAAATTGAAAAGATAATTTCATTTGTCTCCAAAGGTACTACAACGGTGAAAAAATAGCGCCAATTTTGACCATATTCATTGCTGGCAACCACGAACCATCTAAAAATCTGCAAGAACTACCCTACGGTGGATGGTTCGCTCCAAACATCTATTTGGGTTACGCTGGTGTAGTCAAGGTCAATGGCATCCGAATTGCTGGTCCATCCGGATTTTACAAAAGCCATGACTTCTTTCAAGGTTACCATGAGTTTTCACCGTACTCCGAAGCCAACTAGAAGAGTGTTTATTTATTGTTCATTATTTTGTATGCTTAAAAACCTTGGAAAAGCTTCAAATGAAACATGTGCATCGAGTCATCAACTTTTGCATAGTACCTACTACCTACCTACATATTTACATACCTAAATTACATCTATGTATGTAGGTACATATTTCTCACCTAGCTCACATAATTAAAATCCAAAACCTAAATTTAAATATACATTTGTAGGTACCTATGCTATGTAACTATTCCTTGAATTATTATGATTATTTTGTATTATGATCTTCCTGAAGATGGTGTTTTATACCTATGTACGTATGATAATGGAAATGAAGGATGTAGTTTTGGTAGGTAGGTACATGCATATAACTTTATAATTTATTTTCAATATTCATACATAAGATTTATGTGATTTTTAAATATCGATATGTAAATATAAATGTATGGGAGCCTACATTGTTGTTAGTATTCAGTGACTTAGGAAAAAATTCATAATAAGAAAATAAATAGATAATACACATAATAAAATGTTTTTATATATTGCTTAGTTCTTATAGTATATATAGTATATATTCTCATTTGAATTTATTAAATGTTTGTCTCAACTTATTATTTTTTAACAATATGTATAGGCAAAAATTTTGTTTTTAGTTAAAAATAAATAACATAAAATGGGTTCTTTGGCTTTTTAATTTTGGAATTGTGAACTTCTGATTTGTAAAGTATTATTGAAGATTTAAATTTAAACCAAAAAGTAATACGAAAATGGATAACCTAAATATTTCATCTTCTTTCAAGTATCTTCTCTATGTCTGTAGGTCGATGTACTGCTTAAAGTGCGTAATCGATTTGCTTCAAGGTTAGTACTTAAAGTCTTAGGTGATTGGCTCGTGTCTTTTTTAAATCCCAATTGACGTTACCTGCCATACAATTGTTTGTACCAACATGTTAGTAGGTAGGTAGTCTATTTATCATATGCAGGTTTAAAGGCAATGTAGGTAATATTGCCTTGATACTTAGTATAATGAATGGTTGAATCATGGATCGATGATTCAAGGAATAGTAACATAGGTACCTGTACCTAAAAATGTATATTTAAATGGATTTTAATTACGTAAATTAGGACGGTAATATATGCGTGCCTACCTAAATAGATGGAGCTTAGATATCTATATATGTACATATATAATGCAAGTGAAGGATGTAGGTGGGTAGGTATCTATATACATAGCGTTATATGATGGGTGCAATATATATATTAGCGTGTGATTTTTGAGAATTATATAAATGTATGACCGGCTACATTGTATATATGTAGGTATTCATTGACGTGGGCAAAAATAATAATTATAGTTTGACTGAAAAAAAGATGCGATGTGAATTCTTGGACAATTATGAATATATCAAAAATAAAATGCACGGCTGGATCGTACGAACTTGCTCTTGTAGGTAACAACCTGAATGCAGCTACACATTGACGCTGTTATCCTACGCCGGCTTAAAGTCGATGTATGTAAGATTACCTTGATAGATATAGTATAAAGAATTGTCGAATGGATAATTCAAGAAATAGTTACATAGGTACCTACAAATGTATATTTAAATCTAGGTTTTGGATTTTAATCACGTAAGTTAGGAGAGATATATGTACGTACATACATAGATGGAACCTAGATATGTTAATATGTACTTATGCTGATGAAAATGAAGGATGTAAGTTGATAGATATACAATATGCATACATTATAGATTAATGTGATTTTTAAGGACACATACATATGTATATGTAGGAGGTCCTACTTCGTATGTAGTATTCAGTTACGTACGCAAAAATTCGTAAAAAAGGAATAGTAAGGTATAGAAATAAATGGATAATACACTTAATAAAATGTTTTTATATTGCTTAGTTGTTATAGTTTGAGGAATCACCAGATGTTGAGGGAAGCACCAATTTCTGCATAGATTACACCACCGACAGCAAAAACTGTCCGTGATTTCATCGGAAGCACATTGTTTCTCTCGACTTTCCTAAGTGTTGCTTGTACTTGTTTTATATTACTTAAACCAGACAGGTATGCGAAATGTAGCTGCATTGTCTCAACCATTTCTAATTTGAGTGCAAGATCATCTATTCTAGTGGACTTAACCAAAATCGAGGCCAACTGAGTGGAATATAAAGTCCATTGAAGACATAAGCGGCAAGTTTTTCCGCCTTCGTGGTCGCGAGAATAGGTGTTGTCCACACCAGCTGTCGACACTGAAAGCCTAAGACGATTGGCATTTGCCTGGAATTTGCCCAATATTAAGTTCGAGATTACTTCGAGTACTTTATCTTCCTCGAGCGGTAGCAAGAGACCAGATCGAGCTAAATAGTGGAACACATGGCCAAAATAGTTGCAGTAAGTCTGAATAAAGGTAACCAATTCTTCAAAACTAAAACCCATCGATAAATGGGCAAGATACATGAGGCTGTTATATTTTTGGCCATTGGTGGTTAATGCTTCATCAATTTCTATAAGAAGCTTTATTCGAATTGGTATTGTTGAGAATGTCTTCCTCGAGTGACTGAACATTTTGAAACGAGCTGGCCATTTTAACCGTTGGTAGTTTTCTCGAAACATACTCTTGCATTTCGTCTGTTTTCATTTTGTTTAGATTCTGGACTTCAACGCCGACAGCTTTCACTTTCATTATTATCACCCATGTTCTGCATTCCGAGTGAAAATTAATTCAAAACGAATTTTAATTTCACTTAAAATGAAATAACGTGTTCTGCATTTCAAGTGGATTCAACTCCTTCCAATTCACTTCGAATTCATTTTTGAATTGTCAAAATCACCTGTTAACAGACAATTTGTATAAAAACGTTTCATATTCGATATGTAGAACACGAATTTTCATATTCAGAACCCTAAAATTCCACATTCAGAATGAGCTATTTGCAAACTTTGTTTTATGTGGAATACAGAACATTTTTATGTGGAATACAAAACATTCAATTCACAAAAATTGAAATACAGAACATGTGCGTATATGTTTGTACATATTTAAATACCTACGTTCCATCTATGTAAGTAGGTACATATTACCCTCCTAATTTACATAATTAAAATCCATTTAAATATACAATTGTAGGTATTCACCTATGTAACTATTCCTTGAATCATCTATTCAACAATTTATTATACTAAGAACCAAAGTAATCTTTAAGCCTAACTAATGATAACTAGAATTCCTACCTACTAGCTACAAGAGCAAGTTCTCTGTAATTCGATTCTAAAGTTAAATCGTTCGAATTCCGAAAATATGTACTGTGTATTTGAAAATCGGAAATTAAAATCCGAATTTGGAATCGAAAATGGGAAATTTCGTACTTAGCAACGCTATTTTCGTTGCTAACTACATTCGAATTTCTGAAATTTCATTCGATATCTATTCAACAACCGGAAAAGTTTTACTGAAAGCTAAAATGTATGTATTTAAAAAAAAATACATAAATATTTTTTTATGGTTAAATGTTTATTATATATACATATATATTATACACTTATTGGAGAAAATAGAATAAATATAATAATATTTTTGATGATAACATATTATTATTTTAAAGGGAAACCACAAACAAAAATATTAACACAAAACAAAATCAATTTGAAATTATGGTTGAATTTATGTGTTCCCATCCGTATTTATATAACGCCTATTTAAAAATTGCAGAAGCACAGAGAACTTCAAGTAACCTGTGGAAGCGTTAAGCAAATGATTTAAACGCAGCTGGTCAACCAATGCATGAAGATTATGGTTGGAAAAAGGTAAGCACTTAAACAATCACTTTTAACAAATTCAAAAATATTTATTAGGTATTGGCCGATTATAAAAATCACATCAAGTCCAAAGCATGGAAAAATAAAAATTGTGTTTCGGGAGCAGGAAGTGGCCGGTGCAGTTTCAATGCTTTTGAAAAAAAGTAATAGCGTTGTTGTAGATAGATGAGTCTCGGTCTCCGAGACGAAATTACTTTAAAATCACCTGAGACGAGACTAACAAAATTCTCGTCTGATCTCGTCTCGTTGCCAGCCCTAAAAGAAAGCAATTTGACTTGGATGAGAAGTACAAAAAAAAAACATATAGAACTTGATGAGAGGAGAGCTAGAAAAGGAAAAAATTTGAAATCAAAAAAAAAATGAAGCCGAAAAAGCCAGAATAATGTTACCAAATTAAAGTTAAAAAAGCAAATCTTGAAGTTGAAAACCAAACCCGGGTCAAAAAATTAAACTTAATTAAAAATTGCGATTTTATTGAAAATTAGAAATTCTTTTTATTTATTTCTTTAAAATGACTATTTTTCTTTAAAATAACGATAACAGGTGCTGGTATCCAACTTGTGCAAGAAATTTAAGAATTGTACCTAGTTTTATAATTGCAGCCATTGAAGACAATCCTTCCCTCTTCCGCAGATCATCCACTAAAACGACGATAATTTTTTAAAAAACTAGAAAATATATGTATTTGTATAAATAAATTATTTCACCATTAAATTTTGTATTCTATTATATATTATCTTTTATTTGATAAACCAATTATGTTAGAAATATCTCTAATTATCTTCCTTTGAATCCTTTCTTCAGTACAATTTCTTCATTAAGCCACAATGCAACTTAATCCACTTTACATTTAATTATCAACGTATAAAAATTAAAATGACCAAAAACGAATATTATTTGAGTGTTGTTAAATTTAAAATGTCATTTTTGACAAAAAAAAACGAGCTCGAGTTCCGAACATTTATTCGAAAGTTGCAAAGGTTATTTTGAAACATTTTCTTTCGATTCGAAAGTTATACAAAGTAACTTTGAAATTAGAATCGTAAACAACTTTAGAACGGTTTTTACTTTCGAATCGAATTGCCGAGTTATGCCCCGCAGTCGTGCATTTTATTTACATTGTCTTTTATAGTTCGACATTATTGTTGATTTCCACGACTGACATATTTTCTGCCTTGTTACCCATTTTTGCCATTAAACGCGATTTTATATATAAAAGACTAAAATATGACAGAAAATGTGGGTGGCAATGGCGCAGTGGATAAAGTGCTTGATTGCTAACTTAGACGTGTGGGTTCGATCCCCACGCTGCTGGACTCATTCTTTTCCATACCTCTAATTTTAATTGGATGCCACCCATGGGTTAAAATGAGATAGTCAATACCTGGTTCTCAAATCCACTGTGCAAACAAAAGATTCTTTCCTATCATTCTCTTTCTTCTAACTAGTGCCGTGCAATTCAGACCTTAGGTCTTACAGGCATATAGTTGAATTAAAAAAAAAAAAAAAATAAAATAAACTATAATTTTGTCGGTTGTGTAAATCTAGCTGAAATTTTAAACAAAATTAAAATATAAGACTGCTTTCACACAATGAATCTGAGTTGCCGGCAACTGAAAGTTTTGATGCCGAGAAGGGCAAGAAGTAAGGGGATTTCGCCATACTTCTTTACCTTCTCGCCATCAGAACACTTACAAATTATAATACAATAGATATTGAATTTATGATGGGGATTCTTTTCTTTTTCAGAAGAAGATAGAGGAAGCAGATGACGAGGCAATAGTGCAGTTTTCTATACCTACCCCCAGTTTCAACTGAATGCCTCCCAGTGTTACGAAACCAAAACTATTTATGTATCCCTTTGAACGAAAAAAAAATCCTTCGAACATATTAAAAAAAATATCTGATTAAAGTATTATTAACATTTATTTTATTTTATAAATCAAAAACATTTTAAAAATTACATACATACATATACATACATATTTTATATGTTACCGTTTCCCCTGATATGATTGTGAAAAAAATGTGCACATTTAAAATAAAAATATGTATCCCCAATTCCTACCGAAAAAAGTATCCTTCGCGATAATAGAATATCCCAAAAGTAACTTTGATATCCCATCCCCGTTCGAAAAATGAGATAATATACACCTAATTCTTGTGGCAAATGCTAGAATTGATTTATTGGTATACGTTGATAAACCAATGATTAATTAATATATTGTGGACAATTAATTTCTTTTAAATAATTTATTTAAAATGTACATGTTGTTCAATGAAAAGTTAGAATAGAATGAAACTTATTTTCTTGTTAAATATAAATATTAAACAAAAATCTCAGCTACATACAATATTAAAATAATAATATAGTAGAAGCTGCTTACACCTAATACAAAGTGTAACTTTTATCATTTCCAACAGTATATAATTTGCGACGGATATGTAATTTCTTAAAAGTCCACCTACTGCTACACCCTCTTATCTTGTATTCGAGGAAATGCATTGTGTTATGACTACCTTCTTACAGTTGAACACCGAAGAGAATTCTTTGTTGTGGCCAGAGATTCAAGCGATGTGATATATTTTGGTAAGTATATATATATAATGGTCCGTAATCGTTCTTTTCAAAGCAACCAAGTATTGGTTTTAGTAGCGAAATAAACTATTATAATAAAAATAAATTAGTAGGAATAAAACTAAATAAATTGTTGTCATAATCTTACCATTTGCAAACGCTCTCTGATATCCTTTCTTTGAAGAATAAAACTGAAAACTCTTGTCCATTTCTATTTGCCAACAGGGATTTCGATCAGGAATTGCGGATTTTTCTTGGCAAAATAGAACGCAAAATAAAATTTATATTTTTTTGCAATTGTTACCCCGTTTATATGAGTGAATTGAGGAATCGAATCGAATTGAGATTTCGATTCAGGTATATGGCCTCGTGGGATCGGAAGATTGAATTAAAATGGAATCGAAGCGACAATTTGAGTTTACAGAATAAACAACAAAAACATGCAACAGAAAAAAATACAAAGAAAACTGAAACCCACTGAACACAAAAACACACTATTGGTGCACACATACACCAAGAATCAAATGTGAATTCGATTCTTCAATTCCTCGATTCAGGTATATAAATACATTTTCAATTCGATTCAGCTCTTCTAGTGGGATCGGATCGAGTAATCCTATTTTAATCCGATTCAAGTGTACAAAGCGCTAAATCCTGATTCAATACCGATTCAATTCTCCATATAAACGTAGTAAAGCCACTTAAATTGACAGTTGATAAATGAACACTGAACTGAATTCTTGAGAATTGGGACATGGGACATTTGTTTGTATTTATCAGATGCCATTACGTTACGTTAGATCAGTTCTCTTTTTAGTTAGCTTGTTTTATTAAATTTATAAAAAGTAAATTGTTTTAAATTCATAAATACATTTCTCGAGCACTTTTTTTTCTTATCGTTTTCTGAATATTAGAAATTAATTTCAGAATAACGTGAACTATTATTTTAAAGTTAGTTATTCACAATTTTTTAAAAAAATACACTACTCGTTCGGAAGATCGTAACACCGATAAATTATTATTTTTATAAATTAAATAAGATTCACTGAATTCTGAAATATCTTTTCTAATAATTTTTGATTTTATCTGAGTTAGAACACAAAACTTAATAATTTAGTGAATCATAGTTTTTAAAATCGCAATTTTTGAAAAAAATATACATAACGTCTCTCAGAGTGTCGCATGCATAATAAATCATTTATAGCGAACTAACTGTGATTCACCAAATTCTGAAATCTCTCGTGCAGACATCTAAGCTAGGTCTAAGCTTGAGCACCAACTTTCAGAATTTGGTGAATCCTACTTTTTCAGTTACAGTCGTTTATACAAGAAAGTACATTTTTGTATTTGGGATAGTGTAGCGCTTATATATAATTGCTTATAACTCAGAAACTAAGATTCACCAAATTCTGAAATCTCGCGTGCAGACTTCTAAGCTAGGTCTAAGCTTGAGCACCAACTTTCAGAATTTGGTGAATCCTACTTTTTCAGTTACAGTCGTTTATACAAGAAAGTACATTTTTGTATTTGGGATAGTGTAGCGCTTATATATAATTGCTTATAACTCAGTAACTAAGATTCACCAAATTCTGAAATCACTCGTGCAAGCTTCTAAGCTAGGTCTAAGCTCGAGCACCAACTTTCAGAATTTGGTGAATCCTACTTTTACAGTTACAGTCGTTTAAATAAGAAAGTACATTTTTGTATTTGGGATAGTGTAGCGCTTATATATAATTGCTTATAACTCAGAAACTAAGAGCTTAGACCTAGCTTAGAAGCCTGCACGCGAGATTTCAGTATTTGGTGAATCTTAGTTACTGAGTTATAAGCACTTATATATAAGCGCTACACTATCCCAAATACAAAAATGTACTTTCTTGTATAAACGACTGTAACTGAAAAAGTAGGATCCACCAAATTCTGAAAGTTGGTGCTCAAACTTAGACTTAGCTTAGAAGTCTGCACGCGAGATTTCAGAATTTGGTGAATCTTAGTTTCTGAGTTATAAGCAATTATATATAAGCGCTACACTATCCCAAATACAAAAATGTACTTTCTTGTAAAAAGGACTGTAACTGAAAAAGAGGGATTCACCAAATTCTGAAAGTTGGTGCTCAAGCTTAGACCTAGCTTAGAAGTCTGCACACGAGATTTCAGAATTTGGAGAATCTTAGTTTCTGAGTTATAAGCAATTATATATAAGCGCTACACTATCCCAAATACAAAAATGTACTTTCTTGTATAAACGACTGTAACTGAAAAAGTAGGATTCACCAAATTCTGAAAGTTGGTGCTCAAGCTTAGACCTTGCATAGAAGTCTGCACACGAGATTTCAGAACTTGGAGAATCTTAGTTTCTGAGTTATAAGCAATTATATATATAAGCGCTACACTATCCCAAATACAAAAATGTACTTTCTTGTAAAAACGACTGTAACTGAAAAAGAGGGATTCAACAAATTCTGAAAGTTGGTGCTCGAGCTTAGACCTAGCTTAGAAGCTTGCTCGAGAGATTTCAGAATTTGGTGAATCTTAGTTACTGAGTTATAAGCAATTATATATAAGCGCTACACTATCCCAAATACAAAAATGTACTTTCTTGTATAAGCGACTGTAACTGAAAAAGTAGGATTCACCAAATCCTGAAAGTTGGTGCTCAAGCTTAGACCTAGCTTAGAAGTCTGCACGCTAGATTTCAGAATTTGGTGAATCTTAGTTTCTGAGTTATAAGCAATTATATATAAGCGCTACACTATCCCAAAAACAAAAATGTACTTTCTTGTATAAACGACTGTAACTGAAAAAGTAGGATTCACCAAATTCTGAAAGTTGGTGCTCAAGCTTAGACCTAGCTTTGAAGTCTGCACGCGAGATTTCAGAATTTGGTGAATCTTAGTTTCTGAGTTATAAGCAATTATATACAAGCGCTACACTATCCCAAATACAAAAATGTACTTTCTTATTTAAACGACTGTAACTGAAAAAGTAGGATTCACCAAATTCTGAAAGTTAGTGCTCAAGCTTATACCTAGCTTAAATGTCTGCACGCGAGATTTCAGAATTTGGTGAATCTTAGTTTCTGAGTTATAAGCAATTATATATAAGCGCTACACTATCCCAAATACAAAAATGTACTTTCTTGTAAAAACGACTGTAACTGAAAAAGAGGTATTCACCAAATTCTGAAAGTTGGTGCTCGAGCTTAGACCTAGCTTAGAAGCTTGCACGAGAGATTTCAGAATTTGGTGAATCTTAGTTACTGAGTTATAAGCAATTATATATAAGCGCTACACTATCCCAAATACAAAAATATACTTTCTTGTATAAACGACTGTAACTGAAAAAGTAGGATTCACCAAATTCTGAAAGTTGGCGATGGAGCTAAGACCTAGCTTAGAAGCTTGCACGAGAGATTTCAGAATTTGGTGAATCTGAGTTACTGAGTTATAAGCAATTATATATAAGCGCTACACTATCCCAAATACAAAAATGTACTTTCTTGTATAAACGACTGTAACTGAAAAAGTAGGATTCACCAAATTCTGAAAGTTGGCGATGGAGCTAAGACCTAGCTTAGAAGCTTGCACGAGAGATTTCAGAATTTGGTGAATCTGAGTTACTGAGTTATAAGCAATTATATATAAGCGCTACACTATCCCAAATAAAAAAATGTTCTTTCTTATTTAAACGACTGTAACTGAAAAAGTAGGATTCACCAAATTCTGAAAGTTGGTGCTCAAGCTAAGACCTAGCTTATAAGTCCGCATGCGAGATTTCAGAATTTGGTGATTCTTAGTTTCTGAGTTATAAGCAATTATATATAAGCGCTACACTATCCCAAATACAAAAATGTACTTTCTTGTAAAAACGACTGTAACTGAAAAAGAGGGATTCACAAAATACTGAAAGTTGGTGCTCGAGCTAAGACCTAGCTTAGAAGCTTGCACGAGAGATTTCAGAATTTGGTGAATCTTAGTTACTGAGTTATAAGCAATTATATATAAGCGCTACACTATCCCAAATACAAAAATGTACTTTCTTGTATAAACGACTGTAACTGAAAAAGTAGGATTCACCAAATTCTGAAAGTTGGTGCTCAAGCTTAGACCTAGCTTAGAAGTCTGCACGCGAGATTTCAGAATTTGGTGAATCTTAGCTTCTGAGTTATAAGCAATTATATATAAGCGCTACACTATCCCAAATACAAAAATGTACTTTCTTATTTAAACGACTGTAACTGAAAAAGTAGGATTCACCAAATTCTGAAAGTTGGTGCTCAAGCTTAGACCTAGCTTAGAAGTCCGCACGCGAGGTTTCAGAATTTGGTGATTCTTAGTTTCTGAGTTATAAGCAATTATATATAAGCGCTACACTATCCCAAATACAAAAATGTACTTTCTTGTAAAAACGACTGTAACTGAAAAAGAGGGATTCACCAAATTCTGAAAGTTGGTGCTCGAGCTTAGACCTAGCTTAGAAGTTTGCACGAGAGATTTCAGAATTTGGTGAATCTGAGTTACTGAGTTATAAGCAATTATATATAAGCGCTACACTATCCCAAATACAAAAATGTACTTTCTTGTATAAACGACTGTAACTGAAAAAGTAGGATTCACCAAATTCTGAAAGTTAGTGATGGAGCTTAGACCTAGCTTAAATGTCTGCACGAGAGATTTCAGAATTTGGTGAATCACAGTTAGTTCGCTATAAATGATTTATTATGCATGCGACACTCTGAGAGACGTTATGTATATTTTTTTCAAAAATTGCGATATTAAAAACTATGATTCACTAAATTATGAAGTTTTGTGTTCTAACTCAGATAAAATCAAAAATTATTAGAAAAGATATTTCAGAATTCAGTGCATCTTATTTAATTTATAAAAATAATAATTTATCAGTGTTACGATCTTCCGAACGAGTAGTGTATATTTTTAAAAAATTGTGAATAACTAACTTTAAAATAATAGTTCACGTTATTCTGAAATCAATTTCTAATATTCAGAAAACGATAAGAAAAAAAGTGCTCGAGAAATGTATTTATGAATTTAAAACAATTTACTTTTTATAAATTTTATAAAACAAGCTAACTAAAAAGAGAACTGATCTAACGTAACGTAATGGCATCTGATAAATACAAACAAATGTCCCATGTCCCAATTCTCAAGAATTCAGTTCAGTGTTCATTTATCAACTGTCAGTTTAAGTGGCTTTACTACGTTTATATGGAGAATTGAATCGGTATTGAATCGGTATTGAATCAGGATTTAGCGCTTTGTATACTTGAATCGGATTAAAATAGGATTACTCGATCCGATCCCACTAGAAGAGCTGAATCGAATTGAAAATGTATTTATATACCTGAATCGAGGAATTGAAGAATCGAATTCACATCTGATTCTTGGTGTATGTGTGCACCAATAGTGTGTTTTTGTGTTCAGTGGGTTTCAGTTTTCTTTGTATTTTTTTCTGTTGCATGTTTTTGTTGTTTATTCTGTAAACTCAAATTGTCACTTCGATTCCATTTTAATTCAATCTTCCGATCCCACGAGGCCATATACCTGAATCGAAATCTCAATTCGATTCGATTCCTCAATTCACTCATATAAACGGGGTAACAATTGCAAAAAAATATAAATTTTATTTTGCGTTCTATTTTGCCAAGAAAAATACGCAATTCCTGATCGAAATCCCTGTTGGCAAATAGAAATGGACAAGAGTTTTCAGTTTTATTCTTCAAAGAAAGGATCTCAGAGAGCGTTTGCAAATGGTAAGATTATGACAACAATTTATTTAGTTTTATTCCTACTAATTTATTTTTATTATAATAGTTTATTTCGCTACTAAAACCAATACTTGGTTGCTTTGAAAAGAACGATTACGGATCATTATATATATATACTTACCAAAATATATCACATCGCTTGAATCTCTGGCCACAACAAAGAATTCTCTTCGGTGTTCAACTGTAAGAAGGTAGTCATAACACAATGCATTTCCTCGAATACAAGATAAGAGGGTGTAGCAGTAGGTGGACTTTTAAGAAATTACATATCCGTCGCAAATTATATACTGTTGGAAATGATAAAAGTTACACTTTGTATTAGGTGTAAGCAGCTTCTACTATATTATTATTTTAATATTGTATGTAGCTGAGATTTTTGTTTAATATTTATATTTAACAAGAAAATAAGTTTCATTCTATTCTAACTTTTCATTGAACAACATGTACATTTTAAATAAATTATTTAAAAGAAATTAATTGTCCACAATATATTAATTAATCATTGGTTTATCAACGTATACCAATAAATCAATTCTAGCATTTGCCACAAGAATTAGGTGTATATTATCTCATTTTTCGAACGGGGATGGGATATCAAAGTTACTTTTGGGATATTCTATTATCGCGAAGGATACTTTTTTCGGTAGGAATTGGGGATACATATTTTTATTTTAAATGTGCACATTTTTTTCACAATCATATCAGGGGAAACGGTAACATATAAAATATGTATGTATATGTATGTATGTAATTTTTAAAATGTTTTTGATTTATAAAATAAAATAAATGTTAATAATACTTTAATCAGATATTTTTTTTAATATGTTCGAAGGATTTTTTTTTCGTTCAAAGGGATACATAAATAGTTTTGGTTTCGTAACACTGGGAGGCATTCAGTTGAAACTGGGGGTAGGTATAGAAAACTGCACTATTGCCTCGTCATCTGCTTCCTCTATCTTCTTCTGAAAAAGAAAAGAATCCCCATCATAAATTCAATATCTATTGTATTATAATTTGCAAGTGTTCTGATGGCGAGAAGGGAAAGAAGTATGGCGAATTCCCCTTACTTCTTGCCCTTCTCGGCATCAAAACTTTCAGTTGCCGGCAACTCAGATTCATTGTGTGAAAGCAGTCTTATATTTTAATTTTGTTTAAAATTTCAGCTAGATTTACACGACCGACAAAATTATAGTTTATTTTATTATTTTTTTTTTTTTTTAATTCAACTATATGCCTGTAAGACCTAAGGTCTGAATTGCACGGCACTAGTTAGAAGAAAGAGAATGATAGGAAAGAATCTTTTGTTTGCACAGTGGATTTGAGAACCAGGTATTGACTATCTCATTTTAACCCATGGGTGGCATCCAATTAAAATTAGAGGTATGGAAAAGAATGAGTCCAGCAGCGTGGGGATCGAACCCACACGTCTAAGTTAGCAATCAAGCACTTTATCCACTGCGCCATTGCCACCCACATTTTCTGTCATATTTTAGTCTTTTATATATAAAATCGCGTTTAATGGCAAAAATGGGTAACAAGGCAGAAAATATGTCAGTCGTGGAAATCAACAATAATGTCGAACTATAAAAGACAATGTAAATAAAATGCACGACTGCGGGACATAACTCGGCAATTCGATTCGAAAGTAAAAACCGTTCTAAAGTTGTTTACGATTCTAATTTCAAAGTTACTTTGTATAACTTTCGAATCGAAAGAAAATGTTTCAAAATAACCTTTGCAACTTTCGAATAAATGTTCGGAACTCGAGCTCGTTTTTTTTTTTGTCAAAAATGACATTTTAAATTTAACAACACTCAAATAATATTCGTTTTTGGTCATTTTAATTTTTATACGTTGATAATTAAATGTAAAGTGGATTAAGTTGCATTGTGGCTTAATGAAGAAATTGTACTGAAGAAAGGATTCAAAGGAAGATAATTAGAGATATTTCTAACATAATTGGTTTATCAAATAAAAGATAATATATAATAGAATACAAAATTTAATGGTGAAATAATTTATTTATACAAATACATATATTTTCTAGTTTTTTAAAAAATTATCGTCGTTTTAGTGGATGATCTGCGGAAGAGGGAAGGATTGTCTTCAATGGCTGCAATTATAAAACTAGGTACAATTCTTAAATTTCTTGCACAAGTTGGATACCAGCACCTGTTATCGTTATTTTAAAGAAAAATAGTCATTTTAAAGAAATAAATAAAAAGAATTTCTAATTTTCAATAAAATCGCAATTTTTAATTAAGTTTAATTTTTTGACCCGGGTTTGGTTTTCAACTTCAAGATTTGCTTTTTTAACTTTAATTTGGTAACATTATTCTGGCTTTTTCGGCTTCATTTTTTTTTTTATTTCAAATTTTTTCCTTTTCTAGCTCTCCTCTCATCAAGTTCTATATGTTTTTTTTTGTACTTCTCATCCAAGTCAAATTGCTTTCTTTTAGGGCTGGCAACGAGACGAGATCAGACGAGAATTTTGTTAGTCTCGTCTCAGGTGATTTTAAAGTAATTTCGTCTCGGAGACCGAGACTCATCTATCTACAACAACGCTATTACTTTTTTTCAAAAGCATTGAAACTGCACCGGCCACTTCCTGCTCCCGAAACACAATTTTTATTTTTCCATGCTTTGGACTTGATGTGATTTTTATAATCGGCCAATACCTAATAAATATTTTTGAATTTGTTAAAAGTGATTGTTTAAGTGCTTACCTTTTTCCAACCATAATCTTCATGCATTGGTTGACCAGCTGCGTTTAAATCATTTGCTTAACGCTTCCACAGGTTACTTGAAGTTCTCTGTGCTTCTGCAATTTTTAAATAGGCGTTATATAAATACGGATGGGAACACATAAATTCAACCATAATTTCAAATTGATTTTGTTTTGTGTTAATATTTTTGTTTGTGGTTTCCCTTTAAAATAATAATATGTTATCATCAAAAATATTATTATATTTATTCTATTTTCTCCAATAAGTGTATAATATATATGTATATATAATAAACATTTAACCATAAAAAAATATTTATGTATTTTTTTTTAAATACATACATTTTAGCTTTCAGTAAAACTTTTCCGGTTGTTGAATAGATATCGAATGAAATTTCAGAAATTCGAATGTAGTTAGCAACGAAAATAGCGTTGCTAAGTACGAAATTTCCCATTTTCGATTCCAAATTCGGATTTTAATTTCCGATTTTCAAATACACAGTACATATTTTCGGAATTCGAACGATTTAACTTTAGAATCGAATTACAGAGAACTTGCTCTTGTAGCTAGTAGGTAGGAATTCTAGTTATCCTTAGTTAGGCTTAAAGATTACTTTGGTTCTTAGTATAATAAATTGTTGAATAGATGATTCAAGGAATAGTTACATAGGTGAATACCTACAATTGTATATTTAAATGGATTTTAATTATGTAAATTAGGAGGGTAATATGTACCTACTTACATAGATGGAACGTAGGTATTTAAATATGTACAAACATATACGCACATGTTCTGTATTTCAATTTTTGTGAATTGAATGTTTTGTATTCCACATAAAAATGTTCTGTATTCCACATAAAACAAAGTTTGCAAATAGCTCATTCTGAATGTGGAATTTTAGGGTTCTGAATATGAAAATTCGTGTTCTACATATCGAATATGAAACGTTTTTATACAAATTGTCTGTTAACAGGTGATTTTGACAATTCAAAAATGAATTCGAAGTGAATTGGAAGGAGTTGAATCCACTTGAAATGCAGAACACGTTATTTCATTTTAAGTGAAATTAAAATTCGTTTTGAATTAATTTTCACTCGGAATGCAGAACATGGGTGATAACAATGAAAGTGAAAGCTGTCGGCGTTGAAGTCCAGAATCTAAACAAAATGAAAACAGACGAAATGCAAGAGTATGTTTCGAGAAAACTACCAACGGTTAAAATGGCCAGCTCGTTTCAAAATGTTCAGTCACTCGAGGAAGACATTCTCAACAATACCAATTCGAATAAAGCTTCTTATAGAAATTGATGAAGCATTAACCACCAATGGCCAAAAATATAACAGCCTCATGTATCTTGCCCATTTATCGATGGGTTTTAGTTTTGAAGAATTGGTTACCTTTATTCAGACTTACTGCAACTATTTTGGCCATGTGTTCCACTATTTAGCTCGATCTGGTCTCTTGCTACCGCTCGAGGAAGATAAAGTACTCGAAGTAATCTCGAACTTAATATTGGGCAAATTCCAGGCAAATGCCAATCGTCTTAGGCTTTCAGTGTCGACAGCTGGTGTGGACAACACCTATTCTCGCGACCACGAAGGCGGAAAAACTTGCCGCTTATGTCTTCAATGGACTTTATATTCCACTCAGTTGGCCTCGATTTTGGTTAAGTCCACTAGAATAGATGATCTTACACTCAAATTAGAAATGGTTGAGACAATGCAGCTACATTTCGCATACCTGTCTGGTTTAAGTAATATAAAACAAGTACAAGCAACACTTAGGAAAGTCGAGAGAAACAATGTGCTTCCGATGAAATCACGGACAGTTTTTGCTGTCGGTGGTGTAATCTATGCAGAAATTGGTGCTTCCCTCAACATCTGGTGATTCCTCAAACTATAACAACTAAGCAATATAAAAACATTTTATTAAGTGTATTATCCATTTATTTCTATACCTTACTATTCCTTTTTTACGAATTTTTGCGTACGTAACTGAATACTACATACGAAGTAGGACCTCCTACATATACATATGTATGTGTCCTTAAAAATCACATTAATCTATAATGTATGCATATTGTATATCTATCAACTTACATCTTTCATTTTCATCAGCATAAGTACATATTAACATATCTAGGTTCCATCTATGTATGTACGTACATATATCTCTCCTAACTTACGTGATTAAAATCCAAAACCTAGATTTAAATATACATTTGTAGGTACCTATGTAACTATTTCTTGAATTATCCATTCGACAATTCTTTATACTATATCTATCAAGGTAATCTTACATACATCGACTTTAAGCCGGCGTAGGATAACAGCGTCAATGTGTAGCTGCATTCAGGTTGTTACCTACAAGAGCAAGTTCGTACGATCCAGCCGTGCATTTTATTTTTGATATATTCATAATTGTCCAAGAATTCACATCGCATCTTTTTTTCAGTCAAACTATAATTATTATTTTTGCCCACGTCAATGAATACCTACATACAATGTAGCCGGTCATACATTTATATAATTCTCAAAAATCACACGCTAATATATATATTGCACCCATCATATAACGCTATGTATATAGATACCTACCCACCTACATCCTTCACTTGCATTATATATGTACATATATAGATATCTAAGCTCCATCTATTTAGGTAGGCACGCATATATTACCGTCCTAATTTACGTAATTAAAATCCATTTAAATATACATTTTTAGGTACAGGTACCTATGTTACTATTCCTTGAATCATCGATCCATGATTCAACCATTCATTATACTAAGTATCAAGGCAATATTACCTACATTGCCTTTAAACCTGCATATGATAAATAGACTACCTACCTACTAACATGTTGGTACAAACAATTGTATGGCAGGTAACGTCAATTGGGATTTAAAAAAGACACGAGCCAATCACCTAAGACTTTAAGTACTAACCTTGAAGCAAATCGATTACGCACTTTAAGCAGTACATCGACCTACAGACATAGAGAAGATACTTGAAAGAAGATGAAATATTTAGGTTATCCATTTTCGTATTACTTTTTGGTTTAAATTTAAATCTTCAATAATACTTTACAAATCAGAAGTTCACAATTCCAAAATTAAAAAGCCAAAGAACCCATTTTATGTTATTTATTTTTAACTAAAAACAAAATTTTTGCCTATACATATTGTTAAAAAATAATAAGTTGAGACAAACATTTAATAAATTCAAATGACATTTCATTTCCCTCAAACTATAAGAACTAAGCAATATATAAAAACATTTTATTATGTGTATTATCTATTTATTTTCTTATTATGAATTTTTTCTTAAGTCACTGAATACTAACAACAATGTAGGCTCCCATACATTTATATTTACATATCGATATTTAAAAATCACATAAATCTTATGTATGAATATTGAAAATAAATTATAAAGTTATATGCATGTACCTACCTACCAAAACTACATCCTTCATTTCCATTATCATACGTACATAGGTATAAAACACCATCTTCAGGAAGATCATAATACAAAATAATCATAATAATTCAAGGAATAGTTACATAGCATAGGTACCTACAAATGTATATTTAAATTTAGGTTTTGGATTTTAATTATGTGAGCTAGGTGAGAAATATGTACCTACATACATAGATGTAATTTAGGTATGTAAATATGTAGATAGGTAGTAGGTACTATGTAAAAGTTGATGACTCGATGCACATGTTTCATTTGAAGCTTTTCCAAGGTTTTTAAGCATACAAAATAATGAACAATAAATAAACACTCTTCTAGTTGGCTTCGGAGTACGGTGAAAACTCATGGTAACCTTGAAAGAAGTCATGGCTTTTGTAAAATCCGGATGGACCAGCAATTCGGATGCCATTGACCTTGACTACACCAGCGTAACCCAAATAGATGTTTGGAGCGAACCATCCACCGTAGGGTAGTTCTTGCAGATTTTTAGATGGTTCGTGGTTGCCAGCAATGAATATGGTCATGGTCAAAATTGGCGCTATTTTTTCACCGTTGTAGTACCTTTGGAGACAAATGAAATTATCTTTTCAATTTCTATAAATAAAATTCGTTTTCTAGTAAACTTACTTGTAAGATGTACACAATGACCATGTATTTCTTGGGCACAGCCGTGGTCTCGAGATCTTCTAGATTCCTGGTGGATTAGAAATCACCACAGCACAACAACAAATCAATAAGTTTAACATTTTCCACCTTTTGTATTGCATATGGTGTCGTAGATTTTTTCCAGCTCGCCATGAGCACAACCTTCTACAGCGATTTTCATTTTTGCGTTGATTTTTATTATATGTATGTACATTAAAGCTTGACTGTGAAATTATAATTAAAAAAAAAGCATTTGCTGCAAAGTTGTTATTCGTTCAATAAAAAAGTATTAAATGAACAACAAAACGAAGGTTTCTCGGAAAAAATTGTTTTCGGCTGGGTTTTGTTGTATACGGGAGCAACCCAATACAGATTCTCTGCTGCATCCTTGGCATACTTCAATATAGCTTCACGAGGATCTTGATCGTCGTCCACTCTTGCTCAGACCTAAATTTCTAATCACATAGGAACTGAGCGCCCGCCCGAAAAGGCAAGTCGTCCACTAAGAACATGTCACCAGTGACCGAGAACTGGAGAGCACGAATGGGGTAGGTTTCCAAAGATTGAAAAGTGCGCAAGCTTCTCATTGAGGAATCCACTGATTAGGAATTGTATGTATCACTGTTTTATGAAAATTAAATTAAAAGAAAATCACGCACCTTTTATAATTTGTAATTAATATACAAAACAAAATGGACACAACTATCCAACACTGAAGATAAGTTTTGGTTTTTGTTTACACAGATGTTGTAAAAAAACATTTTGACAATTGGAAGGGGAGATTGGGACAGAATTTTGTTTTTGTGGGTTGGTACAGCTTTCGTGAATGACATTTTGAATAACGTTATGTTACGAAAAGCATATATATATGTAAATTGTAATTGTGTATAGAACTGTCATTTTGTTTAGTTATTCTTAATTATTTATTGAACAACAGCTTCCCCAAATTTAAGTATAGGCTCACTAAATTCGGGAAACCATTCCCCATCGATTGATGCCAATAAAGCTAACTTTTGTTTCCATTGGGTGCTAACTATACGCGAACTTTAAATTGTTGATAACTTTTAAACTATGATTCACCAAATTCTAAGATATGGCTCACTAAATTCACCAAATTCTCACTAAATTATTTGCATCCAAAATTTTAAAATTCCAGATTTTTGGGTGCTAACTATACGGTGGTAATAGTTTCATCACTATTAAGGGTTATGGAACACACAACTTCTGGTTTGAAGATCACGTCATGGCTGCAGACAACTTTTCTTAGTTTAGGTACCCAAACGCGGTAGCCATCTTTGTCGTTGACATATCCAACCAAGTTTCCAAATACTGCCTTTTGGTCGAATTTTCTGCGACGTTCTTTGGGAATGTGCACATAACATCCAGTGCCAAAGATTCTCAGATGATCCAATTTGCCTAGGTCTTTGTTGTACCATAACTCATAGGGGACTTTGTTGTTGACTTCAGTTGGGCCAGTGCGGTTCAGAATGTACGCTGCCGTATTGCAAGCTTCGGCCCACAATGTTTTTGGCAACTTGCTTGAAAGCCTCATACATCTGGCTGCTTCGACTATCGTTCTATTTTCTCTCTCCGCTGCTCCGTTTTGTTGCGGTGTATACGGAGGTCCGATGCAGTGTATTATTCCTCGTTTCGCAAGCACTTCGGCGACATCTTTGTTGTTGAACTCTTTTCCACCATCGCATCTAAGAATCTTCACAGTATGTTCATTGGTTTTAGCTTCGTTTAGGAACTGCTCTAGAGATCGACAAACTTCACTTTTATTTTTCAAAAAGAACAACTTACGAAACTTACTAAAATCGTTTTTGAAACAGACATAGTATCGAGACAGATGGTATTTCAACCGGACCGAGAACGTCAGCATGAATTATTTCGCCTATATTGGTTGGCCGATGACTTCGACTCTTGAATGACAGTCTGTGCATTTTGCCGACTGCACAACCATCACAAAACTGTTCATCGCTTTCAGCTACTTCGATATTCACTTTATTCAAAATGTTTTTAACATGCCTTTTGTTCTGATGAGTAAGACGTTCATGATACAACTGCAATGTATCTGTTGCTTTCGATAAATAAACTTCGGCAGGTTTCGTAGGTCTTATTACTTGAATATTCAATACATATAGCTCGTCTTGAAGATGTCCGGAGATAACTAACTCATTGCTTTGCGTTTCAGATATTTTGACTGTTTGGCTGTCAATCGTTGTAAAAAAAACCCTCTTTGCGCTGCTGCTTTGACAGAGAACAGATGTGCACTCGCATCGGGTACGTACCAAACTTCTTTCAGCGTTGCATCTTCCCATACACCTTCTGAGTATGATTGTATAGTTATGTCTCCTTGACCATAGGCTTTCATTGAGATACCTCGTTTTCCAAGACATACATCCTTAGGCACAGAAAATTTTGTGAAGGTTTCAAAATACAATTTACTTGGTGTCATGTGCTTGGACGCTCCGCTGTCGCAGTACCATTGGTCGAGTTTGGTGCAGGTAGTTGTTGCATTCAAAGAATGTGCCATCAAGCCAAAATTCTTCTTCGGATAAATTTTTTTTCTCTTGGCTCTCGCCGATCTGACTTGTTTTGCGGACACTCAGCTGCCCAATGACCAAGCTGTTTGCATTTGTTGCACGGGAACTTTTTCTTTGCGCGTTCCATATGGTCATTCTTCTGCTTCTTTTTCTTAAAATTGCTTTTGGCTATAAAAGCTGTCATGTCACTCGATTCTTTGTCAATTCGATTTTCGCGTAGTTCGATAGAACATAATTTTTGGATAAGCAAATTCAGCTTTTGATTTTCAGATGAGATGGTATCCCAAAGATCACGGAAATTGTCATAGTCTTTTCCAAGAGTAGACATAATTCGTCCAATTAATATTCGTTCTGAAAGAGTATTTTCTTTGTGATTAGAAAGCTCTGTATTCAGATCAACGAATAGTTTCTGCAACTTTGCTATGTGCATACTTATATCTTCTTTTTCATCTCGCTTTGCTTGGAAAAAAGACTCGATTAGCAAAGTCAGTCTTTGAGTACTACTACGTTCAAAGCGAGCACATAATTTGTCCCAGATTTCTTTGGCATTTTCACATGTGAGAACAAGTTCAGCTATTGGTCTACTTAGCGCAGATGCAATTAGACCGGCAGCTCGTGCATCGTTCTTCAACCAAAGAATACGCTTTTTCAAATATGCTTCAGCTGCTCCAGCAGCTAGCTCTGGACAAGGTTCTTCACCGTTCACAATTTTTTGTAAGTCGTAAGCACGTAAAAGCATTTTTACTTGCCATTTCCATTTTGGCCAGTCACTTGGTCCATCAAGGCAATCAACCGAAACTTTGTAGTCCATCAATGACGATGCCATTTCTTACAAAAAAAAAATTTGAAGACAAACGCAGTTTTTTTTATTTAGAAGGATTCTGGGCTCATAACCTGTTAGAAAAATTAAAAGAAGCGAAAAAAGAACTTTGATTAAAAATGTCTTTATTTAATGAAGGTTAGGAAAAGAATGTGCTTTTCATTATTAGGTTATATAAAAGAAGAAAGAGTCAACTTGATTTAACGAAAACAGAGACAAATGCATGGTCAAATAGTGACGTTTGATGTTTATATGCTGCAACACTAACTATACGGTGGTTAAAATTGCACCTATATCTGCAATTTTCCATACCCCTAATGTCAATTAATCAATTTTAACAAATTTTAATATCCATTTTGAAAAAGAAACCAATATTTGTCGAATGAATTCCGTTTTACTTTTATTGACTAACCAAGCCCAACTTTCGTTTTGTGTTCAATTTTTATTGATAGTTGTAAATAAACGAAGTTTGGTGGAAAAAAATCATCTTTTTATTTAGATCTACAAAAAAGAAATTTGAGAAGACAAACCGCATTAGGTGGAACTGCACTATAGAGGAATGCTCCACACTGCGCCGCAAAATATTTATTCGTATGAAATTCTATGAGCTATAAGGCTAGGCGCGCAAATATGCAACTTTCAGTTTTGCAACAGTTTGTTTGCTAAAGTGAATACCATGGGAGTGCGCGCAAATGCAGTAACAATTCAGTCCACTATTCGAGCAACTTAAAAGTTTGCGTTTTGGCACAAATCGAACGATCGCCCCAAATAAGTTCTACAGTTTGTATCACACCGAACTATAATGTAACTGCGCGCACATTAAATCAAAATATTGTTTGTTTAATGGTTTATCTCGTTGATTAATTTTAAGTTGCTTACGAGCGCGATCACTAGTGATTTAACTATTTCGTTTCGGAAAAATTGCATGTGAGCACCTAGCTTAAACGCACTAAGCGCCAACTGAACTTCACGAAAGGTGCTTTTTCTTCACTGTTTAATGGACGTTGGCCATGGACGGTATTAGCTTCACTACATGGACATGGACTGGGCGTACATTTTTGTGATCCATTGTTTTTTTTTCTGGACATGTTCATTTAAATGGCAAACCAAATGTTAACTACTTGTTCCTTACCCCGCGTATGTTAAGTGCAGCCTGATGAGTGAATATTGAATTGAAAGCAAAACATAATCAGAAAATAAATTTATAAATTGACTTGAAAAATAAAATTCTAGCTATCGATCTACTCAGAAAATAAATAAAAGCATGAAATATAAAGGTTACATGTAATGGATTGAACAATTTAAACTACGCTGTAGTGTGCGTTCAAAACCAAGAAACATTTAAAGGAAACAAGCAAATCTCCGTCAATTTTGTTTCCTCGTGTGAAAGGCATAGAAGATTTTTAAAGCAATACAAGAATTGTCCTGTGTAAAAAGGGAATTCACCATAGTCTATGAACAAACCCATTCACTTATCATTTCCTTTACTTACAAGCTAAAGTCCTGAAAGTCACTACCAGGCACCAAAGTAAACAGAAAAAAATCCTGCGCAGGAGAAAAACAAGTAGATCTGCATAAGCAATCTCTTGACATTGCTTCTAAGCCCAAAGTAATTGAAGTCATTTTTAATGACGAAGTACGAAAAGTAGTGACCTTGCGAATAACGGATTCCTTATGTTTATTTAAACGTGGGAACAAAATTATAGCAAGAATTGTAGTTAGAGATTTATATACCAATGGAACTCTCGATTTAGGTCAGTTCTTCCAAAGGCTCGAAACAGAAGCCGGTATATTAAAAATCAAAAAACTAAAAGTGGCACCGTGCGAACAGATATTTGAATTAATTTCAATTGAAACTTTCAAAAACATGGGCAACAAAATATTAAAATCATTACGAGTAGCGCTACTCAAGCCGGTGACCCAAATAAAAAATGAAAAAGATCAAGAAGCAATACTGTTTACGTACCATGACGATCCAGTTACAGGAGGTCATACAGGCATAACTAAAACGCTAGCAAAAATAAAAAGACACTTTTATTGGAAAAATATGACACGTCATATTAAAGAACACATAAAAAGATGCCACAAATGTCTGACGTCGAAATCAACGAAACATACGAAAACACCCCTGATAAAAACAGATACACCCACATTGCTTTTGACACGGTTATAGTTGATACAATTGGTCCGTTACCTCGATCAGGGAATGGCAACGAATATGCAGTCACTTTAATTTGTGACCTTACAAAATATTTAGTAGCCATTCCAGTTGCAAATAAAAACGCAAAAACGATTGCAAAAGCAATATTTGAATCTTTTATTCTGAAGTACGGTCCAATGAAGACGTTCATTACGGACATGGGAACAGAATACAAACATTCTATTATAAATAACTTGTGCAAATATTTAAAAGTTGACAATATAACGTCTACAGCACATCACCACCAAACCGTTGGAACAGTAGAAAGGAGCCATAGAACTTTTAACGAATATATTCGTTCCTATATATCCGTTGACAAAACAGATTGGGATGATTGGCTTCCATTCTTCGTTTACTGTTTGAACACGACACCCTCTATGGCACATAATTATTGTCCATACGAACTTGTTTATGGTAAGCAAAGTAACTTACCAATAGAATTTAATTCAATCGATATGATAGATCCTATATATAATGTAGATGACTATACTAAGGAAGTAAAACTTAGATTAGAAACGGCATATAAATATAATACTATTATTTAAAATACTATTAGAAGTAAATAAAGCTAAAAATAAAGATTATTACGATAAAAAATAGTTAGTCTCGATTTAAAGTTAGGAGATAAAGTTATGCTAAGAAACGAATCAGGTCATAAGTTGGATCCCGTTTATTTAGGCCCCTTCGAGGTCGTAGAAATTGAAAACAATAATAATATAGTTATAAAAACAAATAAAAAAAAAGCAGAAAGTACATAAGAAAAGGTTAAAAATATATAATACTTAAGAGTTTTAATGAAATAGAAACAACAAATTTGTTTTTTTTTCAATATTTTTTAATATTTTTTCTCCTTCTCTCAAATTTTTATTAAACATACATTTTTCGAGTTTTTTTTATTAATATATGTACAAAGAATAATTTCTGTAAGTAAAAAAAAAAAAAAAAGAAAAATAAAATATATAAATAGTAAAACAAATAATACTGACAACAAAAAAATTTGTTTTTAAATTAAAATATATGAAATAAAAATAAAAATTTGTTCATCATTAAGATTTATGTACAGTTAAATAACTCCATATAATTACGTTATTTCTTAAAAGAAGGGAGGTGTAGTGTGTTTATGTGCACATAGTTTATGCACGTGTCAGGTGACGAATACCACTCGTCACTTGATACGTCGCGAAGCGACATTGTGCACATCAGCACACCATAATCTTCCCACGATATGCAATGAACAACTTGCATTGCAGGTCGTGGAGGAATGCACCCATATCAAGTGACGAGTGCTATCCGGCACTCGTTCTTCTTTATTTATTATTCTTTTTGCTGACTCCACAAATGTGTGAATATGGAGTCAGCATAGTTTTAAGTAAGAAAGTTGTTTTATTATTTCATGTTCATGATCGTATTTAAGAACGTTTCCATAATTGGAAGATGAAAATGTATTATAATAAATAAAGTCAGTCATTATTCAGATCTTAAGCAAGATACAAGTGTTTCTCATTTATTAAGATATTACAGTTTCAACTCGCAGGGAGCATTATAGCTTGTTCAAGTCGTAAGCACTTTTTTTTTTTTTGTTTTTTTTTTTTTTTGTATAATCAACCGCACTAAAGGGGTTTTGGCTACCCTTAACATGACAAGCACAATGCGAGCTTTAAGAAAATAGGGAAGGATTAAAAAGGAGATACCGATGTACATTAGTTTTGAAGTTTAGAATGTCAAAATGAGGGGGAAAAATAGAGCCTGGTAAAGCATTCCACATACGTGTTGTACGACTAAAGAAAGAATCTCTGTACTTCACAGTACGTCCGAATATGGGCTCAAGGGTAAACTGATGAGCATTCCTAGAAGCGTGAGTATTACGGTTGAATTGTTTAGGGGGAGGAATGCATCTGGCTACTTCGCTAGAACCTTTTTTTATAAAAATTGCGATAAAATAGCGAAATACATGCAACATTACGACGATGTTCGAGAGATGTAAATGTATCCACTATAGTTCCATCGCCAATCATTCTTAAAGCTCTTTTTTGAATTCTATCTAAAGACTCAGATGAGTTTTGGGAGCTCCTGCCCAAATGTGCGAGTTATACTCCAGCTTTGGACGAACGAAGGCCTTATAGATTACAGCCAGATCAGACGGGGAAAAGAATTTCTTGCATCTTCGAAGAAAGTCCAAACATTTTGCAGCGTTTTTGGCGACATCAAATATGTGTTCATTCCACAAGAGGTAGTCTGTGATGCACATGCCAAGGACTGAAAGCTGATCGGTTTCTTCAATGCAAGTGCCGCTCATGGATAGCGGCATGTGGGGTGGGTTCTGCTTTAACGACAGATGACAGCACATGGTTTTTGAAACGTTAAATTCTACGCGGTTTTTTATTCCCCATTGGACAATGCTGCTAAGATCAGAATTTAATGAGCTTATCATACGCTGTCATTGCAGTTGCACATCTGAAGAACAAGGAGTTGCATCTGAAAACGAATATGAAAAGCTGAGAGTACTATCGTCAGCAAAACAATTGAGTGGATTAGAAGTTCCAGATAAGAGATCATTAATAAAAATGAGAAAAAGGGTCGGAGACAATACGGAGCCTTGGGGCACACCAGCATTTATTTTGTGAATATTAGACTTGAAACTGTCCAATACAACTTGTATTGAACGGTCCGAAAGGTAATTTCTAATCCACCGAAAAAGAGATTCATCGATACCAAATGCACGCATTTTCGATGCACGCTTGATGCCAAACTCTATCAAATGCTTTTGAAATAGCAAGTGCAATAATCTTACTTTCACTAAAACGATGTAAAGATTTGTGCCACTGTTCGGTGAGATATACCATCAGATCACCAGTGGACCTATTGCTACGAAAGCCATACTGCCGGTCATTAAGGAGCTTTCATTCTTCAAGATATTTCTTAAGCTGATAATTAATCAGCGTTTCCATGACCTTGGGAAGAAGGGACGTAAGTGCAATTGGACGGTAATTAGAGGGTGAAGAAGATGCGCCTTTTTTTAGGGACAGGATGGACAAATGCTGTTTTCCATCCACTCGGAAAGAGACCTGTAGAGTAGGACAGATGGAAAAGCTTACGCAGTGGTTTTGCCAGCGTTGAAGAACACCTCTTCAGAACGATGGGAGGGATACTATCCGGGCCAGCGGATTTGTGTATATCAAGGTCTTTGAGGACTCTAGCAACTGCACGATTGCGAAAGAAGATTCGTCCCATAAAATCGTTTACGCTTTCAAGTACAGGAGGAGTCATAATACTTTCTGGCAGCGTCGAATTGGCAGCGTCGAATTAGCAGCGAACTCCGCTGCAAGGAAATTTGCTTTTTCACGAGAGCTGACAAAAGGGGTGCCATTAAAGACGAGCGTTGGAACCGAAGACGAATTTGAATGTTTTTTACAAATGACCAAAAATTCTTACTACCTTTGGGACATTGAAGTATTTTTTGCCTTAATTTTTGGTCATGCAAAAATTTGGTTCTACGAATGTGAACGTTACAAGTCATTCTAGCTTGGTGAAACTTTTTCCGGTTTTCCTCAGTCGGGTTGGCTTTATAGTCCCGGAAACTAACTTCTCTAACCCTAATAGCCTCTTTACAGCTCGAATCAAACCATGCATTTTCTTTCGGTTTGATAGATTTCACCCTATTCGGGATAAAATTTCTCATTCCGTGAAGAATTAAATTTGTTATCATATCTGCGCTGGAGTCTACGTCACTATCGAGGAAGCAGTTAATGTTCCTGAAGAAGTTATTTAGACTGTCCCAGTTGGCTTTCTCATATTGCCAAACGGTTCTCTAAGATGACTTTTCTTTAATTGGATGTTGTTGGCATGAGAAATTTGCAGATATGACACAATGATCTGATGTGCCTAGAGGTGATAATACACTTACAGTGTATTTATTAGGGTCAGATGTAAGAAACAAGTATAGTGTTAGCGGTTTGACCTGTAACGTCAGTGACTCGTGTCGGCTCGTCAGCAAGTTAAGTCAGTTGGTTTAACTCAGCAAAGACCACGACATACCTTCCTTCGGGTGCTGTCTGGCTCTAAAAGCGGAGCCAGCTAGAATTGTGTACATTGAAATCGCCCGTAACGACGGTTTCAGTGCGAGGATAATGGGAAACAATTCTTTGTATGAAGTCGGACAGATCATCAAATTCTTTAAAAGTTGAATCTCTATCCAAATTTGGGCTCCGTTAGATGAAACAAATGTGTATGATGTGCTTATTAACCGTGAATTTTAACCACATGAAATTAAAACTTGTGTTTGAGCACAAACCATATTGTGGTTGAAGTTGGTACGCAACATCATTTCTAATGTAAACGGCGAGACCGAGGTGGGAAAAGAATAATGGCACTTAGTTATATCCAAACAAATTAAATTCCGTTTGATCAGAATTTTCACCTATTTGAGTCTCACTCAGTGCCAAAACAGCTGGCCTGTTTTTCACAGTGTGGACATACGCGGCACAAAAGTTTTTTCTAAGTCCACGAATGTTGCCATTGTCGACTCTAAATCTCTCAACCATTTAAACATTAAAAAACTATTAAGAAGGTAAGTCAAACAATCTAAACTGAATGTTTGTTCGAGTTCCCAATTTGAACTTTTCAATAACAATTTGTCACTTATGTTATGCTTTAGTGACAAAATTGCATTGAGCCGCCCCTGGTTAACAAAAAAAAATCAGACAGTTATCCATCCGACATCACCTTAGCCTAATCGATGCATGCACTGTGTGTAAGCTCCACACAGTACCCACAACGATCAAGCTAATGTAACTGTGTTTTGTGAAGGGTAAAGGAAAGGTGGGACTTACTCGCTGTACAGTGTTGTTTTTTTTTTTTTTTCTTTTTATTTGGAGCACTGAATTTAGTTGGATCGGCGACGGCGCGATGGATTTATTTTTTTGTTTATTTGTTTATTTTGATCTTTGATTTTTCTTTTTGGATTTTGAGACGGAGTTAGCGGTAGGCGCTATTATTTTTATTGCAGAGTGGGGGAAATTAAGACTTCAGTAGCCATGTCAACAACAGAAGCAGAATCTGTTGCGGCCTCATATACAAGTCGAAAACTCGTTTGGTTGCGAAGACTAAGGCTGTTAACAGAAATTGAAGAAAATGATCTTAGGCCTTTTATTATTTATGAGGATAATCAAGGATGCATCAGGCTTATAGAGATAGACAAATGCGCAGTACGAACAAAACACATTGATATTTGTCATCATCACATAAAAGATTTACGTGAGAAGAAAATTATCCAGTTAAAAAACTGTCCATCAGAAGAAATGGTAGCCGATATATTAACGAAGCCACTTCCTAAGGATGTGTTCTTAAAACTCTCAAATCTTTTAGAAATACAACAATATGTTGGATTCAAATTTTCAGGAGCGAGAGGGGGTGCTAAATATACACTCTCAGATAGTTTTATTTACTTGTTTCTAAATCACTTTGTTCAAATTAGTTTTATAAATTTAAGCAACTATTTTTTTTTTTTGTATTTCCTTTTAATAAAGGAAATATCCAATACAAATTTTAAATATTTCGATTCCCTATCAACAGGAACACCTCTAAAATTTAAAGATCACCATTCGCCGTGAAAGTACGCCCAAATCGATTTGGAAATCACTTTAAAAAATTCTGAGCAAATTGTTGTATATTTCTCGTTTTTGTAAAGAACGCTCCAAATTCAAATATCAAAATTCAAATGAAAAAACACCGTAAATTGGAGATATCGCCTAAGTAATGGAATACCCTCCAAACATTAGGAAATAATGCCCAAATATATGAGGAAAAGACGCTCAAATCAAAATCTTGCCAATAGTTGTACTGCTTTTTAAATCAATGAATTGAATGAATGAATTATAAGGGACATCGATAAATAAGACACGGAAATTTCTCCGCTTTAGTTCAGCCGCCATCCCTGGAGATAAAATCTGACACAACAACCACCTACAGTCTCCGAATATCACGCCACACATCTTTCCTATCATTCTTTCTCTTCCTTAACCTCACCCTCACGCCCGCGCTGTGTGTAAACATTTAAAGGGTATTCATAATCCCTTGAGCGCGTGTAGATTATAAAAAAAAATCCGGATCTACTCTTATTCCATTATCAAAAAATTACCACCAACCTTCAAATCAAGGCTTCTTAAACTATACACCGAAATACTAAATTTGGAAAAAAGGCCAACATAATTCCTTTAAAACCTAACAAGCCAATGGATTGTATTGAAAGTTACCGGCCAATACCAGTTATTCCATGCATGTCTAAGGATTTGGAAAAAATCGTTGCTAAACGCCTTTTTTGGTTTTTAAAATCAAAAAAACTAATCAGTAACAGCCAAGTAGCCTTCAAGGCCAATAGGGGCTGTTCCGACGCCTTGCTTCGACAATTACATTTCAAAGCCTTATCGTCACGTCACCATGTATCACTATTGTCATTAGACTTCGAAAAAGCTTTTGACCGTATAGGTCTCTAGTTATAAATAAAATAGATTATGGTTTTTATATTTATGGGAAATGTCCAAAAACAACTCTAAACTTTCTCAAATCAACATACCATCAAGCAGCAAGAAGAAGTATCAACACCTATGGCAGAACCAGAATTGAAAACACCATGGCTGAGGCTGGTCTTCCTATGCTGAAAGAGCGTCAATCTGAATGCGCAATAAGAATTCTTGGAAAGCTAATATTTTCCTATAACTCCATTATCGGTAAAGATATTGACTCAACGAGCAACTTAAAAACAAACATGCGTCTTCCATCTACTGTAGCGAAATGCTTATCAATTGCGAAACGTATCAAAGGAAACACTTCACTCCTTCCTCCATGGAACATAAGTCCGAAATCCTTCGAACTAACTTTAGCAAAATACAATTAAGTCAACACAAACAATAGAATATATCATTCCACTTTCCAGAAAATAATGCAACATCGAAAACTTGATGGTTGGGTTACTATCTTTTCAGATGGACCTAAATCAAATTATAATACTTCATTTGCCATAACTCAAGGAAATAGAACCCTGTTAAGAACTGGAATCTTATGGGAATTCGCATCAACCTTTACCACCGAAGCATTAGCTGTTTTAGAAGCTGTTAAAATGACACATCAAATCAACTTTAAATTAGTAATATGCTCCGACAGTCTATCCTTACTCAAAGCCGTAGCCAACCCAAACCACAACACCAAACTGATAAACAACATAAGAAATCTGACCACAAAGAATCCAACAAATTTGAAGCTAATGTGGGTACCAAGTCACATAGGTATCTCAGGTAACGAGTCCGCCGATAAGGCAGCAAAACTTTGTAGTTAATCACCTGTCTTTACTTTTGACATATTTTCCAATAAGGATATTCAATTATACGTCGACTAAATTCTTAAAAAAAAGAAAATTCTTAGATGGCAAAGTTGTTGGTATGCCAGGAATAAAAAGCGATAATTAGAAAATAAGATTAAATACAAACTTTGTTAATGTTAGACGATATCGAAAGAAAGTACAAATTGGAATGAACAAACTACGAACGGAACAAGTCAGAAAGTAAAAAGATGGTTCGCTCACATCCAATGCTGAAGTATTGTACACATATTTAAGGCTGAGGTTTTATTTCAACACCTCCACAAAAACCTGGTCTAAGAACAGTAAGACCCATCATCTCTCAACACTTATAATGCTTCTGGCTTGTAACAGCTTTCGTTAATGTATCAGCAGTCATATCTTCACTCCTCACATATTCTAGATGGATTTGTGCTGATGCCACTTTATCTCGCACATAATGATGACGCACATCTATGTGCTTCGAACCTGCGTGATATGCGTCTGAACTTGCTAAGCTAATGGCACTTTTGTCATCACAACATGCTCTTATTTTTTCCGATTCGTGTTTGTCCAACTCGTTCTCCAGTGGTCGAAACCCCTCCGCTTCTTGAAATGCAGATGACATCGCCATAGATTCGGCCTCGGTTGTTGATAGCGCTACTGTTGTTTGCCGCTTACTATTCCAACTAACAGCACCACCTTCATGAACAAAAACATATCCTGTACAAGACCTCATGTCAACTTCATCGACGGCAAAATCTGCATCACAAAATCCAATCAGGTTGCAGCCACTCCCTTGGGAGAACTTAATTTTTGCATTTAAAGTTCCCTTCAAGTAGCGGAATATTCGCTTAACAGCTTTCCAATGCGAAAAATCGTAGTTGTTGTTAAATTTACTGAGATAGTTTACCGCATAAGCAATATCCGGACGAGTGCCTTGCACCAAATATAATAAACTCCCAACTGCAGCATCCATTTGCTTGATATCAAGAACCTAATGGATGTGTATCTTACGGCTGGAGAATATGTTTCCTGAAAATCTATCCCTTGTTTTTGAGATCATCCTTTGATGACTAATCGAGCTATATATCGGGGAACTTCACCTTCTTCACTTCGCGTGGTCTTAAAGATTCAGTTACAGTTGATTGGCTTCGTATTCTTCGGTAAATCTTTCAAAGTCCACGTCTTGTTTTCAATCAAGGAATTATATTCCTCCATCATCGCATGCTTCAATTCATTCTGGTTTGGTCCATTTAATGCTTCTAACACAGTTTCGGGGTCATCATGAAGTATTGTTCCCGCTGAGTACAAATAATAATCTTCCAAGTTTACAGGTCTCGGAATTCGTGAAGTTCGTCGAATTGGATTATTATCGGACGGTGTACTTTTAAAATTTGAAGTTGACTGTTCAGATGAAGTATCGTTTAAAAGTGTTGAATCTGGATCCAAGTGTTCAGATGAATCGTCAATTACGATAGGATCCGATGAAATTTCCACTGGGCTTGACAAAATATCTACATCTTCTTCCACTGTTGCTAGATCTTCATCGAGTCGAATAGGATGTTCGATGACTTGGGGCTCTGAAAGCTGTTCTTGTTGATTGAAAGTATCCTCAACAAAAACCACATCACGGCTTTTCAATATACTATGGTTTGTAGGATTTATCAAACGGTAGCTTTAGAATCATCACAGTATCCAACAAAAATTAATTCTTGGGCTTTTGCATGCCATTTACCGCGTTTGACTTTGAGTATGTGCGCCAGCGCCTTTGATCCAAAAGATCGAAGGTGACTCAAATCAGGTTTGACTCCAGTCCAAACTTCCTGAGGTGTTCGGTCAGGAATTGCAGAACATGCAGAACGGTTCCTTAGATAAACGGCAGTTGCAGTAGCCTCAGCCCAGTATGGCTTCCCTAGCTGAGCTTGAAATAGCATGCATCGAGCTCGCTCAACGATAGTACGGTTTGTACGTTTCGCTACTCCGTTTTGCTGGGGGCTATATGGAACAGTTGTCTGATTGCGTATTCCATTCTTGCTGAGAATAGCCAATAACTGCTGGTTGAAATATTCTGTGCCGTTATCCGTACGCAAGCATTTAATTTTATGCGCTGTCTCATTTTCGACACTGACTTTAAAATGCGCAACTAATACTTGTACTTCCGTTTTTGTCTGCAAAAAATAAATGAAAACCTTACGCGATAGATCATCAATGAAAGAAATAAAATACTTAGCTCCACCAATCGAAGATTCCTCTATCGGATCACAAAAAGTCCGAATGTATGAGCTGCAGTAGCATTGTCGATTGTATATCGGATGTCTTAAAGGATTTACGTGTTACCTTTCCCTTAACACATGGAACACAAGTTGCAGATGTCTTATCGTTGAAGTTCATTCCATTCACCAACATTTTAGTTCTCGTCAAATCATTAAAATTTAAATGACCCAGACGAGAATGCCAATAAAGCTCTGAGTCAGATGTTGATGCACAGATGACCAGGTGGATGTCCAATTTAAACATGTTGTTCTGAAGACGAGCGCTCGAAATTATTTTTTGTTTGATGAAATTATGCATTTTTCCTGAAAGAAGTCAACTCTATTGGCCTTTTCGATTGGCCGTCCAGAACTGTTCTGACCCCCACAAAATGACAGTTGTTACTCTAAACAGAACAGGAAACGATTCTGGATTTCATTTCAGAATCGAAAACAGAATCACTAATACACTCACATAATTAAAATGTCAAAATCATCGGGTTGTTTTGTTGTGTAATTTCGATGTGCTTATTAAATTAAATCTACTTTTCTGGTAAGATAAGGTAAAAAGAAGCAAGGTATAATTATTATTCATACAAGAAAATGTGTATCTAAATTGAAATCAATTGTTTTGAAAATTCTTTTTAGTCGATGTGATTTTTTTAAATTTAATTTTAACAAATATAGTGATACACACAATTCAGAATCAGTCAAATCGTTTTATTGGGAGAACGTGTTCCGGACGGCCAATCGAAAAGGCCATATGTCTTTTGCTGATAATCTGGCTGACAGATATCAAGTTGGCTGTCGGATTAGGGACATAGATTACGTCGAAAATCGTGGGACGTCTAACTGCACAATTTTCATCAAATATGTCGACGCTGACGTCGCCTACGCCTTCAACATCTAGATTCTGCTTGTTGGCCACAAAAATTTCTATAAGTTACAGTTCCGAAGCTCTTGAAATAAATCTTTGCGCATACTCATGTGTATGTTTGCGCCTGAATCATTGAACCAATCCGTTCCGTTGAGTGTAGATGCCACGAATTACACAAACCTACTGCTTGTTTGTGTACTTGTACTTGGCAATCAGATGCTCGATGCCCAAATCGATTGCAATTAAAGCATCTAAACCCCTTAGACGAAGCCTTCTTATGATGCTTTACTTTGGAAAAGAGTGCACCCTGCACGTCGGTTTTCCTCACATCCTGTAAGAGCTTCGTCTTAATTGCATCACAGGAGATTTTTATTCCAGAGCTCTCTATGCCTATGATCATAGGGGCATATTCCACAGGCAAACCAGCAAAGAGCAGCGTACCTACCCACGCATCCGTAATGAGCATGTCGATCTCTTTCAGCTTATGTGCTGTCGATACAATTTTGCTTACATACTCTTCGACATTTACACTTGATTCTAAACGAGCACTAGTTAACTAACGCAGAAGTCTCGAGTCAGACCTGAATCTTCAAAGGCTACTTTCAATTTGTGCCAGACTTCTTTCGATGATTCGGCGTCTTCAATGTTTACATAATTAATTTTATCGATTGGCAAAATAATCTTCGACTTCGCTTTTATGTCCAATTTTCATTAATTCCTCCTGCGGGATAAATTCCTTGGACAGTATCCCACAATTCCTCGTGCTGGAGGAAATTCTTAAGAGCGAAGGTCCACGTGTTAAAATTTTCACGACCGAGCAATTTCTCAGTGTTAAAAATTGAAGAATTCGACATAAAATATTACAAAACAAATATGCTAATTATATTCGCGACTTTATTATATTTATTTTCCAATACGTCTGGGCCCATAACGTGTTGGGATGCCAGGAATAAAAAGCGATAATTAGAAAATAAGATTAAAAACAAACTTAATTAATGGTGGCGATCATAAACTAATCACTTAAAGCCCAGAAACCTCTGCTTTCATTTGACATTTGCCTACAAGCTGAAACACGCACCCAAGTAACATTTCTGTTCCTCTTACAATAGCCACATTGTAAAAAGGCACCCAAGAATCTTTTCTGTTCCTCTTCCTATAGACACATAGACAACACAGCCCTAGTAATTTGTTTTTGGTTTGCTTTTCGATTTCCCATTTATTCATGGATAGAGTGTCAAAGGTACAAATACAGCAATGTTAATAAATGCGTTTTGGGGGGTGAAACGTAAGAAGGTTTCCAATCCTTATTATGGCTTATTTGTGGTGGCGATCAGTCACTTATTAGATATGTTATTTTGGATACCAAGCTATCGAAGTATATCTGTGGACGAATCAGATAGGTTAGCTGAAAGCTGTCAAAAAATCAAAGCAAAACGCATACCAACGAATTTTGCAGTCAGCTGGTTCTATACATTTTTTCTCGGATAGCTAGTTATTCCAATTTTTTTGGGTTAACTCAAGATAGCTGTCATGAGAGCAGCTGTTTTTTCATCAGATGTGGTTTTGCACGCATTACAACAACAGAAAGTTATTCCAGATTGCTGAGAATGGCCTCGTTCGGTGGCATAACATAACCGATCCGTATTGCTTGGTGTTGTTGTAACGCCTAAGGAAAAAACAGATGATGAACTAAACATATGTTGTCAAACACAAACCTCAAGCTACCCAAAAATTATTGGATTCGTTGAGATTCGTTTGGAAATGTGAGGAACAGCAGATTCAAATCTTCAGATGTGTATGTAATACAAATGACATAACGAGAAAGCTACCTAAATCGTTCGAAAATAAATCCGCTACAAAGGTATCTTGGATAGCCTATCGGCCGCGCACCGAACGAGGCCAATAATTGAGTGAACGTCCCCAATGTAAGATTATATCGAAAGGAAGTACAAATGGGAATGAACAATACTACAAACGGATCAAGTCAGAAAGTAAAAAGATGGTTCGCTTACATCCAATGCTAAAGTGATGTTCACATAGTTTAGGCTGAGGTTTTATTTCAACAAAAGTTTTCACAATCACTGCTCTAAGATTAACACTGACCAGCATACTCCTGTCCACCCAGCATCAAATACCCAGATCAGCATCACCCAACTAACAATTTAGCTTGCAGTAGGTACGATTTTGAGAATTTCGCAGGCTAATAAATATATATAGCCATCTTATACAAGCTAATAGCTTGTATATAGCAATCTTATGCCAGCTATAGCACATGCATTTGTATGAACAGAAAAGATATTTGTTGGGTGTTTCAGTTTATAGGCAAAAGTCAAATGAAAGCAGAGGTCATAAACTAAAATGGGGGCGTTCGGCAGCGCACAGCTTTGCTGTGCAATACGTTCGTTTTTGTTGTAATACGTGTTTAATATCTGTCAATTAACAGCCGACGACCATAACAACGAACAAAACATATGATTTCCAAATCGAACCCAAGGTAGCGCTTAATTTCTGGTATGCTTAGGTATCGTGGTGCAAAGCTGACTACGAAATCAGCTGTCTTTTCAATTATTGTTTGAATTTTGACAGAAATGATTACCTATTGGTTTTATACGTTCACAAACGCACAATATATTTTTCAGCAATGTATCAGAAAGCTGTGCGCTACCGAACGCCCCCAATGTAAAGACCGGAAACCTCTGCTTTCATTTGACATTTGCCTACAAGCTGAAACAAGAACACAAGTAACTTTTCCGTTTCTCATCCAATAGACCCATTGATAAAAACGTACCCAAGAATCTTTTCTGTTCCTCTTCCTATAGACACATAGACAACACAGCCCTAGTAATTTGTTTTTGTTTTGCTTTTCGATTTCCCATCTATTCATGGATAGAGTTTCAATGCTACAAATACAATAATGTAAACAATTGGGTGTTGGAGGGTGAAACGTACGAAGGTTTCCAATCCTTATTATGGCTTATTTGTGGCAGAGGTTTCGGGCATAAACTAATAATGTAAGGACCGGAAACCTCTGCTTTCATTTGACATTTGCCTACAAGCTGAAACACGCACACAAGTTACTTTTACGTTCCTCTTCCTATAGACCCATTGATAGAAACGTACACAAGAATCTTTTCTGTTCCTCTTCCTATAGACACATAGACAACACAGCCCAAGTAATTTGTTTTTGTTGTGCTTTTCGATTTCCCATCTATTCATGGATTGAGTGTCACAGCTACAAATACAATAATGTAAACCAATGGGTTTTGGGGGGTGAAACGTACGAAGGTTTCCAATCCTTATTATGGCTTATTTGTTGTTTCGGGGCCTTTAGTTATTAGTATATGAAGCCTACCAACATGTGAAAATATAAAATGACAGTTGCTCTTAATATAAAATTGTTCCCTTTTATTCTACGATTAATTCAAATAAATTGTAATGTATTCGTTTGCGCGGTTCCTTACTGTATTTAAATTAGTTTTAATAATGTGCTACTCAACTAAAATAATTGAAGACTTTCCGGATCTAAATTTACCAACTGATCATATGGTGCGTTATTTCAATATCTTCACTTCCCTCAGAGATAAATGTCTTGAAACTATTAACTGCCCTTACAATGAAATCTTGAGAAATACTTTAAATAAAAATGCTTGCTGGGGATACGAAGGAAGTTGCAAGCCACCAAACAGCTTAGAAACACCTCAATGCATTGGAGATCACACTGGATGGGTGAACAACAAACAGGCTCAATTAGATACTTTCTTTCATCAGGCAGATTTTGGTTATATCAAACAGCAAAGCAGTGAAATGACTTTAATGTGTGAACCCACCTACCGAGAGGATTCATCACTCGAGTGTACAAAATATTTACGCTTCTGTCGAGGTAGAAACATAATGATGAACTTTCGAGATCTATCAAGACGTCGCGATCTCATCAGGTATAATATGGATGTTCTTAGTCAGGGGCAAATAGGTGGCCATTGTCGGTTTCACCGTGAGCGTTTACTGAAAGAGACGGAACATATGGGCGCCTTACAATCCTGGGCTCCTGAGCTAAGGTATTTCGAACAGACAGAATTTCGTCCTATAACTGAAGATGGAAATTGTGATATTGTGGTACAGAAACCAACCTACATTATGAAAATCGATGCCAATTATAATATGTACCATCACTTCTGTGATTTTATTAACTTGTATGCCTCATTATTTGTTAATCAAAGCCACCCATTGGCATTTCACACGGATACTCAAATACTTATATGGGAATCGTATAAGTACGAATCGCCTTTTGCGGAAACCTTGAAAGCGTTTACTAGCAACTCTGTTTGGAATTTGGACAATGTTCGGGGGAAAGTTGTGTGCTTTAAAAATATTGTTCTTCCACTATTGCCACGAATGATATTCGGATTGTACTATAACACACCTATCGTGAGTATATACAGTAATACAGTAAAAAGCGCCTCTCGCTTAAGTGTCTAAACCGCATAAGTACTTTTATTTTTTTAGAACCAAAATTCTGAGGCTTTTTTCATATAAAACTCGTCTTAAAAGTACCACCCGCTTAACTACCTTTCCTGCTTAATTGCCTTTTATTTTGTATACTTTTATTGAAATTTACCTGGCAAAAATTCTTTTAAGTACACATTTGAAATTAGCTGATAAATTACAAAAGTTTGTTTTACTTTAGCGCTTCCTTTTGTTTTATGCTTCAAAATTCATAGATAAAAAAGTAATAATCTGATTCTATTATAATGATTCGTGGATCAAAGGCCGTTTAAATTTATTTAACTTAACAAATGTGCATATTGGTAGGGCCCTCACTAGCCAACTGACAAATCAAAGTGTGATCGCCGGGGCGAAACGCAAATTTTATGAACTAAAAGCCGTTTAAAGCTATTTTGAATTAAATGTTTTTTAACAAAAATGTTTGTTTTAATTTTTTATATGCAAATATAGGGTACCTATGTGCACTTAAACTATTTTTTTATAACTGCCTAACCCACATAAGTGCATATTAAAGTGGAGCATTTAGCGTGAGGCACTTATCCGGGTTTTACTGTAATTTAATATATTCAACTATATTTTATCCTACTATATCTTTTTTTTACATGTGTAGATTAATGGATGCGAAAAAAGTGGTTTGTTTCGAGCGTTTTCAGAGTTTATAACACACCGTCTTCAAATCCCAATACACTCAACAATCAATTCAAAGATACGTATAACTTTTTTGTCACGGAAGTCAAAGTATCGCCAAGTTTTAAATGAAGACGAATTAATCAATACAATAAAAACTAATAAAAATTACTTTATACGGAGAATATCTTTCGAGAGGTAAGTTCTTAGTTATCCAGTGTACTTTCATAATTTTTTCTTCAATAACACATGTCTATTGTATAAATTACACAATTATTGTGTCCACGCAATTTAATTTAAGACAAATTATTATTTCAATATGATGTTTATTGCTCGGTTGTTTAGTTATAACTGAGCCTAAAATCTTCTAAACAGTAATTTACTATTATCGCAAGGTGATCTATTTTTGTTCATTTCTTTCGCGAAAGTCTTGTAATACAGGTCTCCACATACAGGAGATATCCTTATCTCGTGATCTGTCCGGATCTTCTGGGACTAATTGATAGGTCGTGGTGACCAGACGATTTTCTTCCACATGTGGAAACCCGTTTGTATGATGCTTTTTAATAAGATTTACGTTACGTCTGAACACATTGTTTCCAGCATTAACTGTGACCTCGTTGTTTCTTTCTATCGACATTGAAATTCGTTTGGTTCAAAGATGGGAGTGAATTAATTCGGGAATGTTATAATTTTATGTAAAACAGTATCTCCTACTTCCTTTCTGCATATAAATATCCTCTTTTCTTATTTCACTTTTCTTTTTGTTTGTTACATCACGATCTCTCGCTCCGACATCGAGCATTGGTTCTGTTATATCGTATAGATCGAATTTTATCACGAGTAATGCGATTGTATATAGATATATAATAACTCCGAGGTAGCTTTCTCTGTTGTACGGTGTGTAGTGATGTTGTACATAAGGGTGAATTTTTATAATTCTTCTTTGTAATTCCTTTTCAAGGCAAATTTAAAAAAATTAAACACGTTTTGCCTATGAAAAACTTAAACAAAACTTTCGGTTTCAGTTTATTGTGAAATTCATTGAGATAGAATATGTTTTGCTTGCATTTTGGGTGAAGAAGTTTATGATATATATATATATATATATATATATATATATATATATATTCTTGCTGCAATTGATTCGAGTTTTGCGTATTATTACACTGATTCCGAACTAATTTTGGACGACTTACACGTCTTGCAATAATTAATCAGAATGTCCGTGATAATAAGAGACGCAGTAGACGTGCCCATATTGCACAGCTTCAAACTGCACAATCACCACCACAAATTCGACAAAAAGTTATTAGAAGATGAAAAGTGGTAAATGTAGACTTCAATCGCGCTGCTTTGGAATACGATTCGCATTTACTTTCTTGATGCTCCTAGTTTGACATGCAAGCGTTCGTCATTTAGTTGATTCTCGCAACAATTCGTCCATGATCTCTTTCGTTGTTTGTTGCATCCTATGGCATCTTTGGCATTGCTGCCACACTATTTGAAGGCGGTCGAAATGCAGATTCCGATTTGAAGCTGGCGATGAATTTTTATCTTGAATTGGGCTTTGTAGTTTGTTTTTGCGCCATAAAACAAATGGAAAAACAATATTTATCATACCACTATCTACTGATGTTTATTCCATTCAAATAAATCACATTGAAATTTGAAATATCTGTGCTTTAATTTAGCTCTGCAGTTCATTTAAAAGCGTTAAATTGGGCGAGACGAAGTTAGCTTCGTCCACTAGTTATGTATAAACAAAATATAAACATTTAAACAAGCCAGTCAGTTGAATATTATTTTTATTTATTCTAAATTGTGAAAAAAGGAGCTAACTAGATACATAATTCACAAACAAATAAATAACTGGATACTTCTTCGCAACGAATTCTAATATTGTGAATATAGTGGTTGAGATGGAGGGAAGGAAACCTCATCAAACATTTTACAATAGGCTGTCAAACTACACAGAACGGGCATATCAATGCATAGATATTATCAGTCGGCGGCAAGGGAAATGCGACAAAATATCATGAATATCAATCTTAAATTTACAAAGAAAACCCTTGAATAATATCAAAACTCTAAGGAGAAAAATATATAATTGGGAACCATACGCTCTATTACGAAAACAAACTACTCAAGCTACACTTCTCAGGATATTATGACACTTAGCATCATTGCTAACATAAATATAATTTGTAGTCGTTTGATATTGTTAAACCCTCATGGACATACGTATGTATTTAATTTTTATTTATAAATCATAAAAATATAAATCGACGAAAGTGAAATTGGCATCATTTGTAAAAATTCTATACTCCCATTGAGCCTTCTTTTGCTAGCTATAGGGATTGGTCTGGATTTAAAGATTTGTTTTCTAGTACAATCTTATGTGGTTATCGGTTGGTAACACATATCAATTTATTTTTGTTTTAGATCTGTCAAACAACTGATTTTGACAATATTTGCCTTCGATTGGCCAAATAAATTGATTATTTTTTGATTTTAAATCAATTTTGCAGATTTGGATTTTTGGGCAGATCTACCCCACTTTTACTAACACCACTATACATTATAATTGAGAGCCATCAGTTTGACAAGACAGCTGATACCGATAGCTGGTTCGTAGACACAAATAAACACCAATACTACAGCAAATAAAAATCATTCTGAAAACGTATTCGAATCGTTACGAAAAAAATCAATTTGTAGATCAAAATATAAATTTACCAAACGAAAACCCCATTAAAAAACAATCAATAACTCCAATTAAAAAATGTCATTTACTTCATTCACATCTGACGGGCCAAGCTTTGAATCTTATATCTAATGGGATTTTCTTTTGGTAACAAAAATTAATTTGTGTCCCCTTCAGATCTGTCAAACACAGATGTTTACAATTAAAGCCTTCCAATGGGCAAAAAAATCAATTTATTTTTTAATCGGAAATCAATTTTGCAGATCTGGATTTTTCGGCAGTTTTACCCCTCTTTTACTAATACCATAGCACCATCAGAACAATTGACAGCCGTCATTTTGCCAAGATTTTGTTTTCAGTGATTCAGTAACATTTTTAAAAAATAATACCAATTGTGTATTAACAATTGTGTAATCCTCCAAATTAATTTGAGCATTCATATTCTAAATATTGAAATCGCTTCGTGTTACAAAAGAAAAAAACTTGAATGAAGAAACAATTTTCGAGTCATTTGCCATCCGATACCTATACTGCTTCCACAGATACGAATATACACCAATATACTGATAAAAAAATCAATCTGAAATCGTATACCATTCGCGACGAAAAAAAATCAAATTTCCGATCAAAATCTGAAATTACCAAAAGAAAACCCCATTAGATTCCTATGTCAGATGCGACGTATGAAAAGGCTTGGGAAAGATTAGAAACAAGATACAATCGACCAAGATTCAAAATTAACAATTTAATAGAGACCTTTATGAATCAACAAAGTGTTCAAACTCAAAACGTCATAATACTTCGAAAAATATTTGATGTGTCCGATGAGATAGTTCGAGGCATTGACTCGTTTGAGTCCGTAAGTAAAGTAGAGATCCTTGCATGATCCAACTACTTCTGATCAAAGTTGATCAGAATACTCGCCAAGCGTGGTCTGTGGGCTGTTCTTTTGGCAAAATGACATCTGCAGCAAAGCAGAGCATTTACACACATAACAAATACAACAACCGGCTTTCGATAAAACTAAAAGCAGAAGTCTGCTTTGGATAGATTTGTGACATTTATTCGAGTATCGAATGATATTATGTTGTTTAGTTGGTAGTTCCGATGACTTTAATGAATCTCGAAGGGCACGTTCACATATTTATTAGATAAGTTATCTCGGAAACCAAACAATTCGAATATATTTGTGAAAGATTCGAATTGTTTAGCTAAAAGCAATCAAAAATTAATTCAAAAATCAATAATTTTTGGTTAATTATGTGTTCTTTTCTTAAAAAAATTGTTTCACATCTATTTACGTACAGGAAATAAAAAATGTGTAACGCAATAAACTGTCCCAAAAATACGTTTTATTAATTTGTGTTGCTTTATAAATCATATTAATAAGCATAGTTAGGGGACGTACTTCCAATTTAAGTAAAAGTTAAAGTAAGCTTATTCGTTCGAAACTACCAGATCAAAGATACTTAAATAAAAGATCCTGTCAAATTGCCTAAAAGAATAGCTAAGTAAAACTCACGATCTTACGTCATTTTGAATTCAGAGTCGAGTTGACCGTTGTCCAACCAGTAAATAAAAACGTGGACATAATCGTTTATTTTCAGTGCCTATTTGTTGCGACGTTAATAATTTTTACCAAAACACGACTATTTACCCCAATTATGAGATTCATAAAGGGGATTGCTGGCCATATTTCATATAACTCATTCTTATTTAACCTCTACTTTTGAGCCGCATGTAAACGAAGCTTAAAAATACTTAATAGTTTAATAATGAATGCGATCATTTTTGCAAGGAAACACTATGCAAACATACCCTTTCATTGCCACAAGATCTGATTTATTGAAAAGAAACCTCAAACACATAAAATAATTTTAAAATAAACATTTTCTACCACACAGAGGTAGAGAATTCAACTTTTTGTTTTTTTTTTTACTGCTTTATATAAATTCCATTTTATTTGCATCTTTTAATTCAAGTCTTAGTATACTTAAATGCCTTTAATCTGAAGAAATAAAAACAAATCAATTGTAGATTTTTTGCATTTAGTTATTAAACACAAGTTCGGTAATAACAACTTAAAGATACAAAAAATCAGGCTGCTGCGGATCGTTCTTTTGGGAAATCCTGCTTCGGGCCGATAGATTTACCAAAAGAACAGCTATAATGTCAATTAATCAATTTTAACAAATTTCGATTTTCATTTAAAAAAAATCAATATCTATTGAATGAATTCCGTTTTACCTAGTTATGATAGTTATAAATAAACGGATTTTGGTAAAACAAAACCATCTTTTTATTTAGATCTACAAAAGAGCAAATTGAGCAGACAAATCGCATTGTGTGGAACTGCACTATAGAGGAACTGCTCGACACTGCGCCGCAAAATATTATTTCGTATGAAATTCTATGAGCTATAAGGCTTGGCGCGCACATATATGCAACTTTCAGTTTTGCAACAGTTTTGTTGCTAAAGTGAATACCATGGACTTATATGAGAGTGCGCGCACATGTAAAAACTATTCAGTCCGCGATTCGATCAACTTAAATGTTTGTGATTTCTCACAAATCGAACGATCGTCCTAAATAAGTTCTTCCAGTTTGTATCACACCGAACTATAATGTAACTGCGCGCACATTAAAACGAAATATTGTCTGTGTGTTTCGTTCGTTTCGGAAAAATTGCATGTTCGCGCCTAGCCTAACGGATTAAGCGACAACTGAACTTCACAAAATGTGACTTTTCTTCACTGTTTAATGGACGTTGGCCATGAACGGTATTCGCTTCACTACATGGACATGGACTGAGCGAACATATTTGTTCTGGACATGTGCATGGAAAACCAAATGTTAACTATTTGTTCCTTACTCCGCGTATGTTAAGTGCAGTCTGATGAGTGAATAATGAAGTGAAAGCAAAACATACTCATAAAATAAATTTGTAAATTGACTTGAAAAATAAAACTCTAGCTTTCGATCTACTCAGAAAATAAATAAAAGCATGAAATATAAACGGGAAATGTAAGGGAGTGAACAATTTAAACTACGTTGTAGTGTACGCTCAGAACCAAGAAACATTAAAAGGAAACAAGCAAATCTCCCAAAATTTTGCTTCCTTGTGTGAAAGGCATAGAATTTTTAAAGCAATACGAAAATTGACCTGTGTAAAAAACGACTTGACCATAGTCTATGAACAAACCCATTGCCTTATCATTTCCTTCCTATTGGTGCAAAATGAATGTTCGAATTTAAAATTGCAAATGCAGAAAAAATGAAAACAAGAAATAGGTTTGAAACATAAATTAAATATTGGTACGTTTTTCTTCTTTCTATTTTAACACAGCTATTGTAAGTGTTACAGTTACAAAACACCCAAATCCGTCATTCGAAGTTCAAGAGACCTACCTGGAACCTACCTATGGTTACCTCCAAAATGCATTACTCAGCTTTGACCTACTGAAGAGTTGCATTCTGGAAGTAGGGCTTTGTACTAAGTCATTTCGTCACATTATGTGTAACGGAAAACTGCTGTCGATGATTAATACCTATTTCGTAATTAAAGGTATTTCGACAGCAGTTGATTCAGTAGGTCATGTCTTAGGTGTGCAATTATGGGCACAACATCCCTCCCCCCTTAGGAAGTTCAAGCCAGGTCTCCAGAAATCGGATTTGCCTTCTTTTATTATATTTCAGGCACATAAAATAGTAATATTAGAATTAAGTATTATTATATGTGAACATAAATATATAAATATTGCTAATTTGTTTTCTTTTTTAAATTTATATTTTACATAATTCAGATTATTGTTTATTTTGTTTGTTTTATAAGTTTATCTGCAATACATGTTTATATTTTTTTTTATACCCGGGCAGAAGTGACTCTGAAGACCTTTGTTTCAGCTTGACGTGGTGTTGTAGGTGCGCGTCTCTTTGTTGTTTGTCGACTTGTCAGGTCGTAGGTGGCAGGAGATGGGCGGCTTTGCCTGGTTAGAATGGTTCGTGCTTTGGATCGAAGGCATCGTACTGCAAATACGACAATCAACGCAACTGCTCCCGAGATGACTAGTGACATTATCGAGTAACGATAGAATTATAATTCCCAGTCTTGGTCTGCCGCTTTACCCTCTGCATGCAATCGGTTCCAATTTTGTTTGAGATCCTCTATCGATTTTTTTTCAACATTCAGTTCGTTTGTGAAGGTTTTGTGGTTCCCGATCCATATGGGTTGAAGTTTCGGCGTTGGCGGTGCTTGAACGGCATTGGAACTAGCTCGTATTGAGTTCTTTAAGTCTGAGTGGTCTACCATAGGTTGTTTGTATTCCGAGGTGACTTCAGACTGGTGCTCGTAAAGCAGTTTAAACCCTTTGGCGCTGGCTTCGCAAGACTGCTCTATTTTAAGGATTCCACAATCATTGAGAGAGGCGGTGTATTGCTAGCTACCGCACTTCAAGTTTAAAACAAAATAGTCCTTTACTATGAACAACCATTCGTTCGAAGCTTTCATCTTGAGAAATAGTCATCCGCTTGCCGGAACCGCCACGTATTTACATGAAATCTTTGAAGAAGCTGCGTCTTGAAGTAGTTCAATCACACACTCATTAGAGCCTGACGTAAACACTGGGGTCTCGTGTCGGCATACTGCTACGTTTTTCAAGTGTTGTCCTATTACATGTGCGCATCGAGAATATCGCTCTTGATTTAGCATCACAAACAAGTCATGATTAACCGATTCTGCGATGTACTCGTACTTGGTGTCAATCACAAGGTCCCAGCGCTCCTCTAGAACTGTTGGCAATGGGTACACTTTATAAACTTCAAAGTGCGTTGAGCCTGGTAGTGGAAGTAAAATTTTGATGAATAGATTCCCTCCATTCACGAACACAGAGGTTTTAGACGCTTGGTAGATCAAAAAAAAGAATTCTCCAACGAAAATCTTTCAGTGGTTGTAGAATTTTTAAGTAGATCCGTTACATATTCTACGTTGAGGATGAAAGGGTGGATCCTACTCTGGAATAGATCGTCAAATATTGAAAGCTCCAAGGTTTGTCTATTTTGTACTTCAACTATCTTCGCGGTGATGGTCGATACTAATATGTTGATATCGCTTCTCATCTTAAGCAGTAAAACTTCCTGGTTAGTGGTTTGACTATAATTAAGGAAGGTTTCACTAAGACTTCCTACCCCCGCGGTAATGTTGTCTATCTCCGCTGGTAACAGATTTATCGGTTTACTCAGCTTGTCGAAATTTGATGTCATTACCGATAGTTGACGGTCCATAACTTGAAATGTTTCTTGATCTCTTTTATGAAGGAATTTTAATTTATGGTAAACCTTTCTAGCGTCCTCACTATCCATCGTTCCAAATGCCCATTTGGAGAAACCTCCTATAAAATCAAGTGCTCGTTCTTGTCGTTTTGACCTTAGGAGTTGGTTCATGCGATGGGCTGTGTTCCGTAGGTTGTCGATGTTTTCTTCTGATTCCTGGAAGACTGCATGGCAATGCGGCCTATATTTTTCATCCGGGATGCTTTGACATAATTTGTCTAGTATGTCATCGCAATTTTCAACCATTCGAAGAACCATTCCGTAGTCCATTGGAGTAACTTTCGTTAGGACTGTCCATGTGCTGCTGTAGAACCTAGCTGAATCTACACTCTCAAATACCACTTGAGATTTGTCCTGCAAGCGATTGATGTTGTATGACATCACTTTCGCCGACTGCCCGGGGATTATGCTTACAATTAAGTACATAATAAAATGCAATAATAACTTCATAATTAGTTCTTTATAAATTTATGTATATAGTTATATTTTTTTTTTTGTAATTATTTTTTTTTGTATTTCTTTAATAATAATAATATTGATTATATCTTTTATTTAAAATATACTTGGTTTTTATGATAAAAATAATTAATGCATTATATAGAGATAAAAGTATAGAAATATTTATGTATGTTTTTTATGTAGGTATGTATGTATAGTAACATATTTTACAATTAATAAATTTTGTGATTAAATTTTTATGGCGCAAAATAAACTTTATGCGTAAACGTATACAATTAAAACAAAAATCGACAATCGAAAAAAAAAAACCAAATAATTATGCATTTTTCTCAACTAAAAATCCATAAATTTTATTAAAAAAAAAGTATTTTGTTCTGGGTTTGAAATTTAAAATAAGTACAATTACTATTTCGTTTTTATTTTAGATTTTTTTGAATTACTTTTGTTTTTTATTCAACCAAGAAGAAAAATCAAAATTCGTCTATAAAATTACGTCACAAAAACCTGAAATTCTCTTCATCAATGGTGCATCCACAGCAAAGATGACCCGCGTTGATGCATGGAACTACATGAAACAGCTCCCAATGGGACTAGTCAAAATTGTTTTAGCATAAACTTAAATAAATTAAAACAGAAAAAATGTTATTTCTTAATTTTATTTTAATTAAATCATAATTTAGAAGTTTTTTTTTTGTTTGTCATTTAAATACTTAAATTATCTAAAGTAATTATGGAAATCTTTTAGCACTGTTTTAATCTCTTCTCTATCTGTTAAGAACTCGATAGCTTGAGCATTTTTAGTGTTTGGGAGCATACGAGTATTTTTACCTTGAGGTGATTTATTAGTCCCTGGTATTACATTCGCAGTGGACAAGTTTTGTAGACCAATCGAAGTTTCCGAGGTTGAAACGGGAGTACCGGCGACGTCTTTACATGTTTGCGCCCGTGTGACTGCCAGACATTTCTCTCCAACATTTTCTTGGGGTATACGGCTCATCGCGTCCGCATTTTTGTTAACCTTGCCGGGCTTGTATTCGATTTTGTAATCATACTCCGAAAGCTTATGGTGGAATCTTACCAAAGGGGAAGTAGGATCTTTCACATGAAAAACCCCTTTGAGTGGCTGATGGTCTGTATATACCGTGAAAGAACGACCTAACAGATACGTACGAAAATTGTTTGCAGCCCAAACAATAGCTAGAAGTTCCTTTTCTATTGTTTTCAGCAGAGTTTAAGGAACGTCTTGCATACGCTATAGGTTTATCCTTGCCGATTTCACCCTGTGATAGCACGGCACCCAAAGCCTCGCTACTCGCATCAGTTTTGATAAAAGGCTTTGAAAAATCTGGATAAATTAAGACTAACGGTGTCGTAATGGCTTGTTTCAACTGTTCGAAGGAGTTTTGATGCACCTGAGTCCACTTAAATGTCTCATCTTTTCTTAATAAACGGGTAAATGGGGCGGCTAACATGGCGAAATTTGCGATAAACTTTCTGTAATAGCTCGCGAATCCTAAAAAGGATTGAACTTCTTTGATGTTTTTGGGAGGGGGAAAACTGGTTACGCAACTAGTTTTTGATGGGTCTGGAGTTGCACCAGATTCAGAGCAAATATGACCCAAATAGACGACCTCCTTACACAAAAAATTTAATTTTTCGGTGTTAAGTTTGAGTTCGTACTTAACTTTGAAAAAATTCGTATCAACTTCTGACAATGTTCCTCCAAATTTTTACTGTATATAACAATGTCATCCAAGTAGACAAAACAGTCTATTCCTTGAAGACCCGTTAATATGTAGTTCATTATTCTCTGGAAAGTCGCCGGAGCACCTTTTAAACCAAAAGGCATTCTATTGAACTCATAATGTCCCAGTCCTGTGCTAAAAGCGCTGTTTTTCCTCGGTCCTGCTTATCGATCAGCACGTGGTTACCACTATCGAGATCAAGAGTAGAGAAGTAGCGTCAGTTTCCTAGCTGGTCAAGAATATCTTCTATTCTTGGCAGAGGATACGCGTCCTTAATCGTAGCCTCGTTTAGCTTTCTAAAATCTACCACGACTCGCCATCTTTTTTGGCCATCTGGACCTGGTTTCTTCGGTACGACCAAAAGTGGGGAATTCCATGGTGACTTGCTAGGTGAGATCACTTTATCGTGTATCATTTGCTTTACCTGATTATGTATCTCATCCTTAGCTATTTGAGGTAGACGATACTGCTTTTGGTTAATTGGTGCCTGATCGGATTTGGTTGGGATCGTATGTGACAAAATGTCCGTATGCGTTAAAGGATCCCCTTCCAGATGAAAAATATCGTGGAATTGAATGCAAATATTTTTAATTGAACATTTTTCTTCATCGTTTAATTCGGTACCTATTTTTAGAGTTGAAAGAAGTTTAGAGATTCGTTCACTTGGCTCTCGCTTGGTTAAACTGAACACTGTATGCTTTACCTCTTCGTTGCCTTTAAGCCGAAACTTGTTGAAGTTTTGGAACTTCGGTGTAAATTCCTTAGGTAAGGTAAAGTGTTTGTCGGTGGCATTAATTATAGAAAGAAACAGATGGCTGTCCTTTACTCTTGATATTGTGTTAGCCAGGTAAATTCCTGGTTTTAACTCTTCGCTTTGAACAAGAACGTCGCGTAATCCATAATTTACCTTTAGTTTCACAATAGCCTGAGCTCGTGGTTCTATATCTTTGTAAATATTTGGAAAGACTGGATTTTTGGGTCCAATTTATTGTATTATTTGGCTTAGATGGATATTTCAATGGACACTCTAAAACCAACTTCTTGTTTTTATCCATGAACTTTAAAGTTTTGGACACAGAGTCGATTATCGTACGATTCCATAGAATATCTCGACCTATGATACCATCTGCGGGTATGTCAGTTAGGCCATCCACTATATGCCATTTTAAATCATAATTCTTCCCTAAACATTTACTGGACTGAACTGTGCCTAATGTGGTGCTATTTCCACCAAATAAATACTCCACCTAATTTTCTCGTTTCCTTTGAGGAAATCCTGGCGTTCTTTTTCAAAACACTCCGTTTCAAAAGGCTTGTGTCTGCACCTGTGTCAACTAATACCGATATTTTACCTTGTTTTGCCTCTGGCATAGCTAGGTCTATAAAAACACCGTTCTTTCTTAATTTTTTTATCAAGTAGAGTCTATTCCTTTTTATATCGCAGAATTTATTCTTAGGTTTAAGGAACTTCTTGCAGATTGCCGAAGGCAATTTATATACAATATTGTAACCCCAAACGAATACATTTATAAGATACTCAGATACTCAGAACTTTGTCGTGTAAAGTTTTACTTTAGGTGTTTTGATTTGTGATCCTAGTTGGTTGTCTATTGCTGTGGTGGGGGAGTCTAGTAAATAAGGTGTATAAAACGGTGCAGGTGTTTGGCTATAAAATGGTTTAAAGTGAGGAGTATTATTTGTATGTGTGCCTGAAGTGGCATACTTGGTATCGCTTTAGGTAGAGGGGTAAAATCAAAATTTATACTTACCTGCTACTCTTCCGGCGTTCTTTTCTTCTTTATATTTTTGTTGTTTTTTTTTGTATTTTAATATCTTTTCACAGGCAAAAAAATATAAACTCGACATTGATTTTAATTTACATCAACAAAAAAGAAATGTTTTCCAATTTTTTTTTTTTTTTTGTCAACAAGAGTCACTTCAAGACGATCTTCAATTTATATACGATAAAAACGATTTGAGTTTAAGAACTTATATATTTTTTTTTTAAATATATTTCTCGAAACAATTGTTAAATTGTATCTTCCGCGAAGAGTGTCTATCTTTTTTCTAAAAACCAATATTTTTTTTTTCTTTTTAAACGAGGTTCGCGAACCGGCTGCGCCAATGTTACAGTTACAAAACACCCGACTCCGTTGGTTGTTTCAATTAGACTCATTCGGAGTTCAAGAGACCTACCTGGAACCTACCTATGGTTACCTCCAAAATGCATTACTCAGCTTTGACCCACTGAAGAGTTGTGTTCTGGAAGTAGGGCTTTGTACTGAGTCATTTCGTCCCATTATGTGTAACGGAAAACTGCTGTCGATGATTAATACCTATTTCGTAATTAAAGGTATTTCGACAGCAGTTGACTCAGTAGGTCATGTCTTAGGTGTGCACTTATGGGCACAACATAAGCATGTTTTTCACTGACAGATCTGACAATATTGTAAGATCTACCAATCGTGTACACAAAGATTAAGCTTTAGGATATTTTCAAATGTATGTATACATTCCTTTTTTACAGTCCCAGCACAATGCGGAACAGGAAAATAACCGCGGGATCTCGCAATACCGAGATCAGGGTATTGCGGGATTGGAAGCCCTAGCTTCGCGACGTTTAATTTTGATTCGTTTTGTTTGATAGAATTAAATTTGATAATATTACAAAATACAATTCTAATCGGTTGGGGAGTGAACGAAAAAAGGTGTAACAAATTTTAATATGCTTGTTGTGTACATTATGTGGGAGCAATTGTTTACAAATTATTTTGCCATTTGCTTAGCCCTAATCCGCCTTTGCAAAGAAGTTCTATTAAACTTTTAATTTTGAAAGTTGCGCCAGGGAGTGAGTCTCCACCTGATGCCACATCATCGACATAAAAATCATTTAATAAAATGTCCACGGCGACAGGAAAGTCTTCTTTGTATTGTTCTAAACACGCGAGTTGTTTTAAAACACGAACCTATTGATATGGAGCACACGCGGTACCGTAAGTCACTGTGGACAACCGAAAATGTTTAACAGGATCTCGATGATTTTCTCCAAACGATTCTTTGAAAATCAGTGTCTTCAGGCGCTATCCATATTTGCCCGAACATTTTTACAATATCCGCGGTAAAAACGAATACATGTCCACGAAATCTTAACGACACAATAAAGAGGTCACGTTGAATAGGAGCCCTATCATAAGCGAACCGTTTAATGAATTACCGTGGATGTTTTTAAACGAACAATCAAACACAACGCGGAGTTTTGTCGTTAAACTGTGTTACTTTAAAACAGCATGATGTGGTAAATAAAAAAACTTTCGGTTTCGATATCTAACCTCTAAGTGAAAATGACAGCCAAATAGTATACTATCGATAGAATGCTATGAGCTGTGCAATGCCTAGTATGAAATTTTTTATAGAACGATATTTGTGGTCTCCATGAGCAATTTTCAAAGAATGCGACCTAGCTTACTAGAATATCTAGATGGTGGAGACCCCATGTTAGAGTATCACCAAAGGCTGGGCATTTTGTAAAGGGAAGTTTCAAAATGTACTTTCCATCAGAGGCTCTGTGATGTGTTGAAGGCGAATGCTTTTCAATGTCTTCAACAACGTCTGAATGGACCAACACGATTGCAAAATTAAATCAATGTCGACAATTGATTGAATGATTAGAGTGGATATGCATTTTTGATTCTGAAATTAGTTTCCCTGCTAACACCCAACCAAATCGTTTTTTGAGCAATGGGATAGCCTTTTTGGCTTCGAATAGTTTCATTTTCTAGGATATCCCAAACCGTCTTCCGTCAAAGTAAGATGTATGCTGGCAGTTTAATTACACATTGGGTCAGTTAGATTAAGGTTTAAAACATGATCCCATTCTTCGATGTTGAAAGGTATAGCTGGTAATGTAATCGAGTTGTAATTGCAGATACAATAAATGTATCTACAGCGATGCTTGTAGGAATATGACACGAAACGATATTTAACGATATTTTACTCTGTCCTGTGTTTGAGCCACCAATACCCGAAATGGGAATGCGAGCATTTACTCTTTGAAGGCCAAGTCTTTGAGCAAAAGCTTTACTTATTAAGGAGACTTGCGAGCCAGAGTCAATAAGAATTTTGACATGTTTATAAATTCCATTGGTATCGAGAATCTTCCCAACAGCAGTGAAAGTAAGGTTTGCGAAAAGGATTGATTTGAGTAGTATGAATGGTGTGAAATAACGGAACTTGAACTTGGAACTGAATTCGAACAATGAGGTGTTTCAGATCTAGGAATGAATTCTGGTGGAAGTTGTTGCATATTCGAGTTTAATAAAGAAGGTTGTGTTATGAACGACACTATGATGTTTTGAATTACATGTTTTGCACTTACACTTTGGACGATAATTTGCAGAATTGTGGCCACTATGTGGACATCTAAGGCAAAGACGATTAGATTTTACGAATTCAGGTTTGTTCTCGGCATTCATGGATATAAAGCCTTGGCATTGATACAAGAAGTGAGACACTTTACATTTTCGACAATGATTTGCAGAGGTAGCATGCAAAGTTTTAAACCAACAGGGCTTTGCATGGTTCAAAACTTTCGCACCTATTTTCTAAGAACTTCAACATTTCAGTTATTAGCCCTGTTCTTTTGGTAAATCTATCGGCAGCAAACCAGGATTTCCCAAAAGAACGATCCGCAGCAGCCTGACTTTTTGTATCTTTAAGTTGGTATTACCGAACTTGTGCCTAATAACTAAATGCAAAAAATCTACAATTGATTTGTTTTTATTTCTTAAGGTAAAAGGCATTTAAGAATACTAAAACTTGAATTAAAAGATGTAAATAAAATAGAATATATATAAAAGAGTATGAAATAACAAAAAGTTGAGTTTTCTACATCTGTGTGTTCCAAAATATTCATTTCAAAAATTATTTTATGTGTTTGACGATTCTTTTCAATAAAGCCTAGTACGCTGCTGATGCGAAACGAAATTTTTCGGTGGTCTTCACTAGGAGAGCGAAATGCTAACGAAAACCACAGCGGAAAAATATTTGCGGAGAGTTCTGTAAGCTGTCAAAAACAATTGACAAGTTGTAAAAAAAAAAGTAATTTTGTCACCTAATTATTTTTAGATGGAAAATTTTTTGTCGCCAAATTACTTTTAGATGTAATTTTCTTGAAATAATTCTTGGATTTAAAAATTGTTCTTGTTACACATAGAGGATTTAAAATAAAACTCAGAACCGTTTAAATGATGGAAATTAAGCAAATACTTTGGGACTTATTAACTGGTTTATCTGCCGATTTGATGAGATTTCTATCAATTTTAAGAAAATCAATGAAATAGGGAGGTAAACCGCTCTATAATTCGAAAACTACGTCCTTCATTGGGATGGTGTAAACGGTTATGAGTTCTAATTTATGGTTTCTTACTAATTTCGGATACCATTTTCAAGTCCAAGAATTATTTCAAAAAAATTATATGTAAAGGAAATTTGGTGACAAAAAAATACATCTAAAAGTAATTTGGTGACAAAACTACTTTTGGTTTTGTTAATGCTTCCTTTGAAAGTATGAAGTGCTGATTCTAAAATGATATCGCTCGCCTTTATTGGACAACCCGTTCCAAAGATATAGTTCCAAAGATATTCACTGTTCACCTTGAAATACATAATCTGAAAATACTTTGAAGTGTATCTTTGGAACGGGTTACCCTAAAAACTTGGTTGATACCTTTTTGTAATCTACTCTTGATGCTCTCAAAATCAGCATCAAAAGTTTTTATGTAGAAGCCTTATTGCAAAAAATCACTCTTGAAATACGCATATTTAGAATGATGTATGCGTATTCCTGGAGCTATTTTTTTTAATACAACTTCTTTGCAAAAAATGTTGATGCTTCCTTTGAAAGTATGAAGTGGTGATTCTAAAATGATATTGCTCGCCTTTATTGGACAACCCGTTCCAAAGATATAGTTCCAAAACTATTCACTATTCACTTTGAAATATATAATCTGAAAAATATAATCAGACTATAAATATAATGGACTATATCTTCGGAACGGGTTGTCCAATAAAGGCGAGCGATATCTTTTTAGAATCAGCACTTCATACTTTCAAAGGAAGCATCAACATTTTTTGCAAAGAAGTTGTATTAAAAAAAATAGCTCCAGGAATACGCATACATCATTCTAAATATGCGTATTTCAAGAGTGATTTTTTGCAATAAGGCTTCTACATAAAAACTTTTGATGCTGATTTTGAGAGCATCAAGAGTAGATTACAAAAAGGTATCAACCAAGTTTTTAGGATAACCTGTTCCAAAGATACACTTCAAAGTATTTTCAGATAATATATTCCAAGAGAACAGTGACTAGCTTTTAGAATATATTTTTGGAACGGGTTGCATTTTCACTTGTTCATCAGTGAGTTTTCTTAGTGGGTTTGTACTTGACCGCTCTGCTACGCTGCGAATGCTCTTTGATGGATTCCCATTTTAACTATAGGCCTTGCTTCCTCAATTAATACCAAAATCGAATGAATAGTAAAAATGCATGGCCTTATATGTCAAATCCAATTGACAAGTGACCAGTTTGCAAGGAACTTGATTTGCTATCAAACACACGAGCAGGGCATCTGCCATACGATGGTTCAATTACATTAAAAAACTTCGTCCAGAAAAGAAAAAGAAAGTAGCGATGGCAATGCGAGGTAAGTGATTTGTCATCATCTTCTTTCTATCAACACAACAAAGGACTAGCGAGGTCATCACCTGAAATTGTAGACTAAATAACAATGTCAATCCCGTACCGATTTTCACGAAGTAAACATTAAACAGATTATCTTAACTTGAGAAATAAGTTCTGGGGTATGGTATAAAATCGCCAATCAATGAGATCGGAAACAGGCTTTCTAAATAGAGGTGGGTATCGTTTAAGATGGGCTTTTTGCAACCAAACATTATTGTGGTAACGATGATTTCCTTAATTGTCGTCGGTGCAGCGGAAGGCCGCTTACCTTTGGCTTCCGGCCTGGATACATCTTGTCCCGACCAGGTCGGAAATTCATATTCGTACTGCCAGTAGCGGGCGGTCGATTTGATTTTTTCTTTGTGGCAATTGAGTTAATTTATGTGTTGAAAGTATGTAGTTAGAAATGGTGAGTGTTTTTTATATTTATATGGTGTCAAAGGTCGCATAGAATTTAAAAGTCGGAGTAACAAATGTATTTTAAAAATCATGACATGGACAGTTAATTGCAAAACAAACTACTGAATCTTGATTATAATATTTTTATTTAGTAGTCACTTAAAATAAATTAATTTTAAAAGGACATTGGTTATTTTTAATCTAAGCACTAGCACTAGGTATGAGAAAAGTCGATAGTTGGTTATAATCAGCACTCAAATGAAGTTCAGCTATATCTTGTTCGCCGATAAGATATGTGAAGGGTGTGCTTCTTTCCAACTTCCCATTTTCATTTTGCAGATTTAGTTTAGTCGATTTTAAAATTGGTTTTGATACAAAATTAGAATTGAATGTATTTTGAATAATTTAATACAGGAAATGCCCAGAAAAACCAGACACTAGAGAAAACACAAAGCCAAAGAAAAATCAAATAAGCATTACAAGAGCTTGACTTTTTTTTTATAAAAAAAATGAAATGTCAAAATTTCGCAAGCAATTAATGTGCAGGTCAATTAAATTGAGAACGAAAAGAGTGGAGAATTGTACTAAGAAATCTAGTACAGCTATCCACTAAAATTAAACATTTCTTCGTTCAGCAGCGTACTGGAAAACGAAAAGTAGAACGAAATTTTTCGTTCATGATTTCGTCGTGTCATTTTTGTATGGGATTTTTCGTTTCGCATCAGCAGCGTACTAGGCTTAAATCAGATCTTGTGGCAATGAAAGGCTATGTTTGCATTAGGGGTTTTTCTTTTTTCGCTCAGAGCAGAGCAATAAACAGAGTTCGAACACATAGATTATGCACTGAACATGCTCCAAACAGAGCGAGCTCTGAACACTGATATGTTCTTTAAACACACTTGAGCCACACATATCAGAATACATTTTCATTTTCAACCATAAAAAGCAATACCTACCCTTTTTTGTACACTGATACCCACCAGTTACAGAAAATCAACAAGCGATCTTCTTCTTTCGCCAACTTATGTATCTAATTATTTTTTTCTTCACATTTTCTTCTTGGCACACATGGCATTAGATGCGTTCAGCAATTTACTCACATGCTCAGTCAATTATGTTCGAGCATTTCGAGTGCGATCTACACATGTTCAGAACGAAAAAAGAAACAACATACTCTTGGAGATCTGCATGCTCTGAGTAAAAAAGAAACACAACGACAACTGAGCCTCTGCTCTGAACTATGAAAAACGCCTATTGTAAGCATTTTTTCACTGGCAGATCTTACAATATTGTCAGACCTAAAAGTCTGACTATTATCTATTAATGAGCCGACAATTAATTGTGTGTGTACATGGTTTGTAGAAAATCTACCACTATCTTACAATTTATTGTCAGAAGTTGGCATACCTATCACTAAATTGTAAGAGATTGGTAGATTTTCTACCAACCGTGTGCACACATAATTAATTGTCAGTCTTTTCAAACTATTCCCAGTTGATTTTTCAGAAAGTAAAAGCCGAAACTGGATTATAATAAAAGAAATCAATACATAATATTAAAAAAATATATATGTATATATATTAATCAAAACTAAAAACTGTAAACATATATTTTTTTATTATCAGAATCATTCTTCTATAACTATTCATTTTAACAAAAAAAAAACAACAATAATTCAAAAACTTTCAGTGCAAGTATTTTTGATAAACATTTCTATCTGTTCGCAACACTGCGCGACGTCCAAAATTACTTTAAATTTTCTAACAATAAAAAATGTATGATGCAAAAAAAACTACATCTTACAATATTTTTGTTGTCAGAAACGTCAGACAACGATAAAAATTGTGAGGCCTGGCAACAAATTGTGCGTGTACACGATTATCAGATAGAATTTCTGACAATTAATTGTAAGACTACACGATTGTCAGCTAGCGTACTTACGATTGTAGGATTTCTAACTGTTGGATGCTGCCATTCACAACGCATACCAATCTCTATGAACATACATACCTTCGTCAAATATTTGATGCTATGTAGTTTGACATAAAAGTAAAATGTATTGTCAAAGGTTAAATGAAAAAAAAATATTCATTATTAAAAACAACCATTTAAGATTGAGTTTGCCTTTTTATTTTATAAATTAGAATTTTCTACCCAAACATTAGTCCTTCGAGTCATTCTTTTATTTAAAAGAAATTAAGTACAAGCTACCCAGAAGAAATTGTGAAGTTTTCAACCACAACAATTTTTGCCAAAATTAAAGACATTTAGCCGACATTTTGTCGCATATTTTCTTAGTTTTCCTTTTAATAATAACTTACTACACTGAACAAATTGAAACAAAGTTTAAATTAAAATTAAAATAACAATCACAATTTACAAAGAATTAAAACTAAGAAATAAGTAAAATAAAATACAGTCCAATGGTGCACAATTCAACGGTTTACGATTGGGTCAAGAAGCCGCAACAACTGTACACGGCCCGCACTCCAGTTAACCACAGTCATCCAACGATTTTATAAACCGCAAAGACCACCAAGTAACCGACGTGCACCAAAATCCACCACGAAGTCCACCAAAGTCCACCCAGCCAAGCATCGCCAATCAAAAAGAAAGTGAGTAAAAAAAAAACATTTACTTTTAATTTAAATTAAATACATACATACATTATACACAAATAAATACATATATTATAATAAAATTAACGCTGCAAAACTCATCAAAACTACAAGCAATCAAATTGCAAAAGATCTTGAAAATTTCAAGAAAACTGTTGCACCCGAACGCAGGACTAAGAACTATGTCTCAAAAAGACTAGAAACGTTAGAAAAATATTGGAAAAGCATCGGAAGTCACTACGAAGTAGCTATTTGCAGTGATGATATTAAAGCAGATGTTTTATCAGCAACAGAAGTACATTACAAAGAAAGCTAATGAAACATATACACTGTACCGATCACTGCTTTTGGATGAATTGGACAAATTTGCTGCAATTGTGAAAAAAGAAGAGTCAAATTTAACCATGCAGAAGACAAGCAATGTAAAACAGCATGATGTAAGACTCCCAAAAATTCAACCACCCACTTTTACGGGAGAATACCAAAATTGGCGGTCTTTTCACGACCATTCCCTTTCATTGGTACACAATAATGCTGCTCTGACAAATATCGAAAAGCTACATTATTTAAAGTCTTGTTGTAAAGAAGGTGCAGGTACTTTGTTGGAACATATTAGCGTAGATGACGCAAGCTATGAAAAGGCTTGGTACTTGTTGTCGTCTCGATACGATTTTGAACGAATTCTGGTGAATAACGAACTCAAGTTGTTTTATGATTTACCAGTTGTCCGAGAAGAAAGTTCGAAAGGAATTCGAGAATTGCTCGACAACACAACAAAAATATTACATGCATTAAAAAATTTAGGTCTACCAGTGCATGAGTGGGATGCAATTATAATATTTTTGCTTTTAAAGAAACTACCGACCTCAATACAATCAAGGTGGGAAACAACACTTGGAACTCAAAAGGAAATTCCAAAATTCATAGAATTTTCAGACTTCCTAGAAACAAGGTTTCGAACTTTGGAAATGATTGATGAGCAAAATCCTGAGAAATTATCATCGATTAAAAGGCAAAAGAATGTATTTCAGATAAACACAGGTTTTTCTGAAGAATTCAAATGCAAATTGTGCCATAATGGTGTACATTCATTAAGAACATGTTCAAAATTTTTAAAAATGGATGTTAGTTCTCGACACCGTATTGTCAAAAAACTTGGCAATTGTTTTAATTGCTTGGCGTACAGCCACAGAACAAATAATTGTATGAGCAATAAAACTTGTCATTTTTGCCAAAGAAATCACAACTTTCTTCTACATTTTGGCAACACAGGCAATGCAAATCATCAACCTTATCCAAATTCCTTACATAAAAATTCAGTCACACAACCATACACACAGTCTAATCAAAGTCTACACAACACAAACACGAATTCACTCAATAATACACAAGTACCATCAAACTCACGCAATCATATACATCAAAATAATCAAAATTCAAATAACCATTCAAACAACACAAATCACAACAAACATCCAACTCAAACACATCATATAACAACGGAAATCAACCCAAATGCTCAAGCTTTTCAACCATACGATTTACCAGCTTCCACATCTGGTAATTGTTACCATTTAAATGATGTTAGAAATGCACACATTTTACTAGCAACAGCAATAATTCATGTTAAGTCAATCCATGGAACTTATTGCAAGCTCAGAGCATTAATTGATCCTGGATCTCAGGCATCTTTTATTACTGAATCTGCAGCTCAAACATTGGGATTGAGGAAATACCCTACTTTCTTTGACGTTACTGTCTTAGGACAAAACAAAAGCGGTTCATGCATAAATTATATTGAACTGAGTTTAAGGTCAACTTGTTCTGAATTTACAATCTTGACAAAAGGGTACATCTTCAAAACTTTAACGGGACTACTTCCAAACCAAAACATTAGGACACATAAACTCGGTCATATGCAACGCTTAGAACTTGCCGACCCGATGTTTTATATGCCAGCCAAAATTGACTTGTTGCTAGGCAGCGATGTTTATTGTGAAATAGTTTTACCGGATATTATCAGGGGAAAGGAGCCTATTTCTCCAATAGCCCAAAAAACAGAATTTGGTTGGATTATTCTAGGCAAAACACCTATAGAAAGAAGAAATTCGGTACAAGTTTTCACTCAATTCATTGACATAGACACACAGATAAGAAAAGTTTGGGAAATTGAGGAATCCCCATATGATAAGAAGGAATTGGAAGAAGATGTTTCCTGTGAGCAACACTTTTTAAACAACACTAAAAGGTTGCCGGGAGGACGCTTTGAAGTTTCATTACCATTCATAGGAAACCATCGTCCGGAACTCAATTCAACGCAAACAAGTACATTTAAAATGTTCCTTAGGCAAGAATAAAAATTAAACAACAACCCTATGCTACACAAACAATACAAAGACTGCATGTTAGAATATCTAAAATTAAAACAAATGGAAGAAGTGGATATAATTCGTGATACAAAATTACAATCACCTTTTCACTACGTGGTACCACATCACGCAGTAGTTAAAGATTCCAGCACAACTACGAAATTGCGTTTAGTTTTCAACGCTTCTTTCAAAACACAAGATGGTAATTCGCTCAACGATCATTTGTTGACGGGACCAAAAACTCAAACTGACATCGTATCAATCGTTCTAAGATGGAGAATACACAAAATCACATTCACTGCTGACATTGAAAAAATGTACAGACAAATTAAGATCAATCCAGATGATGCGTATTACCAACTTATATTTTGGCGGGAAGATCAATCTACAAAATTAATGTTTTGATGTTCGATACTGCCCCAGCACCATATTTAGCAAACCGGACACTAAAAAAGTTAGCCTCTGATGAAGAATCCAAATTTTCATTAGCAGCAAAAATGATTCGAGAGGATATGTATATCGATGCTTTGGTATCAGGTGCTGACTAATTAGAAGAAGCCAAGGAAAAATACAACCAAATTTCAGCTGGTTTTCATCTAAGAAAATGGATGAGTAATGAAGAAGAGTTTCTCAAACCAATACCAGAAGGAGATCGAGAAACAAAAGTATCACTCAAGCTTGAATCTTTGGATCAACTGAAAACTCTTGGTATTAGCTGGTATCCGTCAACTGATTCTTTCTCTTTTCAAGAAATCGCTACAGGAGAAATCATAACTAAACGCACCATTCTTTCAACTATTGCACGCATTTTTGATCCACTTGGATGGATTGCACCATGTGTCATAATGGAGAAGATACTTATGCAGCAACTTTGGTTGAGTTGTGTTTCATGGGATGAAAACATAACAGTTGAACTTCAACAAGAATGGCTTTCCTTTCGAGAAGATTTGAAAAATCTGCAAAACATTCGTATTTCGAGATGGGTTAATACAGAAAACAATGTTCAAAACATCGAATTGCATGGTTTTAGTGATGCATCAACAAAAGCATATGGAGCTGTAATTTATCTCCGAATTTTGAATAACAACTGCATACACACCCATATTCTTATAGCTAAGACGAAGGTTGCTCCAGTCAAAACTATATCTTTGCCAAGATTAGAATTGTGTGGAGCTGTTCTGCTAGCAAAACTTCTCAAACACGTCCAAGACGTTTTACCATTCGAAAGAATTCCAAGTTTTGCGTGGACGGATTCCACCATAACTCTGTTGGATAACTGCGTTGCCAACAAGGTGGAAGACCTTTATTGCCAACAGAGTTACCGAAATTCAGCTTCTTACGAATGTAAGTATTTGGAAGCACACTCCTACAAAATTAAACCTAGCAGATTTCGTTTCACGAGGAATGTTGCCATCCAAATTAATTCACAATGACCTCTGGTGGAAAGGACCACCATTTCTTCAAGAAAAGTGGGAGTTCGTATGCCCAACGCAGCCAACAACACTTTACACCGAAGAAGAAGGAAAAAAGGAAGTACAAGTACATACAAACATAGAAACCGCGCATACAATTTTAGATGTCTTATCAAGACATTCGAAAATTAGCAAAATTCTGAGAATAAAACGTAAACAGATTCATTCATAATTTAAGAACTGATAAAACCCAAAGAAGAAGATCTGCACTTTCACCCGAGGAATTAGAAATTGCTTTACGTATAATCTTACGCAATGTACAACAACATATGTTTACTGATATTAATACGAAGTCAACAAAGGGTAGTAAAACAAAAGTCAATAAATCGTTAAATCTATTCACTGATCAATGTGGTATCATTCGAATCGGTGTGGTAGACTTGAAAACGCCACACTAACATACGATCAAAAACACCCAATAGTACGAGTATTAAAGCCTAACCACAAGATAGCAAAACTTATAATCGAAGACGCTCATGAAAAAACACTTCATGGTGGTATACAACAAGTTATTTCATATATTAGAAATAAATATTGGATTTTCAATTTAAAACGAAATGTTAAAAAATATCTTGGCCGTTGTATTATCTGTTTTAAAACAAAACCAAAGACGATGCAACAATTAATGGGGAATTTAACAGCCCCTAGAGTAAACATATCCCGACCATTTACCCATACTGGAGTTGACTATGCGGGACCTATTGAAGTTAAAGCCTGGAAAGGAAGATGTTCAAAAGGATATAAAGCATATTTCGCTATATTTATATGCCTATCAACCAAAGCCATGCATCTCGAAGTTGTAACCGATTTAACCACGCAAGCATTTATAGCCGCATTTCGACGTTTCACATCAAGAAGAGGAATGTGTTCTAAGCTATACAGTGACTGTGGAACCAATTTTCAAGGAGCCAATGCAGAGCTTCAAAAGATGCTCACAGCAGCGAATTGTAACTATACCGACATTGCCAACTCAATATGCCAATTGGGAACAAAATGGAATTTCATTCCTCCTGCTTCTCCTCACTTCGGTGGATTGTGGGAAGCAGGAGTGAAATCCGTAAAATACCATTTGCGAAGAATTGCCCAAAACCAAGCTCTTACATACGAGGAACTCAGTACGCTTCTTATACAAATAGAAGCTTTTTTAAACTCGAGACCCCTCTGTCCAGTAACAGATAGCTTAGAAGACTTCAATGCACTAACTCCAGCACATTTTTTGATAGGCACGTCAGGATATATAGTTCCAGAGTCGGATTTGACAAATGAAAAAATTCGTTACCTTGATAGGTGGAAGCAAATACAAGCCGCCCTGCAAACGTTTTGGAAGGAATGGAGCGGCGAATATCTCACCAGACTTCAAAACCGACCGAAATGGTTTAAGCAGGAAGAACAGCCTAAAATAGGAGACGTCGTATTACTACGTGATAAAAGGTTCCCACCATCGAAATGGCCTTTGGCAAGGATAGTAGAAACATATCCAGGCCGAGACAACTTAGTTCGAGTGGTCAAAGTAAAGACCCAAACAGCGAATTCAAACGACCCATCACAAACATTTTTTTTTTTTTTTAATTTTTTTTTTTAATTTAATTCATTTTTAATTAATCTTCACTTATAACTATCCTAAAGCTAGACAAAAATGTTTAAAACTAGCCTAATTATCAATAACTTACAACTAATTTACTGGCCCTTTCCGGGCGCTCTAAACTAAACTATATCTCTTAATACTAATGTCTTTCGACCTAAAAACTATTTTAATTAAATCTAATTATTTTATTTTTATTTAACCAAGAAAATTTTACTACAAAAACTTAGTATCAGATGATTTTAAATTTTTACCTAGAACAACCTAAAGCTAGACTAAAAATAATTAAAGCTAGATACAACTTATACTAACTAAAAATAACTTAAGCTACTTAAAATACCTAAAAATACCCAAAACCACTTAAAAACTAGAACAGCCACAGCAGCATTTTTCGTTTTAAATTTTTTTTTGTTTATATTTTGTATACGTATGCAGACACACAACAACATGCCACCTACACATACATGTATATACGTTCATACATATACGCACGCACATACATATACAGCCGCGCAGATGCATGCACCTATGCCTCCGCATACATATATATATATATATATATATATATATATATATATATATATTTTTTTTTTTTTTTTGGCGCCACCCCGACTGTTCCTTATACCTAATTTCCCTAAATCTATGTAAGTCGGCCAAGACATACATTCTTAATCGACTTTAGCTATCAAACTGCTGTTCAGAGAGCCACCAGAACTGGTTCTCTTGTTTCGCCCTATCCCTTCGGTCCCGATCGGACACAGTCCTACTGAACCGAAGGCGCTCTTCTCCACCTTGAGCGATGACGTCTCGACCATAAAGGAGTCGCCTATCTACAGTTTTACGACTGACGTGGTAGATAAGCGGAACGGCCATTCTATCCTGTATCAGCCCTCGACTGTCTAAATAGAGGAATGCCTCGGGAGGGATGTAACCACTTAACCGCGAACTCTCAAAATATTCGTTATTGGGGTAATAAGCCCCAAAAATTAAGCTGTTAGTTGAGGCCATCGCACTTGCAACGTGACCCCGAATCAGCTTAAACAAAAAATTATCTATTCTGTTTATGTTGGCTCCGTTGTATAGAACCTGGTTGGAATAATATCTTGTGTACTCCGACTCTGGTGTTCTGTGTAATCCAAGGCAACGTCTAAGACATTGCCTCTCAAACACCCGAATCTCTTCCATTTGAGATGGGGCAACGTTGAACCACACCGGGCATCCGTAGGCAATCATCGGCCTGATGTAGCAAATCACCTTTACCCTGCTGTCAAGACGGCTGCTATAAAACAGTCGTTTTGTCAAGGCAAAGGCTTCCCTAGCCCTAGCCAAAGCAGCACCTATATGTCTGTCGAAATACAGGTACTGATCCAACCAGATGCCAAGGTACTTTACTACACTTACTCGCCAGTGGATGTCCATGTGGCCCTACGATCACCAGCTTGCGCCAGTTCTTTCTCTTATCCCTTGAGGCGCTAGACAACGGAGTCCTAAACAAAATAGTTTCTAATTTCTGGAAGTTGATTTTCATCTTTTCCAGTCATCACAATGTCGCTGAATCTTGTCGAAGTCACTCTGCAAGAGACTTTTGATGACCTCAACTGTATTAGCTGTTCTGTACGCAATTAGATCGTCGGCGTACGCAATTGCCTGAGTTAGACTATCAGATTGCTGGTGTAAATGCTGAATAGAATCGGCGAGTTAACCGCTCCCTGCTGAAGACCATTATTAATATTAAAAATTGCGGTAGAAGTTACATTGCCACTCTTGACAACAAACTTTCTATCATTTAGCATGGCATAAAGCATATAAAATAGAGGTTTCCTTATACCTAGTCTGGATAGCTTTAGATAGAGACCTTCTAACCATACAGTTTCGAAGGCCTTCTCCAAATCAACCAGACAGACACCCGTACTGCACTGCTTTTTAGTTTTGTTCCATTGGATATCAGAAACTAGTTTAGACGCGGCATGAATTGTGTCATGTCCCGCCTTAAAACCGAACTGATTATCCGGGATGATATTTTTGTCCTCCGCCCACTTGAACAGGGCTCTATTAATAACCTTTTCAAATACTTTGCTGATACTCGGAAGAAGACTTATCGACCGGAGATTCGCCGGATTGGAGTTGTCCTTTCCCTTTTTTGGGAGAGGGTGCACCACAGCTGTCTTCCACCGCACTGGATAATATGCATTATTCAGCGCGTTGTGAAACAGTGTGGTATGAATGTCAACTGCTTCTTGAGGTAAATGTCGTAGTACAACGTTGGATATACCATCGACTCCTGCAGACTTCTTTTTCTTTAATGAATCGAAGATGAGCTGGAGCTCATTCTTCGAAATTAACAGGGGACTGGGGCCATTTCGGTCGGCGATTATGGCGTTTGCCAAATTTTCATCATTAAACCCGGTAAAACCAAGGTTCTCAGATCGGCATTCGCTTATATCGTTTCGGAGCCATAAGTGATGAAGCAGAGCTCTGTTCTCCAGGTCGTGATTTGGGCGAATGCTAGCATTCACCTTTTACACTTGCTCGAAAGCAGCCCCCACAGCCTCCACTCTCTCCTGCGGCTCTTCGACTATATAGAGGCCATCGTCCAATACGGCATCCTCTGGGTCTATGCCTGCTGTCAGAAGTACGTCTCTGTTCTCTGTCGTCCTCTGGAGCTTAAGACACGGAAGATCGTTTTGATCCTTTCTTCTAAAAATCTTATTAATTTTTGGGAACATACTTGGGTCGCTAGAGTTAACGGCACGAATTTTATTGTCCCAGAACAAATTAATAGCCAACCTATAATTTTCTTTTATCAATTGGTTGATGTTTTTGATGGCCGACTTCAGTGTCCTAATCTCCAGATCTCGTGTATCAGTAAACTGTCTGTACAAGCGTTTTAGTCTTGTTAGAAGTCCACTTTTTTGTCTGTGAAGTGCGTCAATTGTCGCGTTACGGTATGTGTCAGTTGCTTTACGATCTTTGTATTTCGGTATTGTTCTGTTCATTGTTCGTAGAATCGTTTCATCAATTTGTTCTAAGTATCTGTCGATTTCAGTATTTGTTAGGTTCCTGTCATTTGGTGGGGATATACCATTTGAACGTAATTCACTCAATAAGGCATTGGAGAAACGTGGCCAGCGCACCTTACTGCAATTGTAAGTATGCACAGGCACATACTCCTCCAACTCCAGAAGCTGGTTCGGAAGTTGTATTTTTTTTTTTTTTTTATAATCTACACGCGCTCAAGGGATTATGAATACCCTTTAAATGTTTCAACACAGCGCGGGCGTGAGGGTGAGGTTAAGGAAGAGAAAGAATGATAGGAAAGATGTGTGGCGTGATATTCGGAGACTGTAGGTGGTTGTTGTGTCAGATTTTATCTCCAGGGATGGCGGCTGAACTAATGCGGAGAAATTTCCGTGTCTTATTTATCGGTGTCCCTTATAATTCGCATTAATTTTTTTATCCTTTTGTCATATTTTATCGGTATACTAGTTTTGCTCAATCACATGTTGTTAGTGTTATGCCTAAACAGCATGTAATGAGTAAACCAGCAACTCATTGTATGACAATTATTTTTAGAATTGGTTTTAATGGAAAATAAGAAGACATAGACTACGGCAGGGATCGAACCTGTGACCATGAGGTTGACAGGCGAACACACAACTATCGCGCCACGGCCACCCCAACGGCGGCGAGTCCGCAGTGGTCACTGTCGTACTCGATCGTTCGTAAACAATTTCTTGGCCGTTGACCCACAGCGTCAGTAATTGTTAGTCTTGCGTCTTTAAGCAATAGATCCAGATAGGAACCGCTTCTTGGGATCGATGGCCTGTCTGTGGCAGAAGATCGATGCGATACTCAAGGTTGTATCAACCCATCCAATTAAATAGATGGTTACCTCGAGGATTTTGTATTTGATTTCCCCAATCTGTGTGCTTGGCGTTTAAATCATCCGCCAATATATAGTAATTCTCTTCCGAGCTCAATCATAAGCATTCAAAAAGCTTTTCAAGCTCTGTTATAAACTGTGTGGGCTGAGGTGTTTCCGGTGCATAGGCAGCGATCAAATACATTCGCTTCCCCTGTTGGAGATGAATGCATATGATGCATGCCTCTAACGTCCGAAATTTACGCACATCACTATTATATATTACCTTATGACTAATGCCCTTATGTATAAAGATAGCGACGCCCCCTCCTTGAGTGGAGTTGGGTCGGTCTCTCCTTACGATATCGTAATTGTTGTTAGTCAATTTATGTTTCTGGTTAAGCTTAGTTTCGCTAGCCATAAACACATCTGGACTTATGTCTTTAAGCAATTGGAATAAATTCGCTCTACGTTCGGTCCTAATCAATGAATTTTCATTCACAGCTAGGATCTTAAAGGGCCTCTCCGGCAGCGCGCCCTTAACCTCTAAGTTGCGTTAAGCTCGGCAAAACAGAGTAGAGATAATCCACCCTAGCCGCCTGCTCCCTGATCTGGTTTTGGAGGCCGTTCAACTGGCCCTGGATGGCCAGTAGAACACCCATAATATCCGCCTGTGCCGCAGGCGCCTTAGGCACGGGGGCCTGTTGGGCGACCTTTGGTGTAGACTGTACCGTGCTTCCCCTTCCTGACGCCATTTGGGCGTATGAAATTTGGGGGTTGACGGGCGCTGTTGTAGGAGGGCGCACTGTTGGACGCTTTTCTACCACTGTTTGCTTTGCTGCTTTATTGTTCTTTATAAGCTGAAACGTCGTTCATCCCCGATAATTAGCGGGGTGTCCGCCGCCTCGGCAGAGTACACATTTAAGCTGGGTCCTATCTTCGACCCGTTCCTTTCCTAACTTGCATTCATCTGCATTGTGGTTCTCCCCACACTTAACGCAGCGTGACTGCATTTCGCAGTTTGCTGCGGCGTGGCCGAACCTTTGGCAGCGCATGCATTGAAGCATGTCGCCGCACCTTTTTAATTTGTCCCAAGTTACAACCTGGTAGTTGAGGACGGATATACTCCTCAAACTATCCAGTTTGCTGCTGGGTGAGAGTTGAACAAGGAAGAAGGGAAGACTCCGCTTCTCCCGCCTAGCTCTAACTGTAGCGAACGGCTTGACCCCGATAAAGTCGAGATCGTCATTCGCTTTTTGGCAGAGTTCATTTAAGAGCACCTGTGGTTCCGTGCAGGAATCTATGCCCTTCAAAAGGACTGTTTGATATTTTTCGGTTTTAGGGGTGAAACTAAAGAATTCAGTAGTAGTTTCTTTTAGCAACTCTTTAATTTTTTTGTGCTGTTCCAGTGTGAAGCACTGGATAGCATGCCTGTCGTTGTTTAATCTTTTAATAGTAAAATTTTGACCTATGGTCAACTTACATAGATTTATGGTATCCTGTAACTCCATTTTATAAGTATTTATGGGTGGCACCTTTTATTTTTTCGTAATCGGTGGCTGTGGCTGCTGCTGCTGAGACTGACTTTTCTGCTGCTGTTGATTCTGCTGCTTTTGAATCTGCTGCTGCTGTTTTTCTTGCGGTTGTTTCTCGGCTTGTGTCTGCTGCTGTTGCTGTTGTTTTTGCCGTTGTTGTTTTGGCTGCTGCTGTGGCTGTTGTTTTTGCCGTTGTTGTTTTGGCTGCTGCTGTGGCTGTTGTTTTTGTAATTGTTCGTTTTGCTGTTGTTGTTTTTGTTCCTCGATTTCTTTCGGTTGTTTGGCTCTGCGCGCTTCTAGCTTGGCCTTAAGTTGGCTTTTCAAACTTTGGATTTCTGCCTCCATTGTTTCAATTCGAGCGACAATTCTTTGTTCCTCGTCCTCCTCAGATGACGCCTCTGATGTGGAGAGGTTCACGAAGGCAGTACTATTGCCTGTCGTGAAGTGCCCTTCTCCTTCCTCAGACATATATTCAATATCCTCTTCGGGTGAAGTGTCTAGCTGGGTTTGTCTTGCTGCCTCTGACGTCTCGTCTATATCGGACGTATGCACCCCAGCTGGCAGCTATGCTAAGGTGGCCGTGGATCTCCTCTTTACCAAATTTGGTGCGCACTTGATCCTCTTTCTGCGCTTTGGATTAGCATCGGATGATGTTGTCGTTGTTGTTATTGCTGTTGATGTTGTTGCTGCAGACACACTGCTTGTAATTGGAACATTTTTCGATGTTCCCTCAGCTGATGCCATCGCTGGCCTCATTGGCCCTAGGACACCTTTCGATGCCCCGGTGCTTAAGCTCCTCCTCCTTTGCTCGTTTTCCCAACCAATAAAGTTTTCCACTTCAGGGTTGTGAAAAAAAGCAGCTAAAGTTTTGATGCCCGGCTGGGAATCGAACTGGCGACCCTCGGATTCTCGGTCGGCCACTCTAACACTGTGCTACTGCACCACTTATGGAATGTTGACTTAATGTAAAACTTAAGCTCACACACGAAATTTAATTTGGAAAAACTGGGAAGCCGAAAACGTGTTAACACCTCCACAGTACGAGATCGACTGTGTCACAAAAATTTGTCCTCTACCATCGAATGACAACGCAACAGAAAATACAATTATATAAATAATCGAATTTAAAAATGAATCAAAATAAAATATCGAATTAAGATAATTGAACAACATAATACATTCACTTAACTGAAAATAACCAATTCTAATTCAAAAGACAAAATCAGATGAACCTATCTGAAACTCAAATCAGAAAAGTTAAAATCAACAAAATGAAATCAACACTAATATGAATTAAGAAACCCAACTCAAGAACTACAACCGAACACACGAACATACAGTCCACTGAAGAAAATGAAAGAAACCTAACCATTTAAACAACATAAAACAAAACATACTAAATTCACTCAAAACCACTCATTCGTAGGAATCCAAAGATTATAAAAGAAAAACAAAAATAGTTTCAAATAAACAAATAACATCATACACACACATTAACACGTAAAAAAACAACTAAAACATTCGTCAAACTCAACTCAAAATCATATAATAAATATTGTTTAAGTCGGAACTATTTTGCTCCGACTGTCTGGACAGGGTACATAAACCTTGACCAGAATGAAGATTATACAAAAAGGTTCTTGTACATTTTGTATACTGCGGAAGAAGGAATAGTTGTGATTATATTAATGCCCCTTACCACTGGTGGGGGGAAGCAATAATAATAAGGAGACCAAACAACCTTTTGATCATAAAATTATAAATTTTATTAGCTTACAATACTATTTATACAAAAATTTTGATTACTTAGCTAAATTTATAAACAACTAAAATATACAAAAAATAATATGATACAAAAAAATAAAAGGAAATATAATACATTTCTGTCAGGTATGTTTTGAGCATGAATGAAGAAAAAAAAGAAACTGCTGACTACTGTGAGAAAATTATTATTTGCATTTGAATTGATGCATATTGAAAAATGTGAAAATAAAGCATACAGAGAAGCTGTTGCTGTTGCTGTTAATTAAACAGAGAAGCTGTTGTAGGGTAATAAATATTGTAAATTGTTGGTATATGATAATCGGATGGATTAAAATATACATTCTCCGCCCGTTGAACTATGTTCAAAACTATAGAACCATTTCGAATGTTATGTTGTTGGGATTCTTGTCGTTGAGGTCTTCTTTTTTGCAGTCGAGGTTGCCCCGGATGTCTGCTGAGGTTCTGCTGGGCTTTCGTTCGTCTTTGGAGATTACCGTCTTGTATTTGCAGTAATAGTAGTGTGACCATCGTAACAAGCAGATCAGTATTATGATGGATAAGATTAATGCGTAGTAGCTCACTGTAAATTGGTGCACATTGTTTTGATATGTTATTGAAGGCAATGCATTCGTAATATTTATGAGTTCTTGCTTGAGTGCATCCAATTCCTCTAGATGTTTTCCGTACGGCAAGGTTTCATAACTTGTTGTAGTCAAATTGTCGAGTGAGGCATAATTGGATAGATTTGCAGCTGGAGAGAGTGACATCCTAAAGACCGTTCTTTGTATGAAGATGCCACGCAAGGTTATGAAGTCATCTTTAATAACGCAGCCAGGTTGAATTCTGTCTGCAGGTAGATTTCCCATTTGTTGTGACAGCAGCTTTGGTGTGGCGCGAGCACATTCGACACACTTGTGCAGCACTGATCGAGCAAGCGTCTTTCCTTTCACTGCCCAAATGCTCTGCCTTGCAATAGAGAGCATGGTTTGTGGCCCAACATGATTGTTGTCCTCGTGAATTGAAACAAATAACATTTTGGTGAACGTGTGATTATATGGTATCAGTATGGGATGCTTAGCGTCATATGGCAATGACGATGCTTCTAAACGCCCACCCACACGAATCAGCCCTTCTTCGTCCAGAAAGGGTGTCAGGCTCTTGTATGGGCTTTTACTTGGTACTTCACCCTCTGCCTTCAGTTGTGTAATTTCCTCCTTAAATTGGTCTTGCTGCATTTTATTGAAGATGTTCTTTTTTGCCTGAACTAGTTCTGAAACCGATAGGGGACCATTTTTCAGCTTGATTTCTGCCACCTTCAACTCAATTTCTTCATCTGACAATTCTTCTTTGTTTTTCTTGATTTTGGTTATTAGCGCCTTTTGTCTTAGGTTGTGGACGTATCTTAGTATAAAAGCGACTATTCTTTCCGCAAATTTGAAGGAATTTTTATGGTTGAGTGCAGTTAAAAATCCTTCTTGATGCGAGTGTGACTTGTGAACAGCGATTCCCACAGATAGGTTCTCGTCAATTCGTTTGTGTTTAGGTGGCCAAATTGAAGTGCCTCCATGTAGAAACTTTGGTCTGTAGAACCAAATGTTGCAATATTGGAGTCGTTCAGGCGCTATCCCACGTGAAAGCACGTCAGCCGGATTTTCCTTTGAGGGGACATGATGCCATTGCTGAGGTATTGTATTTTGTTAAATACGCGATACTCGATTAGCAACAAAAACAGGTAGGGAGGCGGATGATGACGAATTAATCCAAGCAAGAACAATTTCCCAGTCTGTCCATAAAAATGTTGCGTTATTATGAATCTTCAGGTCTTTTTGCAAACGAAGCAGGAGCTCAGTGGCAAGGCAGGCGGCACATAGCTCCAGTCGGGGAATAGTTGCTTGCTGTGTTAATTTTGATTGTTTTGAAGGTGCTACTCTTGATTTAGAGCATAGTAATCGCACCGTGATAGTGTTGTTACTGCTAACTGATCGGACGTATACTGCTGCTCCATATGCCTTCTCCGAAGCGTCCGCAAAAATGTGATATTGTGTGTTTTTTGGGTTTCTATGTGCAAATATGTGCCTATCAATTTTGATATTGTTCAGAGATTGTAGGCCTTCACGATACTTAAGCCATGTCGTCTGCATTTCTTGGGGTAATGCTGCATCCCAGTCAAGTTTTAATTCCCACAGTTTCTGGAGAAATATTTTTGCGACGACGACCACCGGAGCCATGATGCCCAGTGGGTCAAATACCCAAGTCGAATAAAAGATTTCAGCACCAATTAGCAAATCTATTGGTCCTGGCCGATTGAATTGTGAATCAGCCAAAACAAGATTATTTGGAATATTCCAGGCAGATGTACTGATAGGCCTTGATGGCTGTGGTGAAATTATTTTTGAAAGAATGTGTGCTTCCATTCGGGTAGAGAATCCGTTGATTTTTGAGCTTATTTCGACGCTAATTCTTCGAAGAGATGCCTGCTTGCTTTGGCCGATACCTTCAACACATAACGTCTCATAAGTCTCCTTCAGACCTAATGATTTTGCTAGTTTGTCTGTTATTAGATTGATCTGTGATCCCGAAACCAACAAGGCTCGGCATGCTACTTGCTTTCCGGTTTGGCACTTTAGATGGACAATGGCTGTCCCCAGTATCACGCTTGAAGATTTGTGTGGTTTGCTTTCAACACTGGGATTAGTTCCCGCTGCAGAAGTGCAAAGGCTTGTTGAGTCTCCGGTGGTAATTGTGTTGCCAGGTAATGATGACACTTTCAAATTTTTGGACCTGGCTGACTCATCCAAATGAAGAAGTGTATTGTGTTTCTTTTGGCATTTGGTGCAACATCGGGAAGAGCAAGTGTTTGAAGCATGTCCCGATCTTAGGCAATTTGTACAGTGCCTTGATTTTTGCACCAAGTTTAAGCGCTGTGACGCACTTAGTTGCAGAAACTTCTCACAGGAGTACAGCTGATGGTTACCCTTGCAGGAGATGCATGCAGATTTTGTTGCCACCAGTGCCGTATACGCCTTGTCGGGTCTTGGCCTCTGTCGTTGATCTTCTGAACCCTTTCCTTGGCTTGACGCTAGTGCTTCTAGGGATTGAAACCGCGTCTCAAGGAATGACATGAACTCCTTCAAAGATGGCAACGCCTTTGGTTGCTTGAGCGAATGCTCCCAAAGTTGGAGCGTATTACTGTTCATCTTTTTTATCAAAATGACCATCAGCAGAGGGTCCCAATTGTTAGTGTCTACACTTAAATCCTTCAAACTGAGCAAGCACTCTTGTGTGGTGTCATGCAATGCTTTTATTGCTTTTGAACCTTCACTGTGAATGGCAGGTTGCATTAGCAATATCTGTATGTGTGCCGTTGCAAGTAGCCTAGGATTGTCATATCGATCCTTGACTACTTGCCATGCTGCACTGTAGTTCTCATCGGACGTGGAGAAATGCCTTATTAGGTTCTCTGCGTCACCTGCTAGTGTCGTCTTCAGGTAGAATAGCTTCTGGCAGTTTGCAATGTCTTGCTTGTGTACTAGTTCAGTGAATAAATCACTGAACTGCTTCCATTTCGTGTAATCCCCATCAAATTTAGGTAAGGTTATTTTTGGTAGTTTGAGGGCATGATGGTGTGTGCTTGCTGTAGGAAGATTACTAACTGGATTGGATGGTATTGCGTTCTGTGTGGCGAACTTCTCCAATCTCTCGTTCAAAGAAATCTGGAAATCTTGCACATCATCTTCCAACGTGTAGAATTCCTCTACGTTGTATCCAGCTCGTCGTGGATCTTCCGAGAGCTCGTGAATTAGACGATGAGTTTCTTGAGATCCATCCAGTGTTTTTGCAGCGCGTTCAATTTTACGCTACAAAAAGTTGAACTCCAAGCGTCTTTCGCAGTGGTTTTGAGACCTTTTAACAAACGCTGTAACGACTTCGTTGTTGTGCCTTGCCTTCTTATGACTCTTGTTAGATCAGATGCCGGGGCTTCTGCGAGCTGCTTTAGTTCTGTTGATGTGTGTGTGTCATCTTTGTTTTTGTGGCCTGGTAATCCATCATCAGCACCAGCTGACTTCATTGAAGGGTCGCTGTCGCCATCTATAGGCGATCTTGATTCCAAAATATGCTTAAGATCAATGTACGCGTTTTTGACCTTCTCGTATGTGTTAGCTTGCACATACGGAGTGTCTGCCTTCACATGAGCCTTTATCTGGTCATGATTGCCAGCGAACTCTAACCAGAGAGCTTCTAATGTTCTTAATTTCTTGGCCTTGTACTCGGCCGTTTTTCGATCGGGACCATCTTTGCCAACATTGCTCTTGAGTCTAATCAACTCGTCCGTTATGGCCTTCTGCCTGCCCACGATGGCAAACACCTTCATTTCATCCATGTTGATTATTTGTGTGTTCTACCTTCAAGATGAAACAGGAAGCTTGCTGCTGATATCCACGTGCTGGTGGATTTTGAAACGCAGGAACTCAGGAACTCTCGAACCTTGTTAATATCGTTAATATCCACCAGTTGGTGGATTCTGGAACCAGGAACTCAGGAACTCTCGAACCTTGTTAATATCCACCTGTTGGTGGCTTCTGGAACGCAGGAACTCTGGAACTCAGAACCTTGTTAATATCGTTAATATCCACCTGTTGGTGGATTCTGGAACCAGGAACTCAGGAACTCTCGAACCTTGTTAATATCCACCTGTTGGTGGCTTCTGGAACGCAGGAACTCTGGAACTCAGAACCTTGTTAATATCCACCTGTTGGTGGCTTCTGGAACGCAGGAACTCTGGAACTCAGAAACTCAGGATATTTGAATTGTAGACCAAGTGTTTAAGCCCTTGGAACGCTTAATACCACTTACAATCAGAAGGCTGTTTGTGCTCTTAATCACGTCGGGGTCACCAATGTTTAAGTCGGAACTATTTTGCTCCGACTGTCTGGAGAGGGTACATAAACCTTGACCAGAATGAAGATTATACAAAAAGGTTCTTGTACCTTTTGTATACTGTGGAAGAAGGAATAGTTGTGATTATATTAATGCCAATTACCACTGGTGGGGGGAAGCAATAATAATAAGGAGATCAAACAACCTTTTGATCATAAAATGATAAGTTTTATTAGCTTACAATACTATTTATACAAAAATTTTGCTTACTTAGCTAAATTTATAAACAACTAAAATATACAAAAAATAATATGATACAAAAAAATAATAGGAAATATAATACGTTTCTGTCAGGTATGTTTTGAGCATGAATGAAGAAAAAAAAGAAACTGCTGACTACTGTGAGAAAATTATTATTTGCATTTGAATTGATGCATATAGAAAAATGTGAAAATAAAGCATACAGAGAAGCTGTTGCTGTTGCTGTTAATTAAACAGAGAAGCTGTTGTAGGGTAATAAATATTGTAAATTGTTGGTATATGATAATCGGATGGATTAAAATATACATTCTCCGCCCGTTGAACTATGTTCAAAACTATAGAACCATTTCGAATGTTATGTTTTTGGGATTCTTGTCGTTGAGGTCTTCTTTTTTGCAGTCGAGGTTGCCCCGGATGTCTGCTGAGGTTCTGCTGGGCTTTCGTTCGTCTTTGGAGATTACCGTCTTGTATTTGCAGTAATAGTAGTGTGACCATCGTAACAAGCAGATCAGTATTATGATGGATAAGATTAATGCGTAGTAGCTTACTGTAAATTGGTGCACATTGTTTTGATATGTTATTGAAGGCAATGCATTCGTAATATTTATGAGTTCTTGCTTGAGTGCATCCAATTCCTCTAGATGTTTTCCGTACGGCAAGGTTTCATAACTTGTTGTAGTCAAATTGTCGAGTGAGGCATAATTGGATAGATTTGCAGCTGGAGAGAGTGACATCCTAAAGACCGTTCTTTGTATGAAGAGGCCACGCAAGGTTATGAAGTCATCTTTAATAACGCAGCCAGGTTGAATTCTGTCTGCAGGTAGATTTCCCATTTGTTGTGACAGCAGCTTTGGTGTGGCGCGAGCACATTCGACACACTTGTGCAGCACTGATCGAGCAAGCGTCTTTCCTTTCACTGCCCAAATGCTCTGCCTTGCAATAGAGAGCATGGTTTGTGGCCCAACATGATTGTTGTCCTCGTGAATTGAAACAAATAACATTTTGGTGAACGTGTGATTATATGGTATCAGTATGGGATGCTTAGCGTCATATGGCAATGACGATGCTTCTAAACGCCCACCCACACGAATCAGCCCTTCTTCGTCCAGAAAGGGTGTCAGGCTCTTGTATGGGCTTTTACTTGGTACTTCACCCTCTGCCTTCAGTTGTGTAATTTCCTCCTTAAATTGGTCTTGCTGCATTTTATTGAAGATGTTCTTTTTTGCCTGAACTAGTTCTGAAACCGATAGGGGACCATTTTTCAGCTTGATTTCTGCCACCTTCAACTCAATTTCTTCATCTGACAATTCTTCTTTGTTTTTCTTGATTTTGGTTATTAGCGCCTTTTGTCTTAGGTTGTGGACGTATCTTAGTATAAAAGCGACTATTCTTTCCGCAAATTTGAAGGAATTTTTATGGTTGAGTGCAGTTAAAAATCCTTCTTGATGCGAGTGTGACTTGTGAACAGCGATTCCCACAGATAGGTTCTCGTCAATTCGTTTGTGTTTAGGTGGCCAAATTGAAGTGCCTCCATGTAGAAACTTTGGTCTGTAGAACCAAATGTTGCAATATTGGAGTCGTTCAGGCGCTATCCCACGTGAAAGCACGTCAGCCGGATTTTCCTTTGAGGGGACATGATGCCATTGCTGAGGTATTGTATTTTGTTAAATACGCGATACTCGATTAGCAACAAAAACAGGTAGGGAGGCGGATGATGACGAATTAATCCAAGCAAGAACAATTTCCGAGTCTGTCCATAAAAATGTTGCGTTATTATGAATCTTCAGGTCTTTTTGCAAACGAAGCAGGAGCTCAGTGGCAAGGCAGGCGGCACATAGCTCCAGTCGGGGAATAGTTGCTTGCTGTGTTAATTTTGATTGTTTTGAAGGTGCTACTCTTGATTTAGAGCATAGTAATCGCACCGTGATAGTTTTGTTACTGCTAACTGATCGGACGTATACTGCTGCTCCATATGCCTTCTCCGAAGCGTCCGCAAAAATGTGATATTGTGTGTTTTTTGGGTTTCTACGTGCAAATATGTGCCTATCAATTTTGATATTGTTCAGAGATTGTAGGCCTTCACGATACTTAAGCCATGTCGTCTGCATTTCTTGGGGTAATGCTGCATCCCACTCAAGTTTTAATTCCCACAGTTTCTGGAGAAATATTTTTGCGACGACGACCACCGGAGCCATGATGCCCAGTGGGTCAAATACCCAAGTCGAATAAAAGATTTCAGCACCAATTAGCAAATCTATTGGTCCTGGCCGATTGAATTGTGAATCAGCCAAAATAAGATTATTTGGAATATTCCAGGCAGATGTACTGATAGGCCTTGATGGCTGTGGTGAAATTATTTTTGAAAGAATGTGTGCTTCCATTCGGGTAGAGAATCCGTTGATTTTTGAGCTTATTTCAACGCTAATTCTTCGAAGAGATGCCTGCTTGCTTTGGCCGATACCTTCAACACATAACGTCTCATAAGTCTCCTTCAGACCTAATGATTTTGCTAGTTTGTCTGTTATTAGATTGATCTGTGATCCCGAATCCAACAAGGCTCGGCATGCTACTTGCTTTCCGGTTTGGCACTTTAGATGGACAATGGCTGTCCCCAGTATCACGCTTGAAGATTTGTGTGGTTTGCTTTCAACACTGGGATTAGTTCCCGCTGCAGAAGTGCAAAGGCTTGTTGAGTCTCCGGTGGTAATTGTGTTGCCAGGTAATGATGACACTTTCAAATTTTTGGACCTGGCTGACTCATCCAAATGAAGAAGTGTATTGTGTTTCTTTTGGCATTTGGTGCAACATCGGGAAGAGCAAGTGTTTGAAGCATGTCCCGATCTTAGGCAATTTGTACAGTGCCTTGATTTTTGCACAAAGTTTAAGCGCTGTGACGCGCTTAGTTGCAGAAACTTCTCACAGGAGTACAGCTGATGGTTACCCTTGCAGGAGATGCATGCAGATTTTGTTGCCACCAGTGTCGTATACGCCTTGTCGGGTCTTGGCCTCTGTCGTTGATCTTCTGAACCCTTTCCTTGGCTTGACCCTAGTGCTTTTAGGGATTGAAACCGCGTCTCAAGGAATGACATGAACTCCTTCAAAGATGGCAACGCCTTTGGTTGCTTGAGCGACTGCTCCCAAAGTTGGAGCGTATTTCTGTCCATCTTTTTTTATCAAAATGACCATCAGCAGAGGGTCCCAATTGTGAGTGTCTACACTTAAACCCTTCAAACTGAGCATGCACTCTTGTGTGGTGTCATGCAATGCTTTTATTGCTTTTGAACCTTCACTGTGAATGGCAGGTTGCATTAGCAATATCTGTATGTGTGCCGTTGCAAGTAGCCTAGGATTGTCATATCGATCCTTGACTACTTGCCATGCTGCACTGTAGTTCTCATCGGACGTGGAGAAATGCCTTATTATGTTCTCTGCGTCACCTGCTAGTGTCGTCTTCAGGTAGAATAGCTTCTGGCAGTTTGCAATGTCTTGCAAAGTAATTTTTGGTAGTTTGAGGGCTTGATGGTGTGTGCTTGCTGTAGGAAGATTACTAACTGGATTGGATGGTATTGCGTTCTGTGTGGCGAACTTCTCCAATCTCTCGTTCAAAGAAATCTGGAAATCTTGCACATCATCTTCCAACGTGTAGAATTCCTCTACGTTGTATCCAGCTCGTCGTGGATCTTCCGAGAGCTCGTGAATTAGACGATGAGTTTCCTGAGCTCCATCCAGTGTTTTTGCAGCGCGTTCAATTTTACGCTACAAAAAGTTGAACTCCAAGCGTCTTTCGCAGTGGTTTTGAGACCTTTTAACAAACGCTGTAACGACTTCGTTGTTGTGCCTTGCCTTCTTATGACTCTTGTTAGATCAGATGCCGGGGCTTCTGCGAGCTGCTTTAGTTCTGTTGATGTGTGTGTGTCATCTTTGTTTTTGTGGCCTGGTAATCCATCATCAGTACCAGCTGACTTTATTGAAGGGTCGCTGTCGCCATCTATAGGCACAATTGATTCCAAGATATGCTTAAGATCAATGTACGCCTTTTTGACCTTCTCGTATGTGTAAGCTTGCACATACGGAGTGTCTGCCTTCACATGAGCCTTTATCTGGTCATGATTGCCAGCGAACTCTAACCAGAGAGCTTCTAATGTTCTTAATTTCTTGGCCTTGTACTCGGCCGTTTTTCGATCGGGACCATCTTTGCCAATATGGCTCTTGAGTCTAATCAACTCGTCCGTTATGGCCTTCTGCCTGCCCACGATGGCAAACACCTTCATTTCATCCATGTTGATTATTTGTTTGTTCTACCTTCAAGATGAAACAGGAAGCTTGCTGCTGATATCCACGTGCTGGTGGATTTTGAAACGCAGGAACTCAGGAACTCTCGAACCTTGTTAATATCGTTAATATCCACCAGTTGGTGGATTCTGGAACCAGGAACTCAGGAACTCTCGAACCTTGTTAATATCCACCTGTTGGTGGCTTCTGGAACGCAGGATCTCTGGAACTCAGAACCTTGTTAATATCGTTAATATCCATCTGTTGGTGGATTCTGGAACCAGGAACTCAGGAACTCTCGAACCTGGTTAATATCCACCTGTTGGTGGCTTCTGGAACGCAGGAACTCTGGAACTCAGAACCTTGTTAATATCCACCTGTTGGTGGCTTCTGGAACGCAGGAACTCTGGAACTCAGAAACACAGGATATTTGAATTGTAGACCAAGTGCTTAAGCCCTTGGAACGCTTAATATCACTTACAATCAGAAGGCTGTTTGTGGTCTTAATCACGTCGGGGTCACCAATGTTTAAGTCGGAACTATTTTGCTCCGACTGTCTGGACAGGGTACATAAACCTTGACCAGAATTAAGATTATACAAAAAGGTTCTTGTACCTTTTGTATACTGCGGAAGAAGGAATAGTTGTGATTATATTAATGCCAATTACCACTGGTGGGGGGAAGCAATAATAATAAGGAGACCAAACAACCTTTTGATCATAAAATGATAAATTTTATTAGCTTACAATACTATTTATACAAAAATTTTGCTTACTTAGCTAAATTTATAAACAACTAAAATATACAAAAAATAATATGATACAAAAAATAAAAGGTAATATAATACATTTCTGTCAGGTATGTTCTGAGCATGAATGAAGAAAAAAAAAGAAACTGCTGACTACTGTGAGAAAATTATTATTTGCATTTGAATTGACGCATATAGAAAAATGTGAAAATAAAGCATACAGAGAAGCTGTTGCTGTTGCTGTTAATTAAACAGAGAAGCTGTTGTAGGGTTATAAATATTGTAAATTGTTTTTATATGATAATCGGATGGATTAAAATATACAAATATAAATGAAGAAAACTGAGCGAAATATGAAAATAATTTAACTCAAAAATAAATATATAAATAAAACCATAAAACATACAATTATAGTAATTCAAAAAAAATTAACATACCAGATTGAAAGTAAAATATAATTCCAGCTGATATCCCTCAATACATATAACATAAAACCTGAAAAACAAAAAAAAATGTTAATAAAATAAATAGTATATATATAAAACAACTCACCCATCATCAGTGCTCAATCATATCACCAACACAGTCCAAATAACATAACACAAGAATAAGATGGCAACCTTTAATAAAACCGACAAAAAAAATAAATAAATAAGGAATCTAATAAGGTACCTTTAAACACCACATTACACACACACACACATAGCAACAAACAAATAACAAAAAGGAAATTGTATGACTACTTACCCATGATGAAAAATAAAACAAATTGGAAGGCACTTGAAATCAATATATACAAATAATAATTCACAACATAAATTTGAAATAAACAAAACATCACAAGGTGCATTATATAAGGGTGATGTACCAGCACAAATTACAAATATATAACGTACAACAAATCCACGAATGATGGATACAACAAAATCAACTCATTTATAAATTTAACTACATAGATGTACATATAAAATTCATACTAAACAATATCACAAATTATTAAATAGTAAACAAAATATTAATTTATCAATTTAATATTATAACAAATTTAACACACGACACCCACAACACAAGAGTAAAGAAGAACGAAGTAAAAGATGACGTTTCGATTCATTGAGGAAAAAGCTTATATCGTTGAGCTAGGCTTACATTTGGTCCGTTGCATTGTTAAGCTTATGAAATGTAGATGGCGCAAAATATGTTATGGAGATTTTATTATATTTACTAATGAAAACATTGAATTAGAATGCATTTAATATAATTAATTTGTCTTTTGATGTCGAAAATAAGCCTAAGCTGAGTCGTTTACTTTGTGCACTGGGGGGGGGAGAATGTTGGATGCGGCCATTCACAACGCATACCAATCTCTATGAACATACATACCTTCGTCAAATATTTGATGCTATGTAGATTGACATAAAAGTAAAATGTATTGTCAAAGGTTAAATGAAAAAAAAAATTATTCATTATTAAAAACAACCACTTAAGATTGAGTTTGCCTTTTTATTTTATAAATTAGAATTTTCTACCCAAACACTAAAAATTAGTTGTCAGACAATGATCTTACAATTAATAGGAATACAAATTTTCTGACAATTTATTGTAAGTTTAGACAAGGTGTGTTTTATTGGGAATCTATCCATTGTAACGTATGAAAATTCCCAAAAAAACGCATCGAACTTATCATGTACCGTAGCTTTATTATTTTTGTAAAAATGGTACCCCAGCACAGCAGTCACAAGTAACGAAAGAGTCTTTTGCAAAGTAAAACAAAGAAAATATCAAAATTATGAACAATAATTAGCTTTTATTCATATAAAATAGAAAGTAGAAAAAGGTACCAATATTTAATTTATGTTTCAATCCTATTTCTTGTTTTCATTTTTTCTGCATTTGCAATTTTAAATTCGAACATTCTGCACCAATAGAAAGGAAATGATAGGTGAATGGATTTGTTCATAGACTATGCTCAAGTCCCTTTTTACACAGGACAACTTTTGTAATGCTTTAAAAATCGTCTATGCCTTTCACACGAGGAATCAAAATTGCCGGAGATTTGCTGATTCCTTTTAATGATTCTTGGTTTTGAACGCACACTAGAACGTAGGTTAAATTGTTCACTCCCCTTACATTTCCCGTTTATATTTCATGCTTTTATTTATTTTCTGAGTAGATCGATAGCTAGAGTTTTATTTTTCAAGTCAATTTACAAATTTATTTTATGAGTATGTCTTGCTTTCACTTCATTATTCACTCATCAGACTGCACTTAACATACGCGGAGTAAGGAACAAATAGTTAGCTTTTGGTTTTCCATGCACATGTCCAGAACAAATATGTTCGCTCAGTCCATGACCATGTAGTGAAGCGACTACTGTTCATGGCCAACGTCCATTAAACAGTGAAGAAAAGTGACATTTTGTAGAGTTCAGTTGTCGCTTAGTGCGTTAGGCTAGGCGCGCACATGCAATTTTTCCGAAACGAACGAAACACACAGACAATATTTCGTTTTAATGTGCGCGCAGTTACATTATAGTTCGGTGTGATACAAACTGGAAGAACTTATTTAGGGCGATCGTTCGATTTGTGAGAAATCACAAACATTTAAGTTGCTCGAATCGCGGACTGAATAGTGTTTGCAAGTGCGCGCATATTCATATAAGTCCATGGTACTCACTTGAGCAACCAAACTGTTGCAAATCTGAAAGTTGCATATATGTGCGCGCCTAGCCTTATAGCTCATAGAATTTCATACGAAATAATATTTTGCGGCGCAGTATCGAGCAGTTCCTCTATAGTGCATTTCCACCCAATGCGGTTTGTCTTCTCAAATTACTTTTTTGTAGATCTAAATAAAAAGATGATTTTGTTTTACCAAACTCCGTTTATTTATAACTATCATATCTAGGTACAGCGGTTCATTCAATAGATATTGATTTTTTTTTTTCAAAATGGAAATCGAAATTTGTTAAAATTGATTAATTGACATTATAGCTGCTCTTTTGGTAAATCTATCGGCACGAAGCAGGATTTTCCAAAAGAACGATCCGCAGCAGCCTGAGTTTTTGTATCTTTAAGTTGTTATTACCGAACTTGTGTTTAATAACTAAATTCAAAAAATCTACAATTGATTTGTTTTTATTTCTTCAGATTAAAGGCATTTAAGAATACTAAAACTTGAATTAAAAGATGCGAATTAAATAGAATATATATAAAGCAATAAAAAAAAAACTAAAAGTTGAATTCTCTACCTCTGTGTGGTACAAAATGTTTATTTTAAAATTATTTTATGTGTTTGACGTTTCTTTTCAATAAATCAGATCTTGTGATAATGAAAGGATATGCTTGCATTGTGTTTCCTTGCAAAAATGATCATTATTTAACTATTAAGTATTTTTAAGCTTCGTTTACATGTGGCTCAAAAGTAGAGAGGTTAATTAAAAATGAGTTATATGAAATATGGCCAGAAATCCCCTTTTTAAATCTCATAATTGGGGTAAATAGTCATGTTTTGGTAAAAATTATTAACGTCGCAACAAATAAGCACTGAAAATATGCGATTATGTCCACTTTTTTATTTACTGGTTGAACAACGGTCAACTCTACTCTGAATTCAAAATGACATACGATCGTGAGTTTTACTTAGCTATTTTTTAGGCAATTTTACAGCATCTTTCATGTAAGTATCTTTGATCTGGCAGTTTCGCACGAATAAGCTTACTTTAACTTTTACTTAAATTGGAAGAATACCCCCTACCTATGCTTATTAATATGATTTATAAAGCAACAAAAATTAGTAAAACGTATTTTTGGGACAGTTTGTTGCGTTAGACATTTTTTATTTCCTGTACGTAAATAAGTGTGAAACAATTTTTTAAAGAAAAGAACACCTAATTAACCAAAAATTCTTGATTTTTGATTGCTTTTAGCTAAACTATTCAAATCGTTCACAAATATATTCGAATTGTTTGGTTTCCGAGATAACTTATCTAATAAATATGTGAATTAAAGTCATCGGAACTACCAACTAAACAACATAATAACATTCTATACTCGAATAAATGTCACAAATCTATCCAAAGCAGACGTTTTGTATACTGCGGAAGAAGGAATAGTTGTGATTATATTAATGCCAATTACCACTGGTGGGGGGAAGCAATAATAATAAGGAGACCAAACAACCTTTTGATCATAAAATGATAAATTTTATTAGCTTACAATACTATTTATACAAAAATTTTGCTTACTTAGCTAAATTTATAAACAACTAAAATATACAAAAAATAATATGATACAAAAAATAAAAGGTAATATAATACATTTCTGTCAGGTATGTTCTGAGCATGAATGAAGAAAAAAAAAGAAACTGCTGACTACTGTGAGAAAATTATTATTTGCATTTGAATTGACGCATATAGAAAAATGTGAAAATAAAGCATACAGAGAAGCTGTTGCTGTTGCTGTTAATTAAACAGAGAAGCTGTTGTAGGGTTATAAATATTGTAAATTGTTTTTATATGATAATCGGATGGATTAAAATATACAAATATAAATGAAGAAAACTGAGCGAAATATGAAAATAATTTAACTCAAAAATAAATATATAAATAAAACCATAAAACATACAATTATAGTAATTCAAAAAAAATTAACATACCAGATTGAAAGTAAAATATAATTCCAGCTGATATCCCTCAATACATATAACATAAAACCTGAAAAACAAAAAAAAATGTTAATAAAATAAATAGTATATATATAAAACAACTCACCCATCATCAGTGCTCAATCATATCACCAACACAGTCCAAATAACATAACACAAGAATAAGATGGCAACCTTTAATAAAACCAACAAAAAAAATAAATAAATAAGGAATCTAATAAGGTACCTTTAAACACCACATTACACACACACACATAGCAACAAACAAATAACAAAAAGGAAATTGTATGACTACTTACCCATGATGAAAAATAAAACAAATTGGAAGGCACTTGAAATCAATATATACAAATAATAATTCACAACATAAATTTGAAATAAACAAAACATCACAAGGTGCATTATATAAGGGTGATGTACCAGCACAAATTACAAATATATAATGTACAACAAATCCACGAATGATGGATACAACAAAATCAACTCATTTATAAATTTAACTACATAGATGTACATATAAAATTCATACTAAACAATATCACAAATTATTAAATAGTAAACAAAATATTAATTTATCAATTTAATATTATAACAAATTTAACACACGACACCCACAACACAAGAGTAAAGAAGAACGAAGTAAAAGATGACGTTTCGATTCATTGAGGAAAAAGCTTATATCGTTGAGCTAGGCTTACATTTGGTCCGTTGCATTGTTAAGCTTATGAAATGTAGATGGCGCAAAATATGTTATGGAGATTTTATTATATTTACTAATGAAAACATTGAATTAGAATGCATTTAATATAATTAATTTGTCTTTTGATGTCGAAAATAAGCCTAAGCTGAGTCGTTTACTTTGTGCACTGGGGGGGGGAGAATGTTGGATGCGGCCATTCACAACGCATACCAATCTCTATGAACATACATACCTTCGTCAAATATTTGATGCTATGTAGATTGACATAAAAGTAAAATGTATTGTCAAAGGTTAAATGAAAAAAAAAATTATTCATTATTAAAAACAACCACTTAAGATTGAGTTTGCCTTTTTATTTTATAAATTAGAATTTTCTACCCAAACACTAAAAATTAGTTGTCAGACAATGATCTTACAATTAATAGGAATACAAATTTTCTGACAATTTATTGTAAGTTTAGACAAGGTGTGTTTTATTGGGAATCTATCCATTGTAACGTATGAAAATTCCCAAAAAAACGCATCGAACTTATCATGTACCGTAGCTTTATTATTTTTGTAAAAATGGTACCCCAGCACAGCAGTCACAAGTAACGAAAGAGTCTTTTGCAAAGTAAAACAAAGAAAATATCAAAATTATGAACAATAATTAGCTTTTATTCATATAAAATAGAAAGTAGAAAAAGGTACCAATATTTAATTTATGTTTCAATCCTATTTCTTGTTTTCATTTTTTCTGCATTTGCAATTTTAAATTCGAACATTCTGCACCAATAGAAAGGAAATGATAGGTGAATGGATTTGTTCATAGACTATGCTCAAGTCCCTTTTTACACAGGACAACTTTTGTAATGCTTTAAAAATCGTCTATGCCTTTCACACGAGGAATCAAAATTGCCGGAGATTTGCTTGATTCCTTTTAATGATTCATGGTTTTGAACGCACACTAGAACGTAGGTTAAATTGTTCACTCCCCTTACATTTCCCGTTTATATTTCATGCTTTTATTTATTTTCTGAGTAGATCGATAGCTAGAGTTTTATTTTTCAAGTCAATTTACAAATTTATTTTATGAGTATGTCTTGCTTTCACTTCATTATTCACTCATCAGACTGCACTTAACATACGCGGAGTAAGGAACAAATAGTTAGCTTTTGGTTTTCCATGCACATGTCCAGAACAAATATGTTCGCTCAGTCCATGACCATGTAGTGAAGCGACTACTGTTCATGGCCAACGTCCATTAAACAGTGAAGAAAAGTGACATTTTGTAGAGTTCAGTTGTCGCTTAGTGCGTTAGGCTAGGCGCGCACATGCAATTTTTCCGAAACGAACGAAACACACAGACAATATTTCGTTTTAATGTGCGCGCAGTTACATTATAGTTCGGTGTGATACAAACTGGAAGAACTTATTTAGGGCGATCGTTCGATTTGTGAGAAATCACAAACATTTAAGTTGCTCGAATCGCGGACTGAATAGTTTTTGCAAGTGCGCGCATATTCATATAAGTCCATGGTACTCACTTGAGCAACCAAACTGTTGCAAATCTGAAAGTTGCATATATGTGCGCGCCTAGCCTTATAGCTCATAGAATTTCATACGAAATAATATTTTGCGGCGCAGTATCGAGCAGTTCCTCTATAGTGCATTTCCACCCAATGCGGTTTGTCTTCTCAAATTACTTTTTTGTAGATCTAAATAAAAAGATGATTTTGTTTTACCAAACTCCGTTTATTTATAACTATCATATCTAGGTACAGCGGTTCATTCAATAGATATTGATTTTTTTTTCAAAATGGAAATCGAAATTTGTTAAAATTGATTAATTGACATTATAGCTGCTCTTTTGGTAAATCTATCGGCACGAAGCAGGATTTTCCAAAAGAACGATCCGCAGCAGCCTGAGTTTTTGTATCTTTAAGTTGTTATTACCGAACTTGTGTTTAATAACTAAATTCAAAAAATCTACAATTGATTTGTTTTTATTTCTTCAGATTAAAGGCATTTAAGAATACTAAAACTTGAATTAAAAGATGCGAATTAAATAGAATATATATAAAGCAATAAAAAAAAAACTAAAAGTTGAATTCTCTACCTCTGTGTGGTACAAAATGTTTATTTTAAAATTATTTTATGTGTTTGACGTTTCTTTTCAATAAATCAGATCTTGTGATAATGAAAGGATATGCTTGCATTGTGTTTCCTTGCAAAAATGATCATTATTTAACTATTAAGTATTTTTAAGCTTCGTTTACATGTGGCTCAAAAGTAGAGAGGTTAATTAAAAATGAGTTATATGAAATATGGCCAGAAATCCCCTTTTTAAATCTCATAATTGGGGTAAATAGTCATGTTTTGGTAAAAATTATTAACGTCGCAACAAATAAGCACTGAAAATATGCGATTATGTCCACTTTTTTATTTACTGGTTGAACAACGGTCAACTCTACTCTGAATTCAAAATGACATACGATCGTGAGTTTTACTTAGCTATTTTTTAGGCAATTTTACAGCATCTTTCATGTAAGTATCTTTGATCTGGCAGTTTCGCACGAATAAGCTTACTTTAACTTTTACTTAAATTGGAAGAATGCCCCCTACCTATGCTTATTAATATGATTTATAAAGCAACAAAAATTAGTAAAACGTATTTTTGGGACAGTTTGTTGCGTTAGACATTTTTTATTTCCTGTACGTAAATAAGTGTGAAACTATTTTTTAAAGAAAAGAACACCTAATTAACCAAAAATTCTTGATTTTTGATTGCTTTTAGCTAAACTATTCAAATCGTTCACAAATATATTCGAATTGTTTGGTTTCCGAGATAACTTATCTAATAAATATGTGAATTAAAGTCATCGGAACTACCAACTAAACAACATAATAACATTCTATACTCGAATAAATGTCACAAATCTATCCAAAGCAGACGTCTGCTTTTAGTTTTATCGAACGCAGGTTGTTGTATTTGTAATGTGTGAGAATTCTGCTTTGCTGCCGATGTCATTTTGCCAAAAGAACAGCTGTATTGTGGGTATGCAAAGTTGCAGATATAGGTGAAATTTTAGACATACTCCAGAAAATAATTGAGCAAAGAATACAGTTTTTAATAGTAAAAGTGAGAAGCTTTTCAGAAGAACAGTTTATAATTTATTTAAAAATGGAGTTATCAAAGATTTTAAAAATATAAACTGGCCAACTATAAAAAAAAAAAGAAAAAAAAAAGAATCAAAAAGATCGATTTGTCTTACGAATATAATTAATAAGTATAACACTCCATGAACACATCCATCGAGATTCAATCCAATTATCAATCGTACCAACAATACTAACAAAATCAAATTCGAGGCTCGAATAAACGGCAACCAGCCATCCACCGGAACTTCTACTTTAGCTTTTTATCGACCGTAGCGAATTGTATGTAAAATGCTACGACCGATAAACTTACGGTGGATAAATTTCCCAATAAATCACGGCTAATAGCTAATAGTAACTGCTCGACACTGCGCCGCAAATTAATTATTCGTATGAAATTCTATGAGCTATAAGTCCAGGCGTGCACATATGCAACGTTCAGTTTTGCAACAGTTTGATTGCTTAACTGAATACCATGGACATATATGAGAGTGCGCGCACATGCAAAAACTATTCAGTCCGCGATTCGAGCAACTTAAACGGTTGTGTTTTGGCACAAATCGAACGATCGCCCCAAATAAGTTCTTCAGTTTGTAACACACCGAACTATAATGTAACTGCACGCACATTGAATCAATATGTTGTCTGTGTCTTGTTTTATCTCGTTGATTGATTTTTAAGTTGCTTGATCATCGTTCAACTAGTGATTAAACTATTTCGTTGCGAAAAAATTGCATGTGCGCGCCTAGCCTAAACGCACTTACGTGCAATGGACTTCACAAAAAGTGCTTTTTCTTCACTGTTTAATGGACGTTGGCCATGGACGGTATTCGCTTCACTACATGGATATGGAATGGGCGTACATTTTTGTGATCCCACTGTTTTTACTTGCGATTATATAGGTACTTTTTTTTATTTTTTTTAAATTCTTTTTTATTTAATATTAACTTATAACTATCTTAAAGCTAGACAAAAATGTTTAAAACTAGCCTAATTATCAATAACTTATAACTAATTTACTGGCCCTTTACGAGCGCTCTAAACTAAAGAATAACTCATAGAACTAATGTCTTTCGACCTAAAAACTATTTTAATGAAATCTAATTATTTTATTTTTCTTAACCAAGAAAACTCATTGCCAAAAAACTCGGTATCTTATCATATTTTTCTTTTTTACTTATAAACTGAACCTAAAGATAGACTAAAAGTAATTAAAACTAGATACAACTAACCTTTACTAACTAAAAATAACGTAAACTACTTAAAATACCTAATAATACCCAAAACCACTTAAAACTACTTACAAACTAGAACAGCCACAGCAGCATTTTTTTCGTTTTTTAATTTTTGTCGTTTATTTTTTAAATGCATTGAGACACAACAACATGCAACCCATACATACATGTACATACGCACATACAATACCTACACACATACATGCACAGACATGCAGATAAATGCACATATGCCCCCGCATACATACTTATTTTTACTGGTTTTTTTGGTGCCACCCCGACTGTTCCCTATACCTAATTGCCCTAAATCTATGTTAGTCGGCCAAGACATACCATCTTCATCGACTTTAAATATGATGCTGTTCAGAGCGCCACCCGAACTGGTTCTCCTGTTTCGCCCTATCCCTTCGGTACCGATCGGACACAGTCCTACTGAACCGGAGGCGCTCGTCTCCACCTTGAGCGATGACGTCTCGACCGTACAGGAGTCGCCTATCCACAGTTTTCCGGCTGACGTGGTAGACGAGCGGAACCGCCATTCTATCCTGTATCAGCCCTTGACTGTCTAAATAGAGGAATGCTTTGGGAGGGATGTAACCACTTAACCGCACACTCTCTACGTTATTGGGGTAATAAGCCCCAAAAATTAAGCTGTTAGTTGAGGACATCGCTCTTGCAACGTGACCCCGAATCAGCTTAAACAAACAATTATCTATTCTGTTTATGTAGGCTCCGTTGTATAGAACCTTGTTGGAATAATATCTTGTGTACTCCGACTCTGGTGTTCTGTGTAATCCAAGGCAACGTCTCAAACACCCGAATCTTTTCTATTTGAAATAGGGCAACGTTGAACCACACTGGGCATCCGTAGGCAATCATCGCCCTGAAGAGGGCCATGTAGCAAATCACCTTCACCCTGCTGTCAAGACAGCTGCTATAGCCCTGGCCAAAGCAGCACCTATATGTCTGTCGAAATACATGTACTGATCCAACCAGATGCCAAAGTACTTTACTACATCTTTACTCGCCAGTGGATGCCCATGTGGCCCTACGATCACCAGTTTGCGCCAGTTCCTTCTCGTATCCGTTGAGGCGCTAGACAACGGAGTCCTAAACAACTTCCAGTCATCACAATATCGCTGAATCTTGTCGAAGTCACTCTGCAAAAAAATTTTGATGACTTCAACTGTATTAGCTGTTCTGTACGCAATTAGATCGTCGGCGTACGCAATTGCCTGAGTTAGACTACCTATCAGATCGCCGGTGTAAATGCTGAACAGAATCGGCGAGTTAACCCCTCCCTGCTGAAGACCATTATTAATATTAAAAATTGCTGTAGAAGTTACATTGCCATTCTTGACAACAAACTTTCTACCATTTAGCATGTCATAAAGCATATACATAGAGGATTACTTATAATTAGTCTGGTTAGCTTTAGATAGAGACCTTCTAAGCATACGGTGTCGAAGGCCTTCTCCAAATCAACCAGACAGGCACCTGTACACTGCATTTTAGTTTTGTTCCATTGGATATTGGAAACCAGTTTAGACGCGGCATGAATTGTGTCATGTTCCGCCTTAAAACCGAACTGATTATCCGGGATGATATTTTTGTCCTCCGCCCACTTGAACAGGGCCCTATTAATAACCTTTTCAAATACTTTGCTTATACTTGGAAGAAGACTTATCGACCGGAGATTCGCCGGATTGGAGTTGTCCTTTCCCTTTTTTGGGAGAGGGTGCACCACAGCTGTCTTCCACCGCAATATGGATTATTAATTGCGTTGTTAAACAGTGTTGTATAAATGTTAACTGCTTCTTGAGGCAAATGTCGTAGTACAACGTTGGATATACCATCGACTCCTGCTGACTTCTTTTTCTTTAATGAATCGAAGATAAGCTGGAGCTCATTCCTCGAAATTAACAGGGGACTGGGTCCATTTCGGTCGGCGATTATGGCGTTTGCCAAATCTTCATCATTAAACCCGGTAAAACCAAGGTTCTCAGATCGCCATTCGGTTATATCGTTCCGGAGCCATAAGTGATGAAGCAGAGCTCTGCTCTCTAGCTCATGATTCGGGCGAATGCTAGCATTTAGCTTGTACACTTGCTGGAAAGCAGGCCCCACAGCCTCCACTCTCTCCTGCGGATCTTTTATTATATAGAGGTCATCGTCCAATACGGCAACCTCTGGGTCTATGCCTGCTGTCAGAAGTACGTCTCTGTTCTATGTCGTCATCTGGAGCTTAAGACACGGAATATCGTTTTCATACTTTCTTCTAAAAATCTTATTAATTTTTGGGAACATACTTGGGTCGCTAGAGTTAGCGGCACGAATTTTATTGTCCCAAAACAAATTAATAGACAACCTATAATTTTCTTTGATCAATTGGTTGACGTTTTTGATGGACGACTTCAGTGTCCTAATCTCCAGATCTCTTGTATCAGTAAACCGTCTGTACAAGCGTTTTAGTCTTGTTAGTAGACCACTTTTTTGCCTGTGTAGTGCGTCAATGGTCGTGTTATTGTACATGTCCGTTGCATTTCGTTCTTCGTTTTTCGGTATTGTTCTGGTCATTGTTCGTAGAAGCGTTCCGTCCATTTGTTCTAAGTATCTATCGATTTCTGTATTTGTCAGGTTCCTGTCGTTTGTTGGGGATATACCATTTGACCGTAATTCGCTCAATAAGGCGTTGGAGAAGCGTGGCCAGTGCACTTTACTGTAGTTATAAGTATGCACAGGCACATACTCCTTTAACTCCATAAGCTCGTTTGGAAATTGTATTACGGCGGCGAGTCTTCAGTGGTCACTGTCGTACTCGATCGTACGTAAACAATTTCTTGGTCGTTGACCCACAGTGTCAGTAATTGTTAGTCTTGCGTCTTTCAACAATAGATCCAGATAGGCACCGCTTCTTGGAAACGATGGCCTCTGTGTGGCTAGAAGATCGAGGCGATACTCAAGGTTGTATCGACCCATCCAATTATACAAATGGTTACCTTGACGATTTTGTATTTGATTTCCCCAATCTATGTGTTTGGCGTTTAAATCACCGGCGAATATGTAAAAGTTTTCTTCCGAGCTCAATCTTAAGCATTCAAAAAGCTTTTCAAACTCTGTTATAAACTGGGTGGGCTAAGGTGTTTCCGGTGCATAGGCAGCGATCACATACATTCGCTTTCCCTGTTGGAGATGAATGCATATGATGCATGCCTCTAACGTCCGAAATTTTGGCACATTACTATTATATATTACCTTATGACTAATGCCTTTACGTAGATTGCGACGCCTCCTCCTTGAATGGAGTTGGGTCGGTCTCTTCTTACGATATTGTAATTGGTGTTAGTCAATTTATGTTTCTGGTTAAGCTTAGTTTCGCTAGCCATAAGCACATCTGGACTTATGTCTTTAAGCAATTGGAATAATTGTTCGACCTTTGGTGTAGGGTGTACCGAGCTTCCCCTTCCTGACCCAATTTGGGCGTAAGAAATTTGGGGGTTGACGGGCGTTGTTGTAGGAGGGCGCACTGTTGGACGCTTTTCTACCTCTGTTTGCTTTGCTGCTTTATTGTTCTTTATAAGCTGAAACATCGGGCATCCCTGATAATTAGCGGCGTCCGTCGCCTCGGCAGAGTACACATTTAAGCTGGGTCCTATCTTCGACCCGTTCCTTTCCTAACTTGCATTCAACTACATTGTGGTTCTCTCCACACTTAAGGCTGCGTGACTGCATTTCGCAGTTTGCTGCGGCGTGGCCGAACCTTTGGCAGCGCATGCATTGAAGCATGTCGCCGCGCCTTTTTAATTTGTCCCAAGTTACAACCTGGTAGTTGAGGATTGAGATACTCCTCACACTATCCAGTTTGCTGCTGGGTGAGAGTTGAACAAGGAAGAACGGAAGATTCCGCTTCTCCCCCCTAGCTCAAACTGTAGCGAACGGCTTGACCCCGATAAAGTAGAGATCGTCATTCGCTTTTTGGAGGAGTTCACTTAAGAGCACCTGTGATTCCGTGCAGGAATCTATGCCCTTCAAAAGGACCGATTGAAACTTTTCGGTCTTAGGCGTGAAACTAAAGAATTCAGTAGTGGATTCTTTTAACAACGCTTTAATTTTTTTCTGCTGTTCCAGTGTGAAGCAATGGATAGCATGTCTATCATTATTTAATCTTTTTATAGTAAAGCTTTGACCTATGGCCGTCTTACACAGATTCATGGTATCCTGTAACTCCATTTTATAAGTATTTATGGGTGGCACCTTTTCTTTTTTCGTAATCGGCGGCTGTGGCTGCTGTTTCTGAGACTAATTTTGCTGCTGCTGTTAATTCTTCTGCTTTTGATTCTGCTGCTGCTACTTTTGTTGCGGTTGTTTCTGGGATTGTGTCTGCTGCTGTTGCTGGTGTTTTTGCCGTTGTTGTTTTGGCTGCTGCTGTGGCTGTTGTTTTTGTAATTGTTCTTTTTGCTGTTGTTGTTGTTCCTCGAACTCTTTCTGTTCTTTCGCTCGGCGCGCTTCTTGCTTGGCCTTAACGGCGAGAACTATAAGATCCTGTTCGCTTTTCAAACTTTGGATTTCTGCCTCCATTGCTTCAATTTGAACGACCATTCTTTGTTCCTCGTTGTCGTCCTCATCAGATGAAGCCTCTGATGTGGAGAGGTACACGAAGGCAGTGCTATCGCCAATCGTGAAGTGCCCTTCTCCTTCCTCAGACATGTATTCAATACCCTCTACGGGTGACGTGTCTAATTGGGTTTGTCTTGCTGCCTCTGACGTCTCGTCTATATCCGACGTCTTCACCCCAGCTGCCAGCTTTGCTGAGGTGGCCGTGGATCTCCTCTTTACCAAATTTGGTGCGCACTTGATCCTCTTTCTGAGCTTCTGATTTGCATCGGATTATGTTGCCGTTGTTGTTATTGCTGTTGATGTTGTTGCTGGAGAATCACTGTTTGTAAGTGGAACATCTTTCGATGTTCCCTCAGCTGATGCCATCGCTGGCCTCATTGGCCCTAGGACACCTTTCGATCCCCGGTGCTTAAACTCCTCCTCCTTTTCTCGTTTTTCCAACCAATAAAGTTTTCCACTTCACGGTTGTGAAAAAAAGCTTGCAAAGTTCTGATAGCCGGCTGAGAATCGAACTGGCGACCCTTGTATGTATAACGAGGTGCAGCCTAAACGGCTGATTATAAAACTTAAAATTCATTTTTTACATTCGCACTTGGATTTTTTTCCTGAAAATCTGGGAAGCGTAAGCGATGAACTTAGTGAACGTTTTCATCAGGATTTGAAGTCCTATGAAGAGAGGTACCAAGGTTTTTGGGATAAAAGTATGTTAGCTGATTACTGCTGGTCTACATTAAGATAAACTGCCACTAACCAGTATAAAAAAAGAGTATTTTGTGTCATTTTAAATGTTTTTCTGATATATTTAAGCAAAAATTGAGAAATACAGAAAATGAATTTAAAAAAAAAACTTGACGTCCTTATTTTTTTGTAACTTCAGTTTCTTTTTAAGGGTTAATAAATCTACCAATGCACATCGTTATTTTGAAGGAAAATCTTATTTTTCTCGAAAACGGCTCCAACGATTTTGATAAAAATTTTTGAGAATTTTTTTGTTGGTAATAGCTATCATTCATGAACCAAATTTACGGGAAAAGTCTATTAACGGTACATTTCATATAACGGTTTTTAAAATTTTTGGCTTTCTCGCCAACTGTAAATTGGATTTCTGTCAAATTTTATATCTGAGAAGACCTAGGTAGCCAAACTAATTCTGCATATTAAAATTTGAAATAACTTTTTATATATAATTAAAATAAATATTTGAATTTTTTATTTTGAAAAATCAATATTCTTAAAACTAATGAAAAAAAATAATTTAAAATTTTATAGTCACGTGTATATTAATAAACTCTAAAAAACTGCATACCAAAATTTCCAAAAATATTTGTTTTCAAAAACCTAAAAATAAAAAATCGGATTTCATCAAACTTTTTTATAAAATTTTCATTGATCGGGGGCATCTAATGGTTTTCTTGTTTTTTTCGAGTAACCGATTAAAGTGAAGGTTTTGGCAGTTTTTATAAGTTTAAAAAACGATTTTTGCCACCTATACAGCATTCACTTTCATTTATACATATTTATGTACATATATATATACCTAGGTTCTCTATATATAGGTAGGTACATAATACCCTCCTAATTTGTTCCTTACTCCGCGTATGTCAAGCGCAGTCTGATGAGTGAATATTCAATTGAAAGCAAAATATACTCAGAAAATAAATTTGTAAATTGACTGGAAAAATAAAACTAGCTATCGATCTACTCAGAAAATAAATAAAAGCATGAAATATAAAAGGGAAATGTAAGTGGAGTGAACAATTTAAACTACGTTGCAGTGCGCGTTCAAAACCAAGAATCATTAAAAGAGAAAAAGCAAATCGCGTGCAATTTTGTTTCCTCGTGTGAAAGGCATAGACGATTTTTGAAGCAATAAAAATTGTCCTGTATAAAAAGGGTCTTGACCATAGCCTATGAACAAACCCATTCACTTATCATTTCCTTTTTTATTGGTGCAAAATGAATGTTTGAATTTTAAATTGCAAATGCAGAAAAAATGAAAACAAGGAATAGGTTTGTAACAGAAATTAAATATTGGTACGTTTTTCTATTTTATATGAATAAAAGCTAATTATTGTTCATAATTTTAATATTTTTTAAATTTTACTTTGCCAAAGACTTTTTCATTACTTGTGACTGCTGTGCAGGGGTACCATTTTTACAAAAATAAAAAAGCTACGGTCCATACTACGGTCGATGCGTTTTTTTGGGAATTACCTAATGTCTTACAACTGTAATTTTGGACGTCGCGCAGTGTTGCGAACAGATAGAAATGTTTATCGAAAATACTCGCACTCAAAGTGTTTGAATTATTTTTTATTTTTTTTTTGTTAAAATGAATAGTTATAGAAGAATGATTCTGATAATAAAAAAATATATGTTTACAGTTATTTTTCAGTTAAATGAAGCAAAAACCGTTCTGAAGTTTTGTTTTTAGTTTTCATAAATATATATATATATATATATTAATATTATGTATTAATTTCTATTATTATAATCCAATTTTGGCTTTTACTTTCTGAAAAATCTAATGGCAATAGTTTAAAAAGACTGACAATTAATTATGTGTGTACACGGTTGGTAGAAAATCTACCAATCTCTTACAATGTATTGATAGGTATTCAGCCAAGTATCTGACAATAAATTCTCAGCCAACTTCTGACAATAAATTGTAAGAGGGTGGTAGATTTTCTACCAACCATGTACACACAATTAATTGTCGGCTCATTGGTAGATAATTGTCAGACTTTTTTAGGTCTGACAATATTGTAAGATCTGTGCGTGAAAATATGCTTACAAAGTCTTACAACTGTGTAAACTTACAATAAATTGTCAGAAAATTTGTGTTCCAATTAATTGTAAGATAATTGTCTGACAATTAATTGTAAGAAATCCTACAATCGTGTGTACGCTAGCTGATCTTACAATTAATTGTCAGAAATTCTATCTGACAATTAAATGTATGACGTTAGGTTGGCAACTGGCTCTCGGCGAGTAAGGACGTGCGCAATTTAAGCTGCGCGAAAACATAAAAGTAAATCAAAATTAATATTAATTTATTTAATATCTTGCAAAAAATCTAAAGTGGGCATACAAATTGTGCAATTAAACTAATTAAAAGTTATTATTTGGACTTTGGAGAATTTTTAAAAGTGATTCTCATCGGCTTTATTGGTCGCAATGATGATTAAACGAAATCAATTTTCATTTTATTTTCCCAACGTTTCGCTGGTGGTTGCCGTCTTCTTCAGGGGTGTCTTTATTTACAAAATTAAAAAGAGATATAATGTTGTACATATTAATACAACGTTAAATTTTAAGATTTTTAATATACAAAACAATAATTTGTTTGAATCATATAAAAACACAGATTAAAAACAGATTTTGAACACTTCTCATTCGAAGATTAGTCTACGTTTTATGATATTTACTGTCAGAAACAAATGAACAGTAAACGGCAGATATATTTTGTTTGTCTTGTTTACGGTTCAAATTATTTTTGTTGTTAATTATGTTAATTATATGCAGTGTCTCTAGTGTGTAAGGTTTAGATGTATGTTTTTCTGTTGCAAGGACATTTACAAAGATCCACAGTTAACACTAAAGCGCTTTTCTCTAGCAAGGAATCACAAAGCTCGTACGACAAAATAGAACATAAATTCCATCTCAAAGTTCTTAACCTGCAAATAAACGAAACCTTTCACAAAATATAACAATCCAACAACACACTTAGAGTTCTTAACAAACGAATACAAGAAAATATAACATCACAAGAACACAAACAATTTATAAATCAACAGCAACAAAATTTCCTAACCATTTGCATGAAAAAAAATCCACACACAAAAAATTAATCAACTCAAAGCTGATCTGTGGGAAAAATTAAACATTAAAATGCATGACGATTGGTTTGTAAACAAAAGTGACGTAGAGTTTCCCGTCGAAATCAAATGGCTTCTGTCCTTGGGAAAGAAATTTTCTTTGCCAATTGGCAAAAATACGTTCCCTCTTTTCCAACTCATTTCAGATGGCGAAGAAATCATAAGAACAGAAAAAGATGAAATAGGACAAGAAGAAACTAGAGCTACGTATAGCAATATGATTCACTCTTTTCAACGTTACCACCATAACGACGCATTCGACAAATATGTACATCACGAAGGTACACAAAGATGCGGTACATTTTCTTAAAAAACACAAAACATCATAATTGTAGCAGCTGATAAAGGCAATGTGACTGTTGCGATGACTATGACGGAATATGAAGACAAGATGACGGAACTACTGTCTCACCGCTCTACATACAGGGTCTCAAGAACAAGCCCCCTCACCACTCTACAAAACAAAAACAATGAATTTGTGAAATGGTTGCACAACAATAAGATGATCGATGATAGGGAAAAAGCAATTATGACTACCTACAAAGCACAAATACCTGCAATATATGGTTTTTCAAGGATTTACAAGCCAAATATGCCTCTCCGGCCGATAAAGTCATCGATGAAAGTTCCTTGTTACGAACTTTCAAAGTACCTGGGTAAAATATTACAGTGCGTCACAAAAAAATCTCCTCACTCTGGAAAAAATTCGTTGGAGTTTAAATCCAAAGCAAATGATTTTGTACTTGACACAAACGATATTTTGGTTTCTTATGACGCTGTTGTTAAAAAGAAATGGAAAATTGTAGCTGATAATACCAAGCGGAGCCAAAACAAATTTACCGAATTGTTAAATTTTTGCCTCAAAGATAACAACTACCTGCAATTTAACAAAAAAAAAAAAAACAAGTACACGGAATGCCAATGGGAAATCCTCTTTCACCGACGATAGCGGACTTTATTTTAGATTTTTTACTTGAGGAATGTTTTAAACTAAGCTAAAAACCTCCAGTTTATAGCAAAATACGTTGATGATATCTTTGCGATTGTGGATAGAGAAGAAATTGAAAATGTCTTACGATGCTCTAACTAGTTTAATGAAAAAAATACAATTCACCGTAGACAGGGGAAAAAATAGATCGATAGCGTTCTTGGACGTTAAGGTCTACCGCGAAAATTATCGACTTTCTTTCGACTGGTACCAGAAAGCTATGGCATCTGGGCGACTTGTCAATTTCCGATCTAATCAAGCCAAGCACATTCATATAAACACTGCGTCGAACTTAATAAACAAAGTTTTTGCGTTGAGTGACCGAAAATTCCACTCCGCTAACGAAGAAAAAGTTACGCAAATACTCTTAGACATGAGCTTTCCGACAGAAGTTATAAGAAACTTGATACTTCGTCAAAAACACCAAGATCGGTCAGAAAATAAGTCGGAAGAGCGGAGATGTGTTTATAAGAGTGTCGTTTATGTGCCCAAACTTTCCGCAAATTTCAAAGAAATGACGCAGACTAATCTTCGAATGAGAAGTGTTCAAAATCTGTTTTTAATCTGTGTTTTTATATGTTTCAAATAAATTATTGTTTTGTATATTAAAAATCTTAAAATTTAACGTTATGTAAGTCATATTTTGTTCGTTTACTTGTATCAATATGTACAACAGTATATCTCTTTTTAATTTTGTAAATAAAGACACCGCTGAAGAAAACGACAACCACCGTCGAAACGTTGCGAAAATAAAATGAAAATTGCTTTCGTTTAATCATCATTACGACCAATAAAGCCGATGAAACTCACTTTTAAAAATTCTCCAAAGTCCAAATAAAAACCAACTTGGTCAAAAAAAAGTTATTATGTGATACGTGTCGAGACCGGAACATACATACGGGTCCAAAACAGCAATCTTTGCCGCAACTAATAAAAGTCAACCTTCTGCATACGCCTCCTAGTTCCAGTTATCACACAATTATTTCACATTACCGCACATTATCCACAAAGAGATGATGCTGTACAACTAAAAAACACATCTTCCACACAGGGATGATGCTGTACCGTAACTGGAAGTGTCCTCAGGAACGCAATAACTGATGAATTGAAAACGGAAAAGTATATATTAGCAAAGATTTATTTTGATAAAATGGAAGGAAGAAAAGTCTGCGTAAGAAGTTTTAGAAAAAAGGTATAAGTTGACATATTCAGTCGGTTGAATTTAAAAAACAAGAGTGTTACCAAGTATAAACGAAATGTAAATTATTTGTTTTTATTATGGGCTTTATTGATCATTCCTTTATTATGCGAATTAAAACAATTTCATATTTTCTCCCTACGTTTCGTTGATTTTTGTCAACTTCTACAGGGGCAACGATTTATTGGATCTTTATAAATTATAAAATTTTGAAATATATATAATAAAAGTTGTTTTTGAAAATTTTTTTTCTAAATTATAAGGTGAATAAAATAAAATTAAACTTACTGTTTTTGTCAAATCTACATTTAATTTGTTGTGGATTATGTTAAACAAATATTTTTTTAAGCAAATAAATAAATAAAGACTTTATGAACAATTTAAACTAAAACACTACAAACAGAAAAAACACTTATATCACAGTTGAGTTACTTTATCACATTAGTGTAAATTGTGCACAGCTTGTCTTTGTCTTCATTTGTGTTCATGGTTCGTTCAATTATTTGTTGGAAGCGTAAGCTCTCCAGTGTCTATCGGGTGTTTTCTCTCTTCTCTTTAACAAGTATTAACACATTGCTAAAGTCAGTCCATTCCATTATATGCTGTGCGCGAGCGGTCGATATGCGTTTTTTTCTGAGGTCTGTTTGATATTCTGTCAGGCTTATTGATAGTAGGCATTTTGTTGTGCCAATGTAAACCATGGTGCATAATTCGTTGTCTGTGCCCCTGCATTGTATCTCGTATACCACATTGTGATGCCCTGTCTTTGATTTTGGTGGTTTTGTGTTGGTGAATATGTTCTGTAGGGTTGAGTTTGATCGGTGTGCAAATATTAGTTTTCCTTTTCTTTTTTGTTTATGTCTAATATTGCCTGTAGGTTTTTGTTGTCTGTCAGGCCAGGTATATAAACTGTGGAGTGGAATGTGTTGCCAGGTGCATCTTTTTCCGAGTTTATTTTAAGTTGATTGTTTTGTTTTAAGTTGGTTTTATAATTTATCAATTCGTCAATTATCCTTCTTGGGAAGTTATTCTTTTTTAGTATTAATTTATTTAATTAAATTGCGAAATTTAATTTTTTTCTGTAAATCGTGAACGCACCTTTTCTATTGTATTGCAACTCTGGAGTAAAAATGCAAAATCAGTTTGAACACAAACATTTCTGATAGAAAATAACAGCTGGCAAACTGTCAGCGACACCAGACAAATTGTGCACCATTGTATTTTTCTGATGCAATGGGGTTAGGGTATAGCAAAAGTGAAAAAGTGTTGTATGATCTTAGTCAGTATAAGTTGTTGTTGTGGTGTTTTACAATGATACTAGACCAGTTGCACCGGATCGTAAAAACCCCTATTGTTTTTATTGTTTGAATGTTATTTGTGTGGAACTGAGGTGACTGATATCTATGATTTTATTTATTAGATTTCAAGCACTATTTATTTTATTATTATTATTATTATTAATATTTATTACAATGTAATTAATTACAAAATAATACAAGGAGAAGCAGTAGCTACCAGGACTATCCGCTTTTATTTTATATTTTATATATTTATATTTTATATTTCATTGGTTAAAGTTAATCATTCTACCAGACGCAGTCGTTTTCACATACCAATCCATAATAGCTGCGTTTTATTATCTATGGGTCTGGGTCTGGATTATTTTTTAACACGTATTACAAAAACAACACGAGATCCAGTTTTCTATCGGGGTTTCTATCTGGGTTTGCAAATATTAGTATTAAATCTGGCGGACAGAGGCTACATATAAGTACATAACCCAGATCGTTTTATTTTTACGGGGTGAACCATATGGGTTATTGGTGATAATAAAATAATGAGTTTATTGTCCAGATATGGGTTGTTTTGTTAGTTTCTATTTCTACTGCGAACTGTAATTTTTCGTGATATTCGTTTAGAGTGTTCATTATCAGTATTCGGTCTTGTTTTTTTGATAATTGCAAATACATCATCAACATATTTGACAATAAATTTTATTTTTGTATTTGTTTTTTTGAGTTTGTTGATAGTGGGTCGTCTAAAACTATATTAGCAATAGTAGGTGATAGCGGTTTTCCCATGAGCATGCCAAAAACTTAATTGTAGAAGCTGTCTTCAAATAGAATTGAAGAATTTTCAAGACTTTTTTTTTGGAATTTGTGTACATTCTTGTACTTTTTCCCATTTTGTCATTATTTTTATTGCTAGGTATGTTGGTATGTTCGTAAACAGTATTACCAACAGTAACAGTGATACCACGTCAAAAGATACAAGTATTTCGTCTTCATCTAAAATAATGTTTTTTGTTCTTTCTTTTAGCTGTTGATATTTTTTAATATTATATTCTTCTGATGTAATATGTTGAAGAATTTTCCCGATGTGCTTTGCGATATTGTAACATGGTACAGTAGTTGATGATGCGATCGGATGTAGGGGTAAACCTTGTTTGTGGAATTTGGGTAATCCGTAGAGGGTGGGTGCTGAAGCTGCTGAGCAGAATAAAGATTTTTTCCTGTGAATGTCAACATATTTCTGGTTATGTAGTTCGTTTACAATGGTGTTATTTACTTTTAGTAGTTGTTGTGTTGGATCATTTCGTGTTGTTTTATATATCGATTTGTCCTGTAATAGTGCTTGCATCTTCTCTCTGTAATCATCTTTGTACATTATGACTGTTTTATTTCCCTTGTCTGCGTCCGTTATTATTATGTCATTTATATGTTTTTGGACGAGTCGTTGTGTTTTCTCGTATGTTTTTAGTAGGAATTTTTCTCTTTCGCTGTTCTTTATTCTTTTATATGTTGCAATTTTGTCAGCGATTTTGAATCTGGTAACTTCCTTCTCTTTTCCGTCTGTTAGTTTTTGTACATACTGCTCGACGTCTGCAATAGTGTGTATTGGTGAGAAATTTGTCTTGTACGAACCATGAACCCAAAAGAAGACACAGACAAGCTATGCACAATTTACACTAATGTGATAAAGTAACTCAACTGTGTTTTAAGTGTTTGTTCTGTTTCTAGTGTTTTGGTTTAAATTGTTCATAAAGTCTTTATTTATTTATTTGTGTAAAAAGAAGATTTGTGATTTGAAAAAAAAAACACTAAGTTTAAGTTTATTTTATTCACCTTATAATTTTAGATAAAATGTTCAAAAACAACTTTTATTATATATAAGTATTTCAAAATTGTATTATTTATAATGTATAAAGATCCAATACATCGTTGCCACTGAAGAAGTTGACAAAAATCATGGAAATGTAGTCAGAAAATATGGAATTGTTTTAATTCGCATAATAAAGGAATGATCAATAAAGCCCACAATAAAAACAAATAATTAATTCAAAGATTTGATCAATATATTCATTACGAAATGTAAATTGTTCTGTCACTGGCATGGCATTGCCAGAGCACTGGTTGAATTTTCATCGCCTTTATCAATCAGCGCATTTTAACAAGTTGATATACCGATGTCTTCTATACATCTGTAGTAGGCTAGTCCAGGAAGTGGCTTGGTGAACACATCCGCTGGCATCATTTTAGTTGGGATGTAGACAATGGGATGTAGACAATTGTTATTTATTTTTATCTTGTAGAAGCTGTCGCACAAAGTGGTATCAGGTCGCAATATGCTTTGTCCGTGAATGACAGATTGCATTCTCAGCTATATGTTTTGCGCCTTGGTTGTCTGTTACAATACTTATCTTGGTGAGTTGAGGCAAATTCATCTCGGTGATAAGATTCCGAAGATATGTTGCTTCTCTCGATGACTCTGACAGCATTTTCTGCCTCAGTACTTGAAATAGCTACTGACCTTTGTTTCTGGGAACGCCAGGTAATTGCAGCTCCACTCAGTACAAAAACGTATCCGGTGTATGATATTCTATCAGTTCCGTCGTTCGCATGATCAGCACCCGAGTATCCTCGAAGACCCAAAGTGTCCTTGGTGTAAATAATTCCGTAGGTTTCCGTTCCTCGTAAATAGCGGAGAACACGCTTCGCAGCTGACCAGTGCACATCTTGATAGGTTTCGTTATACTGTGCTATACGATCTACTGTGAACGTTATTTCTGGCCTGGTTACTTACTTACTTAGGTCCTCGGAGCTGTTATGTCCGTGAGGTTCCCCTTGTGGGGCATAGGGCCTCTACTACTCCTACGCGCCATCGTGTACGGTTTCTGGAGATGTACTTCAGCTCTCCAACTCTTCCCCAGTTGTGCTGATTCCTCTTCGACAGTCCTTCTGCAAGTACTTCTAGGTCGACCCACACGTCTACCTCGCTGCGTGAGGGGGTTCCATTGCATCGCCTGACTGTCAATGCACTCTTGACCTTTTCGAGGCGAATGTCGATGGGTTCCTGACCTGTCCTCGCATGAAGTTCATCATTGGACATATGGTTTGGCCAGAAAATCCTCACGATATTTCGCAGACATCTATTCACGAACGTTTGCAGTTTTCTTGTGACAGCGGGTGTTACTTTCCAAGTGCTGCACCCATACAGAAGCAGGGACTAAACATTGGATTAGAATAGTCTTAGCTTGGTCTTACGGCTTATAGAGTTGTTTCTCCATATTTTGGAAAGCCTTCCGAATGCGGCCTTTGCTTTCCCGATTCGACTTGTTATATCTTGTTCGGTCCCGCCATCAGTAGAGACAATACTCCCAAGATATTGAAAACTCTCTACCATCTCTACCAGTTTTCGCACTGCGTAAGGTCACCTTTCTTTGGAAGCTTCACAATCATTCCCTTTTTTCATTCCTCAGGAAAGCTCTGTTTCCCAAGCTCTCTCACTGAGTGGGTGCAGGAGCTCACTCGATGTTGTTGGCGCTGCTTGTAAGAACTCTGCGGGAATACTGTCAAGTCCAACCGCTTTGTTGTTCTTCAGTGCTCTGATTGCGGTTAAGATTTCTTGCCTACTGGGGGATAGGGTGCGTATTCGGGAATTCGCCGGTCGTTGTAATGTTTCATTGCCGTGATACTCTGACGTCACAACAAAATGGGTACTACCTCCGTCATTGCCATGACAAAGGTAATCGTGTCATGGCTAGCTACAATGACTATCACACGAATGACACATGTATGTCATTGTTGTCCCAAAATACAATTAACGTCAAAGTGTGTTACGGTGATATTTGTGTCTCGGTGTCACGGTAATGACATGCAAAACAATGACTATCACACGACGTGACAACTCTCATATAGCTTATCATTGGCTGTGAGCCTAAACCGCAATGACACTCTACATTTTTAGCAGTGACGATCACACGGCGTCGATCAATTGAGTCATTGTGTCTTGGGTTTACATTTTTAGCAGTGACGATCACACGGCGTCGATCAATTGAGTCATTGTGTCTTGGGTTTTTGGTTAAATATAGACGTGAGTTTCTGAAGTGTTTCAATTATCTAAATTAATTTAGTTAGAAAAAGAATAGCTAAATAAAATCTTTCAAATTACTGAGATTAAAGGCAAAAGTGAAAAGTTACACTAATTATGTCCACACGAAATACGGTAGAGGTGGGGATTCTTGCGACCTACATCTTGGAAACCAGCAGTGAAGATGACTCCGACAACAACCAAAGACCACCGCAAAGAATTCGTTCTTTGTGGTCCAAGAATTGGTTGTTACGACGTGAGCATGAAGGTTTCTGCGCAAAACTATTGCGAGAATTAAGAGCTGAGGAGCCAGAGCTCTAAGAAGAAGCGTAAGCTCTTCAGTGTGTATCGGGTGTGTTCTCTCTTCTCTTTTTTCTGTAAATCGTGAACGCACCTTTTCTATTCTATTGCAACTCTGGAGTAAAAATGCAAAATCAGTTTGAACACAAACATTTCTGATAGAAAATAACAGCTGGCAAACTGTCAACGACACCAGACAAATTTTGCACCATTGTATTTTTCTGTTGCAATGGGGATAGGGTATAGCAAAAGTGAAAAAGTGTTGTAAGATCTTAGTCAGTATAAGTTGTTGTTGTGGTGTTTTACAATGATACTAGACCAGTTGCACCGGATCGTAAAAACCCCTATTGTTTTTATTGTTTTAATGTTATTTGTGTGGAACTGAGGGTGACTGATATCTATGATTTTATTTATTAGATTTCAAGCACTATTTATTTTATTATTATTATTATTATTATTAATATTTATTACAATGTAATTAATTACAAAATAATACAAGGAGAAGCAGTAGCTGCCAGGACTATCCGCTTTTATTTTATATTTTATATATTTATATTTTATATTTCATTGGTTAAAGTTAATCATTCTACCAGACGCAGTCGTTTTCACATACCAATCCATAATAGCTGCGTTTTATTATCTATGGGTCTGGGTCTGGATTATTTTTTAACACGTATTACAAAAACAACACGAGATCCAGTTTTCTATCGGGGTTTCTATCTGGGTTTGCAAATATTAGTATTAAATCTGGCGGACAGAGGCTACATATAAGTACATAACCCAGATCGTTTTATTTTTACGGGGTGAACCATATGGGTTATTGGTGATAATAAAATAATGAGTTTATTGTCCAGATATGGGTTGTTTTGTTAGTTTCTATTTCTACTGCGAACTGTAATTTTTCGTGATATTCGTTTAGAGTGTTCATTATCAGTATTCGGTCTTGTTTTTTTGATAATTGCAAATACATCATCAACATATTTGACAATAAATTTTATTTTTGTATTTGTTTTTTTGAGTTTGTTGATAGTGGGTCGTCTAAAACTATATTAGCAATAGTAGGTGATAGCGGTTTTCCCATGAGCATGCCAAAAACTTAATTGTAGAAGCTGTCTTCAAATAGAATTGAAGAATTTTCAAGACTTTTTTTTTGGAATTTGTGTACATTCTTGTACTTTTTCCCATTTTGTCATTATTTTTATTGCTAGGTATGTTGGTATGTTCGTAAACAGTATTACCAACAGTAACAGTGATACCACGTCAAAAGATACAAGTATTTCGTCTTCATCTAAAATAATGTTTTTTGTTCTTTCTTTTAGCTGTTGATATTTTTTAATATTATATTCTTCTGATGTAATATGTTGAAGAATTTTCCCGATGTGCTTTGCGATATTGTAACATGGTACAGTAGTTGATGATGCGATCGGATGTAGGGGTAAACCTTGTTTGTGGAATTTGGGTAATCCGTAGAGGGTGGGTGCTGAAGCTGCTGAGCAGAATAAAGATTTTTTCCTGTGAATGTCAACATATTTCTGGTTATGTAGTTCGTTTACAATGGTGTTATTTACTTTTAGTAGTTGTTGTGTTGGATCATTTCGTGTTGTTTTATATATCGATTTGTCCTGTAATAGTGCTTGCATCTTCTCTCTGTAATCATCTTTGTACATTATGACTGTTTTATTTCCCTTGTCTGCGTCCGTTATTATTATGTCATTTATATGTTTTTGGACGAGTCGTTGTGTTTTCTCGTATGTTTTTAGTAGGAATTTTTCTCTTTCGCTGTTCTTTATTCTTTTATATGTTGCAATTTTGTCAGCGATTTTGAATCTGGTAACTTCCTTCTCTTTTCCGTCTGTTAGTTTTTGTACATACTGCTCGACGTCTGCAATAGTGTGTATTGGTGAGAAATTTGTCTTGTACGAACCATGAACCCAAAAGAAGACACAGACAAGCTATGCACAATTTACACTAATGTGATAAAGTAACTCAACTGTGTTTTAAGTGTTTGTTCTGTTTCTAGTGTTTTGGTTTAAATTGTTCATAAAGTCTTTATTTATTTATTTGTGTAAAAAGAAGATTTGTGATTTGAAAAAAAAAACACTAAGTTTAAGTTTATTTTATTCACCTTATAATTTTAGATAAAATGTTCAAAAACAACTTTTATTATATATAAGTATTTCAAAATTGTATTATTTATAATGTATAAAGATCCAATACATCGTTGCCACTGAAGAAGTTGACAAAAATCATGGAAATGTAGTCAGAAAATATGGAATTGTTTTAATTCGCATAATAAAGGAATGATCAATAAAGCCCACAATAAAAACAAATAATTAATTCAAAGATTTGATCAATATATTCATTACGAAATGTAAATTGTTCTGTCACTGGCATGGCATTGCCAGAGCACTGGTTGAATTTTCATCGCCTTTATCAATCAGCGCATTTTAACAAGTTGATATACCGATGTCTTCTATACATCTGTAGTAGGCTAGTCCAGGAAGTGGCTTGGTGAACACATCCGCTGGCATCATTTTAGTTGGGATGTAGACAATGGGATGTAGACAATTGTTATTTATTTTTATCTTGTAGAAGCTGTCGCACAAAGTGGTATCAGGTCGCAATATGCTTTGTCCGTGAATGACAGATTGCATTCTCAGCTATGTGTTTTGCGCCTTGGTTGTCTGTTACAATACTTATCTTGGTGAGTTGAGGCAAATTCATCTCGGTGATAAGATTCCGAAGATATGTTGCTTCTCTCGATGACTCTGACAGCATTTTCTGCCTCAGTACTTGAAATAGCTACTGACCTTTGTTTCTGGGAACGCCAGGTAATTGCAGCTCCACTCAGTACAAAAACGTATCCGGTGTATGATATTCTATCAGTTCCGTCGTTCGCATGATCAGCACCCGAGTATCCTCGAAGACCCAAAGTGTCCTTGGTGTAAATAATTCCGTAGGTTTCCGTTCCTCGTAAATAGCGGAGAACACGCTTCGCAGCTGACCAGTGCACATCTTGATAGGTTTCGTTATACTGTGCTATACGATCTACTGTGAACGTTATTTCTGGCCTGGTTACTTACTTACTTAGGTCCTCGGAGCTGTTATGTCCGTGAGGTTCCCCTTGTGGGGCATAGGGCCTCTACTACTCCTACGCGCCATCGTGTACGGTTTCTGGAGATGTACTTCAGCTCTCCAACTCTTCCCCAGTTGTGCTGATTCCTCTTCGACAGTCCTTCTGCAAGTACTTCTAGGTCGACCCACACGTCTACCTCGCTGCGTGAGGGGGTTCCATTGCATCGCCTGACTGTCAATGCACTCTTGACCTTTTCGAGGCGAATGTCGATGGGTTCCTGACCTGTCCTCGCATGAAGTTCATCATTGGACATATGGTTTGGCCAGAAAATCCTCACGATATTTCGCAGACATCTATTCACGAACGTTTGCAGTTTTCTTGTGACAGCGGGTGTTACTTTCCAAGTGCTGCACCCATACAGAAGCAGGGACTAAACATTGGATTAGAATAGTCTTAGCTTGGTCTTACGGCTTATAGAGTTGTTTCTCCATATTTTGGAAAGCCTTCCGAATGCGGCCTTTGCTTTCCCGATTCGACTTGTTATATCTTGTTCGGTCCCGCCATCAGTAGAGACAATACTCCCAAGATATTGAAAACTCTCTACCATCTCTACCAGTTTTCGCACTGCGTAAGGTCACCTTTCTTTGGAAGCTTCACAATCATTCCCTTTTTTCATTCCTCAGGAAAGCTCTGTTTCCCAAGCTCTCTCACTGAGTGGGTGCAGGAGCTCACTCGATGTTGTTGGCGCTGCTTGTAAGAACTCTGCGGGAATACTGTCAAGTCCAACCGCTTTGTTGTTCTTCAGTGCTCTGATTGCGGTTAAGATTTCTTGCCTACTGGGGGATAGGGTGCGTATTCGGGAATTCGCCGGTCGTTGTAATGTTTCATTGCCGTGATACTCTGACGTCACAACAAAATGGGTACTACCTCCGTCATTGCCATGACAAAGGTAATCGTGTCATGGCTAGCTACAATGACTATCACACGAATGACACATGTATGTCATTGTTGTCCCAAAATACAATTAACGTCAAAGTGTGTTACGGTGATATTTGTGTCTCGGTGTCACGGTAATGACATGCAAAACAATGACTATCACACGACGTGACAACTCTCATATAGCTTATCATTGGCTGTGAGCCTAAACCGCAATGACACTCTACATTTTTAGCAGTGACGATCACACGGCGTCGATCAATTGAGTCATTGTGTCTTGGGTTTACATTTTTAGCAGTGACGATCACACGGCGTCGATCAATTGAGTCATTGTGTCTTGGGTTTTTGGTTAAATATAGACGTGAGTTTCTGAAGTGTTTCAATTATCTAAATTAATTTAGTTAGAAAAAGAATAGCTAAATAAAATCTTTCAAATTACTGAGATTAAAGGCAAAAGTGAAAAGTTACACTAATTATGTCCACACGAAATACGGTAGAGGTGGGGATTCTTGCGACCTACATCTTGGAAACCAGCAGTGAAGATGACTCCGACAACAACCAAAGACCACCGCAAAGAATTCGTTCTTTGTGGTCCAAGAATTGGTTGTTACGACGTGAGCATGAAGGTTTCTGCGCAAAACTATTGCGAGAATTAAGAGCTGAGGAGCCAGAGCTCTAAGAAGAAGCGTAAGCTCTTCAGTGTGTATCGGGTGTGTTCTCTCTTCTCTTTTTTCTGTAAATCGTGAACGCACCTTTTCTATTCTATTGCAACTCTGGAGTAAAAATGCAAAATCAGTTTGAACACAAACATTTCTGATAGAAAATAACAGCTGGCAAACTGTCAACGACACCAGACAAATTTTGCACCATTGTATTTTTCTGTTGCAATGGGGATAGGGTATAGCAAAAGTGAAAAAGTGTTGTAAGATCTTAGTCAGTATAAGTTGTTGTTGTGGTGTTTTACAATGATACTAGACCAGTTGCACCGGATCGTAAAAACCCCTATTGTTTTTATTGTTTTAATGTTATTTGTGTGGAACTGAGGGTGACTGATATCTATGATTTTATTTATTAGATTTCAAGCACTATTTATTTTATTATTATTATTATTATTAATATTTATTACAATGTAATTAATTACAAAATAATACAAGGAGAAGCAGTAGCTGCCAGGACTATCCGCTTTTATTTTATATTTTATATATTTATATTTTATATTTCATTGGTTAAAGTTAATCATTCTACCAGACGCAGTCGTTTTCACATACCAATCCATAATAGCTGCGTTTTATTATCTATGGGTCTGGGTCTGGATTATTTTTTTACACGTATTACAAAAACAACACGAGATCCAGTTTTCTATCGGGGTTTCTATCTGGGTTTGCAAATATTAGTATTAAATCCGGCGGACAGAGGCTACATATAAGTACATAACCCAGATCGTTTTATTTTTACGGGGTGAACCATATGGGTTATTGGTGATAATAAAATAATGAGTTTATTGTCCAGATATGGGTTGTTTTGTTAGTTTCTATTTCTACTGTGAACTGTAATTTTTCGTGATATTCGTTTAGAGTGTTCATTATCAGTATTCGGTCTTGTTTTTTTGATAATTGCAAATACATCATCAACATATTTGACAATAAATTTTATTTTTGTATTTGTTTTTTTGAGTTTGTTGATAGTGGGTCGTCTAAAACTATATTAGCAATAGTAGGTGATAGCGGTTTTCCCATGAACATGCCAAAAACTTAATTGTAGAAGCTGTCTTCGAATAGAATTGAAGAATTTTCAAGACTTTTTTTTTGGAATTTGTGTACATTCTTGTACTTTTTCCCATTTTGCCATTATTTTTATTGCTAGGTATGTTGGTATGTTCGTAAACAGTGATACCACGTCAAAAGATACAAGTATTTCGTCTTCATCTAAAATAATGTTTTCTGTTCTTTCTTTTAGCTGTTGATATTTTTTAATATTATATTCTTCTGATGTAATATGTTGAAGAATTTTCCCGATGTGCTTTGCGATATTGTAACATGGTACAGTAGTTGATGATGCGATCGGATGTAGGGGTAAACCTTGTTTGTGGAATTTGGGTAATCCGTAGAGGGTGGGTGCTCAAGCTGCTGAGCAGAATAAAGATTTTTTCCTGTGAATGTCAACATATTTCTGGTTATGTAGTTCGTTTACAATGGTGTTATTTACTTTTAGTAGTTGTTGTGTTGGATAATTTCGTGTTGTTTTATATATTGATTTGTCCTGTAATAGTGCTTGCATCTTCTCTCTGTAATCATCTTTGTACATTATGCCTGTTTTATTTCCCTTGTCTGCGTCCGTTATTATTATGTAATTTATATGTTTTTGGACGAGTCGTTGTGTTTTCTCGTATGTTTTTAGTAGGAATTTTTCTCTTTCGTTGTTCTTTATTCTTTTATATGTTGCAATTTTGTCAGCGATTTTGAATCTGGTAACTTCCTTCTCTTTTCCGTCTGTTAGTTTTTGTACATACTGTTCGACGTCTGCAATAGTGTGTATTGGTGAGAAATTTGTCTTGTACGAACCATGAACCCAAAAGAAGACACAGACAAGTTATGCACAATTTACACTCATGTGATAAAGTAACTCAACTGTGTTTTAAGTGTTTGTTCTGTTTCTAGTGTTTTGGTTAAAATTGTTCATAAAGTCTTTATTTATTTATTTGTGTAAAAAAAAGATTTGTGATTTGAAAAAAAAAACACTAATTTTAATTTTATTTTATTCACCTTATAATTGTAGATAAAATGTTCAAAAACAACTTTTATTATATATAAGTATTTCAAAATTGTATTATTTATAATGTATAAAGATCCAATACATCGTTGCCCCTGAAGAAGTTGACAAAAATCATCGAAACGTAATCAGAAAATATGGAATTGTTTTAATTCGCATAATAAAGGAATGATCAATAAAGCCCACAATAAAAACAAATAATTAATTCAAAGATTTGATCAATATATTCATTACGAAATGTAAATTGTTCTGTCACTGGCATGGCATTGCCAGAGCACTGGTTGAATTTTCATCGCCTTTATCAATCAGCGCATTTTAACAAGTTGATATACCGATGTCTTCTATACATCTGTAGTAGGCTGGCCCAGGAAGTGGCTTGGTGAACACATCCGCTGGCATCATTTTAGTTGGGATGTAGACAATTGTTATTTTTTTTATCTTGTAGAAGCTGTCGCACAAAGTGGTATCAGGTCGCAATATGCTTTGTCCGTGAATGACAGATTGCATTCTCAGCTATGTGTTTTGCGCCTTGGTTGTCTGTTCCAATACTTATCTTGGTGAGTTGAGGCAAATTCATCTCGGTGATAAGATTCCGAAGATATGTTGCTTCTCTCGATGACTCTGACAGCGCTACATTTTCTGCCTCAGTACTTGAAATAGCTACTGACCTTTGTTTCTGGGAACGCCAGGTAATTGCAGCTCCACTCAGTACAAAAACGAATCCGGTGTATGATATTCTATCAGTTCCGCCGTTCGCAAGATCCAAAGTGTCCTTGGTGTAAATAATTCCGTAGGTTTCCGTTCCTCGTAAATAGCGGAGAACACGCTTCGCAGCTGACCAGCGCACATCTTGATAGGTTTCGTTATACTGTGCTATACGATTTACTATGAACGTTATGTCTGGCCTGGTTACTTACTTACTTAGGTCCTCGGAGCTGTTATGTCCGTGAGGTTCCCCTTGTGGGGCATAGGGCCTCTACTACTCCTACGCGCCATCGTGTACGGTTTCTGGAGATGTACTTCAGCTCTTCAACTCTTCCCCAGTTGTGCTGATTCCTCTTCGACAGTCCTTCGGCAAGTACTTCTAGGTCGACCCACACGTCTACCTCGCTGTGTGAGGGGGTTCCATTGCATCGCCTGACTGTCAATGCACTCTTGACCTTTTCGAGGCGAATGTCGATGGGTTCCTGACCTGTCCTCGCATGAAGTTCATCATTGGACATATGGTTTGGCCAGAAAATCCTCACGATATTTCGCAGACATCTATTCACGAACGTTTGCAGTTTTCTTGTGACAGCGGGTGTTACTTTCCAAGTGCTGCACCCATACAGAAGCAGGGACTAAACATTGGATTAGAATAGTCTTAGCTTGGTCTTACGGCTTATAGAGTTGTTTCTCCATATTTTGGAAAGCCTTCCGAATGCGGCCTTTGCTTTCCCGATTCGACTTGTTATATCTTGTTCGGTCCCGCCATCAGTAGAGACAATACTCCCAAGATATTGAAAACTCTCTACCATCTCTACTGGTTGTCCAGAAATATCTATTTGTGTAGATGATGAAGTTCCAAGGCTGATCCTTTTGGTTTTTGCCGTATTGATCTTAAGCCCGACGGTTCCAGCTTCGCTCTCTAACCTTATTGTCATTTGATGGAGATCCATGATCCTATGAGACAGTAAGAATACGTCGTCCGCGTAGTCCAGATGTTTAAGGAATGATTGCAGATTCCACTGAATTCCTCCATTTGCAGTCGACAGAGCTGCTTTTGCTATTACTTTGGCTACTGCAGGTAGCACGCAAATTCCTCTCCAGTTTTCGCACTGCGTAAGGTCACCTTTCTTTGGAAGCTTCACAATCATTCCCTTTTTTCATTCCTCAGGAAAGCTCTGTTTCCCAAGCTCTCTCACTGAGTGGGTGCAGGAGCTCACTCGATGTTGTTGGCGCTGCTTGTAAGAACTCTGCGGGAATACTGTCAAGTCCACCCGCTTTGTTGTTCTTCAGTGCTCTGATTGCGGTTAAGATTTCTTGCCTACTGGCGGATAGGGTGCGTATTCGGGAATTCGTTAAGCTAGTATTAGACGGTCGTTGTAATGTTTCATTGCCGTGATACTCTGACGTCACAACAAAATGGGTACTACCTCCGTCATTGCCATGACAAAGGTAATCGTGTCATGGCTAGCTACAATGACTATCACACGAATGACACATGAATGTCATTGTTGTCCCAAAATACAATTAACGTCAAAGTGTGTTACGGTGATATTTGTGTCTCGGTGTCACGGCAATGACATGCAAAACAATGACTATCACACGACGTGACAACTCTCATATAGCTTATCATTGGCTGTGAGCCTAAACCGCAATGACACTACATTTTTAGCAGTGACGATCACACGGCGTCGATCAATTGAGTCATTGTGTCTTGGGTTTTTGGTTAAATATAGACGTGAGTTTCTGAAGTGTTTCAATTATCTAAATTAATTTAGTTAGAAAAAGAATAGTTAAATAAAATCTTTCAAATTACTGAGATTAAAGGCAAAAGTGAAAAGTTACACTAATTATGTCCACACGAAATACGGTAGAGGTGGGAATTCTTGCGACCTACATCTTGGAAACCAGCAGTGAAGATGACTCCGACAACAACCAAAGACCACCGCAAAGAATTCGTTCTTTGTGGTCAAAGAATTGGTTGTTACGACGTGAGCATGAAGGTTTCAGCGCAAAACTATTGCGAGAATTAAGAGCTGAGGAGCCAGAGCTCTATCGCAATTTTTTGCGAATGGCAGCCACTCAATTTGAAGTTTTGTTAAATTTAGTGGCTCCTTTAATAAAAAAAGAGAACACTAACATGCGGACCAGCATCTCCGCTCAGGTGCGACTAGTGCTAACGGTGCGTTACCTGGCCAGTGGTGACAGTTTCAAGTCACTGCAATACCTTTTCCGGATTTCGCAGCCAACGATATCCTGCATCATTCCGGAAGTTCTTGGCGGAATATTCAAGGTACTGGTAAAGGATTTTATCCAGGTAAGAATTTTTCTCGGTTTGAGGAAGCGTGGCAATTCCCGAATGGTGTCGGTGCAGTGGACGGCAAACACGTCGTGATGGTCGCACCACCTAACGCTGGCAGCGTGTACTACAATTACAAAGGTATTAGACAAATAATTGGTTTCCATGATTTCCAAAAGAACCCTATTTCTTATATCTTTCTATGTATAGGAACACACATCATCGTTTTGATGGGAATCGCAGATGCGGACTACAAACTTTTGTATGTCGACGTCAGCCGCAATGGCAAGTTTTCGGATGGCGGAGTGTTTAACCGCTGTACTTTCGACAAGCATTGGACAGCAATCGTTTGTACTTGCCCGACCCAAAACCTCTGCCTAACAGAGAATTATCAGTGCCGTATGTGATTGTCGCAGACGACGCGTTCGCATTACGGCCAAACGTTATGAAGCCGTACGCTCAACGTAACCTTACATTGCCTGAGCGTGTTTTCAACTATCGGCTGAGCCGAGCACGTAGAATTATTGAAAACGTGTTTGGCAATGTCGGCACGTTTTCGAGTTCTTCGTAAGCCAATTGACCTGAGTCCGGAAAAAAACTAAAGAAGTTGTACTTGCCTGCTCGGTGCTTCACAATTTTCTAATATCAACAAATAAATCAGTCTACGGACCGTCCAGTTCATTCGATCAAATCGAGGAACAAGGAAACGTGATAAGTCCAGGGGAGTGGCGGTCTGAAGTAACAACTTCGACAATGTATCCACTCGTGCCAACACGAGACCGATCAGATGATGCCAAAGAAATTCACAGAGAATTCATGTACTATTTCACTGGCGAAGGTGAACTTGCTTGGCAATATAATTTTATATAGAATAATAATTTATATAGAATAAATAAAAATGTAATGTTTAAATGGTTTATTATTAAAAATTATTGTCAACATTTATATCTACATCACATTCGCACTGGCAGTCTTCATCTTCTTGAAGAGTTCTCTCAAGCATGGCTTGGTCTTCGTCTTCTTCTGCGCCCATTTCATAGGCCAATGAATCATCACTGACTCGAGAGCTTAAAAATTCGTAAATACAGTTCATTACAGTGCTCTCGAGCAGTAATGATACATTGGCTAGGAGTGAGCGAAGATGTCCCGCCACCAAATCTTCAACAGCTTGACATCTGTCCGATGCCCTTGCACTAAGATTGAACAGCATTTGCGCTGCCAAATCTTTCATGCTCCCACTGTGGGGTTACATTGGCGATGATGTTGGTGTTAATGTTGATGTTGTTTTTGTTTTCCTCCGTGGACCAGTGGAATCTACCGTTGAGGGAATTGCCGAAGTGGTCTGTTGGCTAGTATTCAATTCCCTGAGCACGGAATCATCAGTATACGCACCTTCCTCAAACGATCAGAATCAATAAGCAAAATAAAAATTGTATAAACACAATAACCTACGAACTCCATTGTAGAAGTAGAAGCTGACGACTGCGTAACTCCTGCCGACTCTAAGAACATCATTTACGAGAAATGCGCCCACGTCACTTTCGCTGTTACCCAAGTTAGACTTGAACAGGCTGCGGATTATATTCCATTTATTGCGTGCCTCGTTGACATCCACTTCAGGGATCCCAAGCTCGTCCACAACCTGCTGCCAATAGGCGAACTTTACGTTCGAGAGCCTGTATTCCATACATACTCTATCCCACAGAGGTGGCCTCTTCTGCACAGCAGAAATCAGTGCTGAAACTTCAGCTTGGCTGGCCCACGGGTACTTTAGTTTGCGGGTCCTTTTTTGCTTCTGGGCATTTTCATTTCAATAATTTCCCTGCAAAAATAACATTCAATTGAATTCACAAAAAACTGCTGGGAAAAACTTACATGTCTGTTTGGTTCGGCTCTTTTAATTTATCTGTTTTGGAAAAAAATCGGAAATGAAACGAATCAAGCTGTTAAGCTCATTGCACATTTATTAAAATCAATTTGACCAACCGTGACAAATACTGAGATGACTGAAATTCATGCCGTCACTGTTGGGACACAGTCCTTGCAGCGACAGGCTAAGTGTCACAGTGTCCCATCAACAATGAAAGGGCTATCACACGGTCATTGCAATTTGTCACTGCAATGACCTAAAAGTGACGTGTCACGGTGGCTGTCATTGTTTATGTCAAGGCAATGCCATGCAAAACAATGACGATCACACGACGCGACACTATTAGGACAGTCAACTACGTCATAGTGTCGTCAGAGTGTCATGGCAATGACATATTACAAGGACCGTCTAATACTAGCTTTACTTCGGACAGGTCATTGCGTGTTGGCAAACCTTCACTGTTGAAAACGCGGTTTAAGACCACAGAAAAGTGCTCCTTCCACCTTTTGAGCTGGCCCTCATCCAAAACTAGCAGCGACCCGTCAATATCTTTTACGAGGTGTTGTTTAGAGCTTCGGACACCTGTAAGTTCTTTCTGTAGACGGTCCTACTGTCACACCTGATTGCGGCCTCTTCTGCTTCTGTAGCCAATGCGTTAATGTAGTTACGCTTATCACGTCGCACGCTACGGGGAACTTCTCCCATCTTCATGCGATACGCAGACTCTAGCTCATTTCTCCCTGCTGCTGGACTAGCTGCAATATGAGCTTTGAGCTGTTTTCTTTCTTCGATCCTAGTCCTAGTTTCTCCGGTAAGCCAGGCACTGCTTTCTCTTTGCGACCGACCAACTATACTCTCACCACCGGATATAAAAACATTTTTCACAGAACACCAATGGTTTTCGATACATGTGGGTTCGGTGCTACTGACTGGTCTAAATCCTTGTGAAAGGTGGTTCCCTAGTTATTCGCGAACAGTGGTATCCTTAAGTCTATCAGTATTGAACTTGGGCATTCGAGTGTTTCCTTGGGATCTTCGAACTGTAGCTGTGCGTAATCTTACGGTAGCAACCACTAAATGGTGGTCCCGGGCCATTCCCATGTCTGCACCTCTTCTGTTTCGAACATCCTGCAAGCTGCTTCTAAATCTCCGACTGATCGCGAAGTGATCAATTTGGTTGGAAGTTGCTTGTCTATCCGACGACACCCAACTGACTTTGTGACACGTCTTGTGATCAAACATGGTCCCACCTATTGCAAGGCGGCTGACGTTACAGAAGTCGACCAAACGTTCGCCATTTTTCTTTCGGTCACCAACACTATGCTTTCCCATAACATGCCTGAGCCCATCATTGTCATTGCCAACCTTGGCATTTAAGTCTCCCATTACCATTATGATGTCTCCACGAGGTGTACTACAATAAGCAGCACTCAGTCGGTTATAAATGGCTTCCTTCTCCTCGACAGAAGAGAGCTCCGTTGGGGCGTAACACTGTATGATGGTGCCGCGACGTATTCTACTCCGGAACCTAGCTTTCAGGATCCTCTCATTTAAAGGCTTCCAGGAAAGTAAGCTCTTGAGAGCTGTTTTGGAAAGCACCAATCCAACGCCAGGTTCACGAGAACCTCCGGGTGCCTTTCCGGAGTAGAGTAGTGTTACGAGTTGGAGACTTAAAATTCCCCGAGCCCCACCATCTAACTTCAACCTTAGATGTCCATATTATACCGCATGAATTCTTTCTCTAATTGTAGGAATCTGGCATTTTGAGGACCTTCACTTCCGTTGTCAAGAAGCGTCTTCTCATTCCAGAAACCAATCTTTGTCCGGGTACAATAGCCAAAAGTCGTCAACGTGTTATCATGCCTTATCCGAGGCGTAGTGTCGGTTTCGTTAGAGGAATTGTTACGAAGAATGCTAACCTATCCTAGAGAGCTAGGCCTTTCGCACTTGTGATTTTAGCATATTTACGTATATAGGTGTTTCCCAAGCTCTCTCACTGAGTGGGTGCAGGAGCTCACTCGATGTTGTTGGCGCTGCTTGTAAGAACTCTGCGGGAATACTGTCAAGTCCAGCCGCTTTGTTGTTCTTCAGTGCTCTGATTGCGGTTAAGATTTCTTGCCTACTGGCGGATAGGGTGCGTATTCGGGAATTCGTTAAGCTAGTATTAGACGGTCGTTGTAATGTTTCATTGCCGTGATACTCTGACGTCACAACAAAATGGGTACTACCTCCGTCATTGCCATGACAAAGGTAATCGTGTCATGGCTAGCTACAATGACTATCACACGAATGACACATGTATGTCATTGTTGTCCCAAAATACAATTAACGTCAAAGTGTGTTACGGTGATATTTGTGTCTCGGTGTCACGGCAATGACATGCAAAACAATGACTATCACACGACGTGACAACTCTCATATAGCTTATCATTGACTGTGAGCCTAAACCGCAATGACACTACATTTTTAGCAGTGACGATCACACGGCGTCGATCAATTGAGTCATTGTGTCTTGGGTTTTTGGTTAAATATAGACGTGAGTTTCTGAAGTGTTTCAATTATCTAAATTAATTTAGTTAGAAAAAGAATAGTTAAATAAAATCTTTCAAATTACTGAGATTAAAGGCAAAAGTGAAAAGTTACACTAATTATGTCCACACGAAATACGGTAGAGGTGGGAATTCTTGCGACCTACATCTTGGAAACCAGCAGTGAAGATGACTCCGACAACAACCAAAGACCACCGCAAAGAATTCGTTCTTTGTGGTCAAAGAATTGGTTGTTACGACGTGAGCATGAAGGTTTCTGCGCAAAACTATTGCGAGAATTAAGAGCTGAGGAGCCAGAGCTCTATCGCAATTTTTTGCGAATTGCAGCCACTCAATTTGAAGTTTTGTTAAATTTAGTGGCTCCTTTAATAAAAAAAAAGAGAACACTAACATGCGGACCAGCATCTCCGCTCAGGTGCGACTAGTGCTAACGGTGCGTTACCTGGCCAGTGGTGACAGTTTCAAGTCACTGCAATACCTTTTCCGGATTTCGCAGCCAACGATATCCTGCATCATTCCGGAAGTTCTTGGCGGAATATTCAAGGTACTGGTAAAGGATTTTATCCAGGTAAGAATTTTCTCATTTCTTAATTCAAAAGAAATATTAAAATTTTCTTTTGGATAATAGACTCCTAAGAATGAAAGTGAATGGGAAGCAGTGGCCAAACGGTTTGAGGAAGCGTGGCAATTCCCGAATGGTGTCGGTGCAGTGGACGGCAAACACGTCGTGATGGTCGCACCACCTAACGCTGGCAGCGTGTACTACAATTACAAAGGTATTAGAAAAATAATTGGTTTCCATGATTTCCAAAAGAACCCTATTTCTTATATCTTTCTATGTATAGGAACACACATCATCGTTTTGATGGGAATCGCAGATGCGGACTACAAACTTTTGTATGTCGACGTCAGCCGCAATGGCAAGTTTTCGGATGGCGGAGTGTTTAACCGCTCTACTTTCGACAAGCATTTGACAGCAAACGTTTGTACTTGCCCGACCCAAAACCTCTGCCTAACAGAGAATTATCAGTGCCGTATGTGATTGTCGCAGACGACGCGTTCGCATTACGGCCAAACGTTATGAAGCCGTACGCTCAACGTAACCTTACATTGCCTGAGCGTGTTTTCAACTATCGGCTGAGCCGAGCACGTAGAATTATTGAAAACGTGTTTGGCAATGTCGGGACGTTTTCGAGTTCTTCGTAAGCCAATTGACCTGAGTCCGGAAAAAAACTAAAGAAGTTGTACTTGCCTGCTCGGTGCTTCACAATTTTCTAATATCAACAAATAAATCAGTCTACGGACCGTCCAGTTCATTCGATCAAATCGAGGAACAAGGAAACGTGATAAGTCCAGGGGAGTGGCGGTCTGAAGTAACAACTTCGACAATGTATCCACTCGTGCCAACACGAGACCGATCAGATGATGCCAAAGAAATTCAGAGAGAATTCATGTACTATTTCACTGGCGAAGGTGAACTTGCTTGGCAATATAATTTTATATAGAATAATAATTTATATAGAATAAATAAAAATGTAATGTTTAAATGGTTTATTATTAAAAATTATTGTCAACATTTATATCTACATCACATTCGCACTGGCAGTCTTCATCTTCTTGAAGAGTTCTCTCAAGCATGGCTTGGTCTTCGTCTTCTTCTGCGCCCATTTCATAGGCCAATGAATCATCACTGACTCGAGAGCTTAAAAATTCGTAAATACAGTTCATTACAGTGCTCTCGAGCAGTAATGATACATTGGCTAGGAGTGAGCGAAGATGTCCCGCCACCAAATCTTCAACAGCTTGACATCTGTCCGATGCCCTTGCACTAAGATTGAACAGCATTTGCGCTGCCAAATCTTTCATGCTCCCACTGTGGGGTTACATTGGCGATGATGTTGGTGTTAATGTTGATGTTGTTTTTGTTTTCCTCCGTGGACCAGTGGAATCTACCGTTGAGGGAATTGCCGAAGTGGTCTGTTGGCTAGTATTCAATTCCCTGAGCACGGAATCATCAGTATACGCACCTTCCTCAAACGATCAGAATCAATAAGCAAAATAAAAATTGTATAAACACAATAACCTACGAACTCCATTGTAGAAGTAGAAGCTGACGACTGCGTAACTCCTGCCGACTCTAAGAACATCATTTACGAGAAATGCGCCCACGTCACTTTCGCTGTTACCCAAGTTAGACTTGAACAGGCTGCGGATTATATTCCATTTATTGCGTGCCTCGTTGACATCCACTTCAGGGATCCCAAGCTCGTCCACAACCTGCTGCCAATAGGCGAACTTTACGTTCGAGAGCCTGTATTCCATACATACTCTATCCCACAGAGGTGGCCTCTTCTGCACAGCAGAAATCAGTGCTGAAACTTCAGCTTGGCTGGCCCACGGGTACTTTAGTTTGCGGGTCCTTTTTTGCTTCTGGGCATTTTCATTTCAATAATTTCCCTGCAAAAATAACATTCAATTGAATTCACAAAAAACTGCTGGGAAAAACTTACATGTCTGTTTGGTTCGGCTCTTTTAATTTATCTGTTTTGGAAAAAAATCGGAAATGAAACGAATCAAGCTGTTAAGCTCATTGCACATTTATTAAAATCAATTTGACCAACCGTGACAAATACTGAGATGACTGAAATTCATGCCGTCACTGTTGGGACACAGTCCTTGCAGCGACAGGCTAAGTGTCACAGTGTCCCATCAACAATGAAAGGGCTATCACACGGTCATTGCAATTTGTCACTGCAATGACCTAAAAGTGACGTGTCACGGTGGCTGTCATTGTTTATGTCAAGGCAATGCCATGCAAAACAATGACGATCACACGACGCGACACTTTTAGGACAGTCAACTACGTCATAGTGACGTCAGAGTGTCATGGCAATGACATATTACAAGGACCGTCTAATACTACGGACAGGTCATTGCGTGTTGGCAAACCTTCACTGTTGAAAACGCGGTTTAAGACCACAGAAAAGTGCTCCTTCCACCTTTTGAGCTGGCCCTCATCCAAAACTAGCAGCGACCCGTCAATATCTTTTACGAGGTGTTGTTTAGAGCTTCGGACACCTGTAAGTTCTTTCTGTAGACGGTCCTACTGTCACACCTGATTGCGGCCTCTTCTGCATCTGTAGCCAATGCGTTAATGTAGTTACGCTTATCACGTCGCACGCTACGGGGAACTTCTCCCATCTTCATGCGATACGCAGACTCTAGCTCATTTCTCCCTGCTGCTGGACTAGCTGCAATATGAGCTTTGAGCTGTTTTCTTTCTTCGATCCTAGTCCTAGTTTCTCCGGTAAGCCAGGCACTGCTTTCTCTTTGCGACCGACCAACTATACTCTCACCACCGGATATAAAAACATTTTTCACAGAACACCAATGGTTTTCGATACATGTGGGTTCGGTGCTACTGACTGGTCTCAATCCTTGTGAAAGGTGGTTCCCTAGTTATTCGCGAACAGTGGTATCCTTAAGTCTATCAGTATTGAACTTGGGCATTCGAGTGTTTCCTTGAGATCTTCGAACTGTAGCTGTGCGTAATCTTACGGTAGCAACCACTAAATGGTGGTCCCGGGCCATTCCCATGTCTGCACCTCTTCTGTTTCGAACATCCTGCAAGCTGCTTCTAAATCTCCGACTGATCGCGAAGTGATCAATTTGGTTGGAAGTTGCTTGTCTATCCGACGACACCCAACTGACTTTGTGACACGTCTTGTGATCAAACATGCTCCCACCTATTGCAAGGCGGCTGACGTTACAGAAGTCGACCAAACGTTCGCCATTTTTCTTTCGGTCACCAACACTATGCTTTCCCATAACATGCCTGAGCCCATCATTGTCATTGCCAACCTTGGCATTTAAGTCTCCCATTACCATTATGATGTCTCCACGAGGTGTACTACAATAAGCAGCACTCAGTCGGTTATAAATGGCTTCCTTCTCCTCGACAGAAGAGAGCTCCGTTGGGGCGTAACACTGTATGATGGTGCCGCGACGTATTCTACTCCGGAACCTAGCTTTCAGGATCCTCTCATTTAAAGGCTTCCAGGAAAGTAAGCTCTTGAGAGCTGTTTTGGAAAGCACCAATCCAACGCCAGGTTCACGAGAACCTCCGGGTGCCTTTCCGGAGTAGAGTAGTGTTACGAGTTGGAGACTTAAAATTCCCCGAGCCCCACCATCTAACTTCAACCTTAGATGTCCATATTATACCGCATGAATTCTTTCTCTAATTGTAGGAATCTGGCATTTTGAGGACCTTCACTTCCGTTGTCAAGAAGCGTCTTCTCATTCCAGAAACCAATCTTTGTCCGGGTACAATAGCCAAAAGTCGTCAACGTGTTATCATGCCTTATCCGAGGCGTAGTGTCGGTTTCGTTAGCGGAATTGTTACGAAGAATGCTAACCTATCCTAGAGAGCTAGGCCTTTCGCACTTGTGATTTTAGCCTATTTACGTATATAGGTATACGTAAATAGTTACCCAGGACCACCACAAGGAGGTAAAACAAGCACTTCACAGTGACTGATTGTTACGCTACTGGCCCAGACCAGGTTCTGGACAATCAATAGTTTCCCGACCAGGCACGATGCAGGCTCGAGGTCTGGTCTGGTTGCAATTGCCAAATACATAAGCGATACGATGAGTTGACGATAGGGTTTTTCGCTTTGACGCTGTTAAGTGTTTCCTTTTCCAGCAGGTAATTTCGAATTTGTTTCGCTCGCTTGGTTTCGACTCGTCCATGTTGAACTTTTTTAATATATCTGATGTATGCTTGCTGCTTCAGTTTAATTTCGCCTTCACCTTGAATAATTTCGACACCCAAACAAAATCGCGCCAGTCCGAGATCCTTCACTTCAAATGCTGCAGCAAGTCCATCACGTATGTACTTTAATGTCTTTTCACTTCACTTTTCACAGGATGTCGTCGACGTACACTGCAACGATGATGAATTCTTCCTTACTTGTGTTGAAGTAAAAACATGTATAGTCAGCAGCTGGTTTCAAGCCAAGTCTACGTCTTGTCTTCCAGCCTGCCGCAGACCATACAACGCTTTCCTCAATCGACACACAAAATCGCCATTCTTGAGTTTTTGCAGCATTTGTTTGGCATTTTTCATCACACCATCTTTTCTTTGGTTCTCTCTTGAAAGCATTTGAAACGACTGTTGAAGATATTTTGGAGTTTCCATCCTCTTGTTCCAACTCGCCGTTTAGATACGCTGCCACGACATCCATTTGATAAATTTTCAAATTTTCACGGACTGCTAGAGCCATCAGGAGCCTGATGGATTAGAGCCAGGCTACAAGAGCGAATGTGTGCGTAAAATCGATTCCTTTGCGCTGTGTGAAACTTCGAGGAACGACAAGAGCCTTCTTTCGTTCTAAATAACCATCTGCGTTCATTTTATTTCGTAAAACAATTTTGCTTGTTACAACACTTCTGTTCTCTGGAAGCTCGACTAGGTCCCACGTATTGTTTTTGATAAGCGCTCGAATCTTTTCTTTGATTGCTCCCAGCCATTCTTGTACTTCTGCTCCAGGCATCGCATCCTCGACTGACAACTCACCAATGTTCGCTATCTCAATTTCATTTTCTTCTACGGCGTCGTCGTAATCTTCGTCGTCGGTTTGATCTTCGGCATCAGCATCGTCTTCTGATGGTTGTTCGACTTCTCTCTGCTTGGCCGACTTCGAAACAGACCGCGTTTGATAAATTTCACGAACATTTTTCTTCGCCATCGGAGGCTCAAACTCATCCTGTGTCTCCAAATCCATCGAAGCTGACTCAATTTCAATTTTAGTTTCATCACTTGGAATAGTTACATGTTTTTCTTGGCTTTTCATAGTAGCTGGATCATCTTCTATAACCTAGATGTTTCTCGTAATGACTACCTTCCGTTTTTCAGGATCCATACATGATAGCCCTTGGATACGTCGGAGTACCCAACCAGGATGCCCTCCATTGAACGCGCTTCAAATTTGTCCTTACCAGGAGATATCAAGGACAAAAGTCGGTGCGCCCAAAAACCTTTAGATGTCGCAGGTCTGGCAATTTTTTTTTCCAGAACTCAAACGGTGTGCGTCCATCCAAACTGACTGTAGGGCATCGGTTCCGTGGGTAATTGAATGCTGCAATTGCTTCTGCCCAAAATTGATTTTCAACACCAGATTGGATTAGGAGGCACCTTGCCATATCAGCAAGCGTTCGATTTTTCCGTTCCGCCACACCATTTAGCTGCGGCGTATGCGGAATTGTAAGTCGTCTTCTTATTCCGTTCAGTCGTAGGAATTCATCAAATTCATGGTTGCAGAACTCTCCTCCGTTGTCTGACATCAAGAATTTTATTTTTCAACCTGTTTTTGTTTCAACTGGGGCTGTGTAATCCTTAAAAGCGCGAAAAACGTCATTTTTTTCAGTTTCAAAAACCTTACTTCGCACCAACGGTTGCAATCGTCAATGAGTGACGAAGTATCTATACTTTGCTAACGAATCAACTCTGCAAGGTCTCCACACATCGGTGTGCACACGATCCAAAACGTTTTTGCTTCTATTTGACTACTTGGAAAACGGTAACCTCGTCATTTTTCCGCTGAGACATACGCTACAAGTATCAACCTTTTCGTTTTTGTTCAGAGAAAGTCCAGTCACGACATTTTTTCGATTCATATCCAGAAGGTCTCGTTCGTTCAAGTGACCAAGCCTGCGATGCCATAAGTCAATCTTGGATTCACTCGCATCCACCATACACGCTTGTGTTGTACTTTCTTGGACATAGTACAGTTATCCAACTCGGCTCGCAACTACCTTGACTTCACTGTCATCTCCTCGGATGATTGCTTTCTCTTTATCGAACGTAATGATTTTGCAGTGGTCAGTTATCCTTGCAACAGATAATAGGTTAGTTCGAAGGTTCTTTACCAATAATGTATTTACGAGTTTTACTGACCTTTCAGACATCCCGTCTGTAGTGACAATCCTTAAAGCTCCTCTCGCATCGGCATTCGTACTGGAATCGCTTACCAGCAGCAGCTTTCCTTGAATCGCAGAGGGTGTGGATGTATATAGACTCTCATCGTTGCACATGCTGGAAGTGCAACCGCTGTCCAAAACCCATCGTCTTTCAAATTCCCTCTTCAGCATCCCAAAGGCTTCGTCTTACGTCATGTGGAATGTCCTTTCTGCTTTCACAGACGATTCACATCGTGAAGGGTACTTCGGTTTGATGTTCTTTGTACACATAGACCCTTTGTGACCAAGTTCATGACATTTGTAATATCTGAGTTTTAAATATGTGTCACGGTTAATCGCCTTGCCATTACCATGCTTTCGTTGCTGCACTCCTCGTTCGAACTTCGATTTGCTCTGACTAGCACCTCGTCGGACATACATTGCTTCGGATCTGTCGTCCTCCTTACGTTGATTTGTTACATCGTACTTTTCGAGTATGTTCTCTCTCAGAATACTGGGCTTCGGAAGGTTGTCGTGAGACTCCATTGCACACTTGAACAGCTCGAAACTCGTTGGCAATCCATTCAATAAAAGAATCGACAACAACTCTTCGAAGAATTCCATTAAATTCTTTCGCAGATCGTCGCCTTCCTGGATTCTATATGTCGCCACACGTTTTAGCAATGTTGCCTTCTTCGTTGGTCCCGTTCAGACTTTAATCGTCCCAGACACTCTCTGCCGTGTCTAATCCTTTAACGAGTCGCAATAGACTCGGATCGATGGCAATAATCAAGTCTGAATTTGCTTTCGCATCATCATCCAACCACTTCTGAAGATCCTTTTAGGATTTCTCGTTGTTATCATCGAGCTCGGGTTTTGGTGATGCTCCATTTACTTGCTTCCATGTTCCAGCTTTCACCATCACGGCTTCAATCTGCATGACCCACGTATCGTAGGTGTCGCTGACGAGTGGCCTGATGGAATTCATGCTGTTCGACATTGTTTCTTTAGTTTTTACTAATTCTTAACAATGTTTGTATACTTTGCATTGGGACTGGGCCCATAATCTGATGAATTGAAAACGCAAAAGTATGTATTAGCAAAGATTTATTTTAATAAATTGGAGGAAAGAAAAGTCTGCGTAAGAAGTATAAAAAAAGGTATAAGTTGACATATTCAGTCGTTTGAATTTAAAAAACAACAGTGTTACCAAGTATAAACGAAATGTAAATTATTCTGTCACTGGCATGGCATTGCCAGAGCGCTGGTTGATATTTCTTAGTTCTAACAATAACCACAACCCCCCATCTTCCGCAATGGAGGTTGCTGTCCCAAAGCATCCCTAAGAATCGCATGTAACAGCATAAACAGTAAAGAATACACGAATCGACAATCCGCCAATCAACGGAACAAAATATACAGTTCTTGGAATAGCGAACTAACGGAACCAAGACCTAACCGCAAAGGACAAGCGGCATAACCCGCAATAATCAATAACCTAAATACAGTTTCTAAATTGAACTGTCCAAAAATTCAACAATTTCCACCAAAACAACTGTGAATCTCTTTAATCATAACTTAATTGTTTGCAAAAATCAAAAGAAATTAGTTTTTATAACCATAATGGTTCTCATAAGTGAAATATTATGTCTAACGTAAAATATATAGTACGCATGCACTTTTCCAAATTGAATGTAAAGTATGTATATATGTGCCTTTATATTATGTAAAAGTATTTATATTTATTTATGTATATGCATATCAAAAGAAAAATATGGAGCAATCGCTCTATCTTCTAAAAGAAATAGAATTATTAAATTTCTAATTTAATAAAAAAAGATCACTTTAAAAAAGAAAAAGTAACTTAAATTACTATGTATTGAGCTTTCGTTCTAAGTAAATGTAGCATTTTATATATTTGTATATATTATTTTATTCTAGTTTGTAAGTTATTGTAGGTAATATAGTGACAACACGTCACAAGCAAAGAACATACTGCTCCTAAGCAGTTAAGCGAGCCAACCGTCTAAAGAAATTCCATATAGCTCCGCGAGCAAGAGCTGACAAACTAATTAAAAGAAAATGACAAGCCATGTTGGCACTACACTGCAAAATAGAAACTGAACAGGACGGCCATACATTACAGCCTCCGATATATTCATATTAAAATAAGTTAAGAAGAGCTATATATACGTGTTCTTATGTATTAATATAAAATTCTTTTTCAAGTCTTAATAAAAATACAATACAATACAATGTATGACGTAAAATTGTAAGGTATCGGATAATCGTGTACACACACAATTTGTAGCCAGGCCTCACAATTTTTATCGCTGTCTGATGTTTCTGACAACGAAAATATTGTAAGATGTAGTTTTTTTTGCATCATACAATTTTTTTATTCTCTGATAATTTAAAGTAATTTTGAACATCGCGCAGTGTTGCGAAGAGACAGAAATGTTTCATCAATAATACTCGCACTCAAAGTGTTTGAATTATTGTTGTTATTTTTTGTTAAAATGAATAGTTATATCGGGTGATTTTTTTGCTACTTGGTTTTTGACGTTTATATTTTTGACAGATCACACATGACAAATTCCACGAACATTTGACATTTCGATTCAGTATTGTTTGCCATTTCATCATGAATAGACTTACGCCTGAACAACGTTTGCAAATTATTGAAATTTATTATCAAAATTCTTGCTCTGTGAAAAATGTGTTTCGCAAGCTACGTCCGTTTTTTTTCCGCTCATTTTTGGCTAAATGGATACGTGAATAAGCAGAATTGCCGTATTTGGAGTGAAGAGCAGCCAGAGGCAATTCAGCAGCTACCAATGCATCCCGAAAAATGCACTGTTTGGTGCGGTTTATGGGCAGGCGGCATCATTGGGCCGTACTTCTTCAAGGACGATGAAGGCCGCAGGGTTACGGTCAATGGAGTATGGTACCGTTCGATGATAACATATTTTTTTTTTGCCGAAAATGCAAGAATTGAACTCGGTCGACATGTGGTTCCAACAGGACGGTGCCACATGCCACACTGCACGCGAAACCATGCATCAATTGAGAGGCGAATTTGGTGAGCAGTTGATCTCACGTTTTGGCGCAGTCAATTGGCCACCAAGATCATGTGATTTGACCCCGTTAGACTATTTCTTGTGGGGCTATGTTAAGTCTTTTGTCTACGGGGACAAGCCAAACACGATTGCTGCCTTGGAAGCCAACATTGAACGCGTCATTGGTGAGATTCCGGCCGAAATGTGTGAAAAATTTTGCCAAAATTGGACCTTCAGAATGGACCACATGAAGCGTAGCCGCGGGCAACATTTAACTGAAATGGCAGAAATTAATTTATCGATCCAAATAAAAATTTCATTCACTTTTTACAAGTTTCTGTGTTTTTTTGAATTTTCAAAAACCAAGCTCTTAAAAAATCACCGTTTAGAAGAATAATTCTGATAATAAAAAAATATATGTTTACAGTTATTTTTCAGTTAAATGAAACAAAAAGCGTTCCATAGTTTTGTTTTTAGTTTTGATGAATATATATATACGAGTATACATATATATTTTATTAATATTATGTATTAATTTCTATTATTATAATATACGAGTAATTTCGGCTTTTACTTTCTGAAAAATCAACTGGGAATAGTTTGAAAAGACTGACAATTAATTATGTGTGTACACGGTTGGTAGAAAATCTACCAATCTCTTACAATTTATTGGTATTCAGCCAACTATCTGACAATAAATTCTCAGCCAACTTCTGACAATGAATTGTAAGAAATTGGTAGATTTTCTATCAACCGTGTACACACATAATTAACTGTCAGCTCATTTGTAGATAATTGTCATACTTTTTTACGTCTGACAATAATGTAAGATCTACCAATCGTGTACACTAAGCTTAGGCCGGTGAAATTGCCGTCGAATTCCTGGGTGTTATGCAGAAGCCATTTACTCAGTCTCAAAACTCACTTTTTTGAGCAATTGCTAGCTTTCGTATGCAGAATAATTTTGAGACAAATCTATCATAAAAGAGATATGTCATTTCAGAAATTTATCTCATCTTAGAGATTTCCGTATGCAGAAAAAAAACAAATCTCAATCCAATGAGATAAAGCTACCAAAAGGTTGAGCCTGTAAATTAGTTATCTCAGGAAGTACGATGGCTTAATATTTTGTATCCCTTTGAGCCAACAAGGAACTATAAAACTCTTTATATTTTATTATTATTATTATTATTTATTAGCAGGTACTTAAACTTACATGGTAATACTTATTTTAACGAGCCCAGCTGCGGAAACTATTTGCTCAAATTTGAATAAGTTTAAATTATTATTATCATTATTATTATTATTATTATTATTATTATTATTATTATTATTATTTGGGGATGGCCGTGGCGCGATAGTTGTGTGTTCGCCTGTCAACATCATGGTCACAGGTTCGATCCCTGCCGTAGTCTATGTCTTCTTATTTTTCCATTAAAAACCAATTCTAAAAATAAATGTCATATAATGACCTCATTACATGCTGTTTAGGCATAGAACTAACAACATTGGAGATTAAATCTGAGACAACAACCACCTACAGTCTCCGAATATCGCGCCACACATTTTTCCTATCATTCTTTCTCTTTCTCAACCTCACACTCACGCCCGCGCTGTGTTGAAATATTTAAAGGGTATTCATAATCCCTTGAGCGCGTGTAGATTATAAAAAAAAAAAAAAAAAAAAAATTACCAGGTAATTAAAATTACATGTTACTACTAATTTTAACTGGAACTAGGGCTTTGGAGAATTTCATAGATACATTTATGCTTAAATATATTTTTGGCTAAGGGTTGCAATACAGGGCAGTTGTCTAAATGTGATTTAGGTCCATTCTGGTGTTATAATCGGTACAGAGTGGTGGCGGTTTTTGTTAAGGAGATGTTGATGCGTACCTAATGTGTGTCCATGGCGAAGTCGCACAAAATTAGAGATTTTGTGTTTGGAAACGTTTGTTGGGTATACGGGGGTGAGTTTATCAGGATTAAGTTTCTTGTAGTAATGGTGGTATAGTGGTTGGGTGTTTATGAATAGAGCAGGCCCTGATCGGCGTCAACCAGGCGAAGCCCAGTGTTGTAACTATCTCGTACACATCAATTGTGCTTAATTTACCTCCTTGCGGTAACCACCGGGTACTGGCTTGTCCATCCGGACATTCCTGCTAAACTTATAAGCGCGAGTGTTGAACACAGAAAAGAATGCAACACTATAATGCTCTGTTTTTAATAACTGTTCTGATCGACTCTAAGTCTTGCATGAGCTCCTCAGAAAGAGGAAGTACGGCGGATGAGCCCAAATAATTGGACCAACGGCGGCTTCAACACTAAAGAAAGCAGATGCCCTAATGAGCTACTTCGACGTATTTGGAGATAAGGTCATTGGGATAATTAAATGCAAGTCAGGGCATTGAAAAAGAGATGGTGGCGGATGAGCCCTTAATGGGCCAACAGCAGCGCTCATATCCCTGAAGCGGATTACTGACTCCGGACTTTCTGGCTCCTTTCGGCCAAGGAGTCCAACAAACGACCTGGCCCTCCAGGTTGGGGATTGTTCGTGGGGTTAACAACCCTGGCATGTAAAAAAAATATAAGTTGCGAACCGACCAATAGCCTCGGAAACCTATTGATGATCCGGCAAAATGCATTAAGGACAACGCCCTTCGGATCTGCACGTAGAAGGTTAGAACTCTTAACAGACCACGTGCAGCCGAGCTACTAGCGGAGGCCCTAGACTGCTACAGAGCAGGAATTACTGCCATCCAGGAAGTGCGATGGGATTGGCCGGGAAAAGGAAGATGAACAACTGTGACGTATACTACGGTGATTGTGAAAGAAAACCACAGCGTCTGTTTGGATGCGGATTCGTCATAAGCGGCAGACATAGGCAAGAAGTCTTGGGTTTTGGACACGTGAGTGAGCGACTTGTGACAATCCGTATCAAGGCTAAATTCGCCAACATTAGTCTAATATGCGCTCACGCCCCCACAGAAGACAAGGATGACTTCTATGAGCTCCTCGACAAAACCTATCAGCTGTGCCCTAAATACGACGTTAAGATCGTACTAGGCGATTTTAATGCCAAAATAGGTAAAGAGGTAGGACTGTCGAAAAACATAGCCTACATGACACAACGTCTGAAAACGGACTTAGGCTAATTGACTTTGCGACGGCACGTAACGTCACCATTGCAAGCACACGATTTCCTCATCTCGACATACACAAAGGGACTTGGCGGCATCCAGATCAAATAACCGTCAATCAGATTGATCAAGTTGTGATCGATGCAAGGCACGCCTCCAGTATTCTGGATGTTCGTACCTTCCGAGCAGCTAACATCGACTCGGATCACTATACTTTGTTGCAGCCAAGGTAAGAATGCGAATAACCCGAACGTCCCAACAACGGAGCAATACTTTGAAGAAGTATGACGTCGGAAAACTGCAATCGCTAGAGACCGCCAGAACCTATGCCGATCGAATATCCCGTTACCTCTCAAGAACTCCATTGCCGCCAGCATCAAGTGCCGAAGACCAGTGGCAACGCTGCCAACAAGCCATCAGACGTGTCGCAACTGATGTGCTAGGTTTCACCAGACCTCACCACGAAACATCTGGTTCGATGAAGAATGCAGGCAGGCACATGCAGCTAAACAAATGGCATATAAAGCGGCGCTGCAAAGAAGGACGAGAGCTGCTCGCGAGCTCTACGAGCAGAAAAGACGGGAAGAACACCGGCTTCTCCAGAATAAAAAGAGAGAGCATGAGAAGCGCGCGATCGAAGATATTGAGAGATTCTACTCCAGGAACAACGTGCGGAAGTTTTACCAACAAGTAAAAAGAACCTGTCAAGGCAAAAAAACCCGCACAGAAGCCTGTATAGATAGGAATGGAAACCTCGTAGTAGAGTCACAGTCGGTGCTGAGTATATGGAAGGACCATTTCTTCAGACTGTTAAACGGCGATGAAGTCCAAAATCCCGCTGTCAGGCAGAATGAACCATTCAACATGGACGTTGACACACAAAACTTCCGTCCACCTGAACAAAATGAAGTGAGGATAGCAATATCCAAACTAAAGAACAAAAAAGCTGCTGGCCCCGACGGACTACCCGCCGAACTCTTTAAAGCAGCCGGAGTTGACCTGGTACAGTGCATACACCAACTCATTTCTAAGTCTGGTCAGAAGTGGTCTGGGTGGATAAAGCGTCCCCACGATAGGCGCATTCTTTTCTATACCTCCAAATTTAATTGGATGCCGCCCATGGGTTACATAAATACCTTGTTCTCAAATCCACTGTGCCATTTAAAAGACCTTATGTCTTACAGGCATATAGTTACAAAAAAAAAAAAAAAGTATGCCTGATGAAAGTAACCGCAGCATCGTTTGCCCGATCCAAAAAAAGGAGACCCTCTAAACTGCGCCAACTATAGAGGAATAAGTCTCCTGAATATCGCGTACCAGATCCTGTCTGCTGTATTATGTGAACGTTTCAGGCCAGGAAAGTCCACAATCGATCAAATGTTCACGCTACGGCAGATCCTGGAAACTACCCTAGAACTCCAAATCGATACCCACCATCCCTTTATCGATTTTAAGGCCGCGTACGATAGAGATTAGCTATACAGAGCCATGTCTGGTTTTGGCATCCCCACAAAACTCATCCGACTGTGTAGGATGACGATGGAGAACTCTCGCTGCTCCGTCAAGGTTGGTACTGACGAATGATGTCAAGAAAGGATTGCGAAAAGCTGATGCGCTATCGTGCGATTTCTTCAACTTAATACTTGAAAAAATTGGAAGAAACTCCCAGGTTAACTCTACTGGCAATTTCTTTTTTCAAGTCAGTGCAATTGTTAGCATACGCTGATGACATAGACATCATTGGCAGAACCCCTGTCACTAGAGTGTTTGCTAACATTGAGCTGAAGCGGCTAAGATGGGACTTGCAGTCAATGAGGCCAAAACAAAGTACCTGCTATCCACAAAAAGGGACACACAACACCGGCGGATTGTACAAAACGTCGCAATAGACAGGTACAGCTTTGAGGTAGTTAGGGACTTTGTCTACCTCGGATCCGCTATAACATCTAACAACAACATCTCGTTAGAAATAAAGGGAAGAATAACTCTTGCCAATCGCTGTTCCTATGGGCTAGGGAGGCAATTGAGTAGTAAAGCCCTCTCGAAAAACATAGGAGACTCTTTATAAGACTCTAATCGCCCCAGGCCTACTCTATGGCGCGGAGACATGGACTCTATCGAAAGCGGATGAAGATATCCTTAATCGTTTCGAGCGTAAGATTCTTCGCAAGATTTTCGGCCCTATCTGCGTTAACGGGCTTTACAGCGACATTGACCTGGTACAAAAAAACGTATATCACGTTTAAGATGGCTAGGTCATGTAGAGCGTATGGACAACAATGCTCCGGCTCGCAGGATCTTCGATTGCAACACAGAGGGAAGACGCAGTCAAGGAAGACCTCGCCTAAGGTGTCGCGCTCAATTGCAAGATGAGCTCAACCAACTTGGAGTGCGTTACTGGAGGTGCGGCTAGCCAACGACCGAGCTAGCTGGGGATGCATGTTGGTTGGGGCCCACGGTCGTCCCGAACTGTAGCGCCACTTAAGTAAGTAAGTAAGTAATGGTGGTATATGCCCCAGTCCTGGGTTATGCTGAATTTTGGCTCCTTTTGAATGTGTTTGAATGTGTTTTAGCTGCAGTATCAGCGTAGTCGTTACCTCGGATTTCTATACTTCGAGAGGTCCACATTAACTTGATATTGTTTGGTGATTTGGGGAGTTAATATCTGATTTGTGATATGAGTTCAGTGTTGTTGTTGGGGTTTTTTATGGCGTTAAGTACAGATATGCTATCAGAGCATATGATATGTTTCCCACTTTTAGTCGGTATAGCCTTAATAGCTTAAAGAATGGCGAATGCTTCTGCAGCAGTGAATATTGAGGCAATTCGGGCAGATTACCAAATCAGACAATTGCACCGTTTTCGAGTGTCACCGCAAATGATGTATTTTCCGTTGTCTTGGATTCATCGGTAAATATAAATTTCCATCCATCCGATTTTAAGTCGAGTGAGATGGCTGTGCAGAGGTTGCGGTAGATGCTAATGTCGGTATTTGCTTTTTTTATAAATTGCTAGAGATAATATTAGGGATTCTGGGTTGATGAAACATGGGGGAATACGAGGAGTACCATGGCGCTCCAGTTGTCTAGATGGTAGTTCTAGCTCAGCTACTTTTGTAAGAATGGTAACGATGGCTGATGTGATCCGTTTTCTTTGTTTATGGTCAGATGCTTTTTTAAAGTCGTTATCGATTATCGAGTTTTTAGAAAATGATAGTTTCGCGAATAGTTAAGCCGTTATGGTATCTCTTCGCTCTTCTATACTTGGTAGTCCTGCTTCTTCTAATTAATGTTAAGTTGTGAACAATTTTTTTTTCTGCAAACATGAATCAATTTACATTTTTAAATCGACAGTTTCGCACCTGCAGTTTTCGACCAATCTATAATTTCTTTTAAAGCAATTTGAAATAGGAATTTACTTCTTCAATATCATTTATCTTGCATAAAATATAAATATCATCTGCATAGATGCAGTGATCCAGTCATTTTTTTTTTTAAATTGTGTTTATATAGTCAAAAGCAATTATGAATAATACTACTGAGAGAGGTGATCCCTGCGGTATACCGTGGTATAATGGGTAGTTGGAAGAGTTACTATGGGAGGCGGCCGTAAGCTTACCTATCTCATCGTGAGAGTCGAAATGATGGGTACAAATCGATAGAACTTTTTAAAACATTTACACTGGTCGGGCAAACATTTTCCGGGAAATTTAGGCGTGAGAGGGTCACTTCCGGTACCGATTTTTCGATGACTAACTATCTCATGGTGGCAGTGAAAACACTTTCTACTAAAAGTAGGAGTTTTGAATGCAGAATTTAAAACCATTGGTCGGGCGAAAAAAAATTAGGGAATAAATGCTTGACCGACCATTTCAAAAAACAGTTTTTTTGATAAAAACCTATCTCATCGGGAGAGTGGGTAATATTGGTATCCAACGAAAGGTTAGACTGTCCTCTTGACAAATCCGGTGGTCGGGCCAACTTTTTAGGGAATAACTTGTGGCCCGACCACTTTAAAAAAAAAACGTTTTTTTTTTGTTTTTTTTTGTTTAAATTGAAAAGTCTTAAAATAACTTTATGGGTGACAAATTTATATAAAATTAGCACAGAATGAAAGCCTAATTTGCTCTCTATAACGTAGTCGACAACACTTTATTTAAACTATTCATTTAGCCTCAAATATGATTTTTTCTGAATTAAAAGCTTAATTTTTAAAAGGATCAGTCTTAAAACATTCTGTATAGATTAATTGTGTTTTGGAATTCCAAGGTACTTAAAACTAATAAAGAACTTGATGTTTTACCCTAAACAACCATGAACACTCACACTTTCAGCTTCAGCAAATTTTTTAATCAAAATGAAACACAAAAACAGCTACTAATAAAATGCATTTAATGATGTAATTTTTAAAATAATTTTTTTTTCAAACAACATAATTGAAAATTATATATACATATACACATGAAATATTTACATATCTTATACCCAGTAAATATAAATACCTACATGAAATAATATCCATTGATAAATATTTTCTTATTTTATAAATATTTGTTAATGATCATCGTCATCGGAGTCTTGTTCAGGCACGAGTACGATAACTTTGGCGCCAAGATATAATAACGGTTTTTGGTAGAGGGGCTTAATACAAGCATTTTTTACTACGGGAGGGGGGGCCTATCTCCCCTCGTTTAGGCGGGAGGGGCAATTTTATAAAAATTTACTTAAAATCTTTAAAAAAATATTAAAAAAGAACGGCAACACTTACCGTTATAAATTATACCTTTTTCAAAAGTCAGAACTCTACAATTTATAACAAATTTTAAGTAAAGTTGTTTCAGTCAATAGTTTTTGAAATAATTGACTTCAAACTCAAAATTTATGAAAAAAAAGTTAAAAAAATCACTTTGAGTATTATTTTTCTCATGATTATAAACACCAATAAAGAAGTAATTGATGCAGTTAACTGTTCTAATTATTTTTTAATCAAACACTGAAAACTATTCGTTTCTATGTTTCCTAGTTTTTGAGAAAATTGAAAAACAAAACAAAATAATTTTGTATCAGATGGGTGCATGTAAAGTGTCTTTTGCATGTAAAGAATATGGATTTAAAAAAATAATTGATATTATATACATAAACGTATGTACATATGTCATGTCCATTTCAATCTCTTTTTTCTAAATATTTGAGCATGAAAATTTATTGCATTATAAAAAAAATTGCATTACCTTTACGACAACACAACGGCAGCAAATTCTCATAGTTTCTTAATATGCACATATGTTTGTGTCATACATAGATATGCAAATAACTATGTACACACATATAATGCAGCCACAGTAAAAAGTATGTATATAGTTAGATCATAAAAAACAAGACCAAGCATTCGATGTTTGTACCGTTATTTTTATACAGGTTTGGTGCAGGTTATTGTTTACCAAAGCCATTCTTCATTTAACGTTTGAAAGAGTAGTGTTTCCTTTTTAAGAATGGCGGCTAAGCATCCACTTCTTCACCCAAAATTAAATAATTTTTCGATTTTTTGTTCGTTTGGGGATTTGGTGTCAACAAACGAAAAAAGTATCCCGTTTTTAGAAGAAATCGGGTTAATTTCCTCCAAAACGTCTACTCCACCTCTGTGTTGTGATATTTTAATGACCGTGGAAAATTCAAAAAGTGCAAAGTTCGGTTGGTAAATAACCGCATTAACTGTAATAAAATCACAAAGGTATATATGAAATTTACGATGCAAACAGTGAGATGCCTAAGGGGGGGCATGCTGCCCCCCTGCAACCCCCCTGCTTGGGCTCACTATAGGCTTTGGGGAGGGTGAAAATTTTATTATATGCAAAGTTTCTTTAAAATTAAAGAATCTTTTGGGTTTAAAGAACAAGTATAGTTTTACTATTTTTCAATTACATATCTTAAAAACTAGAAGACATAAAAAGAAGTAGTTTTCTGTATTTAATAAAAAAATAATTGGAGCAGTTAACTACATCAATTATTTTTTTATCGATATCCATAATCATGAGAAAAATAATATTCAAAGTGATTTTTTAACTTTTTTTTCATAAATTTTGACTTTGAAGTCAATTATTTCAAAAACTATTGACTGAAACAACTTTACTTAAAATTTATTATAAATTGTAGAGTTCTGACTTTTGAAAAAGGTATAATTTATAACGGTAAGTGTTGCCGTTCTTTTTTAATATTTTTTTAAATATTTTAAGTAAATTTTCATAAAATTGCCCCTCCCACCTAAACGAGGGGAGATAGACCCCCCCCCTCCCGTAGTAAAAAATGCTTGTATTAAGCCCCTCTACCAAAAACCGTTATTATATCTTGGCGCCAAAGTTATCGTACTCTCCCCCTTGTTCACAATAGGAATCTGTCTCTTCATCATTATCACTTAAAATAATATCTTCAACATCAAGGGGTGTTGGCTCTCCTTCAAACCAAAGGGGCAAAAATCTTTCATTTTTTAAAATCCAACGGTAATTTTCAGGCCTATTTACTACACATTCCGATTCCGTTGCATTCACCCACATTGAACTAACAAATAATATTGAATATTGTTCTGTAATAAGTTAAATCAAAAACAATTTTTTTTAACTTTTTACATTTCAACGTAAAAGCGTAATTTTTTTTAAAAACCAGTACAGAAACTTTAGCGTCGAATAAGAAAAATTGTTTCCTGAGAATTTAACTGTTAACTTAATCGTGAGCGAGAAAATAAGAAATCATTAGTAATCTTAATCTCTTTATCAATGCTTTCAATTATTGATCTCACGCATTCATGTTAGTGATACTAGCCTTGCGTTGAGTTATTAAGACTGCAATCAGTTTTCAGTATTCTCAAAGAAGAATTATCAGTTATCATATTTATTAATAAATTTGTATGAATTAATGTTTGCTATTTTTCTTTAATTATTTAAGTTCTAATTTTCAAAATGAAAAATTGTTTTGTTTGTGAAATTCGTGAAGAATCTAACAAAGTTATCGCCTTTACCAACGAAACTTTTAATAAAGTTGTTAATATTTTAGCTATTCGTAAGGGTATAAATTTAAAATATGGTGACATTAAACTATTAACTGAAGCCAAAGAAACTCTTGGGTACCATACAAAGTGTTATCGCAAACTTAATATTAAGCAAAATAAATTCAGTGCATCAAAACAAGCATCACACAAAAAACGCAAGACAATAGACATTGATTCAACCGTAAGTAGGTTTTTTTTTACAACGTTGTTAGTATAGATACCAATGATTAAAACAAGGACTAGTAAGACCTTGAGTGTTTAGCAAATTCTTTGCAAAAACAAATATAGTGTTCTCTCTTATCATCTAAGATAATGTTGTGCTATCTTTTATATTCTTTGCTTGAGCAAAGGCGGCAAGTGTTAATCAAAGTAATCTTTACACATAGGAATGCTACAAGGTATACTCAAATTTTATAGATATTTACTAAATTTTTCTTATTCTTAAACAAAAATTTCATTAATTTTTGGTTCTTTTAAGTAAAGTATCTGTCTCAAGCTATTTTTTAATAAAATATAACGGAACATGTGTGAATTAAACAAATTATAAATATTAATTATTATTACATAAACAGTTAGTACAATACTAAATTCGAACTTTAAACAAATTAAAGACATTAAAATACTACCCTCGGTTAAAAACTAAAAAAAATATCATATTCAGTTTTTGTATGATTACATACTTGCTTTTTAAAGCCATTTTTCGTATCATTTGATGACTTTGAATGCCCAACAACAACTTGAGTGTACCAAGTTTTTTCTCAATTATTTTTGGCTGGAATTATAGCTATTTCACGACCCTCAAAGTCATCAAATGATACGAAAAATGGCTTTAAAAAGCAAGTATGTAATCATAAAAAAACTGAATATAATAAAAATAAAAATGACCAGTGTCAAAATCTTTGACATAGAAAATCTCCCTCCTTATATGAACAACAAAAATGTTGGCTTATAAACGAGTAAGGAGAAAATAAGAAAGAACCCGAATAAACAACAACAAACTTGTGTAGCTAATAAAAGCGCTAGTCGTTTCAATGCAATTGATAAACAGAAAACACCTGCATTAGGTTGGATCTGATCATGTGGGCTCGGTGGCGTGATGCGAAGTGCGTTGGCTTCACGCATTTCATCAGTCGATCTCGTACTGTGGAGGTGTTAACACGTTTTCGGCTTCCCAGTTTTTTCCAAATTAAATTTTGTGTGTGAGTTGAAGTGTCACATTAAATCAACATTTCTTAAGTGGTGCAGTAGCACAGTGGTAGAGTGGCCGACCGAGAATCCGAGGGTCGCCAGTTCGATTCCCAGCCGGGCATCAGAACTTTGCAAACTTTTTTTCACAACCGTGAAGTGGAAAACTTTATTGGTTGGGAAAACGACCAAAGGAGGAGGAGTTTAACCACCGGGGCATCGAAAGGTGTCCTAGGGCCAATGAGGCCAGCGATGGCATCAGCTGAGGAAGCATCGGAAGATGTTCCACTTACAAGCAGTGATTCTGCAGCAACAACATCAACAGCAATAACAACAACGGCAACATCATCCGATGCTAACCAGAAGCGCAGAAAGAGGATCAAGTGCGCACCAAATTTGGTAAAGAGGAGATCCACGGCCACCTCAGCAAAGCTGCCAGCTGGGATGAATACGTCCGATATAGACGAGAGGTCAGAGGCAGCAAGACAAACCCAGCTAGACACTTCACCCGAAGAGGGTATGTCTGCGGAAGGAGAAGGGCACTTCACGACGGGCGATAGTACTGCCTTCGTGAACCTCTCCACATCAGAGGCGTCATCTGAGGAGGACGAGGAACAAAGAATGGTCGCTCCAATTGAAGCAATAGAGGCAGAAATCCAAAAGTTGAAAAGCAAAGTTAATGACAACCAAGAAGCCCGCCGAGCGAAACAACTAAAAGAATTCGAGGAACAAGAACAACAACAGCAAATAGAACAATTACAAAAACAACAGCCACAGCAGCAGCCAAAACACCAACGGCAAAAACAACCGCAACAAAAACAGCAGCAGCAGAATCAAAAGCAGCAGAATCAACAGCAGCAGAAAAGTCAGTCTCAGCAGCTGCAGTCACAGCCGCCGATTACGAAAAAAGAAAAGGTGCTACCCATAAATACTTATAAAATGGAGTTACAGGATACCATAAATCTATGTAAGTTGGCCATAGGTCAAAATTTTACTGTAAAAAGATTAAATAACGATATGCATGCTATCCACTGCTTCACACTGGAACAGCACAAAAAATTAAAGCGTTGCTAAAAGAAACCACTACTGAATCCTTTAGTTTCACCCCTAAGACCGAAAAATTTCAAACGGTCCTTTTGAAGGGCATAGATTCCTGCACGGAACCACAGGTGCTCTTAAGTGAACTCCGCCAAAAAACGAATGACGATCTCGGCTTTATCGGGGTCAAGCCGTTCGCTACAGTTAGAGCTAGGCGGAAGAAGCGGAGTCTTCCCTTCTTCCTTGTTCAACTCTCACCCAGCAGCAAACTGGATAGTTTGAGGAGTATATCCGTCCGCAACTACCAGGTTGTAACTTGGGACAAATTAAAAAGGCGTGGCGACATGCTTCAAAGCATGCGCTGCCAAAGGTTCGGCCACGCCGCAGCAAACTGTGGTAGAAAAGCGTCCAACAGTGCGCCCTTCTACAACAACGCCCGTCAACCCCCAAATTTCTAACGCCCAAATGGCGTCAGGAAGGGGAAGCACGGTACAGCCTACACCAAAGGTCGCCCAACAGGCCCCCGTGCCTAAGGCGCCGGCGGCACATGCGGATATTATGGACATTCTGCTGGCCATCCAGGGCCAGTTGCCTGGCCTCCAAAACCAGATCAGGGAGCAGGCGACTAGGGTGATTATCTCTACTCTGTTTTGGCGAGCTTAACGCAACTTAGAGGTTAAGGGCGCGCTGCCGGAGAGGCCCTTTAAGATCCCAGCTGTGAATGTAAATTCACTGATTAGGACCGAACGTAGAGCGAATTTATTCCAATTGCTTAATTGGACATAAGTCCAGATGTGCTTATGGCTAGCGAAACTAAGCTTAACCAGAAACATAAATTGACTAACAACAATACCAATATCGTAAGAAGAGACCGACCCAACTCCACTCAAGAAGGAGGCGTCGCAATCTTTATACGTAAAGGCATTAGTCATAAGGTAATATATAATAGTGATGTACGAAAATTTCGGATGTTAGAGGCATGCATCATATGCATTCATCTCCAACAGGGGAAGCGAATGTATGTGATCGCTGCCTATGCACCGGAAAGACCTCAGCCAACAGAATTTATAGGAGAACTTGAAAAGCTGTTTGAATGCTTAAGATTGAGCTCGGAAGAAAACTGCTACATATTGGCTGGTGATTTAAATGCCATACATATAGATTGGGGAAATCAAATACAAAATCCTCGTGGTAACCATCCGTATAATTGGATGGGTCGATACAACTTGGAGTATCGCATTGAACTTCTCGCTACAGACAGGCCATCGTTTCCAAGAAGCGGTGCCTATCTGGATCTATTGTTGAAAGACGCAAGACTAACAATTACTGACTGTGGGCCATCGGCCTAAAAATTGTTTAAGAACGATCGAGTACGACAGTGACCACTGCGGACTCGCCGCCGTAATACAACTTCCGACGAGCTTATGGAGTTGGAGGAGTATGTACCGGTGCATACTTACAATTACAGTAAGGTGCGCTTGCCACGCTTCTCGAACGTCTTATTGAGCGAATTACGTTCAAATGGTATATCCCCACCAAATGACAGGAACCTGACAAATACTGAAATTGACAGATACTTAGAACAAATGGACGAAACAATTCAACGAACAATGAACAGGACAATACCGAAATACAAAGAACGTAACGCAACCGACATGTACCGTAACGCGACAATTGATGCACTGCACAGACAAAAAAGTGGCTTACGGCCAAGACTATAACGCTTGTACAGACGGTTTACTGACACACGAGATCTGGAGATAACGACACTGAAGTCGTCCATCAAAAACATCAACCAATTGATCAAAGAAAATTATAGGTTGTCCATTAATTTGTTTTGGGACAACAAAATTCGGGCCGTGAACGCTACCGACCCGAGTATGTTCCCACAAATTAATAAGATATTCAGAAGAAAAGATCAAAACGACCTTCCGTGTCTTAAGCTCCAGAGGACAACACAAAACAGAGACGTACTTCTGACAGCAGGCATAGACCCAGATGACGCCGTCTTGGACGATGACCTCTTCATAATCGAAGATCCGCAGGAGAAGGTGGAGGCTGTGGGGGCTGCTTTCCAGCAAGTGTACAAGGTGAATGCTAGCATTCGCCCGAATCATGACCTGGAGAGCAGAGGTCTGGTTCACCACTTTTACCTCCGGAACGATATAACGCAGTGGCGATCTGAGAACCTTGGTATCACCGGGCTTACTGATGAAAATTTGGCAAACGCCATAATCGCCGAGCGAAATGGGACCAGTTCCCTGCTAATTTCTAAGATTGGGCTCCAGCTCATCTTTGATTCACTAAAGAAAAAGAAATCAGCAGGAGTCGATGGTATATCCAACGTTGTACTACGACATTTGCCTCAAGAAACAGTTGACATTTATTCCACACTGTTTAACAACGCGCTGAATAATGCATATTATCCACTGCGGTGAAGACAGCAGTGGTGCATACTCTCCCTAAAAAGGGAAAGGACAATTCCAATCCGGCGAATCTCAGGTCGATAAGTCTTCTTCCGAGTATCAGCAAAGTATTTGAAAAGGTTATTAATAGGGCTCTGTTCAAGTGGGCGGAGGACAACAAAATCATACCGGATACTCAGTTCGGTTTTAAGACGGGACATGATACAATTCATGCCGCGTCCAAACTCGTTTCTGATGTCCTATGGAACAAATCTAAAAAGCAGTGTACGGGTGCCTGTCTGGTTGATCTGGAGAAGTCCTTCGACACCGTATGTTTAGAGGGTCTCTATCTAAAGCTTGCCAGACTTGGTATAAGTAAACCGCTATTATACATGCTTTATGACATGCTAAATGGTAGAAAGTTTGTTGTCAAGAGTGGCAATGTAACTTCTACCACAGTTTTTAATATTAACAATGGTCTTCAGCAGGGAGCGGTTAACTCGCCGATTCTCTTCAGCATTTACACCAGCGATCTGATAGGTGGTCTAATTCAGGCAATTGCGTACGCCGACGATCTAATTGCGTACAGAACAGCTCCAACAGTTGAGGTCATCAAAATTCTCTTGCAGCGTGACTTCGACAAGATTCAGCGATATTGTGATGACTGGAAGTTGAAAATCAATTTCCAGAAATCAGAAACAATTCTGTTTAGGACTTCGTTGTCTAGCGCCTCAAGGGATACGAGAAAGAACTGGCGCAAGCTGGTGATCGTAGGACCACGTGGACATCCACTGGCGAGTAAAAGTGTAGTAAAGTACCTCGGCATCTTTTTGAATCAGTACTTGTATTTCGACAGACATATAGGTGCTGCTCTGGCCAATGCTAGGGGAGCCTTTGCCCTGACAAAACGATTGTTTTATAGCATTCGTCTTGACAGCAGGGTGAAGGTGATTCGCTACATGGCCCTCATCAGGCCGATGATTGCCTATGGATGCCCGGTGTGGTTCAACGTTGCCCCATCTCAAATGGAAAAGATTCGGGTGTTTGAGAGGCAGTGTCTTCGACGTTGCCTTGGATTACACAGAACACCAGAGTCGGAATACAAACGATATTATTCCAACCAGGTTCTATACAACGGAGCCAACATAAAGAGAATAGATAATTTTTTGTTTAAGCTGATTCGGGGCCACGTTGCAAGAGCGATGTCCTCAACTAACAACTTAATTTTTGGGGCGTATTACCCCAATAACGAATATTTCGAGAGTGCGCGGTTAAGTGGCTACATCCCTCCCGAGGCATTCCTCTATTTAGACAGTCGAGGGCTGATACAGGATGGAGGGGCGGTTCCGCTCATCTACCACGTCAGCCGGAAAACTGTGGATAGGCGACTCCTGTATGGTCGAGACGTCATCGCTCAAGGTGGAGAAGAGCGCCTTCGGTTCAGTAGTTCTAGTTTTTAAGTAGTTTTAAGTGGTTTTGGGTATTATTAGGTATTTTAAGTTATTTTTAGTTAGTATAAGTTAGTTGTATTTAGTTTTAATTATTTTTAATCTATATTTAGGTTTAGTTTATAAGTTAAAAAAAAAATTATAAGATACCAAGTTTTTTGTTAACAAGTTTCCTCGGTTAAAAAATAAAATAAAATAATTAGATTTAATTAAAATAGTTTTTAGGTCGAAAGACATTAGTTCTAAGAGTTATTGTTTAGTTTAGAGCGCCCGTAAAGGGCCAGTAAATTAGTTGTAAGTTATTGATAAGTAGGTTAGTTTTAAACATTTTTGTCTAGCTTTAAGATAGTTATAAATTAATATGAAATAAAAATGAATTTACAAAAAAAAAAAAGTGCATTGTATACTACTAAGCGGCTGGTCGTGGTTCAATACACGATGAAGGCACAAGAAGTTTTTCAATTAAAAATGAAAAATAATTGAGAAAAAACTTGGTGGTAGCTCACTCAAGTTGTTGTTGGTCATTCAAAGTCATCAAATGATACGAAAAATGGCTTTAAAAAGCAAGTATGTAATCATACAAAAACTGAATATGTTTTTTTTTTAATTTTTTAATCGAGGTTAGTATGTTAATGTCTTTAATTTGTTTAAAGTTAAAATTTAGTATTGTACTAACTGTTTATATAATAATAATTAATATTTATAATTTAAATACATATATATATATATATATATATATATATATATTTGTTTAATTCACACGTGTTCCGTTAGATTTTATTAAAAAATAGCTTCAGACAGATATTTAACTTAAAAGAACAAAAAATTAATGAAATTTGTGTTTAAGAATAAGAAAAATTTAATAAATATCTATAAAATTTGAGTATACCTTGTAGCATTCCTATGTGTAAAGATTACTTTGATTAACACTTGCCGCCTTTGCTCAAGCAAAGAATATAAAAGATAGCACAACACTATCTTAGATGATAAGAGAGAACACTATATTTGTTTTTGCAGAGAATTTGCTAAACACTCTAGGTCTTACTAGTCCTTGTTTTAATTATTGGTATCTATACTAACAACGTTGTAAAAAAAAACCTACTTACGGTTGAATCAATGTCTATTGTCTTGCGTTTTTTGTGTGATGCTTGTTTTGATGCACTGAATTTATTTTGCTTAATATTAAGTTTCCGATAACACTTTGTATGGTACCCAAGAGTTTCTTTGGCTTCAGTTAATAGTTTAATGTCACCATATTTTAAATTTATACCCTTACGAATAGCTAAAATATTAACAACTTTATTAAAAGTTTCGTTGGTAAAGGCGATAACTTTGTTAGATTCTTCACGAATTTCACAAACAAAACAATTTTTCATTTTGAAAATTAGAACTTAAATAATTTAAGAAAAATAGCAAACTTTAATTCATACAAATTTATTAATAAATATGATAACTGATAATTCTTCTTTGAGAATACTGAAAACTGATTGCAGTGTTAATAACTCAACGCAAGGCTAGTACCACTAACATGAATGCGTGAGATCAATAATTGAAAGCATTGATAAACAGATTAAGATTACTAATGATTTCTTATTTTCTCGCTCACGATTAAGTTACAGTTAAATTCACAGGAAACAATTTTTCTTATTCGACGCTAAAGTTTCTGTACTGGTTTAAAAAAAAATTACGCTTTTACGTTGAAATGTAAAAAGTTAAATAAAATGTTTTTGATTTAACTTATTACAGAACAATATTCAATATTATTTGTTAGTTCAATGTGGGTGAATGCAACGCAATCGGAATGTGTAGTAAATAGGCCTGAAAATTACGATTGTATTTTAAAAAATGAAGGATTTTTGCCCCTTTGGTTTGAAGGAGAGCCAACACCCCTTGATGTTGAAGATATTATTTTAAGTGATAATGATGAAGAGACAGATTCCTATTGTGAACAAGACTCCGATGACGATGATCATTAACAAATATTTATAAAATAAGAAAATATTTATCTATGGATATTATTTCATGTAGGTATTTATATTTACTGGGTATAAGATATGTAAATATTTCATGTGTATATGTATATATCATTTTCAAATATGTTGTTTGAAAAAAAAATTATTTAAAAAATTACATCATTAAATGCATTTTATTAGTAGCTGTTTTTGTGTTTCATTTTAATTAAAAAATTTACTGAATCTGAAAGTGTGAGTGTTCTTGGGTGAAACATCAAGTTCTTTATTAGTTTTAAGTACCTTGGGATTCCAAAACACAATTAATTTACGCTATACAGAATGTAAAAATCATATTTGAGGCTAAATGAATAGTTTAAATAAAGTGTTGTCGACTACGTTATAGAGGGCAAATTATTAGAGAATTATCTGCTTAGTTGTATTAGGTAGATATTTAGCATTGGATAAGATATTCTATCTCTGCTTGGGGTTTTGCCTTTAATGTTATTAAGTGAGGTTTCGAATTCAATAAAACTTATTTGTTGTTCGATGCGTCGAGCTGTCGGGATAGTAGCATGCAGAGGTGTTTGGTTAAGGGTATCTAATTTTTGTCTAATGAAAGCGTAGGAAATAAAATGCACGACTGGATCGCAGGAACTTGCTCTTATGTTCGATCACATCGTATGCAAAAGATTTCTATTTAAAATCTAAATATATTTTTAAAGTCATTTTTTGCTTTATTTTTGTATACACAAAGTTTCTTTAATTTTTTTCTAAAAAAAAATGGTATGACAATCTTAAATATTTAATAATATAAACTTAAAAACCAAAAAAAAATAAATTGGATTAATCAAAGAAAAAATAATTAAAATTATGAAATAAATACTTAAACTAATTTGAACTCAAAAAAAAGTACGCCATTTTATTTTTGGATAAATTTGAATTTATGAGAAAACAGAATTTATAATCTGTGGAGCGGTTTTTGAGAAAAAAAGTTTTTTTTTAAACTTTTTGAAAAAAAATTAAAAAAAAATTTTAAAACGCCAATTCATAGTTATTCAGCAAATACATTATAAATATAATTTTTGAAACAAAAAATTAATGAGCAGTTTTCAAAATATAAATTTTTTAAATTTTTCTCTTAAAAATGCTTTTAAAAATACAAAAAAATATTAATTAAAAATATTGGTACGCAGTATAAATTGGGCAACCTAACGCTATATATGTGTTAAATTTCGAAAGAATCGGGTAAGCCGTTTATGAGTTAGTCGAAAACAAAAAAAAGGTCCTATGGAAGTACCGTTTTTAGATATTAAAAAACATTTTTTTCAACCATATGATCGGTCGTATCTAAAGAAAAATAGTATTTAACGTAACGGTTATATGGCAGATTCCGTTATTTTGGGCAGTTTCCGTTATTTTGGGCAGTGAAGCAGTATTTCCCAAAAAAACGATCCGCAGCAGCCTGATTTTTTTATTTTTAAGTTGGTATTACCGACCATTTGTGTAGTAACCAAATGCAAAAATTCAAAATTGATCTGTTTATATTTCTTCAGATTAAAGGCATATAAGAATACAAAGACTTGAATTAAAAGATGCAAATAAAATGGAATATATTTATATGAAGCAGTAAGAAATAACAAACAGTTGAATTGTTCGCATCTGTGTGTTCCAAAATGTTCATTTAAAATTATTTTATGTGTTTGACGTTTTTTTTTTCAATAAATCAGATCTTGTGCCAATGAAAGGGTATTCTGTCAGTCTGTCAGTCTGTCAGTCTGTCAGTCTGTCAGTCTGTCAGTCTGTCAGTCTGTCAGTCTGTCAGTCTGTCAGTCTGTCAGTCTGTCAGTCTGTCAGTCTGTCAGTCTGTCAGTCTGTCAGTCTGTCAGTCTGTCCGTCTGTCAGTCTGTCAGTCTGTCAGTCTGTCAGTCTGTCAGTCTGTCAGTCTGTCAGTCTGTCAGCCTGTCAGTCTGTCAGTCTGTCAGTCTGTCAGTCTGTCAGTCTGTCAGTCTGTCAGTCTGTCAGTCTGTCAGTCTGTCAGTCTGTCAGTCTGTCAGTTTGTCAGTCTGTCAGTCTGTCAGTCTGTCAGTCTGTCAGTCTGTCAGTCTGTCAGTCTGTCAGTCTGTCAGTCTGTCAGTCTGTCAGTCTGTCAGTCTGTCAGTCTGTCAGTCTGTCAGTCTGTCAGTCTGTCAGTCTGTCAGTCTGTCAGTCTGTCAGTCTGTCAGTCTGTCGGTCTGTCAGTCTGTCAGTCTGTCAGTCTGTCAGTCTGTCAGTCTGTCAGCCTGTCAGTCTGTCAGTCTGTCAGTCTGTCAGTCTGTCAGTCTGTCAGTCTGTCAGTCTGTCAGTCTGTCAGTCAGTCAGTCTGTCAGTCAGTCAGTCAGTCTGTCAGTCTGTCAGTCTGTCAGTCTGTCAGTCTGTCAGTCTGTCAGTCTGTCAATCTGTCAGTCTGTCAGTGTGTCAGTGTGTCAGTCTCTCAGTCTTTCAGTCTGTCAGTCTGTCAGTCTGTCAGTCAGTCAGTTCGCATTTGTGTTTTCTTGCAAAAATGATCGCATTCATTATTTAACTATTAAGTATTTTTAAACTTCGCTTCCATCCGACTCAAAAATCGAGTTGGAGTAGAGAGGTTAATTAAAAATGATTTATATAAAATATCGATAGAAAGCCCCTTATAGAATCTCGTAATTGTGGTAAATAGTGCCGTTGTGGTAAAAATTATAAACGTCGCAACGAATAAACACTTAAAATAAAAACAATATGTCCTCTTCTATATTAACTGGTTGGTCAACTCTACTCTAAATTCACCGTAAAATCGTGAAAATCTAGTTTGACAAGAATTTTAAGGTCAAGTTCATTACCTACGACATCCATCAATAAAATTTTACATTCTCTGTCTAGGTAATAAGCTATATTTTAAAATACTTAACATTTATTTCTTGCCAAATTTTGCCGAAAAGCTCTAAAGTATCACCCTTTTCCGCAGATTAAGTTTAATTAGAGAATTTCAAATGTTTCTTATAAAAGAATTGAGATTTTTTAGATGATATCTTAATAATCTTTCAATGGAATTTCACAAAGTTTATTTCTTGCACGTCTTATAAGTGCTCTATCGATAACAAACACTCACGTACTGCAAATGAGTGCGCATTTTTTTTTTACTAAATAATAGATATGCACTGACTTGCTCCTTAAATGTTTGTTGCTATTCCAATTTAAGAGGTTTGATAGGGGGCGCTGCTCAAAAGTTTTAGTTATTTTATTTTTAGGCAATTAGACAGCAGCTGTCACAAAACCACTCAAACATCATTTGATCTGGCAGTTTGGCACGAATAAGCTAACTATAACTTAAATTAAATCCGAAAGATGTATTTACATTAATATACACACATTTTACAATAACATCTATTTTTAACCTTAAGTTCAAATGCATAAGTACCTACATTGTTATTATATGATTACTAAAGCAACAAAAATAAATAAAAGGTATTTTTGGCCTAGTTAGTTATGTAAGTAATTTTTTTCTGTAAGTGAATAGGTGTTAAACTTTTTTTTCTTGAGAAAATAACACATACTTAACCAAAAATCGAAAATTCGAATCGTTCACAAATATATTCGCATAACTTAACTAATAAATGAATGAACGTACCCACGAACAGGACTAGGAGAATCATCAAACTCATCGGAACTACCAACTAAAAAACTAAATATCATTCGATACTAGAAGAAATGTCACAAATCTAGACCTCTGCTTTTAGTTTTATCGAAAGCAGATTCTTGTTTTTGTAATGTGTCTAAATCCTGCTTCACTGTGCATAGCTTTTCCCAAAAAAAAAACAGGGCTAGTGGTGTTATTAAATTTGATGCAGCTTATTGCGAGTGAAGTTGGGTTGCCGGTGAGGTGACGGATGTTTTGCCATATTTTGGCTTGGGAAGAGTTAGGGTTTATATTTGAAGTGAAGTCGGAGAAGCTTTTTGCTTTGCTGGCTTTTAGCAACCGTCTAAATTTAGCATTTGCTTTTTTGTACATTATTAAATTTTGCTTTTTGACATTCTTTTGGAAAATATTCAATGCAATCATTTTTTTCTTTTCGTGGCAATGTAAGTTCAGAGTTCCAGAGTTTTTTTTTAGTTTGCAAAATGTTTATGACATTAACTTGTTAGCTGATGTTTTTCTAGACAAAACAAATGAAAGTGTCTCCGTATTTATTACAAACAAAATTAAAAAATCTGGTGGAAACGAGTGGTTCAACAGTTATTTAAATAATTTTAAAAATGAAAAAAATTTGAAATATACAAAAGCATTATTGAGTGGTTCGGAAGAAGACTGGACAAATTACACTAATATTCGAAATAACTATAAAAAAGAAAAAAGAATATGTTAAGTCAAAAATATCTGGTTCAGTATAATTTAAAAAAAAAATTATTTAAAAAAAAAGAAAAAAGGGAAATTAAAAGTGTTTTATTTGGTGCAGATATTTGTAATGACAATAAATTAATAGCAAATAAATTCAACGATTTTTTTTTTCAAAAGTGTGGTCGAAATAATAAACATAATTCCACTGACTACTTTTGTAAACCATGTACAAGAAGTGGAAAGTGTGTTCAAATTTAAAAGTATTTCGTTAAATGATTTAAAAAAGATTATTTAAGATATGAAAAAGAAACGCGATTTTCAGTTCATGAGCCCAAGTATCTACTTAGATGAATTCGGTCCTATCTTATGCTAAATAATTAACGGTTCCCTATTCACAAGCAAGTTCCCTGACTCCTGGAAAGAATCCTTGATAACACCAATAGAAAAAATAGTAAATACAGTGAAATGTGAAGAATTTAGACCGGTGAACGCTATGCCATTGTGTGAACAGATATTTGAAAAGGTGGTATTCAAACAACTTTATCATTATTTTGAAAGTAACAATTTAATAATGGACCTTCAATCGGGTTTTCGAAAAGGTTACTCATGTGAGACCGCAATCAATATAGTTTTAACATCGTGGAAGGAGGAACTATCTAAAAAAAAGAAGTATTTATTGTGTTTTTTTGATTTAATTAAGGTCTTTTAAGAAAATTGTATTTAAAGGGAAAAACCCCAAACAAGAATCTTAAAAAGGCTTGAACTTTTATTTTGTAGTCGCGTTAAATTACTAAGTAGAATAAGAAACACCTTATTGACCACAAACGATTAGAAATTAAATAATAAAAACAAAACAAAATTTGTAGGTATTACATTTTAATTTTTTTTGAAACTTGAATGAATTTCGAACCAACTGTGGTTCATCATCAGCAATATACTAATTTGGGAAAAGAACGAAGAAAGAAAGGAAAGTAACAATCAAAACATAACAACGAAATAGAAGAAAGCTTTACATTTTTGAAAAAACAATTAGAGTAAAAGAGAACATTAAACAAAGTTAAACAAAGATGACATAATTTTGCCATTATCACTATTCATGGTGTTGTTGTTTTTGTGGATATAGAGGCTTTCATATGCATCAAGTCGTCGGTGGTTTGTGACGTGTTTAATGAGCTTTACATTTTCCAGACTTACGTTGAAATGCTTGTTGGTTAGGACGTGTGCAGCGACGGAGGATTTTTCGGGTCTGTTGAACTTGATGTGATTCGAGTGTTCATTGAAACGGACACCAATGCTCCGCTTTGTCTGGCCGATGTAAACAGAGTTACAATCTCCACATTTAATTTCATATATCCCAGATTTGTTAATAACTGTGGATTTGTCTTTGGTTGAACCTAGCATATTTTTTAATTTTCCATTACTCGAGAATACGCATTCTATATTTTGTTGTTTTAATTTTGTGTATATTTTGTTAGTTATCGGTGGGAAATACGTCATCGAAGCTCTTTCTGGGTTGTTGTTTTCGTGAAGTTTTTTGTTTTGTCTGTAAAAAGAGAAGAATAAGAAACCAAGTTTCCACTATCAGTGCAATAAATATTTATAAGGTAATTGTAAAACCTCATTTTGAGTACTGTTCAACTGTTTTATTTCTATGTAATGAGAGTAATATTATAAGACTACAAAAATTGCAAAATAAGGCAATGCGATGTATTTTAAAGTGCAATAGATATACGTCAATTCGATATATGTTGAGTTCATTAAAGTGGCTATCTGTTAAGCAAGGAATTGTTATGAATGTTTTAGTGTTTGTATTTAAAATTATAAACAACTTAATGCGAAATTATCTATTGGATTACATAAAATTTATAAGAGATTTACAACCATATGCACTAAGAAACAGAATCGATCTCAGACTTCCTAATTTTGTTAGTGCAAATGCACAAAATTCGCTTATATATAAGAGATTTCAGTCATTCAATAGTTTAAATACTCAAATCAAAAATGAAACTAACTCAAATATACATAAAAGAAATGTAATAGAATTTGCAAAATCGTAGTATATTATTAATTAAAAAACTAAAACAAAAAATCAATTGTGTAAACAAATATAACGAAAATGTAAATAGTTTTAATTAAACTAAATAAACTTAAACTAAACTACCTGATTTTGATTGGAGAATATTGAGGAATGGACAGGTTTGCAGCAGTTCTGATTGCTTTTAGCAACAGCGCGTCTTCTTTGTTATTGTTCGATGATGGTCCGATAAAAATTCAGTGGTTTTCCGTTTAAATAGTATACAGTTGGATAAATCAGTTTTGAATTTAGGGTCAAATGTATTTGTAAACGTAATGTTTCCACTATTTAATGAGGTCAGTATCGGGAAATGGTCACTGTTGTGTAGGTCATTTAATGTCTTCCAAGATATTCTTGGAAGTAGCTCAGGTGAGCAACAGGTTACATCAACTTGCGTTAAAGTATTATGTGTTGAAAGGTGGGTAGGAAATCCGTCGTTCATAATAACCAGGTTGGTATCTGAAAAGAAATTTTTTAATAATTCGCCCTTTTTATTGGTGATTGGGGATTCCCAAAGTATATTCCAGGCCTTAGCATCGCCACCGAATATGATTGGAGACTTAACTTGGTTGATTATATTATCCAAATCGTTTTTATTCACTAATTGTTTTGGTGGAAGATATATGTTTATATATGTAAATTTAATTTTGTGGTGTATTTCGACAGCAAGGGTTTGAAGATTTGAGTTGAGGGGAACAATTTTGTGGAGAATATTTTTTTTGATTAAAACTGATATACCCTGCGTGCCAGGGTCATTACTAGGAACGTTGTAGAAGTATTTTTTCAAATGCTTTCGAGGTGCTTGGTATTATATTGTGCGGGTGTGTGTTTCTTGCACGGCTATAATTATAGGATTGTGATGTTTGACTATTATCTTAAGTTCATCAAGGTTATTCATATAACCATTTATATTTCACTGAAGAATATTGTGAACTTCATTTGAACTGCAATTACAAAGGATCCACGAATTTGATTTGCCTGAGGCTAATGAACAGTGACTAGGAGTGTAGTTGCGTAGTATTTGATTTAAGTTGTTAGTTTTTTGTTTTGACATGTGAGAGTTGATAGAAGTAAGTTTGTTCAGAGTTTTGACTCTGCGGTTCAGACGTTGAAGCATCCAGGCTCCCAATTGAGCCTGATTGATTCAATTCCCGAACAGCAGAGTCAGTAGAGTAGTTGGTATTTCTGTTATTGCATTTCAGCATCTTGCGCTTCTGGATCGTCTATATAATAATCATTGTTATCCATAAGCGTTTGGGTAACAGCTGTTAAAGGTGAAAGTGGGTAGATGTGTAAGAGGCGGGTATGATATTGAGGTTAGAGGGGTGGTGGAAGATTGGGTATTTGTTTTGGTATTAGTTTCCGAAGGTGCCCAGTGGGAAATATTCAAAAAATCGCAACTGAAAAAGGAGCTTTTCCTCAAGGAAAAGAAGTATTACCAATGAATTTTCTGGGGAATCTTATAATGACTTTAACATGTGCTTTGCCTAGGAGTTAAGTAGGTGCACCCATCCTCGATGAAGATTTTGTAATAAAATCACCGGTTACATGCAATCATGAAATTCATGAGTTCATTTTCGTGGTGAAAAAACGTATGCTTGAGATGTGATGATTTAGTAAAAGAAAAAGTATATATGAAATCGCTGTGGTTTAAAATCTTCTAATTGATTAGTTTTTTTTCTTGGTTGAAAATACAGATTCTTGAGATCTAATAAATTAGTCACAGAAAAAGATTACGTGTCTGTCGTGTACTGTACTGGCTTACAAACGTATACTATGTACATCCAAAGTATTTTAAATAAAGTATTCATTCATTTGTTACTTGTTTATATTCATATACAATTATACGAGTATTATATTTTATTTTTCACAACAAAACACTTGTTGACCTCTGTTCTCTATGATCACAAAATATAAATGAAATCATTCTAGAACAAAGAAATCACGCCCGACAAAAAACAGTAGTTAGTTAGTGAGGCGAACCGAACGAGGGAAAAAGGTTACATTTTCGGATCATTTATTTTTTTTGTAGCCGGTCAAAACTATTTTTATGGAGGAAATCTTCGCCTCCGGTTTTCCATTTAATTTATGCATATGAAAAAGGATTGTGCATTCATTAAAGTTTCTTGTTTGTTTATTCTCTACCTTCTTACGTGAGCTAAGCAGAACATGCTACTTAAATGGAAAACTGTTAACCGGCTGAATTACGTTTCATGTGTGAAATCGATGATAATCTCTCCTATATGACCGCTGTCATATAGGATTTCCCTAAGTCATTTTTCATTGAGGAATGAATTTCCTACTGGGCAACTCTTCGGCCACACCAAACGACGCAATGGCAGCTCAAAATGCGACTCTTGTAACCTCCCTCCCCACATGCCATACCAATGCAGCCGTACAATGTGTGCAAATTGTTCCCTTCCCTACTCATCCTCTTCAAAATTATGCCCGTCTTATAAACAAGCTAAAGAAATCATTACTATAAAAGAAAAAAAAATGCACAATGACAGAAGCAAACAAAAATCCATAACCAACAAAATGCTACACAAACTATTGCCTTATCAGAAACTTTTGTTGAAAATACAAAAAAATCAACTAACATACTAACCCAAGCTCTAAACACTCTACCCAACACATCCAGAGCCAACCATACCCCCCCGCTGCAGTATCAAACAGCCAACAAATTCGCGAAACAAAAAAAAACCGCAACATCAAATACAAATACAACCTCCAAAGGTAACAGAAACACAACATCATGCATTCTAAACACAAAAGAATTGGGCATCGCATTGGATTATGGATATATTCCGTTAATTTGGCTGTGTAAAAGCCGATATCTACTGATTTGGGAGTTTGGTATAGATCAAATGTGAAGAGCATTAGACCGGTGGTTTTTGGCTTTCAGTCTTCTCTTTTTTTGAGAATTTATATACTTCAGTGACACCTTGAAGTTTCATTTCGCTTACGATTTCAGTCTCAGACACGTTTATTAAACATGGGGCATAAGCTATACGTTTTGATTGCTTGAGACGATCGTGTAATTTAACTTCAACTGGTAAAATACCAGCGAGGTCTTTAGCTTTAAGGAAGATTTCTGCGTTTTTTTGTGAGCTAACGGAAATTAAGAGGCTGCCATCGCGGAGTTGAGTTATTTTCTCATAATCTGTGCTGATTGAGTGGATGGTTTTTGTGTGAGCTGAGGGAAGAGATCGGGTTTTCACTATTTTTTGGGGACATTACCATTAACGGGGATTTTTTGAGTTGGAAACTGGTGGGAGGCATGGAAAGTTAGTTTGGGCGGAATTTATTTGTTTTTGTTTTTTTCTTGGCTGTATACCAGGGTCGGCATCGGGATCGCAAATATAGAAGCGACCACCAACATGGTTGGGCCCGCGGCCCATTTTATAAATTTGGTTCACTCTCACTTATTTCACACACGTGAGCGCGGAGCAAAGAAAGAAATTAGGAAAACAAAATAAATCACACTATAAAGAGAGATACGATGTAATCGGCTCAGAGGTTAGTCGGTGACTGAAAAAAGGAACTATAAAACTCTATAGGTTTACCCCATCCCCATTGAAGCATTAACAAATTATTTTTTTTTCAAACTAATAGTGAATTTCGGGCATGTCTATTAATTAATAAAACCAGAATAATGGTTTTCTTACGGTTCATTGGAGATCCTGGTTTCCAATGTGGGATTCCCGAAGAAGATCAACATCAACCAGAGTTCTGTTTTAAGAGTAATCGTAAAAGTTGCGGACGAAATTGTAAATAATTACACAAGTATAAGTAAATATGTATACGCGACAGAAGTAAAACTTTCCTAATTTGAAACCATTTTTTGTTTCGTAGTTCTAAGTCCGCTACATGTATATGTATTTCAATTTTATGGAAACCGGTCAAAGAACAACGAAGTTGACATTATTGGATACCAGCCCGTAATACTACGTTTGCTTCTACCAATTAATCCAGATTTAAATGGATTAATCATAACTCCTGTTTGTAATCTTCTGAAAACGTGAAGATTTCCCATACAAATTTTAATCTCCGCAAAAGAAGATTATAAATTAATCTCATTGAAATCTTATTCGAAGTAAAAGATTGTCAAAAGAAACAAACCTTATTTCAAAGAACGCGCTTATTCTAATGTCATTTCCTCCATTGACGTTCAAAAAAAAAATACCTGTCCAACATTATTTAATTTGTTTTGTCGTTGATTTCACTGATTAGGGCTAGGTCCGGTGAGAACTTCTTCATAAAGAGTTGGAATGTCGTTCTTTTTAAAACGCTGTACAATGAATTAACATTGTTCGCGATTATCTTTAGCTGGTTTGTCTTATTCTGTCTCTTGCCCTTGAAGAAGCAACTATCTTCTTCCACACTTGTTTCACTTTCCAATGTTGATATGGCTTCGTATCCGGTAGGAGTTACCGTATCTTCATCCATGATTTCCTTCTTGTCTTCCTTCTGCTCATTAACGGATGTGGCTTGGATTAGTCCGCTTGATGGATTCTATCCTCTTTTGGAACTGGTTGTCGTGAAATGTTGAAGGTCATTTCTTAACATAACTTGCGTACATTGAAGTTCACTCTTCAACATTTGATAGTTGCTGCCAATCGTGTTCGAATTCCTTTGATGAATTCTTTGTAGTTGCTTGCTCATGATTGTAAAGTCGAAAAATCCCTTCTGGGATATGCTGGTATCTGTCTTGCGTGTTCTTCGGTCTCTATCCAGAGCGTTGTCAATTGTGACCTGCATAGCTTCGATGGCTTTCTCGATTTCGCTGTTAGAGAGGTTTCTGTTGGCATCAGGCATAACTATTGCGTCCTCGATTTTTCTTCGAAATCGCCCTATGTCCAGTCGGTTGAAGTTTATGTACTCCTCATTTTGTGGCTGTTGTTAAAATCGACTGACCGAGATTGTTGTGGAGTTCGACTGGTTCGTGGTCTCCGTCTCCAGCAAGGGTCCTGCATGAGTAATTCTGAAACTCAGGAACGATGTTGATACAATTGGACGAAACCAGGAAGAAGTCCAGCCACGACGGTGTTCTTGGGAATGTCGGCCTTGGTTGAGAAACCAGTAGGAAAGAATGGTCCTCAAAATATGCATCTAACCAGATAAGCAGATTGTTTCCTGCGTCGGATGATGTTGTATCGTATCATCTTGGGCGTCGGGATTTAAAATCACCTCCAATTAGTCCATATTTGTGCTGAGCGGCCATGTTGCTGAAAATAGAAAGATCGTGATTAATATCGAATTGTCTTGCAATGCATTTGTTCTATATGCTGAAGGTAATTAGTGTTGCGTCATCTTCGACTTCTATGACGACGGATGTGCCTTCGAATGATCTGAGGCTGGGGATAACGACTTGAGAGGCTTTAATATTATTCTTAACGAACAGTGCTCTGCCTCTTTTGCCTTCATTCTTGTCTGTTCGGAATGTGTTGTATCCTTTAAAGTCAATATTGTTTCGCTTGGTGACGTTGGTTTCACTGATTAGGGCTAGGTCCGGTGAGAACTTCTTCATAAAGAGTTGGAATGTCGTTCTTTTTAAAACGCTGTACAATGAATTAACATTGTACGCGATTATCTTTAGCTGGTTTATGCGCATTACGCGCTTCATAGCTCAAATATAAAGGTGGCAAAAGCCACGGACTTCTTTTCCTTGCTCAGCGAAGAGTAGTTACTGGGCACTGCAGAGCGAGCTTTCTTCATTACTGATGTCAGATCGATCCCGAAGTGCTCCCTCATTTCTTCATCGAGATTCAGCTTACTAGCGCTTGGTGGTCCGTTTGGCGTTTGGGTTTGTTTCCAAAATACTGCTATTGGTTGTTATGGCTTTGTGGCAGGCTTTTGAAGTTGTTGAGGCTGGAGTGTTGGGTTTCACATCTTAGCTTGAGCTGCATAGCTTAACGTGGGACGAGTAAAGGTGCAGACTGATTTGGCCTTGAAGTCTTGCTGGACTTTCTTTATGGTTTCTGCTTTTTTCTTTTCTTCCTTCTTCTTCAGGAGAACCTTACATCCAAGGTAGTTTGCCGGATGTCCAAACTCTTTACAGTTGGCACAATAGACTCGTTTGCATTTACTTAATTACCCCAATTTACAGGTTAACAAGCACAACACTTCTTTTGAAAAAAACTTGATTTGCTCGTCAACCGTAAATGTTATTATTCCTTTTTAAGTGTTTGTCGGGATACTCAGGTAGCCCGCGGGCATACCTTTGCCTGTCCTTTAATTAGGGATAAAATTTTGTTATTTTTAGATTTTGAATTCTTCCGCGGTACGTTGTTTACTGTTTCAATGCACAATGCGACCTGTACCTATTCTAAAGTACAAAACGCGCTTAGCGCTTGTTCTTGGAGAAGAATAAAATTTCACTATTTATGTTTGCCCACATAGCCAAGAAATATAGATTTTTAGTTTTTTAGTAGTAGGGTCTGCAATAATGGGCGAAATAAATATTTGTAATGGAGTCGCGGCCTAAAGAACACACTATCGTATTTAAATTGATTTTGTAGTTTTTTTTTGCAAACTTTTAATTTGCAAATTTATTCTGAATGTGTATTTTTGCGTCAGAGGGCCTCGACGAAGATCAACAATTGTGTTAATGCATGCAAAGCCCTGACCTACGTGCATAATAAAACGCGGCTATTAATACAACACAATCTACACTAATGTACGAACGCCCACAAAATGAACAAAAAAAAATTCCTCGTCCAATACCCAGAATGCGTATTCTATATCAATCTACGCGAATCCAAAACAAACCTACAACAAAAAATTGAAAAAACAAAGAATTTCTCGTTTACATACGATTTATGTATGTGTATCAAGTTAGCACTACCACTTCAAAATTTTAAAGAAATTCTTATTGGATTAATTGTCGTAAATTTGTCGTGAAACAAAAAAATTTGTCGCGCTTGTTTTTTAAAAAATAACCCCTTGTAATGCTAACTTGACAGTCAAGTTAGCATTACCACCCCTCAAAAACGGTGTATATGAAGTCAAAAAATAAAAATGGGTATGCCATTAATTGTCGTAAATTTGTCGTAAACCAATGGCGAAACAAAAAAATTTGTCGCGTTCGTTTTTTTAAAAATAACCAATGGTAATGCTAACTTGACAGTCAAGTTAACATTACCACAGTAATAGCCCCTCCGTTTTTTTGGAGGGGCTATTACTGTCACTTTCACTTGATAAAGACATTAAATTAAAATTAATGTTTTTTTTTGAGACTGAGATAGTGAGATGAGACAAGCCTCTTTGCATACCAAATTGAGATTTGTCTCCTTGCAAATGCTTAATCTCATTATCTGGAGCTCAGTTTCAGAGCTCTATCTCATGAGACTGAGTGAATGGCTTCGAATAGTTTATTCCAGTTGCAAACGACAATGAAGAGGTGTCGCCATCTGATTCCGATGTAACGTTGCAACAGTAGTTGGAGTTAACTATATCATCAGCATGCCTTAAAAGGAATACTGCCAATTGGTGTGGAAAATGAAAGCGCCTTTTCTGCTTCTGGCTATTTGTATCTCCGCAAAGATATTCAATCGAATGCTGACCAAAACACCAAAAAATAAATGAATTAATTTGAAAACACTGTTCATGTTTCATTTCTCTATAAATTAAAAGTGTAATTTGATAATAAAACTAAAATAAAAGTGGAGTTGTGTTGATTCAGTCATATTTTTATTAACCTTTAATTTCGCTATTTTTATTTATAGATCGATTCATTTTTTTTTTGAATGAACTAATTACTTAATCAAACTTATTTTTATAAGTTTCCAGGAGCGTACCTGTTAAATAAAAAAGGACGCCAACAATTTTTGTGAAATCTAAGGAAATTGCCAACCTTTTGGACCGGAATGCGAAATAAAACGCAATGAATTTTGCAAAGAAAAGAGGCAAATTATGTTCTAGAAAAAAATACTTTAACGAAACAACAAAGAAATGCACCATTAAGGTCTGATTCCCGAATATGACACAATTTGCGAATGATTATTTTTTTATATATGAGAAAATCCTAGTCAAGCACGATTTTATAACACAATAAAGCGAAAATAACTATATATATATATATATCTACCAATTCGATGTATATATAATAATATTTTCTGCTACAACTTTGTTTCTACTTAGCTTTTTTTCTGGTACTCCCACCAAATTTTCCGCCTTTAATTCGAATTTCCCTTTTTCCTCTCCTTTTCCTCTTTCCTTGGCTATCCAAAATTCCTCGAATTGAATCCTCTATCCTGATTTTTTTATGTTTTTAAAATGTTGGTTTTCTTAACCTTGTTCTCACAATCGAGATATCTCTAGAAGTAATTTTACTAGGATCATTTTCCTAAGCGAACACTTAACATTTCAGTGCTTGTTGTTTACGGCCAGTTTGGAGAGTGGTCTTCCAATCGAGTCACCACTGGCCACTCAGCGCACAGTACCAACATGTGAAAGTCGCGTCGTCCTGCTTATTAGCAACCTTTTCTGCCTAATAAATGCAACTCATCATGGAACTCGCCGAACTGGATTCACTTCCAGGTTACGTCAGTTCCAAGACTGCATTCAGCCTCGTACTGTTCCTTGAAAACAAAATTCCAAACACAAGAAAAATCAATTAAAATTTGTTTTCTAAAACTAAAACCCGAAATCCGTCGGAAAAGGAAAAAAAAATGAAAACTCCAGTCAGAGTGGAACTAAAAATGCCTTTAGTGCGACAGAGCCTAAGTTTTATAAATTCTGAATATCGTGTTTGTGTGCCTATGAAAATGGGACCAAGATTAAAAGTCCATCTTTACACAACAAAAATCTAATCTATTTAAGTTAATAATATATAACAAAATGTACAAAAAATTCAAAAATTATGTGGGGATGTTGGCCATTCTTTATCCGTAGTGACATCAACGAAAACGCAAATATTATTTCTCGGTTCACAAAGTCCATATTGCTATCACTGTGGTGTGGCTTAATTCCCCACAGTCCTCCATTTTTATTCTTCCACAGTACTGAAAGGTGAACCGATGGCTAATGGAACATGGTCGTCCCGCTTCCCACTCGTGAACATCTCCTTCCAAAAATTGGCATAATACGGTGAAACTCTTAACAAGACTTCGTGTTGCGATGCGCCGATAGCACGCGCAACTTTCGCTAATTGGGAATCCCAAAACCGGTGATTCTCAGATACATAAGCCCTCAATGTTGTTTTAATTATCTGGTTTATTCTCTCTTAATCGTTGCCGATTATTCGTCGCAAAGTGATTTTAATTTCCTACCACTAAACTGGACTGTTATCAGAAATAAGAAATTTAGGCACACCAAAAAAGGAGAAACACATTGGCGCAAAATTTTAAACAGACTGATGTTAAGGTCTTATACTTTGTTCCCACCAAAGCCAAATCTCGGATTTCGTAGATTTCAGTCCAAATCTACGCATTTCACCATATAGTTTTGGGATTTCGAAATCCAGGATTTCGTTGAAAACACAATGAAATTTCGTATTTCGTAGATTTCAGTCCAAATCTACGCATTTCACCATATAGTCTTGGGATTTCGAAATCCAGGATTTCGTTGAAAACACAATGAAATCCTATTGCATATGCGGGCCATTCATAGTCAACGAGTCCATTTTAAACTTCACCATACTTAGGTGAAAAGCTTTTTATATGCAAATTACGATCTTTCACTCTAACGATAAGGAGATAAAAAGAGATAGTATGAATTTTTATTTGACAACGTGGCTTGGGTTGATGAATTAGTTAAACAAAAATGGTAGTTATATTCAGTTTTTGTATGATTACATACTTGCTTTTTAAAGCCATTTTTCGTATCTTTTGATGACTTTGAATGCCCAACAACAACTTGAGTGTGCTACCACCAAGTTTTTTCTCAATTATTTTTGGCTGGAATTATAGCTATTTCACGACTTGCCAAGTTTGTTGGGCATTCAAAAGTCATCAAATGATACGAAAAATGGCTTTAAAAAACAAGTATGTAATCATACAAAAACTGAATATAATACAAATAAAAATGACCAGTGTCAAAATCTTTCACATAAAAAATATCCCTCCTTATATGAACAACAAAAATGTTGGCTTATAAACGAGTAAGGAGAAAATAATAAAGAACCCTAATAAACAACAACAAACTTGTGTGGCTAATAAAAGCGCTAGTCGTTTCAATGCAATTGGTAAACAGAAAAACCTGCATTAGGTTGGGTCTGATCATGTGGGCTCGGTGGCGTGATGCGAAGTGCGTTGGCTACTAAGCGGCTGGTCATGGTTCAATACACGATGAAGGCACAAGAAGTTTTTCAATTAAAATGAAAAAGTAGACCAGCACCACTAGAGCAAAGGAATCTGATGATCGACCTTGGCAAGTCGTGAAATAGCTATAATTCCAGTCGTTGTTGTTTAGCATTCAAAGTCATCAAAATGGTAGTTGTTTGCACTTCTGAGAGACGAAAACGTAGATTTGGCGGTGCGAACACCAATTTGATATCTCGAAAGCTTCCTGCTGAAATCTCGCATTTCGTTTTGGTTGGAATATACTCGTAGTATTAGCATGATACTACTTAACAGTTTGCTCATTCTAAAACACTACAAATTTTTTTCTAATTCTAAACACTTTAACTAGCACCATACTAAATCTATTTTCTTAATAAACTACAACTAAACACGCCTAAAATAGTGCAAAAAAGTTGACGTTTGTAAATGTCAATGTGGCATATGGATTTAGTACGATACTAAAAAAATAAGGTAGCTTTTTTATGATTTTAATTTAGTAAAATGTTAAGAAGATAGTACGGTACTAAACTGGTTTAAAATTAGCAAAATCCTCTTTTTAGTCTTGTATCATACTAAAACTGATTTACCATATTACTAAATCGACCAAAATTTTGCGCCAATGTCTTCAAGCTCCCTACATACTACCTTTGCCGATGCAGACCTAAATGCAAAAAGCAATGGAAGTTTTGTAAGATAGTCTACAACAGTCAAAATATATATATTTTTTTTTATATAAATTTATTTTGCAGTATTTTGCCATTTAACAAATGCATTACAATCATTTTATATTATACATTTTAAATAAATCTATTTTTAACATATTCGAATAATTTGTTTTTGAATCTCTGTAAATTATGCTCATTTTTTAAAATTCTCATTCCTCTATTTTGAAGTTTTTGTAATCGATTATTTTTTGATTACTACACATAAACAAAATACTTGAGCAATACTCAAAGTGTGGTTTTATCATCGTATTATACACTTAATAGTTGTTTTCATAGACATTTTTTTTCGAATTCGACTCAGGAAGTACAGTTTTTTTTATATCTTATTACATACATAATTAACATGAGCATCTAAAGTTAATTTATCATCAATTACAACACCTAGATATTTTATTTCATTTACTGTTTCAATATTATTACCATTTATAATGATTCTTCTATTAGTAAAACCATTTAAAATAATAGCTTTTGTTTTATTTATATTTAATTTTAACATATTACTGTCAAACCAGTCTTGTAAATTTTGAAGATCTAAATTAATTTTATCTATACATTCATCGATATTATTACGAGATATAAAAGTAAAGCTTCATCTGCGAACAAAAGAATTTTAGAAAAACGAAGAGCATTCTCCATATCGTTGATATAAACCAATAACAGCAAAACTCCAAGCAAAGATCCTTGAGCAACTCCATGAACAACGGACACAGGGTTTTAAAGTTCGTCGTTAATTTTCGTTCTTTGAGTTCTATTCTCGAGGTAAGATTTGAACCAACTTAGTTCTCTTTTTCCCACGCCATACATTTTGAGTTTACCAATTAAAATCAATTGGTTTTTTTTTTTTTTTTTTTTTTTTTTTTTTTTTTTTTTAATTCATTTTTATTTCATTTTAACTTATAACTATCTTAAAGCTAGACAAAAATGTTTAAAACTAGCCTAATTATCAATAACTTACAACTAATTTACTGGCCCTTTACGGGCGCTCTAAATTAAACAATAACTCTTACAACTAATGTCTTTCGACCTAAAAACTATTTTAATTAAATCTAATTTTTTTTTATTTATTTTATATTTCAAGAAACTTATATACAAAAAACTTGATATCTGATCATTTTTTTTTTTTTTTTTTTTTTTTTTTTTTTACCTATAAACTAAACCTAAATATATATTAAAAATAATTAAAACTAAATAAAACTAACTTATACTAACTAAAAATAACTTAAACTACTTAAAATACCTAATAATACTTAAAACTACTTAAAAACTAGAACAGCCACAGCAGCATTTTTTTCGTTTTTTAATTTTTTTTTTGTTTATTTTTTATATGCATGCAGACACACACCAGCATGCAAGCCACCCACACATGTACATACGCACATACATATACGTACGCACATACATGTACAGACACGCAGATACATGCACGTATGCCCCCGCATACATACATATTTTTAATTTTTTTTGGTGCCACCCTGACTGTTCCCTATACCTAATGCCCTAAATCTATGTAAGTCGACGAAGATATATCATCTTCATCGACTTTATATATCACGATGCTGTTCAGAGAGCCACCAGAACTGGTTCTCCTGTTTCGCCCTATCCCTCCGGTCCCGATCGGACACAGTCCTACTGAACCGAAGGTGCTCTTCTCCACCTTGAGCGATGACGTCTCGACCATACAGGAGTCGCCTATCCACAGTTTTCCGGCTGACGTGGTAGATGAGCGGAACCGCCCCTCCATCCTGTATCAGCCCTCGACTGTCTAAATAGAGGAATGCCTCGGGAGGGATGTAACCACTTAACCGCGCACTCTCAAAATATTCGTTATTGGGGTAATACGCCCCAAAAATTAAGCTGTTAGTTGAGGACATCGCTCTTGCAACGTGACCCCGAATCAGCTTGAACAAAAAATTATCTATTCTGTTTATGTTGGCTCCGTTGTATAGAACCTGGTTGGAATAATATCTTGTGTACTCCGACTCTGGTGTTCTGTGTAATCCAAGGCAACGTCTAAGACATTGCCTCTCAAACACCCGAATCGTTTCCATTTGAGATGGGGCAACGTTGAACCACACCGGGCATCCGTAGGCAATCATCGGCCTGATGAGGGCCATATAGCAAATCACCTTCACCCTGCTGTCAAGACGGCTGCTATAAAACAGTCGTTTTGTCAAGGCAAAGGCTCCCCTAGCCCTGGCCAAAGCAGCACCAATATGTCTGTCGAAATACAGGTACTGATCCAACCAGATGCCAAGGTACTTTACTACACTTTTACTCGCCAGTGGATGTCCATGTGGCCCTACGATCACCAGCTTGCGCCAGTTCTTTCTCGTATCCCTTGAGGCGCTAGACAACGGAGTCCTAAACAAAATAGTTTCTGATTTCTGGAAGTTGATTTTCAACTTCCAGTCATCACAATATCGCTGAATCTTGTCGAAGTCACTCTGCAAGAGACTTTTGATGACCTCAACTGTATTAGCTGTTCTGTACGCAATTAGATCGTCGGCGTACGCAATTGCCTGAGTTAGACTACCTATCAGATCGCTGGTGTAAATGCTGAATAGAATCGGCGAGTTAACCGCTCCCTGCTGAAGACCATTATTAATATTAAAAATTGCGGTAGAAGTTACATTGCCACTCTTGACAACAAACTTTCTACCATTTAGCATGTCATAAAGCATATACAATAGAGGTTTACTTATACCTAGTCTGGTTAGCTTTAGATAGAGACCTTCTAACCATACGGTGTCGAAGGCCTTCTCCAAATCAACCAGACAGGCACCCGTACACTGCTTTTTAGTTTTGTTCCATTGGATATCAGAAACGAGTTTAGACGCGGCATGAATTGTGTCATGTCGCGCCTTTAAACCGAACTGATTATCCGGGATGATATTTTTGTCCTCCGCCCACTTGAACAGGGCTCTATTAATAACCTTTTCAAATACTTTGCTGATACTCGGAAGAAGACTTATCGACCGGAGATTCGCCGGATTGGAGTTGTCCTTTCCCTTTTTTGGGAGAGGGTGCACTACAGCTGTCTTCCACCGCACTGGATAATATCATTATTCAGCGCGTTGTTAAACAGTGTGGTATAAATGTCAACTGCTTCTTGAGGCAAATGTCGTAGTACAACGTTGGATATACCATCGACTCCTGCAGACTTCTTTTTCTTTAATGAATCGAAGATGAGCTGGAGCTCATTCTTCGAAATTAACAGGGGACTGGGCCCATTTCGGTCGGCGATTATGGCGTTTGCCAAATCTTCATCATTAAACCCGGTAAAACCAAGGTTTTTAGATCGCCATTCGCTTATATCGTTTCGGAGCCATAAGTGATGAAGCAGAGCTCTGTTCTCCAGGTCATGATTCGGGCGAATGCTAGCATTCACCTTGTACACTTGCTGGAAAGCAGCCCCCACAGCCTCCACCTTCTCCTGCGGATCTTCGATTATGAAGAGGTCATCGTCCAAGACGGCGTCATCTGGGTCTATGCCTGCTGTCAGAAGTACGTCTCTGTTTTGTGTTGTCCTCTGGAGCTTAAGACACGGAAGGTCGTTTTGATCTTTTCTTCTGAATATCTTATTAATTTGTGGGAACATACTCGGGTCGGTAGCGTTCACGGCCCGAATTTTGTTGTCCCAAAACAAATTAATGGACAACCTATAATTTTCTTTGATCAATTGGTTTACAGTCTCGAATGCTCTATTTAAGTCTAAAAACACTGCCACAACCACTTTTTGTCATGAATGAAAATTTTCCACTTCGTTATGACAAGATTGAGTAGGGATTCACAATTATGATTTCTTCGGAAACCAGATTGGTAGCATGAAATAAGATTATAGGATTCTAAATAAGATTGCAGCTGATTATATACAATCTTTTCAATGATTTTACTTTCCAGCGTCATCATATTGACAGGTCTGAAATCTTCCACTTTCTTAGAGAATTTATATTTTTGAATAGGGGCAATAACCGAATCTTTACAGCAACTTGGAAAAATGCCATTAATTAAAGATAAATTAACGATCTTAGCAACATATCACCACAAATTTCAAAAGCGTCAAATTACATTTTAATGTTCACTCCGTTCGTATCTTTTTTATTGTTCATGAATTTTAACACAGATCTCAAGTCATCCAAATTTATTTCTTTAAGTTGAAAATTTAAGTAATAATTATTAAACACAGAATTAATGTACGGTTTGTTTGGAATACTGCTTCTAATTTCGACAAAAAATGAGTTTAAGACACTGGACATTTCAAGACATTTGGTGTATTTATTGTTATTGTGGACAACTTCAATGATATTTTTGTTACTTTCTTGTAAAACGAAAAGCTTTAACGTTCTACACATTGATTTTTGATCACCACATATTTCAATTTTTCTACTGATTTCTTAGCGTTGTTCAGCGCGGTTTTAAATATGTTTCTGCACATCTTGTAATTGTTCCAATCGACTAGGAGGCATGAAACTTTTGCTTTTTCGTATTTCAAAACCTTTTCAATTTTCAGAGCCTAGAGCATCCCTAAACCAAGGATTATGATTAATAATTATATATAAATATAAAGTATTTGTAAAACTATTAACTGTTTGTAGGAAGTTTTTCGAGAACTTTTTAGTTAGTTCGTCAAGCGATTGTTATCATTAAAAGAAAATCACAGTTGCGTAATTTAAGGGTGAAGCGCACTGAATCGTATTTTATCGTACGTATCCGCTATTTTTTTTATCAAGTTTAAAGTTTAAGAATGTACTTATGCTAGTTATCACAGCTTCATGATCACTTATCTTAAATTTACTATCAGGCTTGGCTATAACTCTTTCCGGAATATTAGTAATGACATAGTCAATTAAACTTTAGGAGTTTTTGGTAGTTCTTGTTGGTTCTTCTATTAACTGGGTATATGAGTTATCATTTAATATTGCACTTATTTGATTTTTCTATGAAGGGTGAAGGCACTATTGGGCTTGGTAAATTACCTACTAAATCTACACTTATCATCTCCCAGGGAGAGCGAACCCCTATTCTCTCAGTCATAAAGATGATGTATTGACCAATTAGGAGATTAATAATGTGAGTGAAAATAGGATTTTCCGTCGGCTTATATGGTCACTGTAGGTTTTGCAATGTTGCCTTCTTCAGGGGAACTTTATTTGAAGAAAAATTACAAATACATGTTAATGTACGTAATAATAACAAACAAGTAAAAACACTTACTTATGCAAAATTATAAAGTTATTTTGTTCTTCTAATAATACATTTAAAGAATAAATGATTGTTAAATTTTAAAACAAAACTACAAAAAACACTTCGAATAATGAAGTTTAGTCTATTTAGTCGTTCCACTGAAGAAGGCAGCAACCCCTACCGAAACTTTGGGAAAGTTAATGTAACTTAATACTTTCATTGCAAAACCTACAGTGACCAAATAAGCCGACGGAAAATCCTATTTTCACTCACATTATTATTTTCTTATTCATAAGACCGCCTTTATCGTTAACTGGTTTCACCTGTTGTCATATCCCACAATTCCTAACATATTCCACTATATCTTGCCATTTTGGCGAAATATCGTCAAGACCAATCGCATTTGACTTGATTAATCTGACGCAACTAAACAACACAGTAGCATTTATACAATCTAACGAAAAAGCTTTCTCACTTTCTAACCTATCGAAAATATTTTGCGGAATACGTGACCTTGTAAGAGACGGAAACAGAATATTCGACATCACTTCAGCTCTAATAAAATCCAACGTCCGTATACTGAACGTGAACGTATACATAAATATGCAATGAGTAAAATAAATAGATACATTACCCCAGGTGGCAATCCAGGTTCACTGGAAAATTCACCCACTTCGGAGGTGGGCTCTATGGATTCTAGGGAGAGCCAATTATTGTATTTAATAAATCCCTTCTTTAAAAAAGCAAGGGTTGCTCGATCACCTCCATCCCAATCGAGTGACAACGGTAAGAAGAGTTCGCCGGTAACGCCAGATGCGCGAGTAAAAAAGGACTCAATGAAAACAGAAATTCTTGAGAAAGATAATAATGAACTTCGTCAAAAACTTGATGAAGTATTAAAACTTTATCAGGAGTTAAAGAAAGAAGTTGATCTTCTTTGTAGGGAAAATGAGGTGCTGAAGAATAAACACCACAATGACTCGAATGCTGGTTCATCACAAGCGAAAAAATGTCATTTATGAGACTGATGAAGAAGAGCTAGCCCGCGAAACAGATAAGTCCTCAAACAAAAGGCCGAGTAAAAAACGCAAGGTTGGATCCTCACCTGATGGCGCCTGTTTTCCTGAAAAAATTGCATCACCAAAAGATGCCAATATTAAAGAAACACCTATTAAAATTAGGCCTCCGCCACCAATTAATGTTGTCGGTATTGCGGAGTATAACCGGCTGCAAACTATCTTAAAGACCTTAACACCATCAGACTTTAAAATTATTTCACTTAATAACAACAAATGTAAAGTTTGCGTGAAAGATCCTCAAAGTTATTGTCTCCTGTCGCGAAAACTAAACGAAGAAAATGTGGAATGGTACACTTATGAGAATAAGTCGGAAAGACCTTTACGTGTTGTTGCGAGAGGTTGGCACCCATCATGTCCAAAAGACGATATTATTAACGATCTAAAGAGGAATTATAAGATCTTAGATGCTGTGAACATCGTCAAAAGAGAAACACAAAAAAAAGATAGCGAAACAAATGTGGTACAGCGTGGTCTTCCACTATTTATTCTTACTTTTGATAGGGCAGAGAAAATAGACGATATTTACAAAATTAAAACAATCCTCAATATTGTTGTTAAGATCGAACCTTTAAGAAAGAGTTCAAGACTGATCCCGCAGTGTAAACGCTGTCAAGAATTCAATCACACGCAAAATTATTGCAAAGAAGAACCTAGGTGTGTAAAGTGCGCCGGAAATCATCTTACTAAAGACTGCACCTCAGAAAGCAAAAGTGCAGCAACGTGCGTAAATTGTAATAAAAGTCATCCGGCCAACTATAGAGGCTGTGAAGTAGCAAATGAATTACAAAAACGGCGATCAAAATTTACGCAGTCACAAAGAAAAGCACCAAGCCAAGTAGAAAAGCAAGTTCTTAAGACCCCTAACAGGTCAAATGCCCAAATACCCAAAGCAAAAGATCAATCAACACAACCAGATCAAACACCAAAGGAAGGTAGTGTAAACACATATGCCCAAATAACGGCTAAGAACATACCTTTACAAAAAGATACTGCTAGTGATCCACTCACGAACGTCTTAAACATAATCCTTTCGAAAATTGAGAGGCAATGTGGTACAAATAAACTTATATTTGATAGGCTAACTAAACCTATCCTTACGATCATTTCTGTGCATATTAAAACCTAAATAAAGAAGGTTAATTTTAAAGTTTGTATTCCGGCTGAGTCATTCGATACTATCTTCAATGCAAACTTTAGGCCAAAAGGAATACGTGTGAGATCCTTCTAAAACTTTCCGAAAAATGGGAACGACCGTTTAGTGGAAACACAATCATAACATTTCCATCGACCATTAGCATCTATGATCAAAATGTGAATGCTTTTGAAGATTCAAATTCCATTATTAAACCGTCTGCTAAATTAAATCCCTTATATAATGCTGATGTCATACAAGTCTACTACCAGAACGTTTGTAACGGAACCGGTGTTCGCCCCCCTACATCCTTTAGCACCTTTACGACCTTACTTCTACAGGCCCGTAAGGCCGATCCAGGCAGCAGGAAGTAGAGGGTGTCCAGGCTACGGTAGTATGGCATGCTAGCTACAGCACATCCAAGCTCGTCGGCGGGGTGGTTTCTTACCACCCTAGCACTGACCTGTGTTACGTCTCTTCATGCCAGTGAATGTAAATAATCGAGATCAAAATAAAATGCAGAAGCCCAATATTGTCCAAAATGTAGGGTTGTGAATTCCATAGGGGGAAGGGAGAGGGTCGCAGGTGTTGTTTGCCCTCCTGAGGATTTGCCCACCCAATATGTGGTAAGGACATGGCTACTGCCACCTCTAAATTGTGCAGTAACTCCAAACTTGATGCTTATGTCATCTTACCTCTACCCAGTCTTTATTCTGTCCGCATCTTACCAACGGGAGGTCACCTCCACCTCTGACCTTGCTATCTTACACACCCATGCTAAAAGTAAAATTCACCCAAAATCAGCGAAATCGACTTCCCATCAAAAAAAAATACGACAATTATGCCTGAACGAAGTTAGAGAAGGAATATTCGTAACAAAAAAAAATTCAGTAGTTTCATATTTTTGGGATACATCCGTTTATTTGTTGACCTAATTTCTATACTAAGTTAACAACATTAATAATCAGTAGATATAATTTTAATTCTTTGTGAAGCATTTGTTGATTTACTTATTCTTAACAAGATAATAAAAAAATATAAGAATTAAATTTTAAGTTGGATGGCCACCGTATAAATTTATACAAGTACCAATTTATTCTGATATCTGGTAAGTATTATTGAGTAATAAAAAAATGTACTAAGTATGTACGCATGTGTAGACCTGTATAAATTTAATTATATTTGTTCATATATAGTTTTAGAATTTTTTAGAGAAGCCTAAAAAAGTAATCGGCAAAAAATGTCTGTCTGTCAGTCTGTCCGTCTGTATGTATAACGAGCTACAGCCTAAACGGCTTAAGCGATTACCTTCAAATTTGGTATTTGTGATTATTTTGGCGTTCCTCAGAGGGGAAATTGAAATTTTATTTTAAGGCCTAAAAATAACGTTACCTGCCATATGACCTTGAACGAAAACCTTATTTTTCTCGAAAACGGCTCAAACGATTTTGATAAAAATTATTGAGAATTTTGTTGTTGGTAATATCTATCATTTGATATGAATCAAGGTTACCGGAAAAGTCTATTAACGGTACTTTTAATATAACGGTTTTGTATATTTTTGGCTTTCTAGGTAAGTGTTCATTGGATTTCTGTCAAGTTTTATATCTGAGAAGATCTAGGTAGCCAAACTAATTCTTCATATTAAAATTTTAAATAACATTTTTTATATAATTAAAATTAATTTTTTATTTTTTTTTTTGAAAAATCTATATTTTTAAAACTAATCAAAAAAAATAATTTTAAATTTAATAGTCATATGTATATCAATAAACTCTACAAAACTGCTTACCAAGATTTCAAAAAAAGTTTGTTTTCAAAAAACTAAAAATGAACAACCGGATTTCATCAAAATCCGTCTTACAATTTTCGAGATACTTTTTTATAAAATTTTCATTGATCCGTTGCATCTAATGGCGTTCTTTGTTTTTTCAAGAAAGATTGAAGATTGAAGTGATCGTTTTAGCGCTTTTTATCAGTTTAAAACACGATTTTTACCCACCTATACACCATTCCCTTTCATTATTATACATACATATGTATAATATATACATAAATATGTACATATATTTACATACCTAGGCGCCATCTATGTAGGTAGGTACACATTACCCTCTTAATTTAAATAATTAAAATCTTTTTAAATATACATTTGTAGGATGGTACCTATGTCACCATTCCTAAGAATCAAGTTAATCTTACCTACTTCGGCTTTAAACCTGTACAGGATAACTAAACTAGACCACCTATACCTAATAACAACTTCAGTGGCTAGCTACTACCTTACACTAAAGTTGTTAGCTACAAGAGCAAGTTCGTACGATCCAGTCGTGCATTTTATTTTTAATAGTTTGTCTACTTTTCTATCTTAAGCTCTTATTGTACAAGTAATATCAGTACCCTGATGATGTCTTAATCGGACGAAATGCGTCGGACAATATTTTAAATTAAAATATTATATTTTTAATAAAAATTAAATTGTGGATCTTATTTAAATAACAAGATTTTTTTTACTTTCATTAATATGATACCAAAGTTCCACCAAGTGACAACCCACGACTCTGTCGATTCTATAGAAAATAATTAAATAAAAACAAAAGATACTTAACTGCGTACTTAAAAGAAAGCTTAAACGCTAATTCTTAGTCCATTATCAGAAATAATGGATTAAGAATTACATGAAATTGCAAATAAAAATATAACCCAAGTTTGAATTTTGATTCAAGAAAAAGATAGGATCGGTGTTTTGAAATATAAGTAAGTAAGTAAGTAGTAGTAAGTATTTCATTTTATTAATCATAATATCTATACATTTTTTTTTATATATATAATGAAATGTATAGCTTTGGCTATGCCGTCAGTCAGATTGGCAAAACTATGCTTTAGTGCTTTTAATTTACTTTAAGTCAATTTAAATGAATTCAGTCATTAACAAGTTTCCATATTTATAAATTGAATTTTAAAAACAGTATAGTTATTTCCAGTTAGAATCATTTAATACTTTGTAAAGTTTCTTGCATTGTACAACGTTTTTTTTCATAAATATATCGTTCTTTGGTAGTTAAAAATAGGACAAACACGTATGAAATGGAAGCAGTCTTCTTTAGCTTGGATTTTGCAGAGCGTACAGAATTGATCAGTTATTACCGTTGTATGGGCTACCATATAAAGTAAGGATTTCGCATCTTGATTTGAATATGAGGGATACGTCTTTATAGTGCAATGAGTCTTTAAAGTAGTTATTATTTAATAAGTTGTAGTTGAACTGAGAGTAAATTATTCTACTAGTTGACTGATGTACTTCAGTTGTTAATGTTTCCCTCACATTATCTACGTATTTTTGAATTATCTTGTAGATATTTTCCTTCAGTTTAGCTGGGTAATAATAATTGCACTCAAAAACTTCTCCACTAGTATAACCGATAGTCTGCCACTTCGTGAACCACCAGTCTTTGTTTCTTAGTTCATACAGACGCATTTGTTTGGTCAACCGTGTATCTGGGTGCGAAAGGACTTTAAGTATGTATATACTTTCGACAAAAAATGAGTGTAAGACACTGAACATTTCAAGACATTTGGTGTATTTATTGTTATTGTGTACAACTTCACTGATATTTTTGTTACTTTCTTTTAAAACGAAAAGCTTTAACGTTCTCCACATTGATTTTTGATCACCACATATTTCAATTTTTCTACTGATGTATTTATTCTTAGCGTTGTTCACATCTTGTAATTGTTCCAATCGACTAGGAGGCATGAAACTTTTGCTTTTTCGTATTTCAAAACATTTTCAATTTTCAGAGCCTAGACCATCCGTAAACCAAGGATTATGATTAATATTTATATCTTTATATTTTGTAAAACTATCAAACGTTTGTAGGAAGTTTTTCGAGAACTTATTAGTTAGTTCGTCAAGCGATATATTGTTATCATTAAAAGAAAAATCACAGTTGCGTAATTTAGGGGTGAATCGCACTGAATCGTATTTTATCGTACGTATCCGCTTTTTTTTATCAAGTTTAAAGTTTAATAATGTACTTATGCTAATTATCACAGCTTCATGATCACTTATCTTAAATTTACTACCAGTCTTGGCTATAACTCTCTCCGGAATATTAGTCATGACATAGTCAATTAAACTTTGGGAGTTTTTGGTAATTCTTATTGGTTCTTCTATTAACTGGGTATATGAGTTATCATTTAATATTGCACTTATTTGATTTTTATATGAAGGGTGAAGGCACTATTGGACTTGGATAAATTACCTACTAAATCTACACTTATCATCTCCCAGCGAGAGCGAACCCCTATTCTCTCAGTCATATTGACCAATTTAGAGATTAATAATGTGAGTGAAAATAGGATTTCCGTCGGCTTACTTCGTCACTGTAGGTTTTGCAATGCTGCGTTCTTCAGGGGAACTTTATTTGAAGAAAAATTACAAATACATGTTAATGAACGCAATAATAACAAACAAGTAAATACACTCACTTATGCAAAATTATAAAGATATTTGGTTCTTCTAATAATACATTTAAAGAATAAATGATTGTAAAATTTTTAAGCAAAACTACGAAAAGACTAAACTTCATTATTCGAAGTGTTTTTCGTAGTTTTGTTTAAAAATTTAACAATCACTTATTCTTTAAATGTATTATTAAAAGAACCAAATAACTTTATAATTTTGCATAAGTGAGTGTATTTACTAGTTTGTTACTTGTTTTTATGTTGATATTGGATGTAAATAATTTTTCTTTGTTCAAATTAAATAGACTAAACTTCATTATTCGATGTGTTTTTCGTAGTTTTGTTTAAAAATTTAACAGTCATTTATTCTTTAAATGCATTATTAAAGAACCAAATAACTTTATAATTTTGCATAAGTGAGTGTATTTACTTGTTTGTTATTATTGCGTTCATTAACATGTATTTGTATTTTTTGTTCAAATAAAGTTCCACTGAAGAAGGCAGCAACCCCTGCCGAAACTTTGGGAAAGTTAATGTAACTTAATAGTTTCATTGCAAAACCTACAGTGACCAAATAAGCCGACGGAAAATCCCATTTTCACTCACATTATTATTTTCTTATTCATAAGACCGCCTTTATCGTTAACTGGTTTCACCTGTTGGCATATCCCACAATTCCTAACATATTCCACTATATCTTGCCTCATCTTTCGCCAGTAATATTTAGCTACTACCCTAGCAAAAGTTTTCCTAATTCCCATATGCCCCACTGAAGGATTATCATGACACTGTTTTAGACTGTTTATCCTTCTTTTTTTCCCTTTTACTAATTTCCACTCCTCATTGATATGATGGGCGGATATATGAGTCGATTTCACGAACTTATATATTCGGCCATCTTCTACCCTCCATGCTGGATAACCTAAAGGATTCGAGCTTACCACCGGAATTATTTTTTCTACCCACAGGTCTAAATCCTCATCTGAAATTCCAGCCACAACTGGAACTCCCCGAGATAACATGTCGGGAACGACATGATCTTTACCCTTGCGATGAATTATCTGAAAGTCAAATTGCTGAGGCCTAACCGCCCAGCGCGTAAACTTCCCCTGCAGATCTTTCAGATTGTTAAAGCAAACGAGTTAGTAATGATCGGTTATGACCGTAAAATCAATCAATAATCGAATATATATATCTTCATCCAGTGGTATTGTGCCATCAAAGCTTTCTTGCTTTAAGTTAGTAGGAAAAGATGTAAATCTGGACCATTTTTTTTTCATTGTTTCATTTACTTCAAAAATATGTTTCGTTTACAACGATACATTAAGACTTTAATCTTTTAGCGTATCTACACCTAAGATTACAAATTTTAGGTAATAAATTGAATTGTTGAAAAATTATTTCACAAATAATAAGGCAAAAGGTTATTTAGTTTAATTTAAAATTCTATAAAATAAAACAAGTAAAATATATAAATATGCAAATAATAAAGAAAAGAAAATAAATACATAGTTATGTACATAGGTACTCATATTGAATTAATGAAGTGCAAAACTAGTTTCCTCTTAAAGGTTGTTGATGCGGTAGTTCTTTGTAATTCATTTGGGATTAGATTCCACAAACGAATCGCAGATACATAATATGAATGTTTTGTTATGCTGCGTGAGTAGCGTGGTAAAATTAATTTTAATCCGCTCCTCGATTGTGGAAATTGGAGTATTTCACTGATGTAATTAGGACATCTTTAGTATATAACGTCATGAAATTTAAGAAGTAACCTGAACTTCAGATACTTATCAATATTTAAACCAAATAGAGCAGTATGGAAATGTGATACACTGGAATACCTCGAGATACAATAGATGAATCCAATACAATTATTGAAAACAACATTTAGTTTGCGTTTACACTCACACTCCAATATTGGATATACTGAACAGTTATAAATGAAATATGGCATTATTAATGACTTAACAAGGTACATATATTTTCATATTGGTTGACAAAAAGTCCGAGGAGGATCTCAGAGTGCGAAGTCCATAGTAGATGGGTCTAATAGTGTCCGAAATCGCCCCACAGCAGCTAAGGCGCTCTTTATTTTATATCCCAAGTATTTAACTTCCTTCACATAGGTAATCATTTCATTATTAAGAATAACCGGGGTAAAATCTATAGGGTTGAGCTCATCTCTAGAGCATAACATGGCAACAAACTTTACAGGATTAAGTTTCATACCGTTAGCATCAGACCAGTTGTGGATTAGGCTTAAATCCTCATTTAATTAAATTATTGGTTATAAGTGGGAATATAAGCTTGACAAATTTGGTCGAAATATCGTCAAGACCATTTGATTTGATCAATCGGACGCAACTAAACAACACAGTCGCATTTATACAATCGAACGAAAAACCGTTCTCACTTTCTAACCTATCGAAAATATTTTGCGGAATACGTGAACTTGTAAGAGACGGAATCAGAATATTCGCCATCACTTCAGCTCTAAACGGGCATTGACTTTTGTTTTCTTTAACACCAATTTTTTTCAGATTATTCCAAAGCTCCTTAGAACTGAGGGAAGGATCAAGCTTTTCAAGTAAAAATGCGCGGTTAGAGCTACGAATAAAAGAATTGACTCTGTTTCGGGCAAAAATATATTGTCGTCTATTAAACTCCGTTGGATTGTTCTTATATCTTCGGAAAAACCCCTCCATTTCTCGAATATTCTTTTTATGTTGATATTAAACCAAGTGCACCGATTGACTTTTAGTTCATTAGCAACAATTGGAACATATGTATCATATAGCCGAGATAGAAGATTGTTAAACAGCGAGGCTTTAACATTCACATTCGGTGAAAAATAAATCTCATTCCATTCCAAACAACTGAAATTCACCCTAACCTCTTCACAGTCAAAGCCACGATACGACCTGTAACTTATTGTACGACTCATATTTGCTCTGTCAACATAGAATTTATATGAGCATAAAATGAAGTCGTGGATGAAATCGGATGCCGGCCGTACTTGATCATTTCCCAGAATTCTGTACCTAGAGCTTGACAAAAACATGTCAAATAAGGAAGGGTTTACATCTGACTTATAACAAGTTGGCCATCGGGTGTTTACAACTGTTAAGCCCATCATGTCACAGAAATGAATAAATAATCGTTTTACATTGGTGTTGAGTAAAAAATTTACATTGAAATCACCTCCAATCAATATGTCGCTGTATTTCGGATCCAGTCGCAGTATAGTTTCTTCTAATTCTCGTAAGTTTTCTTTTTTAAACAAATTAGGCGGTCTATATACAACTACAAGTAAACACTTTTCAACCGAGTTCCTCACTTCAACACAAATAAATTCAATAAAAGACGCAGTTGGCCTAAAAACTGTAGAAGCAGATATGTGCTCCCGAATATATAGACCACCAACCCAATCCTTAAGATAATTTCTGTGCATGTTAAAACCTAAATAAAGAAGGTTAATTTTAAAGTTTGTATTCCGGCTGAGTCATTCGATACTATCTTCAATGCAAACTTTTGGCCAAAAGGAATACGTGTGAGACTCTTCCAAAACTTTCCGAAAAATTGGAACGGCCGTTTAGTGGAAACACAATCATAACGTTTCCATCGACCATTAAACCTACATTTGAGAAAGCCGGGAAATGAGCGACTTACAACGGAAACTTAAAATTTCGTACAAAATACTTTCAAATATTTTAGGGATATGAGAAAGTTTGGCAATTGGACGATAGTTTTTAATATTGCTCTTAGTACCCTTTTTGTATATTGGGGTTATGAAAGAGGTTTTCCATAACTGAGAAAATTCTCCTTGAGATAATGATAGATTGAACAATTTGGAGAGCGGAAAAGAGAGAGCTGAAGAACATTTTTCTACGAATATTGCGGGAGGCCATCAGGGCCAGGAAGATATTCATCGTTAAGTTGATTCAACTTATTTTCGATGACATATGGGTCGACGGTAGGAGGAAGAAAAGGACCTAGTGCGAAATTTGGCAAATAATCGAAATAATCTGAATCAGGTATGAAGGAATCGTGGGTGAAAGATTGCTTGAAAAATGTGGCAAAAAAATTGGCAATATCTTGCGGATTATTCGAAGTTTCGGTATTGAAGGAAAGAGAGGAAGGGTAACCATCGGATTTTCTTTTAAAATTGACGAACTGAAAGAACGACTTAGGATCATTTTTAAGGTTGGTTTGTGTTTCTATTAAATAGCGTTGGTAAAGGGTGTTGTATAGCTCGCAAAAGTGAAGATAAGAACCAAAATAGTTAGAATAATCAGGGGGCGATCGGGGACGAAGGAAAATTGCCCACAACTATTGTTTCTATTGTTACGCAAAGAGCGAAGCTTGGGGTTATACCAAGGTGGGGAGGCCGATGTGTTTTGTCGACGATAATTTTCGATAGTAGATAAGGATAGAGGTGAGAGTGATACTGAAGAGTTAATGGGATCAGATGTGAAAATAAGATCTAGTTGCCTGTCCATATAGTTTAGGATACCACTAACTTGACAGAGGCTTGAATCTGCTAGGCGATCTATAAAAAGGCATTCCTTTGCGGAAGTGGGATTTGAAGCAATATAATAAGATTGATCTTCAGATGAAGTCCATTTAAGATGGGGAAGGTTAAAGTCGCCGAAAAGAAGGATGTCATCGTTGGGGTCACATATAGCTATTATGTGGTCAACCATTTCAATGGCGAGCCTATAAGATTCAATAGGCTGCGACGGCAAAATATAGCAACATATCACATAAAGCGACTTACGGGGTAGTCTTATCTTAATTGAGACTAAATTTATTAAACAGTTGTTGACTAAACTTCTAACTAAGAAGAAGTGCTTTAATTTAAATATTCAATCACAAAACTGTAATTTTTTAAATTTATATATATATATATATGTAATTTGATAAAATAGTTTCGTTCATATAATTGTAAGTGTAAAATCTTAACAACTAATTGTAAACATACAAATATTTCTCTTATTTTGTTTCATGGTTAATAATGTGCCCCTGAAGAAGACTGAAAACTCAGTCGAAACGTTGGGAAAACTAATGAACATCTTTCATTAATAAATTATCACGACCAAAAAAGCCGAAGAAGTGAAATCTTCAAATTTTAAAATTGAGCATATCGAATTGGTCAAAACACTTTTAATTAGATAAGCAAATTCCTGATTTTTTAAATTTATTCGAGGGATTCAAAACCGATTGGGTGCCAGCAGTAAAAACAAGTGCAAGAGGCCGGCAAGCGGGGAATGGTGTTGGCGTTTAAAAATAACCTTAATATAAAAAAATGTTTTTTAAAAGAAATATTTGATAGAACAGTTCTAGAAATGGTGATTGACAGTAAGAAACATTTCATAGTTCCTATTTACTTGAATTGCTCATATTGGAAGGAAGATTGTACCAAGTTGCTCGATTTTCTACTAAATCTTATTTATGAAAATATTATGTTGATTGGAGATTTCAATGCGCACATAGGTCAAGAAGACACATTCAAAAAAATTTCGGAAACGACACGAGTCGCAAAAGATAATGTCATTAATACTAATGAGAAATCATTACTCAACCTATGTAATTCCTTTGATTTTTGTGTGGGTAACGGTAAATGCAAAGGTAGCAAGGGAGAGTTTACATTTATCAGTCGGCAAGGATGTTTAACAATAGACTACTTTCTCATCAAAGGTATGATGATAGAGGATACACCTTTTTCTGACCATGTAGCACTAGTAGTAACAGCTGGTTTAGATCGGGTCAGAGAAAATAAATCAGAAAATAAGAGCTCACTGCCTAAACTGAGATGGAACATGGAAAGATCACACAATTATATTCAAGCACTTGACCAATTACTCGCTCAACGTGTAGCTGCGGATTTGAATCACTTAGATGCGGAGGTACTCGACCAAATAGTGTGGCAAGCAGCCCCTAGAAAACACCAAGGAACCATCCAAATACGTTTCGCTCAAAAATGGTTTGATTTTGAATGTTTAAAGGCAAGTAAAAAAGCTTTTGGACTGCTAAAAACATTTAGACGTCTTGATACAGTCAAGCACCCGGTTCCAACCAAATCTCTATGGAGTTCTATAAATATAGCAACCTGAATTTCCAAACTCTTTTTGCAAAGGCACTCAACCATATTTACGTTACTGGGAAACTACCTATGGAATATCTATAATCTATTATTTTTCCAATCTTTAAAAAAGGTGATAAAAAAGATGTTAGAAATTACAGAGCAATCTCTTTTCTGAACTCTGGCTTAAAAATTCTCACAAGCGTTATACAGCAGAGACTGAATTCATGGTTAAATGAGAATTCAATCTTGTCGGAAGTTCAAGCCGGTTTCCGCAAGGATTTCTCCACAGTGGATCACATTTATGTGCTGGCAAATGCTGTTGAGCTATATATGGATAAGCGTAAAAAGGTTTATGCTTGTTTTATTGACCTTAAAGCAGCGTTTTATTTAATTGAAATTGGATCTCTTCTATACAAGTTGGCAAACAAAGGACTTTCGTACAAGTTGCTCAAATTTATTGAAGCCATGTACACGGAAAGAAGTGCAGCCGTATGGAATGGAGAAATGTTCTCAGCTTACTTCAGAACTGAACTAAGATTAAAACAAGGTTGCGCGTTAAGTCCCACTTTGTTTTCACTCTACATATATGACCTGTCTGACGCTCTACCGGGTATTCACTTCACCGAATGGAACTTAAAAGTGGATGTACGCACACGATGTAGTGCTACTAGCAGAATCTCCAGAAACGCTACAACTAATGATTAACCGACTTCACGACTATTGTCTTTTTTGGAACCTGTCAGTAAACCTAGTTAAATCTAAGATCATGATATTCCAAAGGAGGGGGGATGCGTGCAAGGAATGAGTGTTGTCATTATGGTGGAGAACGCATGGAAGTGGTAAATGAATACGTATATCTGGGTTTTATTTTAACAGCATCACTTAGCTTAGAGAAACACCTAGAAAAAAAATTAATGAAGGTCAAGGTAGCTATGAACATGACTGGGAAAAATTGCTTTAATAACAATTCAGTACCAAACGCTGTCAAACACAGGATTTTCGAAGGAACGTCAAAATCCATCTTATTCTACGGAGCGCAATACTGGGGCAATAAGGAAAGTGATACCGTTGAAAAACTCCTAGCGTATTACCTTAAAAGAACTTTTAAACTTCCGATGACGACACCCTCGTATATGCTTCACTTGGAGTCTGGGCTATCACCGCTGTACATACAAACTTTAAAGCTGCATGCAGACTATATATGTAGAACAATAGGGATGGAAGAAGATAGAATGCTTAAAACAATCACGAAAATTGCAATTACAAAAGGAAAACTGTGGTTTAGTAATTGGAATGAGCTGGCGATGCAGTGTGAGAAAACCTTTGATCTCAATACTCGAAACGTCGAAGAATGCAGAGAGATTTTGTATGATATAATTGCGGCGCTCGATGAAGATATGATGCAAAGATATGCTGGAAAGGCTATACAATCAGTGCACCGAGAAATTTATTCAACTCTCAACTATTTACTCGGAGAAAAATCATATTTTAGTAACCATCAGTTCAATACAGAGATCAGCTCAACTATTTTTCAAGCAAGGGGTGAGCTGCTGCGATTAAACTTTGTGCCACATAGAGAGGACCTGCCACTGATTTGCAATCTCTGGAATGCAGGGGTGAGAGAAAATACAATTCAATTTCTAGGACAATGCGCGATATTAAGGGAAATAAGAAGAGTATACTGAAGAGTCAATTATCTCAACGGGAAAGACTGGATGAAACTGTTCGAATTTTGTAAGGAGATGCTTAATTATCGTAAAAAAATTATGAATGAACTTTTTTAAGTATATACTTACTTTAATTTTTCGTTTATTTATTTTTCAAAAAAGCTTATATTTTTCTTTAACCATATTAAAATATTGTTCACTCAGGCAGACGGCTATAAGTCATTGCTTATGAATTGTATGAAATTGTAAAAAAATGATGTATTTGAATAAAACTACAATTTAAACCTAACTTGGTAGATACCTACATACCTATGTGACCGTTAAAATATTATCTAACAATTTGGGGATAACTCAATCTCCGAAAAATAAAAATGGATTCTTGTAGAACAGTTATTTGCAAGTATTTTGTAATATTTGGAATATATCTCTCCCAGTTTAAGCGGGAGGTGCAATTTTCTAAAAAAAATTACTTAGAATGAAAAAAAATATTAAAAACAACGGTACACTTACAATAGAAAAATTAAATTAAGGCTTTCTGAAAGCCAGAAACCTGTTCTTTTATATTTGGTTTCAGTATAGTAATTCGTTAAAAATACTTTCAAACTCAAAATTCATCAAACAATTTTTTTGCTTAAATGAATAGGAAGGTATTACTATTTTTACTTGCGATTATAGGTTATTACTATATAAGGCAAGTTATGGATTCGTAAAAAAAATTCTAACAATCAAACATGAAATTACTATCATAGAGATTACCAAAAAAGTGGGTCGCAATTCCGTCTGCCTGTCTGGCTGTACTCGATTGTACAGCCTAAACGGTTGGATTGATTTGCTTCAAACTTGGTGCATATTGTTCTTTCGGTATGTAATATACTCAAGACAAAAAATAACGGTAAGTAACTGCCCTACAATTTTTTTTGGCCAAAAAGTGTGGGGAGTACGATAACTCAGGCGCCAAAAAAAAGTTTTAAAAAATAACGGCAACACTTATAATAGAAAAATTATAGGTTTTCTGAAACCCAGAAACCTGGTCTTTTATATTTTGTTTCGATATAGTTGTTTGTGTTAACAGTTTTTGAAAAAAATACTTTCAAGCTCAAAATTTAACACAAAAAATTTTTTTTTTAAACGTTACTATTTTTTATTAAAAATTGTGAAACAAATTACTGTATTTTATTTAATATTTGACGTTGCTATAAATTCTTAATCGAACACTGATAACTAGATGGTTTTATGTCTTCTAGTTTATGAGAAAATTGAAAACTACCTAATCTAATTTTATACTTAATTTTTTTTCCTTATAGAAAGTCATTTAGCGTTATCCAGAATGAACCGCGAGGAGCTAAACTTTCATTGCATTCCACGTCTGAGTCAGCCAGTTCGTGTGTAGTCGGTGTCTGGGTGAGTCAGTCAGTCAATTTGTTAACTCCGTGTTCTTAAAAGTTTTAAAAATGTGTGTCAGTTTCATCAATGAAGTCATCATCAATAGTCTCGTTTCTGTGGTGTTCGTAGAGTTCATTCAGTTCGTCGTTGATGGTCAGAAGTCTGGGTTGTTTTGGAGGAATTACACCCTCTAGATGTTCACTTTGAACATTGGGTGGATCAAAGTCTTTTAGGTGTAATCCCACACTTCCAGCTCCATCAATTGTATGTGTATAGACCTTTTTGATGTCTAATAAAAACTGCATGATTTGAGAGCCCAAATCGTTCTTGTATTCTCTCTCAAAAAACTGTATTGACTGGTATTTTACTGACGAACGAGATAATTATAGCTAGAATAGTGGATGCTTAGTCGCCATTGTTATTTTGCAAAAGAAAAATACCTTATTCATTCAAAGGTTGAACAAAGAATGACCTAAATATAATATGGATACTACATGTGCACGAAAAAATAACGGTACAAAATTAGAATGTTTGTTCGTTTTTTCAAGTAGGTATATACATACTTTGAACATTACAGTTGCATTATATATAGGCATGTTACATAAACATGGGTTAAGTGAATTTTGTATAATGCATTACATTTTAACATATGAGCATTTTAAATGTGCAACCTTGGGCCACGTACCTATATATATATTTAGAAAACAACCGTTGACATTGGATATGTAGGATAAATTGAAAGTTTCCTTTAATTCCGATTCTTTAAATGTAAAAGAAACTTTGCAAACACCCAAACTCGTACATGCCCCAAATCCTAAGCCAAGCAGGGGGTTGGAGGGGGGCAACATGCCCCTCTTACGCGCCGAGCTCTTTATACGCCGTTAACTTTATATACCTATATACATATAGGCATTTCTAAAAATTCTCTTTGAACTGTACTCCATAATGCTGAGTCTTGGCACTGTGCTGTATTAATGAAAGAAGGCTTACATAAATCCAAAAAAAAAATTTAAAATTGAATAAGAAGTAGCTTTGGTAATTTTCAATTTTCTCATAAACTAGAAGACATAAAACCATCTAGTTTTCAGTATTCGATTAAAAATTTATAGGAACATCAAACACCGCTGTAAATCCAATTCAGTAATTTGTTCCACAATTTTGAATAAAAAATAGTAACATTTAAGAAAAAAAAATGTTTGTTAAATTTTGAGTTTGAAAGTATTTTTTTTCAAAAAACTGTTAACACAAATAACTATATTGAAACAAAATATAAAAGACCAGGTTCCCGACTTTCAGAAAGCCTATAATTTTTCAATTGTAAGCGTTGCCGTCATTTTTTAATTTTTTCATTTTAAGTCATTTTTTAAGAAATTGCCCCTCCCGCCTTAACGGAGGGAGATTGATCCCCCCTTCCATAGTATAAAATGCTTGTGTTTGACCCTCCTAAAAAAATTCGTTATTAGTTTGCGATAAAAAATCAGACCATTAATGAGAGGAAAAGGTACATTTTGATTTTTTTGTTGAAAAAATGGTCATTTGTGGTACCTCTAGGTACTTTTCTAGGAGAAAATTACTTACAGACCTACCCACATACGTACTTATACATAATAATGGAATCCTTCCAATTACTATAAAATCATGAGTCAGGACACACAAACAAAACGTAGGTTAATTAGGTATCTACCTAAGTGTGTATCTTGTCTACATACCTACATGTAGTAAAAATGTTGGTAGGTACATATACATAGGTACATACATGCCAACATAGCAAAAGAAAAAATTGTTTCAAAAAATTAATTCATATAGGTGAAACAAACATTTATTTTCTTTCACTTCGAACGACACACTCCAATCAGTCTAAGGTTGCGCAGTAGTTATGTACTTACCGACAAAAAAAAATTGTTTTGAAACTCAAAACTAGAAAAATAAAACTGTGGAAACAATTTTCGTTTCATCCAAATACGACCAATTTTCACAACATACAGCTCTTTGAAAAACACTTCAAAAACTGAAAAAAAATTTTATACCTAAATACTAACCTATTTTGGCAAGTGCATTATTTTCAACAAAAAAAATACATTTTGGGTACAAAATTATTATTTTCTTACATTAGGAAATAAAATCTTCAATTATTGGAAAATCTTGCCCAACAAACAAAATGTACATAGGTACCTACACATTGTGTGTATAAATAAAGCAAGACATATATGTAGGTATTCAAGAAAAACCAATTCCATTGCCAACAGAAATACTCACTTGCCTGCTTCATAAATTCCAACCAACTAATCTATGAATGCAAAGCAACGAAAAAATATATACCTAGCCAAAAAAAAGAAAAAAAAACAGTTTATCACACACAAACACACTTCTATAAAATTCGTACACTTTTGGGCTACCGCTTAAGATAATAGGTATTTTATTCATCAAAACATGTTTTGAGAAATTTAACAATTACAAACTTTATTTTCTACAAAAGACCAAAAGAAATTTATTAGTTTTTCATTAAACTTTTGTGACTGTCTGAATTTAATACAATACTGATTTTTTTATAAAATGATGCGTTATGAAAGTAGGAAAGGATTTAAGAGGAGATAACGATGCACATTGGTTTTGAATTTATGAATATCATGAATAGAGCAGGGTAAAACATTCCACATTCGCGTATTCATTCAGTATTCATTTTTATTATATAATGAGAACTAATAGTGAATTTCATTCAAATTTAAAGATCTGTTCTCAAAATTGAAATTTTATATCTTCAATGAAACTTGTTTTCAAATTTAATTGGGTTAGTATTGGAAAATACATTTCTGGAAAAAAACATCTTTATCATCAGATGACTAGGAAGACGATGACGAAGGAATCAAAAACTCCACTAAATTTATAAAATCTGAATTATTAACTTCTTCGTCTATTATTTGTGTATTTTTTTTTTATTTTTTACCACCGACTAGCAAAAGTTCACAACAAATTAATACCAAAATATTTTCCTTTGACGGTCGACAGGAAACACTTTTTACATGTATGTGTGCATTCAGATCAAATTTGCCAATCCATCAGGATCAAATCTTTCGTGTTGAGATTTGATCCAGATTTGCTCTTTTTGTTGCAATGAAACTCAAAATTCAAAAAGATCATATCTAAGACGCAATATTTAGAAAGGTACTACAGCATTTAACTGATGAGTCCAACTGTAGTACCTGAGTGAAACGCATTTTGGACTATAGGTCATAAAGGTATTCAATTTGGCTTTATTCCACACAGTCCAGAAAAACAAAAATAATATTAATTTATTGTTTGAGTTTTCTTCACCAAACCACGGGCATAACATAAATCTATGTGCATGAATTTGACCAAATTCCCCTAGAAAAATATAATTTGCAGTGAGTAATCGCTGTAAATTTTATTAAAGTCGGTAAACATCGACCGACAAATATTGCGTCTTAAAAAAGAACTACAGCATCTAACTGATGAGCCCAACTGTACTTCCTGGGTGAAACGCATTTTGGACCATAAACTAATAACATAAAGACCCGAAACCTCTGCTTTCATTTGACATTTGCCTACAAGCTGAAACGCGCACACAAGTAAATTTTCTGTTCCTCTTCCAATAGACACATTGATAAAAACGCACACAAGAATCTTTTCTGTTCCTCTTCATATAGACACATAGCCAACACAACCCTAGTAATATGTTCTTGTTTTGTTTTTCGATTTCCCATCTATTCATGGAAAGAGTTTCAAAGCTACCAATACAACAATGTAAATAAATGGGTTTAGGCGGGTGAAACGTACGAAGGTTTCCAATATTATTATTGCTTATTTGGGTTTTGGACTACAGGTCGTCCATCAATATCTTCATACTTCATAATATAATCTTTTTCGTTTGTGCTTTGATTGGCTGTGTTTGTGCGTAACTCGCTATACCTCGCTCTGAGAGAAAATGAAAAGAAGAGACAAGTTGGAGTAATTGGAAATTCCAAATTGCTGACTTTGATAATAAAGAGAATAAATGCTCTTTCACTAATACATTCAAATGCATTTACATGAGTTCCGCCTTCGTTAAAAAAGGGGACCCATCATTAACTGTAGGTCTCATGCAGAAACCCAGTGGGAAATATTAAAAAAATCGCAACTGAAAAAGTAAATAGCTTTTTCCTCAAGGAAAAGAAGTATCACCAATGAATTTTCTGGGGAATCCTGTTATGAATTTGACATGGGCTTGGCCTAGGAGGTAGTGGGTGCACCCATTCTCGATGAAGACTTTGTAATGAAATGACCGTTTACATGGAATCATGAAATTCATGCGTTCATTTTCTTGTTGAAAAAACTGATGCTTGAGATGCGATAATTTAGTAAAAGAAAGAGAATATATGAAATCGCTGTAGTCTTGAAATCTTCGAATTCAAAAGTTATTTTTCTTGGTTGAAAATACCTACAGATTCTTGAGATATAATAAATTAGTGACAGAAAAAGATTACATGTCTGTCGGGTACTGTACTTACGAACAACCTATACTATGTACATCCAAAGTTTTTTAAATAAAGGATTAATTCATCTGTTATTTGTTGAAATTCATATACCTAGGTACAATTATAAAACTAAATTTGCGGTTTCAAAAGTATAGGGCTGGAATTCGACATCTATCAAAATAAGTTCTTAAACCAATTTTTTTTTCAGTTGAAAGTCTGACATTTACGAAAATGGATCGCTTAACTATCGCACACTCATAAAAATTGTTAAAACCTAAAAAAATGGTGAATCTGCCACTGCCACATATCGTGCTTTAATAGGAGATTATGGTTTACATAAACGTCAAACTACGCAAGCAATTGGCAAAATTGTGAAGAAGTTTGAAGAGACTGGATTGGTTACAGACAGTGTAAGGCCTGCGCATCATCGTTTCGCTCGTACCACTGAAAATATCGCTGCTGTAAGTGAAATTGTGTAGCAGGAGTGAGAAATTTAAAGAAGGAACTGTTTGATGGAGAGCTATTGACATGGCATGCTAGCGTTTTGCTCGGCTCGAGCTCGGCGGAACAATGTGGGATCTTGTCCCTGCTTCTCCAATCTCACCGACTACATTTTACACTTATCATGCAAAAAAAACAATAATTTGGATTAATTGCTAACCAAGTAATAAAATTAAGAAAGTCGGACGGACGTTTACCACTGGAGGGCGCTGAAGATGTTGTTTCAGCGTAGGCCTGACCCACCCTACCATAGAAGATAGCACATCCTTGTCTTTGGTATCTTCCTCTATACTCTGACTCACCTTATCTCGTTATCTCCGATGACGTCATCTTCTACATCCACTGAAAATAAAAGCTCTAGAGTGACATCAGGTGTTGCACCTGAATGAAAAACCTTCTTTCAACCATTTCGGCGAGATATACAATATAGTTTATTATACATTAGTACATAAATGAACAAGTTCAATTTACTTTATAAATGATAAGTATTTAACAAAAATAGGCAAATGATAATCACTATAACTCGTTACTGAAATTTTGTCTTTGAACTGTATCAATTTTTACCAAATAAAACTTGTATCTATTTAAATCAGAAACGTTTATGAATTCAGATTTGAGAAAAAAATTAAGATTCGGAAACTCATTGGACTCTATATATATATTTATGTAATTTTTTTATTTCTTTTTTTTTGTATCACTAGATAAATATATTCTGTACGATACAAACCGACCACAAAAAATACGAATAATAGAATCGTGAATTTCTTTAATTGTAATATTTTGTGTATATATATATATATTATTAGTTATTTATAAATATATATATAATAAATTCATATATATATATATATATATATATATAGGCTTATATAACTACATATACCCAACGATAAACTAGTTAAAAAAAGGAATGGCTATCGGAATAATCGGTGTTTTGTATTTTTTTTATAGTTAGATTAGCTGTCAACTTTCCAGACAGGACTGTTTGAAGATTATATATGTACCTACACGAAACCTATATTGAGCTCAATCTAAGCCTAGTGTTAAGAAATAACGATAAAAATTTGCGGCAACAAAAAGGAGGAAATTATCCCGACCACGGTTGTTAAAGGCGACTACTCCTATATCCTTTTAATTTTCAAATAACGTAATATATCTACAATTATACATATGCATATATATACAGATAAATTCGAGTTGAAATCACAAAGCAATAACAGAAACACTGGATCTCTTGAAGTCTTGAAATTCTTGAAGTCTTGAAATTCTTGAACTTCTTGAAATTCTCGAAATCTTGAAATTCTTGATGCTTATAAACAAAAAAAAAACAAAGTATTGAGCTTTGCGCAAGCGAGGCGACATATATAAGCACTCGTGAGAAAAACGATCCTCTTCTGTAAGGCACGTTAATTGAGCGGGCGATCGCGATATTTTTTTGTATACATAAACGTCGATCGTCAATTTATTAACTCCCCTAATGGTAAAAAAAATAAACAAGAAAGGAAGAGTGATGGTAGTTCATGTAAAGAGCTTAATATATATAATAGGAAAAAAAACCGAATAAATGATTCAGATGTACCTGTAGCAGTATAGTTATACTTTATTTGTACCTAATCTTGAAAAATCTAACCATCCGGCTATAGGATTAATTTTGCTAGCACATACCTAGGTGCAATCGTATTTCCACCACACGCCATCAAAAATTGAAGGACAGGGCCTTCTGCTTTCCGGATCTGGCTCTTTTTTTTCTGCGGGTCAGGTGGCTCGTCCTTCCAGCCCCGGCTTGTACTAAGTACCGGCCAATATACTTTGTCGACTCTTCAAACTATATCACCCGTTTGCCGTCAGTAGTGGTTTATTTGCGCACTTTATATGCGAATAAAAACAAATTGCTACAAAAGAAATCCTTTACTGACTATAGATCTCTTTGGTTACCGATTTTTGTACGAATTCTTAGAACAGTTTCTTAAAGTATCAAGCTTTAAAACTTAAACTCACCGACGCGACGTCGGCTTCATCTCGTTTTTATTGTACGTCTGACGAATTAATCGACATCTTCCCGCTCCTATTCCACCATTCCCAGCTATAGACCAGAAATCAGTCGATCGATCTTTCTACCCAATTAGAGACGGCCACGTCTCGAATGGCAAAAAAAGTACTAGGACGTCTCATCGTCCGTTTCGAAACGTTCCATTCTACACGGTTAGTGCTTCCTTCGAGTAACACTTGGAAACTTTAGGGCTTGGTCTTTAAGGCGTGTTTTTTTTTTTGTTAATTTTAATTTTATTTGATTTATTTCAATTTATTTACTTGACGGAGTGCTCTTGTGTCGGTTGAAACTACCTGGAACTTATATAGCGTAATACCAAACGACGACTAGTTACGTCGTTAACAATAAGCCTTTAACTCCTCCACTAAGAACATTCGACCAAAGTCGTGGACGAAACAGATTCAGCAGTTGTCGGAAAGGGACCGAGCGCAATTCGTATCCGCGAAGCTTACCGTCAATTGTTATCATGTTCATGAGGACCGCAGTTTTGCAACAGCTGCACTTTCGCACTCATTATCATACCAGAACCTATCGTGGGATTCCACCGTGTCATCATTTTCCTAGCGAAATTCCATTTTCTGAGAATGGCGGTAGGAATAAATTCACCGTGTGAACAACGGCTTGTGTAACCGCCGCTATTTTTTTATGTCATCGTGTGATGTTTACTCTGGACGCAGTTCAAAACCATCGGATCGAGTCTCGTCATTGTCAGCTGTCACATCACAACCTCGCATTCATTTCAGATTTCAGAAAGATGGTATCCAGTTACTTTTTTGTTTCGATAGTTTTGTCTGCCACATTATGAATATGGCCGCCACAATATGAAATTCGTGGCCGTGAGATATATATATTTGGCCTCGAAAATCGAAGAAACTGAATCAGATGCATCAACAAAAAAAATATTTCGCCAGTAGCACTCGACCAATTTACGATAATCCCAATAATTATATCTTCAATGCGGTCGAAGAGTCCATTTGAATTTGAGAAGAGCACACTATATATATATCTATATATGTATATATATATCTATATATATATATATATATCTATATATATATATATATCTATATATATATATATATAGTCTGATATCAAGGACTTCTACTATCGACCAATGACCACGTTTGGCCGAAGAAATGTATACGCTATGAAAATAGATCTCCGCTGTGCCGGCATTGTCGAAGAAACTGGCGACCGAAAGATGAACTTCTACAATTGCCTTTTCATTCATTCGACGGTGTATTCTTTTGAGAGGTAAGTTGGATTTTATCAGATGTACTTAGATCACTGGCATCTAATCTATGACTTCTTAGCCTTTTCTTGAAGGTGCTCATAACAAGTGCCGCCGAAACGACGGTTCCTCGTCGTTCTCAGGAATTAGAACTGTCTTACGGCACATTATGGCGTATTTTGCATTTGGATCTACACCTACATCCATATAAAGTCCGGCTCACATAACAACTGAAGCCAGTTGACCATTCACAACGTCGTAGATATGTCGAATGGGAGCTTGAACAACAGGCGGTGGACGTCGATTTTTCGAACAAAATTTTCAAAACAAAACACTTAGAACATTTGTTGACGTCTGTTCTCTATGATCACAAAATATAAATGAAATCATTTTAGAACAACGAAAACACGCCCCACAAAAAAAAGTATGTGGTCAGTGGCGCGAACCGAACTAGGGGAAACCAAAAAAAGGTTACATTTTCGCATCATTTATTTTTTTAGCATGCCAAAAACCTTTTATGGAGGAAATCTTCGCGTCCGGTTTTGAATTGAGTTCATGCATATGAAAACGGATTGTGCATTCGTTAGAGTTTTTTGTTTTGTTGTCTATTCTTACTTGAGCAAAGCAGAACATGCTACTTAAGTGGCAAACCGCTGCCCGGCTGCATTACCTTTTATTACTGAAATCAGTGATAATCTCTCCTATATGACCGCGGTCATATAGGATTTCACTAAGGCATTTTTCATTGAGGTGTGAATTTCCTACTGGGTTAGTGTGTTTGGAGCCGAAAGTTTCGCTATAGTAATGGGGAGCCTTAATTGATTCTTTTATACACTCCGCTTTGTAAGAAATGCAAACAAAATTCAAGTTCTAATTATTTGAAGACAATTTTTATTTTCAAAACGCAAATTTTATTGATTTTCTTTTTCGATGATGGGTATTCTTGAGTACCTGTGATTTGTCAACAAGTAGAAGCATTTTTTGAATAAGATCCTCCATTGTACTGACCTTAAGCAGAACTTTCAGTTCATCTTTCACTTCTTTTATTCACCATTAAACTGAAATCATATTATATTTAATCTAACGAGATATATTCACCGCGGTAGAGCTTACGACTTAGTGTTGTTCCGAAATCGATGGGTTGCTGTACAATATCCAGATGGTAGTGCACTTTATTTATTTATTATAGTTTATTATTTTATATTTATTTCACTAAAATAAAACAAGAAAGGACAACTTCCGAGCAGCGGCGTAAACAATTTATTTAATGTAACAAAAAAATGAAATGTCAAAAGGTAATCACAGCTGCCACCCATGCAAAGTAAAAAATGTTCATAACCCAGATCGTTTTATTTTCACGGGGTGAACTATATGGGTCATTTAGCAAAACACGGCTAATATTTCTTTTAGCGCATATATAGTCAATACGTAATGCTGGCGACTGCAAGTGCAAAACCTTCGCAGAATTAACAAAATGAATTGCTAAGGTTTACTTTCGCATCGTAAAAGCTAAATGTATTTTTTTTCTTAATTCAATGCTTATATTATTGAATAATCGTCGAATAAAAAAATTTAATTAATTAAATGATGTTTGGATACCATACATATACAAAGTTTCTGTTTCGGTAAAAAAAAACATATGAGAAAAAAAGAAGTAGGTATCATACGGGCTTTACCTAGTGATTTCATAATTGAACATTCATGGCATTTTTCATCATATATAATTCATATGCGAATTAACGAGTTACAATAACAGAGTGAATTAATGGATGAGCATTCATGTGATTTTTCACTTGCTGAATAATCAACTCTAAGTTATGCAGTGATTTCACTGCTGTTGAGTTTGACAATTCTACGAAGTAGTCAACTTGACAGTTTCTAGAATGACAACTTTATGTCAAGTCAATTTCCGGCCACACGATATAAAGGTTAGCTCTCTTCTTAACCAGCGGACGACGTGGCCAGTCGTCCTCAACCGAAACACATTACGTATATTTAATATTAAAACATACTTTGCGAACATTGTTAAACTTAATTAATAAACTTTATATGAATTTACTCTTTAATAAATTCAAGTCTGTTTTATTGAACCCATAAAATCATAATAATTGGCGACGAAGATGACAGATCAGCAGCTAAAACAGCAGCAACAATGGTTTGAGTCACTTATGCGGAGCAACCTGGACACGATGAAAGAGCTCATGAGCAGGGTTCCAGGTGCATTGACTACCCCGAAGACCGCAGTTCCCAAATTTGACGCTTTCGATCCAGCGAAAGCCAACTGGGAAAATTATCCTTTTCTATCACTATGAGGTGACCTGGACCTGTTGAAGAAACTTTTTGAGACAACAGACGTAAGTATACACATATTTAGCAAGCTAACCTCTCAGCTCACACAGCATTTCAAATCTGATTTACATATCCTTGCTTCGAGATGTAAATTTCTTCGTCATCAAATGGACAAAGCTACAGCGACTGGATTGCGGATCTGAAAGGCCTTGCAAAGGACTGTGCATTCACTTGCCGAAAAGAGGGTTGTAATCACTCTTATGCTGAATATATGATCCGCGACATTATTGTATTTTATACACCGCATGATGAAATACGATTACAAGCCACTCAGGACAGCGATCCTACCTTGAAGAAGATGGAGAGTATCATCACAGCGTTTGAGCTATCCCAAAAAGCCTCATCGATTCTGAAGGATGGAGAGAAAAAGACCAATGTCGTCGAAGTCAACCTTGTTCACTCAAGTAAGTCACAAAACACAAATTACTTAAATAGAAAGTCATGCCCAGATTGCAATGTGCAACATGACCGCAAAAGTTGTAAATACATAGATTTTGTATGTGATAAATGCCATAGACGAGGGCATATCCAGAGCGTATGTCTTTCGAGTAAAAAACTGAATGATAATGTGAGAACTGGTACACGTGCTCGACGTCGTAGAAAACGGGATTTTTCTCAAAACCGACAAAGCAATCGCACAAACTCCAAGCATCGTTCTTATCAAACGCGATCACATAACAATCAAAGCACTTCAAATAAAAATTATAAGGAAACCGCACATTTTATTAATCAGATGCACCTAGAGGAGATCTGCACTCTAAAAGAAAAAATTGGTAAATCCCAAGACCGAAAAAAGGAATTATTTGTGGCACTTGAGGTAAATAAAATCCCGCTAGATTTTCAGTTAGACACGGGAGCAACCTGCTCGCTAATAGGTTTGCAAGGTTATCGAGATTTAGGAGAGCCAAACTGTAAACCAACCGACCGAGTACTGAGAGCATATGCGGATGTAAAAATTCCAATAAAGGGTATGATTTGTGCAGAAGTTTCTTGGAAGGGTATTATGCATAAGTTGTCTCTATTAGTAGTCGATAGTGAATACGGTTCCAACATTATGGGGTTAGACTGGTTTAATGCGTTTGATCTAAGCATAAAACAACAAAGTAAAAAACTAGCACTACAGGTTTCAGATGACATTTGTGATAAAGCGCAGCAACAACTTTCTTTAGAAGCCAAAATACTTTGTGAGCGTTATAAATAAGTGTTCAATTCCGAGCTGGGCTGTAGTAATAGTTACGTTGGTCATCTTGTGTTGAAGCCAGATGCACAGCCCAAATTTTGTAAATATAGACCCGTTCCTTTTGCACAAAAAGGAGTTGTTAAAGCCGAAATAGAAAAACTTGTTAGATTGGGTATTCTCCGACGAATTGAGACAAGTCAATGGGCGCCCCCATCGTCCCAGTTCAAAAAGCGAATGGTTCAATTAGAATTTGTGGCGATTTCAAACAAACTGTAAATCCACAATTAATAATTAACCGTCATCCACTGCCACGGGTCTTGGAAATTTTTCACAGTCTTGAAGGTAGTTGTTATTTCACGAAAATAGACTTGTCTGACGCTTATCTACAGATCCCGTTAGACGACGAATTTCAGAAAATCTGTGTCATTTCCACTGAGTTTGGTCTTTTCCAATATCATCGTGTGCCTTTCGGTACAGCTAGCTCTACGGGAATTTTTCAAAACTATATCGACCAACTGACAGCCGGATTGTTTGGTGCTGCTTATGTCGATGATGTCATAATTTCTGGGAGAAGCCCGGAGGAGCATTTAGAGAACCTAAAAATTTTCCTCGAACGTCTCGAGAGTCACGGCCTACGATGTCGTCTAGAAAAATGTGAATTTGCCAAAAGTCAAATAGAGTACCTGGGTCATATAATAGACGCAACTGGCATTCGTCCATCTGAGTCACGACTACTTGCCATCAAAGACTTGCGTGAGCCCAGCAATCTAAAAGAATTAGAAGCATTTGTAGGAAAAATAAACTACTACAATCAGATTATAGAAAATTTTGCTCAAATTGCAGCCCCATTAAACAAACTCCGGTCAAAGAATGTTAAATTTATGTGGGGAGCTGAACAGCGAAAATTTTCCAAATATTTAAGGAAAAGCTCATGACTGTATCAAGACTAGTACATTTTCAGAATGAGTTGCCAGTCTCTTTAGCGACAGACGCATCGTCGCATGGTATCGGCGCGGTGATATCTCACGTATATCCGGACGGATCTGAGAAGCCTATAGCTTTTGCTTCTAAGACATTAACTGAATCCCAGAAACGCTACAGTCAGATCGAAAAAGAAGCTTTGTCAGTTGTATACGGGATAAAAAAGTTTCACCAGTACTTGTTCCGGCGTCAGTTTGAGTTAATCACTGACCACCAGCCCTTCGTTACAATTTTCAATCCCAGTAAGCAACTTCCCCAAATGACCATAGCTCGACTACAACGTTGGCAATCATTTTGATGAGCTACACATACTCCATTCGCTATCGACCAACAGCACAGCATGCCAACGCTGACTGTCTTTCCAGATTACCAGTTGGACCTGATGAAGAGTTTGACAAGATGGATGAATCATGTCATGTTTTAGATAGCTACAGGTCTTGTATCGAAGAGTTTCCCATAACCTCGTCCGTTGTAGCTGAACACTCTAAAAAAGACTGTATTTTAAATAATGTAGTATTTTATATTCAGCATGGATGGCCAAAACAGTTGCCGAGTTGTGAAGCTAATTTAATACCCTATTTTCGTCGAAGGTTAAGCTTGTGTGTGTGTGCTAATGTTGTTTTATTACAGACTGAACATCCTCGAGTGGTAGTTCCTCAAAGTTTACAGCCAAGGTACTAACATTGCTCCATGAGGGGCATTGGGGAGAAACCAGGATGAAGCAGCTGTCCCGTCGTTACTGTTGGTGGCCAGGCATAGATGAGATGATTCACCAAACTGTAAATAAGTGCAACGCCTGCCAGCTCAATGCGCCACAAACTCCAAAGCACTATACCAGCTGGCCAACAACCGAGCATACATGGGAGCGAATCCTCATTGACTATGCCGGTCCTTTCGAGAAATTTATGTGGCTAATCAGCGACAATTTTTGTCAAAGCAACGCCATCAGGCATCTTACTTCTGCGCCTTTTAACCCTGAATCAAACGGTTCAGCAGAACGTATGGTGCGGACGTTCAAAACATCTTTGACCAAGATTTTATGTACCACAGCACGCAGTGAAGATGCCTTGCAATTTTTTTTAAACACCTATCGTTCAACTCCAGATGCAGATGGGAAGTCACCTGCTGAAAAGCTCCACGGTCGTTGTCACCGTATGATATTATCAGCCCTTTGTCCAGATCCAAACGGAAAGGGGAAAGATAGTTACCTGTCGAAATTCTCCACAGGACAAACAGTTTTTGTTCGTCAATATTTAAAGAGAACAAAGTGGGTAAACGGAGTCGTTATGAAAACCTTAGGAAGAAAAATGTATCAAGTACAGACAGATTATGGTACTTGGCGTCGTCATCAAAACCAGATGCGTTCAAGATCAGTTTCGAATGTCGAGGCTAGTAACAAATATAATTTTGCTAATCCTATTCCTTCATTATCTTCAGACAAAGTCCATCATCATTACCTCCAGTTACATCACCAACACTGTCCTTACCATCACTATCAACTTCGCCACCAGCATCAGAAAGGCCATCTTTGCCACCGCCGCCGTCACCCCGGACACCGGAAATGCCACCGCCGGCCGCCGGCCCCGTCATCACAATTGCCATCATCTTTTTCGAGACATTCGTTACCACCATCGTCATCATCATCCTCATCTCTGTCATGTGGAGATGCAATTGAATTTGAGAGTCCAATGTCTACGCCTGCTATTGAGGTCTCATCATATGAAAAACCTATCATTCCAATAACGGATAGAAGCGAATTGCAGTATCAAGATTCGGAACGTAGATATAATTCCACCTTGGCAGGAGAGCCTCAGCATCAAGTTCCTACCGAATCCAGATCTAGACGCTCACATCATCTGAGAAATAGACGAATCAGTTTTTGATCTAAATAAGTGTGAGGGAACTGTTAGGTTTGACAATTCTACGAAGTAGTCCACTTGACACTTACTAGAATGACAACTTTATGCCAAGTCAATTTCCGGCCACACGATATAAAGGTGAGCTCTCTTCTTAACCAGCCGACGACGTGGCCAGTCGTCCTCAACCTCAACCTAAACACATTACGTATATTTAATATTAAAACTTACTTTGCGAACATTGTTGAACTTAATTAATAAACTTTATATGAATTTACTCTTTAATAAATTCAAGTCTGTTTTATTGAACCCATAAAATCATAATAACTGCTAAACGTTCATGCTATTTTTTATCACATACAATTTGCTTATGAATAAACTAGTTACCCCTACTTCGTGATTTCACTGGTAAATATTAACCTCGAAAATCAATTGGGATATACCAGTCCCCATGTTAAATTCATATTTAATAAATTCATGGGGTGTAGCTTCCACTCATTGATAAAAAAAGTTGGTGATTCATGCATGCATTTTTTGAAATTTCCTACTGTGATTCAACCAAATAACGATCCAATAACGAACGCAAAAAAAAGATCAAGAAAACAAAATATATGACAGCCGATTTGCGATACCTACACACTACTATTTGCCTACTTTTTTTGCGATTATAGGTACAATAAGGCAAGTTATGCATTCGTCGAAAAAAAAGTTTTGAGATAATAATCAAACATGACATTAAGATGATAGCGAAGACGAAAAAAGATGGTCTAAAAATTCTGTCCGTCTGTCAGTCTGCCAGTCTGTCAGTCTGTCAGTCTGTCAGTCTGTCAGTCTGTCAGTCTGTCAGTCTGTCAGTCTGTCAGTCTGTCAGTCTGTCAGTCTGTCAGTCTGTCAGTCTGTCAGTCTGTCAGACTGTCAGCCTGTCAGTCTGTCAGTCTGTCAGTCTGTCAGTCTGTCAGTCTGTCAGTCTGTCAGTCTGTCAGTCTCTCAGTCTGTCAGTCTGTCAGTATGTCAGTCTGCCAGTCTGTCGATCTGTCAGTCTTCCAGTCTGTCAGTCTGTCTGTATTTATGTTTAGACACATACAGCCCAAACGGGTAAGCCGAATTGCTTCAAGCTTGGTATATGGAGTTTTTTAGGTATTGTACAGAGGGGATATTGAAATTTTTTTTAGCTCAAAAAAATAACGGTACATGCCATATAACCGTTACGTTAAAGCTTATTTTTCTCAGAAACGCTTCCAACGATTTTGATTTTTAAAAAATTAGGGCAGCTTTTTAGACACGATCATATGGTTGATTTTTTTTTTAAAATGTCTAAGAACGGCACTTATGACCGTTTTTCTTGCTTTCAACTATCTCGTATATGGCTAAACCGATTCTTTCGAAATTTCATATATATATATATAGGTTTAGGTTGCCCAATTTATACTGCGTACCAATATTTTTAATTACTATTTTTTTTGTATTTTTAAAAGCATTTTAAAAAAATTAGTGTTTTTTTAAATTTTTTTTCATAAAGTTTTAAAATTTTTTTTTTTCAAAATTCTTATAAATTCAAGTTTTTACAAGAAATAAAATGGCGTACTTCTTTTTTTTAGCTTAAATTAGTCTGATTAAGACGACTAACACTGTCGTTACCATCTGTTGGGGGGATTCCTCTCTTAAATCCCAGTCACTGGTATTTATCTGTGGGGCTGCTATGGGTAGACAGCTTCGGGCTAATCGCTATGGGTTGGCGATATATTTTCCAAAAAAATCCTAGTGCTTTGCTGTGGATAAAAGGTCTCTTGCAGTACCAAGATATCAAAGAAAAAAGAACCAAATTTTGTTTACCTTTTATTTTATAAATTACTAGGTCTTCTCCTTTTAAACAATACTAATAAACTAAACTTAAGAATAAGTACAACTCATCATCACACCGACTAGCTCTAGCTCGGTGGTGAAAGCTCAGCTTGAAAGATAAAACGAGATAAGCTTCTTAACGATTGAGTAACTAACATTAAACTTAACAACTAAGTTTTAATGTTATTTACTCAATTATATCTAAATGTATGAAATGCCTAAAAATAGGCAATTTAATTTCTAAATACATATTCTCTAATACATATTCTTTAATCCAAAGTTTGTATTTTGGCGTCAACACCATCACTATCAACTTCGCCACCAGCATCAGAACTGCCATCTTTGCCACCGCCGCCGTCACCCCGGACACCGGAAATGCCACCGCAGCCGGCACCGTCATCACAATTGCCATCATCTTTTTCGAGACATTCGTTACCACCATCGTCATCATCATCCTCATCTCTGTCATGTGGAGATGCAATTGAATTTGAGAGTCCAATGTCTACGCCTGCTATTGAGGTCTCATCATATGAAAAACCTATCATTCCAATAAGGGATAGAAGCGAATTGCAGTATCAAGATTCGGAACGTAGATATAATTCCACCTTGGCAGAAGAGCCTCAGCAACAAGTTCCTACCGAATCCAAATCTAGACGCTCACATCATCTGAGAAATACACGAATCAGTTTTTGATCTAAATAAGTGTGAGGGAACTGTTGAGTTTGACAATTCTACGAAGTAGTCCACTTGACACTTACTAGAATGACAACTTTATGCCAAGTCAATTTCCGGCCACACGATATAAAGGTGAGCTCTCTTCTTAACCAGCCGACGACGTGGCCAGTCGTCCTCAACCTCAACCTAAACACATTACGTATATTTAATATTAAAACTTACTTTGCGAACATTGTTGAACTTAATTAATAAACTTTATATGAATTTACTCTTTAATAAATTCAAGTCTGTTTTATTGAACCCATAAAATCATAATAACTGCTAAACGTTCATGCTATTTTTTATCACATACAATTTGCTTATGAATAAACTAGTTACCCCTACTTCGTGATTTCACTGGTAAATATTAACCTCGAAAATCAATTGGGATATACCAGCCCCCATGTTAAATTCATATTTAATAAATTCATGGGGTGTAGCTTCCACTCATTGATAAAAAAAGTTGGTGATTCATGCATGAATTTTTTGAAATTTCCTACTGAGATTCAACCAAATAACGATCCAATAACGAACGCAAAAAAGATCAAGAAAACAAAATATATGACAGCCGATTTGCGATACCTACACACTACTATTTGCCTACTTTTTTTGCGATTATAGGTACAATAAGGCAAGTTATGCATTCGTCGAAAAAAAAGTTTTGAGATAATAATCAAACATGACATTACGATGATAGCGAAGACGAAAAAAGTTGGTCTAAAAATTCTGTCCGTCTGTCAGTCTGTCAGTCTGTCAGTCTGTCAGTCTGTCAGTCTGTCAGTCTGTCAGTCTGTCAGTCTGTCAGCCTGTCAGTCTGTCAGTCTGTCAGTCTGTCAGTCTGTCAGTCTGTCAGTCTGTCAGTCTGTCAGACTGTCAGTCTGTCAGTCTGTCAGTCTGTCAGTCTCTCAGTCTGTCAGTCTCTCAGTCTGTCAGTATGTCAGTCTGTCAGTCTGTCGATCTGTCAGTCTTCCAGTCTGTCAGTCTGTCTGTATTTATGTTTAGACACATACAGCCCAAACGGGTATGCCGAATTGCTTCAAGCTTGGTATATGGAGTTTTTTAGGTATTGTACAGAGGGGATATTGAAATTTTTTTTAGCTCAAAAAAATAACGGTACATGCCATATAACCGTTACGTTAAAGCTTATTTTTCTCAGAAACGCTTCCAACGATTTTGATTTTTAAAAGATTAGGGCAGCTTTTTAGACACGATCATATGGTTGATTTTTTTTTTTAAATGTCTAAGAACGGCACTTATGACCGTTTTTCTTGCTTTCAACTATCTCGTAAATGGCTAAACCGATTCTTTCGAAATTTCATATATATATATATAGGTTTAGGTTGCCCAATTTATACTGCGTACCAATATTTTTAATTACTATTTTTTTTGTATTTTTAAAAGCATTTTAAAAAAATTAGTGTTTTTTTAAATTTTTTTTCATAAAGTTTTAAAATTTTTTTTTTCAAAATTCTTATAAATTCAAGTTTTTACAAGAAATAAAATGGCGTACTTCTTTTTTTTAGCTCAAATTAGTCTGATTAAGACGACCAACACTGTCGTTACCATCTGTTGGGGGGATTCCTCTCTTAAATCCCAGTCACTGGTATTTATCTGTGGGGCTGCTATGGGTAGACAGCTTCGGGCTAATCGCTATGGGTTGGCGATATATTTTCCAAAAAAATCCTAGTGCTTTGCTGTGGATAAAAGGTCTCTTGCAGTACCAAGATATCAAAGAAAAAAGAACCAAATTTTTTTTACCTTTTATTTTATAAATTACTAGGTCTTCTCCTTTTAAACAATACTAATAAACTAAACTTAAGAATAAGTACAACTCATCATCACACCGACTAGCTCTAGCTCGGTGGTGAAAGCTCAGCTTGAAAGATAAAACGAGATAAGCTTCTTAACGATTGAGTAACTAACATTAAACTTAACAACTAAGTTTTAATGTTATTTACTCAATTATATCTAAATGTATGAAATGCCTAAAAATAGGCAATTTAATTTCTAAATACATATTCTCTAATACATATTCTTTAATACAAAGTTTGTATTTTGGCGTCAACACCATCACTATCAACTTCGCCACCAGCATCAGAACTGCCATCTTTGCCACCGCCGCCGTCACCCCGGACACCGGAAATGCCACCGCAGCCGGCACCGTCATCACAATTGCCATCATCTTTTTCGAGACATTCGTTACCACCATCGTCATCATCATCCTCATCTCTGTCATGTGGAGATGCAATTGAATTTGAGAGTCCAATGTCTACGCCTGCTATTGAGGTCTCATCATATGAAAAACCTATCATTCCAATAAGGGATAGAAGCGAATTGCAGTATCAAGATTCGGAACGTAGATATAATTCCACCTTGGCAGAAGAGCCTCAGCAACAAGTTCCTACCGAATCCAAATCTAGACGCTCACATCATCTGAGAAATACACGAATCAGTTTTTGATCTAAATAAGTGTGAGGGAACTGTTGAGTTTGACAATTCTACGAAGTAGTCCACTTGACACTTACTAGAATGACAACTTTATGCCAAGTCAATTTCCGGCCACACGATATAAAGGTGAGCTCTCTTCTTAACCAGCCGACGACGTGGCCAGTCGTCCTCAACCTCAACCTAAACACATTACGTATATTTAATATTAAAACTTACTTTGCGAACATTGTTGAACTTAATTAATAAACTTTATATGAATTTACTCTTTAATAAATTCAAGTCTGTTTTATTGAACCCATAAAATCATAATAACTGCTAAACGTTCATGCTATTTTTTATCACATACAATTTGCTTATGAATAAACTAGTTACCCCTACTTCGTGATTTCACTGGTAAATATTAACCTCGAAAATCAATTGGGATATACCAGTCCCCATGTTAAATTCATATTTAATAAATTCATGGGGTGTAGCTTCCACTCATTGATAAAAAAAGTTGGTGATTCATGCATGAATTTTTTGAAATTTCCTACTGAGATTCAACCAAATAACGATCCAATAACGAACGCAAAAAAGATCAAGAAAACAAAATATATGACAGCCGATTTGCGATACCTACACACTACTATTTGCCTACTTTTTTTGCGATTATAGGTACAATAAGGCAAGTTATGCATTCGTCGAAAAAAAAGTTTTGAGATAATAATCAAACATGACATTACGATGATAGCGAAGACGAAAAAAGTTGGTCTAAAAATTCTGTCCGTCTGTCAGTCTGTCAGTCTGTCAGTCTGTCAGTCTGTCAGTCTGTCAGTCTGTCAGTCTGTCAGTCTGTCAGTCTGTCAGTCTGTCAGTCTGTCAGTCTGTCAGTCTGTCAGTCTGTCAGTCTGTCAGTCTGTCAGTCTGTCAGTCTGTCAGTCTGTCAGTCTGTCAGTCTGTCAGTCTGTCAGACTGTCAGTCTGTCAGTCTGTCAGTCTGTCAGTCTGTCAGTCTCTCAGTCTGTCAGTCTCTCAGTCTGTCAGTATGTCAGTCTGTCAGTCTGTCGATCTGTCAGTCTTCCAGTCTGTCAGTCTGTCTGTATTTATGTTTAGACACATACAGCCCAAACGGGTATGCCGAATTGCTTCAAGCTTGGTATATGGAGTTTTTTAGGTATTGTACAGAGGGGATATTGAAATTTTTTTTAGCTCAAAAAAATAACGGTACATGCCATATAACCGTTACGTTAAAGCTTATTTTTCTCAGAAACGGTTCCAACGATTTTGATTTAAAAAAAATTAGGGCAGCTTTTGAGACACGATCATATGGTTGAATTTTTTTTTTAAATGTCTAAGAACGGCACTTAGGACCGTTTTTCTTGCTTTCAACTATCTCGTAAATGGCTAAACCGATTCTTTCGAAATTTCATATATATATATAGGTTTAGGTTGCCCAATTTATACTGCGTACCAATATTTTTAATTACTATTTTTTTTGTATTTTTAAAAGCATTTTAAAAAAATTAGTGTTTTTTTTATTTTTTTTAAATTTTTTTTCATAAAGTTTTAAATTTTTTTTTTTTCAAAATTCTTATAAATTCAAGTTTTTACAAGAAATAAAATGGCGTACTTCTTTTTTTGAGCTCAAATTAGTCTGATTAAGCCGACCAACACTGTCGTTACCATCTGTTGGGGGGATTCCTCTCTTAAATCCCAGTCACTGGTATTTATCTGTGGGGCTGCTATGGGTAGACAGCTTCGGGCTAATCGCTATGGGTTGGCGATATATTTTCCAAAAAAATCCTAGTGCTTTGCTGTGGATAAAAGGTCTCTTGCAGTACCAAGATATCAAAGAAAAAAGAACCAAATTTTTTTTACCTTTTATTTTATAAATTACTAGGTCTTCTCCTTTTAAACAATACTAATAAACTAAACTTAAGAATAAGTACAACTCATCATCACACCGACTAGCTCTAGCTCGGTGGTGAAAGCTCAGCTTAAAAGATAAAACGAGATAAGCTTCTTAACGATTGAGTAACTAACATTAAACTTAACAACTAAGTTTTAATGTCATTTACTCAATTATATCTAAATGTATGAAATGCCTAAAAGTAGGCAATTTAATTTCTAAATACATATTCTCTAATACATATTCTTTAATCCAAAGTTTGTATTTTGGCGTCAACATTCCGGCCTCCCTTTGCAGGAATGCAAAGAGTCAAATCCTTGAAAACTGAAGATTTTGAAAACGGAAATCCAACGGTGGAGGTATTGTATTAAAGAAGCGCCTCGATTCGCTACTCAGGAAAAAAAAATTATTAGTAAAATCCATCGGTGAGGGTTGATTAAAGAGTGCCCTTACTCACTCAGACATGTTAATAGGAAATAATTTAAAGTTAATTCATGTAAATTTGAAGGGGTTGAATTCATTAGGTACTCTGCATTAGAGCCATTAAAAATATATATATAAAAAAATAACTATAGAATATCGTAATCAAATGAAAACTAGCAAATACTACTCTATCTTTTGTGAAGCATAATAAACCCGAAACAATTCCTGATCGATGGGCAAAAGACACAGTTTTACTATAGGGCGCAAAATCTCCCCTTGTTGAGTCTTAACGGTAGCTACACGAACCTTTCCATCTTTTCCTGGATGAACAGCCACAATTCTTCCTAGTCTCCATACAGTGGGTGGCAATTTTTCATTGCGCACAACGACAATGTCTCCGATTTCAATGTTACGTGTAGGATATTTCCACTTTGTTCTTCGTTGAAGATCGTCCAAATATTCCTCCTTCCATCTTCTTGAAAAAGAGTGTAAAATTTGTTGAACTCTTTGCCAATTCTTAACCGTGGTATTTTCACTGACTTTACTTTCGGGTAAGGAAAGCAACGGCGCACCTTTCAAGAAATGACCAGGAGTTAAAGGAAGAGGCTCAACAGGGTTTTCACTTATTGGAGAAATAGGGCGGGAGTTCAAACACGACTCAATTTTGACAAGTAATGTTGAAAACTCTTCAAAAGTTAATTTGGAGTTTCCAACAACTCTTTTAAAATGATTTTTAAAAGACTATGCCGGCCTCCCAAAGGCCACCCATATGAGGAGAACCTGGTGGAATAAAATTCCATTTTAAATCTTTTGGTAGGTATGATTTTTCAGCTTCTGAGGTAGCACTTGCCAAAGCCTTTCGAATTTCTTTTGTAAGTATTTGATTAGCACCCACAAAATTCGTACCATTATCGGAAAAAAGTTGTTGAGGAACACCTCTTCGACCGACAAATCTATCAAAAGCTGCTAAAAATGACTGTAGACAGGCTTCCTACTGCTTCTAAATGTACAACTTTTGTACAAAGACAAATAAAAAGACATGCATAACCTTTTATTGCTTGATAAAAACGACCCTTTTGAACCTTTAATTCAAAGGGCCCAGCAAAATCTAGCCCGACATGAGTAAACGGAAAGGAATAGTTTACTCTTTCAGGTGGGAGTGTTCCCATAAGCTGGGTTTGAAATTCCTTTTTGTGCAAAACACAAACAAGGCAACCATTGATATACGTTTTTATCAAGTTCTTTAGTTTTGGAATCCAGTATACTTTACGCATTAGATACAAAACTTGCTGGTTGCCACCGTGAAGGGAAATTTTATGAAAAAATCCTACCAACAATTTTGCTAAAGGACATGAATATGGAAGTATAATGGGGTATTTTTCGTGATAGGTCAAATCAGCATTTGCTAAACGACCATTTACTATCATAATTCTTTGAGAATCTAGCGAAGGGTTGAGAGATAAAATTGAGCTATTTTTACTCAATGGTTTTGAATTATAAAGCGCTTTGTAATCATCACTGAAATAGTGACGTTGTGCTAATATAACTAGCCGAGTTTTCAGAAAAACTATTTCATGGTGAGCTAAATTTATAGAAGAGTATCTATAGGGATAAAACCTTTTTCTTTTTCGAGAAGCTAAGTTAATAAACCTAAACAGATACGATATTACATGAAAATCTACTTAAGAAATCATAATTGTGGTTTGTATTGACAACAAAGCTGTTAATTCTTTTTGTTTCGAGATTCCAATTAGGATCCTTTTGAATGTTTGTTACTGGCCAAAATTCCTTTGAAGACAGCAACCAACTTGGTCCATGCCACCATTGGGTATTATTTTTCAAATTTTGAGGCAAAACTCGTCGAGAAGCGATGTCAGCAGGATTATGTTCAGAGGGAACATGTTTCCAAATACTACTTGGAGGACTTTCAGTTTGTATTTTGGACACCCTATTTCTGACGAACGTTTCAAGTCGAGATGGACAGTCATAAATCCAATATAAAACAATCATTGAGTCCGTCCAATGGTAGACCGGACAGTTTTTAAGGCGTAGACTACTTAGTACAGCGTTCACTAACTTTGTTAGCAAAACAGCTCCACAAAGTTCTAGCCGAGGAATCGAAATGGCTTTTAGGGGTGCCATTTTCGTTTTTGAACAAAGAAGGTGAGAAAAACTATTTCCAGATGAATCTGAGATCCTTGCATATGCGGCAGCTGCATATGCATGAAGCATGTATAGTTAATCCATCTCTGGATTTTAATATCTTTTATAATTTTAAAAGAATTAACAAACTCTTGCCATGTTTTTAAATGATTAGAATTTATGTGGGTATCCCAATCTAATTTGTCCTTCCAGACCTCTTGCATTAACATTTTTAATACAACTGTTGTTGGCGCTAACCAACCATTATGGTCATATATTTTTGCTATGTTTGAAAATAGTTCACGTTTTGTGATAAGCGAATCTTGTTGAGGAAACAATTTACATCGAATATAAAAACAGTCTTCCCTTGCATTCCACCCTACACCTAGAACTTTCGAATGTGAAGACTCTTCAAACATTAGAAAGGGTTGGTCTAAAACATCCTCCCTAGGAATGTTTTCCAACAAGCGAGGGTGGTTTTGCAGTCCATTTCTTTAAGCAAAACCCTCCCGATAATAGAAGTGCTTTTAACTGGTCCTGAATTTGAACAACAACATCCAAGTTGAAACCACCCGAAAAAACGTCATCCACGTAAAAATCTGACAGTACTACATCTTTAGCTAACGGGTACTTGTTTCCTTCATCAGAAACAAGCTGATGCAATGTTCGGATAGCCAAATAGGGAGCACAGTTGATTCCAAACGTAACACGATTTATTTCAAAATCAGCCAAATCTGATTCTGAATCTGAGGATCGAAAAACTATTCGTTGGAATCTGTGATGATCGGGGTGCACATGTATTTGACGATACATTTTTTCAATATCACTATTGAAAACGTATGGATATTGTCGCCATCTGAGTAAAATAGATTGCAAATCGTTTTGGAGAGCAGGACCGCAGTATAAAAAGTCGTTTAGACTTGCGCTTTTGCTTGTAGACGCGCTGGCATTAAAGACAACGCGTACTTTTGTTGACACACTATCCGGTTTTACCACAGCATGATGCGGAAGATAAAAGTGTGGTTTAGGAAGATTCAAACTGCATTTTGGTAGAAGAGTCATATGGCTTAACAAAATATATTCCTTTAGAACTTTGTTATACTCTTCTTTTAGCTTTATATCACAAAGAAGACGCCTTTCTTGGCGCAGATACTGCGAACTACCTTTTGAAAGACCTAAATCCAAGTTACTTAAGTGAGGATTAAATGGAAGTTTGACTGTATAACGACCATCTGCATTTCGAGTTTACGTCTGTTTATATAATTTTTCACAAAATTTATCTTCGTTAGATAGGGGTTTAATATCCTGAACTTCTTCGAGTTCCCAAAATTTCTGTATTTGTTTTTCTAAACAAATTTTGCCAAAAAATGTGTGAAGGGTTGGTTTAGTTGTACCTTTGTCACAAGGTCCTGAAATGACCCATCCAAAAACCGTATTTTGAACAACTGGACACAAGTCCTTTTCTCTTTTAAGACCTTCACATAACAGAAGAGGGTAAATATCTGCTCCAATCAATATATCTATTGAAGCAGGCTTATCAAAATTCGGATCTGCCAACCGCAAACCTTTGAGTTCAACCACGTTTGATGCGTCAATACTTTAGGATGGCAAATTACCTGTCAACTTTTTCAAAACAACAGCTGAAACAGAAATATGTACATCAGGATTGATGCGAGATTCGAGAATGAGAGGGCACATACTCGTTGAAAATTCACTATGAACTTGTCCAATGCCACAAATAGATGCACTGGACGAACGGGTGGAAAGCTTAAATCGGTTCACTACAGATTGTAAGATATATGTAGCTTCAGAACCAGGGTCGATTAAAGCTCTCAAGAGAAATGTTTGGTTGTGAGCAGTAATTTTAACCAAAGCTGTAGCTAATAAAATATTTCTTTTCTGGTTAACGAGAAAACTTTGAAGCGTTGGAGAAGCCAATGAAGTATCTGTTTCTACTTCTTTCGTTGGTTGTTGATGAAATTTCGAAGTGGACTGTATTGATGTTTTACTTAAAGAAGCCTGATGTGAAGTAGGAGATCTTGTGTCGTGAGAGACGGGTTTTAAATGGGTGAAATGTAGTAAACTGTGGTGTCTTTTTCCACATTGATCACAAGACACTTTACTTTTACACTCATACACCGAATGTGTAAGTGCAAGACAGTTGTAGCAGTACTTCTGGGCTTGTACTAGTTTACGTCGAGATGAGACATCCATGTCCAAAAATTTCTTGCATAATCGCAAAGGGTGATTGCTTTTACATATTTTACAACAAAAGTTCTTTTGTTCGATATGAAAAGAGTTTAATTTGTTTGATTTTGAATTTGATAACTGTTTAGCGTTTTGTCGGGGACATTGTTTTATTTCTTCAACAGATTCAAGAATTCTGTATCTAGAAGCGAGAAAATCTTCTAAAAATTTCCAAGTTGGAATTTCATTTTCTTTTGGAAGACGTTGTTCATAAAGAAACAAAGTATTTTCAGGAATTTTCTGAGAAATTAAGAAAACTAGAATCGGATCCCAATTGTCGGTTTTAACACTGTAGCTTGAAAGTATTCCTAAGCAATCACATACAGTTCTGTGGAGTTTTCTCAAAGCTGAACCGCTTTCAATTGCGATTGAAGGTATAGAAAAAAGTGTTTTAAGCTGGGTATTTATTAGGATTCGTTTGTTTTCGTACTGGGATCTTAGTGTATCCCACGCAAGTTTAAAATTATCTGCCGTGAGAGGAACTTATCAACAATGTCATGAGCTTCTTTTTTTGTTTTTAAGCGTAAATGAAATAACTTTTCAACATCACTTAATCGAGGGTGATTAACGCAAATTGATGTGAACATGTCACGAAAAGTAGGCCAGGATTTGTAGTCGCCTTCGAAACATTCCGCGTCGCAAGGTGGAACTCTTATTCCAAACTCTGGCTCAGACCTTTGAGGAAACACCAAATTTTGTTTCGTTTCGTTGCTTGAACTCAATTCAATCGCATCTATTATACTACCTACTGTAGTGTAATAATTTGTTGAAACGGATGTATATTTGGATTTTATTGTCAATAATTTTGCATCGTCTAAGGTTTTTTCTTCGTTTTTTAAACATTTCGTATAAATTACACGAAAACTCTCCCACAAAACCTCGAACTCCTTTTTCCATACTTTGTACATACCAAATGTCATATTTTCTCTATTTGGTACATCACGAAAACTATTAATTGTTTCATTTATTTGCTTAACGCACAAATAAAAATCTTCAGAAACAGACATTTCGAAGAACTAAGAAGAAAAGTTAAAACGGATCTCGAACGAAGAAAAAAATGTACAATATGCAATACAATTTAAAAAAAAGAGAGAAAATGAGTTTTCAAATACTAATTATTTTTGTTAAAAATCAGAAAAATCTGTTTTCTTTTAAATTAAAGAACCGATAATCATTAACAGGATTTCAAATACCGTATGGTTTGTTCACTCAGAAAAAAAAACAGAAACGTATTAAAATCACGCGAGCAAAAAACCGTAGCGAAACTGTACCTTAATCTTCCGATCAAAAACTATCCAAAATTTACCAACTTCATAAAGATCTTGCTTCATTTAATTTTTTTTTATTAAAAAAGCTTTAAATTACACATCAACCGATGCACAACTTTTCTTTTCAATACAAAATAAATTGCGATTAAATTGAAGGATTCTTTACACAATTTTTTTTTTGTAATTAAAATCACCGAACAAATCACCAAAATATCTTTCCTAAGTGCACAGCACCTACCTTGGATTAGGGTTATGGGTTCTCCAATTATTATGCAATTAATGCATCAATTTAATTAAATCCAGAAAAATCCTATCTGGTTCGATTGGACCAAAAAAATAATGTTGGGGGGATTCCTCTCTTAAATCCCAGTCACTGGTATTTATCTGTGGGCTGCTATGGGTAGACAGCTTCGGGCTAATCGCTATGGGTTGGCGATATATTTTCCAAAAAAATCCTAGTGCTTTGCTGTGGATAAAAGGTCTCTTGCAGTACCAAGATATCAAAGAAAAAAGAACCAAATTTTTGTTACCTTTTATTTTATAAATTACTAGGTCTTCTCCTTTTAAACAATACTAATAAACTAAACTTAAGAATAAGTACAACTCATCATCACACCGACTAGCTCTAGCTCGGTGGTGATAGCTCAGCTTGAAAGATAAAACGAGATAAGCTTCTTAACGATTGAGTAACTAACATTAAACTTAACAACTAAGTTTTAATGTTATTTACTCAATTATATCTAAATGTATGAAATGCCTAAAAGTAGGCAATTTAATTTCTAAATACATATTCTCTAATACATATTCTTTAATCCAAAGTTTGTATTTTGGCGTCAACACCATCACTATCAACTTCGCCACCAGCATCAGAACTGCCATCTTTGCCACCGCCGCCGGCCGTCACCCCGGACACCCGAAATGCCACCGCCGCCGGCACCGTCATCACAATTGCCATCATCTTTTTCGAGACATTCGTTACCACCATCGTCATCATCATCCTCATCTCTGTCATGTGGAGATGCAATTGAATTTGAGAGTCCAATGTCTACGCCTGCTATTGAGGTCTCATCATATGAAAAACCTATCATTCCAATAAGGGATAGAAGCGAATTGCAGTATCAAGATTCGGAACGTAGATATAATTCCACCTTGGCAGAAGAGCCTCAGCAACAAGTTCCTACCGAATCCAGATCTAGACGCTCACATCATCTGAGAAATAGACGAATCAGTTTTTGATCTAAATAAGTGTGAGGGAACTGTTGAGTTTGACAATTCTACGAAGTAGTCCACTTGACAGTTACTAGAATGACAACTTTATGCCAAGTCAATTTCCGGCCACACGATATAAAGGTGAGCTCTCTTCTTAACCAGCCGACGACGTGGCCAGTCGTCCTCAACCTCAACCTAAACACATTACGTATATTTAATATTAAAACTTACTTTGCGAACATTGTTGAACTTAATTAATAAACTTTATATGAATTTACTTTTTAATAAATTCAAGTCTGTTTTATTGAACCCATAAAATCATAATAACTGCTAAACGTTCATGCTATTTTTTATCACATACAATTTGCTTATGAATAAACTAGTTACCCCTACTTCGTGATTTCACTGGTAAATATTAACCTCGAAAATCACTTGGGATATACCAGTCCCCATGTTAAATTCATATTTAATAAATTCATGGGGTGTAGCTTCCACTCATTGATAAAAAAAGTTGGTGATTCATGCATGAATTTTTTGAAATTTCCTACTGAGATTCAACCAAATAACGATCCAATAACGAACGCAAAAAAAAGATCAAGAAAACAAAATATATGACAGCCGATTTGCGATACCTACACACTACTATTTGCCTACTTTTTTTGCGATTATAGGTACAATAAGGCAAGTTATGCATTCGTCGAAAAAAAAAGTTTTGAGATAACAATCAAACATGACATTACGATGATAGCGAAGACGAAAAAAGATGGTCTAAAAATTCTGTCCGTCTGTCAGTCTGCCAGTCTGTCAGTCTGTCAGTCTGTCAGTATGTCAGTCTTTCGATCTGTCAGTCTTCCAGTCTGTCAGTCTGTCAATCTGTCAGTCTGCCAGTCTGTCTGTATTTATGTTTAGACACATACAGCCCAAACGGGTATGCCGAATTGCTTCAAGCTTGGTATATGGAGTTTTTTAGGTATTGTACAGAGGGGATATTGAAATTTGTTTTAGCTCAAAAAAATAACGGTACATGCCATATAACCGTTACGTTAAAGCTTATTTTTCTCAGAAACGGTTCCAACGATTTTGATTTTAAAAAAATTCGGGCAGCTTTTTAGACACGATCATATGGTTGAATTTTTTTTTTAAATGTCTAAGAACGGCACTTAGGACCGTTTTTCTTGCTTTCAACTATCTCGTAAATGGCTAAACCGATTCTTTCGAAATTTCATATATTTATATAGGTTTAGGTTGCCCAATTTATACTGCGTACCAATATTTTTAATTACTATTTTTTTTTTGTATTTTTAAAAGCATTTTAAAAAAATTAGTGTTTTTTTTATTTTTTAAAAATTTTTTTCATAAAGTTTTAAAATTTTTTTTCAAAATTCTTATAAATTCAAGTTTTTACAAGAAATAAAATGGCGTACTTCTTTTTTTGAGCTCAAATTAGTCTGATTAAGCCGATTTAATCTTTTGTTTTTAGTTTATATTATTAAATATTTAAGATTGGCATACCATTTTTTTTAGAAAAAAATTAAATAAACTTTGTATATATGTATAAAAAATAAAGTAAAAAACGACTTTGAAAATATATTTAGATTCTTAATAGAAATCCTTTGCATATGATGTTATCGAACATAAGAGCAAATTCGGACCGCACGAGTCGTGCATTTTATTATACCTACACTGTAATCTTTTTTCACCATTCGTCTTACAATGTGCAAACAATGTGCAACCACAAGACTTACCGAAAGTTGAACCAAAAAACAAAAACAAATTCTGCTACACCTATACGATTGACTACGTCACAATCAAATCACGATTCCATGATCTTGTATCATATATATATATATCTACTGGTGCCATGAAATAAAGTCAAATGCAATAAAGTCCAAAACCAATTTTTGGACTTTATTGCACTAGTAAAAGTGCTATAAAGCAATTTGACTTTATTGCATTCGCCTATTTGTGAAGAAAACTAAAGCAAAAGACGTTTTTTTATAAATGAAATATTTTTATTTATCTTTCTATTGGTATTAAACAATAGAATAAATCTAAAATATATTTCAAATGTAAAATTTATTTTAAAAATTTAGGGAATAAGCGGGGGGCATGTTGCCCCGTGCTCTGCCCAATTTAGGATTTGGGGTGGGTACAAGTTTGGGTATGCAATTTTTTTTTGGAACTTTTTAATAAGAAATCTACAAATCCAAAAAAATTGCATATACCCAAACTTGTACCCACCCCAAATCCAAAATCGTTTTGGACATTATTGCACTATCTATAGGGCAAAAAAGTCAAAAAATTAGTTTTGGACTTTATTTCATTTGACTTTATTTCATGGCAACTATCTGCACACATCCTTAGACTTTGAAAAAAAGTTGAATTGACTTAGCTGACTTTTATACTTTGGAAGTTTTATCAAATATTTATTACATTTATACCACAATGCAAATTTGCCCTATTTTTCAAAGATTTTCATAATTTTTCTTGGGATAAATAAATAAAAAAAAGAGGCGGCTACTATTTTTCAAAATCTATTTTTTCTTGGACAAAAATATAAAAAAAAAAGAAAACAAGTACCTACCTAAAATTAGTGATTATAGTGGTTTTAAGATACATAACATATTTTTAATTACTTAATTAATATTTTGCCCAAAATATTTGCAATCAAAACCCGTTTATTTCATTTAAATATTTAAAATGTGAACGCTACAAAGCTTAGCGCAAAGCACTAATCAATTTTTTGCCATGAGACTTGCCCTTAAGAAAAAATACTAACATGCGACGAAGTTGTTTATTACCTTTCTTTCTTACATCGTAGTTCACGAATACCTCATAACATCCAATCTTATTCCTTAACTATGCAACTCCCACAACTCTCAAATCACAGACATTGTTAGGAAGATTCTTAAACGGAAAAAATCCCAAAATTGCCATAGGCGATATATCGTATACTCGAATCATCTTTCAAGACTTGGATTGTCGACAAACCCCAAGTTCCTGTCTGTCGAAGAATACCGTCCCTGGCGTCTTCCAACACAGAATCAAAATCTCTCTCTCCAAGCTAAAAAAGGACACCAACACCAAAGAGGAATTTATTCAAGTAAACAACGTGTTAATAAATAAACTACGAAAATTGAAGATGGGATTTGCTCTACACGGATGCTTCAAAAAGTGCTGAAGGAACCGGATTCCCCATTGTTAACAAAGCCAGGTACGTTATTTCAGATTATTTCTATGTATTTACGACCCTAGTCTTATATAGCAGTAAAAACGAACAAAAACAATTTCATTTGCTCCGACAGCCTCTCAACTCTAAATGGCATGTTACGCAATGTTGCTTAAGAATAAAAGTAGTCATGGCCTTAAAATCAGCAAGACACTCGCCTACTGAATCCAGCGCAAGGTCCGCATGATATGAAGCATATGAATATTTGGCTTGTTTGTTTTCGACAAGCCATAAATTTGTTGTTTTTAAACCACTTAACCAACTCATTATTGCGGTTTTGATGCGTTGTTGGTAAATTATTTCTTATTCTCCGGTAAGTATTACGGTCTATCAACAGTTCATACATTTTCTGCTCAGATTCAGTGCGCTTCATTGCCACGGTCAAGTTGGGGCGTTTTAGACTTAACTTCTTAACAAGGAGTGCGTACAATATTTTTTTAATTTTAATATTTAAGTAGTCTTACAAACAGTGAAAACTCTTTTTGTCTACATAGGGTCATTGCGGGAGAGATGCTGCGTGGGGATATATGCCGCATTCAACCAAACTCATACATCTAGTCAAACGCGCGAAAAAAATTATCTTGCTTTTTCTTCGTTAGGTATTCAACCAAAAACGCAGGCCAAAAAACTGGTTGCAGCCAACATGTAACGAAATTTTTTTTATATTTGTTTTATTTTACGCTCCCCTACTATAGACATTTTTCAGTTTGTCACAAAAAGTTAACGCGGAAAGAATTTATCGCGTATTTTTTTCCGAAGGAAAATTATTTTATAGGATAAATAAGTGTGTGTATTTTTTTGTTGTTTAATTTTGTTGTTAAGGTTTCAAGTGTGGTGCGGCAGTTTTTTTGAAAAGATGTTGCATGTTAAATTTGTTTACCTATTTTTTAAAGCGAATAATAGCGAATAATAAGACTACAAGTGGTAATTGGGCTTAAAAGGTGCTGAAAGAAGCCCGGAAAAAATTGATAATGAGATGTCACTCCGAAAAGCAGAAAACCTCTTTGGGGTACCAGCTAGAACACGAATCGGAACTATTAAAAGATTGATATTTTTAAAGAAACCCCTTCCTTCTGAAAATATCGTTTCATGTCATTAAACAATCTTGAAATCAGTAATTCGAACCACCAGGAATGGATCGAATGCTTGCAATCAACCCGAAAATGAAACACACGCTTCATCATCTTTCGAAAACCCAACGCCAGCAAAACTATTACGAGCAATTTCACCACTACATAAAACTCCAGTTTTCAAGATATAGGCAGATGTAGAGGTTTTAACTTCTCCCAGTTTCATTGAAAAACCTCCAAGTCGCCGGAAGAAGAACAAAATTTACTAAAATTAAGGTTGAGCCGACTGAAAATCCCAATATTTGTGTTGAATGTCTGGAAAATTATTTTCAGACAAAAAACGAGAAGACTGGATGTACAAAATGTCAAAAATGGCTACAAGAAAACTGTACAACTTAAAAAACACTACAATTTAATCTTTGCACAAACTGTGGACGTGAGCAAGAACGAAAGAAACATGGTCCACAGTCACATTAATTCTTAAAGTTCAATTTATTTATCATGCGGCATCGTTCCCACATGAGCAAGGACAAATGGGACACTTAATGTATTTTTCTTTTTTGTTATTTTTTTAATTTTAATTGTTTTTTTTTATGGTAGAACATAAATCCATTGTTAAGTTTTTTGCATAAATAAAGTTGATTTTACTAAAATAAAAAAATTAATTGATTTTTGAAAAAGCACTGCATACCTCTCGCAATAACCCTATAACATTCCAGTGTGAGTCTTCAATTGTTTTTTTTTTGTATAAAATTGTGGTAAGCTTATTTTTTTTTTTGTATGTAATAAAAATATTCCCTGAAGAGTACAGCACGTTGGGAAAAGTTAATGTAACTTATTTTGTTTCATTACTAAAATTATTTTGACCAAACTAGCAAAAGGAAAAGTTTTCCAACAAACATGACTAAGCATTATATTAATCGGACTTGAGTTATTGATTCAAAATAATTGTCTAGGGCCTTTATCCTTGCGTTTCGGGCCGGCGCAGCGATCTTACTAGGACCCTTCAGTTGCCTAGTGAGGGAATTATCAATATGCAATTTTTGTTAAGTTCAGTTCATCTTACATGGATTTTTTTAACAAAAAACAAATTGAACTATATCCAACAAGCCCAAAATTCTTTATCATTAAAATTCGAAGATTTTGTCCAGGGCCTGATATGGTTAATTAGGAAGGTTTTTATAATAAAAATTCTGTATACTAATGAATTAATCAGCCAAGTAGAAGCCCTAGCATTATATTGATCGAACTTGTTGAATTACTGATTCAAAATAGCTTTTTACGGCCTTTAGTCCACAACATTTTGCGTTTTGTCCCACCGCCCTCACGCAGGCGCATTAGCTAACTATTGATGGAGGGCCTTATCAATACGCAATTTCTGTCAAGTTCAGTTCATCTTACATGCAAGTTTTAACAGAAAACCAATGTGAACTATATCCATTCAGATTAAAATTCTTAATCAGTTGTTTCTCTTGTTTTTAACGTCCCTCTTGTGTTATGTCATCCTCTTCATTAAAGCTCGTTTCGTTGTGCCAATGGTCTCACTCAAAAATTGAACCATATCTAAACAGATATGTTGGTGCTGTTCTTATCCCTTTTAGGATAAGAACAGCTGAGGCCAAAACAGCTGCATAAAAAAAAAATCTGAAGCTATCAGAAAAACTTTGGTATACATTGTATCCCATGAGAAATGTCAAAAACATATAAACAAACCGATACAAATTTAACCTATCCGATGCTGGTTGTTCAGGAACTTAAGTAGATACTATCCTATCCTAGATAGGCTATCGTACCGACATTTGAATGTACCCATTGTAAACTAAATAACACTTTTTCATTGCAACTAATTTCATAGAATAAGTTGTGTGTTTGTTTTTTTTTGGAATTGGTGTTCTTGTGTTCCTAAATAAAATCAAAAGAGAAACAACTGGACTATCACAACACCTTTTTGCAAACTGCACACACGGCAAACATAGACGACTCGTTAAGGTCATAAACTAATAATGTAAAGACCGGAAACCTCTGCTTTCATTTGACATTTGCCTACAAGCTGAAACACGCACACAAGTAACTTTTCCGTTCCTCTTCCAATAGACACATTGATAAAAACGCACACAAGAATCTTTTCTGTTCCTCTTCCTATAGACACATAGACAACACAGCCCTAGTAATTTGTTTTTGTTTTGCTTTTCGATTTCCCATCTATTCATGGATAGAGTTTCAATGCTACAAATACAACAATGTAAACAAATGGGTTTTGGAGGGTGAAACGTACGAAGGTTTCCAATCTTTATTATGGCTTATTTGTGGTTAAGGTCTTGGACAAAGCGACGAGAACAAGAACGAAATACACACTGGATAGTCTGCACCACCAATAAGCCATACTAAGATCGGAAACCTTCGTACGTTTCACCCCCCAAAACCCATTTGTTTACATTGTTGTATTTGTAGCTTTGAAACTCTATCCATGAATAGATGGGAAATCGAAAAGCAAAACAAAAACAAATTACTAGGGCTGTGTTGTCTATGTGTCTATAGGAAGAGGAACAGAAAAGATTATTGTGTCCGTTTCTATCAATGTGTCTATTGAAAGAGGTACAGAAATTTTACCTGTGTGCGTGTTTCAGCTTGTAGGCAAATGTCAAATGAAAGCAGAGGTTTCCGGTCTTTACATTCTTAGTTTATGGTCTGCACATCTAACAGAAAAGATAATTCTCCATGAACCTTATACTACGTTTTCACCTACCACTTAATCCAGATTTAAGTGGATTAACCATAAATCCTCTTTGTAATCTTCTAAATCTTGAAGATTTCCCATACAAATTTGAATCTCCTTAAATGAAGATTAGAAATTAATCTCATTGAAATCTTCTTCGAAGTAGAAGATTCTCAAAAGAAACAAACCTTATTTCATAGAACGCGCCTATTCTAATGTCATATTTTCTCCATTGACATTCAACAAAAAAAAAACTGTCCAACATAATTTAATTTCTTATTGTCTGGTATAACTTCGTTGCCAAATTCTGTTTTTGTTTATAAATAAGTATAAAAATAAAAAATGCAATAAAGCTACAAAGACCAAAGCGGTCGGTGCCTTGAATTTGTAATGGAAAATGTTTAAGCTATCCTACAGTAATACTTTGAAGTTGTCCTTTCCCAAATATATAAAAATCAAAACCGTGCAAAGGCGATTACAGTATTTATGTAAATATATCTATATGGTGCATGTTGGGATAACAATATTTTAAAGTTATTACTCATTTTTATTTATTGAAATTAAATTTGTTCACTGCACCGAAATTATTATTCTTCTTTCCAATTATTTTGTTTTTGTCTTGTTGTATTGACCTGTGAATGACAATTCATAGTGAAAACGTCAAACTAATCTTTTTTTCACTGGTGAAAACACTTGAAGATTAATTTTTAATCTTCCCAATTTAAACCGGATTATCTTTAGGTGAAAACGTAGCATTAAACAAGACATGAAACCTCTGCTGTCATCCGCATTTGCCCACAAGTTTTCCGTTCATCTTCCAATAGACACATTGATAAAAACGCACATCTCTAGTAATTTGTTTTTGTTTTGTTTTCCGATTTCACATCTATTCATGATAGAGTGTCAAATGTACAAATACAACAATGTAAACAAATGGGTTTTGGGGGATGAAACGTACGAAAGTTTCCGATATTGGTATTAGTTATCTGTGACTGTGATCAAACTCTCTAAGCAATATTGCTACTCTGTGATGTTTTTTGTTTTTTTCGTGTTAATGTGTTTAATTATACTGTAAAACTTAATTTTATTGTTATGTATTTATTTATTTATAAAAAAAATGTATTTTTGTTTTGATGCTTAATTGAGATAATGCAATTTTTAACTAAAAATGCAAAAGAATAATGTAATATTCAAAAATTCAAACAGTAACAAAAAAATTGTTGGACTACCTATGATAAAAAACAAAAATCTGCTGATTCTTAAATTCTATCGGAAATAAACTCGATATTTTGGTATTTTTCTTAAGCTACATTTATTTTTAATAGGAATAAGTAACAAAACCCAAATGACTTCAATTAAATAACGATAAAAAGAAGTCTTACAAAATAAATTGATTGATTCATTTTTTTAAGTGCAAAATAGTTGGCCTACGGGTCTTAATTTTTATTTCACAACTGTGCTAAATATATATATATATATATATATATATAGATATATATACTTCTTATATCAGAGCACACTTGTGCGCCCCCATATATGATCATATCCGATATCATTAAACATAAAATTGCATATCAGCACTTTTTGCCGTCAGCAGCTTGTATGTGATTATCCAATGGATACCAACAAAGTTTTTCATAAACAAAGAATGTGATGGATACCTGTAGATCGCCAAGAAATAAAAAACACGACAAACTTTATAAATTTAATTAAAGGATAACTTTATTCTACGGGTTCAGGTTTAAGACTAAACTTTAAATCACAATTCATATAAGTCAAAAACTATCTATCTCTTTCTTATCAATGCATCGCTGCACTTGTCACATATACAGCTACACCCCTTCTCGATGCATGAGACCAAGTTTTTCTGCAAACTTTTGGAACTGTTGTGGTAGCGCCTTCGACAGAATGTCTTCCTCTTGATTCGTAGTACTTACATAATGCAAAGTAACTTAACCTTCTATCTTTTGTCTGATGAAGTGGTGTTTTACATCTATATGTTTAGCTCGCTTATTTTCCATATTGATCGCCATTTTAATGCAGCTTTGATTGTCCTCCAAAACCGGGATGGTTTTTACTTCAATCAGTAAATCAGAGAGTAGCCCTCGCTTCACCTTCTTGCTCAGCTAGTGGCAAAGCCACATATTCAGATTCGGTAGTGGAGCAAGCTACAACCTGCTGTTTCTTTGATGTCGAACTTACTGCGTTGCAAAAAACTTTGTATAAGAATCGGTTTGTTGACTTACTGTCATTCTCGTCGGATGCATAGTCTGCATCGGTAAAGCCAACTAGCGGTTTCGCATCTGGATTTCGTCTGTAAACCAATTCATAATTTATGGTTGATTTAAGGTATCTTACCAGTCGCTTAGCAGTTTGCCAGTGTTCCACTCCTGAAGCATTTTGATGACGACTGAGCTGAGAAATAGCAAAGCAAGCATCATCAAATACTTCACTTTGCCAATTAGCTCTCGGTACGGTACATTCATTTTTGAGTTTGCATCTAGCTTCTTAAAGTGAGTCGAACAGTTCATCGGAGCAGACACGCCCCATTGCAATCAGCCATCTTCATATACGCCAACAGATCATTGATTGCTTTCTTTTGCGACATACATAGCCAAGATTCCTTTTCGTCGTAGGTTATTTCTATTCCAAGGAATTGTTCGAAATGTGAAGTCTCTTTCATTTCAAATTCACTAGTTAGCAACATCTTAACTTCATTATGTTGCTCTCTATTTGCGCTTATAAGCAGCAGGTCGTCAATGTGCAAGACGAGATATACGATATACCCTTCAAGGAGTCTGATTAAAACACAATAGTCATGTTGAGATCTCGAAAAACCAATCTTATGAGCAGCGTCGTTGAATTTTTGATACCAATAGAGGCGACTGTTTCAGTCCATATAGGGCCTTGTTTAACCTACCATTTGGCTTATTATGCAGCCTTTGTGAATCGCCACTGAAATGACAGTTCTTGTTGCCGCTAACCTAGCCACAGGAGCATAATTTTGCTCATAATCAACTCCACATTCTTGTTGGCAGCCTCTTGCCACGAGACGGGCTCTGTATACACATACTTTGCCATTTTTATCGGTCTTCAATTTGAAAACCCATCGGCAGCTTAGAATTTTCATATCGGATGTCTTCGGAACTATCTTGAACGCATTGTTCCTCTTCAAAGACACCAATTCATCATTAATGGCAGCTCGCCATTTGTCCCGATCCGGTCTCGTCTCGATTTCTCTAAATCAGCTAGGTTCATCTGATAAAATAGCTTCGGACACATTTATTTGTTCGAAATTTTTGTTGTAGTTTAACTTGCCTGGAGGCCTGCGCTCACGACAGTTAGGCCTTTGATTACGCAAACATGGATTTTGCCGGAGCGCCACTGGTGTTTCAGAAGTAGAATCTGAACTTGAATCGCCTGTCGATGCATGATCACCCTGATCATCTAAGCCCTCCAGCGGCTGCATATCTGCCAGTGAATCAGCTAAAACTTCCCCCTCTTGTTCAGATCTTCGTGGGGTTTCAAATGAGTCCCCTTCTTGTCTCTGCTCTAGTTGGTGATGGGGTTTCGAAAGTGTCCCCTTCTTCTGCCGTTATCTCCTCTCCAGGTAGTGACGGTGTTTTAAATGTGTCCCCTTTTACCATTGGTGCCTCCTCTCCAGTCGATAGGGTTTTGAAGTTGTCCCTATGGCTATAGTCCATGAGTGATTTCGCTGGACACGTCTTCTCATCAAATCTAACATTACGAGCAATCGTAACTTTCCGAGAATTGGGTTCCCACAATCGGTAACCATTAACAGTATATCCTATCATTATTAACTCCTCGTTTTTGGCATCGAATGTTCCTCGCTTCGGTTTTGGTTACAGTGAGAATGCCTGGCAGCCAAAAATTCTCAATTTTGCAACATCTGGTTTAGCCCCGTACCATACATCGGCTGGTGTTTTATCCATTATGCATCTTGTGGGACATCGATTCATCAAAAATGTTGCTGTCAGTACTGCTTCTCCCCACATTTCCTTTTTTATCCGGACTCGACGATCATCGCTCTGGCTCTTTCAACAACACTTCGGTTAAACCGTTCAACAACCCGGGCAGTAACCAACCGTTGCCTCTAGTTCAATACCTTTATCAGCATAAAATTGTATTTGTGCATTGGACAAATACTCTCTGCCTCTGTGGCACCTAAAATATGCAATGCTGCAACCGAATTTCGAGGTCACGTGGTTTTGATAATTTTGGAAACACATCTGATTTCCTTTTCATCAAGTAGACACGAGTGAAATGGCTATAGTCATCGATGAAACTGACAAAGTACCTCTGTCCTTCATACGTACATGGTGTGATTGGCCCACAAACATCAGAATGTATTCGCACTAGAATTCTCGAAGTAGGTGGTCTCTGTCTTGAATAACTCATGTCCGTTTGTTTCCTTTTTGCACAAGGAATACATGACACGTTTTCTTCGCAAACATCCAGGCCAGTTACCTTGCGATTGTAGTTTAACTGTTTTAAATATAATTTGTTTACATGACCTAATCGGCGGTGCCATATATCACTTAATTCACAGGCATTAAACTGAAGATTCATGGGATGAGGCTTCACTTCGTACAGAGAACTTTATAACTCACCAATCGCTATTGTAGTACCACCTGGCTTGATGAATGCGTTTTTCTTACGGCAAAATAGATTTCCAGACCCTTCTCTTGCAGTGCTTTTATTGAAAGTAGGTTGAATCTGAGCTCCTTAGCATACAGCACTCCATTAACCTCGACATACATTCGATTCCCATCCACAAATGTTTAACCTTTAAGCAAACCTCTGTGAATAGCTTTCAGCTCACCTCCTTTTTTTACCGTACTGATGACCAACGGGGTATTTAATTCTTCGACAGAAGTTAACGTCTCTAAATTGTTAGTCGCATGACGTGTGCTTCCAGAATCCAGTACGCAAACGTTTCCATCCATATGTGCTCCCATCATAAAAGCATACATGCTGCAATCATTCGAATAATTCGAATATCTGCTTTTCTTCTTTGCGGACAATAAAAAATCTTGTGTCCCTTTTTCCTACACGTGAAGCATTCACCAGAAAAGCCCACCGAAAAAGCAGCATCACGGTTTGTAGCAACATCTCTTTGTATACTTGCTGTCGCATGTCCTCATTTAACAAACGGGACTTAGCATAATCCGTCGTCAATCCGTCATCGGGCATATTTTCCATCGCCGCTATAAGTGGTTGAAATTCTTCGGGAAATGACTTGAATAAATAATAAATTATTTCATTCGAGTCCAATTTTTAACCCGCTGCCGATAATTGCCGCACACACTCGTCAAATCTTATGAAATGTCTCTTCATGTCGCTACCGAGTTCGTACCTGAGTCTGTCTAACCTCGCCCGTAACATATTTTGCTTTGCCATATTCGTCCTTGAAAATGTCATGGCCAAAGCATTCCACATGTACATTGCTGTGGACTTACTTTTGATGTATTCCAAATGATTATATTATCATCAAGCAAGCAGATAATTAATTTTTTTTTTCTTTTTCTTATCTCTCCACTCCTTAATTGAAGCACTATTCGTTGCCGTCGGCTCTGGCCTTGCGGTCGAAAGAACTTCGAGAACATTTTGAGCTTCCAAATAATTCTCAACCCGATACTTCCACGAGTCAAATTTTTTACCATCGAAAGGTTTAATTTTTACGAAGACCAATTCTAGCGCCATGTTTTCTGGGCCCATAACCTGTAGATCGCCAAGAAATAAAAAAACACGACAAACTTTATAAATTTAATTAAAGGATAACTTTATTCCACGGGTTCATGTTTTAGACTAAACTATAAATCACAATTCATATACATAATTCAACAACTATCTATCTCTTTCTTATAAATGCATCGCTGCACTTGTCACATATACTGCTATAATACCAAAAAAGTTTTCCATAAACAAAGAACAATATGGATAATTGTATCAACACCAGTCTTAATTACTATAAAAAAATCATATAGAATCAAACATCACAATCTTATTATAAAATCACATTATGAAACAAAGACCATATTGCTGACTAGACAAAAATTTAGTATAAAAGGTGTTGCTTCAACCCAGTGTGACCAATGAAAAAATTCAAATCCTGTTAAATAGTGGTTTTAGCATGATTTTTTGAATACAAAAACTGCTAAGAAAAATGCTAATTTTTTTTTTTTTTGAAAAAAAAAACTGCCAAAAATCTTGCAAACTCAGGAAGTCCTGTAATTAGAACGCAAAAAACGTAAATATGTGCCTGGACCAATCGAACGTGTCCTAGGGTGGCGTTTAAAATAGGTACCGAGTGTATATTTTTTGTAGTTTTTTATTTTAGCATGTTGAATTTTAAATAATTGTCAAAAAAGAAGTTGTTTATTTTGTTAAGTTTGTTTGAAAAAAAAAAGAAATAACTTTACAAATAGTTATTAATCCATTTCTCAACATAAAGAATTTATATAAATGTTTTACTCAAAAGTTTATGCTTCACTAAAAGCACAAAAATATCAAAAAATGCTTGATCTTCTTCTACGGTAAAATAAAGTTTTGATAAGGCAACTTGCTTGATTATATTGGGAGGAATAATCAAGGCATCACAAAGTTTCTCAGATAAATAATCTCCGATAAAAAGTATACCTACTACACAAATCAATTTTCATTCGATTCCTTCTTTTATCCTTTACAAGATTTAATTAACTAAACACTCTTTCAACTGCAGCATCTGAGATAGGCAAAACTAAAAACGAATTGACAGAGTTTAATAAGGCTTTGTAAGGGTTTTCATTGGATGTATTGGTGAACCTATTTACCTCGCACTAAAATTCAACAGTATTTTCAATTACATAAAGTTTAAAATTTTCGGAACTTATCGCGTTAAATGTTAGAAATATTTTCAATTTCTTTTTCCCGACGTTTCGAAGAAGTTTCAAACTTCGTGGTCACGGGATGAGACTGGCGATTGATGGATGTTGTTTTAGTTATTGTTTTTTAGCTCTCGCTCTCAAACAGTACCGGTGTGTAGATGTTGTTGCACTTGGATTGCGTGTGGGTGGTGTACTCGTTCTAGGTTGTTGTTGCGTTGAGTCGATATAGTACACGAGTACACCACCCACAAGCAATCCAAGTGCAACAACATCTACGCACCGGTACTGCTTGAGTGCGAGAGCTAAAACACAATAACTAAAACAATATCCATCAATCGCCAGTCTCATCCCGTGACCACGAAGTTTGAAACTTCTTCGAAACTTCGGGAAAAAGAAATTGAAAAGATTTCTAACATTTAACGCGGTAAGTTCCGAAAAATTTAAACTTTATGTAATATGAACATCATCCGCGAAAATAATAACCTAAAATCTCATATAGTATTTTCAATATTCTCTCATTTATTTGGATTTATGTTGTCCCATTACGATTTAATTCTGGAAATAATTTCAGAATTCATGTTTTTATCCTTAAAAAAATCTTTAATGGTTGTTTATGAATCCGCACAAATTTCTTAACATAAAACAAATTTACTTGCTGCAAAATTCGTAGATTTTGTGGAGTTCGCGATTGAAGCTCTGTTGACCGATACGCATTAATGTTTGATTGAGTTTTAATTTTTTAAAGTAATATTTTATTTTAGGCTTGAGAAATATGCGAACTTGCTGGATTTCCTGCTAAAACAAAATTTCCTGCGAAAAAACTGCGGCCAGGATTTGAAAATAAAGCAAACTTTTCCGGCTAAATTTTGCAGGAAAAACGCTAAATTGGCCACACTGCTTCAACCACTTATAAGTCAGTTAATCATTACGTGCCACTTCGTATAGCCGAAGATTTCCCCCCACCAGTGGTAAGGGATCTGAAGCTGGAATTACTCAAATAATAAAATATACCTTTTAAAGAACTTAAAGTTCTTTTTAATCAGTTGTGTTCTCCAACGGGAACAGAAAAATATTTTTTTTGTTTTTAAAAGAAAAATTTAATAAAATTGGCGCAGTCAGGTGAACTATTTCAAAAAAGTGGAAAATTAAAAATAAGTAAGAAATGCATAAACTCTGTGAAGAAAAACAGAACTAAGAAATTAAATACGTAAAATGTTTGTAAAAAAAACCAAAGGAATTAATAAATATTTGTCTTAATTTATGGTTCATAAATAAAATAAATAACTTGAACCCAGCGGCAAGTGGCAAGTAAGCGAAAGCCCAACGTGATCGAAAATTAATGAGGGAAAATCTAAACCGAATCAGACAAGATTCGCAACGTCAGCAATCGAGACAAATTAATTTTAATCACCAGAGACACATCAATGAAAAACAAGCAGCAGTTTATAAAGCAGCGGCACAACAACAACCACTATTAAAAATCGGTACAAATATTAACAATAATAATAATGTATTAAGAACTTTAGAATTAAACCCGCTTAAATATAGAAAGACTTACTTCTTTCGACGGAAGAACAGAGGATCATCCCATTTTTATTCAGAATGTCGATGATATTATACCAACACTTCAAACATATAATGACCAGTCCCAAGAAATGTGTATTAATTTGCTAAATTCTAAATTTATAGGTAGAGCTAGGCAAAGCATAGAAATTCATACCCAACGAAATGGACAGACATAAAAGCTATGCTAATAGAAAATTTCGGTGGCTTTAAAAATAGCAACCAATTATACGAAGAATTGAGAAATTCACAATATGGAGGTGATGTTATAAAATTTTACAACTATACCCAAAAAACCCTCTTCACTAAATTAGAAATATCTCCAAGAAAATAATACCTACATAGATATTCCTCGTAATAACGAGACGGCACTCAGTCTTTAAAGAAAGATTGTCAACACACACGAGGACAATCTTCTACGCCTGAAAATCAAATGCCATGGAGTTAGCACTTAACGAGTTGAATAACGCAGGATTTGTCATAATAACGATATAGGTAGTAGTATACAAAAACATAAGTACAATGATAAAAGAGTAAATAAGTATGGGAACAATAATAGTAATAATAATTTTAAAACCCATAACAACCCCTTCCGAAATAATAACAATAGGGAAAATAATAATTATCAACCAGAAAATTGAAGATTAAGAATTCCAAATTCACACATTCAGCTGCGAATTCAACGGAATACTAGGGAATTATATTTTAATCCCAAATAATTGTGCAATCAATTACCAAAAGAAAATATTAAAGTTGAACGGTAATAGCATACCTTTTTTTCTCAATTCAATCAATTATTTTAATAATATTTCACCTATTACCACAATAATTGATGATGGTTTTACAAATGAATTTAGGACTGAGATTTTGAACTCAGAATAAAAAACTAAATTAATAAAATTATTAAAAACTCACAAAAATTCTTTTTACCATAAATGTGATGAATTAAGTTTTGCCAATACTAAAGAAAGCCTATAAACGACTATGCGAAAATCATTCAACCTCTAACTTTATGCTTTAAAAAAGATAGCAAAATAAATATAGGAGATGAATGCTATAAAGAAGCGTTTTATAAATTAAAAACTTTAATGTCAGATGATCTTATAAATAGGCACCCCAATTTCGCAAAAGAATTTATACTAACAACTGATGCAAGCAATTTTGCTATAGGAGCAGTCTTTAGTCAAACACATGGTCCCATATCATTCGCCTCTAGAACCCTAAACAAACATGAGTGTAACTAAAGCACAATAGAAAAAGAACTCTTAGCAATAGGTTGGGACACCAAACATTGCAGACATTACCTATACGGTAGAAAATTTATTATAAAAACAGACCATAACCCTCTTGTATGGTTACAAAATTTAAAAGAACCAAATAGTTAACTACAAAGATGGAAAATAAAACTCGAAGAATACAATTTTGAAATACAATATATAAAGGGAAAAGAAAATAAATTACCTGATGCTCTTTTCCGTATAAAAATAAATGTGCTAGAGCAAGATGACCTAGCTACTCTACATAGTGCTGAATCAGATAGTTCACATCTTATTGCTATTAGTGAAAAACCGGTTAATTTATTTAATCAACAAATAATACTTGAAATCAACGAAAATGATCATGAAGAAATTTTGTACCCACATGTTGGAAAAAGAAGAATTATATTCACACGGAAAGTATTCATATAAAGACGAAGATTTTATCAACATTAAATTAGTAGATACTACAATGCTAAATTGCATATTCGTCAAAGAAAATTAAATATTTAAAAAAATCCAAGATATATGGAAAAAAGAAAATACATTAAGTAATAAAATATTATAAAGAAGCATGATTATATTAAAAGATATACAAGAGTTAGAAGCAAGAAAAACAATATTAAAAAATCATAAGAATCATAACCGTACTGGCATTAAAGCACTGTATTTAGAATTAAATCGAGAATATTATATACCAAACCTTAAGACTCTCATTAACAAAATAATAAACAATTGCTCAAGATGCATGGCAAAAGCAGAAAGAAATCCAATTAAACTACCATACGGAAAAACTGAAACTCCAAAGAATCCCAACGAGCACTACCATATCGATATATGGTTTTTTTTTTAATGAAAACGAGAAATACCTCTCATGTATAGACAAATTTTCAAACTCTGCGGCAGTAGAGCCGATCAAAACAAAAACATATGTAAACGTTATAAACGCTCTTAGAAAAATATTTTCCTATATGAAAAACCAAGTTAAATAACACTCGATAATGAAAATGCATTTGTGCCCGAAACACTCAAAAACTTTCTTCAAAATAATGAAATAAGCGTCCACCATTGCACAACAAATAGACACACCGGTAATTCCGATGTGGAAAGATTACATAGCAGTTTAAATGAAAATATGAGAATCTTACAGAAACTTCAGCAGTCCAATGAAGAAGATTTACCTATAAAACATGCTACTAAAGCAATTGAGTCATATAATAACGTAATTCACCTCACTACTGAAGAAAAACCAATTGATGTGCATTTTAATAAAATAGACAATAAAAAATAATATATGAAAGAATAGAAAAAAACAAAAATAAACATTCTAAACAAAATAAACATAGGGCGAAAAGATAAAAAGATAGATGAACATTTTATCAAAAATAACTCAACCCGAAGAAATAAAAAATAAAATCACACAAAAAAGTAAAATTATTAAATAAACTTAATAAAAAAATACACATTGGACATAGGTACTAAATATAAAAAGTTAAAAAATAGAATAGCTCGTAAAGATCAATTTCCCGTAAGAAAGAAATTTATTCAAATATCTTATTAAATACGGAAACTGTAAAATAAAAATTAATAATAAAGTGTATGAAAGGAAAAATTATAAACATGAAGCCATAATCCCTAATTAGATATTTATTATAAACAAATAGAAGATTTAACGTTTCAAGAACTACATTTTGAAAATATTTACAAGAAATTAAAGAACTTAAATATAATAATGTAACGTCAAGTTCCACATTATATTTTATCATTGTAACCATTTTAATTATTGTAATAATTTATGTTTGCCTAAAAATAAAAACTAGAAATAGGAAGATAGTAAATACTGTAAATCTTCCAACGGTTACTTTCCAACCATAAGAAGTCTTTAAGGGGGGAGGTGTTATATCAGACCACACTTGTGCGCCCCCAAAAACACTTGACTTCAAATTTAATTAACATCGACCATGTACACAATACATAAGCAATGATCCATAATGGCATTCCATATCGGATGATCATATCCGATATCATTAAACAAAAAATTGCATATCAGCACTTTTTGCCTTCAGCAGCTTGTATGTGAGTATCCAATTGATACCAAAAAAGTTTTTCATAAACAGGGGGGGGGGGTGGCGGTGGCGCGATAGTTGTGTGCTCGCCTGTCAACCTCGTAGTTGCAGGTTCGATTCTTGCCGTTGTCTACGTCTTCTTATAATGGAATAAAAACCAATTCTAGAAATTGTCATAAAATAAGTTGCTGCTTTGCTCATTACATGCTGTTTAGGCATAACACTAACAACATGTGATTGAGTAAACTAGCATACCCATAAAATATGACAACGAAATAAATAAAATAATGCGAATTATAAGGGACATAAATAAATAAGACACGGTAATTCTCTACGCATTAGTTCAGCCGCCATCCCTGGAGATAAATCTTAGACATCAACCAGCACTTGTCTCAGAACATCGCGCCACACATCTTTCCTATCTTTCTTTCTCTTCTTCCACCGGATGCCGCGCTGTGTTAAGAAAAAACATATAAAGGGTATTCATAATCCCTTGAGCGCGTGCAAAGTTATAAAAAAAAAAAAAAAGAGAGAATAATATGGATCATTGTATCAACAGCAGTCAAACTAAGCTTTGCTGCGTTAGCATTTAATTACTATAAAAAAAATTATAAAGAATCAATTTCACAATCTTATTATAAAGTCACACTATGAAACAAAGAGCAGAATATGATCTTAAATCATATTGCTGACTAGACAAAAATTTAGTATAAACGGGTTGCTTCAACCACTTATAAGTCAGTTAATCATTACGTGTCACTTCGTATAGCCGAAGATTTCTCCGCACCAGTGGTAAGGGATCTGAAGTTTGAATTACTGAAATAATAAAATATTCTTTTTAAAGAACTGAAAGTTTTTTTTAATCAGTTGTGTTCTCTAACGAGAACAGGAAAATAATTTTGTTGTTTTTAAATGAGAAATTTAATAAAATTTACTTATATAAGTTTACTGTCTGGGTGACCCCGTAGTATTTTACACTTTTAATTGCGAATAATTGTTACATTTGTTATAGTTTAGATTTATAATAATGTCAGGAACAAACGCCAAGTACGTTAAACAAAAAAAATATAGACAGAAATGCACGAGAAGTACTCTACATTTTTATCAGATGGCAAAGCTGCTTACCATAACAAAAGAAAAACATTGATTCAATTGGGGTGTTCACGATCCGGTGCAACGGTCTAGTATCATTGTAAAAATGCAAAAGTGCAACTTTTTTTGCACCACAACAACAACTTACACTGACTAAGATTTTACAACACTTTTGCACTTTTTCTATGCACTAACCCTATCGAAACAGAAAAATATAATGGTGTAAAATTTGCCTGGTGTCATGACAGTTTGGCAGTAGTTATTTTCTGTCATAAATGTTTGTGGTCAAACTGATTTTGCATTGAATACATTCAGATGTCGGTACGATAGCCTATCTAAGATATATTAGTATCCACTTAAGTACATGAAGAGCCAACAACGGATAGGTTAAATTTGTATGGATTTTGCACATGTTTTTGACATTTCTCATGGGATACAAAAATATACTACAGTTTTTCGCATAGTTTTTTCTGTAGCTGCTGTTTTGTCATCAGTTGTGATCGTAGGAGCACTCCGGATAGCTATAGTTCGGTTTTTGAATGAGCCCATTTCTACTCCAGAGTTGCAATATAATAGAAAGGGTGACTTCAAGATTTACAGACAAAAATTAAATTTCACAATTTTACTCCTTCTTGATGCATCGGATCGTGAATATCCCTCATTTCTAAAATATTTGTTTTAGATAAAAATCTTCCGTTAATTTACTTTTCATTTTCTGCTTGAATATATGGCCGAGTCTATAGAAAAGCCAATTTATAACAGTTTTATAACAGTTGTTCGCCATTAAAATTCTGAAATATTATATAAGCCGGTTGGGCGGTCGCGTGATCAAACAACTCATAAAGTTGAATACCCTTTTCTGATTCTGTGGAGCCGCATACTTTTACAAACAGAACTGTTATAAATTTGGCATACATGGAGTTACTTCCTTAATATAAATTAAAGTTTTATTTGTTTTTTTTTTGAGTTTTTTTTTAAAGTTTATTTCATTTTACAATCCGGCAGTGATTTTGCCTCCGATAAAAGAATGAAAAACATTACATAAAATGTAACAGTTATACTAATTTTGCACTATCCTAAGCCAAGTTATTTACACAGATATACAGGTGGTCGGATTGCATTATATTTCCTATCGTAGCGCCAAATGCTGACGCCTGCATTCCTGCTTCTCGTATTCGGTTCGTGATATTTTGTTGTTTTCAGCTTCAGTGTCGTTAACGTATACATTGTACATATATAGATACGAGGATAAAATTATGAATTTATGAATTTAATTGAAATTTAAAAGTTATTTAAATAAAAATAAAATAATTTCGTTTTGTCAGTATGACAATAATTATAGTAATATATTTTATTCCAAAATCAGTTTCCTAAGTACCTAAAGGTTTTAAATATGTTTTTTTTTTTCAGAGGAATCCCATTCTCCGATCAATTACAAATAATTCGAAACACAGATATTCTTATTGGAATGCATGGTGCTGGATTAACACATCTGCTCTTTCTTCCAAATTGGGCTACAATTTTTGAGCTGTACAACTGCGACGATCCAAATTGTTATAAAGATTTAGCACGTTTGCGTGGTGTAAACTATATTACGTGGAAAGATCAATCGAAATTTCAAACTAAAGGTGAAGGAAATTACCAGAGGAGTGGAGCACATGCTAAATTTGTCAATTACGAATTTGATCCAGAAGAATTTGCAAGGCTGGTTGCAAACGCAGCCGATCTCGTTCGCAGTCATAATGAATCGCATATATATTCACAAAATAGTAAAAAGCATGATGAATTATAACTGCAACTGGATGGTCACATAGAAGAAATTGTACTTAAACCCATAATTTACTTAATAATTTAATGGGTTGTGATTGGAAGTCCGAAAATACTTGAACAATACTCAGAAAATGCATGTACTAATGATTTTCTTAGCACTAGTCAACAAATAATATGCTTATTTTATTAAATAAAACTAGACATACACATTATACATACATATATTTTTTTTAATCATTAGTTTATCTTTTTGTAATATAGACAAATACTAACCGATTTATTAAATACATACAATACTAAACTTTTTCCTTCACGCCTTTTTAATGGAAAGGTTTGAATTGGAACCCGTTAAATACATTTTATTTACAATAAAAAGATGTTTTATAAGTTATCAATTTTAAGTCATATTATTCAATCTTAAAATATTTGTTGGTGTGTATCTGTGTACAAAATAAGCTAGATTTGTGTTATATTGCTTTTTATGATAAAATGAAAATGTAATTTGGTTTGTGTGATTGAAGTGTTTTTAATAAAGAAATCAGTCATCTTATGCACGGAAAAGCATTCACGCTTTCAGAATTGAGCCCCAGAGTATAAGGAAATTATAGGAGATAGAGTAGATGCACGACTACGGGGCTTATTCTCTTTCACCCTACAAGCTAAATTGAGAGGATTTCCTCCGTTTCGATAAACACGTGTTAGTTGCAAGTGCATTTTAAATGGGGCACTGGCTTATCGAAATGGAGGAGTGCTCATTTACACAATTAGTGGGTATGGCGAGCTCATTTATTTTCAAAATGGAATTCCGTTAAACTAAAAAATTGAAAAATTAATTGCTTTTTAGTTAAATTTTATTTTTAAATGCCTATCATAATATAACTCATATATAAATCAAAGGGCGTATTAATAAAAGCTTTTCGTTGATTATAGCTTATAAATTCAGTAATCTTTATTAATTTTATGTTGAAAATGGAATGCTGCTACATGGAAATACAATAGTTATACGAATATTAATTCCGCTGGCATCAATAGTGGAGTTTCATTAGATGCTGATCCAAATACAGAATCCCGGTGTGAAACCATTCAAATCAGCGTTTGCTACGCTTAAAGGCAAGACAGATATGGTACGTTAAATAAAAAAAAACCTAATTTGAATACTTTTTGAGTATTTGCTTCTCTTTTAGTATTGTAGGACAAACAGCGCCCAGCACCATTTATTTAAAATACAAAATCATGTCGAACAACAAGAAATACCCGAAATGGACGATGAACCCCAACAGCAGTCATTACTGCCGGATTATAAAATTAAATACTTTGGGATCAATATTTTAAAGTATCATTTGTTATATAATATAAATTTTGGATTTCGAAATTGAAAAACGAGTTTTTTTTAAAACAGAAAAATTATTGCTTAATTAATTCTTATTAAGAACTAACTTACAATGTTTAGAATACCCTTACTTATAGTGATATGAATATACGCAGTACATCTTTTTCTTTATTTGGCTTAGTACCCTTATTTATAATGACACAAATGTAAGTAATACATTTTGTTTAAAATTCAATATTCGGAATACAATTTTTTATTTTTCAATATATATCTACAATATGACTCGTTAAAGCCTGAGTTATTTAAAAACTAACTTATAGCTAGAACCATCAACGCCCTGGATATCTTGCAGCTTGTTCAAGATATCGCATTTCATGTTTGTTGTCGCGTCGGTCGGTCGCCGACACTAGTCTGCTTCGTTTATAGAAGTATGTGTGTCAGCATGGCTCGGTCGTTGACGCCGACGACTATGTGGTTTTGCGGACGTTAGCCGATTTTAACTTCTCCCTCACTTAGATGAAGGCTGTCCTCTGGCTTCTTGAGAATCTTAATGACTTGTTGAAGGTGTGAAAATTGTAATATTAATCTTGACAATTACTGTACAACTATCAATTGTGCCAACTGCATAATATATAATTCTTGTAACTTGACTTTAACTTTGTGTTAATAAATCTCTTCCCCTTTTTGTTCGAACCATCACCAAGTAAAGATCGTCTCTTTTTTTGATATCCGGCTTAACAGGTTATGGGCCCAGGACTACTAGTCAAAACAAAAAAAGTAATCCATTTTAATCTCGGTAATCTTAAATTTAATTTGGCAAAGAAAATTTGTTTTCGGTCTTGCATTTAATATTACAATTAAATAAATAAATTTTTTTAAGATTGGGATTTGGTTGTTTAGTAAGATTTAGGTGCAACGAATTATTAACCTTTAATTCGACATGGATGGTGATTTATTGAAGATCGATAAATTTGTCTCAAATGAGCAATGGAGCACCTGGAAATTTCAGGTTAAAATTTTGCTAAACGCTAGCAATCTTCTTGAGGTTGTGACTGGCGAAGAGGATGCACCGGTTCAAACAGCCAAGGTAAAAGCAGAGGAATTTGACAAAGAATTTCAGTCTTGGGTTTCAAAGGACAGAAAAGCGCAAAAGATCATAGCTACAACTGTAGGACGTCAACCACTTGTCCATATTGTGAGCTGCACGACTTCTAAAGATATGTGGACTAAACTAACTGCCCTTTATGAACAAAAATCGGAATCAAGTATTTATATGCTACACCAAAAGTTTTATTCACTCGGAAGAGGTTCGGACGATGACATAGCAGCGCGCATTTCAAGGTTGGAATCAATTGTGCAACAACTCAAAGAAGCAGGGGAAGTTATATCACCAAATATGGTCATGACGAAAATATTGATGACATTACCACCAAGCTTAAATCATTTTTTCAGTGCTTGGGAGTCGACAGCCTCTCACGAGAAAACTTTGGAGAATCTAACATCGAGACTGATAATGGAAGAAACTCGTTTGCAATCATCCAACAAGTCTTGTACATCATCATCGAGCTTGACTAATACACAAGATCAGAGTGCCTTAGCAGCCCATCGATACAGGATGGGTGATGATAGACGAAAGTCAAAAAATTCCAACCAAAAGGGCAAATGCTTTGTGTGCAAAGAAAATGGTCATTGGAAACGGGATTGTCCAAAAAAAAAAAAAATCCAACAGTTAATCATGCCGAAACAAAAGACTGATGCTTTTGTTGTAAACTCTTTCGGACTCGGCAACAATACGGTAACAATTGACGACTGGATACTTGATTCAGGTGCAAGTGATCATATGACTTTTCGACACGAGTGGTTTCAAACTACTACTAAGTGCTTGACGAGGCAATGCCTGTGGTTATCGGGAACGGTGAAAAAATATTTGCACTTGGTGTCGGCACTGTCCGTGTTTTAGCATTCGATCAAAAGAAATGGTTGCGAAAGTGTCTCGAAAATGTTTATTTTGTTCCAAAATTAAAAATGAATTTATTCTCTTCGGGAACTGTAATGGAAAAAGGTTTTAAAATGGTGTCGGGTGAAGAAAAATGTATTATTTTAAAAAAGGATCGCACTGTGGCCGTGGGAATGCGCTCTCGAAGACTCTATAAGATGATGTTTCGCGTGCTGCTGAATGACTATGATGGTGCTGGAGGTGATCATGGTGGACCTTGCGGAGGTAATGAAGGTGTGGATGGTGAGATCGGGGTAGCAAATGTGGTAAAGAAAGGTGAGATGCTAGAACTGTGGCATCAAAGCCTTGGCCATTTGTGTGCAAATCAAGTTAGATATGTGCTTAAAGAACGGGGCATTGAGTTTGTAGATAACAAGGATTTTTTTTGTGACCATTGCATCTACGGGAAACAATCGAGGTTACCCTTTAAAAGCAGTGAATCTAGGGCTACATCGGCAGGTGAACTGTTTCATACGGACTTATGTGGTCCGATGCAGATGGCATCGATAGGCGGCTCCAGATATTTTGTTCTGTTCAAGGATGATTACTCCCATTATAGATATGTATATTTCATTAAAGAGAAAAGTGAATTTCCCTCTATTCTTCAGATTTTCTTGGATTCAGTGAAGCTCGACGCAAATCGAAACGTAGTCACTCTTCGTTCAGACAACGGACTACAATTCAAGAACAGTGATGTCGCCAGGATCTTGAGGCATAACAAAATAAGACACCAAACCATTGTTCCATACAATCCCAAACAAAATGGGCGTGCCGAACGGGACATGCGATTTATCGTTGAAAGTTTCAATCAAGCTATGGGCTGATGCAGTGAATACTGCAGTGTTTCTTATAAACAGATATGGTCCAAGTCCTAAAAAGGACAAAAATCCTCATCAGCTGTGGTTTGAAAAAGATTCTTCTATTGAAAACCTTAAGGTATTTGCTACTGAAGTATTTATTCATGTTCCTAAAGAAAAGCGACAAAAATGGGACAGGAAGTCGCAACATGGGTATTTTGTTGGGTATCCTAACAATCAAAAGGGTTATCGTGTTTGGGTGCCCGAAACTAATAAAATCAATATATCTCGTAATATTGTTTTCAAAAATGAATCTAATATTTCTGTAATTCCAGATCATAAGAATGACACTACAATCAAGTATGAAGAATTAGATCTCGAATCGTCAAAAGAGAATGACAAGTCTAACAGCCTAAAACAAGACGAGCAGAAATTCGCCCAAAATGATATGCCCCTTTCCAGTGATGCTTTGAATTATCGAGAAAAGCTTCGAAGCTTTAAGCCACAACACTCTGAATTGGATCAGTTTCGGAACAGTGCAGAAGACAACATAAATACCGCAGGTTTGAGTAGATCCGAAAATTATCGAGGGAGACTTCGTAGCCACACACAACAACAAGATTGTACAACTAATTACGCTCTAACAATAATGTTAGAAGGGTATGCGTTAGTAAATGAATGTTCGGAGCCCAAGGATTATGACGAAGCGATTAAATCAGCTGATGCAAATAGGTGGATAGAGGCGATGAACGAGGAGATGCACTTCATCTGAATAAAACGTGGGATCTTGTTTTTCTTCCTGACAAGAGAAAAGTGATTGACAATAAATGTGTGTTTAAGGTAAAATTGTCAAAGGATGCCAAGATTGATCGGTATAAGGCTCGCCTTGTGGTACGTGGATTTACTCAGAAGGAAGGTATAGATTACACGGAGACATTCAGCCCAGTTGTCAGGTTCGCATCCATCAGAGCCATCCTTGCTATTTCTGTTGTTGAGAACCTCGTTCTGTAGCAGTTTGACGTCAAGACAGCGTTTCTTTATGGTCAACTGGATGAGGAAATATATATGTCGCAGCCTGAAGGGTATGATGACTACAGCGGACGTGTGTGTAAATTGAATAAAAGTCTTTATGGACTGAAACAAGGTTCCAGGTGTTGGAACCTACAATTCACTAACTTGTTGGAACGGTTCAATTTTCGCCCTTGTTCAGCCGACTCGACTCGTGTGTTTTGTGTTTCTGTTCATCAGTCAGGCAAAGAGAAGACTTTGATGGCGTTATATATTGACGACGGACTAATTGCTGCGAGTGATGAAAGACTAGTGGTCCGGCTTATCGAGTACCTAAAAACCTTTTTCGAGGTAAAAGTGTCTGATGCGGAATTTTATCTGGGACTTCAAATCGAGCGCAGGATGGATGGTTCAATTCATCTTAACCAAACCAGTTATTCTGAAAGCTTGTTGCAGAAGTTTAATATGTCAGAATGTCATCCTGTGTGCTCTCCTGCAGAAACATCTAAGCTTGCATATTCGTACATTCCTGTCAGCAATTTCCTTTCCGAGAAGCTGTAGGGAGTCTTATGTACTTGGCAGTAGCAACAAGGCCAGATATCTCCTATGCCATTGGAGTTGTTTCATGACATTTGGATAAACCGTCTGCGGAACATATTAATGCTGTAAAACGTATACTAAAATATATAAAAGGGACTACAACATACGGTATACTATTTAAAAATAACTGTAAAATTAATCTTGATTCTTATAGCGATGCTGATTACGCCGGAGATATTCAAACTCGGCGATCTACAAGTGGTTTCGTTTTTTTGATGAATGAAACACCCATTAGCTGGGCTTCGCAGAGGCAAAAAAGTGTCAGTCTGTCGACAACGGAGGCCGAATACGTAGCTGCTTCTGAGGCAGTAAAGGAATTGGTTTGGATAAAATCAATGCTCCAAGATCTCCTTTCTGGAAAAGAACTTAAAGCGGTCCTTTTTATGGACAACCAAAGTGCCCTAAAAATGGTGAAGAATCCTCAATTTCATAAAAGGACCAAGCATGTGGACATCCGGTTCCACTTCATCAGACAGAAGTTTAAAGAAGGCCTATTCGATTTGGTTTGTGTGCCAACGCAAGACCAGATTGCAGATGTACTTACGAAACCGTTGAGTAGATTAAAATTTGAATACTTTTGCCAAAAATAAAATATTATACCTAAATGAATTTAAAGTAACTTAAAGTAACAACATTTTTGAAATATTGAATTAGTAATTAACTGAAATATTTTTGAATACAAATTTTGCATCTACCCTGGATTAGCATTAAGAGGGAGTGTGAATATTGTAATATTAATCTTGACAATTACTGTACAACTATCAATTGTGCCAACTGCATAATGTATAATTCTTGTAACTTGACTTTAACTTTGTGTTAATAAATCTCTTCCCTTTTTTGTTGGAGCCATCACCAAGTAAAGATCGTCTCTTTTTTGATATCCGGCTTAACAGAAGGTTGATTTTTGACGCTGCTTCTTCTGACATTGCTTTAGTTTAACGCTATTATAACAGACTGTAACGAGTGAAAGTGTCGCGCAGCAAGCTATAATTGGATGGGTCGTCAATTTTGACTCTATATCACCAAAATAACGTAAATTGTCCATGTTCATTTTATGAAGGAATGATAGATAGATAGATAGATAGATAGATAGATATATAATTTTATTTCATTTAAAGGTTTAACAAAAACATTTTATATACTGGTATAAAAATTAATTATGACAATAATATAAAGTTGCCCGTCAGGTTTTAAATTTGACGATAAGCAAATTAGTGATTTGAACAAAAAATTATTATGAAAATTCATTTAATATAAGAAAGCGATACTTCAGTGACGCTTTTAAAAATTTATAGAGATTAAAGTAGCAGCTGCCATTGAAAACGTTTAAAAATTGTGTGCGTGAAAGTACGTCATTTCCAAGAAGTATCCTTCTATATATTTTGAAGATTGGGCAGATTCCAACGAAGTGATAAATATTTTCAGAGGCGTCTAAATTGCAAAGTGTGCATAAACCATTTGTATCTCTTTGGAAGGATCTTCCATTTAGACTAAAAAGTCTACAGCGAGTTTTTAGGATAAGGGAAATCATATCTCGAGGGTTTGAGTCATGGAAGTTGTTTGGTACTTCAGAGTAAAGCAGATTACAGTAATCATCATGGAATTGGGACTGATTGGCGTTGCTGATAAAACTATTCCAATGTTTTTCCTTCAGCTTAGACAAGAGGATCTTATGCAGTTCCTGCCATTCGTTTAAATTTGTAGTGAAAAAAGTCCATTGACGTGAAATTGAAAAGATCCAGCCATTCCTTTTCCCAGAATATCTTCTTACTAATTATAGCTTCTGACAAGATTCTTGGTAGCCTGCCGTTTGGAAAATGCAGTGTTTTCCATATAAAAGAAAAATGCAAGTCTAAGGTCGTTAAAAAAGCTTTAGCAAGTCCAGTTTCAATATGTAAGGCATAGTTTGGTGTTGTTTCTGGTAGGAGAAAATATCTTTTAATGAAAAATCGTTGCAACTTTTCAACTGTGTGTGTTCTCTAAATCCCCAAACTTGAGCACAGTACAACATTATATATCTCGTTGCAGCATCGTGAATTTTAAATTTTGTTGAGTGTTGAACTGATTTATTTTGAAGCAGCTTGGACTATGTAGCGTTTATGGAATTTTTTGAGGATGCAAGTCAGTATAATTTAAAGCTGTCAATAAGTTCTTGTAGCTTGGAAGGATTATCGGAAAGCAATCCAATGTCGTCGGCATATAATATGCCATTAATTCCGAGACCATTAATAGTTAACCCAAAGGGTAGATTAATATGCAGATCATTTAAATACAGAACGAAAAGCAGTGCACTCAAGACACAACCTTGTTTGACTCCTTTTTCGATGCAGAAGAAATGTGACAAGCCTTGTCCATGACAAACCGCAGCAGACGTATTCATGTAAAGTGCTTTGATAATAGTAATCATTTTCGTAGAGATTTCTAAAGCAGAAAGCTTATAAAATAACGCATTTCTGTAAATATTATCAAAACCAGCTTTAAGATCAACAAAAAACGCATATAGTTTCTGTTTTTGATTGAGTTGAAGTTATTATATTATATTATAGGTTATAAACTTGATCAACAGTAGAATAGTTAGATCTATTATTATTATTATTATTATTATTATGAATTCTTTATTTAACCAAAACTTTAAATATACCTATTCTAAAATAATTTTAAGAACATTAGCATGGCAAAAAATATTTGCCGTCTGCCTGAAATTGACATTTATTGAGAATAAAAAAAAAATAAAAAAGAAAGTTTAAGATTATATTAAGCTTAAAGTAAATATAAATAAATAATACAAGGATAGATAAATATACATACATAAATTTAAAATTTTGAATTTACTCTAAAGAACTGTTTCGGTAATCTAAGGCATGATCAATAAAACTGATAAAGACCTTCCAACCGCACTCCGTTTAAAATTTGTTTCGCTTCGTCGTTATTTAAAAAGCTCTTTGAGAAATAAAGTCTTCGAAGTTCTTGCAGAATAGGACAAACGGCTAAAAAATGGTTGACATCTTCGATTTCATTTCGATTGCAAAGGTTACACCTAGGATTATCATTTCTGTGAGGTTTATAATTCAAATTTAGCATCTCAGTCCTTGCCTTAAACAAAGTACTTATTTGATTTGCAGAGAATTTACTATTAAAGTAATTGTTTACAACCAGAGTGTAATTAAGTTGCTTATAGACCAATCTGCTTGGAGAGGTTTGAGCCCTATTCAAAAACTTGAGTTACAACGAATCATCGACAATTGCAATACAATCATAAAACCTACCTTTCCAACTAGCAAGGGAAGTTGCACTAAGGTTTATATTAAATCCGTGTGCATTTGCTATCTCCTGCCATTCTTTGAATGGAGACAAATTCCTTCGGAATGCAAAATCCATCATTTGCTTATGAAGATTTTCACTTGACCTTTGCATTACCTTTATTATATAGTCGGCATTATATTTAAGATTTTTATGATAGATTTGATGGATACCTGATTCCACATGTATGGCATAATTTGGTGTAGCATTTGGAAGTTTAAAAATTCGTTTAAAAAAGAAGCGTTGCACGATCTCAAACTCATCGAGATCTTGGTAACCAAAAACTTGACTGGCATAGCATAAGCATGAGTTTATAGTGGCTTCAAAGACTCTAAATTTAGCTGAGGTGCCTATGTATTTGTTGCAGAAGATTTTGTTCCATCTAAGATTTTTGCCGACAAGCATTTATCTTTAACATGAGGACGGAAATCTAGATTGCTACGAAAAAGAACACCTAAATATTTAAATTGGTTAACCACCTCTATAGGTTCACGCTCCAGAAACCATGCTTCTCGCGGGCTTCTCCTTCGACGGGTACTTTCAAAGATCAAAATTTTCTACTTCGCGGTGTTTATATTCAGGTCCCATTTCTCACAAAAGCTTTTGAGTCTATTAATTTGTAATGTGATAGGGTTGTCCGACAAAACGACAAGGTCGTCCGCATAAAGTAGAACCTTAATAAGAAGATTCCCAAATCAAACACCCCCAGGCAAATTACGCGAGACATCATCAATGAAAATGGCGAACATAATCGGGCTTAAGGGACAACCTTGGGGCACACCGCTATTGGTACTAAAGAAGCTGGACATTGCACTCCCATTTGCCACAGCGGTGCATGTATTGGTGATGAGAAGTTTATAGAGTCTTAAAAATTTCGTCGATATACCTAAGGTTGATAATTTATACAGTAGTGAATTCCGGTTGATATTATCAAATGCTGACCTAAAATCAATAAAAACGACATAAAGTTTTTGTTTGTTATCGATGAATCGTTTTGCTATATTGAAGAGTGCGAAGATCTGCTCCATAGTTGAAAGACCAGAGCGAAAACCAGCTTGGAAAGAGCTTAGCAATTTGTTCTATTCTACCCACCTCATAAGCCTACAATAAAGAATTTAGATAAATATTTTTCTAACACAAGGTAGAATCGAAATGCCCCTTTAGTTTGCAGGTGAGCTTGGGTCTCCTTTTTTAAAAATTGGACAGATTTTTGACATCAAAAATACCTGAGGTATTTCTTCTTTTTCAAGAAGCTTATTAAAAAAATCAAGAAGAAGATTTAGGAACGCCGGAGAGGGGTTTTTATAAAATTCGGCTAGAATTCCATCTAGCCCGGCTGCCTTGTTGTTTTTCATATTTTTAAGAATTGCTTGCAATTCATTTATTGTAATAAGCTCATCTAGGTCTGAAACAGCAATTGAGGGTAAAGCATATTGAAAAATTTGTGAATTTGTTGGAGGGTTTAGAAGTTCCATGAAATGGTTTGCTAGTGACTCTATATTTATTGTCGTTGCTGGAGAATTCTTAACCCCACTTAAACATCTTAGACCAACACGATTTTGAATCTTTACATTTTGATAAAGCTACTGCTATGTCGTCCATGAAAGTTTTTTGTTTATTTTTGCATAGACTCTTATACTTTTTGTTTGCATCTAGGTAGAGCGATTTAAAGAAATTGGACTTGGTTTTCCTATAAATGTTAAGCATTGCAAAAGATTTATTCCTGAGTTTAATGCATTCCCAGTCATACCACTCAACAGCAAAATTTTGTTTGCCATTGAGTGGCATGGCTGAACGCTTTATGACGTCTATTATTTCACCAGCCGACTGCTCGTAGGACCATGATACATGGCTCGCTAGATTATTTACTTGAGCATCGAGTCTACGCTTGTACACAGCTACCTGACTATTGACCCATTTATATTTTCGAACTGATTGGGTCAGCATAGAATCGAAGTTTTGAAATTTTATGGATACCACTATTGGGAGGTGACCTGAATAGATTGCGGGTTGTACCTCAAAATCCTCTATAAAAGTAAGCCAATCGCCTCTAGCTAAGCAGTAATAAATTACAGAACAACCCTGACCAGAAATAAATGTTAGTTCACCTCTGCTATCACTTTTTGTAATTCCATTCAAAATCATTAAACCGAAGTCCTCAGCCAGTTCCATTAAACGCCTGCCATAACTATTAACAGTTACGTCCAGAGACCTTCTGAAACTAACAAACGCGTGTGAGGTATTGTTCATCGAAGAAGCTAAAATTTTTACATTGAAAATTACTTGGCAGACGGCAACACTATCCTACAATTGATGACGATGTTGACTGGATCCTGGTTGTTGATGTTGACTGTTGGGTGGCACTGATATCGTATAGGAGTCTTTATTGTTGTTGTAGCTGTCAAAAAATCGTAGTCCACTATCTCCAAATGTGTTTTTGACAAAAGAATATTCCTCCGCATTGTTTACAATCAATCTGCGTGCAAAATTGTAGGAAAATGCATAGTTAATAATGTGAATTTTTACTCCTTTTATCAAAATTTTCGCGCTTGGTGTTATGGCGAGTAGATTGTTTTTGATTCCGTAGAGTGATTTCCTTTTTTGGCGTGAGATGAAAGACTGTTCACGATGAATCGTAATACCAGAGTTTTTGAGTTTTGGCGTTGCGTTAATAACTTTATTTGCAGTGTCTCCCGGGTGAAATTTTAGAACCACAGTGGATTTGTTCGTATTGTTGTTTGTGAACTCTTGTGTGCTTTTTATCGGTAAATCTGCACTATCTTGGAGATGAAGAAGACCCATACAAGTTTGTTTTGCATACTCAACTTTATTGGTCTTCCCTTCTGCCGGAAAGTGCATCACAACAGAATTTTCGTAGTTTTTAAGTGATATAATATCTAGTTGACGTTCTAACAGTTGACAATAGTTTTCCATTGCAGTTACTCGTTGCATAAGATGTTCGTTTTGTGCTTTGAGTGACTGCATTTGTGATGCAATTGCTTGAATATCATCCTTTTTAGCAATGTCTTCAAATTATGGGATAACGCATTCGTTAATGCAATCGAACAGCATACCCTTTAGTTTATCAATGGACATATTTCCAACTGCCATATTATTATTTTTTCCAGTGTACACCTTTTTTGAGTTGATTGAAATTTCTGGTGAGTTTTCTTCTCTACCTCGCTTAAGCGGCATATGCAATTTTGTTAACGGTGCACTGTTGATTATGTCGCCGAGAAAAGTTAAGAATTTTGTGTCTTAAATGTGGAGTTCAAACAACAAAGACGTGCACTTCCCGCAAAACAGATTCACTCAACGATTTTAAAAGTTTTTATAATAAATTGAACAATTTTAAAAGTATAAATCAGTTAGAAAAGAGGACCGCACACAGAATCTGACTTTCTCAGTTAATGACAGATGTCAAGGTTAGATCTATAAGCAGCCTGAAATTCATTTATCATTTTGTTTTCTTCTAATCAAGTCTTTAGTCTACTTAGAAGAACAGTGGTAAATAGCTTATAAGGCGTGTCAAGGAAGGACAGTCCTCTATTATTAGATACCAAGTTTACATTTTAAATGAGCCTGGAACAGTTGCAGTTTCAAATATTTTAACAAATAGTTTATGAATTTCAGTGACTAGAGATGGAATTCCATCCATACCTGGGGCTTAATGATCTTTTAACGAGGATAATGCAGAATAAACTTCTTCAATCTCTATTGTGCGGTCCAATTGAGGTGTTAGTACTTGAGGTGAACAGGAACTGATAGCAACATGGTTTGGCAATAGCGACAGCAACTTTTGAAAATATATTATGAATTCAGTAGCTTATAAGAATGTTGGCATGTTGAAACTGACGCCTCGTATCTTTCTGGCAATCTTCCACCACTCTCGGGCTGAATTAACATTTTTTAAACTACGAGTATTTACTAAATTCCTGTATGTTTTGTTAGCAGCATTATAATTATTTCTACAGGTTTTAAGATTGGGTTTTCTAAAGGCTTTGAGGTGTTTAAACGCACTTTTCCTAGCTGAGTGGCAAGCTAAATCAAACCAAGGCTTCTTGGGCTCGAACTTGATTTTTTGGGTGGCAGGTGCACCGTTTGCTTCATATATGCAGCATTTGATACCATTTCAATGCTCTTCAATGCAATTAGTGTTTGCAAGTTTTGACGGTACAAGTAACTCAAGATTTGTTTGATAGGAAGTGATTACCCCGTCTCCAAGGTTTGAAAATTTTAGTGTGTAGATAGGTTCGATGTCTTTTTTGTAGCAAAAAACACAGCCCCCACTAGCTCTCCCGAAATTGTTTATTTTAGCTGCAGAGATCCATCTAAGTTTGAAACCAGCAAAGAATTTTTCGAAGTTCTTTAAGTTTTCAGCAAGTACAAATGTTGCAAATAAAAAAAAGATTTCAAAATTAAAAATATATTTAAAAAAGTTACATAACAATGATTTATTAATAAGACCAGCAATATTGTAAAAAAGAACCTGACAGGCAGAGGGTTGCTAATTATTTTTAATCTGATAATTATTTGGTAACTTCAAATTGACAGTAAATGCATTTGAGTTGTTTTTTTTTGCAAAATTTTAACAAAAAATTCCTTATGAGTTTTATTAAACGCTGAGATTTCACCCTCTTTATTGCATTTATATCGACGACCATCAACGAAAAGGGCCCATCGTTTAATTTCAAGCCGTAGACTAGGGTCAGTTCCATGCAGGCACCTCTTCAATTTCCGAAGATTATAACTTTCAGCACGTTCCTTCTGCGTAAGGTCTTTATTTATGGAAATGGATGTATTTTTAACTTAGAAGATGATGATAATACAGTCTTTACATCATTCAGGTTGGAAAGCTCAAAAATGTACGATGAATTTGGTTGATTAGCGAGACCGATTTTTTAAACGTTATTCATGGTTGCAAATACTTGAAGGGTTGAGTTACAATTTTGTTGAAACTTCAGTTTTGCATCATCTTCACTTTTTGCACTCAATCCTCTAACGATGACATTTAGCCTCTTTGAGTACTTTTCTGCTTCTTCGATTCTTTTCGCAAGTATTATTTCACTCCCTTTCAGCTATAATATCTCTTGTTTTAGTTGCTTGTTCTACTCTTCGAGTGCAGTAACTTGTTCAATAAAACAGCTTATGTCTTCCTTTGTTGCGATATCTTTCAATTTAATGTCTAAGAGCGCATCCATTTTCGATATGATTGCATCCATTAAAGTGACATCCGCCATGACAGTATCAAAACAGTTCTCTTTCACCGAAAATACTTCAAAGTCTGGGGATGTCTCTCATCTTTTTGTATTATTTGAATTTGCATTCATGAGGTGAAATAGATTCCGGTTGTTGTATTGGCTAAATGGGTGCGATACAGGCTACGAGCTTTTGTCGATGTTTATTTTTGGCTGAATTACAGAATTGTGGACCTTATTTTATAAGCTTTTGAATATTGTTGACCAGGCGTAGACAAGAAAGGCAGAAGGAGAAGGATATATAGGTGGAAGTATTTGTAGATTTTAGGCTATTTCTCTTGCGGTGAATTTTGTAATGTATTTGTATAAGTTCTACTTAAAAAACTGTGGTCTACTCACACAATTATTCACGCTGCATACGCTGAAGAGAATGTGAAAGCACTCAAAGCTAAATTTCGCTATCATTTTTTAAAATTATTTTTTTGTTCTGAGACCAACAATTTATGTAGATTTATATTTGTATTTTGAACACCAAAGCTTAGGCTATCAAAAGAAATCACAATATAAGCAGGCTGCTACATTCAGTCACTCGTTCACCGCCACAAATGTCTCAATTTATTACTTTTGTTAAATTAAAAGACGAATTTTCAGGAGCAAGTCCAAAGCACAGGCACTCACTTGAACAGAATTTCACAAGGAATGGTAGGCTCAATATCTCTGTATGACCAGTGATATTGAGAATCAAAGATGGTGCACTGCCGAGACGCTATTTCTGAATGTTATTTCAATTGATAAATTTGGACACATTGATCCACACATCATCATCAAAAGTGAGCAAATACGTCCCGTTAATGTTCGTCTCAAAATCATTCGCCTCCCTTATTCTGGCATTTCTGCCGTTTAATATAATTATGCCATCATCAATAACTAACACGGATTCCCGATGGTCTGGTTGTGTGTTGCAATGAGCAATTCCTCCAGAGTGTGATTGTTGAGCGCACGTCTTGTTCGCTAATTCCTTGCAAAATATTAACGTTGTTGCTACGTTGCAGTCCTCAACAGCCAACACTTGTCTTCCACATTCCGCTAACACATCATCTCCATTGAGAAATAAAATATTGCCGTTATGAGCAACATGGTAGATTATAACTTTCTTACAAACCTAGGTCTAGGATAATCAATTATGAAATGTAAAATATAATCATTTTGCAGAACCTTTACATTTGACACTTCCATAAGTTCTGCAACACTCACATTACAAAATTGTTCATTTATTATGTCTTTAAAGTCATCATCATCAAAAATTACTGAGTTTACGACCTTGAGCTTTGCAAGTGTTATAGAGAACATTAGATTTTGAATCTCCGAAATAAGCATTCTATTTCTTGCTAATAAGATTTCATAAACATGGCCATTGTCATATTATTTACGGTGTTCGCTTGGAGTTCTTTCTCGTTTAATTCTATTTTATTTAATTTTTTTGATTTATTGGCGCTTATTTTGCCGGTCTCACCCTTTCACAAATTAGTAAGTGGTCCAGCTATTGATGCGATATCTTTTATAAAGCATCTAGATTAGATTAGATTAGATTAGAATAAGATTTTATTAGATACAATAATTTATAAGAATTTACATAAGGTTTACAAATCTTTTATGACATGGCAAAAGCCGTCTGTCAGATTGACAATATAATTGTAATTTAACAAAATAGTTACTCAAGTTACCTATAATTATTATAATTAAAATGCTTCTCTTAAAATTTGGTTACGATATCGTAATGCGGATTTTACAAATTTGAAAAGAGCCGACCAATCATTTCCATTCAAAAGATAAATAACTTCTTCCGTTGTGAAAATTGGTTTTCCTAGGTATAGTTTTCGTATTTCATTAAGTAATGGACATATTCCTATAAAATGCATTATATCTTCACGCGTATTCAGATTACACATACTACATTGGATTGGGAGATCTGGGCGGTGGGGTATAAAATTTAACGGCAGTAACTCTCCTCGTGTCTTAAAAATGGTAGATATTTTATTAACACTCTCGTTATTTCCGAAATAACTTATCTTGCTGAGATCGTGCTCGAGCTTGGGATAATATACTCTGTATATTGAAGATTGTGCTTCTTCGATAAATGATTTGTGCATACTTTCATCCAGAACCCGAAGAATATTGTATAACTCTCAAGCCAAGATATTTGTAGTTGTCTACTATTTCTACAGGTACCCCATCAAATTTCCAATTAAAATTACCACTCCGAAGTCCCTTACCTCTACCAAACACCATTATCTGAGATTTTACACGATTTACGGTTAGGTTCCATCTTTTGCAGTATTCTTCCAATTTGGTAATCATCATCTGAAGTTTTATGGGAGTGTCGGCTAACATCACAATGTCATCAGCATACATCAAGACTTTGATTAGACTGCCTCTTATATCAATCCCGCCATTTAAATAACAAACTATATCATCAAGGAAGAGGGAGAACAGTAGTGTGCTCAAGATACATCCTTGTCTCAATCCCATTGGAGTCAAAAAACTTTCCGACAACGAGGTCCCATCCCAAACTTTTGCTGAGGAATTTGTATACATTTTTTTAGTGTTTTCCACATTTTAAATGGTAGACCTAATACCGATAGTTTATAAAACATTAAATCTATATCAACACTGTCAAATGCGGATTTAAAGTCTATAAAATAAGCATAAACTTTTTTACTCTGCGTGCGTTTGATATCGACAATAGTACTAAGTGTAAAAATTTGATCCACTGTGGAATATCCTTGACGAAAGCCAGCTTGAAATTCACTTAGTATCTGATGGTCTTCAACCCAGTTGTTTAAGCGCTTATACAAAATACTTCCAAATATCTTGCGTATTGTATTAAGTAGTGAAATCCCTCTATAGTTTTCAACCACATTTTGGTTTCCTTTTTTGAAAACTGGAAGGATGACAGATGATTCAAAGCATGGAGGGATATAATCATTGTCATACAATTCATTGAGCTGATGTAAAAGACAGATGGCAAAATCGTCAGAACAATACTTATAAAATTCGTGAGGGATTTGATCTTCTCCAGGCGTTTTGGCTTCCTTCATTTCAACTAGTACTGCTCTTAGTTCTGTAATTGTGAAAGGCCGGTCCATTTTTTGATCATTGATGTAATTGACGCAATACTGAAAAGGTAGAGCTGACCTCTCTACATTTAAAAGGGATTGAAAATGTATTTTTAAATCCGATGTAGGTATGTTTAAACCAATCCTAAGCTTTGATCCATTTAAAATACGAACTGCTTTCCAAAACTCTTTAGTATTTCTACTCCCAATTATGATCTGTGCTTTTTCTTCGTAATATTGAGCTTTCTTAAGCGAACAAATTTCTTTGAACGTCGCTTTTTCTTTGACATACTCTTGTTTAAAATAGCAGGTATCATACTTTCTAAATAGGTTAAGAAAAGCAAATACCTTATTTCTCGCTCGGCTACAATCATTATCAAACCATTGCTGCTTAGCTTGAAGTTGATGAGTTCTTTTGATAACTTTCGGCGCTGCTTTGCGAATAACATCTTGCATATTTTCTATCGATACTACTTCTCCTTTCGATTGCAATGCATTAATTTGCAAATTCAATGCTGTTTGGTATGAACTTTTGCAATTGTTTCGCCATATAAGTCTGGGGCATAAGAGTTCGTTGGTATCTAGCGAATGATTCACTTTGGACATATTCAAAGTTACAGAGATTGGCATATGATCGGAGAAAATCCATGCATAAATTTTAAAGTCAGATATTTCGTAAAACCAATCATCAGCAACAAGGCAATAGTCTATTACAGAGCATGCCTAACCTCTTATAAAGGTGTACTCTCCTTTGATATCACCCTTAGACCTTCCATTTAGTATCGTTAGATTGTATGAATCAGCAAAATCAAGTAGTGATCTACCTTTTCGATCAGTTTTAGTATCTTTCGAAGCTCTTCGTTGGTTTAATTGGGACTGATGGCCATTTTCATTGAAGAATCCTTGTTCGGTTCCTATCCTTGCGTTCAGATCTCCTATCACTATCAATTTTTCCTCCTGCTTAGAACAAACGATGTCATTCAAAATATTGAAATCATCTTCCCAGTGGTTGCAATTTATGTATGCCGGAAGTATACGGTGCTTACAGGTGTTACGAAACTTTAAGCTAATAGTGCTATAACCTTCGATGCTTTCAAATTTCAAAAAGTGTTTATATATTTTCTTAAAGCCATATATACATCCACCACTTGCTCTTCCAAATTTATTTGTTTTTACCGCTTCAACCCATTCCAACTCGTATTCGTTAAAATTACAGTTAAATAATTCATAATTTTCTTTTAATATAAAGGTTTCAAATAATAAAAATATATCAAAAGTTTTAACAAAATTAAAAAAGTTAGAGAACAATAGTTTACTTTTTAAACCATTAACATTATAACTTAAAATATTTAAATATTTAAGACTATTATTAAGATTACTAAGCGACTGACAGACGGCTAATTCTTAATTTTCAGAAATATTAACACGTAAAGATTCAGATACACCCGGTATTTTATGTTGTTGTGTTGAATGTGTAGATGGCGCTGCAATACGAGTATCATGAGAGATATTTTGAACCAGCTGTGGATGACGTTTATCTCTATTGTCTGAGTTGACGGCACCTTCTACGATGTCACACCTCAGATCAGGAAAAATTGTTTTCAAAACAACAAAACCATTTTCTTTGCCGCATATCAAACCATGTTCGGAGTTCCAAGTAAATGCTTTACCCTCAATATATAATCGATCATCTCGAAGTTGCGATTTTGTTCCAGGCCGTTCGATGGATAGAAATTTTTTTAACTTGATTAACTTTTGTCTCTTATTTCTAACCGATGTAGGATAATCCCTGTGAATACTTATTCCAGTGTTTTTTAGTTTTGATGAGGCTTTTAAAATGGTGTACACATCAGAATTGTTTTTTAGTGTCACAACCAAGTGATTAATCTCACTGTTATTATTATTATTGTTGTTGTGAGTCAGTCGTACTGATTCCACAGTGTTTTCGCCACCTTCTGACAGATTCTGGCAGAGCTCCTTCGCTTGGTTTAATGGATTCACATTAACCTTATTTGGCAGGTGCACAATGATGTTTTTTTCAGTGAATTTCTGCATAAGGTGTTCAATTTGCGACTCAAGCTTTTCACAACGCTCTTCTGCAAAAGCAACTTTCTTTTCAAGTGCCACTTGTTTTTCGTTATATACCGCCATTTTGCGAGAAAGTTCGTCTAAGTCTGACTTTGTTGCCAAGTGCTGCAGGTGTTCTCCTAGTTTTTCATCAAGAAGTCGACCAAGATCGATAATGGACATATTGGTTACGGACATTTCAGTGCTTTGAAGTCTCTTTGTTCCTGGAGATGCTTCAGGCGATATTTGACAAATAGTTCGTTTGTTCATGAAGCTAACTAGTGCTGGTTGAAATGTCTTTTGCCAGTAGTGCCAGTAATATTTCGAAGAAGTTAATAATAACTTAAATTCTAAAGACTTACTTCAAAGATAGTGACTTAAGGGAGGTATACTACTTATTTTATGCCAAAATTTAGAGAATTGGTACACTGCTTTTAATTAAATTTGATAAAAATACAGGAGCTAACTTTTAATACAACCGACTTGTTCAACTGTCAACTGTCAATCCAATAAAGCATCAATAATAACTAGCTAGAACCAGAAATGATCTTAGTCCAAAGAGTGTAGAAGGCTGTGAATAATTTTAAATCGCTTCCACTTCAGCAGGGCAAGCTTTTACACCATCCCTAGACACTATAAAGCCTAGGTATTCTACATCCGCCTTAAAAAAGTTTGATTTTTCTCGTGAAACCCTCATGTTCGCTTCATACAATTTTTTTAAAACCGAATCAATATCTTTGATATGCTCCTTCTGTTTCTAAGAAAATAATTATGTCATCGACGTAAACATAGCGACTTTTTCCAATTTGCTCGTGGGGACGTCATCTATAGCTCGTTGGAAAATAGTAGGCGCATTTTTCAACCCAAACGGAGGGCGACAAAATTCGTATTTTCCGCGTTTAAGGAAAAACAGTTTTTTCTGGATCCCGCTCCGCTAATTCAATTTGGTGAAACCCTGACTTTAAGTTAAGGATTGTAAAAAATCGTGCCTTGCTTAAATTTGACAAAATCGTTGGAATTTTTGGAATGCGATATTTATCGTCTATGGTTTTTTGGTTGAGCTTTCGAAAGTCCATTACTAAACATTTCTTTATATTGCCCAACATTTCTTTATATTGCCCAACTGCCTCAACTGCTCCCTTTTTATCAACTACCCAAATGGGATTGTTGTAAGGTGACCTTGACGGTCTAAAAATGCCATTCTTCAGAAGATCCTTAATTTCATTATTTACGAAATCTGTCACACCCATAGGATAGGGATACAATTTTGAGTAAATGGGGTCTTCACTTACTGTACGAATTTTGGCAACGATGTTGCTGTTATAAGGTAAAGATTCGTTTGGATCTGCAAATGTGTTTATTCTATTACGTATCATATTTTTAAATTCTACGCTTACGGATGATGGAACCATAACGTCCCCTACTTTCGTAAAATTCACATTGCCACATTTATGGAAAAGAATAGTTTTTAACACTGAATCGAAGCGAATTAAATTTTCTTTTAAGCAAATTGAGGTATTTACCTGTTATAATAGGTCAAGACCATTAATTCCGTCAACAGTTGACAGGTTGGGTAAAATAAAAAAATGCCATTTCTCCCAAAAATGCTTATGAAACATTTGAGTTCAATATTGTTAAAACCATGAATTGATTTTACTAAAAAGGGTGTGTCTACTGGCACTAAACCTTTTATCTCTCGTAATGGCCTGATGTCATTTTTCAAGGCTTCTGTGTTAATTGAAAGCTTTCCTAACCTCTCTCCTACTGCTTTTTGAATAAACTAAAAAATTAACGTAGTTAAAATCATGTACTTCAGCTTCCACTTCATCTGCCTGCAACTCAGCTGTGGCTTCATACTCCCTTCATTATTCCGTGGAGAATTTTCCTGCAAAACGTAGTTTACTCTTTGGCGACACTGTCCCGACTGCCTTTTAAAGCTACTATAACTTATTCCTTTGCTCTTGCCCCTAATCATAGGTAACGTGTACTTTTTTTTGTTGAAATATATTAAATTGCCGTAAACGTGATGATTTCGGATCAGCATCCGTTTTTTCACCACTGCTGGGGACTTTAGAACTGTTTAGTTCCAATTGATTGTCATTATCATAACCTTGCCTTTTGCTTAAATATGGATTTTTGCTTTGCTTATTAATTTGGCCGTTGTTACGGTTCGGCGATCGTTTAAATTCAGACCTTAGATATTTTTGTTCAGATTTTTTCGCATAAGTCACCGCAAGCAAATACCTTTCATTGTTTGCTCCAACTTCTTGAGTCAAAGCCAAAGCAGTAGGCATATCAGACGGACGGGCCGATAACAGAACATCACTTAATAGGTTTTTTAACCCAGATATGAACACCCCATGGGCGTCTCTTCTGTACTTTTCGTTAAATGCACTGGGTAATGCACTGTCATATGACATATGACATATTGGTTGTGTTTGTAAGAAGGATATGCTTTTTTTCAATCTCGTCATAATATTGTAGAACTTATTAAAGTTTTCAACTAGCAATAATCGCACCTCGGTAGAACCTCATGCGCCACTGCGCAAGGCTGTGACCGCCGTGATGTTCAGACGTGTTTAAGCAAGTCCTCTAGTAGTGTTTAGTTTAGCGCTTATTAGTTCGATTTGTAGTGCAGTAATCAGGAGTGCTCGGTATTGTAGGGAAATAGGAAGTGTTCTCTCAGAGAGAAAGTGTAGTGCAGTGTAGTTGTGTACTTTTAGAAGACACATGAGTGTAGTGTGTTAGGAGAGCGAGAGAGCTCAGAGTGTCCTTTCGAGACACAGTGTAGTGTAGTTGTGCGAGAGGTACAGAGTAAGTACACTCTGTCGAGGTGAGTTTTGTTATATTACTAGGTGTTATTGTTATATTAGGTATATTATTAGTATTGTAGGTATATTAGTATAATAGTTAGGAAAGTAGGGTATTGTTATACTAGATATACTAGGAGTGTTGTTAGGCGTATAGTATTATTAGGTATATTAGGGCTTATAACTATATTAAGTGTAGAAGTATAGTAGTTAGAAATGGAAGGGGATAGTACCCCGCGTAATGCGTCAGGTGAGAGGGCCCCTGTGATTCGTCTCAATAATATTAGTTGAGGTAATATAGGGAGCTCGATTGTGGAAGTAGGTTCAGTAGCGTCAGGGATTGGAGTCGTATCGTCAGGGTATGGAGGGTAGATAGCTCCCGCAGATATATATGGAGGTAGCATTACTGCAGATTTTTGCTCTGAAGTAGAAGCGGTGGACAAGGGGTTACCGACGGCGCGGACTAGTTATCTGAAGAGGGATAGCCCTAAGAAGGTAATGCAGCTGCCTAACCCGAAGAAGAAGCCTGGTAGGAAAAGCAAGGGGAAGTCTTTACGTTCTTCTGGGTCGTCCGCCATTGAGACAGAAGACGTAGTTGAGGCGGTAAAGGCCAGGAAGAGGGGTATCGAGAGTGAGCGCCTGTCAAGCCCTGAAGCCGTGTGCCGTAAGGTAATCATAGGTGAAGTGGTGGATCAGGCTGCTGAGATTGAGAAGGTTCAGGTTCAATAGGTAGCACATGTGTCAGCGGACGGTCAAGTCGGGCGGGCAATGCAGGAGGTGTTTGTTCCAATTGAGGCTATTTCTGAAGTGGTGCCAGTGTCCGATGAGTTAGATAGTGCAGGGATCACTAGTGAGGAACTGATGGAGTTGGCCTCTTCCGAGGCTATGCCTATTGCAGGGGTGGTTAGTGGGGAAAAGATGTCGCAAATGGGTCCTCCGGGCGCGTTGCCCCCCCTCCTGCCAATGTCCCGAAAACGACTGCGTTGGAGGCGTTGTCTGCACTCACGAAGAATCTTAAGAAGGCACCTGCCTCCGCTGTTGCTTATGTGGAGGTCCAGAAGAAGAAGTACCCTTCCAAATTAGTTTCCTCGAAAGGAGGACATAGGCAGGGTACCGTATCGTTGCCGTTTGACGCTGGCGACAACTGGGACTCTAATCTCAGTCTGGCCAGCGTCATGGCAAAAATGATGGAGAATAAAAAAGAACTGGTAGGACTCATAGCTGACTGAACCCAATTGGTGGACGAATAGCTGGAGTTGCAGCCAGATATTAGGATTTGGTCTTTCTGGTGTTAATGAGAGGCTCAGAGGTAGGATAGACGTAGAAGGAGCCTCTACCAAAGCTTGGCAGTCTTCGACTGCTGTAGCTCCTGAGGCTATGAAGTCAAAGGGTGTCCCTATAGGAGTTAGTGTGACTGATGTCCTTCGTTCGCGCAGATAGCGAGCGCAGCCTCGGTCCCCGCTGGTCTGATGGGTAGGACTCTAGTGCGTGCATCTGTAGTTGAGCCTGCCAAACCGACGGAGACTTGGTCTGTAGTTGTTAGGGGGAAGTCAAATGAGCCTGCTGGGGTCTTTAAAAAGAGGGTGGTGGAAGAACTGGTGCCTGCGTTTGGTGTCAGGGTGCACAATGTGCTCCCTGGCAAACAGGGTAGTGTTCTGAGGCGTACACCGTCTATTGCGGAAAGGAATGCGTTCATCGGGCATAAGAAGCTTGAGGAGGCAGGGGTGTCAGCAGATACCACGATGGGCAGGCCAGTGATCGTGTCAAGGGTGTAGAAGAGGATCTCTCCGGAAGTCTTCCTTGAGGATCTATTCAAGTTAAACTTGAGTGATCTTCCAAGGGAGGAAGTCCAAAAGGAGGCCTTCCTTCGAAGCAGTTCGGTGGTTGGCGACGGGTTGACGCAAGAGGGTAGTCGGTATGCTATTAAAAGGGGGATGGTGCTATATAAAACACTTCGCTTTCCGCGTTAAGGAGAAACCGACGGTTTCATGGCTCTACCGGTGTCTTAGCCTGGACCATAACAGTGGCAGGTGTAGACTCAAGGAACAAGTGTGTCGGCGTTGTGGACAGTCGGGTCAATGGCAGCGGGATTGCAATAATGCAATTCATTGCCGTGATTCCGATTTTAGAGGGAGCCCGGCTGGACATTTGATGCTAAGTGCAGACTGTCCAGTCTATAATGCTGCAGTTGCCACGGCGTGTGCTCGACACTAAAAATGGTTTAGTTAATTCAATTTAACTGCCAGGGTGCCAGAGCAGCCATGTTTGAGTTGGGGCAGATATTACGCAGCACACACTGTAGCTTTGCGCTATTGCTGGACCCTTATACTGTCGAATGGCAGATGAGGGGGCTGAGAGCGTATATGCGATCGTTCGCTGACAGAGGGGTAACTCCGCTGTTGTAGTGAACCATGTAAACACTGTGTGTTCGCTAATAGATTCTAGTGAATGGGGTGTGTGTGTGAATGTTGAGGGTGGTTTTGGTAGAGTGATTTTCTGCAGTCTTTACTTTAAGCCTTCGCCTGACATAAATCCATACATTGCGTACTCCAGATTTAGGGGCCATCCGTGATGGGAGTGTGGTGCTCTCATCATGGAAGGTTTGTATGACTGCCTTGATTAATTCCTTCTTCCCCAGGGACGTGCGTTCGGCGGACCCACTCCCGGAGTTGCCCAACGCGCCACTACTGGTGGATGAGGGAGAGCTTGGCTATGCCATTGCTAGGCTTAAGTCGAGGAAGTCACCGGGTTTCGACGGACTGATCGACTGTATGGTGAAAGCCATGTGGACGGCTGTCCCGGAATACATCATGGCTCTTTACTCGTGCTGCTTCAGGGAAAACTATTTTCCCCTGAAATGGAAATGTGCAAAGGTAATTGTTCTGCTGATGTCGAATGATTAGGGGATTAGGGATTAGAATGGGTTAGGACTAATCCTAGGATATATCGCGGTATAAGTCTCCTTTCAGTACTTGGAAAGGTGCTGGAAAGGGTCTTAGTCGACAGACTGATGGAGTGCTTACAGATGCAATCTCCATTTCAGTTTGGTTTTAAGCAAGGTTGCAATGTCGAAGATGCATGGCTACACGTAAAAGACTCTGTTGATGCTTCGTTCAGCAAGTATGTTCTTGGCATATTTGTTGACTTTAGGGGTAATTTGACTTCCTGGATTGGGCTAGTGTTGAGCGAAGGTTGGTAGAGGTAGGTTGTCGGGAGACTGTTATCTGGAGGAGTTATTTCTCAGGAAGAGTCGTCCGGGTTGTCAGCCAATTTGATTCGGTTGCACTGGGCGTTGAGAGAGGTTGTCCACAGGGGTCCATTAGTGGTCCATATATATGGAACCTCATGATGGATCTCTACCCCTTCCGGTAGGGGAACAAAAAAGAATGTACCCGAGGTAAGGCATGCCTGTCGTAAAAGACGACTAAAATCCAACCACTGTATACTGAGAGTGAACGTATACATAAATATACAAAGAGTAAAACAAATAGATACATTACCCCAGATGGCAATCCAGGTTCACTGGAAAATCCACCCTCTTCGGAGGATGGCTCTACGGATTCTGGGGAGAGCCAATTATTGCATTTAATACATCCCTTCTTAAAAAAAGCAAGGTTTGCTCGATCAGCTCAATTCCAATCGAGTGACAACGGTAAGAAGAGTTCGCTAGTAACGCCAGATGCGTGAGTAAAAAAGGACTCAATGAAAACAGAAATTCTTGAGAAAGATAATAATGAACTTCGTCAAAAACTTGATGAAGTAGTAAAACTTTATCAGGAGTTAAAGAAAGAAGTTGATCTTCTTCGTAAGGAAAATGAGGTGCTGAAGAATAAACGCAATGACTCGGATGTTGGTTCATCGCAAGCGAAAAATGGTATTTATGAGTCTGATGAAGAAGAGCTAGCCCGCGAAACAGATAAGTCCTCAAACAAAAGGCCGAGTAGATAACGCAAGGTTGGATCCTCACCTGATGGCGCCTGTTTTCCTGAAAAAATTGCATCAGCAAAAGATGCCAATATTTAAGAAACACCTATTAAAATTAGGCCTCCGCCACCAATTAATGTTGTCGGTATTGCGGAGTATAACCGGCTGCAAACTATCTTAAAGACCTTAACACCATCAGACTTTAAAGTTATTTCACTTAATAACAACAAATGGAAAGTTTGCGTGAAAGATCCTGAAAGTTATCGTCTCCTGTCGCGAAAACTAAACGAAGAAAATGTGGAATGGTACACTTATGAGAATAAGTCGGAAAGACCTTTACGTGTTGTTGCGAGAGGTTGGCACCCATCATGTCCAAAAGACGATATTATTAACGATCTAAAGAGGAATTATAAGATCTTAGATGCTACGAACATCGTCAAAAGAGAAACACAAAAAAAAGATAGCGAAACAAATTTGGTACAGCGTGGTCTTAAAGCGTGGTCTTCTTACTTTCGATAAGGCAGAGAAAATAGAGGATATTTACAAAATTAAAACAATCCTCAATATTGTTGTTAAGATCGAACCCTTAAGAAAGAGTTCAAGACTGATTCCGCAGTGTAAAGGCTGTCAAGAATTCAATCACATGCAAAATTATTGCAAAAGAGAACCTAGGAGTGCAAAGTGCGCCCGAAATCATCTTACTAAAGATTGCACCTCAGATAGCAAAAATGCAGCAACGTACATAAATTGTAATAAAAGACATCCGGCCAACTATAGAGGCTGTGAAGTAGCAAAAGAATTACAAAAACGGCGATCAAAATTTACGCAGTTACAAAGAAAACCACCAAGCCAAGTAGAAAAGCAAGTTCTTAAGACCCCTAAGAGGTTAAATGCCCAAATACCCGCAAAAGATCAATCAACACAACCAGAGCAAATACCAAAGAAAGGTGGTGTAAACACATATGCACAAATAACTGCTAAGAACATACCTTTACAAAAAGATACTGATAGTGATCCACTCTCGAACGTCTTAAACATAATCCTTTCGAAAATTGAGCAGCAATGTGGTACAAATAAACTTATATTTGATAGGCTAACTAAACTCGAAACTCGAAAAAAGAGGGAATCTAGAGTTATTTCTCAAAAGGGTCGAATGATCTACGAAGCGGTAATGGAAAATAATTGCGATTTTCATTCGACTGGCAACCCGACTTACTGGCCAACTGATCAAGCGACTCACTCTGGAAAGCTGTTAAAGTAACGAAGAAACCAAAGCTCCCAGCGCCTCCGATTAAGAATGATCAAAACGAATGGGCAAAAAGCGACAAAGAGAAAGCAAACGTCTTCGCGGATTACCTGGAGAACACATTTAAACCTTTTAATGGGCAATTACTCAACGAAAATTTAAATATAAGTTCTAACTCAAGCAAAAATTGCATTACAAGGAATGTTACCCTTGCCGAATTAAGTAGAGAAATAGGAAAGCTTAAGTATAAGAAAGCTCCGGGCTATGACCTAATTACGGCCGAAGTTCTCAAAATGCTTCCTCGGTTAATTAATCTTCTTTATATAATAAATGCCACTCTAAGGCTAAAGTACGTTCCGAGCCAATGGAAGGTTGCGGAAGTTATAATGATTCTTAAACCAGGAAAACCATCACATGATAAGAAATCTTATAGACCTATTTCGCTTCTGCCCGTAATATCTAAGGTCTTTCAAAGAATATTACTTCTGCGCCTTCAGCCAATAATAGAAGAAAATCGCCTAATACCTGAACATCAGTTCGGACTTAGAAGCAAGCATTCGACAATTGACCAAGCGTATAGGATCACTGACGTCATTGAGAAAACTCTTGAAGAAAAGAAAATTTGTTCGGCGGTCTTGCTAGACATGTCGCAAGCTTTTGATAAGGTGTGGTACGAAGGCCTAAATTTTAAATTAAGACAAATTCTGCCTGAATCACTTTATACGCTTTTAAAAGCATATTTAGAACATAGACTTTTGTTATACATACGTATATTTATTAACTTTAAATGTCTCACCTCCTCCTAACCCACTGAGTCAGAATGCATAACAATTAACTATTATGCATAGTGACAGTTTTTGGTTTCACACTTCTTGTGACGCAATGGCTTAGTGGGACAAGTCAACTTGCAGAATGCAACTCAGTAGGTCAAAGCTGAGTAATGCATTTTGGAAGTTTAACCAAGAAGTTCCAGGTAGGTCGCCAGAACCAGGCTGAGTCTGATTTTAACCGCGAACGAGAGTGTTTGGTTATTTTTATATATATTACCCGAGAAAGGCATATATAACACTTTTTAGAGTAAGACATGGAAACGATTACGCGGATCTCAAAGAAATAGAGCGTGGGCCACCACAGGGAAGTGTTTTAGGTCCAATATTGTACCTATTATTTACACGTGATATACCTCAAACAGAGGATACTATCGTAGCCACGTTTGCTGACGACACTGCAATACTAGCAGTGGGCCAAACGATAAATGATTCTACGACAAAACTACAAAAAGCTCGGAATAATGTCAATGATTGGACAAAAACATGGCGGATATCGCTCAACGAAGTAAAATCAGTCCATATAGATTTTACGTATAAGAAAATTAATAGATTACCGGTATTTGTTAATACGGTTCAAGTTCCGTTTGCTAACGAAGCAAAATATCTGGAAATGACTCTAGACGGGAAAATGGAATGGAATGGAATTAAAATGGAAACCGCATGTTAAAAAGAAATGCGAAGAGTTAAATAATAAACTCAGAGATATGTACTGGTTGCTCGGGAAACACTCTAAGCTCATCGAAAATATTCTAATTTTGTACAGACAGGTGCTTAAGCCTGTCTGGACTTACAGCATACAACTCTGTGGTTGTACGCGAGATTCTAATTTAAATACCTTACAAACATTTGAAAATAAACTCCTAAGATCATTTGTAAGCGCACCTTGGTACATTAGAAACGAAGATCTCCACAGAGATCGCGGGATTTCCACGGTTCGCGAAGAAATAAAAAATTTTGCCCGAAATCATAGAAAACGGCTATTACAACATTGCAATAGCACTATATAATCTAAATTATCGATGAGACGAATTAAGTACGCCGCCTGCGAAAAACAAAGCCTTCCGATCTGGTGCACTAAACGAGAATCCGCTTTAAAATCGCGGTATAAGCAGAAACTATCACCGGATAGTTACCTGCAACACGTTAATTAAATTCGTTAAAAATAAATTGCTAGATAAGTTTCAACTTAGTTGCAAACTGATGACCTCCTTGTCCTTGTTGAAGGCCAGTCTCGTGCTGAGCTGGAAGGCCGGGGCACGGATGAGCATGGTTAATGCCTGAGGTGCTGGTGTGGGGGTTGAGGTTGCTGTAGAAAAGATATCAATAATGTTGTTGAAAGGTAAGCTTTCTTTAAGTCGCCCTCCGTGTATTAGAGCTAGTGGGGTGGGTATAAGGTATGCGACGTAGGTTCAGTACCTTGGTATTACCATCGGGTAAAGCATGAGCTTCCTTCCTCATCTGAAACAGGTGAGATTGAAGCTCACCTCTTTAGTTCCAGCAGTTAGCAGGGAAAATAGTGAGAAGGGGAGATCTACTTTCGAGTTCCTCCCCCGTGTTGTTTCTGCGTGTGAACGGGAATGCCTGGAGCTCTCACTCTACGTGGGCTTTTTGGTGACTGGCCATGGTTCCTTGAATGCATTCTTGCACAAAATGGCCTTGGCTGGTTCTCCGGAATGTTCGCTTGGAGCTCCGAGTGAGGATTGGAGACGTGTGCTGGTTGAGTCTCCGCGATATGCTCACTTCAGGGTGGGTTTGGTTCGAGAGGGTAATGCTTGGGATTTCAGCCGGATCCTTCAATCGAGGGTGATGGCTAATAATCTTGCCATCTTTGCTGACCGTGTCTTCCGGAACCGGCGGCAATAATGGTTCCCTGTTAGTCCTTGTTGTAACCATTGTTGTGTGGCCAGGGGTTCACCCATTATACTGGTTCGTAGCTGGACTCGACTCCTTGTTCACATGGGGTCTTGGTCGATGGCTTAGGATTTGTGTGGGTCTAGTGTCAGCTGCGGGTTATTTTCTTTCCAGGGTACCCAGCTCTCTGCCAGGTTTGGATCTCTATGGTCCAACTCCTTGAACATCTGGCAGGTTACTGTTTGGGCGGGAGGGTGACTTAAATGTCGCACCCTGACCCACTCACTATCAGCTGGTTGTTCACTCTACGTTCTAGTACTCATGAAGGTGCCTCTTGTCCTGGGTTTTAACCCAGTGGCATTTGGACTGAATCCATGCTGAGACTTCTTATACGGGGTGCGGGGTGCCTGAGTATGTTTGCTGGGATAGCCCGATCATGCACCAATAGGTGCATCGATCAGGGGGACCAGTGGCATAGTGATAGTAGTTCTGTGTGTTATTGTTGTAGTGTGTGGCCATTTTGTTGTTGTTTTCAGGGGGCACACGGCAGGGATGAGTGCATGTGTTATGTGCTCGTGCTCTCCTTCTGGGGAGTGACTCCTTGTGGTGGGTATAGAACGTGAGTTGTTCAGGTAGTCTTTTTCGTTTGTGCTTATAAGGGATTAGGCAGGTAGGTATGTGCGCTAAGCTATTGTCCACTGCCTCGGTTGATGGTCCGGGTGCGCATATCTGAGTTTGTCGGGCCTCGAGTTTTAAGGAATCATCCGGTAGTGACCTCTACGGTTGCGAAGCTCCACCGGAAGCTATATTCTGGTACCACGGGGGACAGGATCCCACGGGTCATGTTCGTTTTTCTGGTGTTAGTAGGCACCATACGTCTTGACGCCGGCCTGTCTGAGAGGTAGGCCCCCTAGTGGGAGCATCGTAGTGGCTCTGGTTGCCCCGAACATGCGGGAACGTTAAACATTCCAAGGACTCTGTTCAACATCTATGAGCCTTGGATGGTAGAGGTGTTAGATTGGCCTCGCCCTTAGCAAGGGGTGATGGATAGGCCTTAACCTTCCATCGAAGTTGAACTGGGGCACAACTTTTTTGGCCCTGGGGCACTGCCCAACGCTTTTCTTGACCCCGACAGTGTGGGTAGGCCCACCGTGGGATACAAGCGTTAATTCTGCCAGGTAATGTCTAGAACTACCATAAGAATTAAACAACAAAAATATTAGTAAAACTTTGGACTCATAAGATAGAAGACATTTGAAAATAAATAGTGAAAAATTGAGTAAAAAATTCACGTGAATCGAAAGATTCGATCGGATAGCAAAATCCGGCTGTATGTCGAGACACTCTTCACACCTATTACCTTCCACAAATTCAAATTCTTTAAAAATTTCAACTTCAGGTTTGTTTTATGTCACTGTTAAAATCCACTCTTTGTGCATCAAGGGCACCACTGACTGCGGTTTCTATTAATATTTTTAAATCTGTAGCATTCATTTTTTTCTATTGATTTCCATATTTGTAAGTAATTACACTTTTCTAATGATTTTTCAATGTTTTCGGAGGATTCACTCATTAACCGTAAAGATTATTTTTATGTATAGTTTAATTAATTTCAGTATTGTGAGACAAAAAAATCAATCAATAGAAACACTTAAATTAAAAAAATAACACTTGCAAGCTTTGAAACTTTACAAATAAGAAAAATATTTCTTACATATTCTTTATAAAAATATTTCTTAATACAAGTAGAAGTTCTTCCAACGTTGGGCGCCAGTAATAAATTTTGTTTTAAATTCAATATTCAAACTATAATTTTGTATTGATCAATATAAATCTACAATATGACTGGTTACAGCCTGAGATACTTAAAAACTAACTTAATAGCTAGAACCCTTATGCCCTGGATATCTAGCAGCTTGTGCTAGATATCGGATTTCATGTTTGTCGTCGCGTCGATCGGTCGCCGACACAAGTCTGCTCATTGTATATACATCTATATAGTACTACTATGGAACATGAAAATTGGGTTCTTCTTGTATGATCCAGATGTCGTCAGTGTCGCTGTTTTCAACTTTGCGAGATTAGTTTGTTGACGCGGGCAGAGGAAGAAAGGGGGAAAAAGAAGTGTTGAGGTAGTTTCCTACAACATTAAGAAGTATAAGAGAGAAAACGTTTCTTTTTTGACATCACATGTTTTATTTTTTTATCTTTTAAGTGGATGAGGCAAAGAGGAAAACAAAGTTGATCATTCATATATACTCGTACGATAACATTTGAAAGTATTTAGTTTCTCGTTTTTTTTTGTGTTTGTAGCAAATTTATTAATTTTGCTCCTTTTTCATTTATATACATATTCTTTCATTCTTGAATTACGTATTTACAATCCTACTCACTTACTATACGAGTAGTTTCGTACTGAATATTGTTGGGGTAGTTTCATTGGGTTTATACATCTCAGGTATACAATGGTAGTTTGTACTCGTATGTTTGTTTATGGTTTGGATTTTATTTTTTTCATTCTAGGTACGTATTTGGATTTGGTGATTTTTGTATGGCATTTGTTTCAATAAGTAGGATTTGCTATTAAAACCATTACTTTCTTACCTCGTAACGAATGATTTCGGATTGAATGTCTTTTTTTGACATTGTGTGTTTTGCTTGGCAGCTATAAAAAAAAAACAAATATACCTACCTACCTATTCAGTTATCAATATTTTTAATTTTTTAATATTATTAATTTATTTTGTCTGTAGGTAGGTAGGTACGCTGCCACAAAATAAATATTTCATTGACAAGACAACATTTGAGAAACTTCAAAATAACTAGGTATGTATTGTGCTGTGTGTAAGAATCTGTACAAATCCGCGGGCTCAAAATGCTATATAAGAATCTTAAAAAGCTAGGTTAGTTAAAAAAAGATTTTTTTTTTTTTTTATAATCTACGCGCGCTCAAGGGAGTATGAATACCCTTTAAATGTTTCAACACAGCGTGGGCGTGGGGGTGAGGTTAAGGAAGAGAAAGAATGATAGGAACGATGTGTGGCGCGGATATTCGGAGACTGTAGGTGGTTGTTGTCTCAGATTTTATCTCCATAATTATTTTGACAAATTTTAAGTGCCTACCTCTTATTTTATTTATCGTTTCAGACTTGATTTCAATACTTGTCCAAAAGCAGCTCAGTCAAACTTTCAAGAAATCGAATTGGAGCTAAATTAGCATTAAGATAAGTAAAAGACAAATGTAGGTACTTACATACCTACTTAACTAATTTTTTTAAATAGGTGGTATGTAGGGCAGGTGGTGCTTTCCTGTTGGTTCAAGCTCTAGGTACCTACCTACCTATTTACACGTTCACAAAACAAAAATTTATATTTATTTTATTTTTAAACTAATAAATAAATAAATATTAAATGTAGCTAGGTGTAGGTATACTAGAATTTATTAGAAAATAAAAACATGAACAAAATTAAACAAAAATCTGCATTTTTACTTGTGATATATTAAGGTTCTATATTTGGCGTATGTGTATGTGAGTATTTAGGTACAATCGGACTAAGTACCTACATAATAAAAAAAACTGACTTAAGGTTTTCATCAATCTCAGAACATATACAGTAATAGAAGCTGAAGCGATTTTCTTCAAACATTGTAGGTTGGTGCATACTGCATACACACTTACATACCTATTTCATCATTTTGAAAATCCAATCGAGTGTTAGAAGAAAAGCGAACGTTTTTTAATTCATTGATTTTCATACATTGAGTGAATATTATACTGAGCTATTCCTCTTATTTATTGGTCGAATTTTTTTAAATAAAATATTCAATAAATGTGTGATAATAGTTGAATGAACTTTTAGCTGAATACTCCATTGGTTATTCAAAATGACGACAATATTAACTTATGCAGGCAAACTCTAAGTCCTTATGCATTGATATAAGATAATTTTAATTTGGTTTTAAACACAATTGAATTGAAAATATTGATATAATTTAAATTGGTTTTAAAAAGGTATGAATGATAAAATTATTTTTGTAATAATTTTTTGAACGATAATTTCCAATACGATTTTATAAAGTCATTACGAGTGTTGTGATAAATTATATATTGAGTTGGGTCAAAACAATATAGGTACATAGGTACAAAATCAAACTTTCGAATTACCAGATTCAAAAGTTATATCATTTGTTTCAAATTAGGTAATTATGTAATGTTGCGATGTGCAATAATATTGAAATTTATTAGATTTACAAATATAATAGTAAATTTAAAGAAATCGTTACGAACCTGTATGTTGTTATGATCCATATTATTATTTTTTTTTTTTGAAAATCAAAATGTATTGAAAAATGATATGCCTTCAAAACAACATCATATGCATGAATAACTCCAACGTATTGATTAAAATTAATATTAGTTAGGTAGTACATACTTATTTACATTTACATCCGTTAACATATTTTGCAAGATAATTACCGATGTTAAAATATAATCTTTAATTAACTTATCATCTACCTACTTTTTACTTGCAAATGTAGGTACTATAAGGCAAGCTATGCATCCGTCGAAAAAAAAAGCTTTGAGATAACAATCAAACGTGACATTACGATGATAACGAAGACGAAAAAAGATGGTCTAAAAATTCTGTCCGTCTGCATGTCTATCTGTCTGTCAGTCTCTCAGTCTGTTATATCATTTGTTTCAAATTAGGTAATTATGTAATGTTGCGATGTGCAATAATATTGAAATTTATTGGATTTACAAACATAATAGTAAATTTAAAGAAATCGTTACAAACCTGTATGTTGTTATGATCCACATTATAATTTTTTTTTTGAAAATCAAAATGTATTGAAAAATGATATGCCTTCAAAAAAACATCATATGCATGAATAACTCCAACGTTTTGATTAAAATTAAAATTAGTTAGGTAGTACATACTTATTTACATTTACATCCGTTAACATATTTTGCAAGATAATTACGGATGTTAAAACATAATCTTTAATTAACTTATCATCTACCTACTTTTTACTTGCAAATGTAGGTACTATAAGGCAAGCTAGGCATCTGTCGAAAAAAAAGCTTTGAGATAACAATCAAACTTGACATTACGATGATAACGAAGACGAAAAAAGATGGTCTAAGAATTCTGTCCGTCTGTCTGTCAGTCTCTCAGTCTGACTTTAAAAATACTTTTAGTCGTTTCCATTAAGAATCTTGTGCATATAATGTGATCGAATATAGGAGCAAATATAATAATTTTCACTAATAAAAAATATAAACATATTCCATATTTTACATGTCAAAAGTAAATATACATCTGTTATTTCTTTAATAAATATATTCAATTAGTACTTCGTTTGGCTCTGTTTAGACTTTACAACTTCTTTAAGTCTACCTGGCATGGACAGGACAAAGTTATTTGTAACATCCGAACATATTTTGGGACCATTCTTTAACTAAAGTTTTTTTTAACAATTACTTATCTACGGCACCAATTAAACTGAATTGAATATTTTTTTTTTAAACTCAAAACAAACCGGCAGACAAATTTATTTTCAAGCAAATTTATTGCCGAAACGAAAAGTTCAGTAAATCAAGGTCAAAAACTGTTTTTTTTTAACACAAAACGAACACGGCAAACATTTAATCCACATATACCTATATATATAATTATAATAATGCCAAAACCAAAACTAGGTCGAACGGGATACAATTCTTCCAAAAATCTTTATAAATACATGCATGTGTATGTACATACGAGTATGTAGGTAGATTCTCCAATTTTAAATAAATGTGAGGAAAGAAAAATACACAAAAAAGGTATATTTTCTTTGCTCTTGCTTTAACTTTAGAAAATGTTAAAGCGTATGCATTCTACTCCATCTTGGTTTTTAATTATGCTATACACATTTTGCAAATGAGCCCAAGATAGTAATTCTTATGGAATCTACCAGGTGGCTCCCCGGACGTTCCTCTTCATGATAGTACTATAGAGATGTACATACAATGGTCTGCTTCGTTTATAGAAGTAGCTGTGTCATCATGGCTCGGTCGTTGACGACGACGACTATGTGGTTTTGCGGACGTTAGCCGATGTTAACTTGTACACAGGACATATTTATCTTTATTTGATTTTAGCATCCTTATTTATACTGATATGAATGAACGGAATACTTTCTTATCTTTTTTTGCTCGGTATTATTATTTCTACATTCATTCTTATCTTTCCTTGTTTTATCTTTATGGGCCGGATGTTTAGTTTGTCGGACGATTGAAGACAATATCATTTACATCTTCGTTACTGTTATCAGCTGCTGATATAACTCCTCCCCCTTTACATGAATTATCCATAGTTTGAAATGTTACTGATGGAAAATTCACAGTTGTTACGATTTTGCCTTTGCTATTTTTGCATTTAAAACATATAAAAATGATTATTATGATTATTACAATCGTTAGTATTATCGTACTACCATATGTTATTTCTTTATATGTTATTCTTATTTCATTTAATTTCCTTGAATTTTCAATTGATTTATACTTTAATAATTCAATTTTTGTTACATCTTCTTTTACAATTTATAAAGTATTTAAGGATGATAATATCCGCGTTTTGTTATACCCAATTACCTACATATATAGTTCATCCCGTGAAAATAAAACGATCTGGGTTATGCAAATTTTTTTCAATATTTTTCACATTAAATAAATTTTGTTTAATGCGGTGTTCGAAAGTTGTCCTTTTTTTGTTGTTTTGTTTTAAAATAATAAAAGTGTAAAAAATAATAATAAAATGTAATAAATAAATAGAGTACGCTTCTATCTGGATATTATACACCAACCTATCGATTTTGGAGTAATGACCAGGAACCTCTACCTCGGTTACAATATACATATACCGGTCTGATTCCAGTTTAATGGCGATTAAATGAAGTTAAAGAAGAACTGAAAGTTTTGCTTAAGGCCACTATATAGGAGGATGGTATATTTTGATGGGTAGGAGCTTATACAAATAGTTAAAAAATAAATAAAAATATGTTTATCCGTAAATTTTGTCTTTCAATAATTAGAACATGAAATTTTTTTTTGCATTTCTGTCAAAATGGATTTGCCAAAGAAATTAATTAAGGCTTCACCATACTAGTTATAAGCCAATCCAGCAAACACCTTGCTTACACTGTGTCTACACTTGCAATATTTGAAGCAATAGCAATGGCAATTTCAATAAAAAAATGAGTGGGAATTTCGTTGCTGGCAATTTAAATTTTAATAAACTTTGTTTCTATTTGTGTTAAGTTAAGATGAACCATTTTTAATTTATATTGTATTTTGTAAATTGTTTCACGCAGGACACTCTTAAAATAACGGGAATGCAGTTACATTGGCAGGACGATTCTTTGAAATGTCTGAATATATTGGCCCAGAGATGAAAAGTTTAAGACAAAATTATTGCCTTCATCGATTGGGCAATATTGGCATTATTCAATGCAATTGCAGTATGTGAGGCAATGTATTGCCTTAAATATTGCATGTGGATCCCTTGGGTTAGAGTGTTATATTAAATTTCAAAATCAAACGCAAGAACAAAAAAGTTTCGTTGGAAGATCCTTTACACGCCACAAACAAAGAAACTTTCTACTGTCAAAATTAATTTACATGGCGATAAATGACAGCACCCACACTGGAGCGATGCGATTTATTATCATATAAACTCGATAACTGACTGGGTATATACTGATCTCCATAAAACACTGGATAGAGCATTCATACAAAGTGCCAGCGCTCCTTGTCTCATATTACAATTAGTAAGGAGTGCGGAGAGATGACGGAAGGATTTAAGGGAAGGATTTTACTTGGCAAAATTGATATCTTTTACCAATGGGAAGCCACATAAAAATAACACTAGTGTAGAAGCAGAATTAATTAATGTAAATTATAAGTAGGTGTTTGGCAGCAACGTGGTTGATAATTCAAAACTGTAGCTAGGTGCAAGATATGTAATTAAATTCTGGTTCAAGAAAATTGAACTCGATATCAAGATCTTGTAGTGTTGGTATTTTGCATGCAAAGCTGTGATCTATATAGGTCTTCATGCATAATAAAACGCGGCTAATAAGTCTGCTTGATACTCTTTTCTACTGAATTTCTTATTAATTATCTTTTTAACTAAATAATATAATTTCCTTCTGTAGTGTAGTAAACAAACGTACCTAACTAACTTATTCAGCTAGCATAAGCCCTAGAGTATTTGGGTTTGTCAAACGCCAGTCAGTTGTTTGTCCTCCCTTGATATCATCATATCTTATTATAAGTTTACCTTAAGCTAATGAATAAAGAATTATAATTAAAAGTATCTTCTGCTTTTCACTCAAGTCATCACAGTGGCGACGAGGATTAACAAATTACATAAATTCTAAAATATTAATTCAAATTGATTAAAAACGCAAAATGTCTATAATCGGTTCGGTGGATAAGTTTGATTTCAATCAAAATGACTGGCTTATATTCAAAGCGAAATTAGAACAATTTTTCATAGCCAATGATGTAAGCGACATTGTGAAAAAGAAAGCAATCTTAGTAAATGCTATGTCAGAACAATCATACAAATTGGTTTTTAATTTAATTCATCCAAAAAAAATTGAGACATCCACATACGATGAACTAGTCAAAGCTCTAGATGGTCATCTTAAGCCAACAGTTTCAAAATTCTCTGAGCGATTTAAATTCTATTCTGCAGTAAAAGATCATAATGAAACAATAAGCGAATGGGCAGCTCGAGTTCGATCATTATCGATTAATTGTGATTTTGGTGGTGATCTTGATTCAGCCATGCGAGACAAGTTTATTATGGGACTGCAAAAGGGAGCGGCGAAGGATAAGCTTTTTTTGGAGTGCGTGACTACGCTGACATTCGATAAAGCTATTGAAACTGCGAATGCGGTTGAATGTGTCAAGCAACAATATGAGCTTGATGGAATTATAAAAAAAGAACCAAGTACATCATCCGATGCTATATACCGTATAGGACAAACGCGGCAAAGAGGTAGCAGTGGGCAGGGACAAACAACGGGAAAACAACATCATCAGCAGCAGCGTGGACAAAAACAGCAAGGTGGCAACAACGGCAAGGTTGACAGTAAATGTACAATTTGTGGATTGGCAAGTCATATGGAAATCTCATGCCCATTTAAGAATTACAGATGTAAGCGGTGTAAGCAAAGAGGGCATTTGCAACGGGTATGTCAACTTAAATACAGAAACCAAAATGGGCAACATGATTTAAAGTTTATTGAAAATTCAGAATTAGCTTTATTTAAAATAACTAACTGTACTGTAGATTCATATAAGCCTATTAAAGTTAAAGTGTACATGAATAATATTCCTATGATGATGGAGATTGACACGGGGGCTTCCATCTCCGCGATCTCTTGGAAAACATACCGAGATAACTTTAGTTTGCATGCATTGGAAAAATCCAATTTAGTTTTTAATAATTATAATGGCACAAAAATTATACCTATTGGTGTTTGTGAAATGGATGTATTATACAATAAGGTGTGCAAAAGAATTAAAGTAGTTGTTGTTGAAAATGGCGGTCCACCATTGCTGGGGCGAAACTTCTTAAATGAATTTGGCATACAGTTTTCAAACTTATGTTATATTGAGAATAATGTTCCACAAGAATTACAGGTAATTATCAAACATTTTTGTGAGCTTTTTGATGGTAAATTAGGTAGATTCAATAAGGGTCAAATAACTTTGCATGTGAAAAAAGATTGCAGTCCTAAGTTTTCCAAGCCACGACAAATGCCTCTAGCTTTAAAAGAAAAGGTCGAAAATGAAATTGATAAGCTAGTGGGGCTCGGGGTATTAGAATCCGTTAATTTTAGCGAATGGGGAACTCCAATCGTCCCTATATTGAAAAAATCAGGTGAGGTTAGGATTTGTGGGGATTTTAAGATCACCATTAATCCCAACTTGTTAATTGACAAGTACCCACTTCCGCGTATCGAGGAATTGTTTTCGCAGTTGCACGGGGGCGAAGAATTCACCAAACTAGATTTGTCAATGGCGTACCAGCAACTGGTTCTAGACAAAGAGTCTAGAAAATTTACAACGATCTCTACCTCTAAAGGCCTGTTTCAATATACTCGTTTAGTTTATGGGTTGGCATCAGCGCCAGCTGTTTTCCAGAAGATTATGGACACTTTGTTAATGGGCATTAATGGGGTGGTAGTATTTCTCGATGACGTGTTGATAACAGCTCCAAATAGGAAGTTACATATTGAAAAGGTTAAGCTGGTCCTTGGAATCTTACAAAATGCAGGGCTTAAATTAAACAAAGACAAATGAACGTTCCTAGCTAAGTCCATAAATTATTTGGGACATATAATAGACAAATCAGGATTAAGAACTTGCCCAAATAAGATAAAGACCATTCAGGAAATCCAGAATCCGACCTCCTTAAAAGAATTACAATCATTCCTTGGGGTAGTTAATTTTTATAGGAAATTTTTGCCTAATATTACAACCCTTTGTGCTCCATTATATAATCTTTTTAAAAAGACTGCGAAATTCGAATGGACTGACTTGCATTCTAATGCTGTTAGCCAAATTAAGAAAGAGTTGACCGAAAAATCTACACTGGCTCATTTTAATCCAAATCTTGTGTTAAAGCTAACCGTGGACGCAAGTCCGATTGGATTAGGTGCCGTGTTATCGCAGGTGTATGAAAATGGTTTGGAAAGGCCAATCGAGTTTGCCTCTCGGAAGTTGTCTAAGACGGAACAAAGGTATTCCCAATTAGATAGGGAAGCTATTGCTATTCTTTTTGGAGTGAAAAGGTTTCACCACTACTTATATGGTAGACAATTCACATTAGTGACTGATAACAGGCCTTTAATGCATATTTTCGGTTCAAAGATAGGGATACCACAGATGGCAGCTAATCGTTTGCAACGTATTGCGTTAGTTTTGACGGGATATACTTTCACAATCGAATGTATTCGCTCTGAGGCTAATGTCGCCGATTATTTTTCTCGATTTCCAGTTGAAGAGCCGTTAGATACGGTAGAAAACGAAAATGTGTGTTACATTAACTATGTGAAGGAAGCTAGTTATTTACCTGTCACGATTGAAGATGTCGAAAAGGAATCACAAAAAGATTCTGTTATAGCTAACGTTATCAAATTCATTCAAGTTGGATGGGAACTCGATAAGATAGATATTGAACTTAGACCATATTTCTTGAGACGGAATGAATTAAGTGTTGAGTCAGGTTGTTTATTTTGGGGCTACCGTATCATTATTCCAAAAACATTGCATTCAGAGGTTTTAGCGGAAATACATAAAACACACATGGGAATAGGGAAGATGAAAGCTATGGCAAGAAGCTATTGTTGGTGGCCAAAGCTTGATAGTGATTTGGAAACGATTAGTAAATCATGTGAACAGTGTTTGGCAACTAGAGCTAGTTTCCCAAAAGGAAATCTTATGTGTTGGGAATGGCCTGAAGAACCATGGATGCGGGTGCACATAGATTTTTTGGGACCATTATATAGGAGGTGGTTCTTAGTTTTGGTGGACAGCCATAGTAAGTGGCCCGAGTGTTTTGATATGGGCACAAATACAACGAGTAAAGCTACAATTATTAAACTAAGACCATTATTTGCGCGTTTTGGCATACCTAAAACGTTGGTTTCCGATAATGGCACTGCTTTTGTTTCGAATGAGTTCGAAATTTTTTTGAAAACCAATGGTATAAAGCATCTAAAAACACCAGTAGGAAATCCAGCCACAAATGGTTTAGCGGAAAATTTTGTGAAAACTATTAAGAATGCGTTAAAACGGGTATTGGAATCGAATGAAAAAATTGATATTAATACGGCTATTAATGCATTTCTATTAGACTATAGGAATACTATTCATTCAACAACAGGTGTATCTCCAGCTGAGTTAATGATAGGTAGAAAATTAAGAACTAGATTAGACCTACTTAATCCTAATCGAAACATGCAAATTGATGTAAGTAAAATTAAAACTACAGTCGAAAAACAACAATTAAAACAGAAAAAACATTATAAATCTAAAACAAGAAAAAGTTTTCAAATAAATGAAGTTGTAATGGTAAAAGATTATTCAAAAGCTAATAAAGTAACTTGGACTAAAGCGAAAATTGTAAAAATCTTGGGCATGCAAATATATTTAGTGAAAGTAACACATTCTGATAAAATATGGAAAAGACATTTAAATCAAACGATTAGTACTTGTAACAATGATTATTATGAAAATAATATTTCTAAAGTTTTAAATAATGACAATGCAAACTATATTCCTACAACCTTAAATGATGATCACATAAATGTAATTAACAATAAAGATGAAAAGGATGTTGAAACTCCTAGCAAACTTATTGAAAATTTTTGTGAAAATTCTAATGTACAAATAAATGAACCATTATTTGAAGTTGTAGAAGAACCTAATTTAGAAGACAAAGAGTTAGATAAAGATGAAGAAGATAAATTAAAAAATGTTAATAACGCACAAAATGTTAAAAGTTATATTAAGAAAAAGGGTGGAGATACATCTAAAAAGAAAGAAACAAAAACTCATAAATTAAGAAGTAATAAAGATAAACCATGAATTGTTAAATAATAATAATAATAATGACATTGTTAATTCTTATATTATTATGTAGGACTCACAACTAAAGAGGGATATTGTAGTGTAGTAAACAAACGTACCTAACTAACTTATTCAGCTAGCATAAGCCCTAGAGTATTTGGGTTTGTCAAACGCCAGTCAGTTGTTTGTCCTCCCTTGATATCATCATATCTTATTATAAGTTTACCTTAAGCTAATGAATAAAGAATTATAATTAAAAGTATCTTCTGCTTTTCACTCAAGTCATCACACCTTCAATTTCATAAGCATTTTTATTACAATTTTGTTTTATTATTATTTTGCTCATCTTCTCTTATATATAAAAGAGAAATCTCGTCCGTGGGTGCGTGCATAAGTCGAGAACGGATGGTTCGATTTTCAAGATTTTGGGCTTGATGAATTCGTATTGACCCAAGAAAGGACATAGGACACTGTAGCAAAATACCGAAAAATTTCCAGGAAAATTGGAAATCAGGGATCATCCTCTTTTTATGCCGGAGGCAAAATAACTGGCAATGATGGATATCCTCTTTACCGGCGTCGATCACCAGTGCATAATGGAAAAACATTCACGATGAATGCGAGAGGAGCTAATTTTATAGTCAACAATAGTTCGATCGTACTGTTTCACTTGTTTTTGTCAAAAGTCTTGAAGACTCAAGACTGTAGAAGTATGTTGCTCCATCAAAGCGATCAAATATGTGTGCAAATACGTGACTACAGGCAGATGTAGGGATTGCATATGCATGATGAAGTGACTCGCTATCAATTGGGCCAGTTCGTGAACTGCAATGAGGCTATGTATCTAATTTTTTCGTTTGCGATCCACGAGCGTCACCCAACTATCGTCCATCCAGCGGTTGACTTGGATAATGATCAACGTGTATTTTTCACGCCTGCCAATGCAGCCGACCGAGCCGAACGACCACCTGCATCAAGGTTGACAAATTTCTTCGATACTTGCCGAAGCGACGAATTCGCACGAACACTTCTTTATTACGAAATGCCAAATATTTCACATTGAATGCGTCATCAAAGAAGTTCCAGCGGCTGAAACCAGGTGGCACTGTCGCTGGATTCCCAGATGTTCATGAAATTGATGCACTTGGTAGACTTTATACAGTTCAACCGAAAAAACTATGAATGATTCATTTTAAGAATGCTTTTGGTCCCCATGTTCGTGGCCCCATTTCATTCGAATCCCTACGTACTGTTGACGGTGTGTTGTGTGCGACATATCGAGAAGCCTGCCAACGAAGATAATTGCTTGAAACTATCTTCATCCACTATCACCGCACCTGTCAATGAATTTCGGAAACTCTTCGCAATCATAATTTCGACATGTTTTCCATCGAATCCTAAAGATTTGTGGAATAAATACAAGGATGATATGGTCGACGATATTTTGCATCGAATTCGCACTGTGATTAATGATAATGAAATAGAAATGTCAGATGAAATGCGCAACGAAGCTTTGATTTTTATCGTAGACATGTGTCTGCTTATGAGCGGGAATTTGTTGTGCATATTGGGAATGCCACCACCAAATCGGCCAATGCACGCGCATTTAATTGAGAAATAGAGCTAGGAAAGGATTTCGATAAATCAGCATTGAGTCATGCAGTTCGAGCAAATGTGCCACTGTTAAACCAAAAACAAAACAAATTGTACGATGAAATTATGCAGGCAGTCGATAACGGAAATGGTGGCATTTTCTTCCTCGATGCACCCGGTGGAATTGGAAAAAAATTCCTGTTTTCACTGATTTTGTGTACTATTCGTTCGAGATCTGAGATTGCTTTAGCACTCGCCTCTTTTGAAATAGCGGCTACGTTATTAGAAGGCGGTCGAAAAGCTCATTCTGCATTGAAATTGCCATTGAAACTGCAAGCTAATGAAGAACCTACATGCAACATCTCAAAGAACTCTGCGATGGCAAAAGTTTGCAGCAATGTAAGATTATCATCTGGGACGAGTGCTAAATGGCTCAAAAACGTGCATTGGCAGCCTTAAATCGTACGTTGAAAGATTTACGAAATGAAAAACGACGTTTCAGTTGTGCAATGATTTTACTGTAAGGCGATTTTCGGGAAACTCTGCCTGTCATTCCAAGATCAACTGCGCCAGATGAATTAAACGCTTGCCTGAACTAATCGGCCTTATGGCAATACGGGAAGAAATTGCAATTGAAAACAAATAAGCGAGTCGCTTTTTGAAATGACCAGTTCGCTACAGACTTCTCCCGGCAATTAATGGCGATTGGCAATAGTGTGATACCAGTGGACTTCACCATCACCGGCCTGATTGAATTTCCGCCGAATTTTTACCACTTTACAACAACGCTGGAAATTATGTTAACCATGATTGCCTGAGTCTACGAGCGATTTTGGCTGCGAAAAACAAGTATGTCGATCATTTGAATTTTGTCATTCAAAGTCAAATCCCCGGTGAGTTACATTTATTCAAATCCGTGGACTGCGTCGTGGATAGAAACGAAGCCACCAACTACCCCACGGAATTTTTGAATTATTTGGATGTTCCGGGCTTTCCGCTACACAATTTAAAATTGAAAGTCGGCTCAGTTATAATTTTGCTGCGCAACCTCAATGCACCAAAACTGTGTTAAGGAAGGCATTTCATTGTGAAGAACATCAAATCAAATTTAATTCAACCCACGATTTTGCGGGGAAAATTCAAAGGCGAAGGTGTTCGCATTCCAAGGATTCCGCTTATTCCGAACGATTTGCCATTCGTGTTAAAGGTCTTCAATTTCCGGTGCGTCTCGCTTTTGCTATGACAATCAATAAGCCGCAGGGGCAATGGCTGGATGTTTGTGGCATCAATATCGAATTCCCATGTTTCTAACATGGTCAATATTTGGCGTGCTCACGTATTCGCAAACCTATCGCTTTGTACACGTATTCACAGGAAAAAAAAAATAAAAATGTTGTGTACCATAAAGCCATTGGTATACTAGATATAGACTGCTAGTTGTGATTCAATTCCATATAATATTTGCAAGAAATATGGTTCCCTGCTTTCAGCGACTATTTCTGGCCAAATGGCAAAAAGAAAAAACAAATTGAGCACCATCTGTTGTCGATGTTACCTTTCTACAAATTTTAGGCAAGGAAACTAGAGCTATCTGTGGGCACACAGTATAAGAAGCCCTGCCATCTAGTGTTTGTTAGAAAGTTAACAATTGATGTAGTGCTGGGTAACAATAAGAAAAATTCCTTTTTCTTTCAGCTTATATCTAAAAGATTGCGTTTAGAGTTACATTCGAAAAAAATGGAATACATTTTAACCATACAAAATAATTTTTTTTGGAAATTAATTTTTTATTCATTTTTTAACTTATAACTTTCTTAACGCTAAACACAAATGTATAAAACTAGCCTAATTATAAATAACTTACAACTAATTTATGGTCATTTACGGGCGCTCTAAACTAAACTATATCTCTTAATACTAATGTCTTTCGACCTAAGAACTATTTTAATTAATCCGAATTATTTTATTTTGTTTTACCAAGAAAACATATTAAAAAAAAACTCGGCATCATATTATATTTTTATGTTTTTCTTATTAACTACCTAAAGCTGGACTAAAAATAATTAAAACTATATACAACTAACTAAGATACCTAAAAATACCTAAAACTACTTAAGTGTACTTAAAAACTAGAACAGTCACAGCAGCATTTTTGGTTCTTTATATTTTTTTTGTATATTTCGTTTACGCATGCAGAAACACAAATATTGAATCCACACATTCATGCACATACGAAAATACATAAATACACGCACATACATATACAGACGCGAAGATACATGCTCATATGGTCCCGCATACGTTCATACTTGTTTCATTTGTTTGGTGCCACCCCGACTGTTCCTTATACCAAATTTCCCCAAATCTATGTAAGTCGGCAAACTCTTATCCGACTTTATATATCAGTATGTTGTTTAGAAAGCCACCAGAACTGGTTTTCCTGTTTCATCCTATCCCTTCGGTCCCGATCTGACACAGTCCTACTGAACCGAAGGCACCCTTCTCCACTTTGGGCGATGACGTCTCGACCATATAGCAGTCGCCTATCTACAGTTCGTCGGCTGACGTGGAAGATTAGCGGAACCGCCATTCTATCCTGTATCCGCCCTCGACTGTCTAAATAGAGGAATGCATTGGGAGGAATGTAGCCACTGAACCGCACATTCTCGTAGTATTCGCTTTTGGGGTAGTAATCCCCAAAATTAAGCTGTAGGTTGAGGATATTGCTCTTGCAATGTGACCCCGAATTAGCTTAAACAAAAAATTATCTACACTGTTTATGTTGGCCACGTTGTATAGAACCTGGTTGGAATAATATCGTGTGTACTCCGACTCTGGTGTCCTGTGTAATCCAAGGCAACGTCTAAGACACTGCCTCTCAAACACCCGAATATTTTCCATTTGAGATGGGGCAACATTGAAACACACCGGGCATCTATAGGCAATCATCGGCCTGATGAGGGCCATGTAGCAAATCACCTTCACCCTGTTATCAAGACAGCTGCTATAAAACAATCATTTTGTCAGGGCAAAGGCTCCCCTACCCCTGGCCAGAGCAGCACCTATGTGTCTGTCGAAATACAAGTACTGATCCAACCAGATGCCAAGGTACTTTGCTACACTTTTACTCGCCAGTGGATGTCCAAGTGGCCCTACGATCACCAGCTTGCGCCAGTTCTTTCTCGTATCCCTTGAGGCACTAGAAAACGGAGTCATAAACAGAATAGTTTCTGATTTCTGGAAGTTGATTTTCAACTTCCAGTCATCACAATATCGCTGAATCGTGTCCAAGTCACTCTGCAAAAGATTTTTGATGACCTCAAATGCATTAGCTGTTCTGAACGCACTTAGATCGTCGGCGTACGCAATTGCCTGAGATAGACTACCTATCAGATCGCTGGTGTAAATGCTGAGTAGAATCGGTGAGTTAACTGCTCCCTGCTGAAGACCATTTTTAATATTAAAAGTTGCGGTAGAAGTTACGTTGCCACTTTTGACAACAAACTTTCTACCATTTAGCATGTCATAAAGCATATACAATAGAGGTTTACTTATACCTAGTCTGGGTAGCTTTAGATAGAGACCTTCTAACCATACGGTGTCGAAGGCGTTCTCCAAATCAACCAGAAAGGCACACGTACACTGCTTTTAAGTTTTGTTCCATTGGATATCAGAAACCAGCTTAGACGCGGCATGAATTGTGTCATGTCGGGCCTTAAAACCGAACTCATTATCCGGTATGATATTGTTGTCCTCCGCCCATTTGAACAGAGCCCTATTAAAAATCTTTTAAATACTTTGCTGATACTCGGAAGAAGACTTATCGACCGGAGAATCGCCGGATTAGAGTTGTCTTTTCCCTTTTTGGGGAGACGATGCACCACAGTTGTCTTTCACCGCAATGGATAATATGCATTATTCAGCGCATTCTTAACCAGTGTGGTATAAATGTCAAGTGCTTCTTCAGGCAAATGTCGTAGCACAACGGTGGATATACCATCGACTCCTGCTGACTTCTTTTTCTTTAATGAATCGAAGATGAACTGGAGCTCGATCTTCGAAATTAACAGGGGACTGGGCCCATTTCGGTCGGCGATTATGGAGTTTGCCAAATCTTCATCATTAAACCCGGTAAAATCAAGGTTCTCAGGTCGCACTTCGGTCATGTCGTTCCGCAGCCATAAGTTATGAATCAGAGCTCTCCTCTCTCTATATAGAGGTCATCGTCTAACACGGCCGGCGACCTCTGGGTCTATGTCTGCCGTCAGAAGTACGTCTCTGTTCTCTGTCGTCTTCTGGATCTTAAGATACGGAAGATTGTTTTGATCCTTTCTTCTAAATATCTTATCAATTTTTGGGAACATACTCGGGTTGCTAGAGTTAACGGCCCAGTCGATCTCGTACTCTGGAGGTGTTAACACGTTTTCGGCTTCCCAGTTTTTCCAAATTAAATTTCGTGTGTGAGCTCAAGTATTACATTAAATCAAGATTTCATAAGTGGTGCAGTAGCACATTGTTAGAGTGGCCGACCGAAAATCCGAGGGTCGCCAGTTCGATTCCCAGCCGGGCATCAGAACTTTAGCTGCTTTTTTTCATAACCGTGAAGTGGAAAACTTTATTGGTTGGGAAAACTCTCAAAGGAGGAGGAGTTTAAGCACCGGGGCATCGAAAGGTGTCCTAGGGCCAATGAGACCAGCGATGGCATCAGCTGAGGGAACATCGAAAGATGTTCCAATTACAAGCAGTGATTCTGCAGCAACAACATCAACAGCAATAACAACAACGGCAACATCATCTGATGCTAATCCAAACCGCAGAAAGAGGATCCACGGCCACCTCAGCAAAGCTGCCAGCAGGGGTGCATACGTCCGATATAGACGAGACGTCAGAGGCAGCAGGACAAACCCAGCTAGACACTTCACCGAAGAGGGTATAGCATATATGTCTGAGGAAGGAGAAGGGCACTTCACTACGGGCGATAGTACTGCCTTCGTGAACCTCTCCACATCAGAGGCGTCATCTGAGGAGGACGAGGAACAAAGAATTGTCGCTCAAATTGAAACAATGGGGGCAGAAATCCAAAGTCTGAAAAGCCAACTTAAGGCCAAGCTAGAAGCGCGCAGAGCGAAACAACTGAAAGAAATCGAGGAACAAAAACAACAACAGCAAAACGAACAATTACAAAAACAACAGCCACAGCAGAAACCAAAACAACAACGGCAAAAACAACAGCAACAGCAGCAGACACAAGCCGAGAAACAACCGCAAGAAAACAGCAGCAGCAGATTCAAAAGCAGCAGAATCAACAGCAGCAGAAAAGTCAGTCTCAGCAGCAGCAGCCACAGCCGCCGATTGCGAAAAAAGAAAAGGTGCCACCCATAAATACTTATAAAATGGAGTTACAGGATACCATAAATCTATGTAAGTTGACCATAGGTCAAAATTTTACTATTAAAAGATTAAATAACGACAGGCATGCTATCCAGTGCTTCACACTGGAACAGCACAAAAAAATTAAAGAGTTGCTAAAAGAAACTACTACTGAATTCTTTAGTTTCACCCCTAAAACGGAAAAATTTCAAACGGTCCTTTTGAAGGGCATAGATTCCTGCACGGAACCACAGGTGCTCTTAAATGAACTCCGCCAAAAAGTGAATGAGGATCTCGACTTTATCGGGGTCAAGCCGTTCGCTACAGTTAGAGCTAGGCGGGAGAAGCGGAGTCTTCCCTTCTTCCTTGTTCAACTCCCACCCAGCAGCAAACTGGATAGTTTGAGGAGTATATCCGTCCTCAACTACCAGGTTGTAACTTGGGACAAATTAAAAAGGCGTGGCGACTTGCTTCAAAGCATGCGCTGCCAAAGGTTCGGCCACGCCGCAGCAAACTGTGGTAGAAAAGCGTCCAACAGTGCGCCCTCCTACAACAACGCCCTTCAACCCACAAATTTCTTACGCCAAATGGCGTCAGGAAGGGGAAGCACGGTACAGCCTACACCAAAGGTCGCCCTACAGGCCCCGTGCCTGAGGCGCCGGCGGCACAGGCGGATATTATGGACGTTCTACTGGCCATCCAGGGCCAGTTGAACGTCCTCCAAAACCAGATCAGGGAGCAGGCGACTAGGGTGGATTATCTCTACTCTGTTTTGCCGAGCTTAACGCAACTTAGAGGTTAAGGGCGCGCTGCCGGAGAGGCCCTTTAAGATCCTAGCTGGGAATGTAAATTCACTGATTAGGACCGAACGTAGAGCGAATTTATTCCAATTGCTTAAAGACATAAGTCCAGATGTGTTTATGGCTAGTGAAACTAAGCTTAACCAGAAACGTAAATTGACTAACAACAATTACAATATCGTAAGGAGAGACCGACCCAACTCCACTCAAGGAGGGGGCGTCGCAATCTTTATACGTAAAGGCATTATTCATAAGGTAATATATAATAGTGATGTGCGTAAATTTCGGACGTTAGAGGCATGCATCATATGCATTCATCTCCAACAGGGGGAGCGAATGTATGTGATCGCTCCCTATGTACCGGAAACACCTCAGCCCACACAGCTTATAACAGAGCTTGAAAAGCTTTTTGAATGCTTAAGATTGAGCTCGGAAGAAAACTACTACATATTGGCTGGTGATTTGAATGCCAAACATATAGATTGGGGGAATCAAATACAAAATCCTCGTGGTAACCATCTGTATAATTGGAAGGGGGCGATACAACCTGGAGTATCGCATTGAACTTCTCGCTACAGACAGGCCATCGTTTCCAAGAAGCGGTGTCTATCTGGATCTATTGTTGAAAGACGCAAGACTAACAATTACTGATACTGTGGGTCATCGGCCTAAAAATTGTTTAAGAACGATCGAGTACGACAGTGACCACTGCGGACTCGCCGCCGTAATACAACTTCCGAACGTGCTTATGGAGTTGGAGGAGTATGTACCGGTGCATACTTTCAATTACAGTAAGGTGCGCTGGTCACGCTTCTCGAACGTCTTATTGAGCTAATTACGATCAAATGGTATATCCCCACCAAATGACAGGAACATGACAAATACTGAAATTGACAGATACTTAGAACAAATGGACGAAACAATTCAACGAACAATGAAGAGGACAATACCGAAATACAAAGAACCTAACGCAACTGACATGTACCGTAACGCGACAATTGATGCACTACACAGACACAAAAATGGCTTACTGACAAGACTAAAACGCTTGTACAGACGGTTTACTGACACACGAGATCTGGAGATAAGGACACTGAAGTCGTCCATCAAAAACATCAACCAATTGATCAAAGAAAATTATAGGTTGTCCATTAATTTGTTTTGGGACAACAAAATTCGGGCCGTGAACGCTACCGACCCGAGCATGTTCCCACAAATTAATAAGATATTCAGAGGAAAAGATCAAAACGACCGTCCGTGTCTTAAGCTCCAGAGGACGACACAAAACAGAGACGTACTTCTGACAGCAGGCATAGACCCAGATGACGCCGTCTTGGACGATGACCTCTTCATAATCGAAAATCCGCAGGAGAAGGTGGAGGCTGTGGGGGCTGCTTCCCAGCAAGTGTACAAGGTGAATGCTAGCATTCGCCCGAATCATGACCTGGAGAACAGAGCTTTGATTCATCACTTATGGCTCCGAAACGATATAAGCGAATGGCGATCTGAGAACCTTGGTTTTACCGGGTTTAATGATGAAGATTTGGCAAACGCCATAATCGCCGACCGAAATGGGCCTAGTCCCCTGTTAATTTCGAAGAATGAGCTCCAGCTCATCTTCGATTCATTAAAGAAAAAGAAGTCTGCAGGAGTCGATGGTATATCCAACGTTGTACTACGACATTTGCCTCAAGAAGCAGTTGACATTTATACCACACTGTTTAACAACGCGCTAAATAATGCATATTATCCAGTGCGGTGGGAGACAGCTGTGGTGCACCCTCTCCCAAAAAAGGGAAAGGACAACTCGAATCCGGCGAATCTCCGGTCGATAAGTCTTCTTCCGAGTATCAGCAAAGTATTTAAAAAGGTTATTAATAGAGGCCTGCTCAAGTGGGCGGAGGACAAAAATATCATCCCGGATAATCAGTTCGGTTTTAAGGCGGGACATGACACAATTCATGCCGCGTCTAAACTAGTTTCTGATATCCAATGGAACAAAACTAAAAAGCAGTGTACGGGTGCCTGTCTGGTTGATTTGGAGAAGGCCTTCGCCACCGTATGGTTAGAAGGTCTCTATCTAAAGCTACCCAGACTAGGTATAAGTAAACCTCTATTGTATATGCTTTATGACATGCTAAATGGTAGAAAGTTTGTTGTCAAGAGTGGCAATGTAACTTCTACCGCAATTTTTAATATTAATAATGGTCTTCAGCAGGGAGCGGTTAACTCGCCGATTCTATTCAGCATTTACACCAGCGATCTGATAGGTAGTCTAACTCAGGCAATTGCGTACGCCGACGATCTAATTGCGTACAGAATAGCTTATACAGTTGAGCTCATCAAAAGTCTCTTGCAGAGTGACTTCGACAAGATTCAGCGATATTGTGATGACTGGAAGTTGAAAATCAACTTCCAGAAATCAGAAACTATTTTGCTTAGGACTCCGTTGTCTAGCGCCTCAAGGGATACGAGAAAGAACTGGCGCAAGCTGTTGATCGTAGGGCCACATGGACATCCACTGGCGAGTAAAAGTGTAGTAAAGTACCTTGGCATCTGGTTGGATCAGTACCTGTATTTCGACAGACATATAGGTGCTGCTTTGGCCAGGGCTAGGGGAGCCTTTGCCTTGACAAAACGCTTGTTTTATAGCAGCCGTCTTGACAGCAGGGTGAAGGTGATTTGCTACATGGCCCTCATCAGGCCGATGATTGCCTACGGATGCCCGGTGTGGCTCAACGTTGCCCCATCTCAAATGGAAAAGATTCGGGTGTTTGAGAGGCAATGTTTTAGACGTTGCCTTGGATTACACAGAATACCAGAGTCGGAGTACACAAGATATTATTCCAACCAGGTTCTATACAACGAAGCCAACATAAACAGAATAGATAATTTTTTGTTCAAGCTGATTCGGGGTCACGTTGCAAGAGCGATGTCCTCAACTAACAGCTTAATTTTTGGGGCTTATTACCCCAATAACGAATATTTTGAGAGTGCGCGGTTAAGTGGTTACATCCCTCCCGAGGCATTCCTCTATTTAGACAGTCGTGGGCTGATACAGGATGGAGGGGCAGTTCCGCTCATCTACCACGTCAGCCGGAAAACTGTGGATAGGCGACGGTCGAGACGTCATCGCTCAAGGTGGAGAAGAGCGCCTTCGGTTCAATAGGACTGTGTCCGATCGGGACCGGAGGGATAGGGCGAAACATGAGAACCAGTTCTGGTGGCTCTCTGAACAGCATCGTGATATTTAAAGTCGATGAAGATGGTATATCTTGGCCGACTTACATAGATTTAGGGCATTCGGTATAGGGAACAGTCGGGGTCACCAAAAAAAAATTAAAAATATGAATGTATGCGGGAGCATACGTGCATGTATCTGCGTGTCTGTATGTGCGTACGTATATGTATGTGCGTATGTACATGTATGGGTGGGTTATATGTTGGTGTGTGTCTGCATGCATATAAAAAATTAACAAAAAAATTAAAAAACGAAAAAAATGCTGCTGTGGCTGTTCTAGTATTTAAGTAGTTTTAAGTATTATTAGGTATTTTAAGTAGTTTTAATTATTTTTAATATATATTAAGGTTTAGTTTATAAGTAAGAAAAAAAAAAAAAAAAAATTATAAGATACCAAGTTTTTTGTGTAAAAGTTTCTTGAAATATAAAATAAATACAGAAAATAAGATTTAATTAAAATAGTTTTTAGGTCGAAAGACATTAGTTGTATCAGTTATTGTTTAATTTAGAGCGCCCGTAAAGGGCCAGTAAATTAGTTGTAAGTTATTGATAATTAGGCTAGTTTTAAACATTCTTGTCTAGCTTTAAGATAGTTATAAGTTAATATGAACTAAAAATGAATTTAAAAAAAAAAAAAAAAAAAAGAGTTAACGCCCCGAATTTTATTGTAACAAAACAAATTAATCGACAACCTATACAGTGTCAGTAATTGTTAGTTTAGCGTCTTTCAGCAATAAATCCAGATAGCCGCCGTTCCTTGGACGATGGACTATCTGGGCAGCGATCACATACATTCGCTTCCCCTGTTGGAGATGAATGCATATGATGCATGCCTCTAACATCTCTACGTATAAATATTGCGACGCTTTCTCCTTGAGTAGAGTTGGGTCGGTCTCTTCTTACGATCTTACGATATTGTAATTGTTATTATTATTAATTTATGTTTCTGGTTAAGCTTAGTTTCGTTAGCCAAAAACACATCTGGACTTAGGTATTTAAGCAATTGGAATAAATTCGCTCTACATTCGGTCCTAATCAGTGAACTTACATTCATAGCTAGGATCTTAAAGTACCTCTTTGGCAGAGCGCCCTTGACCCCTAAGATCCACCCTAGTCGACTGCTTCCTGATCTGATTTTGGAGGCCAGTCAACTGGCCTTGAATGACCAGCAGAATGCCCATAATATCCGCCTGTGCCGCCGGCACCTTAGGCACGGGAGCCTCTTGGGCGACCTTTTGTGTAGGCTGTACCATCCTTCCCCTTCCTGAAGCCATTTGGGCGCAAGAAATTTGGGGGTTGACGGGCGTTGTTTGCTTTGCTGCTTTATTGTTTTTTATTAGCTGAAACGTCAGACATCCCCGATAATAAGCGGAGTGTCCGTCGCCTCGGCAGAGTACACATTTAAGCTGGGTCCTATCTTCGGCCCGTTTCTTTCCTAACTTACATTCATCTGCATTGTGATTCTCTCCATACTTAACGCAGTGTGACTGCATTTCGAAGTTTGCTGCGGCGTGGCCTAACCTTTGGCAGCGCATACATTGAAGAATGTCGCCGCGCCTTTTTAATTTGTCCCAAGTTACAACCTGGTATTTGAGGACGGAGATACTCCTCAAACAATCCAGTTTGCTGCTGGTTGAGAATTGAACAAGGAAGAAGGGAAGTAAAGTAAAAAGAATTATAGTAAAGTTTTGACCTATGGCCGACACAGATTTATGGCATCCTGTAGCTCCATTTTATAAGTATTTATGGGTGGCACCTTTTCTTTTTTCGTAATCGGCGACTGTGCTGCTGCTGCTGAGACTGATTTTACTGCTGCTGTTGATTCTGCTGCTGTTGTTTTTGTTGCGGTTGTTTCTGGGATTGTGTCTGCTGCTGTTGATGTTGTTGTTGCCGTTGTTGTTTTGGCTGCTGCTGTAGCGCCTTTTTTTCTCGAGCTCTTTCTATTCTTTTGCTCGGCGCGCTTCTTGATTGGCCTTAACTGCGAGAACTAGAAGCTCTTGTTAGCTTTTCAAGCTTTGGATTTCGGCCTCCATTGCTCCAATGCGAACGACCATTCTTTGCTCCTAGTCGTCATCCTCCTCGGATGATGCCTCTGACATAGAGGGGTTCACGAAGGCAGTTCTATCGCCCGTCGTGAAGTGCCCTCCTACTTCCTCAGAAATGTATTCATTACCCTCTTCGGGTGACGTGTCTAGTTGGGCTTGTCTTGCTGCCCCTGACGTCTCGTCTATATCCGACGTTTTCACCGCAGCTGGCAGCTTTGCTGAGGTGGCGGTGGATCTCCTCTCTCTGCGCTTCAAATTAACATCGGATGATGTTACCGTTGTTGTTATGGCTGTTGATGTTGTTGCTGCAGAATCGCTGCTTTAAAGTGAAACATCTTTCGATGTTCTCTCAGCTGATGCCATCGCTAGCCTCATTGGCCCTAGGACACCTTTCGATTCCCCGGCGCTTAAGCTTCTCCTCCTGATCTGGTTTTCCCAGGTAATAAAATCTTCATCCTCCCGGTTATGAAAAAAAGCTTCCAACTTTTTAATTCCCGGCTGGGAATCGAACTCGTGACCCCTGGATACACGGTGCCCCCCACTATCTCTGTGCTGCTGCACTACTAGAGGAATAGTGAATTAAATTGCAACTTAATCACACACAAGATATACTACTTGGAAAACACTAAGAAGCCGAAAACGTCTTAACACCTCCATAGTACGAGATCCAATTATTTGCTAAATACATTGTTTTGGTCACGTGACAAATATTCAAATGCAAGTTTTTTAATTTTAACTTATATCATTTTTATCATATTTTTTTTCATATTGTACAAAAAATAAACAAGCTCTGGCAGACCGCTTTTAAATTCATAGTTATATATGATTTTAAAATCTTAATAATTGTAAAAGTATTTTCTTATTCTTTCAACTTTTCGTTTGAATGAAAAAATTAAATGTAATTTCAACTTATATTACGCAGTGTGTGTTAAATTTAGAAAAGTAAAGAAAACTAAACTGATATTTGATCTAGCTTTAATCGTATGTCGTTCATCCGCAAAGAATTATAATATAAATAGTTGCTTATTGTTATCTGTAGAAAATAGAGAAAACGAAATTCTTGGATTCGCTTAGGGATTTCCTTAAAAAAAAACCATCGTGGAGTTGGCTCCTAGCAGTCCATATCTAGTATGTCAATGCATAAAGCACTTCAGTAAAAAAGCGTAAGGCTGGCCGACACGCCACTCATTATGATTTGATTGGAAAACATAGACAATGTTAATTTAGTTATTTTTATTGTATTTAATAAAACTTTACAATAAAGAATTTTAATTGACCGCATTACATGAAACACATTGTGCATGCTCAGAATTATTATTTTCTTGACATAAATGAATTTATGCGGAACGAAGTTCGCCTGGTCAGCTAGTTTTTTATAATAATAAAATCTTTAGTTTCTTGAATTACATTTATTTCTTTATACTAAAGTTCTTCACATTCTAAATCTTTGTTTTTCATAATATTTTCAATACATTTGTCTTTAATTAATATTAATTCTTTGCTTTTTGCAAGGTAAATATGTTTGATTATCTCTTTCAAAAAATTATCTAGTAATTAATTTAATAATTTTATTCTCAATTAGAAAGTTCAATTATATATTTATTATACAATTCTTTTGAATATCTAGGTAACGATATGATTATTAGTATATTTTCTTTGCAAGTTGCTAAGTACATCTTTAAATTTTCAAGGTCTGTAAAAGTTATATTATTTTCTTTCATTTCTTCAAGATTTGAAATATCTTGAGTTAGTATTCCTGTTTTACTTGTAAAAATGATGTTTTCAATTGTTTCAAATGCTTTTATTACTTTATTAACATGATTCGTAAATTCAATTTCAATACGTAAATTATTTATATCACTTTTGGAATCTTTTAAGTTGTTTATTATTTCTGTTCCTTTGTCTAAAACATAAGTAAAATCTTTAAATTGTTTGTCAAATTGTGTATATTTATCTTTATTTGTTGATTCATATTGTGAACGATTTCATTATTATTTTCTTCAAAAGTTTTTAATTTATTCTAAATTTCTTGACAATCTTCGTCATTCATTGTTCCAAATAGAAATTTTAATACGTTACCGCCTATCTTTAATATTCCTCTCTTTATAATTTTATGCGGAATTATAGTTCTTAATTTTTTTTACTAGCTTAGTAATTTAACTTAGGTGTTTATAATATTTTTTTAGAAATTAATCTTAATTGTTTTTTTAATTCTGATATCACATCTTCATATTTTGTAAAATTGAGAACATGTACTATAGTTTTGTAATCGTCAATTAAATGTATTCTTTCACCTTTAAATAACATATATTCTTATTCACTTTATTAATTTCTATTTCTTGACATTTAATTATCTGTATTAAAAGTGATATTATTATCATTCATTTCATTTTTAAAATTTTGTTATTTCTGAATTGATCTTTGTGAAGTATTTGTTCTCTTAGGTGAGGTTTCATAGTAATTTTCTTGTATTTTTTTGTTTAATAATTTGGGATTGTTAATTTTTGTATAAAATGGATATAACTCTTTTCCTCGCGATTTTTGTTTAAATTTTTGAAACTTTATGTTTCTTATGCTCGATTCTATCAAATATGACTTTATTATCTACTTTATTTAGGTGTATGTCACAAGGTCTTTCCTTCGTGGTGAAATGTATAGTCTGATTATACGAAACTGCTTGAATAACTTTATCGACTAATTTCCCTTTTAGGATAGACTAGATCTTTATTTTTTCAAAATTAAAAACTTACAATATTTTGTATTTAAAGATTTATAAAGCATTGCTTGGTTTGTCGTCTGCCAGTAAAAATGAGAAAGAAATATATACAAACTAGAGAGAGAATTATTTAAATAAAACAATTTAATTTATAATGCATTAAAATAATATATAGCTTTTAAAAGAATATATATAATGCAAAGATAATTAAAACAAAATTAAAAAGCGACTTTTAGTTTAGTCAAAACAAACATTTTTGAGAACAACTTGAATATTAACGATATTAAAGTGACAAATGTAAAGCATATTTTTGAAAGAAAAAAATTAGTAGGTACATTTTTGTTTCTATTATAATGAAGTGACTTTTAGTTTGGTCAAAATAAAAAAAAATGTGCAAGCATCTTGAATACTTATTTATAGATTCATATTAAAGTTACAAACGTAAAGCTTTTAGCTTAGCGAAAAAAAAAATGAAGATTAAACGGAACTGCGTATTCCGTTGTTCATTTAATTTTTATAAATCAATTTATAGTCATGCTTTTATAGAGACATTGTTGTGCCAACAACAGAATAGCCCAACAACAAGCTATGCACATACCAAACATGATAGATACAACATTGCACCACGACGATGACCATGCGCCCTTTAAGATCCTAGCTGTGAATGTAAATTCAATGATTAGGACCGAACGTAGAGCAAATTAATTCCAATTGCTTAAATACCTAAGTCCAGATGTGTTTTTTGGCTAGCGAAACTAAGCTTAACCAGAAACATAAATTGACTAACAACAATTGCAATATCGTAAGAAGAGACCGACCCAACTCCACTCAAGGAGGAGGCGTCGCAATATTTATACGTAGAGGCATTACACATAAGGTAATATATAACAGTGATGTATGAACATTTCGGACGTTAGAGGCATGCATCATATGCATTCATCTCCAACAGGGGAAGCGAATGTATGTGATCAATGCCTATGTACCGGAAACACCTCAGCCCACCCAGTTTATAACAGAGCTTGAAAAACTTTTTGAATGCTTAAGACTGAGCTCGGAAGAGAACTACTACATATTGGCTGGTGATTTGAACGCCAAACATATGGATTGGAGAAATCAAATACAAAATCCTCGAGGAAACCATTTATTTAATTGGATGGGTCGATACAACCTTGAGTATTGCATTGACCTTCGCGCTACAGATAGTCCATCATTTCCAAGGATCGGCGCTTATCTGAAATCGACAGATACTTAGCACAAATGGACGAAACGATTCTACGAACAATGAACAGAACAATACCGAAATACAAAGAACGTAATGCAACGGACATATACCGTAACACGACCATTGAAGCACTACACAGACAAAAAAGTGGTCTACTGACAGGACTGAAATGCTTGTACAGACGGTTTACTTATACACGAGATCTGGAGATTAGGACCCTGAAGTCGTCTATTAAAAACAACAACCAATTGATCAAAGAAAATTATAAGTTGTCTATTAATTTGTTTTGGGACAACAAAATTCGTGCCGTTAACTCTAGTGACCCAAGTATGTTCCCAAAAATTAATAAGATTTTTAGAAGAAAGGATCAAAACGATCTTCCGTGTCTTAAGCTCCAGAGGACGACAGAGAACAGAGACGTACTTCTGACAGCAGGCATAGACCCAGAGGGTGAAGTATTGAATGATGACCTCTATGTAATCGAAGTTCCGCATGAGAAAGTGGAGGATGTGGGGCTGCTTTCCAGCAAGTGTACAAGGTGAATGCTAGCATTCGCCCGAATCATGACCTGGAGAGGAGAGCTCTGATTCATAACTTATGGCTGCGGAACGACATGACCGAAGTGCGATCTTAGAACAATGGTTTTACCGGGTTTAATGATGAAGATTTGGCACACTCCATAATCGACGACCGAAATGGGCCCAGTCCCCTATTAATTTCAAAGACTGAGCTCCAGCTAATCTTCGATTCATTAAAGAAATAGAAGTCAGCAGGAGTCGATGGTATATCCAACGTTGTACTACGACATTTGCCTCAAGAAGCAGTTGACATTTATAGAACACTGTTTAGCAACGGGCTGAATAATGCATATTATCCAGTGCGGTGGAAGACAGCTGTGATGCACCCTCTCCCAAGAAATGGAAGGACAACTCCAATCCGGCGAATCTCCGGTCGATAAGTCTTCTTCCAAGTATCAGCAAAGTATTTGAAAAGATTATTAATATGGCCTGTTCAAGTGAGCGGAGGACAAAAATATCATCCCGGATAATCAGTTCGGTTTTAAGGCGGGACATGACACAATTCATGCCGCGTCTAAACTGGGTTTTGATATCCAATGGAACAAAACTAAAAAGCAGTGTACGGGTGCCTGTCTGGTTGATTTGGAGAAGGCCTTCGACACCGTATGGTAAGAAGGTCCCTATCTAAAACTAAGCAGACTAGGTACAAGTAAGACTCTAATGTACATGCTTTATGACATGCTAAATGGTAATTTGTTGTCAAGAGTGGCAATGTAACTTCTACCGCAATTTTTAATATTAATAATTGTCTTCAGCAGGGAGCGGTTAACTCGCTGATTCTGTTCAGCATTTACACAAGCGATCTGATAGGCAGTCTGACTCAGGCAATTGCGTACGCCGGAGATATAATTGCGTACAGAACAGCTCATACAGTTGAGGTCATCAAAAATCTCTTGCTGAGCGACTTCGACAAGATTCAGTGATATTGTGATGACTGGCAATTGAAAATCAATTTCCATAAATCAGAAACTATTTTGTTTAGGACTCCGTCGTCTAGCGTCTCAAGGGATACGGGAACGAACTGGCGCAAGCTGGTGATCGTAGGGCCACATGGACATCCACTGGCGAGTAAAAGTGTAGTAAAGTACCTTGGCATCTGGTTGGATGAGTACCTGTATTTCGACAGACATATAGGTGCTGTCTTGACAGCAGGGTGAAGGTGATTTGTTACATGGTCCTCATCAGGCCGATGATTGCCTACGGATGCCCGGTGTGGTTCAACGTTGCCCCATCTCAAATGGAAAAGATTCGGGTGTTTGAGATGCAATGTCTTAGACGTTGCCTTGGATTACACAGAACACCAGAGTCGGAGTACACAAGATATTATTCCAACCAGGTTCTATACAACGGAGCCAACAAACAGAATAGATAATTTTTTGTTTAAGCTGATTCGGGGTCACACTGCAAGAGCGATGTCCTCAACCAACAGCCTAACCTTTGGGCCTTACTACGCCAATATTGAATATTTTGAGAGTGCGCGGTTAAGTGGCTACATCCCTCCAGAGACATTCCTGTATTTAGACGGCTGATACAGGACGGAGGGGCGATTCCGCTCATCTACCACGTCAACCGGAAAATTGTGGATAGGCGACGGTCGAGACGTCATCGCTCAAGGTGCAGAAGAGCGCCTTCGGTTCAATAGGACTGTGTCCGATCGGGACCGAAGGGATAGGGCGAAACAGGAGAACCAGTTCTGGTGGCTCTCTGAACAGCATCATATTTAAAGTCGATGAAGAAGGTATGTCTTCGCCGACCTACATAGATTTAAGGCAATTAGGTATAAGGAACAGTCCAGGTGGCACCAAAAAAAATATGTATGTATGCGGGGGCATATGTGTTTAAAAAAACGAAAAATGCTGCTGTGGCTGTTCTAGTGTTTAAGTAGTTTGAAGTGGTTTTGGATATAATTATGTATTTGAGGTAGTTTACGTTATTTTTGTTAGTACAAGTTAGTTGTATCTAGTTTTCTTTATTTTTAGTCTATCTTTAGGTTTAGTTTATAAGTATATAAGAAAAATATGATAATATACCGAGTTTTTTGGCAATAAGTTTTCATGGCTAAAAAAAAATAAAATAATTAGATTTAATTAAAATAGTTTTTAGGTCGAAAGACATTAGTTCTAAGAGTTATTGTTTAGTTTAGAGCGCCCGTAAAGGGCCAGTAAATTAGTTATAAGTTATTGATAATTAGGCTAGTTTTAAATATTTTTGTCTAGCTTTAAGATAGTTATAAGTTAATATTAAATAAAAATGAATTAAAAAAAACGATGACCTTGCGACGCGACGAGACAAGCACTCATCAGCAATATCTCAAATTATACTTTTCTGTTCTATTCTATTTTTGTTATTCTGTCATATTATACTTTTTGTACATTTAATGTATTGTAGAGTAAGCATTTATTTTATATAAGAGTAGGATGATTAAAACAATAAAAACACTTGCTATTATACGGCAAAGCATACCAGTTCGTTCTTTTTTTGACTTCCCCTCACCAGAGGTAAGGGGTCACTAAATTAAGAATTGTCGAATTTCCTTCGAGAGGAAAAACAGTAACATGAAGCGTAACCAAGGCTTTATAATATTGGTTTACTACAAAGAACTATAAAAAAAATATAACAAATTTAAATATCATAAAGCGTAACCAAGGCTTCCGACATTGGTTTAATATAAAACAAACAAAAAAATAATATACGTACTAAAAGGCGTTATCAGGGCTATTAAACTGATAAAGTTAACGTAACTACAAAAAGTGTAAAGTGAAAAATAATACAAAACTAAATCTACGAACTTAAATCTACGATTGCGATCTACTAATACTCAATTCAATACAATTATAGAACAAAATAAAAAGCTGTTGGACGAAACCGACGTTTACATAACTGTAGTCAAGCAGAAGAACTTGATTGAGGAAATTGATAACCTTAATAAAAATTTTGCGAAGGACAGTGTCTCACGTAAAAAGGAAGAAAGGCTTCAACGCCTTAGTGAAATATGGTCCGAATTTGACTCAAACAATAAGAAGATAGTGTCGACTGTGAAAAAAGACACTCCATATATGCAAAGGGATACGTACAGCAGAGTTAAATCGGTGTACGAAGAGTTCAAAAAGAAATTGGATTCAATAAATCCAATTCCAGAAACATCGAAAACCGAAACAGCAAAGACCGAAGATAGTACAGAAGTTCAAAGGCAAAGACATAGGTTAAAGAAACTTGGGCTTAAAGTCACTGGAATTATGAAAAACTTGGATGAGTTCGAAGAAACATTCACAGACTACCCAAGAGAAATCAATGAATACCAGCAAAAGATGTTGCTAGAGCAACTTCGCAACATTACCGATCTACATGAGGAATACATGTCCAATGCATCAGAAGAAGACTTAAATGTACCATATGTCAACAACAACGAGTACAAAGGTGTCAAGCAGGTTATAAATAAGTTTATCTATCAAATTGCATCGAAGCTAGGGAATGGTAACAACAACAAGCCCACAGATGCTAAGGCGGAGTCAAGGCTCCCACGATTGAAAATTCCGACCTTCAAAGGAAATTTCTTAGAATGGCAACAATTTCATGATCTATTCTCAACAATAATACATAGCAAAAGCAGCCTCAGTACGACAGAAAAGATGGAATATCTGAAAACACATTTAGAGGGGGAGCCGCTCAATTTGATAAAACATCTTACGTCCTCTAGTGAAAATTACAATAGTGCCCAGGAAATTCTTAAATAAATATAAACGTTAAAATAACGAACGAAAAATTGTAGGCATCCATTTAGAGAAGATGTTCGCATGGGCAACCATGTAGCACCACATCAGCTACTTCCATTAAAAACATTTTTGATGCGATCAATGAAGGACATTGACTCACAAACATGGGCATCGACACTAAATACTGAGACCCAATTATAGTTCACATTACTACGAAGTCTGTTGATACTAAAAGCAGAAAGCTATTAGAACAAGTGCTAACCGAACCAAACAAAATGCCAGCTCTGAAAACGCTTCTGGATTTTCTTGAGAGACGTTACCAAGCATTTGATGTCCTTGCTCCTAGAAAGAAACAACAAAAATCTTTTGATGAAGTAAAGCATACGCTTCGCAACTTCCACATTGATAAAAAAAAACCAATGCCCTATCTGCAAAGGTGAACATGTGGTATACTTGTGTCAAAAATTTCTGAATTCAACCATAAAAGACAGGTTGCAACTTTGCAAGCAAGCTAAGGTCTGCTTAAATTGCTTACGACATGACCAGCAGTTTCAATGTTTCAGAAAAAGAAATTGTCATCATTGCAACAAGAAGCATCATTCGTTTCTACGCATGAAATGTGTGAAAGTTCCTCAAAATAATCAATTAGTTTGAGCTCAAAAAGACTCACCAAAAACAACCAAACAAGTAAATTATAGTGAGCAAAATTAAAATGTCATTATTGCAACAGCTATATTGAAGACAAGCACTGAAGACGGACCTGGGCGCAGTGTTGCAATACGACTACTCATCGACCCTGGATCGCAAGCATCATTGATCAGTGAATCCACAGTACAGACATTAGAGCTCAAAAGGCAAAATATTTATGTTGAAGTTACTGGATCGGGTGCAACAAAACCAGGAAGTGCTAAACACAAGGTAGACGTAGCAATAAAGCAGCACTTTAGTTCATAGTTTAAACTGAGGTTAGAAGCTGTTGTTCTTCCAAACTTAACAACACAACTACCATCGAAAACAACAAATAGCTTCAAAATTGGAAATTTGGACCAGCTAACACTCCCTAACCCTTTTTCAATGTTCCTTGACCAATTGACATGAAAATTGGTGCTGATGTGTATGGCGATATATTTCTTGTCGGAATTAAATGAGATGCAGCAAATTCGCTAATAGCTCAAAAGTCACACCTGAAAAACCGAAGAAACTGAAAAATACAGTGTTACTGGATTGGTAGCACAGATTTCCGTCGATCACCAACTGAAAAAATTCTGGGAGCTAGAAGAAGTTTTACAACCAGCATTTCAAAAACAAGAAGGCAAACAGTGCGAACAATTCTACAAAGATACCTACTACCGAAGATAAAATGGGAGGTACTTGGTGAAAATTCCATTTAACTTAAAAACGATGGAAACTTGCCAACTAGGTGAATCCAAGAATTGAGTAATAGCGAGATTCCGTCAATTGGGAACGCAGCTTAATAAGAACCAGAATCTAAAACTGCAATACACAAAAGTAATTAATGAGTTCTTAGACCTGTGACAAATGAAAAAAGTGCGCGATAACGACCAGAAAAGAGGTAATATTTTTTAAATGCCTCATCATGCTGTCATTTAACCTACAAGTACAACAACCAAACTAGGAGTTGTATTTGATGCATCGGCAAAATCAACGACAGGAGTGAGCCTAAACCAATTGATGTTGGTAGGCCCCAAGCTGCAAGACGATATAAAAACAATTCTGATGTGGTGGAGAAAACACAGAGAAGTTTTTCTTACGATATAGAGAAAATGTGTCGCCAAATCGAGCTACGCGAAGACCATCAAGATTACCAGAGGATTTTGTGGCGAAGTTCTACCGACCAACCCATTAAAGAGTATAAGCTTACCACTGTCACTTATGGTACAGCATCTGCACCATACCTGGCTATTAAAACTCTCCATCAACTAGCAGAAGACGAAAAACAAAAGTATCCAGTCGCTGCAGAAATAGTCAAACATGACTTTATAGCCGATGATGTTATATCCGGAGGAGACACCATTACGAAATGCAGAAACGCTCAGAAACAACTTGGTGAGATGTTGAGAGCCGCAGCGTTCTACCTGCGAAAATGGGTAGCTAATAATGGAAAATTACTTCAACATATACCGATCGAGTTACGAAACCAACAGAAAGTAAACGTCATGAAGGATGAAATAATCAAAACCCTGGGAATCCACTGGAATCCTTTAAGACACACTTTTCAGTTCAAAGTGAATATAGAGACTAACAAGTTTTTGAAGAAAACGCAAATAATACTTTAATATTATTTTTGTTTTTGTTGACTGTACGGATTAAAACAAAATTGAAGATTTTAATGACCTGTAGTCCGAAATGCGTTTCGCCCAGGCACGATAGTTGGATTCAGCAGTTAGATGCTATCGTACCCTTATAAGACGAAATGTTTTTCGGTTGATGATTACGGACTCTTATAAAATTTGCAGCATTTACACACTGCAAATTATATTATTTAGGGGAATTTGGTTAAATTCGTGCACCTAAATATATGTTATGCCCGTGGTCTGGCCAGTAATAATTTTGAAGAAAACGCAAATAATAATTTAATATTATTTTTGTTCTTGTGCACTCTATGGATTAAAATCAAATTGAAGATTTTAATGACCTGTAGTGAAATAAGGCAAAAGGATAGGAGGTGGAGGTAGGTAGGGTGGAAGTAGAAGCTGCGTTAAAAAGACAAAAATTGAGTAGAAATATATGCGGATAGGAAACGGGTAGGATGGGATTGAGAGGGGGTAGAATGTCCGCTATGGAGGCGATGGCATGCTCGCTATGCTCGACTCAGCTCGCCGGATTAGAGGGGGATCTTGCCCCCATAGCCACACCTCGCCTATTACAAAAAAAAAAAACAAAAATGATGCCAAAAAAAACTATAACTTAGCCACCACCAAATAGTCCACACTTCAGGAACGCTGCGGCTGATGATGCAGCTTGGCCTATACCCGCCCCACCTGGAATTCATTCGGCCCGAATCTCGAATTCCCCTAGTCACAAATCAGATCGGATTTACTATCGCGATCGAACCATTATATCTTCAGGCTACTGTATGTCCATCGCTAGCCCTTCCACACCCCCCTGAAAAAGATTTCAATTATCCATGTTAAGGCTCCTTGAAGCTCATAAAAACACGTAAGTTTTTATCATGTTCGGCGTGATTTACAAGGTATTTTATTTTACGGAAAAGTAAAACAAGACACTAACATAAATTAGCAGAAATAACGAAAACAAATTTATATGATTATAATATTTATATATGTTTTGGCATGAATCTCATTAAACTATAATAAATCAAATTGCCTTAAAAGCCTTTTAATTACCAAATGTTGGGAAAATAGGCTAAAAGTGACGATACGATGTAGACCAACGGTTGAAACGGTGACTGTCCCGTTCCGGCAAGGTCTGAGTTCCCGTTTTACACCGGGCTTTCCAAACGGACCTTCATTTCGTCCGGTATCCCAAACCCCCGTTACCCTACCTACAGAGAGCTCTTTGTGGGTAGCTAAGGAGTCGCAAAATGTTGCTACTTTACTACCCGGTTGTTTCGGAGAACTCACTCCACGCAGGACTGACGACTCTTTATGTATGTTGTTGGATTAGCGTCCACTTTTACCCCACCCACCCCAAAAATTCAATTATATAAAAAAAACTAATAAGAGTTATAATGAATGAAAATGGGAAATTTAACACTTTTAATCACAAAAAAAAAATATTATCACGCCAAAGGTTTATTTATAAACGACTCCGGCTTGCATATGTAACTCGCCAACCATCAGCGTCCGGAAATGTTCAATTTACGTGCCCTGCAGTACCTTTTTTTAGGGATGTTTATGAACATCCTATAGATATACCGTGCACGACGGAGTATGACTATAAAATCAATATTGAAATTCCGTGACTAGGACGTTTTCCAAAGCGAATTATTTTGATGGTATCGATATATGTATATGTAGGTATGAATGTATGGTCGGAACAATATATATATGTATATATAGAAGCACTAAGTTACTTGGCCGTCCGGGTCTTATATGGACTTAAATATTTCTGCTGCAAGCTGCACCAGTGAGCTAGGACTCCGTCTATGTCGGAGATGAGTACCAGCTTGGGAAGAAGAGATGTGAAGCGGACTCGTTTTCACTTTTCATTCGAGAGCACATATAGGTATGGATATCCTGGCATCAGGTATAAAACGCCAACGGCGGCAACGACCCACTGTCTACGTCGTTGACCGCCGAAATTATTCCTTACTATGAACGTGACACCCATTAGAATTTTCTTGATAATTCAACATTTCATTTGAAATATTACCTGGTACAACTTTTCTTAGCTAAATCCAATTTCGTTTTTGTAGGCAATACCCGATTTAAATCTTCTCGCTCCTTTAATATGTATACTAATACCACACACATCCAATTGGAAACGTCGTAAGAATTATATTCAAATTTAAAATTTTTACCCGCGCAATCTCCTATTTGAATAATTATGATGCTTAAGTATCACCTCAAATTTTAGCGATGCGAACACTGACTGATTTTAACTCGTAATGACAAAGAGAATCTGTCCTATGGTAATCACTAGCCTAACCGTGTCAAATTTTCTTTGTTCTTACGAAAAGTTTGTCCGATTGGCGGTTTACCACCGATAGCTCAACGGCTCGCACAAATACCGGAAAATGAGAATCCGTAGCCTACTCCCAACACTACCATTCACTACCTTCCTATCAAGCTGAGAACCAAACCTATTAGGTACGCGACCCATAAATTTCGACTCACATTGTGGATCGTCCACACTTCATCCACCAGCTTTCCTAATAATGTCGTCCTATTTCAAAATATGCTTCCATTTCAAATATTCCCCTATTAGGTGAACCAGCAAAGGTTCACGTTTCATTATCCCGGCTCCTTCCTCGCATTATAAACATCATCTCCTTTCAGAGCTTTGTACCTACGAGTAGGCCTGTCTCGCTCTATCTTCCCGTCAGCCTGTTGTGTCTACAACCAACTGAAAAAAAGTCATTCGCGCAAATTTTTTTCTTCGCATCAACTCGAAGCCAAAACATTTTAAAAAAATTAAAAATCAACGCGATACCTCCTGGACCTTAAGACCAAAAATAAACAATTAATGTAAGAGGAAACTGAAATAAAAGAAACAAAAAAAAACACCAGAGGTATACTAAAAAAGTAAAAATAAAAAGTGTGTGAAACCTAAACAAGTGTCAAAAAAAAACAATCAAAAATTGACTCAAAAATTAAATTCAGTGGTTAAATGCTGGAAAATAACACCAGATCACATACCACCGTTGCAATCCAGAGGCGATCCGTTTCTGCACCGCCACAAAGCCCCCGAACACGAAACACGTCCGCGCACGGTGGAATTCCCTTCAGATGTAGTGGGCCTGTCTACCTCCGAATATCCACCAGCGCTCGTCTACCACAGGTGCACGCGGTGCACAGGTGCACAGGTGAGTTCCTGATCGGTTCGTACTGAATCATGCGCCGCCCGAGTAGCTGTAAGGAACCCCCTCCGTTGAGCCTGGCAGCTGCCCGTTCGTCCCGTACTGATAATGTCTCGTATGGTTTTTGGTTTTCTTATCTTTAGGGATCATCGTGCTCAACTACCACACAACGCCCGGACTTATGGCCGATCCGGAGTCTTGGAAAAGAAAAAGACGCAAGTTCCCTTTCGATCGGCCGGACAGACACGGACAGAGTGCTCAAACGTTCACCAAAGGCAATTTCGATTCCTAGCCCCAGAAGTATATGTAGGTAGCAGTAGCTACGCTACTACTATATGTATGTATCTATACAATAAAAACCAATGTCGTAACATAATAGCTCTTTATTTTTAATACGGAAATTTTCATTCCTAGTACGCCCCAAGGGGTGTCCACAACAAAACAGCGGCCTCGGATGGTTCTCGTGAAGCGAGGTGGACCGTGATAAATGGACACGCTTTGAGTTAACTATCCAGTGGGGAAGAACCGTTTTAAATCCAGCCGGGCAATACATTTTTGTTGACTAAGGAGTCCCATTTATTGTTGGATGTGCCTATTTCTCTACCTATAGTCATAGCCTTGAGGTGAAGAACACCTATCATTCGAGTAAGATAAATACAATATCATTTTAGTTTATTTTATATCGAGCCATATCATGAAAAAAAAGATATGATTTTTTTTTCTTACATCTACTTATTCGCATGTATCTATCGGCCCTTACAACCATATAAAGATTTTAGGGTGTTATCTCACATCTCTTGTTTCGGGACATATACCGGCGTAATTAACTTTAATGGAAATAATAATAATGTACATGTATCAGAAAATCTTTCCGGCATACTTAATTACTTTTAATAAATTCTTCGTGTAGAAGCAAATCGAGGTATTTTCATTGTTTATGCGTAATCTGCATGTTGGATAGACGGACAATTTTTTCTATGTGTATATCTATTTTTGTTTGTATATTGTATATACCCATATATACAGGTTTTTGTTCCTTTTTTTTTTTTTTTTTTTTTTTTTTTTTAATAAAACGGCCCATTTCCTTTTCACCGCCATCAGGTCTAGGAAGTCTATTTGACCAAAATTGGTCACATGACCGATATCTGTTTAGGGGAAGCCTCTTCGAACTCTATAGACAATAAAACAAGGAATTTACTAAACTGATGGTCGATATAAACCTACTCTAAGGATAGTGAACACCAGAGGGTTTGTCTATGTACGAGAAAATGTCATTATACGAGTACATACTTTTTCGTGCGCTTATAATAACCATCCAGGCGTCTCCATGACAGAATTTTCCCCTCCACTCATGCAAAATATTTCCGAAGAAAAAAACTTGCTTAATTATAATGAACACTATCTTGAACTAACTCTTGAACTAATCGAACATTTTCTTACTGCTAGCACTAGGTTATCCCAGTGGTTACGTAAAGCAGGTTTAGTAAAGCGGTTTTTGTCACAGTTGTTATATGACTAAAATTAATATCTTTTGTGTTCACAATACACATATGACGACTTAGGTGGTACTATCACAGCTGTTATATGATTATATTCTTAAACTAATATCACAGATTTTCGAAAGCATTATCACAGCTGTTGAATTCTTTGAGTTCTCCACTCACAATTCTTGGAATAAAGATAGTCGATTCTTATATACTACAGCCAAAATATCACAGAAGATTCAGGGTAAATATCACCGTTGATCAGGTACTAGTGGATGTCGCCCTCGCTCACTTATGGGCGGGATCAGTCTTATTGGAGTCACGTATTGATACCCGTACGGACAAAAGTGCACGTAATACAGATATTACGGTCTTGTTGCTGAACAAGATAAAGTTGTACATCCTCCAATAGATTTAATTTTTGCAATATTCGGAAAATATCGCAATCCTTCCCAGACCCAAATATACCCAACTGTGGTAATGATTTCTCATCGATGTTACTTGTAGCGTAGAGATTCTATTGCTTTAAATCTTTTGCATGAAAGATACCGATGCTTTTCCCAGCTAGGTTCTCTAGCTCATACATGTTTTTGCCAACCGTCTTAACCACACGACACTTTATGTATTTTCGACAGAGTTTCTAAGAAAGGCGCTTAGAGGAGTCACTGAGAACAAAGTTTCTTTTGTAAACTTCTTGCCCTGGCACATAGCGAATATTTCGAGATCGTGTGTTGTAATTTTTTGCACTCTTTTCGTTCGCTCTTATAATACCTTCTTTGATTTTCTCGCGTATTATCTACAGCCGTTCCTGTCTTGGGAGAGTCAACAGTTCGCCATCCTCTACCACATTCAGTTTTTGGGCCAATGCATAGCTACTTCCGTGTGTCATCATATTGGTCCGAATAGGGCAAAATAGGGTGACACACCTGTAGCAGAATGGAAGGAACTTCTCATCGCGCTTGCGATGTCGCTTAAGTTTCCATCCCACTCACGTTGGTCCTCTTTTAAGTAAGATTGTATAGCAGCTAGTAACGATCTGTTGACTCTCTCAGAAGCATTCGATTGAGGAGCATAATTCGCGGTTCGGAAGTGGCGTACTCCATACATCTGTAAAAAGTTTTGGAATTCTTTCGACAGAAACTGCTTGCCGTTATCATAATGTAGTATGTGAGGTACGCCGAAAGAATTAAAAACATCGTTTTTCAAAAACGTAATGATGCTTTCTGAGTTGGCAGAACGTAGAGGCTTTAATAACACATATTTAGACAAGTGATCTAACACAACAAAAACAAAAGAATTACCTGCTTTTGAACGCGGATAAGGACCAATAAAATTTACATAAATTTTCTGAAAAGGACGATCGGTTACGAAACTGTCACATATAGGAGGACGTTGGACTTGACTCGTAGACTTTGATTGTTTACAGATTTCGCATTTGGTCACAAACTGTCGGATTTGAACGGTCATATTTGGCCAACAAAAAACATATTCACGGATGCGGTATATAGTTTTAGCTACCCCTCCATGCGCAGCTCGCGGTGGATTATGGGCCTTCATAATTATGCTCTCAGTTAATCCTGAGGGTACCCACAGCCGCCAGGTATTCTCTAAAAGTGAATCGTCACTAGTTAAGGGTAGCGCGCGTTTATATATGAATGAATCATCAACTTTCAAATCTGGCAACTCTGCATGGTGATCTCGAATGGTGTTGATCAGATCCTTGTACTCTTCGGAGTGGAATTCTTCTGACTCGAGATCAACTAATGGCGCTACTTCTCCTATGTCCAAACTATCTAAGTGTGCCCGAGAAAGTGTATCTGGCACGACATTCAGTGAGCCTTTTCGGTGTTATATGTCGAAGGTATAAGATTGTAATTCGAGTGACCACCTAGCCAGCCTGCCACTAAGATCCTTCATGGTCATTAACCATTTCAGGCTCGAATGATCCGTTATTATGGTAAAGGCCATACCCTCGACATAGGGCCTAAACTTTTTAACTGCCATCACTGCTGCCATGCATTCCTTCTCGGTTACACTATACTTCTGTTGGCAAGAATTCAGTTTTTGTGAGAAGTAGGAAATCGGACTTTCTTCTCCCGCCTCGCTCTTCTAAAAGAGTACCGCGCCAATTCCAGAGTCTGACGCGTTGCATTGCACATAAAACCGTTTCGAAAAATCTGGGTGCGAAAGCACCGGAGCTGTCGTTAAGGCCTTTTTCAGATTTTCGAACGCGGTTATAGCTTCCTCCGTCATAGTAAACTCCGTATTCTTCTTCTTCAACGTATCTGTCAACGGTTAAACTGGAGAAGTCCTTGATAAATTGCCTATACCACCCTGCAAGACCAAGCAACCGACGGACCTGTCGAGCATTTTTCGGCATCGGAAAATCGTCGACCGCTTCGACCTTCGCCGGATCCGTTTTCACCTTCCCACCACCAACGATAAAACCCAGGTATTTTAGCTCCTTAAAGCAAAACCTGGACTTTTTAAGGTTGATGGTGAGGTTTGCCTTTCTTAGACACTCGGCTTCTTCTCCCAGCAGGGTGACATGTGTCTCAAAATCCGGAGCGATTATTAACAGGTCATCTTAATACACAAAGACGTTGTCCCTGAGTCGTGCAGGAATAACCTTATCCATTAACCGACATAACCTTTGAGCTGCATTACACTACCCAAAGGGCATGACCGTGAACTGGTATAAGGGTGTTCCCGGTACCGCAAACGCAATTTTCTCTCTACTCTGCCTCTCCAACGGTATTTGCCAAAAAGCTTCTCTTAGATCTACACTGCTTATAAAATAGGTATTAGGTAGCCGACTGATCAGCCCTTCGATATGGGGGAGAGGGTTAGCATCCTTTTTGCTTAAAGCCTTGACCTTACGAGAATCCAGACAAAAACGATATTTAATGGTACCGTCTATGGCTGGCTTCTTTATAAGGACAACAGGCGAGCACCAAGGGCTTTCACTCTCCTCTATAACGCCGAGCTAAAGCATCCTATCTATTTCCTGGTATAATAAGGCCTGCGCCGCTGGAGAAACAGGGTAATGATGCTGCTTAACAGGCTCCGCGTCTCCGGTATCGACGACCTGCTCCATTAGTTCCGTTTTACCAAGACCGTGGCGATCGAAATCAAGAAACTTCTGCTTCACCGCTTCCAATCGAGACCGTTGTTCCACCGAAAGTTCGTGTGCGTTACTCAAATCTGCGTTATCCTCTAAAATCGACACGGCACTCACAACATTGGGAGCGATTTGGAACGCCTTCCAGAAATCCACTCCTAAGTACAATTCCTGATCGAGATTGGGCACCAAATAGAACGTAATTGATTCTTCGCGATTTTTATAGCTGACCTCCAACTTAATTTTCCCTATTATAGCCTGATTTTTACCATCTGCTGTTTTAACCCCAGACTTGAAGGGATGAAATTTCACTCCAATCTCATCTAAGAATTTCAGGCAATCTTTCCTTAGAATACTCACACTGGCCCCGCTATCCAACAATCCATACACGCTTTTGTTGGCGATTTGAACTTTAGCGTAAGGGCCGGGATCAGTGTATTTATCTATAACCGACGAAGAAATGCTCATACGCGTTTGTTTCCTTAGTTTATACCGAATTCTTGCTTTACTAATTCTCTTCGAGACTGCGCTTACTTTTCCTCCGAATATCGTCTCTCTTGTTTCGTAATAGTTTCTAATCCTCTCATGTAATGGTTTAATCTCAAATCGATTTCCAGTTTCCTTTTCTACAGCCCTATCATTACTTTTTCTGGCCAGGATTCTAATTTTCGTTTCTTCGATCAAGGTTTGTGACTCGGCATTCGTTACTTCTCTATATGGGGGGTTTGAGTCGAACGCGACTCCCCCCAAGTCGTCGCGTTCCGGTTGCGGTTTTCCGAAATGCAAAGCGAACATTTCGGCGTTATCACACCTTCTTGCCCACACCGAGAGCAAAAGATGTTCCTCCGGGTCGACGGGCAGTCCACGAAAGAATGTCCTGGCAACCTACAGTTCCAGCAAACCCCGGGACGGCTTTCATTTTGGCCACTCGAAACTTTTGGGCGAACGCCCAAGTGTTGCAGAGCGTTCAATTGTTCGTCGTGTGATGGCCTCATATCTTGCTCGTAAAACTGCTCTAACTCATTCGCCACGAAGCGAGTTTAAGCTCTATATTGTTTTGGAACGTCTCGGTCCTTCTTCGGGATCGTATACTCCGCCTCCTTGCAAGCCATTCTCAGCTGGTCCACGGAGTATACTCCTTGCGGATACACCAACCTTTCCAACCGTTCATTCAGGTTCCTTTTCAAGATTCTCACAAGCTCAATTTCGGGAATCTGCACCCTGAGCCGAGATCTAAGTTTCGTAATGGCCGCAAAATACTCACCACTTGACTCCCAGGTGCATTGCTTCCATTCCATAATTTCTCGGATGATCTCATAGTCCGACTTCGAACTTCGAAATTGGCGTAACAACCCATCCCTTATCATGGGCCAGTCTGGTCGACCATTGGAACGATGGTAATACCAGTACGATTCACTGGCAGCACCGGAGAGTAAGAGATGGAAATCTCTCATGATCTCAGCCCAGGAGCATTCATATTGACATTGAAGGGTCTCAACTCGAAAGCCAAAATCCTCTGCACTGAGCGAATCGGCTTTGCCATCAAATTTTAAACCCCTCTTGTCCATTTTGATGGTCATTCTCATGGTAGAATGTGGGTAATAATGAGATGAATTACTTGGGAGTGGAGCCCGTCTACTATTATGAACCCTCGCCTGATTGTGGGGATCCTGAAAAGGACTCGGTTGTCGCCCGCCACTCGGCGGGTATCCGCATTCTCCAACTGGTCTCGGATTAGAATCCCTTGGTTGAAAATACCTTGGACTTGGGTCCAGCTGAGAATGCCTTGAAGGTTCGGCAACTTGCTGCGAAATTGACATCGGTGCCTCTACGGAATTGCCCATCGGCCGCCGGAAACCTTCTTCACCTGGTTGAGTAACATGAAGAGTCGTACTCATTTCCTTCATGAGACTCAAAACCTGTCGCCTGATCTCATCCCTCAACGTATCCGAAACTTCCCTATCTACTGAGCTTCTGGATAACTCCAGTTGTTCCGACCTAGCCTGTTCCATCGCCGCACTCACTTCCGCCCTAATTAAAGAGCCTAGCGTTGCTGGATCTACCATAACCTTTTCACTCCGCGGAACCCTACTGTCCCCTGCGGCTCCGGAGCCCGCACTAGCGTTTAGTTGGTTCGTTGCCTGTGGCAAGCCATTACCACCTACGGTCAAATCGCTGTACGGAGGACCGGAAACCGTTTCGGATCCAGTACCACTTCCGGAGGGATCACCATGGAGATGTTCGACATCGGTTAGGCCTGTTGCAATACCGGACCCACTAGGACCACCAAGAGTGCGGTTCAAATCATCACCAAAACCTTGCCCTATCAAGCTGTGCGGCCGGCGAGCGCTATCGGTGGAAAATTCACTAGTCGGCATAATATGTGGTTCAGTAACTTTCTTTTTGATCGGTGAATGCTTGACGAACGACATTTCCCCCAAATCCTGCAAAAGCTTATCACGCAGTGCCCGTGTAAGTACTCGGTCCTTTACAAAGTCCCTCACACAGTTAATTTCTTCTTCGAGGATTTCCTCTTGCCGTTTCATGAAAGCACAAAAACAAAAAAAACAGCTGGAAACTAACTAATCCCCAATGTGATATGGCTATTCAAAGACCTCAAATTGGTAATTAGTGGATAACTTTTTCTTCCATAAAATTTTTTTAACAAAGTACACAAAAATATAATCGCAATTAATATCACTACGTTCAATTTCACTAACGAAGAAAATACAAAATTTTATATCCCACTTGCTTGTAAACAACAGTTACTCTACTTAACTAACAATAAGAAAACAAAAATCTAACGAAACAATAAATTTACGCTTAACACTATAACTTACCTAAACTTGTTCTACCAAATCGATCACTATTTTTCTAAACCTAACTAATTTCTTAACTTACCCTCTATACCTTTATTTCTAACCTAACGCTAATAACTAACTCAACTAGTATCTAACGCCTATATGACTCAAACCTACAGACAACTAATCTACGAGTACTTAATTTATTTTTTTTATTCTATTTCTTATCTCTACTAAATATGATTAACTCTTAAATTAACAAATAACAAGAATGACTATTATCTACTTAAATAAAACCTATATTAAACAACCTATACTTACAAAAAAAACTAATCTATTTGATTTTTTTTCTGTTGTGTTTTATATCACTATCCTACCTATACACTATGCTAAAATTTGTAACTAATCTATTAATCTATACCTAGAAATGCACAATTACTTCTAACGGCTTGAAACGTAGACCTACTATAGCTGTTCTAATTAATTATATTTTTTTTTGTATGTATATGTACGTTCCCTCCTTATTTTTTTCACTATAAATTATCCTACCTTGCAATCGTAATAATTGCTTAACCTGCGTTCTATCATAAACAAAAAAAACGTTTTAAATAGGTGTGTAACCTTACAAGAAATTAATTTTTTTTTCTAACACAAAACGAACTAACTATACTATACTTTACGTCTCTCAACCTCAATAGCACAATTTGTTACCTCCACGAAACAATTGGTAATATAACTCACCCTTAGGGACCCTATAATGCCACAAAAAATTAAGAATAATAATTATATATGTGTATTTTTTTTCCAAATTAATCATAAGAATAAAAAATGTATCGTATTATTGGTATGTGTGTATGTATTTCATATAAAAGCGGGGGTGCTTCAGGCAGCAATAATCGGTAACTTCTGCCCTCGATCTCTATGGTTCGACAGCGAATCCTTTCATTCACTTAATATTTCGATTTTTTTCTCTAAAATATTCTTACTTCCCGAAGTGTGGATCACATAAAACACGAGGAAACCTACGAGGGCACATAATATTATCAAGGAAAAAGAAACAAAAAAACCGCTGTCATCAGAACCGAATTTCCTCGTCGCGATTGGATGGACTTTCTCACGAGCAATTCCATTTTACGAATCGACTCGCCTCCGATTACGCGCTACCTAAATTCTCATGACACCTTCAGTATCCGATCAAGAGTATTCAGTCGCGATTCCAGTGGTACGTAACAACCTTCCTCAGGAAGATTTACGGAATCTCTTTTTCGGACAATGAGGGCGATATCATTCTGTAGTCTCGGTCGCCGTCTCGGACACCCACCATCCACTCGGCCCGGCGCAAGTAAACAAGCATTCTCACCAGATATCTTGTTGCGACATACGTGACAAATGGATGCCGCCCTCGACGTCAACCGGACCCAATAATTATTTAATTTAAAATTCAAATTTTTATCCAATATCAGTTCCTTCTAGCCTCTAGGACCTCATCCTACCGTTCCGTCGCAAGTAAACCAGCATTCTTACGAGCCATCTCGTTTACGACTTACGTCACGATCGGATGCCGTCTCTAAAACATTCCAAAACTGATGAAATCCTAAACGAAAGACTAGGAAATCACACAAAGTACGTATGGGCGCCATTTGAAATAAGGCAAAAGGATAGGAGGTGGAGGTAGGTAGGGTGGAAGTACTCGTAGAAGCTGCGTTAAAAAGACAAAAATTGAGTAGAAATATATGCGGATAGGAAGCGGGTAGGATGGGACTGAGAGGGGGTAGAATGTCCGCTATGGAGGCGATGGCATGCTCGCTATGCTCGACTCAGCTCGCCGGATTAGGGGGGGATCTTGCCCCCATAGCCAGACGTCGCCTATTCCAAAAAAACAAAAATCATGCCAAAAAAACTATAACTTAGCCACCACCAAATAGTCCACACTTCAGGAACGCTGCGGCTGATGATGCAGCTTGGCCTATACCCGCCCCACCTGGAATTCATTCGGCCCGAATCTCGAATTCCCCTTAGTCGCAAATCAGATCGGATTTACTATCGCGATCGAACCATAGTATCTTCAGGCTACTGTATGTCCATCGCTAGCCCTTCCACACCCCCCTGAAAAAGATTTCAATTATCCATGTTAAGCCTCCTTGAAGCTCATAAAAATACGTAAGTTTTCATCATGTTCGGCGTGATTTACAAGGTATTTTATTTTACGGAAAAGAAAAACAAGACACTTACATAAATTAGAAAAAATAACGAAAAAAAATGTATATGATTATAATATTACATATGTTTTGGCATGAATCTCATTAAACTATAATAAATTAAATTGCCTTAAAAGCCTTTTAAATACCAAATGTTGGGAAAATAGGCTAAAATTGACGATACGATGTGGGCCAACGGTTGAAACGGTGCCTGTCCCGTTCCCGCAAGGTCTGAGTTCCCGTTTTACACCGGGCTTTCCAAGCGGACCTTCTTTTCGTCCGGTATCCCAAACCCCCGTTACCCTATCTACAGAGAGCTCTTTGTGGGTAGCTAAGGAGTCGCAAAATGTTGCTACTTTACTACCCGGTTGTTTCGGAGAACTCACTCCACGCAGGACTGACGACTCTTTATGTATGTTGTTGGATTAGCGTCCACTTTTACCCCACCGACCCCAAAAATTCAATTATATAAAAAAAACTAATAAGAGTTATAATGAATGAAAATGGGAAATTTAACACTTTTAATCACAAAAAAAAAAAATATTATCACGCCAAAGGTTTATTTATAAACGACTCCGGCTTGCATATGTAACTCGCCAACCATCAGCGTCCGGAAATGTTCAATTTACGTGCCCTGCAGTACCTTTCTTTAGGGATGTTTATGAACATCCTATAGATATACCGTGCACGACGGAGTATGACTATAAAATCAATATTGAAATTCCCTGACTAGGACGTTTTCCAAAGCGAATTATTTTGATGGTATCGATATATGTATATGTAGGTATGAATGTATGGTCGGAACAATATATATATGTATATATAGAAGCACTAAGTTACTTGGCCGTCCGGGTCTTATATGGCCTTAAATATTTCTGCTGCAAGCTGCACCAGTGCGCTAGGACTCCGTCTATGTCGGAGATGAGTACCAGCTTGCGAAGAAGAGATGTGAAGCGGACTCGTTTTCACTTTTCATTCGAGAGCACATATAGGTATGGATATCCTGGCATCAGGTATAAAACGCCAACGGCGGCAACGACCCACTGTCTACGTCGTTGACCGCCTAAATTATTCCTCACTATGAACGTGACACCCATTAGAATTTTCTTGATAATTCAACATTTCATTTAAAATATTACCTGGTACAACTTTTCTTAGCTAAATCCAATTTCGTTTTTATAGGCAATACCCGATTTAAATCTGCTCGCTCCTTTAATATGTATATTAATACCACACACATCCGATTGGAAACTCTAAAATAGTTATCCTCATAACGTCGTAAAAATTATATTCAAATTTAAAATTTTTACCCGCGCAATCTCCTATTTGAATAATTATGATGCTTAAGTATCACCTCAAATTTTAGCGATGCGAACACTGACTGATTTTAACTCGTAATGACAAAGAGAATCTGTCCTATGGTAATCACTAGCCTAACCGTGTCAAATTTTCTTTGTTATTACGAAAAGTTTGTCCGATTGGCGGTTTACCACCGATAGCTCAACGGCTCGCACAAATACCGGAAAATGAGAATCCGTAGCCTACTCCCAACACTACCATTCACTACCTTCCTATCAAGCTGAGAACCAAACCTATTAGGTACGCGACCCATAAATTTCGACTCACATTGTGGATCGTCCACACTTCATCCACCAGCTTTCCTGAATAATGTCGTCCTATTTCAAAATATGCTTCCCTTTCAAATATTCCCCTCTTAGGTGAACCAGCAAAGGTTCACGTTTCATTATCCCGGCTCCTTCCTCGCATTATAAACATCCTCTCCTTTCAGAGCTTTATACCTACGAGTAGGCCTGTCTCGCTCTATCTTCCCGTCAGCCTGTTGTGTCTACAACCGACTGAAAAAAAGTCATTCGCGCAAATTTTTTTCTTCGCATCAACTCGAAGCCAAAACATTTAAAAAAAATCAACGCGATACCTCCTGGACCTTAAGACCAAAAATAAACAATTAATGTAAGAGGAAACTGGAATAAAAGAAACAAAAAAAGCACCAGAGGCATACTAAAAAAATAGAAAAAAAAAGTGGCTGAAACCTAAACAAGTGTCAAAAAAAACAATCAAAAAGTGACTCAGAAATTAAATTCAGTGGATAAGTGCCGGAAAATAGCACCAGATCCAGGGGGTGGCCGTGGCGCTATAGTTGTGTGCTTGCCTGTCAACCTCGTGGTTGCAGGTTCGATTCCTGCCGTTGTCTATGTTTTCTTATATTCCATTAAAAACCAATCCTAAAATTGTCATAAAAGAAGTTGCTGCTTTGCCAGTAATAATTTTGACGAAAACGCAAACAATAATTTAATATTATTTTTGTTTTTGTTTTTGTGGACTGTATGGATTAAAGCCAAACAGAAGATATTTTTATGACCTGTAGTCCAAAATGCGTTTCGCCTAGGCACGATAGTTGGGATCATCAGTTAATAGCTATCGTACCATTCTAAGATCCAATGTTTTTGGTCGATGATTACCGACTCTTAAAAAATTTGCAGCATTTACACACTGCAAATTATATTACGAGTATTTAGGCGAATTTCCTGAAATTCGTGCACCTAAATGTATGTTATGCCCGTGGGTTGGCCAGTCATAATTTTGAAAAAAAAAACGCAAACAATAATTTAATATTATTTTTGTTTTTGTGGACTGTATGGATCAAAGCCAAATTGAAGATTTTTATGACCTGTAGTCCAAAAATGCGTTTCGCCCAGGCACGATAGTTGGGCTCATCAGTTAGATGCTATCGTATCCTTCTAAGACGCTATGTTTTTCGGTCGATGATTACCGACTCTTATAAAACTTAGAGCAATTGCACACTGCAAATTATATTATTTAGGGGAAATTGGTTAAATTCGTGCAACTATATGTATGTTATGCCCGTGGTCTAGCCAGTAATAATTTTGAAGAAAACGCAAACAATAATTTAATATTATTTTTGTTTTTGTGGAATGTATGGATTAAAGCCAAATTGAAGATTTTTATAACCTGTAGTCCAGAATGCGTTTCACCCAGGCACGATAGTTGGGCTCATCAGTTAGATGCTATCGTACCCTTCTCAGACGCAATGTTTTTCGGTCGATGATTACCGACTCTTATAAAATTTGCAGCATTTACACTCTGCAAATTATATTTTTTAGTGGAATTTGGTTAAATTCGTGCACCTAAATGTATCTTATGTCCGTGGTCTGGCCAGTAATAATTTTGAAGAAACGCAAACAATAATTTCATATTGTTTTTGTTTTTGTGGACTGTATGGATTAAAGCCAAATTGAAGATTTTTCTGACTTGTAGTCCAAAATGCGTTTCGCCCAGGAACGATAGTTGGGCTCATCAGTTAGATGCTATCGTACCCTTCAAAGACGCAATGTTTTCGGTCGATGATTACCGACTCTTATAAAACTTGCAGCATTTACACACTGCAAATTATATTATTTAGTGGAATTTGGTTAAATTCGTGCACCTAAATGTGTGTTATGCCTGTGGTCTGGCCAGTAATAATTTTGAAGAAAACGCAAACAATAATTTAATATTATTTTAGTTTTTGTGGACTGTATGGATTAAAGCCAAATTGAAGATATTTATGACCTGTAGTCCAAAATGCGTTTCGCCCAGGCACGATAGTTGGGCTCATCAGTTAGATGCTATCGTACCCTTCTAAGACCCAATGTTTTTCGGTCGATGATAACCGTCTCTTATAAAATTTGCAATATTTACACACTGCAAATTATATTCGTTAGGGCAATTTGGTTTAATTCGTGCACCTAAATGTATGTTATGTCCGTGGTCTGGCCAGTAATAATTTTGACGAAAACGCAAACAATAATTTAATATTATTTTTGTTTTTGTTTTTGTGGACTGTATGGATTAAAGCCAAACAGAAGATTTTTATGACCTGTAGTCCAAAAATGCATTTCGCCCAGACACGATAGTTGGGCTCATCAGTTAGATGCTATCGTACCCTTCTAAGACGCAATGTTTTTCGGTCGACGATTATCGAGTCTTAAAAAATTTGCAGCATTTACACACTGCAAATTATATTATTTAGGCGAATTTCCTTAAATTCATGCACCTAAATGTATGTTATGCCCTTGGTCTGGCCAGTAATAATTTTGAAGAAAACACAAACAATAATTTAATATTATTTTTGTTTTTGTTTTTGTGGACTGTATGGATTAAAGCCAAATTGAAGATTTATATGACCTGTAGTCCAAAATGGGTTTCGCCCAGGCATGATAGTTTGGCTCATCAGTTAGGTGCTATCGTACCCTTCTAAGACGCAATGTTTTTCGGTCGATGATTACCGACTCTTATAAAACTTAGAGCATTTGCACACTACAAATTATATTATTTAGGGGAATTTGGTTAAATTCGTGCAACTATATGTATGTTATGACCGTGGTCTAGCCAGTAATAATTTTGAAGAAAACGCAAACAATAATTTAATATTATTTTTGTTTTTGTGGAATGTATTGATTAAAGCCAAATTGAAGATTTTTATGACCTGTAGTCCAAAATGTGTTTCGCCCAGGCACGAAAGTTGGGCTCATTAGTTAGATGCTATCGTACCCTTCTAACGCGCAATGTTTTTCGGTCGATGATTACCGACTCTTATAAAATTTGCAGCAATTACACACTGCAAATTATATTATTTAGGGGAATTTGGTTAAATTCGTGAACCTAAATATATGTTATGCCCGTGGTCTGGCCAGTAATAATTTTGAAGAAAACGCAAACAATAATTTAACATTATTTTTGTTTTTGTTTTTGTGGACTGTATGGATCAAAGCCAAATTGAAGATTTTTATGACCTGTAGTCCAAAAATGCGTTTCGCCCAGGCACCATAGTTGGGCTCATCAGTTAGATGCTATCGTACCCTTCTAAGACGCAATGTTTTTCGGTCGATGATTACCGACTCTTATAAAACTTAGAGCATTTGCACACTGCAAATTATATTATTTAGCGGAATTTGGTTAAATTCGTGCAACTATATGTATGTTATGACCGTGGTCTAGCCAGTAATAATTTTGAAGAAAACGCAAACAATAATTTAATATTATTTTTGTTTTTGTGGAATGTATTGATTAATGCCAAATTGAAGATTTTTATAAACTGTAGTCCAAAATGTGTTTCGCCCAGGCACGATAGTTTGGCTCATCAGTTAGATGCTATCGTACCCTTCTAAGACGCAATGTTTTTCGGTCGATGATTACCGAGTCTTATAAGATTTGCAGCATTTACAATCTGCCAATTATATTTTTTATGGGAATTTGGTTAAATTCATGCACGTAAATGTATGTTATGCCCGTGGTCTGGCCAGTAATAATTTTGAAGAAAACGCAAACAATAATTTAATATTATTTTTGTTTTTGTTTTTGTGGACTGTATGGATTAAAGCCAAATTGAAGGTTTATATGACCTGTAGTCCAAAATGGGTTTCGCCCAGGCACAATAATTTGGCTCATCAGTTAGATGCTATCGTACCCTTCTAAGACACAATGTTTTTCGGTCGATGATTACCGACTCTTATACAATTTGCAGCATTTACACTCTGCAAATTATATTTTTTTGTGGAATTTGGCTAAATTCGTGCACCTAAATGTATCTTATGTCCGTGGTCTGGCCAGTAATAATTTTGAAGAAACGCAAACAATAATTTCATATTGTTTTTGTTTTTGTGGACTGTATGGATTAAAGCCAAATTGAAGATTTTTCTGACTTGTAGTCCAAAATGCGTTTCGCCCAGGCACGATAGTTGGGCTCATCAGTTAGATGCTATCGTACCCTTCTAAGACCCAATGTTTTTCGGTCGATGATAACCGTCTCTTATAAAATTTGCAATATTTACACACTGCAAATTATATTCGTTAGGGCAATTTGGTTTAATTCGTGCACCTAAATGTATGTTATGTCCGTGGTCTGGCCAGTAATAATTTTGACGAAAACGCAAACAGTAATTTAATATTATTTTTGTTTTTGTTTTTGTGGACTGTATGGATTTAAGCCAAACAGAAGATTTTTATGACCTGTAGTCCAAAAACGCATTTCGCCCAGGCACGATAGTTGGGCTCATCAGTTAGATGCTATCGTACCCTTCTAAGACGCAATGTTTTTCGATCGACGATTATCGAGTCTTACAAAATTTGCAGCATTTACACACTGCAAATTATATTATTTAGGCGAATTTCCTTAAATTCATGCACCTAAATGTATGTTATGCCCTTGGTCTGGCCAGTAATAATTTTGAAGAAAACGCAAATAATAATTTAATATTATTTTTGTTTTTGTTTTTGTGGACTGTATGGATTAAAGCCAAATTGAAGATTTATATGACCTGTAGTCCAAAATGGGTTTCGCCCAGGCATGATAGTTTGGCTCATCAGTTAGATGCTATCGTACCCTTCTAAGACGCAATGTTTTTCGGTCGATGATTACCGACTCTTATAAAATTTGCAGAATTTACACTCTGCAAATTATATTTTTAAGGGGAATTTGGTTAAATTCGTGTACCTAAATGTATGTTATGTCCGTGGTCTGGCCAGTAATAATTTTGAAGAAACGCAAACAATAATTTCATATTATTTTTGTTTTTGTGGACTGTATGGATTAAGGCCAAATTGAAGATTTTTATGACCTGTAGTCCAAAAATGCGTTTCACCCAGGCACGATAGTTGGGCTCATCAGTTAGATGCTATCGTACCCTTCTAATACGCAATGTTTTTCGGTCGATGATTACCGACTCTTATAAAACTTAGAGCATTTGCACACTGCAAATTATATTATTTAGGGGAATTTGGTTAAATTCGTGTAACTATGTGTATGCTATGCCCTATGCCCGTGGTCTAGCCAGTAATAATTTTGAAGAAAATGCAAACAATAATTTAATATTATTCTTGTTTTTGTGGAATGTATGAATTAAAGCCAAATTGAAGATTTGTATAACCTGGAGTCCAAAATGCGTTTCGCCCAGGCACGATAGTTGGGCTCATCAGTTAGATGCTATCGTACCGTTCTAAGGCGCAATGTTTCTCGGTCGATGATTACCGACTCTTATAAAATTTGCAGCATTTACACTCTGCAAATTATATTTTTTAGGGGAATTTGGTTAAATTCATGCACCTTAATGTATGTTATGCACGTGGTCTGGCCAGTAATAATTTTGAAGAAAACGCAAACAATAATTCAATATTATTTTTGTTTTTGTTTTTGTGGACTGTATGGATTAAAGCCAAATTGAAGATTTATATGACCTATAGTCTAAAATGCGTTTCGCCCAGACACGATTGTTTGGCTCATCAGTTAGATGCTATCGTACCCTTCCAAGACGCAATGTTTTTCGATCGATGATTACCGACTCTTATAAAATTTGCAGCATTTACACACAGCAAATTATATTATTTAGGGGAATTTGGTTAAATTCGTGCACCTAAATGTGTGTTATGTCCGTGGTCTGGCCAGTAATAATTTTGAAGAAACGCAAACAATAATTTAATATTATTTTTGTTTTTGTGGACTGACATTTAGGTGCACGAATTTAACCAAATTCCATTAAATAATATAATTTGATGTGTGTAAATGCTGCAAATTTTATAAGAGTCGGTAATCATCGACCGAAAAACATTGCGTCTGAGAAGGGTACGATAGCATCTAACTGATGAGCCCAACTATCGTGCCTGGGTGAAACGCATTTTGGTCTACAGGTTATAAAAATCTTCAATTTGGCTTTAATCCATACATTCCACAAAAACAAAAATAATATTAAATTATTGTTTGCGTTTTCTTCAAAATTATTACTGGCCAGACAACGGGCATAACATACATTTAGGTGCCTGAATTTAACCAAATTCCCTAAAAAATATAATTTGCAGAGTGTAAATGCTGCAAATTTTACAAGAGTCGGTAATCATCGAAAAACATTGCGTCTTAGAAGGGTACGATAGCATCTAACTGATGAGTCCAACTATCGTGCCTGGGCGAAACGCATTTTGGACTACAGGTTATAAAAATCTTCAGTTTGGGTTTAATCCATACATTCCACAAAAACAAAAATAATATTAAACCAAATTCCCCTAAATAATATTATCCTAGCCTTCTAAGACCCAATGTTTTTCGGTCGATGATAACCGTCTCTTATAAAATTTGCAATATTTACACACTGCAAATTATATTCGTTAGGGCAATTTGGTTAAATTAGTGCACCTAAATGTATGTTATGCCTGTGGGCTGGCCAGTAATAATTTTGACGAAAACGCAAACAATAATTTAATATTATTTTTGTTTTTGTTTTTGTGGACTGTATGGATTAAAGCCAAACAGAAGATATTTTTATGACCTGTAGTCCAAAATGCGTTTCGCCTTGGCACGATAGTTGGGCTCATCAGTTAATAGCTATCGTACCATTCTAAGATCCAATGTTTTTGGTCGATGATTACCGACTCTTAAAAAATTTGCAGCATTTACACACTGCAAATTATATTACGAGTATTTAGGCGAATTTCCTGAAATTCGTGCACCTAAATATATGTTATGCCCGTGGGTTGGCCAGTCATAATTTTGAAAAAAAAACGCAAACAATAATTTAATATTATTTTTGTTTTTGTGGACTGTATGGATCAAAGCCAAATTGTAGATTTTTATGACCTGTAGTCCAAAAATGCGTTTCGCCCAGGCACGATAGTTGGGCTCATCAGTTAGATGCTATCGTATCCTTCTAAGACGCTATGTTTTTCGGTCGATGATTACCGACTCTTATAAAACTTAGAGCAATTGCACACTGCAAATTATATTATTTAGGGGAAATTGGTTAAATTCGTGCAACTATATGTATGTTATGCCCGTGGTCTAGCCAGTAATAATTTTGAAGAAAACGCAAACAATAATTTAATATTATTTTTGTTTTTGTGGAATGTATGGATTAAAGCCAAATTGAAGATTTTTATAACCTGTAGTCCAAAATGCGTTTCACCCAGGCACGATAGTTGGGCTCATCAGTTAGAAGCTATCGTACCCTTCTCAGACGCAATGTTTTTCGGTCGATGATTACCGACTCTTATAAAATTTGCAGCATTTACACTCTGCAAATTATATTTTTTAGTGGAATTTGGTTAAATTCGTGCACCTAAATGTATCTTATGTCCGTGGTCTGGCCAGTAATAATTTTGAAGAAACGCAAACAATAATTTCATATTGTTTTTGTTTTTGTGGACTGTATGGATTAAAGCCAAATTGAAGATTTTTCTGACTTGTAGTCCAAAATGCGTTTCGCCCAGGCACGATAGTTGGGCTCTTCAGTTAGATGCTATCGTACCCTTTAAAGACGCAATGTTTTCGGTCGATGATTACCGACTCTTATAAAACTTGCAGCATTTACACACTGCAAATTATATTATTTAGTGGAATTTGGTTAAATTCGTGCACCTAAATGTGTGTTATGCCTGTGGTCTGGCCAGTAATAATTTTGAAGAAAACGCAAACAATAATTTAATATTATTTTAGTTTTTGTGGACTGTATGGATTAAAGCCAAATTGAAGATATTTATGACCTGTAGTCCAAAATGCTTTTCGCCCGGGCACGATAGTTGGGCTCATCAGTTAGATGCTATCGTACCCTTCTAAGACCCAATGTTTTTCGGTCGATGATAACCGTCTCTTATAAAATTTGCAATATTTACACACTGCAAATTATATTCGTTAGGGCAATTTGGTTTAATTCGTGCACCTAAATGTATGTTATGTCCGTGGTCTGGCCAGTAATAATTTTGACGAAAACGCAAACAATAATTTAATATTATTTATGTTTTTGTTTTTGTGGACTGTATGGATTAAAGCCAAACAGAAGATTTTTATGACCTGTAGTCCAAAAATGCATTTCGCCCAGACACGATAGTTGGGCTCATCAGTTAGATGCTATCGTACCCTTCTAAGACGCAATGTTTTTCGGTCGACGATTATCGAGTCTTAAAAAATTTGCAGCATTTACACACTGCAAATTATATTATTTAGGCGAATTTCCTTAAATTCGTGCACCTAAATGTATGTTATGCCCTTGGTCTGGCCAGTAATAATTTTGAAGAAAACGCAAACAATAATTTAATATTATTTTTGTTTTTGTTTTTGTGGACTGTATGGATTAAAGCCAAATTGAAGATTTATATGACCTGTAGTCCAAAATGGGTTTCGCCCAGGCATGATAGTTTGGCTCATCAGTTAGATGCTATCGTACCCTTCTAAGACGCAATGTTTTTCGGTCGATGATTACCGACTCTTATAAAACTTAGAGCATTTGCACACTGCAAATTATATTATTTAGGGGAATTTGGTTAAATTCGTGCAACTATATGTATGTTATGACCGTGGTCTAGCCAGTAATAATTTTGAAGAAAACGCAAACAATAATTTAATATTATTTTTGTTTTTGTGGAATGTATTGATTAAAGCCAAATTGAAGATTTTTATGACCTGTAGTCCAAAATGTGTTTCGCCCAGGCACGAAAGTTGGGCTCATTAGTTAGATGCTATCGTACCCTTCTAACGCGCAATGTTTTTCGGTCGATGATTACCGACTCTTATAAAATTTGCAGCATTTACACACTGCAAATTATATTATTTAGGGGAATTTGGTTAAATTCGTGAACCTAAATATATGTTATGCCCGTGGTCTGGCCAGTAATAATTTTGAAGAAAACGCAAACAATAATTTAACATTATTTTTGTTTTTGTTTTTGTGGACTGTATGGATCAAAGCCAAATTGAAGATTTTTATGACCTGTAGTCCAAAAATGCGTTTCGCCCAGGCACGATAGTTGGGCTCATCAGTTAGATGCTATCGTACCCTTCTAAGACGCAATGTTTTTCGGTCGATGATTACCGACTCTTATAAAACTTAGAGTATTTGCACACTGCAAATTATATTATTTAGGGGAATTTGGTTAAATTCGTGCAACTATATGTATGTTATGACCGTGGTCTAGCCAGTAATAATTTTGAAGAAAACGCAAACAATAATTTAATATTATTTTTGTTTTTGTGGAATGTATTGATTAATGACAAATTGAAGATTTTTATAACCTGTAGTCCAAAATGTGTTTCGCCCAGGCACGATAGTTTGGCTCATCAGTTAGATGCTATCGTACCCTTCTAAGACGCAATGTTTTTCGGTCGATGATTACCGACTCTTATAAGATTTGCAGCATTTACAATCTGCCAATTATATTTTTTATGGGAATTTGGTTAATTTCATGCACGTAAATGTATGTTATGCCCGTGGTCTGGCCAGTAATAATTTTGAAGAAAACGCAAACAATAATTTAATATTATTTTTGTTTTTGTGGAATGTATGGATTAAAGCCAAATTGAAGATTTTTATAACCTGTAGTCCAAAATGCGTTTCACCCAGGCACGATAGTTGGGCTCATCAGTTAGATGCTATCGTACCCTTCTCAGACGCAATGTTTTTCGGTCGATGATTACCGAATCTTATAAAACTTAGAGCAATTGCACACTGCAAATTATATTATTTAGGGGAAATTGGTTAAATTCGTGCAACTATATGTATGTTATGCCCGTGGTCTAGCCAGTAATAATTTTGAAGAAAACGCAAACAATAATTTAATATTATTTTTGTTTTTGTGGAATGTATGGATTAAAGCCAATTTGAAGATTTTTATAACCTGTAGTCCAAAATGCGTTTCACCCAGGCACGATAGTTGGGCTCATCAGTTAGATGCTATCGTACCCTTCTCAGACGCAATGTTTTTCGGTCGATGATTACCGACTCTTATAAAATTTGCAGCATTTACACTCTGCAAATTATATTTTTTAGTGGAATTTGGTTAAATTCGTGCACCTAAATGTATCTTATGTCCGTGGTCTGGCCAGTAATAATTTTGAAGAAACGCAAACAATAATTTGTTTTTGTTTTTGTGGACTGTATGGATTAAAGCCAAATTGAAGATTTTTCTGACTTGTAGTCCAAAATGCGTTTCGCCCAGGCACGATAGTTGGGCTCATCAGTTAGATGCTATCGTACCCTTTAAAGACGCAATGTTTTCGGTCGATGATTACCGACTCTTATAAAACTTGCAGCATTTACACACTGCAAATTATATTATTTAGTGGAATTTGGTTAAATTCGTGCACCTAAATGTGTGTTATGCCTGTGGTCTGGCCAGTAATAATTTTGAAGAAAACGCAAACAATAATTTAATATTATTTTAGTTTTTGTGGACTGTATGGATTAAAGCCAAATTGAAGATATTTATGACCTGTAGTCCAAAATGCTTTTCGCCCAGGCACGATAGTTGGGCTCATCAGTTAGATGCTATCGTACCCTTCTAAGACCCAATGTTTTTCGGTCGATGATAACCGTCTCTTATAAAATTTGCAATATTTACACACTGCAAATTATATTCGTTAGGGCAATTTGGTTTAATTCGTGCACCTAAATGTATGTTATGTCCGTGGTCTGGCCAGTAATAATTTTGACGAAAACGCAAACAATAATTTAATATTATTTATGTTTTTGTTTTTGTGGACTGTATGGATTAAAGCCAAACAGAAGATTTTTATGACCAAAATGCGTTTCGCCTAGGCACGATAGTTGGGCTCATCAGTTAATAGCTATCGTACCATTCTAAGATCCAATGTTTTTCGGTCGATGATTACCGACTTTTAAAAAAATTTGCATCATATACACACTGCAAATTATATTACGAGTATTTAGGCGAATTTCCTGAAATTCGTGCAACTAAATGTATGTTATGCCCGTGGGCTGGCCAGTCATAATTTTGAAAAAAAAAACGCAAACAATAATTTAATATTATTTTTGTTTTTGTGGACTGTATGGATCAAAGCCAAATTGAAGATTTTTATGACCTGTAGTCCAAAAATGCTTTTCGCCCAGGCACGATAGTTGGGCTCATCAGTTAGATGCTATCGTATCCTTCTAAGACGCTATGTTTTTCGGTCGATGATTACCGACTCTTATAAAATTTGCAGCATTTACACACTGCAAATTATATTATTTAGGGGAATTTGGTTAAATTCGTGAACCTAAATATATGTTATGCCCGTGGTCTAGCCAGTAATAATTTTGAAGAAAACGCAAACAATAATTTAATATTATTTTTGTTTTTGTTCTTGTGGACTATATGGATTGAAGCCAAATTGAAGATTTTTATGACCTGTAGTCCAAAAATGCGTTCTGCCCAGGCACGATAGTTGGGCTCATCAGTTAGATGCTATCGTATCCTTCTAAGACGCTATGTTTTTCGGTCGATGATTACCGACCCTTATAAAACTTAGAGCAATTGCACACTGCAAATTATATTATTTAGGGGAATTTGGTTAAATTCGTGCAACTATATGTATGTTATGCCCGTGGTCTAGCCAGTAATAATTTTGAAGAAAACGCAAACAATAATTTAATATTATTTTTGTTTTTGTGGAATGTATGGATTAAAGCCAAATTGAAGATTTTTATAACCTGTAGTCCAAAATGCGTTTCACCCAGGTACGATAGTTGGGCTCATCAGTTAGATGCTATCGTACCCTTCTAAGACGCAATGTTTTTCGGTCGATTATTACCGACTCTTATAAAATTTGCAGAATTTACACTCTGCAAATTATATTTTTTAGGGGAATTTGGTTAAATTCGTGCACCTAAATGTATGTTATGTCCGTGGTCTGGCCAGTAATAATTTTGAAGAAACGCAAACAATAATTTCATATTATTTTTGTTTTTGTGGACTGTATGGATTAAAGCCAAATTGAAGATTTTTATGACCTGTAGTCCAAAAATGCGTTTCACCCAGGCACGATAGTTGGGCTCATCAGTTAGATGCTATTGTACCCTTCTAATACGCAATGTTTTTCGGTCGATGATTACCGACTCTTATAAAACTTAGAGCATTTGCACACTGCAAATTATATTATTTAGGGGAATTTGGTTAAATTCGTGCAACTATGTGTATGCTATGCCCTATGCCCGTGGTCTCGCCAGTAATAATTTTGCAGAAAATGCAAACAATAATTTAATATTATTCTTGTTTTTGTGGAATGTATGAATTAAAGCCAAATTGAAGATTTGTATAACCTGGAGTCCAAAATGCGTTTCGCCCAGGCACGATAGTTGGGCTCATCAGTTAGATGCTATCGTACCCTTCTAAGGCGCAATGTTTCTCGGTCGATGATTACCGACTCTTAGAAAATTTGCAGCATTTACACTCTGCAAATTATATTTTTTAGGGGAATTTGGTTAAATTCATGCACTTAATGTATGTTATGCACGTTGTCTGGCCAGTAATAATTTTGAAGAAAACGCAAACAATAATTCAATATTATTTTTGTTTTTGTTTTTGTGGACTGTATGGATAAAAGCCAAATTGAAGATTTATATGACCTATAGTCTAAAATGCGTTTCGCCCAGACACGATTGTTTGGCTCATCAGTTAGATGCTATCGTACCCTTCTAAGACGCAATGTTTTTCGATCGATGATTACCGACTCTTATAAAATTTGCAGCATTTACACACAGCAAATTATATTATTTAGGGGAATTTGGTTAAATTCGTGCACCTAAATGTATGTTATGTCCGTGGTCTGGCCAGTAATAATTTTGAAGAAACGCAAACAATAATTTAATATTATTTTTGTTTTTGTGGACTGACATTTAGGTGCACGAATTTAACCAAATTCCATTAAATAATATAATTTGCTCTGTGTAAATGCTGCAAATTTTATAAGAGTCGGTAATCATCGACCGAAAAACATTGCGTCTGAGAAGGGTACGATAGCATCTAACTGATGAGTTTAACTATCGTGCCTGGGTGAAACGCATTTGGACTACAGGTTATAAAAATCTTCAATTTGGCTTTAATCCATACATTCCACAAAAACAAAAATAATATTAAATTATTGTTTGCGTTTTCTTCAAAATTATTACTGGCCAGACAACGGGCATAACATACATTTAGGTGCCTGAATTTAACCAAATTCCCTAAAAAATATTATTTGCAGAGTGTAAATGCTGCAAATTTTATAAGAGTCGGTAATCATCGAAAAACATTGCGTCTTAGAAGGGTACGATAGCATCTAACGGATGAGTCCAACTATCGTGCCTGGGCGAAACGCATTTTGGACTACAGGTTATAAAAATCTTCAGTTTGGGTTTAATCCATACATTCCACAAAAACAAAAATAATATTAAATTATTGTTTGCGTTTTCTTCAAAATTATTACTGGCTAGACCACGGGCATAACATACATATAGTTGCACGAATTTAACCAAATTCCCCTAAATAATATTATCCTAGCCTTCTAAGACCCAATGTTTTTCGGTCGATGATAACCGTCTCTTATAAAATTTGCAATATTTACACAGGGCAAATTATATTCGTTAGGGCAATTTGGTTAAATTCGTGCACCTAAATGTATGTTATGCCTGTGGTCTGGCCAGTAATAATTTTTTACGAAAACGCAAACAATAATTTAATATTATTTTTGTTTTTGTGGACTGTATGGATTAAAGCCAAACAGAAGATTTTTATGACCTGCAGTCCAAAATGCGTTTCGCCTAGGCACGATAGTTGGGCTCATCAGTTAATAGCTATCGTACCATTCTAAGATCCAATGTTTTTCGGTCGATGATTACCGACTTTTAAAAAAATTTGCAGCATTTACACACTGCAAATTATATTACGAGTATTTAGGCGAATTTCCTGAAATTCGTGCACCTAAATGTATGTTATGCCCGTGGGCTGGCCAGTCATAATTTTGAAAAAAAAAACGCAAACAATAATTTAATATTATTTTTGTTTTTGTGGACTGTATGGATCAAAGCCAAATTGAAGATTTAGTCCAAAAATGGGTTTCGCCCAGGCACGATAGTTGGGCTCATCAGTTAGATGCTATCGTATCCTTCTAAGACGCTATGTTTTTCGGTCGATGATTACCGACTCTTATAAAACTTAGAGCAATTGCACACTGCAAATTATATTATTTAGGGGAATTTGGTTAAATTCGTGCAACTATATGTATGTTATGCCCGTGGTCTAGCCAGTAATAATTTTGAAGAAAACGCAAACAATAATTTAATATTATTTTTGTTTTTGTGGAATGTATGGATTAAAGCCAAATTGAAGATTTTTATAACCTGTAGTCCAAAATGCGTTTCACCCAGGCACGATAGTTGGGCTCATCAGTTAGATGCTATCGTACCCTTCAAAGACGCAATGTTTTCGGTCGATGGTTACCGACTCTTATAAAACTTGCAGCATTTACACACTGCAAATTATATTATTTAGTGGAATTTTGTTAAATTCGTGCACCTAAATGTGTGTTATGCCTGTGGTCTGGCCAGTAATAATTTTGAAGAAAACGCAAACAATAATTTAATATTATTTTAGTTTTTGTGGACTGTAGGATTAAAGCCAAATTGAAGATATTTATGACCTGTAGTCCAAAATGCGCTTCGCCCAGGCACGATAGTTGGGCTCATCAGTTAGATGCTATCGTACCCTTCTAAGACCCAATGTTTTTCGGTCGATGATAACCGTCTCTTATAAAATTTGCAATATTTACACACTGCAAATTATATTCGTTAGGGCAATTTGGTTAAATTCGTGCACCTAAATGTATGTTATGCCTGTGGTCTGGCCAGTAATAATTTTTTACGAAAACGCAAACAATAATTTAATATTATTTTTGTTTTTGTTTTTGTGGACTGTATAGATTAAAGCCAAACAGAAGATTTTTATGACCAAAATGCGTTTCGCCTAGGCACGATAGTTGGGCTCATCAGTTAATAGCTATCGTACCATTCTAAGATCCAATGTTTTTCGGTCGATGATTACCGACTTTTAAAAAAATTTGCAGCATTTACACACTGCAAATTATATTACGAGTATTTAGGCGAATTTCCTGAAATTCGTGCAACTAAATGTATGTTATGCCCGTGGGCTGGCCAGTCATAATTTTGAAAAAAAAACGCAAACAATAATTTAATATTATTTTTGTTTTTGTGGACTGTATGGATCAAAGCCAAATTGAAGATTTTTATGACCTGTAGTCCAAAAATGCTTTTCGCCCAGGCACGATAGTTGGGCTCATCAGTTAGATGCTATCGTATCCTTCTAAGACGCTATGTTTTTCGGTCGATGATTACCGACTCTTATAAAATTTGCAGCATTTACACACTGCAAATTATATTATTTAGGGGAATTTGGTTAAATTCGTGAACCTAAATATATGTTATGCCCGTGGTCTGGCCAGTAATAATTTTGAAGAAAACGCAAACAATAATTTAATATTATTTTTGTTTTTGTTCTTGTGGACTATATGGATTGAAGCCAAATTGAAGATTCTTATGACCTGTAGTCCAAAAATGCGTTCTGCCCAGGCACGATAGTTGGGCTCATCAGTTAGATGCTATCGTATCCTTCTAAGACGCTATGTTTTTCGGTCGATGATTACCGACCCTTATAAAACTTAGAGCAATTGCACACTGCAAATTATATTATTTAGGGGAATTTGGTTAAATTCGTGCAACTATATGTATGTTATGCCCGTGGTCTAGCCAGTAATAATTTTGAAGAAAACGCAAACAATAATTTAATATTATTTTTGTTTTTGTGGAATGTATGGATTAAAGCCAAATTGAAGATTTTTATAACCTGTAGTCCAAAATGCGTTTCACCCAGGTACGATAGTTGGGCTCATCAGTTAGATGCTATCGTACCCTTCTAAGACGCAATCTTTTTCGGTCGATTATTACCGACTCTTATAAAATTTGCAGAATTTACACTCTGCAAATTATATTTTTTAGGGGAATTTGGTTAAATTCGTGCACCTAAATGTATGTTATGTCCGTGGTCTGGCCAGTAATAATTTTGAAGAAACGCAAACAATAATTTCATATTATTTTTGGTTTTGTGGACTGTATGGATTAAAGCCAAATTGAAGATTTTTATGACCTGTAGTCCAAAAATGCGTTTCACCCAGGCACGATAGTTGGGCTCATCAGTTAGATGCTATTGTACCCTTCTAATACGCAATGTTTTTCGGTCGATGATTACCGACTCTTATAAAACTTAGAGCATTTGCACACTGCAAATTATATTATTTAGGGGAATTTGGTTAAATTCGTGCAACTTTGTGTATGCTATGTCCTATGCCCGTGGTCTCGCCAGTAATAATTTTGAAGAAAATGCAAACAATAATTTAATATTATTCTTGTTTTTGTGGAATGTATGAATTAAAGCCAAATTGAAGATTTGTATAACCTGGAGTCCAAAATGCGTTTCGCCCAGGCACGATAGTTGGGCTCATCAGTTAGATGCTATCGTACCCTTCTAAGGCGCAATGTTTCTCGGTCGATGATTACCGACTCTTAGAAAATTTGCAGCATTTACACTCTGCAAATTATATTTTTTAGGGGAATTTGGTTAAATTCATGCACTTAATGTATGTTATGCACGTTGTCTGGCCAGTAATAATTTTGAAGAAAACGCAAACAATAATTCAATATTATTTTTGTTTTTGTTTTTGTGGACTGTATGGATAAAAGCCAAATTGAAGATTTATATGACCTATAGTCTAAAATGCGTTTCGCCCTGACACGATTGTTTGGCTCATCAGTTAGATGCTATCGTACCCTTCTAAGACGCAATGTTTTTCGATCGATGATTACCGACTCTTATAAAATTTGCAGCATTTACACACAGCAAATTATATTATTTAGGGGAATTTGGTTAAATTCGTGCACCTAAATGTATGTTATGCCTGTGGTCTGGCCAGTAATAATTTTGAAGAAAACGCAAACAATAATTTAATATTATTTTAGTTTTTGTGGACTGTATGGATTAAAGCCAAATTGAAGATATTTATGACCTGTAGTCCAAAATGCGCTTCGCCCAGGCACGATAGTTGGGCTCATCAGTTAGATGCTATCGTACCCTTCTAAGACCCAATGTTTTTCGGTCGATGATAACCGTCTCTTATAAAATTTGCAATATTTACACACTGCAAATTATATTCGTTAGGGAAATTTGGTTAAATTCGTGCACCTAAATGTATGTTATGTCCGTGGTCTGGCCAGTAATAATTTTGACGAAAACGCAAACAATAATTTAATATTATTTTTGTTTTTGTTTTTGTGGACTGTATGGATTAAAGCCAAACAGAAGATTTTTATGACCTGTAGTCCAAAATGCGTTTCGCCTGGGTACGATAGTTGGGCTCCTCAGTTAGATGCTATCGTACCATTCTAAGATGCAATGTTTTTCGGTCGATGATTATCGAGTCTTAAAAAATTTGCAGCATTGACACACTGCAAATTATATTATTTAGGCGAATTTCCTTAAATTCATGCACCTAAATATATGTTATGCCCGCGGTCTGGCCAGTCATAATTTCGAAGAAAACGCAAACAATAATTTAATATTATTTTTGTTTTTGTGGACTGTATGGATCAAAGCCAATTTGAGGATTTTTATGACCTGTAGTCCAAAAATGCATTTCGCCCAGGCACGATTGTTGGGCTCATCAGTTAGATGCTATCGTACCCTTCTAAGACGCAATGTTTTTCGGTCAATGATTACCGACTCTTATAAAACTTAGAGCATTTGTACACTGCAAATTATATTATTTAGGGGAATTTGGTTAAATTCGTGCAACTATATGTATGTTATGACCGTGGTCTAGCCAGTAATAATTTTGAAGAAAACGCAAACAATAATTTAATATTATTTTTGTTTTTGTGGAATGTATTGATTAAAGCCAAATTGAAGATTTTTATAACCTGTAGTCCAAAATGCGTTTCGCCCAGGCACGATAGTTGGGCTCATCAGTTAGATGCTATCGTACCCTTCTAAGACGCAATGTTTTTCGGTCGATGATTACCGACTCTTATAAAATTTGAATATATATATTTTATGGGAATTTGGTTAAATTCATGCACGTAAATGTATGTTATGCCCTTGGTCTGGCCAGTAATAATTTTGAAGAAAACGCAAACAATAATTTAATATTATTTTTGTTTTTGTTTTTGTGGACTGTATGGATTAAAGCCAAATTGAAGATTTATATGACCTGTAGTCCAAAATGGGTTTCGCCCAGGCACGATAGTTTGGCTCATCAGTTAGATGCTATCGTACCCTTCTAAGACGCAATGTTTTTCGGTCGATGATTACCGACTCTTATAAAACTTAGAGCATTTGCACACTGCGAATTATATTATTTAGGGGAATTTGGTTAAATTCGTGCAACTATATGTATGTTATGACCGTGGTCTAGCCAGTAATAATTTTGAAGAAAACGCAAACAATAATTTAATATTATTTTGTTTTTGTGGAATGTATTGATTAAAGCCAAATTGAAGATTTTTATGACCTGTAGTCCAAAATGGGTTTCGCCCAGGCACGATAATTTGGCTCATCAGTTAGATGCTATCGTACCCTTCTAAGACGCAATGTTTTTCGGTCGATGATTACCGACTCTTATACAATTTGCAGCATTTACACACATCAAATTATATTATTTAGGGAATTTGGTTAAATTCATGCACGTAAATGTATGTTATGCCCTTGGTCTGGCCAGTAATAATTTTGAAGAAAACGCAAACAATAATTTAATATTATTTTTGTTTTTGTTTTTGTGGACTGTATGGATTAAAGCCAAATTGAAGATTTATATGACCTGTAGTCCAAAATGGGTTTCGCCCAGGCACGATAGTTTGGCTCATCAGTTAGATGCTATCGTACCATTCTAAGATGCAATGTTTTTCGGTCGATGATTACCGACTCTTATAAAATATGCAGCACTTACACACTGCAAGTTATATTATTTAGGGGAGTTTCCTTAAATTCGTGCACCTAAATGTATGTTATGCCCGTGGTCTGGCCAGTCATAATAAGAAAACGCAAACAATAATTTAATATTATTTTTGTTTCTGTGGCCTGTATGGATTAAAGCCAAATTGAAGATTTTTATGACATGTAGTCCAAAAATGCAATTCGCATAGGTACCATAGTTGGGCTCATCAGTTAGATGCTATCGTACCCTTCTAAGACGCAATGTTTTTCGGTCGATGATTACCGACTCTTATAAAACTTAGAGCATTTGCATACTGCAAATTATATTATTTAGGGGAATTTGGTTAAATTCGTGCACCTATATGTATGTTATGCCCGTGGTCTGGCCAGTAATAATTTTGGAGAAAACTCAAACAATAATTTAATATATTTTTGTTTTTGTGGACTGTATGGATTAAAGCCAAATTCATAATTTATATGACCTGTAGTCCAAAATGCGTTTCGCCCAGGCACAATAGTTTGGCTCATCAGTTAGATGCTATCGTACCCTTCTAAGACGAAATGTTTTTCGGTCGATGATTACGGACTCTTATAAAATTTGCAGCATTTACACACAGCAAATTATATTATTTAGGGGAATTGGTTAAATTCGTGCACCTAAATGTATGATATGCACAAACGCAAACAAGAATTTAATATTATTTTTGTTTTTGTGCACTCTATGGATTAAAGCCAAATTGAAGAGTTTTATGACCTGCAGTATAGTTGGGCTAATCAGTTAGACACTATCGTACCCTTCTAAGACGCAATGTTTTTTGGTCGATGATAACCGACTCTTATTAAATTTGCAGCATTTACACACTTTAAATTATATTATTTAGCGGAATTTGGTTAAATTCGTGTACCTAAATGTATGTTATGCCGGTTCTCTCGCCAGTAATAATTTTGAAGAAAACGCAAACAATAATTTAATATTATTTTTGTTTTTGTGGACTGTATGGATTAAAGCCAAATTGAAGACTTTTATGACCTGTAGTCCAAAAAGCGTTTCTCCCAGGCACGCTAGTTGGGCTTATCAGTTAGATACTATCGTACCCTTCTAAGACGCAATGTTTTTCGCTCAATGATTACCGACTCTTATAAAATTTGCAGCAGTTAAACACTGCAAATTATATTATTTAGGGCAGTTTGGTTAAATTCGTTCACCTAAATGTATGTTATGCCCTTGGTCTGGCCAGTAATAATTTTAAAGAAAACGCAAACAATAATTTAATATTATTTTGGTTTTTGTTTTTGTGGACTGTATGGATTAAAGCCAAATTGAAGATTTTTATGACCTGAAGTCCAAAATGCGTTTCGCCCATGCACGATAGATGGGCTCATCAGTTAGTTGCTATAGTACCCTTCTAAGACGCAATGTTTTTCGGTCGTTGATTATCGACTTTTATAAAATTTGCAGCATTTACACACTGCAAATTATATTATTTAGGGGAATTTGGTTAAATTCGTGCAACTATATAAATGTTATGCCTGTGGTCTAGCCAGTAATAATTTTGAAGAAAACGCAAACAATAATTTAATATTATTTTTGTTTTTGTGGAATGTATGGATTAAAGCCAAATTGAAGATTTTTATAGCCTGTAGTTCAAAATGCGTTTCGCCCAGGCACGATAGTTGGGCTCATCAGTTAGATGCTATCGAACCCTTCTAAGACGCAATGTTTTTCGGTCGATGATTACCCACTCTTATTAAATTTGCAGCATTTACACACAGCAAATTATATTATTTAGGGGAATTTGGTTAAATTCGAGCACCTAAATGTATGTTATGTACGTGGTCTGGCCAGTAATAATTTTGAAGAAACGCAAACAATAATTTCATATTATTTTTGTTTTTGTGGACTGTATGGATTAAAGCCAAATTGGAGATTTATATGACCTGTAGTCCAAAATGCGTTTCGCCCAGGCACGATAGTTTGGCTCATCAGTTAGATGCTATCGTACCCTTCTAAGACGCAATGTTTTTCGGTCGATGATTACCGACTATTATAAAATTTGCAGCATTTACACACAGCAATTTATATTATTTAGGGGAATTTGGTTAAATTCGTGCACCTAAATGTATGTTATGTCCGTGGTCTGGCCAGTAATAATTTTAAAGAAACGCAAACAATAATTTAATATTATTTTTTTTTGTGGACTGTATGGATTAAAGCCAAATTGATAATTTATATGACCTGTAGTCCAAAATGCGTTTCGCCCAGGCACGATAGTTTGGCTCATCAGTTAGTTGCTATAGTACCCTTCTAAGACGCAATGTTTTTCGGTCGTTGATTATCGACTTTTATAAAATTTGCAGTATCTACACACTGCAAATTATATTATTAAGGGGAATTTGGTTAAATTCGTGCACCTACATGTATGTTATGCCCGCGGTCTAGCCAGTAATAATATTGAATAAAACGCAAACAATAATTTAATATTATTTTTGTTTTTGTGGAATGTATGGATTAAAGCCAAATTGAAGATTTTTATAGCCTTTAGTCCAAAATGCGTTTCGCCCAGGCTTGATAGTTTGGCTCATCAGTTAGATGCTATCGTACCCTTCTAAGACGCAATGTTGTTTGGTCAATGATTACCGACTCTTATAAAATTTGCAGCATTTACACACAGCAAATTATATTATTTAAGGGAATTTGGTTAAATTCGTGCACCAAAATGTATGTTATGTCCGTGGTCTGGCCAGTAATAATTTTGAAAAAAACGCAAACAATAATTTAATATTATTTATGTTTTTGTGGACTGTATGGATTAAAGCCAAATTGAAGATTTTTATGACCTGTAGTCCAAAATGCGTTTCGGCCAGGCACGATAGTTGGGCTCATTAGTTAGATGCTATCGCACCCTTCTAACACGCAATGTTTTTCGGTCGATGATTACCGACTATTATAAGATTTGCAGCATTTACACACAGCAAATTATATTATTTAGGGAATTTGGTTAAATTCGTGCACCTAAATGTATGTTATGCACAAACGCAAACAAGAATTTAATATTATTTTTGTTTTTGTGCACTCTATGGATTAAGGCCAAATTGAAGAGTTTTATGACCTGCAGTCCAGATGCGTGTCGCCCAGGCACGATAGTTGGGCTGATCAGTTAGATGCTATCGTGCCCTTCTAAGACGCAATGTTTTTCGGTCGATGATAACCGACTCTTATAAAATTTGCAGCATTTACACACAGCAAATTATATTATTTAGAGGAATTGGGTTAAAATCGTGCACTTAAATGTATGTTATGCCCGTGGTCTGGCCAGTAATAATTTTCAAGAAAACGCAAACAATAGTTTAATATTATTTTTGTTCTTGAGGGCTGTATGGATTAAGGCCAAATTAGAGATTTTTATGACGTGTAGTCCAAAATGCGTTTCGCTCAGGCACGATAGTTGGGCTCATCAATAAGATGCTATTGTACGCTTCTAAGACGCTATGCTTTTCGGTGGATGAAGACCGACTTTTATTAAATTTGCAGTATTAACACACTGCAAATTATATTATTTAGGGGAATTTGGTTAAATTCGTGCACGTAAATGTATGTTATGCTGGTTCTCTCGCCAGTAATAATTTTGAAGAAAACGCAAACAATAATTTAATATTATTTTTGTTTTTGTGGACTGTATGGATTAAAGCCAAATTGAAGACTTTTATGACCTGTAGTCCAAAATGCGTTTCGCCCAGGCACGCTAGTTGGGCTCATCAGTTAGATGCTATCGTACCCTTCTAAGACGCAATGTTTTTCGCTCAATGATTACCGACTCTTATAAAATTTGCAGCATTTACACACTGCAAATTATATTATTTAGGGGAGTTTGGTTAAATTCGTTCACCTAAATGTATGTTATGCCCGTGGTCTGGCCAGTAATAATTTTAAAGAAAACGCAAACAATAATGTAATATTATTTTGGTTTTTGTTTTTGTGGACTGTATGGATTAAAGCCAAATTGAAGATTTTTATGACCTGAAGTCCAAAATGCGTTTCGCCCATACACGATAGTTGGGCTCATCAGTTAGTTGCTATAGTACCCTTCTAAGACGCAATGTTTTCGGTCGTTGATTATAGACTTTTATAAAATTTGCAGCATTTACACACTGCAAATTATATTATTTAGGGAATTTGGTTAAATTCGTGCAACTAAATAAATGTTATGCCTGTGGTCTAGCCAGTAATAATTTTGAAGAAAACGCAAACAATAATTTAATATTATTTTTGTTTTTGTGGAATGTATGGATTAAAGCCAAATTCAGTCTTCGACTAACTTTTCTCTGAGACGGTTGTAGATTAATTTCCAAAATGTTTAAGATTTGTGCTAATTGCAAAAAGATCTAAAAGTTCCGAATCAGTCGAGTGTGGTTTTTTCTGCGGTCGTCATTTCCATAAAAACTGTATTGAATTATCCGATGATATTCATAAATCATTAATTAATCGAAATTTATTTTGGAAATGCAATTCTTGTGTGAATATAAACCTCTCTACATTCATCAATAATTTTCATGATCTTTCTTTGAGTGTTAGAGAGATTAAAAATGATATAAGTGCTCTTAAATCAATATTCGCAAGTAATTCACCACCGCGAAAAACTGCCAAAAAAAATCCTAAATCCACGGAAAGAGACAATTACTCATCTTCTCTTACCGCATATAATATTGAACCAACAAAAAAAGATCTTCCGCCTACCCCCCTTAATATACCTGATAAGCCTGAAATAGTTGAAAGCGATACAAAATTATCTGCTTCAGCATCTCAAATTAATTCTATCTCGTTAAAACAATCTAGTGTAATAAATCAATATTCTGAATGGACTGAAGTTCAATCTAAAAAAAAATATTCAAACTCAACTAACATTAAAAAAATAATTGGCACCGACTCTTCGGCTACTCTCTGTGCTCTCCCTGATTATACGTGGATTCACTTGTCAAAGTTTAACAAAAACACTAAACCTGAAAATATTATCAATCACATTTCTCAAAAAACTAATATTTCACCAAACCATTTTAAATGTTATGCGTTAGTTAAAAAAGATACTGATTTATCCAATCTAAAATTCATTACATTTAAACTAAGCATTCCGGCCTCCAAATATTCAATCATCATGGATTCGTGTAAATGGCCGTGCTTTGTTCAAATAAAGAAATTTGTGCCGCGAGAAAGCAGCAATAACAATAACAACAAGAATAAAGAATTGTCTCTTCACACATCTGCATCAAAGTCCACTACAACGTCATCATCATCATCATCATCATCATCATACTCGTGCATTGAATTAGATTTACCTTCTTCTCTTTTTCCCTGTCCATATGACATAGACCAAATAATAGTAAAAATAAACTTCGCAATTAAATATGTGGTAATTGTTATTGTATGTTATATTCCGCCTAAAAGCTCACTAGATATTTATGAAGTATATATACAAAATTGTGAATTCTATCTATCGAAACTTAAAAAATTCGAACATATAATTATTCTTGGAGATTTTAATCTGCCTAACATTGAATGGGTATTTGATCCCGAAGAACTACATCTCTTATCATTTAATGTAAACACAGATTTTGAATGTGAAATAATCGATTCTTTTGCAAGTCATGACTTAATCCAAATTAATTGTTGTAAGAATAGCTTAAATCGTGTTCTCGATCTTGTTTTTGTAGACAGAGAATTAGCTATATCTATAGATAAATCATTATGTCCTATTTTTTCCAACTCTGTTCATCACAATGCTTTAGATATTTGTTTCTCTTTTTATGATTTTATTAAATCTACAAATTGTACCAAATTGAAATTTAATTACAAAAAAGCTAATTTCGAAGGCATAGCGAGTTATATGTTGAGTATTCCGTGGCATGAGCATTTTTGCTCTCTCGATTTATTAAATTTTTATAATTTTTTTATTAATAATCTGAGAATGGCAATTGATATGCATGTTCAAAAAGTCAGAATTAAAACAAATTCCAAGCCTCCTTGGTTCAATAAAAGGCTTAGTAACTTAAACAACAGGAAAAACAAAGCTTATAAACGTCTACGCGTAGCAGAAAATGATGACAATTTTAAAAGTACTTATATTCGGTTGGACGAGATTTCGATGTTCTAAACAAATTTTTGTTTCAAAGTTATATTTTATCAGTTGAATCTAATCTAAAAAAAAAAAGTAAATCCTTTTGGTCTTATATCAAAAACAAAAAAAAATCTTGTGGCATTCCAAGCTGTATGAATTACCTTGGTTCAACATTTTCTGATCTATCAAGTATTTGTGATTCCTTCGCAAACTATTTTGAATCTAATTACACTAAACGTAATGTAAATTCATCCTGGACAGCTGAATATTTATCTCATGAATGTAATGTAAATATCGGTTATTTAGAGTTAAATATTTCAGAAATTGAAGAAGGTCTCTTGAGTTTAAATGATGACAGCAATCCCGGTCCAGATGAAATCCCACCGATTGTTCTTTAAAAATGTTCTGCTTCCCTTTCTGAACCGCTTTTCTTTATTTTTAAGAGCTCTCTCGAGAACGGTGAATTTCTTCCTGTATGGAAGAAATCATTCTTAAACCCAATTCACAAATCTGGGTCTAAACATCAAATACCCAACTACCGTCCGATTTGTAAATTGTCATGTATACCAAAACTCTTCGAGAAATTGATATATGAAAAACTGACATTTTTAGTTAAAGAATACATTTCACCGCTTCAACATGGTTTTGTTGCGGGAAGATCAACAACCACCAATCTATCTATCCTTACCAATTTCCTTTTAAATAATCTCGAAAATGGACATCAAATTGATGTAATTTATACCGATTTTGCAAAGGCATTTGACAGAGTAAGTCATTTTATTTTAATAAAGAAGTTGAAAAACTTTGGTTTTCATTCAAAGCTCTTGAAATGGTTGGAATCATATCTCACGGGTCGAATTCAATTTGTTTGCATTGACGAAGTTATCTCGAAACCAGTTTTGGTTTCATCTGGTGTGCCCCAAGGTAGCCATCTTGGACCCCTTCTTTTCCTAATTTTTATAAATGACTTACCTAGTATTTTCCTTAAATCTAGTCAACTTCTTTTCGCTGATGACCTAAAGTTATTTCGGTGCATAAAATCTATTGGTGACTGCCATCTTTTACAAGACGATATTTTAAAATTGTCCCAGTGGTGCACGAAAAACCAATTATATCTAAATGTTTCTAAATGTCAATGTTTTTCATTTTGTCGCAACTTTTCTGAAATTACTTTTGATTATATAATTGATAACCAAGTTCTTGAAAGAGTTAGGGAGAAGAAAGATCTTGGTGTAATTTTTGTTCCCAAGCTGAACTTTTCGAAACACATTGAATTTAGTGTATCCAAAGCAAATTCCATGCTAGGTTTTATTAAACGTAATAGTAAGGAATTCACAGACCCTTTTGCGCTTAAATCCCTTTATACGTCTTACGTAAGACCAATCTTGGAATACTGCTGTGTAATTTGGAACCCTTGTTATAACAGCCATTCTAAGAGAATTGAAATTGTCCAAAAAAAGTTTACACGGTTTACTATTCAGAAATTTGGCTGGAACATCGATACTCCATCGTATAATATTAGATGTCAACTTTAAGGAATTCAATCACTTGAAAACAGACGCAAAATTTATTCTGTGATGTTTATTAGTGATATTTTATCTTATCATATCAAATGCCCTTATCTGTTATCTTTAATCAACTTATATGCTCCATCACGTCAGCTTCGAGTACGTTGTTTGTTTCGAGAAGATGAACACAAGGTTAAATATGCGAAAAATGAACCAATAACTCGTTGTGTCAAAGAAATAAACCTCATATTAAATCTTGTTGATTTTGATTTTCAGTTAAGTAGATCTTCTTTGAGAAATAATTTAATAATGCATTTTCATTTTAATTGATTATTAAATTTAGATTATGATTAAAAAAAACAATTTTTGTTGTTCATACTTTTAATTATAGGTATTTTAAGTATTTATATTTAAGTTAAGAATTATTTAATAAAATGTACACATATATTTATATTTATCTAGTAATCTAATTGTAGATTTTAAATCTCATATTGATGAAATAAATAAATAAATAAATTGAAGATTTTTATAGACTGTAGTCCAAAATGCGTTTCGCCCAGGCACGATAGTTGGGCTCATCAGTTAGATGCTATCGAACCCTTCTAAGACGCAATGTTTTTCGGTCGATGATTACCGACTCTTATAAAATTTGCAGCATTTACACACAGCAAATTATATTATTTAGGGGAATTTGGTTAAATTCGTGCACCTAAATGTATGTTATGTCCGTGGTCTGGCCAGTAATAATTTTGAAGAAACGCAAACAATAATTTCATATTATTTTTGTTTTTGTGGACCGTATGGATTAAAGCCAAATTGGAGATTTATATGACCTGTAGTCCAAAATGCGTTTCGCCCAGGCACGATAGTTTGGCTCATCAGTTAGATGCTATCGTACCCTTCTAAGACGCAATGTTTTTCGGTCGATGATTCCCGACTCTTATAAAATTTGCAGCATTTACACACAGCAATTTATATTATCTAGGGGAATTTGGTTAAATTCGTGCACCTAAATGTATGTTATGTCCGCGGTCTGGCCAGTAATAATTTTGAAGAAACGCAAACAATAATTTAATATTATTTTTGTTTTTGTGGACTGTATGGATTAAAGCCAAATTGTTAATTTATATGACCTGTAGTCCAAAATGCGTTTCGCCCAGGCACGATAGTTTGGCTCATCAGTTAGTTGCTATAGTACCCTTCTAAGACGCATTGCTTTTCGGTCGTTGATTATCGACTTTTATAAAATTTGCAGTATTTACACACTGCAAATTATATTATTTAGGGGAATTTGGTTAAATTCGTGCAACTATATGTATGTTATGCCCGCGGTCTAGCCAGTAATAATTTGGAAGAAAACGCAAACAATAATTTAATATTATTTTTGTTTTTGTGGAATGTATAGATTAAAGCCAAATTGAAGATTTTTATAGCCTGTAGTCCAAAATGCGTTTCGCCCAGGCACGATAGTTGGGCTCATCAGTTAGATGCTATCGAACCCTTCTAAGACGCAATGTTTTTCGATCGATGATTACCGACTCTTATAAAATTTGCATGATTTACACTCTCCAAATTATATTTTTTATGGGAATTTGGTTAAATTCATGCACGTAAATGTATGTTATGTCCGTGGTCTGGCCAGTAATAATTTTGAAGAAAACGGAAACAATGATTTAATATTATTTTTGGTTTTGTTTTTGTGGACTGTATGGATTAAAGCCAAATTGAAGATTTATATGACCTGTAGTCCAAAATGCGTTTCGCCCAGGCACGATAGTTTGGCTCATCAGTTAGATGCTATCGTACCCTTCTAAGACGCAATGTTTTTCGGTCGATGATTACCGACTCTTATAAAATTTGCAGCATTTACACACAGCAAATTATATTATTTAGGGGAATTTGGTTAAATTCGTGCACCTAAATGTATGTTATGTCCGTGGTCTGGCCAGTAATAATTTTGAAGAAACGCAAACAATAATTTCATATTATTTTTGTTTTTGTGGACTGTATGGATTAAAGTCAAATTGAAGATTTATATGACCTGTAGTCCAAAATGCGTAAGGCACGATAGTTTGGCTCATCAGTTAGATGCTATCGTACCCTTCTAAGACGCAATGTTTTTCGGTCGATGATTACCGACTCTTATAAAATTTGCAGCATTTACACACAGCAAATTATATTATTTAAGGGAATTTGGTTAAATTCGTGCACCTAAATGTATGTTATGTCCGTGGTCTGGCCAGTAATAATTTTGAAGAAACGCAAACAATAATTTAATATTATTTTTGTTTTTGTTTTTGTGGACTGTATGGATTAAAGCCAAATTGAAGATTTTTATGACTTGTAGTCCAAAATGCGTTTCGGCCAGGCACGATAGTTGGGCTCATTAGTTAGATGCTATCGTACACTTCTAACACGCAATGTTTTTCGGTCGATGATTACCAACTCTTATAAAATTTGCAGCATTTACACACTGCAAATTATATTATTTAGGTGAATTTGGTTAAATTCGTGCACCTATATGTATGTTATGCCGGTGGTCTGGCCAGTAATAATTTTGGAGAAAACTCAAACAATAAATTAATATTATTTTTGTTTTTGTGGACTGTATGGATTAAAGCCAAATTGATAATTTATATGAACTGTAGTCCAAAATGCGTTTCGCCCAGGCACGATAGTTTGGCTCATCAGTTAGATGCTTTCGTACCCTTCTAAGACGAAATGTTTTTCGGTCGATGATTACGGACTCTTATAAAATTTGCAGCATTTACACACAGCAAATTATATTATTTAGGGGAATTTGGTTAAATTCGTGCACCCAAATGTATGTTATGCACGTGGTCTGGCCAGTAATAATTTTGAAGTAAACGCAAACAATAATTTAATATTATTTTTGTTTTTGTGCACTGTATGGATTAAAGCCAAATTGAAGAGTTTTATGACCTGCAGTCCAAAATGCGTGTCGCCCAGGCACGATAGTTGGGCTAATCAGTTAGACACTATCGTACCCTTCTAACACGCAATGTTTTTCGGTCGATGATAACCGACTCTTATAAAATTTGCAGCATTTACACAAAGCAAATTATATTATTTAGAGGAATTTGTTTAAATTAGTGCACTTAAATGTATGTTATGCCCGTGGTCTGGCCAGTAAAAATTTTGAAGAAAACGCAAACAATAATTTAATATTATTTTTGTTTTTGTGGACTGTATGGATTAAAGCCAAATTGAAGACTTTTATGACCTGTAGTCCAAAATGCGTTTCGCCCAGGCACGCTAGTTGGGCTCATCAGTTAGATGCTATCGTACCCTTCTAAGACGCAATGTTTTTCGGTCAATGATTACCGACTCTTGTAAAATTTGCAGCATTTACACACTGCAAATTATATTATTAAGGGGAGTTTGGTTAAATTCGTTCACCTAAATGTATGTTATGCCCGTGGTCTGGCCAGTAATAATTTTAAAGAAAACGCAAACAATAATTTAATATTAGTTTGGTTTTTGTTTTTGTGGACTGTATGGATTAAAGCCAAATTGAAGATTTTTTAGACCTGAAGTCCAAAATGCGTTTCGCCCATGGACGATAGTTTGGCTCATTAGTTAGATGATATCGTACCCTTCTAAGACGCAATGTTTTTCGGTCGATGATTACCGACTCTTATAAAATTTGCAGCATTTACACACAGCAAATTATATTATTTAGGGGAATTTGGTTAAATTCGTGCACCTAAATGTATGTTATGTCCGTGGTCTGGCCAGTAATAATTTTGAAGAAACGCAAACAATAATTTCATATTATTTTTGTTTTTGTGGACTGTATGGATTAAAGCCAAATTGAAGATTTATATGACCTGTAGTCCAAAATGCGTTTCGCGCAGGCACGATAGTTTGGCTCATCAGTTAGATGCTATCGTACCCTTCTAAGACGCAATGTTTTTCGGTCGATGATTACCGACTCTTATAAAATTTGCAGCATTTGCACACAGCAAATTATATTATTTAGGGGAATTTGGTTAAATTCGGGCACCTAAATGTATGTTATGTCCGTGGTCTGGCCAGTAATAATTTTGAAGAAACGCAAACAATAATTTAATATTATTTTTGTTTTTGTTTTTGTGGACTGTATGGATTAAAGCCAAATTGAAGATTTTTATGACCTGTAGTCCAAAATGCGTTTCGCCCAGGCACGATAGTTGGGCTCATTAGTTATATGCTATCGTACCCTTCTAACACGCAATGTTTTTCGGTCGATGATTACCGACTCTTATAAAATTTGCAGCATTTACACACTGCAAATTATATTATTTAGGGGAATTTGGTTAAATTCGTGAACCTAAATGTATGTTATGCCCGTGGTTTGGCCAGTAATAATTTTGAAGAAAACGCAAACAATAATTTAATATTATTTTTGTTTTTGTGGAATGTATGGATTAAAGCCAAATTGAAGATTTTTATGACCTGTAGTCCAAAATGCGTTTCGCCTTGGCACGATAGTTGGGCTGACCAGTTAGATGCTATCGTACCAATCTAAGATGCAATGTTTTTCGGTCGATGAATACCGACTCTTATACAATTTGCAGCATTTACACACTGCAAATTATATTATTTAGGGGAATTTGGTTAAATTCGTGCACCTATATGTATGTTATGCCCGTGGTCTGGCCAGTAATAATTTTGGAGAAAACTCAAACAATAATTTAATATTATTTTTGTTTTTGTGTACTGTATGGATTAAGGCCAAATTGATAATTTATATGACCTGTAGTCCAAAATGCGTTTCGCCCAGGCACGATAGTTTGGCTCATCAGTTAGATGCTATCGTACCTTTCTAAGACGAAATGTTTTCGGTCGATGATTACGGACTCTTATAAAATTTGCAGCATTTACACACAGCAAATTATATAATTTAGGGGAATTTGGTTAAATTCGTGCACCTAAATTTATGTTATGCACGTGGTCTGGCCAGTAATAATTTTGAAGTAAACGCAAACAATTATTTAATATTATTTTTGTTTTTGTGCACTGTATGGATTAAAGCCAAATTGAAGAGTTTTATGACCTGCAGTCCAAAATGCGTGTCGCCCAGGCACGATAGTTGGGCTAATCAGTTAGACACTATCGTACCCTTCTAACACGCAATGTTTTTCGGTCGATGATAACCGACTCTTATAAAATTTGCAGCATTTACACACTGCAAATTATATTATTTAGGGGAATTTGGTTAAATTCGTGAACCTAAATGTATGTTATGCCCGTGGTTTGGCCAGTAATAATTTTGAAGAAAACGCAAACAATAATTTAATATTATTTTTGTTCTTGTAGGCTGTATGGATTAAGGCCAAATTAGAGATTTTTATGACGTGTAGTCCAAAATGCGTTTCGCCCAGGAACGATAGTTGGGCTCATCAGTAAGATGCTATCGTACGCTTCTAAGACGCTATGTTTTTCGGTGGATGAATACCGACTCTTATTAAATTTTCAGTATTTACACACTGCAAATTATATTATTTAGAGGAATTTGGTTAAATTCGTGCATCTACATGTATGTTATGCCCGTGGTCTGGCCAGTAATAATTTTGATTAAAACGCAAACAATAATTTAATATTATTTTTGTTTTTGTGGACTGTATGGATTAAAGGCAAATTGAAGACTTTTATGACCTGTAGTCCAAAATGCGTTTCGCCCAGGCACGCTAGTTGGGCTCATCAGTAAGATGCTATCGTACCCTTCTAAGACGCAATGTTTTTCGGTCAATGATTACCGACTCTTATAAAATTTGCAGCATTTACACACTGCAAATTATATTATTTAGGGGAGTTTGGTTAAATTCGTTCACCTAAATGTATTTTATGCCCGTGGTCTGGCCAGTAATAATTTTAAAGAAAACGCAAACAATAATTTAATATTATTTTGGTTTTTGTTTTTGTGGACTGTATGGATTAAAGCGAAATTGAAGATTTTTATGACCTGAAGTCCAAAATGCGTTTCGCCCATGGACGATAGTTTGGCTCATTAGTTAGATGCTATCGTACCCTTCTAAGACGCAATGTTTTTCGGTCGATGATTACCGACTCTTATAAAATTTGCAGCATTTACACACACCAAATTATATTTTTTAGGGCTATTTGGTTAAATTCGTGCACCTAAATGTATGTTATGTCCGTGGTCTGGCCAGTAATAATTTTGAAGAAACGCAAACAATAATTTCATATTATTTTTGTTTTTGTGGACTGTATGGATTAAAGCCAAATTGAAGATTTATATGACCTGTAGTCCAAAATGCGTTTCGCGCAGGCACGATAGTTTGGCTCATCAGTTAGATGCTATCGTACCCTTCTAAGACGCAATGTTTTTCGGTCGATGGTTACCGACTCTTATAAAATTTGCAGCATTTGCACACAGCAAATTATATTATTTAGGGGAATTTGGTTAAATTCGGGCACCTAAATGTATGTTATGCCCGTGGTTTGGCCAGTAATAATTTTGAAGAAAACGAAAACAATAATTTAATATTATTTTTGTTTTTGTGGATTATATGGATTAAAGCCAAATTGAAGATTTTTATGACCTGTAGTCCAAAATGCGTTTCGCCCAGGCACGATAGTTGGGCTCATTAGTTATATGCTATCGTACCCTTCTAACACGCAATGTTTTTCGGTCGATGATTACCGACTTTTATAAAATTTGCAGCATTTACACACTGCAAATTATATTATTTAGGGGAATTTGGTTAAATTCGTGAACTTAAATGTATGTTATTCCCGTGGTTTGGCCAGTAATAATTTTGAAGAAAACGCAAACAATAATTTAATATTATTTTTGTTTTTGTGGAATGTATGGATTAAAGCCAAATTGAAGATTTTTATGACCTGTAGTCCAAAATGCGTTTCGCCTAGGCACGATAGTTGGGCTGATCAGTTAGATGCTATCGTACCAATCTAAGATGCAATGTTTTTCGGTCGATGAATACCGACTCTTATACAATTTGCAGCTTTTACACACTGCAAATTATATTATTTAGGGGAATTTGGTTAAATTCGTGCACCTATATGTATGTTATGCTCGTGGTCTGGCCAGTAATAATTTTGGAGAAAACTCAAACAATAATTTAATATTATTTTTGTTTTTGTGGACTGTATGGATTAAAGCCAAATTGATAATTTATATGACCTATCCATATCCAAAATGCGTTTCGCCCAGGCACGATAGTTGGGCTCATTAGTTATATGCTATCGTACCCTTCTAACACGCAATGTTTTTCGGTCGATGATTACCGACTTTTATAAAATTTGCAGCATTTACACACTGCAAATTATATTATTTAGGGGAATTTGGTTAAATTCGTGAACTTAAATGTATGTTATTCCCGTGGTTTGGCCAGTAATAATTTTGAAGAAAACGCAAACAATAATTTAATATTATTTTTGTTTTTGTGCACTGTATGGATTAAAGCCAAATTGAAGAGTTTTATGACCTGCAGTCCAAAATGCGTGTCGCCCAGGCACGATAGTTGGGCTAATCAGTTAGACACTATCGTACCCTTCTAACACGCAATGTTTTTCGGTCGATGATAACCGACTCTTATAAAATTTGCAGCATTTACACAAAGCAATTTATATTATTTAGAGGAATTTGGTTAAATTCGTGAACTTAAATGTATGTTATTCCCGTGGTTTGGCCAGTAATAATTTTGAAGAAAACGCAAACAATAATTTAATATTATTTTTGTTTTTGTGGACTGTATGGATTAAAGCCAAATTGAAGACTTTTATGACCTGTAGTCCAAAATGCGTTTCGCCCAGGCACGCTAGTTGGGCTCATCAGTTAGATGCTATCGTACCCTTCTAAGACGCAATGTTTTTCGGTCAATGATTACCGACTCTTGTAAAATTTGCAGCATTTACACACTGCAAATTATATTATTAAGGGGAGTTTGGTTAAATTCGTTCACCTAAATGTATGTTATGCCCGTGGTCTGGCCAGTAATAATTTTAAAGAAAACGCAAACAATAATTTAATATTAGTTTGGTTTTTGTTTTTGTGGACTGTATGGATTAAAGCCAAATTGAAGATTTTTTAGACCTGAAGTCCAAAATGCGTTTCGCCCATGGACGATAGTTTGGCTCATTAGTTAGATGATATCGTACCCTTCTAAGACGCAATGTTTTTCGGTCGATGATTACCGACTCTTATAAAATTTGCAGCATTTACACACAGCAAATTATATTATTTAGGGGAATTTGGTTAAATTCGTGCACCTAAATGTATGTTATGTCCGTGGTCTGGCCAGTAATAATTTTGAAGAAACGCAAACAATAATTTCATATTATTTTTGTTTTTGTGGACTGTATGGATTAAAGCCAAATTGAAGATTTATATGACCTGTAGTCCAAAATGCGTTTCGCGCAGGCACGATAGTTTGGCTCATCAGTTAGATGCTATCGTACCCTTCTAAGACGCAATGTTTTTCGGTCGATGATTACCGACTCTTATAAAATTTGCAGCATTTACACACAGCAAATTATATTATTTAGGGGAATTTGGTTAAATTCGGGCACCTAAATGTATGTTATGTCCGTGGTCTGGCCAGTAATAATTTTGAAGAAACGCAAACAATAATTTAATATTATTTTTGTTTTTGTTTTTGTGGACTGTATGGATTAAAGCCAAATTGAAGATTTTTATGACCTGTAGTCCAAAATGCGTTTCGCCCAGGCACGATAGTTGGGCTCATTAGTTATATGCTATCGTACCCTTCTAACACGCAATGTTTTTCGGTCGATGATTACCGACTCTTATAAAATTTGCAGCATTTACACACTGCAAATTATATTATTTAGGGGAATTTGGTTAAATTCGTGAACCTAAATGTATGTTATGCCCGTGGTTTGGCCAGTAATAATTTTGAAGAAAACGCAAACAATAATTTAATATTATTTTTGTTTTTGTGGAATGTATGGATTAAAGCCAAATTGAAGATTTTTATGACCTGTAGTCCAAAATGCGTTTCGCCTTGGCACGATAGTTGGGCTGACCAGTTAGATGCTATCGTACCAATCTAAGATGCAATGTTTTTCGGTCGATGAATACCGACTCTTATACAATTTGCAGCATTTACACACTGCAAATTATATTATTTAGGGGAATTTGGTTAAATTCGTGCACCTATATGTATGTTATGCCCGTGGTCTGGCCAGTAATAATTTTGGAGAAAACTCAAACAATAATTTAATATTATTTTTGTTTTTGTGTACTGTATGGATTAAGGCCAAATTGATAATTTATATGACCTGTAGTCCAAAATGCGTTTCGCCCAGGCACGATAGTTTGGCTCATCAGTTAGATGCTATCGTACCTTTCTAAGACGAAATGTTTTCGGTCGATGATTACGGACTCTTATAAAATTTGCAGCATTTACACACAGCAAATTATATAATTTAGGGGAATTTGGTTAAATTCGTGCACCTAAATTTATGTTATGCACGTGGTCTGGCCAGTAATAATTTTGAAGTAAACGCAAACAATTATTTAATATTATTTTTGTTTTTGTGCACTGTATGGATTAAAGCCAAATTGAAGAGTTTTATGACCTGCAGTCCAAAATGCGTGTCGCCCAGGCACGATAGTTGGGCTAATCAGTTAGACACTATCGTACCCTTCTAACACGCAATGTTTTTCGGTCGATGATAACCGACTCTTATAAAATTTGCAGCATTTACACACTGCAAATTATATTATTTAGGGGAATTTGGTTAAATTCGTGAACCTAAATGTATGTTATGCCCGTGGTTTGGCCAGTAATAATTTTGAAGAAAACGCAAACAATAATTTAATATTATTTTTGTTCTTGTAGGCTGTATGGATTAAGGCCAAATTAGAGATTTTTATGACGTGTAGTCCAAAATGCGTTTCGCCCAGGAACGATAGTTGGGCTCATCAGTAAGATGCTATCGTACGCTTCTAAGACGCTATGTTTTTCGGTGGATGAATACCGACTCTTATTAAATTTTCAGTATTTACACACTGCAAATTATATTATTTAGAGGAATTTGGTTAAATTCGTGCATCTACATGTATGTTATGCCCGTGGTCTGGCCAGTAATAATTTTGATTAAAACGCAAACAATAATTTAATATTATTTTTGTTTTTGTGGACTGTATGGATTAAAGGCAAATTGAAGACTTTTATGACCTGTAGTCCAAAATGCGTTTCGCCCAGGCACGCTAGTTGGGCTCATCAGTAAGATGCTATCGTACCCTTCTAAGACGCAATGTTTTTCGGTCAATGATTACCGACTCTTATAAAATTTGCAGCATTTACACACTGCAAATTATATTATTTAGGGGAGTTTGGTTAAATTCGTTCACCTAAATGTATTTTATGCCCGTGGTCTGGCCAGTAATAATTTTAAAGAAAACGCAAACAATAATTTAATATTATTTTGGTTTTTGTTTTTGTGGACTGTATGGATTAAAGCGAAATTGAAGATTTTTATGACCTGAAGTCCAAAATGCGTTTCGCCCATGGACGATAGTTTGGCTCATTAGTTAGATGCTATCGTACCCTTCTAAGACGCAATGTTTTTCGGTCGATGATTACCGACTCTTATAAAATTTGCAGCATTTACACACACCAAATTATATTTTTTAGGGCTATTTGGTTAAATTCGTGCACCTAAATGTATGTTATGTCCGTGGTCTGGCCAGTAATAATTTTGAAGAAACGCAAACAATAATTTCATATTATTTTTGTTTTTGTGGACTGTATGGATTAAAGCCAAATTGAAGATTTATATGACCTGTAGTCCAAAATGCGTTTCGCGCAGGCACGATAGTTTGGCTCATCAGTTAGATGCTATCGTACCCTTCTAAGACGCAATGTTTTTCGGTCGATGGTTACCGACTCTTATAAAATTTGCAGCATTTGCACACAGCAAATTATATTATTTAGGGGAATTTGGTTAAATTCGGGCACCTAAATGTATGTTATGCCCGTGGTTTGGCCAGTAATAATTTTGAAGAAAACGAAAACAATAATTTAATATTATTTTTGTTTTTGTGGATTATATGGATTAAAGCCAAATTGAAGATTTTTATGACCTGTAGTCCAAAATGCGTTTCGCCCAGGCACGATAGTTGGGCTCATTAGTTATATGCTATCGTACCCTTCTAACACGCAATGTTTTTCGGTCGATGATTACCGACTTTTATAAAATTTGCAGCATTTACACACTGCAAATTATATTATTTAGGGGAATTTGGTTAAATTCGTGAACTTAAATGTATGTTATTCCCGTGGTTTGGCCAGTAATAATTTTGAAGAAAACGCAAACAATAATTTAATATTATTTTTGTTTTTGTGGAATGTATGGATTAAAGCCAAATTGAAAATTTTTATGACCTGTAGTCCAAAATGCGTTTCGCCTAGGCACGATAGTTGGGCTGATCAGTTAGATGCTATCGTACCAATCTAAGATGCAATGTTTTTCGGTCGATGAATACCGACTCTTATACAATTTGCAGCTTTTACACACTGCAAATTATATTATTTAGGGGAATTTGGTTAAATTCGTGCACCTATATGTATGTTATGCTCGTGGTCTGGCCAGTAATAATTTTGGAGAAAACTCAAACAATAATTTAATATTATTTTTGTTTTTGTGGACTGTATGGATTAAAGCCAAATTGATAATTTATATGACCTATCCATATCCAAAATGCGTTTCGCCCAGGCACGATAGTTGGGCTCATTAGTTATATGCTATCGTACCCTTCTAACACGCAATGTTTTTCGGTCGATGATTACCGACTTTTATAAAATTTGCAGCATTTACACACTGCAAATTATATTATTTAGGGGAATTTGGTTAAATTCGTGAACTTAAATGTATGTTATTCCCGTGGTTTGGCCAGTAATAATTTTGAAGAAAACGCAAACAATAATTTAATATTATTTTTGTTTTTGTGCACTGTATGGATTAAAGCCAAATTGAAGAGTTTTATGACCTGCAGTCCAAAATGCGTGTCGCCCAGGCACGATAGTTGGGCTAATCAGTTAGACACTATCGTACCCTTCTAACACGCAATGTTTTTCGGTCGATGATAACCGACTCTTATAAAATTTGCAGCATTTACACACAGCAATTTATATTATTTAGAGGAATTTGGTTAAATTCGTGAACTTAAATGTATGTTATTCCCGTGGCTTGGCCAGTAATAATTTTGATTAAAACGCAAACAATAATTTAATATTATTTTTGTTTTTGTGGACTGTATGGATTAAAGGCAAATTGAAGACTTTTATGACCTGTAGTCCAAAATGCGTTTCGCCCAGGCACGCTAGTTGGGCTCATCAGTAAGATGCTATCGTACCCTTCTAATACGCAATGTTTTTCGGTCAATGATTACCGACTCTTATAAAATTTGCAGCATTTACACACTGTAAATTATATTATTTAGGGGAGTTTGGTTAAATTCGTTCACCTAAATGTATGTTATGCCCGTGGTCTGGCCAGTAATAATTTTAAAGAAAACGCAAACAATAATTTAATATTATTTTGGATTTTGTTTTTGTGGACTGTATGGATTAAAGCCAAATTGAAGATTTTTATGACCTGAAGTCCAAAATGCGTTTCGCCCATGGACGATAGTTTGGCTCATTAGTTAGATGCTATCGTACCCTTCTAAGACGCAATGTTTTTCGGTCGATGATTACCGACTCTTATAAAATGTGCAGCATTTACACACAGCAAATTATATTATTTAGGGCTATTTGGTTAAATTCGTGCACCTAAATGTATGTTATGTCCGTGGTCTGGCCAGTAATAATTTTGAAGTAAACGCAAACAATTATTTGATATTATTTTTGTTTTTGTGCACTGTATGCATTAAAGCCAAATTGAAGAGTTTTATGACCTGCAGTCCAAAATGCGTGTCGCCCAGGCACGATAGTTGGGCTAATCAGTTAGACACTATCGTACCCTTCTAACACGCAATGTTTTTCGGTCGATGATAACCGACTCTTATAAAATTTGCAGCATTTACACACAGCAATTTATATTATTTAGAGGAATTTGGTTAAATTCGTGCACTTAAATGTATGTTATGCCCGTGGTCTGGCCAGTAATAATTTTGAAGAAAACGCAAGCAATAATTTAATATTATTTTTGTTCTTGTAGGCTGTATGGATTAAGGCCAAATTAGAGATTTTTATGTCGTGTAGTCCAAAATGCGTTTCGCCCAGGAACGATAGTTTGGCTCATCAGTTAGATGCTATCGTACCCTTCTAAGACGAAATGTTTTCGGTCGATGATTACGGACTCTTATAAAATTTGCAGCATTTACACACTGCAAATTATATTATTTAGGGGAGTTTGGTTAAATTCGTTCACCTAAATGTATGTTATGCCCGTGGTCTGGCCAGTAATAATTTTAAAGAAAACGCAAACAATAATTTAATATTATTTTGGTTTTTGTTTTTGTGGACTGTATGGATTAAAGCGAAATTGATGATTTTTATGACCTGATAGTTTGGCTCATTAGTTAGATGCTATCGTACCCTTCTAAGACGCAATGTTTTTCGGTCGATGATTACCGACTCTTATAAAATTTGCAGCATTTACACACAGCAAATTATATTATTTAGGGGAATTTGGTTAAATTCGGGCACCTAAATGTATGGTATGCCCGTGGTTTGGCCAGTAATAATTTTGAAGAAAACGAAAACAATAATTTAATATTATTTTTGTGTTTGTTTTTGTGGACTATATGCATTAAAGCCAAATTGAAGATTTTTATGACCTGTAGTCCAAAATGCGTTTCGCCCAGGCACGATAGTTGGGCTCATTAGTTATATGCTATCGTACCCTTCTAACACGCAATGTTTTTCGGTCGATGATTACCGACTTTTATAAAATTCACAGCATTTACATACTGTAAATTATATTATTAAGGGGAATTTGGTTAAATTCGTGAACTTAAATGTATGTTATGCCCGTGGTTTGGCCAGTTATAATTTTGAAGAAACGCAAACAATAATTTCATATTATTTTTGTTTTTGTGGACTGTATGGATTAAAGCCAAATTGAAGATTTATATGACCTGTAGTCCAAAATGCGTTTCGCGCAGGCACGATAGTTTGGCTCATCAGTTAGATGCTATCGTACCCTTCTAAGACGCAATGTTTTTCGGTCGATGGTTACCGACTCTTATAAAATTTGCAGCATTTGCACACAGCAAATTATATTATTTAGGGGAATTTGGTTAAATTCGGGCACCTAAATGTATGTTATGCCCGTGGTTTGGCCAGTAATAATTTTGAAGAAAACGAAAACAATAATTTAATATTATTTTTGTTTTTGTGGATTATATGGATTAAAGCCAAATTGAAGATTTTTATGACCTGTAGTCCAAAATGCGTTTCGCCCAGGCACGATAGTTGGGCTCATTAGTTATATGCTATCGTACCCTTCTAACACGCAATGTTTTTCGGTCGATGATTACCGACTTTTATAAAATTTGCAGCATTTACACACTGCAAATTATATTATTTAGGGGAATTTGGTTAAATTCGTGAACTTAAATGTATGTTATTCCCGTGGTTTGGCCAGTAATAATTTTGAAGAAAACGCAAACAATAATTTAATATTATTTTTGTTTTTGTGGAATGTATGGATTAAAGCCAAATTGAAGATTTTTATGACCTGTAGTCCAAAATGCGTGTCGCCCAGGCACGATAGTTGGGCTGATCAGTTAGATGCTATCGTACCAATCTAAGATGCAATGTTTTTCGGTCGATGAATACCGACTCTTATACAATTTGCAGCTTTTACACACTGCAAATTATATTATTTAGGGGAATTTGGTTAAATTCGTGCACCTATATGTATGTTATGCTCGTGGTCTGGCCAGTAATAATTTTGGAGAAAACTCAAACAATAATTTAATATTATTTTTGTTTTTGTGCACTGTATGGATTAAAGCCAAATTGAAGAGTTTTATGACCTGCAGTCCAAAATGCGTGTCGCCCAGGCACGATAGTTGGGCTAATCAGTTAGACACTATCGTACCCTTCTAACACGCAATGTTTTTCGGTCGATGATAACCGACTCTTATAAAATTTGCAGCATTTACACACAGCAATTTATATTATTTAGAGGAATTTGGTTAAATTCGTGAACTTAAATGTATGTTATTCCCGTGGTTTGGCCAGTAATAATTTTGATTAAAACGCAAACAATAATTTAATATTATTTTTGTTTTTGTGGACTGTATGGATTAAAGGCAAATTGAAGACTTTTATGACCTGTAGTCCAAAATGCGTTTCGCCCAGGCACGCTAGTTGGGCTCATCAGTAAGATGCTATCGTACCCTTCTAATACGCAATGTTTTTCGGTCAATGATTACCGACTCTTATAAAATTTGCAGCATTTACACACTGTAAATTATATTATTTAGGGGAGTTTGGTTAAATTCGTTCACCTAAATGTATGTTATGCCCGTGGTCTGGCCAGTAATAATTTTAAAGAAAACGCAAACAATAATTTAATATTATTTTGGTTTTTGTTTTTGTAGACTGTATGGATTAAAGCCAAATTGAAGATTTTTATGACCTGAAGTCCAAAATGCGTTTCGCCCATGGACGATAGTTTGGCTCATTAGTTAGATGCTATCGTACCCTTCTAAGACGCAATGTTTTTCGGTCGATGATTACCGACTCTTATAAAATTTGCAGCATTTACACACAGCAAATTATATTATTTAGGGCTATTTGGTTAAATTCGTGCACCTAAATGTATGTTATGTCCGTGGTCTGGCCAGTAATAATTTTGAAGTAAACGCAAACAATTATTTGATATTATTTTTGTTTTTGTGCACTGTATGCATTAAAGCCAAATTGAAGAGTTTTATGACCTGCAGTCCAAAATGCGTGTCGCCCAGGCACGATAGTTGGGCTAATCAGTTAGACACTATCGTACCCTTCTAACACGCAATGTTTTTCGGTCGATGATAACCGACTCTTATAAAATTTGCAGCATTTACACACAGCAATTTATATTATTTAGAGGAATTTGGTTAAATTCGTGCACTTAAATGTATGTTATGCCCGTGGTCTGGCCAGTAATAATTTTGAAGAAAACGCAAGCAATAATTTAATATTATTTTTGTTCTTGTAGGCTGTATGGATTAAGGCCAAATTAGAGATTTTTATGACGTGTAGTCCAAAATGCGTTTCGCCCAGGAACGATAGTTTGGCTCATCAGTTAGATGCTATCGTACCTTTCTAAGACGAAATGTTTTCGGTCGATGATTACGGACTCTTATAAAATTTGCAGCATTTACACACTGCAAATTATATTATTTAGGGGAGTTTGGTTAAATTCGTTCACCTAAATGTATGTTATGCCCGTGGTCTGGCCAGTAATAATTTTAAAGAAAACGCAAACAATAATTTAATATTATTTTGGTTTTTGTTTTTGTGGACTGTATGGATTAAAGCGAAATTGATGATTTTTATGACCTGAAGTCCAAAATGCGTTTCGCCCATGGACGATAGTTTGGCTCATTAGTTAGATGCTATCGTACCCTTCTAAGACGCAATGTTTTTCGGTCGATGATTACCGACTCTTATAAAATTTGCAGCATTTACACACAGCAAATTATATTATTTAGGGGAATTTGGTTAAATTCGGGCACCTAAATGTATGGTATGCCCGTGGTTTGGCCAGTAATAATTTTGAAGAAAACGAAAACAATAATTTAATATTATTTTTGTGTTTGTTTTTGTGGACTATATGCATTAAAGCCAAATTGAAGATTTTTATGACCTGTAGTCCAAAATGCGTTTCGCCCAGGCACGATAGTTGGGCTCATTAGTTATATGCTATCGTACCCTTCTAACACGCAATGTTTTTCGGTCGATGATTACCGACTTTTATAAAATTTGCAGCATTTACATACTGTAAATTATATTATTAAGGGGAATTTGGTTAAATTCGTGAACTTAAATGTATGTTATGCCCGTGGTTTGGCCAGTTATAATTTTGAAGAAAACGCAAACAATAATTTAATATTATTTTTGTTTTTGTGGAATGTATGGATTAAAGCCAAATTGAAGATTTTTATGACCTGAAGTCCAAAATGCGTTTCGCCTAGGCACGATAGTTGGGCTGATCAGTTAGATGCTATCGTACCAATCTAAGATGCAATGTTTTTCGGTCGTAGAATACCGACTTTTATACAATTTGCAGCTTTTACACACTGCAAATTATATTATTTGGGGGAATTTGGTTAAATTCGTGCACCTATATGTATGTTATGCCCGTGGTCTTGCCAGTAATAATTTTGGAGAAAACTCAAACAATAATTTAATATTATTTTTGTTTTTGTGGACTGTATGGATTAAAGCCAAATTGATAATTTATATGACCTGTAGTCCAAAATGCGTTTCGCCCAGGCACGATAGTTTGGCTCATCAGTTAGATGCTATCGTACCCTTCTAAGACGAAATGCTTTCGGTCGATGATTACGGACTCTTATAAAATTTGCAGCATTTACACACAGCAAATTATATTATTTAGGGGAATTTGGTTAAATTCGTGCACCTAAATGTATGTTATGCACATGGTCTGGCCAGTAATAATTTTGAAATAAACGCAAACAATTATTTAATATTATTTTTGTTTTTGTGCACTGTATGGATTAAAGCCAAATTGAAGAGTTTTATGACCTGCAGTCCAAAATGCGTGTCGCCCAGGCACGATAGTTGGGCTAATCAGTTAGACACTATCGTACCCTTCTAACACGCAATGTTTTTCGGTCGATGATAACCGACTCTTATAAAATTTGCAGCATTTACACACAGCAATTTATATTATTTAGAGGAATTTGGTTAAATTCGTGCACTTAAATGTATGTTATGCCCGTGGTCTGGCCAGTAATAATTTTGAAGAAAACGCAAACAATAATTTAATATTATTTTTGTTCTTGTGGGCTGTATGGATTAAGGCCAAATTAGAGATTTTTATGACGTGTAGTCCAAAATGCGTTTCGCCCAGGAACGATAGTTGGGCTCATCAGTAAGATGCTATCGTACGCTTCTAAGACGCTATGTTTTTCGGTGGATGAATATCGACTCTTATTAAATTTGCAGTATTTACACACTGCAAATTATAATATTTAGAGGAATTTGGTTAAATTCGTGCACCTACATGTATGTTATGCCCGTGGTCTGGCCAGTAATAATTTTGATTAAAACGCAAACAATAATTTAATATTATTTTTGTTTTTGTGGACTGTATGGATTAAAGCCAAATTGAAGACTTTTATGACCTGTAGTCCAAAATGCGTTTCGCCCAGGCACGCTAGTTGGGCTCATCAGTAAAATGCTATCGTACCCTTCTAAGACGCAATGTTTTTCGGTCAATGATTACCGACTCTTATAAAATTTGCAGCATTTACACACTGCAAATTATACTATTTAGGGGATTTGGTTAAATTCGTTCACCTAAATGTATGTTATGTCCGTGGCCTGGACAGTAATAATTTTGAAGAAAACGCAAACAATAATTTAATATTATTTTTGTTTTTGTGGAATGTATGGATCAAAGCCAAATTGAAGATTTTTATGACCTGTAGTCCAAAATGCGTTTCGCCTAGGCACGATAGTTGGGCTCATCAGTTAGATGATATCGTACCAATCTAAGATGCAATGTTTTTCGGTCGATGAATACCGACTCTTATAAAATTTGCAGCATTTACACACTGCAAATTATATTATTTAGGGGAATTTGGTGACATTCGTGCACCTTTATGTATGTTATGCCCGTGGTCTTGCCAGTAATAATTTTGGAGAAAACTCAAACAATAATTTAGTATTATTTTTGTTTTTGTGGACTGTATGGATTAAAGCCAAATTGAAGACTTTTATGACCTGTAGTCCAAAATGCGTTTCGCCCAGGCACGCTAGTTGGGCTCATCAGTAAGATGCTATCGTACGCTTCTAAGACGCAATGTTTTTCGGTGGATGAATACCGACTCTTATTAAATTTGCAGTATTTACACACTGCAAATTATATTATTTAGAGGAATTTGGTTAAATTCGTGCACCTACATGTATGTTATGCCCGTGGTCTGGCCAGTAATAATTTTGATTAAAACGCAAACAATAATTTAATATTATTTTGGTTTTTGTTTTTGTGGACTGTATGGATTAAAGCCAAATTGAAGATTTTTATGACCTGAAGTCCAAAATGCGTTTTGCCCATGGACGATAGTTTGGCTCATTAGTTAGATGCTGTCGTACCCTTCTAAGACGCAATGTTTTTCGGTCGATGATTACCGACTCTTATAAAATTTGCAGCATTTACACACAGCAAATTATATTATTTAGGGCTATTTGGTTAAATTCGTGCACCTAAATGTATGTTATGTCCGTGGTCTGGCCAGTAATAATTTTGAAGAAACGCAAACAATAATTTCATATTATTTTTGTTTTTGTGGACTGTATGGATTAAAGCCAAATTGAGGATTTATATGACCTGTAGTCCAAAATGCGTTTCGCGCAGGCACGATAGTTTGGCTCATCAGTTAGATGCTATCGTACCCTTCTAAGACGCAATGTTTTTCGGTCGATGATTACCGACTCTTATAAAATTTGCAGCATTTGCACACAGCAAGTTATATTATTTAGGGGAATTTGGTTAAATTCGGGCACCTAAATGTATGTTATGCCCGTGGTTTGACCAGTAATAATTTTGAAGAAAACGAAAACAATAATTTAATATTATTTTTGTTTTTGTTTTTGTGGACTATATGGATTAAAGCCAAATTGAAGATTTTTATGACCTGTAGTCCAAAATGCGTTTCGCCCAGGCACGATAGTTGGGCTTATTAGTTATATGCTATCGTACCCTTCTAACACGCAATGTTTTTCGGTCGATGATTACCGACTTTTATAAAATTTGCAGCATTTACACACTGCAAATTATATTATTTAGGGGAATTTGGTTAAATTCGTGAACTTAAATGTATGTTATGCCCGTGGTTTGGCCAGTAATAATTTTGAAGAAAACGCAAACAATAATTTAATATTATTTTTGTTTTTGTGGAATGTATGGATTAAAGCCAAATTGAAGATTTTTATGACCTGTAGTCCAAAATGCGTTTCGCCTAGGCACGATAGTTGTACTGATCAGTTAGATGCTATCGTACCAATCTAAGATGCAATGTTTTTCGGTCGATGAATACCGACTCTTATACAATTTGCAGATTTTACACACTGCAAATTATATTATTTAGGGGAATTTGGTTAAATTCGTGCACCTATATGTATGTTATGCCCGTGGTCTGGCCAGTAATAATTTTGAAATAAACGCAAACAATAATTTAATATTATTTTTGTTTTTGTGGAATGTATGGATTAACGCCAAATTGATAATTTATATGACCTGTAGTCCAAAATACGTTTCGCCCAGGCACGATAGTTTGGCTCATAAGTTAGATGCTATCGTACCCTTCTAAGACGAAATGTTTTCGGTCGAGGATTACGGACTCTTATAAAATTTGCAGCATTTACACACAGCAAATTATATTATTTAGGGGAATTTGGTTAAATTCGTGCACCTAAATGTATGTTATGCACTTGGTCTGGCCAGTAATAATTTTGAAATAAACGCAAACAATTATTTAATATTATTTTTGTTTTTGTGCACTGTATGGATTAAAGCCAAATTGAAGAGTTTTATGACCTGCAGTCCAAAATGCGTGTCGCCCAGGCACGATAGGTGGGCTAATCAGTTAGACACTATCGTACCCTTCTAACACGCAATGTTTTTCGGTCGATGATAACCGACTCTTATAAAATTTGCAGCATTTACACACAGCAATTTATATTATTTAGAGGAATTTGGTTAAATTCGTGCACTTAAATGTATGTTATGCCCGTGGTCTGGCCAGTAAAAATTTTGAAGAAAACGCAAACAATAATTTAATATTATTTTTGTTCTTGTGGGCTGTACCGATTAAGGCCAAATTAGAGATTTTTATGAAGTGTAGTCCAAAATGCGTTTCGCCCAGGAACGATAGTTGGGCTCATCAGTAAGATGCTATCGTACGCTTCTAAGACGCTATGTTTTTCGGTGAATGAATACCGACTCTTATTAAATTTGCAGTATTTACACACTGCAAATTATATTATTTAGAGGAATTTGGTTAAATTCGTGCACCTACATGTATGTTATGCCCGTGGTCTGGCCAGTAATAATTTTGATTAAAACGCAAACAATAATTTAATATTATTTTGTTTTTGTGGACTGTATGGATTAAAGCCAAATTGAAGACTTTTATGACCTGTAGTCCAAAATGCGTTTCGCCCAGGCACGCTAGTTGGGCTCATCAGTAAAATGCTATCGTACCCTTCTAAGACGCAATGTTTTTCGGTCAATGATTACCGACTCTTATAAAATTTGCAGCATTTACACACTGCAAATTATACTATTTAGGGGATTTGGTTAAATTCGTTCACCTAAATGTATGTTATGTCCGTGGCCTGGACAGTAATAATTTTGAAGTAAACGCAAACAATTATTTAATATTATTTTTGTTTTTGTGCACTGTATGGATTAAAGCCAAATTGAAGAGTTTTATGACCTGCAGTCTAAAATGCGTGTCGCCCAGGCACGATAGTTGGGCTAATCAGTTAGACACTATCGTACCCATCTAACACGCAATGTTTTTCGGTCGATGATAACCGACTCTTATAAAATTTGCAGCATTTACACACAGCAATTTATATTATTTAGAGGAATTTGGTTAAATTCGTGCACTTAAATGTATGTTATGCCCGTGGTCTGGCTAGTAATAATTTTGAAGAAAAGGCAAACAATAATTTAATATTATTTTTGTTCTTGTGGGCTGTATGGATTAAGGCCAAATTAGAGATTTTTATGACGTGTAGTCCAAAATGCGTTTCGCCCAGGCACGATAGTTGGGCTCATCAGTAAGATGCTATCGTACGCTTCTAAGACGCTATGTTTTTCGGTCGATGATAACCGACTCTTATAAAATTTGCAGCATTTACACACAGCAATTTATATTATTTAGAGGAATTTGGTTAAATTCGTGCACTTAAATGTATGTTATGCCCGTGGTCTGGCTAGTAAAAATTTTGAAGAAAACGCAAACAATAATTTAATATTATTTTTGTTTTTGTGGAATGTATGGATCAAAGCCAAATTGAAGATTTTTATGACCTGTAGTCCAAAATGCGTTTCGCCTAGGCACGATAGTTGGGCTCATCAGTTAGATGCTATCGTACCAATCTAAGATGCAATGTTTTTCGGTCGATGAATACCGACTCTTATAAAATTTGCAGCATTTACACACTGCAAATTATATTATTTAGGGGAATTTGGTTACATTCGTGCACCTTTATGTATGTTATGCCTGTGGTCTGGCCAGTATTAATTTTGGAGAAAACTCAAACAATAATTTAATATTATTTTTGTTTTTGTGGACTGTATGGATTTAAGCCAAATTGATAATTTATATGACCTGTAGTCCAAAATGCGTTTCGCCCAGGCACGATAGTTTGGCTCATCAGTTAGATGCTATCGTAGCCTTCTAAGACGAAATGTTTTCGGTCGATGATTACGGACTCTTATAAAATTTGCAGCATTTACACACAGCAAATTATATTATTTAGGGGAATTTAGTTAAATTCGTGCACCTAAATGTATGTTATGCACGTGGTCTGGCCAGTAATAATTTTGAAGTAAACGCAAACAATTATTTAATATTATTTTTGTTTTTGTGCACTGTATGGATTAAAGCCAAATTGAAGAGTTTTATGACCTGCAGTCTAAAATGCGTGTCGCCCAGGCACGATAGTTGGGCTAATCAGTTAGACACTATCGTACCCTTCTAATACGCAATGTTTTTCGGTCGATGATAACCGACTCTTATAAAATTTGCAGCATTTACACACAGCAATTTATATTATTTAGAGGAATTTGGTTAAATTCGTGCACTTAAATGTATGTTATGCCCGTGGTCTGGCTAGTAATAATTTTGAAGAAAACGCAAACAATAATTTAATATTATTTTTGTTCTTGTGGGCTGTATGGATTAAGGCCAAATTAGAGATTTTTATGACGTGTAGTCCAAAATGCGTTTCGCCCAGGCACGATAGTTGGGCTCATCAGTAAGATGCTATCGTACGCTTCTAAGACGCTATGTTTTTCGGTGGATGAATACCGACTCTTATTAAATTTGCAGTATTTACATACTGCAAATTATATTATTTGGAGGAATTTGGTTAAATTCGTGCACCTACATGTATGTTATGCCCGTGGTCTGGCCAATAATAATTTTGATTAAAACGCAAACAATAATTTAATAGTATTTTTGTTTTTGTGGACTGTATGGATTAAAGCCAAATTGAAGACTTTTATGACCTGTAGTCCAAAATGCGTTTCGCCCAGGCACGCTAGTTGGGCTCATCAGTTAGATGCTATCGTACCCTTCTAAGACGCAATGTTTTTCGGTCAATGATTACCGACTCTTATAAAATTTGCAGCATTTACACACTGCAAATTATACTATTTAGGGGAGTTTGGTTAAATTCGTTCACCTAAATGTATGTTATGTCCGTGGCCTGGACAGTAATAATTTTGAAGGAAACGCAAACAATAATTTGATATTATTTTGTTTTTGTTTTTGTGGACTGTATGGAATAAAGCCAAATTGAAGACTTTTATGACCTGTAGTCCAAAATGCGTTTCGCCTAGGCACGATAGTTGGGCTCGTCAGTTAGATGCTATCGTGCCCTTCTAAGACGCAATGTTTTTCGGTCGATGATTACAGACTTTTATAAAATTTGCAGCATTTACACACTGCAAATTATATTATTTAGGGAAATTTGATTAAATTCGTGCACCTAGATGTCTGTTATACCCGTAAAAAAAATCATATTGTGCAATAAGAAAAAATATTTAATACCTACCATCAAATAAATAAATATAAATTAATGATAATTCAGTGACAGTGTGCTATACAACATAAACGAAGCTGAAAGAGAAGAGACAAACGAAACAAGAACAACGAACGGTAAACCTTCCTTTTCCTTCACTTCTCGCAGTTGTGTTAGCTTAATCATTGTAGGTAATGTGTGGAATTTATCCCACAGTGTATGCAATAATTAGGTTAGTACAACGTCAGATGGATAATTGACTGCTTTTTTTTTGTTTAACCAGGGGCGGCTGAATACAAATTGTCAGTAAGGCATAACACTAGTGTCATTTTTTTTATTGGAAAGTTCAAATTGGAATTCAGATTAAGCATTCAGCATAGATATTCGTCTGACTTGTGTTTTATTGTTTTTTTTAAATGTTAAAATGGTTGGTGTTTTTAGGGTCGACTATACCAATATTCGCGGGCTTAGAAAAAATTTGTGTGCCGTGTATGTCCACACTGTCAAAAACAGGCTAGCTGTCTTGCCACCAAATGAAACCCAAATAGGTGAAAATTCTAATCAGTCAGAATTTCATCTGTTTGGGTAGAACTTAGTACCATTATTCTTTGTCCACCATGGTCTCGCCGTGTACATAAGAAATGATGTTGCGTACCAACTTCAACCACAATATGTTTTGTGCTCAAACACAAATTTTATTTTCATGTGGTTAAAATTCTCGATAAACAAGCGCATCATACACACATGTTTCATTTAACGGAGCCCAAATCTGGACAGAAATTCAACTTTTAACGAAATTGATGCTCTGTCGGATTCCATTCAAAGAATTGTTTCCCATTACCCTCACACTGAAATCGTCATTGCGGGTGATTTCAATGTACACAATCCTAGCTGGCTCCGCTTTTTGAGCCAGATAACACCCGAAGGAAGGTATGTTGAGGCCTTTGCTGAGTTAAATCAACTGACTCAGCTTGTTGACGAGCCAACTCGAATCCCTGACGTTGTAGGTCAAACCGCCAACACTCTAGACTTATTTTTTACCTCTCACCCTAATAAATACACGTTAAATGTATTATTGCCTCTAGGCACATCAGACCATTGTGTCATATCTGGAAATTTCTCATGCCAACATCTCTCAGTTAAAGAAAAGCGACCTAAGAGAACCATTTGGCAATATGGGAAAGCCAACTGGGACGGTCTCAATAACTTCTTCAGGAACTTTAACTGGTCAATATGTTATATTTATTTGATATGATAACAAATTTAATTCTTCACGGAATGAGAAATTTTATCTCGAATAGGGTGAAACGTATCGAACAGAAAGAAAATGCATGATTTGATTGGAGCTGTAAAAATGTTATTAGGGATAAAGAAGTAAGTTTCCGGAAATATAAATCCAACCCCACTGAGGATAACCGGGAAAAGTTTCAACAAGCTAGAAAGACTTGCAACGTTCACATTCGGAGAACCAATTTTTTGCATGACCAGAAATTAAGGCAAAAAATACTACAAAGTCCCAAAGGTAGTAAAAAATGTTGGTCTTTTGTAAAAAACATTCGGAATTCATTGTCGTCTTCGGTTCCAAAGCTCGTCCTTAATGACACCCCTTTTGTCAGATCTCGTGAAAAAGAAAATTTGCTTGCAGCGCAAATCGCTGTAAGTTCGCTGCCAGAAAGTGTAATGACTCCTCCTGTACTTGAGAGCGTAAACGATTTTATGGGACGAATCTTCTTTCGCACTCGTGCAGTTGCTAGAGCCCTCAAAGACCTTGATATTCACAAATCCGCTGGCCCGGATAGTATCTGCGTAAGCTTTTCCATCTATCCTACTCTACTGGTCTCTTTCTGAGTGGATGGAAAACAGCATTTGTCCAGCCTGTCCCTAAAAAAGGCGAATCTTCTTCACCCGCTAATTACCGTCCAATTGCACTTCCGTCCCTTCTTTCCAAAGTCATGGAAACGCTGATTAATTATCAGCTCAAGAAATATATTGAAGAACGAAAGCTCCTTAATGACCGGCAGTATGGCTTTCGTAGCAATAGTTCCACTGGTGATCTGATGGTATATCTCACCGAGCAGTGGCACAAATCTTTACATCGTTTTGGAGAAAGTAAGATTATTGCGCTTGATATTTCAAAGGCATTTGATAGAGTTTGGCATCAGGCTCTCTTATCGAAAATGCGTGCATTTGTTATCGATGAATCTCTTCTTCGTTGGATTAGAAATTACCTTTCGGACCGTTCAATACAAGTTGTATTGGACGGTTACAAGTCTGATATTCACAAAATAAATGCTGTGCCCCAGGGCTCCGTACTGTCTCCGACCCTCTTTCTCATTTGTATTAATGATCTCTTATCTGGAACTTCTAATCCACTAAATTGTTTTGCTGACGATAGTACTCTCAGCTTTTCATATTCGTGTTCAGATGCGCCTCCATGTTCTTGGGATGTGCAACTGCAGCGGCAGCGTATGATAAGCTCATTAAATACTGATCTCGACAGCATTGTCCAATGGGGAATAAAAAACCGCGTAGAATTTAATGCTTCAAAAACTCAGTGCTGTCTTCTGTCGTCAAAGCAGAACCCACCCCCCATGCCGTTACCTATGAGCGGCACTTGCATTGAAGAAACCGATCAGCTTCCAGTTCTTAGTATGTGCATCACAGACCACCTCTTGTGGAATGACCACATATTCGATGTCAAAAATGCTGCAAAGTGTCTGGGCTTTCTTTGGAGGTGCAAGAAATTCTTCTTCCCGTCTGATCTGGCTGTAATCTATAAGGCCTTTATTCGTCCAAAGCTGGAGTAAAACTCGCACATTTGGGCAGGAGCTCCCAAAACACATTTGATTCTTTTAGATAGAATTCAGAATAGAGCTCTAAGAATGATATGCGATAGATATATAGTAGAGACATTTACATCCCTAGAACACCGTCGAAATGTTATATGTCTGTCATTATTTTATCGCTATTTTTATAAACACTGTTCCAGCGAAATAGCCAGTTGGATTTTTCCCCTTAAATTTTTCAGCCGTAATACTCGCGCTTCTAGGAATGCTCATCAGTTTACCCTTGAGCCCTACTTCGGACGTACTGTCAAGTACAGAGCTTCTTTTTTTAGCCGTACAACACGAATGTGGAATACTTTACCAGGCTCTATTTGCCCCTCCCATTTTGATATTCAGAAATTCAAATCCAATGTGCATCGGTATCTCCTCTTGTATCCTTCCCTAATTTCCTAACGCTCGCACTGTGCTTGTTCATATTAAAGGTAGTCAAAACCCCTTTAGTGCACGCAAACGTTAAAAAAAAAATTATGTTATGCCCGTGGTCTGGCCAGTAATAATTGTGAAGAAAACGCAAACAATAATTTAATATTATTTTTGCTTTTGTGGACTGTATGGATTAAAAAAAAAACAGTTCTATATTGCGTCATGCTATCCAATTAAAAAGAGAAAGAATCTTATTCTCAGCTAGTACAAGAAATGGTTTTGTTTACGTAAAAAAACGAGGGATGACAATGAAGTTAAAATACAATCGAATACGCTTTCCACTATAATCAACCAACAGCCTCTGAATGTCATCGGTAGCGCATCGTCTCAAAGTATGCACTCTTGATTTGTATATTAAAACATTTTTTTTTCTTTTTGATTTAGATACACTTAAAAAAAATTACTGAATAATTTAAACATTTTTTTTAATTGTTTATTTTCTTAAAATTTTTTTAATTAATTATCTTTATAATCTTGATTTTTACTTATGTTAAAGCCTGTTTTATGTACTTTTTTTTATTCATTTTCAAAGTCTGTTCTTATATATTATCATTTACTCTTTATTTATTTTTTTAGTTTTGCTATTTGTTCGTATTTTTCTTTTCTTTTCTATTTATTTGTCTTTTTTCTGAATCCTTTTTTTTTCTTTTTCTTATACATACGTATTAAATACATATATTATTACGGGGTCGGGCGGAAATGGTGAGTTTCTTTCAATTTGCACTAACTATAGTTCTTCTGTTAAATCAGTCATTAAAATACTATCTGATGCTCGCGAAGGTTTCAAAGTATGTTGTATTAATGCACGTAGTCTTAATATTAATAAGCTATACTTCCTTAAGTATGCTTTTGATGAAACAGGAGTCGATGTTATATGCATCAGAGAAACCAGGTTTAAGACTGATGTTCCTAGTAGTGCGTATGACATAAATAAGTATAGGTTAATTATAAATGACAGAATAACCGAAACCGTTGGTGGAGGAGTTGCGCTTTATTGCAAATCATCCCTTTCATGTCAGATTTTAAAAACATCTGATGATAGGGGTATAGAATTTCTTCTGGTAGAGGTAGGTGATGGAAACACCAATTGTCTTTTAGGAGTTGGTTATAACCCTAATAAAAGTTTCTCTCCGGAACCCATGTTTGCAGCCCTTCAGGAATTCTCTCTTAGATATGAGCATATTATCATCTGTGGTGATTTCAATGCAGACCTTTTGTTATACGATTCCCGATCTAATCAACTAAGAGAAGAAATAGCAACAGCTGCACTATCCGTATTGAACTCTCACGCCACCCGTTTTGCTTCTAACACTACTCCTAGTCTCCTTGACCTAATTATAGTTTCGGATCCTTCATATGTGCTTTTACAGGACCAATTATCTTTGGATGGTTTTTCCGATCACGATTTGCTATTATGTACGTACAATATTGTTTTTACGCATTTACCTACGCCTTTGGCTTTTCAATTCGGGGATATTAATTCCATTAATAGTTCTGAACTACAAAGTGATGCCATCAACTACCCATGGAATCAATGTTATGCTTACTCCACTGCCAATGATAAGGTTAACTACTATCAATCTCTGGTTCTTGAATTATTTGAGAAACATGTTCCTATTAAAACTGTTTCAGTGCATAGCAAAAGCTGTCCCTGGTTTACCTCGGAGGTTAGTAGTGCTATTAGATATCGGAGAAAAATGACCTTGCAGTCTCCAATTGGTCTATTTCTAAGAAGCAGATAAATACCTTGTTTTTACCTTCTGTTTATCTTTTTCAGAATAAGCTTATGTTTATGAAAACTGTGAATAGTCTCGGTATTAAGATAAATACTTCTCTATCGGCTGAAGATCAGGTGAATTCTACCATTGGACGAATTTATGGTGGACTGCGCAAGCTTTGGCTATTTTCAAACATAACCCCTAAAAGACTAAATTGAGGCTTGTAAAAACACTGCTTGTTCCTCAAATTGATTATGCCAATGTTGTGTATTGCAAACTTGATTCCCATTCTCAGCATAAACTTCTTGTTGCGTAAAATGATATGATAAGGTACATTTATGGACTAAGGAGACATGAACACATATCACATTACAATAAACTGGTCCTTGGATGCTCTTTTCAACATTTCCTTGATGTAAGATGTTGTATCTTTATTCAGAATAGAAAGCCACCTTACATTTGTGAAAAACTTTCTTTTACTTAATCTATTAGAACTCTTAATCTAGTAACACCATCTTACAACTACTTGAATTCTTCGCGCCTATTTATTGTCTATGTAACTAAACTATGGAACTCTCTGCCAGTAACAATGAGGAAAATTATAGGTACTGCAAATTTTAAGAAGGCAATTACACTTCACTTTTCTTAACCTAAAAGTAAAATAGCAAATATGGCTTCTGATAAGCAGGAAGGGGAAGGGAAGGGGAGAAAAGGTAAGGAACATATAGCAAAAAAAAAAATTATAAATACGTATTCATAGAAGAATAAAACAGGTTTTTTAGTTTTCTTAATTTAAATTTAAAATGTGTATGTATATAAAGAACTTTTAGTTTAGAATTTAAATTTGTATATACATATGTATCTATAATATAATGTTTAATTAATATTTTTCTTTGTCATAAAATGTAACCAAGTTTAACGGTACTATAAAAGACTTAGTCTTACTTGTACACCGAATTGAAATAAATAAACTTTGAAACTTTGAAACTTCTTGTGCCGTCATCGTGTATTGACCCATGACCTGCCGCTTAGTAGCCAACGCACTTCGCATCACGCCACCGAGCCCACATGATCAGATCCAACGTAATGCAGGTTTTTTTATGTTTATCAATTGCACTCAAATGACTACCGCTTTTATTAGCCACACAAGTAATTTTAGCCACACACGTTTGTTGTTGTTTATTCTGGTTCTTTCTTATTTTCTCCTTACTCGTTTATAAGCCAACATTTTTGTTGTTGATATAAGGAGGGAGATTTTTTATGTGAAAGATTTTGACATCATTTTTATTTGTATTATATTCAGTTCTTGTATGATTACATACTTTCTTTTTAAAGCCATTTTTCGTATCATTTGATGACTTTGAATGCCCAACAACAATTTGAGTGTGCTACCACCAAGTTTTTTCTCAATTATTTTTGGCTGGAATTATAGCTATTTCACGACTTGCCGAGGTCGATCATCAGATTCCTTTGCTCTAGTGGTGCTGGTCTACTTTTTTGCATTTTAATTGAAAAACTTCTTGTGCCGTCATTGTGTATTGAACCATGACCAGCCGCTTAGTAGCCAAGGCATTTCGCATCACGCCACCGAGCCCACATGATCAGATCCAACCCAATGCAGGCTAATAAAAGCGCTAGTCATTTGAGTGCAATTGATAAACAGAAAAAAACCTGCATTAGGTTGGATCTGATCATGTGTACTCGGTGGCGTGATGCGAAGTGCGTTGCCTACTAAGCGGCTGGTCATGGTTCCATACACGATGAAAGCACAAGAAGTTTTTTAATTAAAATGAAAAAAGTAGACCAGCACCACTAGAGCAAAGGAATCTGATGATCGACCTCGGCAAGTGGTAAAATAGCTATAATTCCAGCCAAAAATAATTGAGAAAAAACTTGGTGGTATCACACTCAAGTTGTTGTAGGGCATTCAAAGTCATCAAATGGATGGATTAAAGCCAAATTGAAGATTTTTATGACCTGAATGCGTTTCGCCCAGGCACGATAGTTGGGCTCATCAGTTAGATGCTATCGTACCCTTCTAAGACACAATGTTTTTCGGTCGATGATTACCGACTCTTATAAAATTTGCAGCATTTACATACTGCAAATCATGTTATTTAGGGGAATTTGGTTAAATTCGTGTACCTAAATATATGTTATGCCCGTGGTCTGGCCAGTAATAATTTTGAAGAAAACGCAAACAATAATTTAATATTATTTTTGTTTTTGTTTTTGCGGACTGTATGGATTAAAGCCAAATTTTAGATTCTTATGACCTGTAGTCCAAAATGCGTTTCACCCAGGCACGATAGTTGGGCTCATCAGTTAGATGATTACCGACTCTTATAGAATTTGCAGCATTTACACACTGCAAATTATATTATTTAGGGGAATTTGGTTAAATTCGTGTACCTAAATGAATGTTATGCCCGTTCTCTGGCCAGTAATAATTTTGAAGAAAACGCAAACAATAATTTATTATTATTTTTGTTTTTGTGGACTGTATGGATTAAAGCCAAATTGAATATTTGTATGACCTGTAGTCCAACATGCGTTTCGCCCACGCACGATAGTTGGGCTCATCAGTTAGATGCTATCGTACCCTTCTAAGACGTATTGTTTTTCGGTCGATGATTACCGACTATTATAAAATTTGCAGCATTTACACACTGCAAGTTATATTATTTAGGTGAATTTGGTTAAATTTGTGTACCTAAATGTATGTTATACCCATTCTCTGGCCAGTAATAATTTTGAAGAGAACGCAGACAATAATTTAATATTATTTTTGTTTTTGTAGACTGTATGGATTAAAGCCAAATTGAATATTTGTATGACCTGTAGTCGAAAATGCGCTTCGCCCACGCACGATAGTTGCGCTCATCAGTTAGATGCTATCGTACCCTTCTAAGACGCAATGTTTTTTGGTCGATGATTACCGACTCTTATAAAATTTGCAGCATTTACACAAAGCAAATTATATTATTTAGGGGAATTTGGTTAAATTCGTGCACCTAAATGTATGTTATGCCCGTGGTCTGGCCAGTAATAATTTTGAAGAAAACGCAAACAATAATTTAATATTATTTTTGTTTTTGTTTTTGGGGACTGTATGGATTAAAGCCAAATTGAATATTTTTCTGACCTGTAGTCCAAAATACGTTTCGCCCAGGCACGCTGGTTGGGCTAATCAGTTAGATTCTATCGTACCCTTCTAAGACGCAATGTTTTTCGGTCGATGATTACCGACTCTTATAAAATTTGCAGCATTTACACAAAGCAAATTATATTATTTAGGGGAATTTGGTTAAATTCGTGCACCTAAATGTATGTTATGCCCGTGGTCTGGCCAGTAATAATTTTGAAGAAAACGCAAACAATAATTTAATATTATTTTTGTTTTGTGGACTGTATGGATTAAAGCCAAATTGAGGATTTTTATGATTTGAAGTAAAAAATGCGTTTCGCGCAGGCACGATAGTTGGGCTCATCAGTTAGATGCTATCGTACCCTTCTAAGACGCAATGTTTTTCGGTCGATGATTACCGACTCTTATAAAATTTGCAGCATTTACACACTGAAATTATATTATTTATGGGAATTTAATTAAATTCGTATACCTAAATGTATGTTATGCCCGTTCTCGGCCAGTAATAATTTTGAAAAAAACGCAAACAATAATTTAATATTATTTTTGCTTTTGTGGAGTGTATGGATTAAAACCAAATTGGAGATTTTTATGACATGTAGTCCAAAATGCGTTTAGCCCAGGCACGATATTTGGGCACATCAGTAAGAAGCTATCGTACCCTTCTAAGGCGAAATGTTTTTCGGTCGATGATTACCGACTCTTATAAAATTTGCAGCACTTACACACTGCAAATATCATGTTATTTAGGGGAATTTGGTTAAATTCGTGTACCTAAATATATGTTATGCCCGTGGTCTGGCCAGTAATAATTTTGAAGAAAACGCAAACAATAATTTAATATTATTTTTGTTTTTATTTTTGTGGACTGTATGGATTAAAGCCAAATTTTAGATTTTTATGACCTGTAGTCCAAAATGCGTTTCGCCCAGGCACAATAGTTGGGCTCATCAGTTAGATGATTACCGACTCTTATAGAATTTGCAGCATTTACACACTGCAAATTATATTATTTAGGGGAATTTGGTTAAATTCGTGTACCTAAATGAATGATATGCCCGTTCTCTGGCCAGTAATAATTTTGAAGAAAACGCAAACAATAATTTATTATTATTTTTGTTTTTGTGGACTGTATGGATTAAAACTAAATTGAAGATTTTTATGACCTGTAGTCCAAAATGCGTTTCGCCCAGGCACGATAGTTGGGCTCATCAGTTAGATTCTCTCGTACCCTTCTAAGACGCAATGTTTTTCGGTCGATGATTACCGACTCTTATAAAATTAGCAGCATTCACACACTGCAAATTATATTATTTAGGGGTATTTGGTTAAATTCGTGTACCTAAATGAATGTTATGCCCGTTCTCTGGCCAGTAATAGTTTTGAAGAAAACGCAAACAATAATTTATTATTGGCATTTTTTGGTGGACTGTATGGATTAAAGCCAAATTGAAGATTTTTATGACCTGTAGTCCAAAATGCGTTTCGCCAAGGCACGATAGTTAGGCTCATCAGGTAGATACTATCGTACCCTTCTAATACGCAATATTTTTCGGTCGATGACTACCGACTCTTATAAAATTTGCAGCATTCACACACTGCAAATTATATTATTTAGGGGAATTTGGATAAATTCGTGTACCTAAATGTAGGTTATGCCTGTTCTTTGGCTAGTAATAATTTTGAAGATAAACGCAGACAATAATTTAATAATATTTTTGTTTTTGTGGACTGTATGGATTGAAGCCAAATTGGAGATTTTTATGACCTGTAGTCCAAAATGCGTTTCGCCCACGCACGATAGTTGTGCTCATCAGTTAGATGCTATCATACCCTTCTAAGACGCAATGTTTTTCGGTCGATGATTACCGACTCTTATAAAATTTGCAGCATTTACACAAAGCAAATTATATTATTTAGGGGAATTTGGTTAAATTCGTGCACCTAAATGTATGTTATGCCCGTGGTCTGGCCAGTAATAATTTTGAAGAAAACGCAAACAATAATTTAATATTATTTTTGTTTTGTGGACTGTATGGATTAAAGCCAAATTGAGGATTTTTATGATTTGAAGTAAAAAATGCGTTTCGCGCAGGCACGATAGTTGGGCTCATCAGTTAGATGCTATCGTACCCTTCTAAGACGCAATGTTTTTCGGTCGATGATTACCGACTCTTATAAAATTTGCAGCATTTACACACTGAAATTATATTATTTATGGGAATTTAATTAAATTCGTATACCTAAATGTATGTTATGCCCGTTCTCGGCCAGTAATAATTTTGAAAAAAACGCAAACAATAATTTAATATTATTTTTGCTTTTGTGGAGTGTATGGATTAAAACCAAATTGGAGATTTTTATGACATGTAGTCCAAAATGCGTTTAGCCCAGGCACGATATTTGGGCACATCAGTAAGAAGCTATCGTACCCTTCTAAGGCGAAATGTTTTTCGGTCGATGATTACCGACTCTTATAAAATTTGCAGCACTTACACACTGCAAATATCATGTTATTTAGGCAAATTTGGTTAAATTCGTGTACCTAAATATATGTTATGCCCGTGGTCTGGCCAGTAATAATTTTGAAGAAAACGCAAACAATAATTTAATATTATTTTTGTTTTTATTTTTGTGGACTGTATGGATTAAAGCCAAATTTTAGATTTTTATGACCTGTAGTCCAAAATGCGTTTCGCCCAGGCACAATAGTTGGGCTCATCAGTTAGATGATTACCGACTCTTATAGAATTTGCAGCATTTACACACTGCAAATCATATTATTTAGGGGAATTTGGTTAAATTCGTGTACCTAAATGAATGATATGCCCGTTCTCTGGCCAGTAATAATTTTGAAGAAAACGCAAACAATAATTTATTATTATTTTTGTTTTTGTGGACTGTATGGATTAAAACCAAATTGAAGATTTTTATGACCTGTAGTCCAAAATGCGTTTCGCCCAGGCACGATAGTTGGGCTCATCAGTTAGATTCTATCGTACCCTTCTAAGACGCAATGTTTTTCGGTCGATGATTACCGACTCTTATAAAATTAGCAGCATTCACACACTGCAAATTATATTATTTAGGGGTATTTGGTTAAATTCGTGTACCTAAATGAATGTTATGCCCGTTCTCTGGGAAGTAATAGTTTTGAAGAAAACGCAAACAATAATTTATTATTGGCATTTTTTGGTGGACTCTATGGATTAAAGCCAAATTGAAGATTTTTATGACCTGTAGTCCAAAATGCGTTTCGCCAAGGCACGATAGTTAGGCTCATCAGGTAGATACTATCGTACCCTTCTAATACGCAATATTTTTCGGTCGATGACTACCGACTCTTATAAAATTTGCAGCATTCACACACTGCAAATTATATTATTTAGGGGAATTTGGATAAATTCGTGTACCTAAATGTAGGTTATGCCCGTGGTCTGGCCAGTAATAATTTTGAAGAAAACGCAAACAATAATTTAATATTATTTTTGTTTTTGTTTTTGTGGACTGTATGTATTAAAGCCAAATTGAATATTTTTCTGACCTGTAGTCCAAAATGCGTTTCGCCCACGCACGATAGTTGTGCTCATCAGTTAGATGCTATCATACCCTTCTAAGACGCAATGTTTTTCGGTCTATGATTACCGACTCTTATAAAATTTGCAGCATTTACACAAAGCAAATTATATTATTTAGAGGAATTTGGTTAAATTCGTGCACCTAAATGTATGTTATGCCCGTGGTCTGGCCAGTAATAATTTTGAAGAAAACGCAAACAATAATTTAATATTATTTTTGTTTTTGTGGACTGTATGTATTAAAGCCAAATTGAATATTTTTCTGACCTGTAGTCCAAAATGCGTTTCGACCAGGCACGTTGGTTGGGCTCATCAGTTAGATTCTATCGTACCCTTCTAAGACGCAATGTTTTTCGGTCGATGATTACCGACTCTTATAATATTTGCAGCATTTACACACTGCAAATTATATTATTTAAGGGAATTTGGTTATATTTGTGTACCTAAATGTATGTTATACCCATTCTCTGGCCAGTAATAATTTTGAAGAAAACGCAGACAATAATTTAATATTATTTTTGTTTTTGTGGACTGTATGGATTAAAACCAAATTGAATATTTGTATGACCTGTAGTCCAAAATGCGTTTCGCCCACGCACGATGACTCTTATAAAATTTGCAGCATTTACACAAAGCAAATTATATTATTTAGGGGAATTTGGTTAAATTCGTGCACCTACATGTATGTTATGCCCGTGGTCTGGCCAGTAATAATTTTGAAGAAAACGCAAACAATAATTTAATATTATTTTTGTTTTTGTTTTTGTGGACTGTATGGATTAAAACCAAATTGAGGATTTTTATGATTTGAAGTAAAAAATGCGTTCCGCGCAGGCACGATAGTTGGGCTCATCAGTTAGATGCTATCGTACCCTTCTAAGACGCAATGTTTTTCGGTCGATGATTACCGACTCTTATAAAATTTGCAGCATTTGCACACTGAAATTATATTATTTATGGGAATTTAATTAAATTCGTATACCTAAATGTATGTTATGCCCGTTCTCGGCCAGTAATAATTTTGAAGAAAACGCAAACAATAATTTAATATTATTTTTGCTTTTGTGGACTGTATGGATTAAAACCAAATTGGAGATTTTTATGACCTGTAGTCCAAAATTTGTTTAGCCCAGGCACGATATTTGGGCACATCAGTAAGAAGCTATCGTACCCTTCTAAGGCGCAATGTTTTTCGGTCGATGATTACCGACTCTTATAAAATTTGCAGCATTTACATACTGCAAGTCATGTTATTTAGGGGAATTTGGTTAAATTCGCGTACCTAAATATATGTTATGCCCGTGGTCTGGCCAGTACTAATTTTGAAGAAAACGCAAACAATAATTTAATATTATTTTTGTTTTTATTTTTGTGGACTGTATGGATTAAAGCCAAATTTTAGATGTTTATGACCTGTAGTCCAAAATGCGTTTCGCCCAGGCACAATAGTTGGGCTCATCAGTTAGATGATTACCGACTCTTATAGAATTTGCAGCATTAACACACTGCAAATTATACTATTTAGGGGAATTTGGTTAAATTCTTGTACCTAAATGAATGATATGCCCGTTCTCTGGCCAGTAATAATTTTGAAGAAAACGCAAACAATAATTTATTATTATTTTTGTTTTTGTGGACTGTATGGATTAAAACCAAATTGAAGATTTTTATGACCTGTAGTCCAAAATGCGTTTCGCCCAGGCACGATAGTTGGGCTCATCAGTTAGATGCTATCATACCCTTCTGAGACACAATGTTTTTCGGTCGATGATTACCGACTCTTATAAAATTTGCAGCATTTACACGCTGCAAATTATATTATTTATGGGAATTTGGTTAAATTCGTGTACCTAAATGTAGGTTATGCCCGTTCTCTGGCCAGTAATAATTTTGAAGAAAACGCAGTTAGATTCTATCGTACCCTTCTAAGACGCAATATTTTTCGGTCGATGATTACCGACTCTTATAAAATTTGCAGCATTCACACACTGCAAATTATATTATTTAGGGGAATTTGGTTAAATTCGTGCACGTAAATGTATGTTATGCCCGTGGTCTGGCCAGTAATAATTTTGAAGAAAACGCAAACAATAATTTAATATTATTTTTGTTTTTGTGGACTGTATGGATTGAAGCCAAATTGGAGATTTTTATGACCTGTAGTCCAAAATGCGTTTCGCCCACGCACGATAGTTGTGCTCATCAGTTAGATGCTATCATACCCTTCTAAGACGCAATGTTTTTCGGTCGATGATTACCGACTCTTATAAAATTTGCAGCATTTACACAAAGCAAATTATATTATTTAAGGGAATTTGGTTAAATTCGTGCACGTAAATGTATGTTATGCCCGTGGTCTGGCCAGTAATAATTTTGAAGAAAACGCAAACAATAATTTAATATTATTTTTGTTTTTGTTTTTGTGGACTGTATGGATTAAAGCCAAATTGAATATTTTTCTGACCTGTAGTCCAAAATGCGTTTCGACCAGGCACTTTGGGTGGGCTCATCAGTTAGATTCTATCGTACCCTTCTTAGACGCAATGTTTTTCGGTCGATGATTACCGACTCTTATAAAATTTGTAGCATTTACACAAAGCAAATTATATTATTTAGGGGAATTTGGTTAAATTCGTGCACCTAAATGTATGTTATGCCCGTGGCCTGGCCAGTAATAATTTTGAAGAAAACGCAAACAATAATTTAATATTATTTTTGTTTTTGTGGACTGTATGGATTAAAGCCAAATTAAGGTTTTTATGATTCGAAGTAAAAAATGCGTTTCGCGCAGGCACGATAGTTGGGCTCATCAGTTAGATGCTATCGTACCCTTCTAAGACGCAATGTTTTTCGGTCGATGATTACCGACTCTTATAAAATTTGCAGCATTTACACACTTAAATTATATTATTAAGGGCAATTTAATTAAATTCGTATACCTAAATGTATGTTATGCCCGTTCTCGGCCAGTAATAATCTTGAAGAAAACGCAAACAATAATTTAATATTATTTTTGCTTTTGTGGACTGTATGGATTAAAACCAAATTGGAGATTCTTATGACCAGTAGTCCAAAATGCGTTTCGCCCAGGCACGATAATGGGGCTCATCAGTTAGATTCTATCGTACCCTTCTAAGACGCAATGTTTTTCGGTCGATGATTACCGAATCTTATAAAATTTGCAGCACTTACACAAAGAATATTATATTATTTAGGGGAATTTGGTTAAATTCGTATACCTAAATATATGTTATGCCCGTGGTCTGGCCAGTAATAATTTTGAAGAAAACGCAAACAATAATTTAAAATTATTTTTGTTTTTGTTTTTGTGGACTGTATGGATTAAAGCCAAATGTTAGATTTTTATGACCTGTAGTCCAAAATGCGTTTCGCCCAGGCACAATAGTTCGGCTCATCAGTTAGATTCTATCGTACCCTTCTAAGACGCAATGTTTTTCGGTCGATGATTACCGACTCCTATAAAATTTGCAGCATTTACACAAAGCAAATTATATTATTTAAGGGAATTTGGTTAAATTCGTGCACCTAAATGTATGTTATGCCCGTGGTCTGGCCAGTAATAATTTTGAAGAAAACGCAAACAATAATTTAATATTATTTTTGTTTTTGTTTTTGTGGACTGTATGTATTAAAGCCAAATTGAATATTTTTCTGACCTGTAGTCCAAAATGCGTTTCGACCAGGCACGTTGGTTGGGCTCATCAGTTAGATTCTATCGTACCCTTCTAAGACGCAATGTTTTTCTGTCGATGATTACCGACTCTTATAAAATTTGCAGCATTTACACACTGCAAATTATATTATTTAAGGGAATTTGGTTAAATTTGTGTACCTAAATGTATGTTATACCCATTCTCTGGCCAGTAATAATTTTGAAGAAAACGCAGACAATAATTTAATATTATTTTTGTTTTTGTGGACTGTATGGATTAAAGTCAAATTGAATATTTGTATGACCTGTAGTCCAAAATGCGTTTCGCCCACGCACGACGACTCTTATAAAATTTGCAGCATTTACACAAAGCAAATTATATTATTTAGGGGAATTTGGTTAAATTCGTGCACCTAAATGTATGTTATGCCCGTGGTCTGGCCAGTAATAATTTTGAAGAAAACGCAAACAATAATTTAATATTATTTTTGTTTTTGTTTTTGTGGACTGTATGGATTAATGCCAAATTGAGGATTTTTATGATTTGAAGTAAAAAATGCGTTCCGCGCAGGCACGATAGTTGGGCTCATCAGTTAGATGCTATCGTACCCTTCTAAGACGCAATGTTTTTCGGTCGATGATTATCGACTCTTATAAAATTTGCAGCATTTGCACACTGAAATTATATTATTTATGGGAATTTAATTAAATTCGTATACCTAAATGTATGTTATGCCCGTTCTCGGCCAGTAATAATTTTGAAGAAAACGCAAACAATAATTTAATATTATTTTTGCTTTTGTGGACTGTATGGATTAAAACCAAATTGGAGATTTTTATGACCTGTAGTCCAAAATGGGTTTAGCCCAGGCACGATATTTGGGCACATCAGTAAGAAGCTATCGTACCCTTCTAAGGCGCAATGTTTTTCGGTCGATGATTACCGACTTTTATAAAATTTGCAGCATTTACATACTGCAAATCATGTTATTTGGGGGAATTTGGTTAAATTCGTGTACCTAAATATATGTTATGCCCGTGGTCTGGCCAGTAATAATTTTGAAGAAAACGCAAACAATAATTTAATATTATTTTTGTTTTTATTTTTGTGGACTGTATGGATTAAAGCCAAATTTTAGATTTTTATGACCTGTAGTCCAAAATGCATTTCGCCCAGGCACAATAGTTGGGCTCATCAGTTAGATGATTACCGACTCTTATAGAATTTGCAGCATTTACACACTGCAGATTATATTATTTAGGGGAATTTGGTTAAATTCGTGTACCTAAATGAATGATATGCCAGTTATCTGGCCAGTAATAATTTTGAAGAAAACGCAAACAATAATTTATTATTATTTTTGTTTTTGTGGACTGTATGGGTTAAAACCAAATTGAAGATTTTTATGACCTGTAGTCCAAAATGCGTTTCGCCCCGGCACGATAGTTGGGCTCATCAGTTAGATGCAATGTTTTTCGGTCGATGATTACCGACTCTTATAAAATTTGCAGCATTTACACACTGCAAATTATATTATTTATGGGAATTTGGTTAAATTCGTGTACCTAAATGTAGGTTATGCCCGTTCTCTGGCCAGTAATAATTTTGAAGAAAACGCAGTTAGATTCTATCGTACCCTTCTAAGACGCAATGTTTTTCGGTCGATGATTACCGACTCTTATAAAATTAGCAGCATTCACACACTGCAAATTATATTATTTAGGGGAATTTGGTTAAATTCGTGTACCTAAATGAATGATATGCCCGTTCTCTGGCCAGTAATAATTTTGAAGAAAACGCAAACAATAATTTATTATTATTTTTGTTTTTGTGGACTGTATGGGTTAAAACCAAATTGAAGATTTTTATGACCTGTAGTCCAAAATGCGTTTCGCCCCGGCACGATAGTTGGGCTCATCAGTTAGATGCAATATTTTTCGGTCGATGATTACCGACTCTTATAGAATTTGCAGCATTTACACACTGCAAATTATATTATTTAGGGGAATTTGGTTAAATTCGTGTACCTAAATGAATGATATGCCCGTTCTCTGGCCAGTAATAGTTTTGAAGAAAACGCAAACAATAATTTATTATTGGAATTTTTTGGTGGACTGTATGGATTAAAGCCAAATTGAAGATTTTTATGACCTGTAGTCCAAAATGTATTTCGCCAAGGCACGATAGTTAGGCTCATCAGTTAGATACTATCGTACCCTTCTAATACGCAATGTTTTTCGGTCGATGACTACCGACTCCTATAAAATTTGCAGCATTCACACTATGCAAATTATATTATTTAGGGGAATTTGGATAAATTCGTGTACCTAAATGTAGGTTATGCCCGTTCTCTGGCCAGTAATAATTTTGAAGAAAACGCAGACAATAATTTAATAATATTTTTGTTTTTGTGGACTGTATGGATTGAAGCCAAATTGGAGATTTTTATGACCTGTAGTCCAAAATGCGTTTCGCCCACGCACGATAGTTGTGCTCATCAGTTAGATGCTATCATACCCTTCTAAGACGCAATGTTTTTCGGTCGAAGATTACCGACTCTTATAAAATTTGCAGCATTTACACAAAGCAAATTATATTATTTAAGGGAATTTGGTTAAATTCGTGAACCTAAATGTATGTTATGCCCGTGGTCTGGCCAGTAATAATTTTGAAGAAAACGCAAACAATAATTCAATATTATTTTTGTTTTTGTGGACTGTATGGATTAAAGCCAAATTGAATATTTTTCTGACCTGTAGTCCAAAATGCGTTTCGACCAGGCACTTTGGTTGGGCTCATCAGTTAGATTATATCGTACCCTTCTTAGACGCAATGTTTTTCGGTCGATGATTACCGACTCTTATAAAATTTGTAGCATTTACACAAAGCAAATTATATTATTTAGGGGAATTTGGTTAAATTCGTGCACCTAAATGTATGTTATGCCCGTGGTCTGGCCAGTAATAATTTTGAAGAAAACGCAAACAATAATTTAATATTATTTTTGTTTTTGTGGACTGTATGGATTAAAGCCAAATTGAGGATTTTTATGATTCGAAGTAAAAAATGCGTTTCGCGCAGGCACGATAGTTGGGCTCATCAGTTAGATGCTATCGTACCCTTCTAAGACGCAATGTTTTTCGGTCGATGATTACCGACTCTTATAAAATTTGCAGCATTTACACACTTAAATTTTATTATTAAGGGCAATTTAATTAAATTCGTATACCTAAATGTATGTTATGCCCGTTCTCGGCCAGTAATAATCTTGAAGAAAACGCAAACAATAATTTAATATTATTTTTGCTTTTGTGGACTCTATGGATTAAAACCAAATTGGAGATTTTTATGACCTGTAGTCCAAAATGCGTTTCGCCCAGGCACGATAATGGGGCTCATCAGTTAGATTCTATCGTACCCTTCTAAGACGCAATGTTTTTCGGTCGATGATTACCGAATCTTATAAAATTTGCAGCACTTACACAAAGCAAATTATATTATTTAGGGGAATTTGGTTAAATTCGTGTACCTAAATATATGTTATGCCCGTGGTCTGGCCAGTAATAATTTTGAAGAAAACGCAAACAATAATTTAAAATTATTTTTGGCGCATTCTCTGGCCAGTAATAATTTTGAAGAAAACGCAGACGATAATTTAATATTATTTTTGTTTTTGTGGACTGTATGGATTAAAGCCAAATTGAATATTTTTATGAACTGTAGTCCAAAATGCGTTCCGCCCAGGCACGATAGTTGGGCTCATCAGTTAGATGATTACCGACTCTTATAGAATTTGCAGCATTCACACACTGCAAATTATATTATTTAGGGGAATTTGGTTAAATTCGTGTACCTAAATGAATGTTATGCGCATTCTCTGGCCAGTAATAATTTTGAAGAAAACGCAGACGATAATTTAATAATATTTTTGTTTTTGTGGACTGTATGGATTAAAGCCAAATTGAATATTTTTCTGACCTGTAGTCCAAAATGCGTTTCGACCAGGCACTTTGGTTGGGCTCATCAGTTAGATTATATCGTACCCTTCTTAGACGCAATGTTTTTCGGTCGATGATTACCGACTCTTATAAAATTTGTAGCATTTACACAAAGCAAATTATATTATTTAGGGGAATTTGGTTAAATTCGTGCACCTAAATGTATGTTATGCCCGTGGTCTGGCCAGTAATAATTTTGAAGAAAACGCAAACAATAATTTAATATTATTTTTGTTTTTGTTTTTGTGGACTGCATGGATTAGAGCCAAATTTTAGATTTTTATGACCTGCGTTTCGCCCAGGTACGATAGTTGGGCTCATCAGTTAGATGATTACTGACTCTTATAGAATTTGCAGCACTTACACACTGCAAATTATATTATTTAGGGGAATTTGGTTAAATTCGTGTACCTAAATGAATGTTATGCCCGTTCTCTGGCCAGTAATAATTTTGAAGAAAACGCAAACAATAATTTATTATTATTTTTGTTTTTGTGGACTGTATGGATTAAAGCCAAATTGAAGATTTTTATGACCTGTAGTCCAAAATGCGTTCCGCCTAGGCACGATAGTTGGGCTCATCAGTTAGATGCTATCGTACCCTCCTAAGACACAATGTTTTTCGGTCAAATATTGCCGACTCTTATAAAATTTGCAGCATTTACACACTGCAATTTAGATTATTTAGGGGAATTTAGCTAAATTCGTGTGCCTAAATATATGTTATGCCCGTGGTCTGGCCAGTAATAATTTGAAAAAAACGCAAACAATAACTTAATATTATTTTTGTTTTTGTTTTTGTGGACTGTATGGATTAGAGCCAAATTTTAGATTTTTATGACCTGCGTTTCGCCCATGTACGATAGTTGGGCTCATCAGTTAGATGATTACCGACTCTTATAGAATTTGCAGCACTTACACACTGCAAATTATATTATTTAGGGCAATGTGGTTAAATTCGTGTAAGTAAATGAATGTTATGCCCGTTCTCTGGCCAGTAATAATTTTGAAGAAAACGCAAACAATAATTTATTATTATTTTTGTTTTTGTGGACTGTATGGATTAAAGCCAAATTGAAGATTTTTATGACCTGTAGTCCAAAATGCGTTTCGCCCAGGCACGATAGTTGGGCTCATCAGTTAGATGCTATCGTACCCTTCTAAGACACAATGTTTTTCGGTCAATGATTGCCGACTCTTATAAAATTTGCAGCATTTACACACTGCAATTTATATTATTTAGGGGAATTTGGTTAAATTTGTGTACCTAAATGTATGTTATGCCCATTCTCTGGCCAGCAATAATTTTGAAGAAAACGCAGACAATAATTTAATATTATTTTTGTTTTTGTGGACCGTATGATTTAAAGCCAAATTGAATATTTGTATGACCTGTAGTCCAAAATGCGTTTCGCCCAGGCACGATAATTGGGCTCATCAGTTAGATTCTATCGTACCCTTCTAAGACGCAATGTTTTTCGGTCGATGATTACCGACTCTTATAAAATTTGCAGCACTTACACAAAGCAAATTATATTATTTAGGGGAATTTGGTTAAATTCGTGCACCTAAATGTATGTTATGCCCGTGGTCTGGCCAGTAATAATTTTGAAGAAAACGCAAACAATAATTTAATATTATTTCTGTTTTTGTTTTTTTAGACTGTATGGATTAAAGCCAAATTGAGGATTTTTATGACCTGAAGTAAAAAATGCGTTTCGCCCAGGCACGATAGTTGGGCTCATCAGGTAGATCCTATTGTACCCTTCTAAGACGCAATGTTTTTCGATCGTAGATTACCGACTCTTATAAAATGTGCAGCATTTACACACTGCAAATTATATTATTTAGGGGAATTTGGATAAATTCGTGCACCTAAATGTATGTTATGCCCGCGGTCTGGCCAGAAATAATTTTGAAGAAAACGCAAACAGTAATTTAGTATTATATTTGTTTTTGTTTTTGTGGACTTTATGGATTAAAGCCAAATTGAAGATTTTTATGACCTGTAGTCCAAAATGCGATTCGCCAAGGCACGATAGTTGGGCTCATCAGTTAGATGATTACCGACTCTTATAGAATTTGGAGCATTCACACACTGCAAATTATATTATTTAGGGGAATTTGGTTAAATTTGTGTACCTAAATGTATGTTATGCGCATTATCTGGCCAGTAATAATTTTGAAGAAAACGCAAACAATAATTTAATATTATTTTTGTTTTTGTTTTTGTGGACTGTATGGATTAAAGCCAAATTGAGGATTTTTATGACCTGAAGTAAAAAATGCTTTTCGCCCAGGCACGATAGTTGGGCTCATCAGGTAGATCCTATCGTACCCTTCTAAGACGCAATGTTTTTCGATCGATGATTACCGACTCTTATAAAATTTGCAGCATTTACATACTGCAAATTATATTATTTAGGGGAATTTGGATAAATTCGTGCACCTAAATGTATGTTATGCCCGCGGTCTGGCCAGAAATAATTTTGAAGAAAACGCAAACCGTAATTTAATATTATATTTGTTTTTGCTTTTGTGGACTTTATGGATTAAAGCCAAATTGAAGATTTTTATGACCTGTAGTCCAAAATGCGTTTCGCCAAGGCACCATAGTTGGGCTCATCAGTTAAATACTATCGCACCCTTCTAATACGCAAGTTTTTCGGTCGATGACAACCGACTCTTATAAAATTTGCATCATTTACACACTGCAAATTATATTATTTAGGGGAATTTGGTTAAATTTGTGTACCTAAATGTATGTTATGCGCATTCTCTGGCCAATAATAATTTTGAAGAAAACGCAGACGATAATTTAATATTATTTTTGTTTTTGTTTTTGTGGACTGCATGGATTAGAGCCAAATTTTAGATTTTTATGACCTGCGTTTCTCCCAGGTACGATAGTTGGGCTCATCAGTTAGATGATTACTGACTCTTATAGAATTTGCAGCACTTACACACTGCAAATTATATTATTTAGGGGAATTTGGTTAAATTCGTGTACCTAAATGAATGTTATGCCCGTTCTCTGGCCAGTAATAATTTTGAAGAAAACGCAAACAATAATTTATTATTATTTTTGTTTTTGTGGACTGTATGGATTAAAGCCAAATTGAAGATTTTTATGACCTGTAGTCCAAAATGCGTTCCGCCCAGGCACGATAGTTGAGCTCATCAGTTAGATGCTATCGTACCCTCCTAAGACACAATGTTTTTCGGTCAAATATTGCCGACTCTTATAAAATTTGCAGCATTTACACACTGCAATTTAGATTATTTAGGGGAATTTAGCTAAATTCGTGTGCCTAAATATATGTTATGCCCGTGGTCTGGCCAGTAATAATTTGAAAAAAACGCAAACAATAAATTAATATTATTTTTGTTTTTGTTTTTGTGGACTGTATAGATTAGAGCCAAATTTTAGATTTTTATGACCTGCGTTTCGCCCATGTACGATAGTTGGGCTCATCAGTTAGATGATTACCGACTCTTATAGAATTTGCAGCACTTACACACTGCAAATTATATTATTTAGGGCAATGTGGTTAAATTCGTGTAAGTAAATGAATGTTATGCCCGTTCTCTGGCCAGTAATAATTTTGAAGAAAACGCAAACAATAATTTATTATTATTTTTGTTTTTGTGGACTGTATGGATTAAAGCCAAATTGAAGATTTTTATGACCTGTAGTCCAAAATGCGCTTCGCCCAGGCACGATAGTTGGGCTCATCAGTTAGATGCTATCGTACCCTTCTAAGACACAATGTTTTTCGGTCAATGATTGCCGACTCTTATAAAATTTGCAGCATTTACACACTGCAATTTATATTATTTAGGGGAATTTGGTTAAATTTGTGTACCTAAATGTATGTTATGCCCATTCTCTGGCCAGCAATAATTTTGAAGAAAACGCAGACAATAATTTAATATTATTTTTGTTTTTGTGGACCGTATGATTTAAAGCCAAATTGAATATTTGTATGACCTGTAGTCCAAAATGCGTTTCGCCCAGGCACGATAATTGGGCTCATCAGTTAGATTCTATCGTACCCTTCTAAGACGCAATGTTTTTCGGTCGATGATTACCGACTCTTATAAAATTTGCAGCACTTACACAAAGCAAATTATATTATTTAGGGGAATTTGGTTAAATTCGTGCACCTAAATGTATGTTATGCCCGTGGTCTGGCCAGTAATAATTTTGAAGAAAACGCAAACAATAATTTAATATTATTTCTGTTTTTGTTTTTTTAGACTGTATGGATTAAAGCCAAATTGAGGATTTTTATGACCTGAAGTAAAAAATGCGTTTCGCCCAGGCACGATAATTGGGCTCATCAGTTAGATTCTATCGTACCCTTCTAAGACGCAATGTTTTTCGGTCGATGATTACCGACTCTTATAAAATTTGCAGCATTTACACACTGCAAATTATATTATTTAGGGGAATTTGGATAAATTCGTGCACCTAAATGTATGTTATGCCCGCGGTCTGGCCAGAAATAATTTTGAAGAAAACGCAAACAGTAATTTAGTATTATATTTGTTTTTGTTTTTGTGGACTTTATGGATTAAAGCCAAATTGAAGATTTTTATGACCTGTAGTCCAAAACGCGTTTCGCCCAGGCACGATAGTTGGGCTCGTCAGTTAGATGATTACCGACTCTTATAGAATTTGGAGCATTCACACACTGCAAATTATATTATTTAGGGGAATTTGGTTAAATTTGTGTACCTAAATGTATGTTATGCGCATTATCTGGCCAGTAATAATTTTGAAGAAAACGCAAACAATAATTTAATATTATTTTTGTTTTTGTTTTTGTGGACTGTATGGATTAAAGCCAAATTGAGGATTTTTATGACCTGAAGTAAAAAGTGCGTTTCGCCCAGGCACGATAGTTGGGCTCATCAGGTAGATTCTATCGTACCCTTCTAAGATGCAATGTTTTTCGGTCGATGATTACCGACTCTTATAAAATTTGCAGCACTTACACAAAGCAAATTATATTATTTAGGGGAATTTGGTTAAATTCGTGCACCTAAATGTATGTTATGCCCGTGGTCTGGCCAGTAATAATTTTGAAGAAAACGCAAACAATAATTTAATATTATTTCTGTTTTTGTTTTTTTACACTGTATGGATTAAAGCCAAATTGAGGATTTTTATGACCTGAAGTAAAAAATGCGTTTCGCCCAGGCACGATAGTTGGGCTCATCAGGTAGATTCTATCGTACCCTTCTAAGATGCAATGTTTTTCGGTCGATGATTACCGACTCTTATAAAATTTGCAGCATTTACATACTGCAAATTATATTATTTAGGGGAATTTGGATAAATTCGTGCACCTAAATGTATGTTATGCCCGCGGTCTGGCCAGAAATAATTTTGAAGAAAACGCAAACAGTAATTTAATATTATATTTGTTTTTGTTTTTGTGGACTTTATGGATTAAAGCCAAATTGAAGATTTTTATGACCTGTAGTCCAAAATGCGTTTCGCCAAGGCACGATAGTTGGGCTCATCAGTTAAATACTATCGCACCCTTCTAATACGCAAGTTTTTCGGTCGATGACAACCGACTCTTATAAAATTTGCATCATTTACACACTGCAAATTATATTATTTAGGGGAATTTGGTTAAATTTGTGTACCTAAATGTATGTTATGCGCATTCTCTGGCCAATAATAATTTTGAAGAAAACGCAGACGATAATTTAATATTATTTTTGTTTTTGTGGACTGTATGGATTAAAGCCAAATTGAATATTTGTATGACCTGTAGTCCAAAATGCGTTTCGCCCAGGCACGATAATTGGGCTCATCAGTTAGATTCTATCGTACCCTTCTAAGAAGCAATGTTTTTCGGTCGATTATTACCGACTCTTATAAAATTTGCAGCACTTACACAAAGCAAATTATATTATTTAGGGGAATTTGGTTAAATTCGTGCACCTAAATGTATGTTATGCCCGTGATCTGGCCAGTAATAATTTTGAAGAAAACGCAAACAATAATTTAATATTATTTCTGTTTTTGTTTTTTTACACTGTATGGATTAAAGCCAAATTGAGGATTTTTATGACCTGAAGTAAAAAGTGCGTTTCGCCCAGGCACGATAGTTGGGCTCATCAGGTAGATTCTATCGTACCCTTCTAAGATGCAATGTTTTTCGGTCGATGATTACCGACTCTTATAAAATTTGCAGCACTTACACAAAGCAAATTATATTATTTAGGGGAATTTGGTTAAATTCGTGCACCTAAATGTATGTTATGCCCGTGGTCTGGCCAGTAATAATTTTGAAGAAAACGCAAACAATAATTTAATATTATTTCTGTTTTTGTTTTTTTACACTGTATGGATTTCGTGTGCCTAAATATATGTTATGCCCGTGGTCTGGCCAGTAATAATTTGAAAAAAACGCAAACAATAAATTAATATTATTTTTGTTTTTGTTTTTGTGGACTGTATAGATTAGAGCCAAATTTTAGATTTTTATGACCTGCGTTTCGCCCATGTACGATAGTTGGGCTCATCAGTTAGATGATTACCGACTCTTATAGAATTTGCAGCACTTACACACTGCATATTATATTATTTAGGGCAATGTGGTTAAATTCGTGTAAGTAAATGAATGTTATGCCCGTTCTCTGGCCAGTAATAATTTTGAAGAAAACGCAAACAATAATTTATTATTATTTTTGTTTTTGTGGACTGTATGGATTAAAGCCAAATTGAAGATTTTTATGACCTGTAGTCCAAAATGCGTTTCGCCCAGGCACGATAGTTGGGCTCATCAGTTAGATGCTATCGTACCCTTCTAAGACACAATGTTTTTCGGTCAATGATTGCCGACTCTTATAAAATTTGCAGCATTTACACACTGCAATTTATATTATTTAGGGGAATTTGGTTAAATTTGTGTACCTAAATGTATGTTATGCCCATTCTCTGGCCAGCAATAATTTTGAAGAAAACGCAGACAATAATTTAATATTATTTTTGTTTTTGTGGACCGTATGATTTAAAGCCAAATTGAATATTTGTATGACCTGTAGTCCAAAATGCGTTTCGCCCAGGCACGATAATTGGGCTCATCAGTTAGATTCTATAGTACCCTTCTAAGACGCAATGTTTTTCGGTCGATGATTACCGACTCTTATAAAATTTGCAGCACTTACACAAAGCAAATTATATTATTTAGGGGAATTTGGTTAAATTCGTGCACCTAAATGTATGTTATGCCCGTGGTCTGGCCAGTAATAATTTTGAAGAAAACGCAAACAATAATTTAATATTATTTCTGTTTTTGTTTTTTTAGACTGTATGGATTTCGTGTGCCTAAATATATGTTATGCCCGTGGTCTGGCCAGTAATAATTTGAAAAAAACGCAAACAATAAATTAATATTATTTTTGTTTTTGTTTTTGTGGACTGTATAGATTAGAGCCAAATTTTAGATTTTTATGACCTGCGTTTCGCCCATGTACGATAGTTGGGCTCATCAGTTAGATGATTACCGACTCTTATAGAATTTGCAGCACTTACACACTGCAAATTATATTATTTAGGGCAATGTGGTTAAATTCGTGTAAGTAAATGAATGTTATGCCCGTTCTCTGGCCAGTAATAATTTTGAAGAAAACGCAAACAATAATTTATTATTATTTTTGTTTTTGTGGACTGTATGGATTAAAGCCAAATTGAAGATTTTTATGACCTGTAGTCCAAAATGCGTTTCGCCCAGGCACGATAGTTGGGCTCATCAGTTAGATGCTATCGTACCCTTCTAAGACACAATGTTTTTCGGTCAATGATTGCCGACTCTTATAAAATTTGCAGCATTTACACACTGCAATTTATATTATTTAGGGGAATTTGGTTAAATTTGTGTACCTAAATGTATGTTATGCCCATTCTCTGGCCAGCAATAATTTTGAAGAAAACGCAGACAATAATTTAATATTATTTTTGTTTTTGTGGACCGTATGATTTAAAGCCAAATTGAATATTTGTATGACCTGTTGTCCAAAATGCGTTTCGCCCAGGCACGATAATTGGGCTCATCAGTTAGATTCTATCGTACCCTTCTAAGACGCAATGTTTTTCGGTCGATGATTACCGACTCTTATAAAATTTGCAGCACTTACACAAAGCAAATTATATTATTTAGGGGAATTTGGTTAAATTCGTGCACCTAAATGTATGTTATGCCCGTGGTCTGGCCAGTAATAATTTTGAAGAAAACGCAAACAATAATTTAATATTATTTCTGTTTTTGTTTTTTTAGACTGTATGGATTAAAGCCAAATTGAGGATTTTTATGACCTGAAGTAAAAAATGCGTTTCGCCCAGGCACGATAATTGGGCTCATCAGTTAGATTCTATCGTACCCTTCTAAGACGCAATGTTTTTCGGTCGATGATTACCGACTCTTATAAAATTTGCAGCATTTACACACTGCAAATTATATTATTTAGGGGAATTTGGATAAATTCGTGCACCTAAATGTATGTTATGCCCGCGGTCTGGCCAGAAATAATTTTGAAGAAAACGCAAACAGTAATTTAGTATTATATTTGTTTTTGTTTTTGTGGACTTTATGGATTAAAGCCAAATTGAAGATTTTTATGACCTGTAGTCCAAAACGCGTTTCGCCCAGGCACGATAGTTGGGCTCGTCAGTTAGATGATTACCGACTCTTATAGAATTTGGAGCATTCACACACTGCAAATTATATTATTTAGGGGAATTTGGTTAAATTTGTGTACCTAAATGTATGTTATGCGCATTATCTGGCCAGTAATAATTTTGAAGAAAACGCAAACAATAATTTAATATTATTTTTGTTTTTGTTTTTGTGGACTGTATGGATTAAAGCCAAATTGAGGATTTTTATGACCTGAAGTAAAAAGTGCGTTTCGCCCAGGCACGATAGTTGGGCTCATCAGGTAGATTCTATCGTACCCTTCTAAGATGCAATGTTTTTCGGTCGATGATTACCGACTCTTATAAAATTTGCAGCACTTACACAAAGCAAATTATATTATTTAGGGGAATTTGTTTAAATTCGTGCACCTAAATGTATGTTATGGCCGTGGTCTGGCCAGTAATAATTTTGAAGAAAACGCAAACAATAATTTAATATTATTTCTGTTTTTGTTTTTTTACACTGTATGGATTAAAGCCAAATTGAGGATTTTTATGACCTGAAGTAAAAAATGCGTTTCGCCCAGGCACGATAGTTGGGCTCATCAGGTAGATTCTATCGTACCCTTCTAAGATGCAATGTTTTTCGGTCGATGATTACCGACTCTTATAAAATTTGCAGCATTTACATACTGCAAATTATATTATTTAGGGGAATTTGGATAAATTCGTGCACCTAAATGTATGTTATGCCCGCGGTCTGGGCAGAAATAATTTTGAAGAAAACGCAAACAGTAATTTAATATTATATTTGTTTTTGTTTTTGTGGACTTTATGGATTAAAGCCAAATTGAAGATTTTTATGACCTGTAGTCCAAAATGCGTTTCGCCAAGGCACGATAGTTGGGCTCATCAGTTAAATACTATCGCACCCTTCTAATACGCAAGTTTTTCGGTCGATGACAACCGACTCTTATAAAATTTGCATCATTTACACACTGCAAATTATATTATTTAGGGGAATTTGGTTAAATTTTTGTACCTAAATGTATGTTATGCGCATTCTCTGGCCAATAATAATTTTGAAGAAAACGCAGACGATAATTTAATATTATTTTTGTTTTTGTGGACTGTATGGATTAAAGCCAAATTGAATATTTGTATGACCTGTAGTCCAAAATGCGTTTCGCCCAGGCACGATAATTGGGCTCATCAGTTAGATTCTATCGTACCCTTCTAAGATGCAATGTTTTTCGGTCGATTATTACCGACTCTTATAAAATTTGCAGCACTTACACAAAGCAAATTATATTATTTAGGGGAATTTGGTTAAATTCGTGCACCTAAATGTATGTTATGCCCGTGGTCTGGCCAGTAATAATTTTGAAGAAAACGCAAACAATAATTTAATATTATTTCTGTTTTTGTTTTTTTACACTGTATGGATTAAAGCCAAATTGAGGATTTTTATGACCTGAAGTAAAAAGTGCGTTTCGCCCAGGCACGATAGTTGGGCTCATCAGGTAGATTCTATCGTACCCTTCTAAGATGCAATGTTTTTCGGTCGATGATTACCGACTCTTATAAAATTTGCAGCACTTACACAAAGCAAATTATATTATTTAGGGGAATTTGGTTAAATTCGTGCACCTAAATGTATGTTATGCCCGTGGTCTGGCCAGTAATAATTTTGAAGAAAACGCAAACAATAATTTAATATTTTTTCTGTTTTTGTTTTTTTACACTGTATGGATTTCGTGTGCCTAAATATATGTTATGCCCGTGGTCTGGCCAGTAATAATTTGAAAAAAACGCAAACAATAAATTAATATTATTTTTGTTTTTGTTTTTGTGGACTGTATAGATTAGAGCCAAATTTTAGATTTTTATGACCTGCGTTTCGCCCATGTACGATAGTTGGGCTCATCAGTTAGATGATTACCGACTCTTATAGAATTTGCAGCACTTACACACTGCAAATTATATTATTTAGGGCAATGTGGTTAAATTCGTGTAAGTAAATGAATGTTATGCCCGTTCTCTGGCCAGTAATAATTTTGAAGAAAACGCAAACAATAATTTATTATTATTTTTGTTTTTGTGGACTGTATGGATTAAAGCCAAATTGAAGATTTTTATGACCTGTAGTCCAAAATGCGTTTCGCCCAGGCACGATAGTTGGGCTCATCAGTTAGATGCTATCGTACCCTTCTAAGACACAATGTTTTTCGGTCAATGATTGCCGACTCTTATAAAATTTGCAGCATTTACACACTGCAATTTATATTATTTATGGGAATTTGGTTAAATTTGTGTACCTAAATGTATGTTATGCCCATTCTCTGGCCAGCAATAATTTTGAAGAAAACGCAGACAATAATTTAATATTATTTTTGTTTTTATGGACCGTATGATTTAAAGCCAAATTGAATATTTGTATGACCTGTAGTCCAAAATGCGTTTCGCCCAGGCACGATAATTGGGCTCATCAGTTAGATTCTATCGTACCCTTCTAAGACGCAATGTTTTTCGGTCGATGATTACCGACTCTTATAAAATTTGCAGCACTTACACAAAGCAAATTATATTATTTAGGGGAATTTGGTTAAATTCGTGCACCTAAATGTATGTTATGCCCGTGGTCTGGCCAGTAATAATTTTGAAGAAAACGCAAACAATAATTTAATATTATTTCTGTTTTTGTTTTTTTACACTGTATGGATTTCGTGTGCCTAAATATATGTTATGCCCGTGGTCTGGCCAGTAATAATTTGAAAAAAACGCAAACAATAAATTAATATTATTTTTGTTTTTGTTTTTGTGGACTGTATAGATTAGAGCCAAATTTTAGATTTTTATGACCTGCGTTTCGCCCAGGCACGATAGTTGGGCTCATCAGTTAGATGCTATCGTACCCTTCTAAGACACAATGTTTTTCGGTCAATGATTGCCGACTCTTATAAAATTTGCAGCATTTACACACTGCAATTTATATTATTTAGGGGAATTTGGTTAAATTTGTGTACCTAAATGTATGTTATGCCCACTCTCTGGCCAGCAATAATTTTGAAGAAAACGCAGACAATAATTTAATTTTATTTTTGTTTTTGTGGACCGTATGATTTAAAGCCAAATTGAATATTTGTATGACCTGTAGTCCAAAATGCGTTTCGCCCAGGCACGATAATTGGGCTCATCAGTTAGATTCTATCGTACCCTTCTAAGACGCAATGTTTTTCGGTCGATGATTACCGACTCTTATAAAATTTGCAGCAATTACACAAAGCAAATTATATTATTTAGGGGAATTTGGTTAAATTCGTGCACCTAAATGTATGTTATGCCCGTGGTCTGGCCAGTAATAATTTTGAAGAAAACGCAAACAATAATTTAATATTATTTCTGTTTTTGTTTTTTTAGACTGTATGGATTAAAGCCAAATTGAGGATTTTTATGACCTGAAGTAAAAAATGCGTTTCGCCCAGGCACGATAGTTGGGCTCATCAGGTAGATCCTATTGTACCCTTCTAAGACGTAATGTTTTTCGATCGTAGATTGCCGACTCTTATAAAATTTGCAGCATTTACACACTGCAAATTATATTATTTAGGGGAATTTGGATAAATTCGTGCACCTAAATGTATGTTATGCCCGCGGTCTGGCCAGAAATAATTTTGAAGAAAACGCAAACAGTAATTTAGTATTATATTTGTTTTTGTTTTTGTGGACTTTATGGATTAAAGCCAAATTGAAGATTTTTATTACCTGTAGTCCAAAATGCGTTTCGCCCAGGCACGATAGTTGGGCTCGTCAGTTAGATGATTACCGACTCTTATAGAATTTGGAGCATTCACACACTGCAAATTATATTATTTAGGGGAATTTGGTTAAATTTGTGTACCTAAATGTATGTTATGCGCATTATCTGGCCAGTAATAATTTTGAAGAAAACGCAAACAATAATTTAATATTATTTTTGTTTTTGTTTTTGTGGACTGTATGGATTAAAGCCAAATTGAGGATTTTTATGACCTGAAGTAAAAAGTGCGTTTCGCCCAGGCACGATAATTGGGCTCATCAGTTAGATTCTATCGTACCCTTCTAAGACGCAATGTTTTTCGGTCGATGATTACCGACTCTTATAAAATTTGCAGCATTTACACACTGCAAATTATATTATTTAGGGGAATTTGGATAAATTCGTGCACCTAAATGTATGTTATGCCCGCGGTCTGGCCAGAAATAATTTTGAAGAAAACGCAAACAGTAATTTAGTATTATATTTGTTTTTGTTTTTGTGGACTTTATGGATTATAGCCAAATTGAAGATTTTTATGACCTGTAGTCCAAAACGCGTTTCGCCCAGGCACGATAGTTGGGCTCGTCAGTTAGATGATTACCGACTCTTATAGAATTTGGAGCATTCACACACTGCAAATTATATTATTTAGGGGAATTTGGTTAAATTTGTGTACCTAAATGTATGTTATGCGCATTATCTGGCCAGTAATAATTTTGAAGAAAACGCAAACAATAATTTAATATTATTTTTGTTTTTGTTTTTGTGGACTGTATGGATTAAAGCCAAATTGAGGATTTTTATGACCTGAAGTAAAAAGTGCGTTTCGCCCAGGCACGATAGTTGGGCTCATCAGGTAGATTCTATCGTACCCTTCTAAGATGCAATGTTTTTCGGTCGATGATTACCGACTCTTATAAAATTTGCAGCACTTACACAAAGCAAATTATATTATTTAGGGGAATTTGGTTAAATTCGTGCACCTAAATGTATGTTATGGCCGTGGTCTGGCCAGTAATAATTTTGAAGAAAACGCAAACAATAATTTAATATTATTTCTGTTTTTGTTTTTTTACACTGTATGGATTAAAGCCAAATTGAGGATTTTTATGACCTGAAGTAAAAAATGCGTTTCGCCCAGGCACGATAGTTGGGCTCATCAGGTAGATTCTATCGTACCCTTCTAAGATGCAATGTTTTTCGGTCGATGATTACCGACTCTTATAAAATTTGCAGCATTTACATACTGCAAATTATATTATTTAGGGGAATTTGGATAAATTCGTGCACCTAAATGTATGTTATGCCCGCGGTCTGGACAGAAATAATTTTGAAGAAAACGCAAACAGTAATTTAATATTATATTTGTTTTTGTTTTTGTGGACTTTATGGATTAAAGCCAAATTGAAGATTTTTATGACCTGTAGTCCAAAATGCGTTTCGCCAAGGCACGATAGTTGGGCTCATCAGTTAAATACTATCGCACCCTTCTAATACGCAAGTTTTTCGGTCGATGACAACCGACTCTTATAAAATTTGCATCATTTACACACTGCAAATTATATTATTTAGGGGAATTTGGTAAAATTTGTGTACCTAAATGTATGTTATGCGCATTCTCTGGCCAATAATAATTTTGAAGAAAACGCAGACGATAATTTAATATTATTTTTGTTTTTGTGGACTGTATGGATTAAAGCCAAATTGAATATTTGTATGACCTGTAGTCCAAAATGCGTTTCGCCCAGGCACGATAATTGGGCTCATCAGTTAGATTCTATCGTACCCTTCTAAGATGCAATGTTTTTCGGTCGATTATTACCGACTCTTATAAAATTTGCAGCACTTACACAAAGCAAATTATATTATTTAGGGGAATTTGGTTAAATTCGTGCACCTAAATGTATGTTATGCCCGTGGTCTGGCCAGTAATAATTTTGAAGAAAACGCAAACAATAATTTAATATTATTTCTGTTTTTGTTTTTTTACACTGTATGGATTAAAGCCAAATTGAGGATTTTTATGACCTGAAGTAAAAAGTGCGTTTCGCCCAGGCACGATAGTTGGGCTCATCAGGTAGATTCTATCGTACCCTTCTAAGATGCAATGTTTTTCGGTCGATGATTACCGACTCTTATAAAATTTGCAGCACTTACACAAAGCAAATTATATTATTTAGGGGAATTTGGTTAAATTCGTGCACCTAAATGTATGTTATGCCCGTGGTCTGGCCAGTAATAATTTTGAAGAAAACGCAAACAATAATTTAATATTATTTCTGTTTTTGTTTTTTTACACTGTATGGATTTCGTGTGCCTAAATATATGTTACGCCCGTGGTCTGGCCAGTAATAATTTGAAAAAAACGCAAACAATAAATTAATATTATTTTTGTTTTTGTTTTTGTGGACTGTATAGATTAGAGCCAAATTTTAGATTTTTATGACCTGCGTTTCGCCCATGTACGATAGTTGGGCTCATCAGTTAGATGATTACCGACTCTTATAGAATTTGCAGCACTTACACACTGCAAATTATATTATTTAGGGCAATGTGGTTAAATTCGTGTAAGTAAATGAATGTTATGCCCGTTCTCTGGCCAGTAATAATTTTGAAGAAAACGCAAACAATAATTTATTATTATTTTTGTTTTTGTGGACTGTATGGATTAAAGCCAAATTGAAGATTTTTATGACCTGTAGTCCAAAATGCGTTTCGCCCAGGCACGATAGTTGGGCTCATCAGTTAGATGCTATCGTACCCTTCTAAGACACAATGTTTTTCGGTCAATGATTGCCGACTCTTATAAAATTTGCAGCATTTACACACTGCAATTTATATTATTTAGGGGAATTTGGTTAAATTTGTGTACCTAAATGTATGTTATGCCCATTCTCTGGCCAGCAATAATTTTGAAGAAAACGCAGACAATAATTTAATATTATTTTTGTTTTTGTGGACCGTATGATTTAAAGCCAAATTGAATATTTGTATGACCTGTAGTCCAAAATGCGTTTCGCCCAGGCACGATAATTGGGCTCATCAGTTAGATTCTATCGTATCCTTCTAAGACGCAATGTTTTTCGGTCGATGATTACCGACTCTTATAAAATTTGCAGCACTTACACAAAGCAAATTATATTATTTAGGGGAATTTGGTTAAATTCGTGCACCTACATGTATGTTATGCCCGTGGTCTGGCCAGTAATAATTTTGAAGAAAACGCAAACAATAATTTAATATTATTTCTGTTTTTGTTTTTTTACACTGTATGGATTTCGTGTGCCTAAATATATGTTATGCCCGTGGTCTGGCCAGTAATAATTTGAAAAAAACGCAAACAATAAATTAATATTATTTTTGTTTTTGTTTTTGTGGACTGTATAGATTAGAACCAAATTTTAGATTTTTATGACCTGCGTTTCGCCCAGGCACGATAGTTGGGCTCATCAGTTAGATGCTATCGTACCCTTCTAAGACACAATGTTTTTCGGTCAATGATTGCCGACTCTTATAAAATTTGCAGCATTTACACACTGCAATTTATATTATTTAGGGGAATTTGGTTAAATTTGTGTACCTAAATGTATGTTATGCCCATTCTCTGGCCAGCAATAATTTTGAAGAAAACGCAGACAATAATTTAATATTATTTTTGTTTTTGTGGACCGTATGATTTAAAGCCAAATTGAATATTTGTATGACCTGTAGTCCAAAATGCGTTTCGCCCAGGCACGATAATTGGGCTCATCAGTTAGATTCTATCGTACCCTTCTAAGACGCAATGTTTTTCGGTCGATGATTACCGACTCTTATAAAATTTGCAGCACTTACACAAAGCAAATTATATTATTTAGGGGAATTTGGTTAAATTCGTGCACCTAAATGTATGTTATGCCCGTGGTCTGGCCAGTAATAATTTTGAAGAAAACGCAAACAATAATTTAATATTATTTCTGTTTTTGTTTTTTTAGACTGTATGGATTAAAGCCAAATTGAGGATTTTTATGACCTGAAGTAAAAAATGCGTTTCGCCCAGGCACGATAGTTGGGCTCATCAGGTAGATCCTATTGTACCCTTCTAAGACGTAATGTTTTTCGATCGTAGATTACCGACTCTTATAAAATTTGCAGCAATTACACACTGCAAATTATATTATTTAGGGGAATTTGGATAAATTCGTGCACCTAAATGTATGTTATGCCCGCGGTCTGGCCAGAAATAATTTTGAAGAAAACGCAAACAGTAATTTAGTATTATATTTGTTTTTGTTTTTGTGGACTTTATGGATTAAAGCCAAATTGAAGATTTTTATTACCTGTAGTCCAAAATGCGTTTCGCCCAGGCACGATAGTTGGGCTCGTCAGTTAGATGATTACCGACTCTTATAGAATTTGGAGCATTCACACACTGCAAATTATATTATTTAGGGGAATTTGGTTAAATTTGTGTACCTAAATGTATGTTATGCGCATTATCTGGCCAGTAATAATTTTGAAGAAAACGCAAACAATAATTTAATATTATTTCTGTTTTTGTTTTTTTACACTGTATGGATTAAAGCCAAATTGAGGATTTTTATGACCTGAAGTAAAAAATGCGTTTCGCCCAGGCACGATAGTTGGGCTCATCAGGTAGATTCTATCGTACCCTTCTAAGATGCAATGTTTTTCGGTCGATGATTACCGACTCTTATAAAATTTGCAGCATTTACATACTGCAAATTATATTATTTAGGGGAATTTGGATAAATTCGTGCACCTAAATGTATGTTATGCCCGCGGTCTGGCCAGAAATAATTTTGAAGAAAACGCAAACAGTAATTTAATATTATATTTGTTTTTGTTTTTGTGGACTTTATGGATTAAAGCCAAATTGAAGATTTTTATGACCTGTAGTCCAAAATGCGTTTCGCCAAGGCACGATAGTTGGGCTCATCAGTTAAATACTATCGCACCCTTCTAATACGCAAGTTTTTCGGTCGATGACAACCGACTCTTATAAAATTTGCATCATTTACACACTGCAAATTATATTATTTAGGGGAATTTGGTTAAATTTGTGTACCTAAATGTATGTTATGCGCATTCTCTGGCCAATAATAATTTTGAAGAAAACGCAGACGATAATTTAATATTATTTTTGTTTTTGTGGACTGTATGGATTAAAGCCAAATTGAATATTTGTATGACCTGTAGTCCAAAATGCGTTTCGCCCAGGCACGATAATTGGGCTCATCAGTTAGATTATATCGTACCCTTCTAAGATGCAATGTTTTTCGGTCGATTATTACCGACTCTTATAAAATTTGCAGCACTTACACAAAGCAAATTATATTATTTAGGGGAATTTGGTTAAATTCGTGCACCTAAATGTATGTTATGCCCGTGGTCTGGCCAGTAATAATTTTGAAGAAAACGCAAACAATAATTTAATATTATTTCTGTTTTTGTTTTTTTACACTGTATGGATTAAAGCCAAATTGAGGATTTTTATGACCTGAAGTAAAAAATGCGTTTCGCCCAGGCACGATAGTTGGGCTCATCAGGTAGATCCTATCGTACCCTTCAAAGACGCAATGTTTTTCGATCGTAGATTACCGACTCTTATAAAATTTGCAGAATTTACACACTGCAAATTATATTATTTAGGGGAATTTGGATAAATTCGTGCACCTAAATGTATGTTATGCCCGCGGTCTGGCCAGAAATAATTTTGAAGAAAACGCAAACAGTAATTTAATATTATATTTGTTTTTGTTTTTGTGGACTTTATGGATTAAAGCCAAATTGAAGATTTTTATGACCTGTAGTCCAAAATGCGTTTCGCCCAGGCACGATAGTTGTGCTCATCAGTTAGATGATTACCGACTCTTATAGAATTTGGAGCATTCACACACTGCAAATTATATTATTTAGGGGAATTTGGTTAAATTTGTGTACCTAAATGTATGTTATGCGCATTATCTGGCCAGTAATAATTTTGAAGAAAACGCAAACAATAATTTAATATTATTTTTGTTTTTGTGGACTGTATGGATTAAAGCCAAATTGAGGATTTTTATGACCTGAAGTAAAAAATGCGTTTCGCCCAGGCACGATAGTTGGGCTCGTCAGGTAGATCCTATCGTACCCTTCTAAGACGCAATGTTTTTCGATCGATGATTACCGACTCTTATAAAATTTGCAGCATTTACACACTGCAAATTATATTATTTAGGGGAATTTGAATAAATTCGTGCACCTAAATGTATGTTATGCCCGCGGTCTGGCCAGAAATAATTTTGAAGAAAACGCAAACAGTAATTTAATATTATATTTGTTTTTGTTTTTGTGGACTTTATGGATTAAAGCCAAATTGAAGATTTTTATGACCTGTAGTCCAAAATGCGTTTCGCCAAGGCACGATAGTTGGGCCCATCAGTTAAATACTATCGCACCCTTCTAATACGCAAGTTTTTCGGTCGATGACAACCGACTCTTATAAAATTTGCATCATTTACACACTGCAAATTATATTATTTAGGGGAATTTGGTTAAATTTGTGTACCTAAATGTATGTTATGCGCATTCTCTGGCCAATAATAATTTTGAAGAAAACGCAGACGATAATTTAATATTATTTTTGTTTTTGTGGACTGTATGGATTAAAGCCAAATTGAAGATTTTTATGACCTGTAGTCCAAAATGCATTTCGCCCAGCCACGATAGTTGGGCTCATCAGTTAGATGCTATCGTACCCTTCTTAGACACAATGTTTTTCGGTCGATGATTGCCGACTCTTATAAAATTTGCAGCATTTACACACTGCAAATTATATTATTTAGGGGAATTTGGTTAAATTTGTGTACCTAAATATATGTTATGCGCATTCTCAGGCCAATAATAATTTTGAAGAAAACGCAGACGATAATTTAATATTATTTTTGTTTTTGTGGACTGTATGGATTAAAGCCAAATTGAATATTTTTATGACCTGTAGACCAAAATGCGTTTCGCCCAGGCACGATAATTGGGCTCATCCGTTAGATTCTATCGTACCCTTCTAAGGCGCAATGTTTATCTGTCGATGGTTACCGAGTCTTATAAAATTTGCAGCATTTACACAAAGCAAATTATATTATTTAGATGAATTTGGTTAACGCAAACAATAATTTAATATTATTTTTGTTTTTGTTTTTGTGGACTGTATGGATTAAAGCCAAATTGAGGATTTTTATGACCTGAAGTAAAAAATGCGTTACGCCGAGGCACGATAGTTGGGCTCATCAGTTAGATGCTATCGTACCCTTCTAAGAGGCAATGTTTTTCGGTCGATGATTACCGACTCTTATAAAATTTGCAGCATTTACATACTGCAAATTATATTATTTAGGGGAATTTGATTAAATTCGTATACCTAAATGTATGTTATGCCCGTTCTCTGGCCAGTAATAATTTTGAAGAAAACGCAAACAATAATTTAATATTAGTTTTGTTTTTTTTTTTGTGGACTGTATGGATTAAAGTCAAATTGAAGATTTTTATGACCTGTAGTCCAAAATGCGTTTCGCCAAGGCACGATAGTTAGGCTCGTCAGTTAAATGCTATCGTACCCTTCTAAGGCACAATGTTTTTCGGTCGATGATTACAGACTCTTATAAAATTTGAAGCATTTACACACTGCAGATTATATTATTTACGGGAATTTGGTTAAATACGTGCACTTAAATGTATGTTATGCCCGTGGTCTGGCCAGTAATAATTTTGAAGAAAACGCAAACAATATTATAATATTATTTTTGTTTTTGTGGACTGTATGGATTAAAGCCAAATTGAAGATTTTATGACCTTTAGTCCAAAATGCATTTCGCCCAGGCACGATAGTTGGGTACATCAGTTAGATGCTATCTTACCCTTCTAATACGCTATGCTTTTCGATTGATGATTACCGACTCTTATAAAATTTACAGCATTTACATACTGCAAATTATATTATTTAGGGGAATTTGGATAAATTTGTGAACCTAAATATATGTTATCCCCGTGGTCTGGCCAGTAATAATTTTGAAGAAAACGTAAACAATAATTAAATATTATTTTTGTTTTTGTGGTCTGTATGGCTTGAAGCCAAATTGAAAATTTGTATAACCTGTAGTCCAAAATGCGTTTCGCCCAGCCACGATAGTTGGGCTCATCAGTTAGATGCAATCGTACATTTCTAATACGCATTGTTTTTCGTTCGATGATTACCGACTCTTATAAAATTTGCAGCATTTACACACTGCAAATTATATTATTTGGGGGAATTCGGTTAAATTCGTGAACCTAAATGTATGTTATGTCCGTTGTCTGGCCAGTAAAAATGTTGAAGAAAACGCAAACAATAATTTAGTATAATTTTTTTTTGTTTTTGTGGACTGTATGGATTAAAGCCAAATTGAAGATTTTTATGACCTGTAGTCTAAAATGCGTTTCGCCTACGATAATTGGGCCCATCAGTTAGATGCTATCGTATCCTTCTAGGACGCAATATTTTTCGGTCTATGATTACCGACTCTTATAAAATTTGCAGCATTTACACACTGCAAATTTTATTATTTAGGGGGATTTGGTTAAGGTCGTGCACCTAAATATATGTTATGTCCGTGGCCTGGCCAGTAATAATATGGAAGAAAACGCAAACAATAATTTGATATTATTTTTGTTTTTGTTTTTGTGGACTGTATAGATTAAAGCCAAATTGAAGATTTTTATGACCTGTATGCGTTTTGCCCAGGCACGATAGTTGGGCTAATCAGTTAGATGATATCGTACCCTTCTAAGACGCAATGTTTTTCGGTCGATGATTACCGACTCTTATAAAATTTGCAGCATTTACACACTGCAAATTTTATTATTTAGGGGGATTTGGTTAAAGTCGTGCACCTAAATATATGCTATGTCCGTGGTCTGGCCAGTAATAATTTTGAAGAAAACGCAAGCAATAATTTAATATTATTTTTGTTTTTGTGGGCTGTATGGATTAAAGCCAAATTGAATATTTTTCTGACCTGTAATCCAAAATGCGTTTCGCCCAGGCACGTTAGTTGGACTCATCAGTTAGATTCTATCGTATCCTTCTAAGACGCAATGTTTTTCGGTCGATGATTACCGACTCTTATAAAATTTGCAGCATTTACACACTGCAAATTATATTATTTAGGGGAATTTGGATAAATTCGTGCACCTAAATATATGTAATGCCCGGGGTCTGGCTAGTAATAATTTGGAAGAAAACGCAAACAATAATTTAATATTATTTTTGTTTTTGTGGACTGTATGGATTAAAGCCAAATTGGAGATTTGTATGACCTGTAGTCCAAAATGCGTTTAGCTCAGGCACGATATTTGGGCACATCACTTAGATGCTATCGTACCCTTCTAAGGCGCAATGTTTTTCGGTCGATGATTACCGAATCTTATAAAATTTGCAGCATTTACACACTGCAAATCATGTTACTTAGGAGAATTTGGTTAAATTCGTGTACTTAAATGTATGTTATGCCCGTGGTCTGGCCAGTAATAATTTTGAAGAACACGCAAACAATAATTTAATATTATTTTTGTTTTTGTTTTTGCTGACTGTATGGATTAAAGCCAAATTTTAGATTTTTATGACCTGTAGTCCAAAATGCGTTTCGCCCAGGCACGACAGTTGGGCTCATCAGTTAGATGATTACCGACTCTTATAGAATTTGCAGCATTTACACACTGCAAATTATATTATTTAGGGGAATTTGGTTAAATTCGTGTACCTAAATGAATGTTATGCCCGTTCTCTGGCCAGTAATAATTTTGAAGAAAACGCAAACAATAATTTATTATTATTTTTGTTTTTGTGGATTGTATGGATTAAAGCCAAATTGAAGATTCTTATGACCTGTAGTCCAAAATGCGTTTCGCCAAGGCACGATAGTTAGGCTCATCAGTTAGATACTATCGTACTCTTCTAAGACGCAATGTTTTTCGGTCGATGACTACCGACTCTTATAAAATTTGCAGCATTTACACACAGCAAATTATATTATTTAGGGGAATTTGGTTATATTCGTGTATATTGTGCCCGTGGTCTGGCCAGTAATAATAAAATAAAGTAATAATTCATTATTTTTTTTGTTTTTGTGGACTGTATGGATTAAAGCCAAATTGAAGATTTTTATGACCTGTAGTCCAAAATGCCTTTCGCCCAGGCACGATAGTTGGGTTCATCAGTAAGATACTATCGTACCCTTCTAAGGCGCAATGTTTTTTGGTCGATGATTACCGACTCTTATTAAATTTGCAGCATTTACACACTGCAAATTATATTATTTAGGGGAATTTAATCAAATTCGTATACCTAAATGTATGTTATGCCCGTTGTCTGGCCACTAATAATTTTGAAGAAAACGCAAACAATAATTTAATATTATTTTTGTTTTTGTGGACTGTATGGATTATAGAAAAATTAAAGAGTTTTATGACCTGTGGTCCAAAACGCGTTCCGCCCAGGCACGATAGGTGGGCTCATCAGTTAGATGCTATCGTACTCTTCCAAGACACAGTGTTTTTCGGTCTGAAAACGCAGACAATAATTTAATAATATTTTTGTTTTTGTTTTTGTGGACTGAATGGATTAAAGCCAAATTTTAGATTTTTATGACCTGTAGTCCAAAATGCGTTTCGCCCAGGCACGATAGTTGGGCTCATCATTTAGATGATTACCGACACTTATAGAATTTGCAGCATTTACACACTGCAAATTATATTATTAAGGGGAATTTGGTTAAATTCGTGTACCTAAATGAATGTTATGCCCGTTCTCTGGCCAGTAATAATTTTGAAGAAAACGCAAACAACAATTTATTATTATTTTTGTTTTTGTGGACTGTATGGATTAAAGCCAAATTGAAGATTTGTATGACCTGTAGTCCAAAATGCCTTTCGCCCGGGCATGTTAGTTGGGCTCATCAGTTAGATTCTATCGTACCCTTCTAAGACGCAGTGTTTTTCGGTCGATGATTACCGACTCTTATAAAATTTGCAGCATCTACACACAGCAAATTATATTATTTAGGGGAATTTGGTTAAATTCGTGCACCTAAATGTATCTTGTATCCGTGGTCTGGCCAGTAATAATTTTGAAGAGAACGAAAACAATAATTTAATATTATTTTTATTTTTGTGGACTGTATGCATTAAAATCAAATTGAAGATTTTAATGACCTGTAGTCCAAATGCGTTTCGCCCAGGCACGATAGGTGGGTCCATCAGTTATATGCTATCGTACTCTTCCAAGACGCTATGTTTTTCGGTCCATGATTACCGACTCTTATAAAATTTGCAGAATTTACACACTGCAAATTATATTATTTAGGGGAATTTGGTTAAATTCGTGTACCTAAATGTATGTTATGCCCGTTCTCTGGCCAGTAATAATTTCTAAGAAAACGCAGACAATAATTTAATAATATTTTTGTTTTTGTGGACTGTATGGAATAAAGCCAAATTGGAGATCTTTATTACCTGTAATCCAAAATGCGTTTCGCCCAGGCACGATATTTGGGCTCATAAGTTAGATGCTATCGTACCCTTCTAAGACGCAATGTTTTTCGGTCGATGATTACCGGCTCTTATAAAATTTGCAGCATTTACACACTGCAAATTATATTAGTTAGGGGAATTTGGATAAATTCGTGCACCTTAATGTATGTAATGCCCGGGGTCTGGCCAGTAATAATTTTGAAGAAAACGCAAACAATAATTTAATATTATTTTTGTTTTTGTTTTTGTGGACTGAATGGATTAAAGCCAAATTTTAGATTTTTATGACCTGTAGTCCAAAATGCGTTTCGCCCAGGCACGATAGTTGGGCTCATCATTTAGATGATTACCGACACTTATAGAATTTGCAGCATTTACACACTGCAAATTATATTATTAAGGGGAATTTGGTTAAATTCGTGTACCTAAATGAATGTTATGCCCGTTCTCTGGCCAGTAATAATTTTGAAGAAAACGCAAACAACAATTTATTATTATTTTTGTTTTTGTGGACTGTATGGATTAAAGCCAAATTGAAGATTTTTATGACCTGTAGTCCAAAATGCGTTTCGCCCATGCACTATAGTTAGGCTCATCAGTTAGATACTATCGTACCCTTCTAAGACGCAATGTTTTTCGGTCGATGACTACCGACTCTTATAAAATTTGCAGCATTTACACACAGCAAATTATATTATTTAGGGGAATTTGGTTAAATTCGTGCACCTAAATGTATATTATACCCGTGGTCTGGCCAGTAATAATTTTGAACAAATCGCAAACAATTATTCATTATTATTTTTGTTTTTGTGGACTGTATGGATTAAAGCCAAATTGAAGATTTTTATGACCTGTAGTCCAAAATGCCTTTCGCCCGGGCACGGTAGTTGGGCTCATCAGTAAGGTGCTATCGTACCCTTCTAAGGCGCAATGTGTTTTGGTCAATGATTACCGACTCTTATTAAATTTGCAGAATTTACACACTGCAAATTATATTATTTAGGGGAATTTGATTAAATTCGTGCACCTACATGTATGTTATGCCCGCGCTCTGGCCAGTAATAATTTTGACGAAAACGCAAACAATAATTTAATATTATTTTTGTTTTTGTGGACTGTGTGGATTAAAAACAAATTGAAAATTTTTATGACCCGTAGTCCAAAATGCGTTTCGCACAGGCGCAATAGTTGGGCTCATCAGTTAGATTCTATCGTACCCTTCTAAGACGCAATGTTTTTCGGTCGATGATTACCGACTCTTATAAAATTTGCAGCATTTACACATAGCAAATTATATTATTTAGGGGAATTTGGTTAAATTCGTGCACCTAAATGTATGTTATGCCCGTGGCCTGGCCAGTCATTATTTTGAAGAAAATGCAAACAATAATCTAATATTATTTTTGTTTTTGTTTTTGTGGACTGTATGAATTAAAGCCAAATTGAGGATTTTTATGATTTGAAGTAAAAAATGCGTTTCGCCCAGGCACGATAGTTGGGCTCATCAGTTAGATGATATCGTACCCTTCTAAGACGCAATGTTTTTCCGTCGATTATTACTGACTCTTATAAAATTTGCAGCATTTACATACTGCATATTTTATTATTTAGGGGAATTTGGATAAATTCGTGCACCTAAATGTATTGCCCGCGCTCTGGCCAGTAATAATTTTCAAGAAAACGCAAACAATAATTTAATATTATTTTTGATTTTGTGGACTGTATGGATTAGAGTCAAATTGGAGATTTTTATGACCTGTAGTCCAAAATGCGTTTAGCCCAGGCACGATATTTTTGCACATCATTTAGATGCTATCGTACCCTTCTAAGGCGCAATGTTTTTCGGTCGGTGATTACCGACTCTTATAAAATTTTGCAGCATTTACACACTGCAAATCATGTTACTTAGGGGAATTTGGTTAAATTCGTGTACCTAAATATATGTTATGCCCGTGGTCTGGCCAGTAATAATTTTGAAGAAAACGCAAACAATAATTTAATATTATTTTTGTTTTTGTGGACTGTATGGGTTAAAACCAAATTTTAGATTTTTATGACCTGTAGTCCAAAATGTGTTTCGCCCAGACAGGCTAGTTGGGCTCATCAGTTAGATGATTACCGACTCTTATAGAATTTGCCCTTCTAAGACGCAATATTTTTCGGTCGATGACTACCGACTCTTATAAAATTTGCAGCATTTACACACAGAAAATTATATTATTTAGGGGAATTTGGTTAAATTCGTGCACCTAAATGTATGTTATGCCCGTGGTCTGGCCAGTAATAATTTTGAAGAAAACGCAAACAATAATTCATTATTATTTTTGTTTTTGTTTTTGTGGACTTTATGGATTAAAGCCAAATTGAAGATTTGTATGACCTGTAGTTCAAAATGCGTTTCGCCCAGGCACGATAGTTACGCTCATCAGTTAGATACTATCGTGCCCTTCTAAGACGCAATGTTTTTCGGTCGATGACTACCGACTCTTACAAAATTTGCAGCATTTACACACAGAAAATTATATTATTTAGGGGAATTTGGTTAAATTCGTGCACCTAAATGTATGTTATGCCCGTGGTCTGGCCAGTAATAATTTTGAAGAAAACGCAAACAATAATTCATTATTATTTTTGTTTTTGTTTTTGTGGACTTTATGGATTAAAGCCAAATTGAAGATTTGTATGACCTGTAGTTCAAAATGCGTTTCGCCCAGGCACGATAGATAGGCTCATCAGTTAGATACTGTCGTGCCCTTCTAAGACGCAATGTTTTTCGGTCGATGACTACCGACTCTTATTAAATTTGCAGCATTTACACACTGCACATTATATTATTTAGGGGAATTTGGATAAATTCGTGCAACTACATATATGTTATGCCCGCGCTCTGGCCAGTAATAATTTTGACGAAAACGCAAACAATAATTTAATATTATATTTGTTTTTGTGGACTGTATGGATTAAAGTCAAATTGAAGATTTTTATTACCTGTAGTCCAAAATGCTTTTCGCCCAGGCACGATAGTTGGGCTCATCAGTTAGATGCTATCGCACCCTTCTAAGGCGCAATGTTTTTCGGTCGATGATTACCGACTCTTGTAAAATTTGCAGCATTTACACACTGCAAATTATATTATTTAGGGGAATTTAATTAAATTCGTATACCTAAATGTATGTTATGTCCATTGTCTGGACAGTAATAATTTTGAAGAAAACGCAAGCAATAATTTAATATTATTTTTGTTTTTGTGGACTGTATGGATTAAAGCCAAATTGGAGATTTTTATGACCTGTAGTCCAAAATGCGTTTAGCCCAGGCACGATATTTGGGCACATCAGTTAGATGCTATCGTACCCTTCTAAGACGCAATGTTTTTCGGTCGATGAATACCGACTTTTATAAAATTTGCAGCATTTACACACTGCAAATCATGTTATTTAGGGGAATTTGGTTAAATTCGTGTACCTAAATGTATGTTATGCCCGTGGTCTGGCCAGGAATAATTGTGAAGAAAACGCAAACAATAATTTAATATTATTTTTGTTTTTCTGGACTGTATGGATTAAAACCAAATTTTAGATTTTTATGACCTGTAGTCCAAAATGCGTTTCGCCCAGGCAGGATAGTAGGGCTCATTAGTTAGATGATTACCGACTCTTATTTAGCAGCATTTACACACTGCAAATTATATTATTTAGGGGAATTTGGTTCAATTCGTGTACGTAAATGAATGTTATGCCCGTTCTCTGGCCAGTAATAATTTTGGAGAAAACGCAAACAATAATTTATTATTATTTTTGTTTTTGTGGACTGTCTGGATTAAAGCCAAATTGAAGATTTTTATGACCTGTAGTTCAAAATGGGGTTCGCCCAGCACGATAGTTTTTTTTTTTTTTTTTTTTTTTTTCATGTTTACAATTATTGTCTTAGCAAAATAAATTTTAATTGTAATGATTAATAGCGTAGAGTTAACAATAATTACTTAATTATATTTTGTACAGAAAGTATTAACAAATTCGTTATTTAAAGGTTAACAGTATTTAATTATACATAATGTATTATAAAAATCATTACTCATTAAATTATAATTATGAAAACTATAGAAAACAAAAGAGTGTTGGACCATGAATTATAAAATGAAATGGTATCATGCACTTTGTGGTACGGATACCAGTGTAAAGTGCGTTTTCATTAGATATACTTTTAATTTAGATGAAAAACCGCGTCGAAGTTATTGCTGTAAGAGAGTGAGAGAACACTACAATAAAAAAAAAAAAAAAAAAAAGATATATTTGCATCAGATGAAGATTTTAGGATTGGGCAATATGTGAGAGAGAATATGAATTTATAATGAGATATGAATTTAAAATTATGGATGGCAATTAATTTAGATAAAGCAAGTAAAGCTATCTTTTTTATGGTTTATGTTGTCGTGGTATAAGAGGTCAAGCTAATACACGCATTAAGTCTTCCACATCTGATTTAGAAAAGAGCCAAATTCTAAGATTTTTTAAGAACCTGTGGCATTGGCCATTGCTGTTGCATATATCTGCTGGAAGTTTATTATATATAAATGGAGCTATGCCAGTACAGAAGCGTCTAAGATGCTCTGTTCTAGTTCTTTGGATAGTCACAGTAGAAGCTGATGATCTCAACGAGCGACTTATGGCATTTCTTCTTACTGTATTGTGACCACCCCGCAGATAGAACAGTCTCAATACCTTATAAACATACAGATGCCGAAGTAGTAATATATTGAGCGATTTAAACAACGGAAATGATGGTTCCCATCTAGGTTTGTGAAGCATTACTCTAATGATCTTCTTCTGGGCTGTGATTAAAGGCTGCAGATTGCTGATAAATGCACTACCCCAGCAGGATATACCATATTCTAAGCGAGAGTTAGCTAATGCATAGTAAATAGATGTAAGTAGGTTTGCTGGTACTATTTTTCGCAAGAGAAAGATTTTGTTCAAAACAATATACATATTTTTTTTAACACTCATAATGTGTGACTTCCAGTTCAGTTTTGAGTCTAGTATTATGCCAAGGTATTTAAATTCTCTTACACATTCAAGTGGCATGAAAGAAACGGTACAACTAGAATGATCAATAAAAATCTCATTTGACAAGGAAAAATGCATAATCTTGGATTTGCTACTCAGCACCATCTGATGATACTTAAACCAGTTTGCCGAAATAGATAGATCGCTATTCATTGAGGCTTTTATTCTATCAACAGAAGGAGCAGCATACGAAAGGGCTAAGTCATCAGCAAAAGCAACCATATTTCCTTTCAAAGGCAACTGAAAAATTGAATTTATATAAACAATAAAAAGTAAAGGCCCGAGCACTGATCCTTGGGGGACGCCTACACATGCACTAGTGATCGAATCACTCATAGTTGTACCGATTCGCACATGCTGGGACCTGTTTTGAAGATAGGATGAGAACCAATTTAAAATGTTACTTCTGAATCCATATCTGTAGAGTTTATTTAAAAGAAGCTTATGGTCGACTAAGTCAAATGCTTTCGTCAGATCAAGAAACAGAGCACCAGATTTATTTGATTTATCAAGTTCATTATTGATGCTTTTCAAGAGAGTCACCACTGCATCTTCGGTAGACTTACCCTTCATGAATCCAAATTGCGAAGAGCTGAGAATTCTATATTTACCAAGAAACTTAAGCATTCTTTTAGTTATTAATTTTTCAAAGATTTTTGAGAAAACAGACAGCAACGAAATTGGTCTGTAGTTATTAGGGTCTGTTTTGTCACCTTTTTTATGTATCGGGATAATAATTGCAATTTTAAGGCATTCTGGGAATACCCCACTTTCAAAGCTTAAGTTGACAATATATGATAAGGGCCTTGTTATAAAACCATGTATTTTTTTTATTACTATGCTGCTTAAGCCATCTATTCCAAAGGAAGTTTTTGATTTCAAGTTAGCAATCACATGAGCTACTTCATTTTCGGTAACCGCACTAAAAAAGAAAGAAGACAAAACTAGATCATCATTTGTATGTTCTAGGTAAATATTTTCGATGTTTGAGGAAATTGGTGTATGATTTTTAACTACATCTTTGAAAAACAGATTAAAATTATTTGCAATATCCGCATCTCTTTCTGAAACCGTATTTTCTGAAAACTCTATGCATTTAAGTTCATTGCCGCCATTTTGTTTTCCTAAAAGATTGTTAATGATGTTCCATTGCTGTTTTGGATTAAACCTACTATCGTTAAATTTTTTCTTGTAGTATGCTTCCTTTTGTTTACTTATTCCATCGAGGATATCTTTCTGCATACTTTTGTAGGCGATCTTTATATTAGGTAGATGTAATTTACCTTTGTTCTTAATATAGAATTCATTTTTAGCATTGATTTTTTGGCACAAGTGGTCAGTCATCCATGGTTTAATTTTTTTTTACTTTCGCTTTTGTTTTATGGATTTACTAGAAGAAACATGACCAGATAAAGTGTCAATAAAATTTCGAAAAGCGTCTGAAGGACAGTTACAGCTATAGACAGAATTCCAACTTTCAGCGGCGAGACAATCATTAAGCAACGTGTAGTTTATTTCCTGAAGTAATTGAATACTCGAACTTTCATTTTGTCGTTTACTATTTTTTAATAAGTCCAGGAAAGACACCCCCGTTGCAAAATGATCGCTAACATCCCATTCAAGTAAAAACGAGCGCATATTTTCAGAACTTTTGGCACGAACAAAAATATGGTCTATACAGGTCTTACTGTAATCTGTAACTCTTGTTGGCACATTTACAAATGATTCAAACCCCAGATACGATAAAAGGAGCAAATAATCATCACAGCCAGACGGGAAGCCCAATATATCAATATTCATATCACCGATCATGCAAATGTTGTTACTGTTCCATCCACGAAGTAGATCCTCTATATCTCTCAGAAATATATCTTTGTGAATAAATTGCAGCCGATATATACCAACAATGTCAATGCAGAGGTTGCATTCAAGTTTAATTTTCACAATAATGGCATCAGCACTTTTCAAATCAGGAGTGTATATTTCAGACACAACAATATTGTTTTTTACAAAAATCGCTATCCCACCTGACACATATTTATCATTACATTCCGCATAAACGTTAAAATCCGGAATTGAGTAATTGCATAATTCATGGTCAAAAATCCAAATTTCAGATAAGGCAATTACATCAGGTAAGATTTTAAAGGCATTACTTAAAGTTATCACAAAATTATCAAAATTTTTCCTCATACTTCTTATGTTTTGGTGGAAGACCACAAAATCGTTATAAGATTTACTATAATTTAAACCAATAAAGATGTTATCACCTACACTACAGTTATTGAGATCAAATATTTCATTATGGCGCATCATAGTTTAAATAAAATAAGAGCTATATATAATTGAATATTAAAAAATAGAAAATAAAAAATATTATAAATGATTTAAAATGAATTTAACCTCCATTCCAGCCGTCTTGCGCATCATAATTTTCCCATATCTCACCCAAAGAAATTCATAGTTATGATTTGTTTTTGCAATTTTTGCCTCCCTCATGAGCATCTTTGTATTGTTTGACAGCCAGTCGTTGATGAATATTCGGCCTTTGCATGAAGAGAAGATTGTTTCAGCTTTGATCGCCACTTTCTTAGCATATAAAGCTGCCAAAATTTCCTCCTTCACACTCCTACTTCGAAGCTGCACAATCACTGTACCAGATGGTGCCCCCTTGATCTTCTTTCTGTAACACATCTCCACATCAATTCCCTTGTTTAGGATTTCGATCACCGTTGCACACACATTTTCTTTCTCAAAAAAGGGAACCTCACGCAGTTCAATGTGTTTAGAGTGGTACATGTACTCTACATTATCAAGTCTCTCTCTTGTTGTTTTTAGTTCAGCTTTAATCATTTCGTTTTCTTTTTGTATTTCTGAAAGCAATCGTGTTGTTTCCTCGAGAGTAGAAATTTGTGCTTGCATTAAACCCAATGAGTGTAGAGTACTAGCAAGTGTTTTTTTTATTTCCATGACCTTAAGGTGAATGCCCTCTAGAGTTAAGTCATCTGCACTCAGACTAACATTGTTAGTGGCAAAAGAAGATGATAGCGATAATCGGTTCGGGTTGTTCTTTTTTTGTTGGACACAAACTTTACAATTCCATGTTTTTTCGATTTGGTTATTTGTTCTACATCTGAAAGTTTAAGTGTGGCACATTTTGCGTGAAATAATAGACCGCACTCACTGCAATTAATTTTACAGATATCTCTTCCGATTTTTAATGAACAGATTTTGCAACTCATTTTATTTTGTTTTACTTTTGTCTTTTTACTTCACTTAAGCTCTCTTACAACACGTCTTCACTCGACAACGATTCTCTTTGAACAAGTTACGCTCATCAGTTAGATACTATCGCACCCTTCTAAGATGCAAGGTTTTTCGGTCGATGACCACCGTCTCTTATAAAGTTTGCAGCATTTACACACTGAAAATTATATTATTTAGGGGAATTTGGTTAAATTCGTGCACCTAAATGTATGTTATGCCCGTGGTCTGGCCAGTAATAATTTTGAAGAAAACGCAAACAATAATTCATTATTATTTTTGTTTTTGTTTTTGTGGGCTGTATGGATTAAAGCCAAATTGAAGATTTTTATGACCTGTAGTCCAAAATTCCTTTCGCCTGGGCACGATGGTTGGGCTGATCAGTAAGATGCTATCGTACCCTTCTAAGACGCAATGTTTGTTGGTCCATTATTACCGGCTTTTATTATATTTGCAGCATTTACACACTGCAAATTATATTATTTAGGGGAATTTGGATAAATTCGTGCAACTACATATATGTTATGCCCGCGCTCTGCCCAGTATTAATTTTGACGAAAACGCAAACAATAATTTAATATTATTTTTGTTTTTGTGGACTGTATGGATTAAAGTCAAATTGAAGATTTGTATAACCTGTAGTCCAAAATGCTTTTCGCCCAGGCACGATAGTTGGGCTCATCAGTTAGATGATATCGCACCCTTCTAAGGCGCAATGTTTTTCGGTCGATGATTACCGACTCTTGTAAAATTAGCAGCATTTACACACTGCAAATTATATTATTTAGGGGAATTTAATTAAATTCGTATACTTAAATGTATGTTATGTCCATTGTCTGGACAGTAATAATTTTGAAGAAAACGCAAGCAATAATTTAATATTATTTTTGTTTTTGTGGACTGTATGGATTAAAGCCAAATTGGAGATTCTTATGACCTGTAGTCCAATATGCGTTTAGTCCAGGCACGATATTTGGGCACATCAGTTAGATGCTATCGTACGCTTCTAAGACGCAATGTTTTTCGGTCGATGAATACCGACTTTTATAAAATTTGCAGCATTTACACACTGCAAATCATGTTATTTAGGGGAATTTGGTTAAATTCGTGTACCTAAATGTATGTTATGCCCGTGTTCTGGATAGTAATAATTTTGAAGAAAACGCAAACAATAATTTAATATTATTTTTGTTTTTGAGGACTTTATGGATTAAAGCCAAACTGAAAATTTTTATGACCTGTAGTCCAAAATGCGTTTCGCCCAGGCACGATAGTTGGGCTCATCAGTTAGATGCTATCGTACCCTTCTAAGACGCAATGTTTTTCGGTCGATGATTACCGACTGTTATAGAATTTGCAGCATTTACACACTGCAAATTATATTATTTAGGGGAATTTGGTTAAATTCGTGTACCTAAATGAATGTTATGCCCGTTCTCTGGCCAGTAATAATTTTGAAGAAAACGCAAGCAATAATTTAATCCTATTTTTGTTTTTATGGACTGTATGGATTAAGCCAAATTGAAGATTTTTATGACCTGTAGTCCAAAATGCTTTTCGCCCAGGCACGATAGTTGGGCTCATCAGTTAGATGCTATCGTACCCTTCTAAGGCGCAATGTTATTCGGTCGATGATTACCGACTCTTGTAAAATTTGCACCATTTACACACTGCAAATTATATTATTTAGGGGAATTTAATTAAAATCTATATACCTAAATGAATGTTATGCCCGTTGTCTGGCCAATAATAATTTTGAAGAAAACGCAAACAATAATTTAATATTATTTTTGTTTTTGTGGACTGTATGGATTAAAGCCAAATTGGAGATTTTTATGACCTGTAGTCCAAAATGCTTTTCGCCCAGGCACGATAGTTGGGCTCATCAGTTAGATGCTATGGTACCCTTCTAAGGCGCAATGTTATTCGGTCGATGATTACCGACTCTTGTAAAATTTGCAGCATTTACACACTGCAAATTATATTATTTAGGGGAATTTAATTAAAATAGTATACCTAAATGTATGTTATGCCCGTTGTCTGGCCAGTAATAATTTTGAAGAAAACGCAAACAATAATTTAATATTATTTTTGTTTTTGTGGACTGTATGGATTAAAGCCAAATTGGAGATTTTTATGACCTGTAGTCCAAAATGCTTTTCGCCCAGGCACGATAGTTGGGCTCATCAGTTAGATGCTATCGTACCCTTCTAAGGCGCAATGTTATTCGGTCGATGATTACCGACTCTTGTAAAATTTGCAGCATTTACACACTGCAAATTATATTATTTAGGGGAATTTAATTAAAATCGTATACCTAAATGTATGTTATGCCCGTTGTCTGGCCAGTAATAATTTTGAAGAAAACGCAAACAATAATTTAATATTATTTTTGTTTTTGTGGAATGTATGGATTAAAGCCAAATTGGAGATTTTTATGACCTGTAGTCCAAAATGCGTTTAGCCCAGGCACGATATTTGGGCAGATCAGTTAGATGCTATCGTACCCTTCTAAGACGCAATGTTTTTCGGTCGATGAATAGCGACTCTTATAAAATATGCAGCATTAAGACACTGCAAATCATGTTATTTAGGGGAATTTGGTTAAATTCGTGTACCTAAGCGTATGTTATGCCCGTGGTCTGGCCAGTAATAATTTTGAAGAAAAGGCAAACAATAATTTAATATTATTTTTGTTTTTGTTTTTGAGGACTGTATGGATTAAAGCCAAACAGAAAATTTTTATGACCTGTAGTCCAAAATGCGTTTCACCCAGGCACGATAGTTGGGCTCATCAGTTAGATGCTATCATACCCTTCTAAGACGCAATGTTTTTTGGTCGATGATTACCGACTCTTATAGAATTTGCAGCATTTACACACTGCAAATTATATTATTTAGGGGAATTTGGTTAAATTCGTGTATCTAAATGAATGTTATGCCGGTTCTTTGGCCAGTAATAATTTTGAAGAAAACGCAAACTATAATTTAACATTATTTTTGTTTTTGTGGACTGTGTGGCTTAAAGCCAAATTGAAGATTTTTATGACCTGTAGTCCAAAATCGTACCCTTCCAAGACGCAATGTTTTTCGGTCGATGACTACCGACTCTAATAAAATTTGCAGCATTTACACACTGCAAATTATATTATTTAGGGGAATTTGGTTAAATTCTTGTACCTAAATATATGTTATCCCCGTTCTCTGGCCAATAATAATTTTGAAGAAAACGCAAACAATAATTTAATATAATTTTTGTTTTTGTGGACTGTATGGATTAAAGCCAAATTGGAGATTTTTATGACCTGTAGTCCAAAATGCGTTCGCCCAGGCACGATAGTTGGGCTCATAAGTTAGATGTATTGTCCCCTTCTAAGACGCAATGTTTTTCGGTCGATGACTACCGACTCTAATAAAATTTGCAGCATTTACACACTGCAAATTATATTATTTAGGGAAATTTGGTTAAATTCGTGCACCTAAATGTATATTATGCCCGTTCTCTGGCCAGTAATAATTTTGAAGAAAACGCAAACAATAATTTAATATTATTTTTGTTTTTGTAGACTGTATGGATTAAAGCCAAATTGGAGATTTTTATGACCTGTAGTCCAAAATCCCTTTCGCCCGGGCACGATTGTTGGGCTCATCAGTAAGATGCTATCGTACCCTTCTATGACGCAATGTTTTTCGGTCGATGATTACCGATTCTTATAAAATTTGCCGCATTTACACACTGCAAATTATATTATTTAGGATAATTTGGTTAAGTTCGTGTACCTAAATGAATACTATGCCGGTTTTTGGCCAGTAATAATTTTGAAGAAAACGCAAACAATAACTTAATATTATTTTTTTTTGTGGAATGTATGGATTAAGGCTAAATTGAAGATTTTTATGATCTGTAGTCAAAAATGCGTTTCGCCCAGGCACGATAGTTGGGCTCATCAGTTAGATGCTATCGTACCCTTCTAAAACGCAATGTTTATCGGTCGATGATTACCGACTATTATAAGATTTGCAGCTTTTACAGAGTGCAAATTATATTATTTAGGGGAATTTGGTTAGATTCGTGTACTTAAATGTATGTTATGCCCGTGGTCTGGCCAGTAATAATTTTGAAGAAAACGCAAACAATAATTTAATATTATTTTTGTTTTTGTTGACTGTATGGATTAAAGCCAAATTGAGGATTTTTATGATTTGAAGTAAAAAATGCGTTTCGCCCAGGCACGATAGTTGGGCTCATCAGTTAGATGATATCGTACCCTTCTAAGACGCAATGTTTTTCGGTCGATGATTACCGACTCTTATAAAATTTGCAGCATTTACACACTGCAAATTATATTATTTAGGGGAATTTGGTTAAATTCGTGCACCTAAATGTATATTATGCCCGTTCTCTGGCCAGTAATAATTTTGAAGAAAACGCAAACAATAATTTAATATTATTTTTGTTTTTGTAGTCTGTATGGATTAAAGCCAAATTGAAGATTTTTATGACCTGTAGTCCAAAATCCCTTTCGCCAGGGCACGATAGTTGGGCTCATCAGTAATGTTTTTCGGTCGATGATTACCGATTCTTATAAAATTTGCAGCATTTACACACTGCAAATTATATTATTTAGGGGAATTTGGTTAAATTCGTGCACCTAAATGTATGTTATGCCCGTGGTCTGGCCAGTAATAATTTTGAAGAAAACGCAAACAATAATTCATTATTATTTTTGTTTTTGTTTTTGTGGGCTGTATGGATTAAAGCCAAATTGAAGATTTTTATGACCTGTAGTCCAAAATTCCTTTCGCCTGGGCACGATGGTTGGGCTGATCAGTAAGATGCTATCGTACCCTTCTAAGACGCAATGTTTGTTGGTCCATTATTACCGGCTCTTATTATATTTGCAGCATTTACACACTGCAAATTATATTATTTAGGGGAATTTGGTTAAATTCGTGCACCTAAATGTATGTTATGCCCATTGTCTGGACAGTAATAATTTTGAAGAAAACGCAAGCAATAATTTAATATTATTTTTGTTTTTGTGGACTGTATGGATTAAAGCCAAATTGGAGATTCTTATGACCTGTAGTCCAATATGCGTTTAGTCCAGGCACGATATTTGGGCACATCAGTTAGATGCTATCGTACGCTTCTAAGACGCAATGTTTTTCGGTCGATGAATACCGACTTTTATAAAATTTGCAGCATTTACACACTGCAAATCATGTTATTTAGGGGAATTTGGTTAAATTCGTGTACCTAAATGTATGTTATGCCCGTGTTCTGGATAGTAATAATTTTGAAGAAAACGCAAGCAATAATTTAATATTATTTTTGTTTTTGAGGACTTTATGGATTAAAGCCAAACTGAAAATTTTTATGACCTGTAGTCCAAAATGCGATTCGCCTAGGCACGATAGTTGGGCTCATCAGTTAGATGCTATCGTACCCTTCTAAGACGCAATGTTTTTCGGTCGATGATTACCGACTGTTATAGAATTTGCAGCATTTACACACTGCAAATTATATTATTTAGGGGAATTTGGTTAAATTCGTGTACCTAAATGAATGTTATGCCCGTTCTCTGGCCAGTAATAATTTTGAAGAAAACGCAAGCAATAATTTAATCCTATTTTTGTTTTTATGGACTGTATGGATTAAGCCAAATTGAAGATTTTTATGATCTGTAGTCCAAAATGCTTTTCGCCCAGGCACGATAGTTGGGCTCATCAGTTAGATGCTATCGTACCCTTCTAAGGCGCAATGTTATTCGGTCGATGATTACCGACTCTTGTAAAATTTGCAGCATTTAAACACTGCAAATTATATTATTTAGGGGAATTTAATTAAAATCTATATACCTAAATGAATGTTATGCCCGTTGTCTGGCCAATAATAATTTTGAAGAAAACGCAAACAATAATTTAATATTATTTTTGTTTTTGTGGACTGTATGGATTAAAGCCAAATTGGAGATTTTTATGACCTGTAGTCCAAAATGCTTTTCGCCCAGGCACGATAGGTGGGCTCATCAGTTAGATGCTATGGTACCCTTCTAAGGCGCAATGTTATTCGGTCGATGATTACCGACTCTTGTAAAATTTGCAGCATTTACACACTGCAAATTATATTATTTAGGGGAATTTAATTAAAATCGTATACCTAAATGTATGTTATGCCCGTTGTCTGGCCAGTAATAATTTTGAAGAAAACGCAAACAATAATTTAATATTATTTTTGTTTTTGTGGAATGTATGGATTAAAGCCAAATTGGAGATTTTTATGACCTGTAGTCCAAAATGCGTTTAGCCCAGGCACGATATTTGGGCAGATCAGTTAGATGCTATCGTACCCTTCTAAGACGCAATGTTTTCCGGTCGATGAATAGCGACTCTTATAAAATTTGCAGCATTAAGACACTGCAAATCATGTTATTTAGGGGAATTTGGTTAAATTCGTGTACCTAAGCGTATATTATGCCCGTGGTCTGGCCAGTAATAATTTTGAAGAAAAGGCAAACAATAATTTAATATTATTTTTGTTTTTGTTTTTGAGGACTGTATGGATTAAAGCCAAACAGAAAATTTTTATGACCTGTAGTCCAAAATGCGTTTCGCCCAGGCACGATAGTTGGGCTCATCAGTTAGATGCTATCATACCCTTCTAAGACGCAATGTTTTTTGGTCGATGATTACCGACTCTTATAGAATTTGCAGCATTTACACACTGCAAATTATATTATTTAGGGGAATTTGGTTAAATTCGTGCACCTAAATGTATATTATGCCCGTTCTCTGGCCAGTAATAATTTTGAAGAAAACGCAAACAATAATTTAATATTATTTTTGTTTTTGTAGACTGTATGGATTAAAGCCAAATTGGAGATTTTTATGACCTGTAGTCCAAAATCCCTTTCGCCCGGGCACGATTGTTGGGCTCATCAGTAAGATGCTATCGTACCCTTCTATGACGCAATGTTTTTCGGTCGATGATTACCGATTCTTATAAAATTTGCCGCATTTACACACTGCAAATTATATTATTTAGGATAATTTGGTTAAGTTCGTGTACCTAAATGAATACTATGCCGGTTTTTGGCCAGTAATAATTTTGAAGAAAACGCAAACAATAACTTAATATTATTTTTTTTTGTGGACTGTATGGATTAAGGCTAAATTGAAGATTTTTATGATCTGTAGTCAAAAATGCGTTTCGCCCAGGCACGATAGTTGGGCTCATCAGTTAGATGCTATCGTACCCTTCTAAAACGCAATGTTTATCGGTCGATGATTACCGACTATTATAAGATTTGCAGCTTTTACAGAGTGCAAATTATATTATTTAGGGGAATTTGGTTAGATTCGTGTACTTAAATGTATGTTATGCCCGTGGTCTGGCCAGTAATAATTTTGAAGAAAACGCAAACAATAATTTAATATTATTTTTGTTTTTGTTGACTGTATGGATTAAAGCCAAATTGAGGATTTTTATGATTTGAAGTAAAAAATGCGTTTCGCCCAGGCACGATAGTTGGGCTCATCAGTTAGATGATATCGTACCCTTCTAAGACGCAATGTTTTTCGGTCGATGATTACCGACTCTTATAAAATTTGCAGCATTTACACACTGCAAATTATATTATTTAGGGGAATTTGGTTAAATTCGTGCACCTAAATGTATATTATGCCCGTTCTCTGGCCAGTAATAATTTTGAAGAAAACGCAAACAATAATTTAATATTATTTTTGTTTTTGTAGTCTGTATGGATTAAAGCCAAATTGAAGATTTTTATGACCTGTAGTCCAAAATCCCTTTCGCCCGGGCACGATAGTTGGGCTCATCAGTAATGTTTTTCGGTCGATGATTACCGATTCTTATAAAATTTGCAGCATTTACACACTGCAAATTATATTATTTAGGGGAATTTGGTTAAATTCGTGCACCTAAATGTATGTTATGCCCGTGGTCTGGCCAGTAATAATTTTGAAGAAAACGCAAACAATAATTCATTATTATTTTTGTTTTTGTTTTTGTGGGCTGTATGGATTAAAGCCAAATTGAAGATTTTTATGACCTGTAGTCCAAAATTCCTTTCGCCTGGGCACGATGGTTGGGCTGATCAGTAAGATGCTATCGTACCCTTCTAAGACGCAATGTTTGTTGGTCCATTATTACCGGCTCTTATTATATTTGCAGCATTTACACACTGCAAATTATATTATTTAGGGGAATTTGGTTAAATTCGTGCACCTAAATGTATGTTATGCCCATTGTCTGGACAGTAATAATTTTGAAGAAAACGCAAGCAATAATTTAATATTATTTTTGTTTTTGTGGACTGTATGGATTAAAGCCAAATTGGAGATTCTTATGACCTGTAGTCCAATATGCGTTTAGTCCAGGCACGATATTTGGGCACATCAGTTAGATGCTATCGTACCCTTCTAAGACGCAATGTTTTTCGGTCGATGAATACCGACTTTTATAAAATTTGCAGCATTTACACACTGCAAATCATGTTATTTAGGGGAATTTGGTTAAATTCGTGTACCTAAATGTATGTTATGCCCGTGTTCTGGATAGTAATAATTTTGAAGAAAACGCAAGCAATAATTTAATATTATTTTTGTTTTTGAGGACTTTATGGATTAAAGCCAAACTGAAAATTTTTATGACCTGTAGTCCAAAATGCGTTTCGCCTAGGCACGATAGTTGGGCTCATCAGTTAGATGCTATCGTACCCTTCTAAGACGCAATGTTTTTCGGTCGATGATTACCGACTGTTATAGAATTTGCAGCATTTACACACTGCAAATTATATTATTTAGGGGAATTTGGTTAAATTCGTGTACCTAAATGAATGTTATGCCCGTTCTCTGGCCAGTAATAATTTTGAAGAAAACGCAAGCAATAATTTAATCCTATTTTTGTTTTTATGGACTGTATGGATTAAGCCAAATTGAAGATTTTTATGATCTGTAGTCCAAAATGCTTTTCGCCCAGGCACGATAGTTGGGCTCATCAGTTAGATGCTATCGTACCCTTCTAAGGCGCAATGTTATTCGGTCGATGATTACCGACTCTTGTAAAATTTGCAGCATTTACACACTGCAAATTATATTATTTAGGGGAATTTAATTAAAATCTATATACCTAAATGAATGTTATGCCCGTTGTCTGGCCAATAATAATTTTGAAGAAAACGCAAACAATAATTTAATATTATTTTTGTTTTTGTGGACTGTATGGATTAAAGCCAAATTGGAGATTTTTATGACCTGTAGTCCAAAATGCTTTTCGCCCAGGCACGATAGTTGGGCTCATCAGTTAGATGCTATGGTACCCTTCTAAGGCGCAATGTTATTCGGTCGATGATTACCGACTCTTGTAAAATTTGCAGCATTTACACACTGCAAATTATATTATTTAGGGGAATTTAATTAAAATCGTATACCTAAATGTATGTTATGCCCGTTGTCTGGCCAGTAATAATTTTGAAGAAAACGCAAACAATAATTTAATATTATTTTTGTTTTTGTGGAATGTATGGATTAAAGCCAAATTGGAGATTTTTATGACCTGTAGTCCAAAATGCGTTTAGCCCAGGCACGATATTTGGGCAGATCAGTTAGATGCTATCGTACCCTTCTAAGACGCAATGTTTTTCGGTCGATGAATAGCGACTCTTATAAAATTTGCAGCATTAAGACACTGCAAATCATGTTATTTAGGGGAATTTGGTTAAATTCGTGTACCTAAGCGTATATTATGCCCGTGGTCTGGCCAGTAATAATTTTGAAGAAAAGGCAAACAATAATTTAATATTATTTTTGTTTTTGTTTTTGAGGACTGTATGGATTAAAGCCAAACAGAAAATTTTTATGACCTGTAGTCCAAAATGCGTTTCGCCCAGGCACGATAGTTGGGCTCATCAGTTAGATGCTATCATACCCTTCTAAGACGCAATGTTTTTTGGTCGATGATTACCGACTCTTATAGAATTTGCAGCATTTACACACTGCAAATTATATTATTTAGGGGAATTTGGTTAAATTCGTGTACCTAAATGAATGTTATGCCGGTTCTTTGGCCAGTAATAATTTTGAAGATAACGCAAACAATAATTTAACATTATTTTTGTTTTTGTGGACTGTGTGGCTTAAAGCCAAATTGAAGATTTTTATGACCTGTAGTCCAAAATCGTACCCTTCTAAGACGCAATGTTTTTCGGTCGATGACTACCGACTCTAATAAAATTTGCAGCATTTACACACTGCAAATTATATTATTTAGGGGAATTTGGTTAAATTCTTGTACCTAAATGTATGTTATCCCCGTTCTCTGGCCAATAATAATTTTGAAGAAAACGCAAACAATAATTTAATATAATTTTTGTTTTTGTGGACTGTATGGATTAAAGCCAAATTGGAGATTTTTATGACCTGTAGTCCAAAATGCGTTCGCCCAGGCACGATAGTTGGGCTCATAAGTTAGATGTATTGTCCCCTTCTAAGACGCAATGTTTTTCGGTCGATGACTACCGACTCTAATAAAATTTGCAGCATTTACACACTGCAAATTATATTATTTAGGGAAATTTGGTTAAATTCGTGCACCTAAATGTATATTATGCCCGTTCTCTGGCCAGTAATAATTTTGAAGAAAACGGAAACAATAATTTAATATTATTTTTGTTTTTGTAGACTGTATGGATTAAATCCAAATTGGAGATTTTTATGACCTGTAGTCCAAAATCCCTTTCGCCCGGGCACGATAGTTGGGCTCATCAGTAAGATGCTATCGTACCCTTCTATGACGCAATGTTTTTCGGTCGATGATTACCGATTCTTATAAAATTTGCCGCATTTACACACTGCAAATTATATTATTTAGGATAATTTGGTTAAGTTCGTGTACCTAAATGAATACTATGCCGGTTTTTGGCCAGTAATAATTTTGAAGAAAACGCAAACAATAACTTAATATTATTTTTTTTTGTGGACTGTATGGATTAAGGCTAAATTGAAGATTTTTATGATCTGTAGTCAAAAATGCGTTTCGCCCAGGCACGATAGTTGGGCTCATCAGTTAGATGCTATCGTACCCTTCTAAAACGCAATGTTTATCGGTCGATGATTACCGACTATTATAAGATTTGCAGCTTTTACAGAGTGCAAATTATATTATTTAGGGGAATTTGGTTAGATTCGTGTACTTAAATGTATGTTATGCCCGTGGTCTGGCCAGTAATAATTTTGAAGAAAACGCAAACAATAATTTAATATTATTTTTGTTTTTGTTGACTGTATGGATTAAAGCCAAATTGAGGATTTTTATGATTTGAAGTAAAAAATGCGTTTCGCCCAGGCACGATAGTTGGGCTCATCAGTTAGATGATATCGTACCCTTCTAAGACGCAATGTTTTTCGGTCGATGATTACCGACTCTTATAAAATTTGCAGCATTTACACACTGCAAATTATATTATTTAGGGGAATTTGGTTAAATTCGTGCACCTAAATGTATATTATGCCCGTTCTCTGGCCAGTAATAATTTTGAAGAAAACGCAAACAATAATTTAATATTATTTTTGTTTTTGTAGTCTGTATGGATTAAAGCCAAATTGGAGATTTTTATGACCTGTAGTCCAAAATCCCTTTCGCCCGGGCACGATAGTTGGGCTCATCAGTAATGTTTTTCGGTCGATGATTACCGATTCTAATAAAATTTGCCGCATTTACACACTGCAAATTATATTATTTAGGATAATTTGGTTAAGTTCGTGTACCTAAATGAATGCTATGCCGGTTTTTGGCCAGTAATAATTTTGAAGAAAACGCAAACAATAATTTAATATTATTTTTTTTTGTGGACTGTATGGATTAAGGCTAAATTGAAGATTTTTATGACCTGTAGTCAAAAATGCGTTTCGCCCAGGCACGATAGTTGGGCTCATCAGTTAGATGCTATCGTACCCTTCTAAAACGCAATGTTTATCGGTCGATGATTACCGACTATTATAAGATTTGCAGCTTTTACAGAGTGCAAATTATATTATTTAGGGGAATTTGGTTAGATTCGTGTACTTAAATGTATGTTATGCCCGTGGTCTGGCCAGTAATAATTTTGAAGAAAACGCAAACAATAATTTAATATTATTTTTGTTTTTGTTGACTGTATGGATTAAAGCCAAATTGAGGATTTTTATGATTTGAAGTAAAAAATGCGTTTCGCCCATGCACGATAGTTGGGCTCATCAGTTAGATGATATCGTACCCTTCTAAGACGCAATGTTTTTCGGTCGATGATTACCGACTCTTATAAAATTTGCAGCATTTACACACTGCAAATTATATTATTTAGGGGAATTTGGATAAATTCGTCCACCTAAATGTATGTTATGCCAGCGCTCTGGCCAGCAATAATTTTGAAGGAAACGCAAACAATAATTTAATATTATTATTGTTTTTGTGGACTGTATGGATTAAAGCCCAATTGAAGATTTTTATGACCTGTAGTCCAAAATGCTTTTCGCCCAGGCACGATAGTTGGGCTCATCAGGTAGATGATATCGTACCCTTCTAAGACGCAATGTTTTTCGGTCGATGATTACCGACTCTTATAAAATTTGCAGCATTTACACACTGAAATTATATTATTTAGGGGAATTTAATTAAATTCGTATTCATAAATTTATGTTATGCCTGTTCTCGGCCAGTAATAATTTTGAAGAAAACGCATACAATAATTTAGTATTATATTTGTTTTTGTGGACTGTATGTATTAAAGCCAAAATGGAGATTTTTATGACCTGTAGTCCAAAATGCGTTTAGCCCAGGCAAGATATTTGCACATCAGTTAGATGCTATCGTACCCTTTTAAGGCGCAATGTTTTTCGGTCGATGATTAGCGACTCTTATAAAACTTGCAGCATTTACACACTGTAAATCATGTTATTTAGGGGAATTTGGTTAAATTCGTGTACCTAAATGTATGTTATCCCCGTGGTCTGGCCAGTAATAATTTTGAAGAAAACGCAAACAATAATTTAATATTATTTTTGTTTTTGTGGACTGTATGGATTAAAGCCAAATTTTAGATTTTTATGACCTGTAGTCCAAAATGCGTTTCGCCCAGGCACGATAGTTGGGCTCATCAGTTAGATGCTATCGTACCCTTCTAAGACGCAATGTTTTTGGTCGATGATTACCGACTCTTATAAAATTTGCAGCACTTACGCACTGCAAATTATATTATTTAGGGGAATCTGGATTAATTCGTGCACCTAAATGTATGTTATGCCCGTGGTCTGGCCAGTAATAATTTTGAAGAAAACGCAAGCAATAATTTAATATTATTTTTATCATCGGTCGATGATTACCGACTCTTATAAAATTTGCAGCATTTAAGCACTGCAAATTATATTATTTAGGGGAATTTGGTTAAATTCGTGTACATAAATATGTGTTATGCCCGTGGTCTGGCCAGTTATAATTTGAAGAAAACGCAAACAATAATTTAATATTATTTTTGTTTTTGTTTTTGTGGACTGTATGGATTAAATCCAGATTGAAGATTTTTATGACCTGTATTTCAAAATGCGTTCCGCCCAGGCATGATAGTTGGGCTCATCAGTTAGATGTATCGTACCCTTCTAAGACGCAATGGTTTTCGGTCGATGATTACCGACTCTTATAAAATTTGCAGCATTTACACACTGCAAGGTGTAAGTGCCTGGAGTCCAAAATGCGTTTCACCCAGGCACGATAGTTAGGCTCATCAGTTAGATGCTATTGTACCCTTCTAAGACGTAATGTTTTTTGATCGATGATTACCGACTATTATAAAATTTGCAGCATTTTCACACTGCAAATTATATTATTTGGGGGAATTTAATTAAATTCTTATACCTAAGTAAATGTATGTTATGTCCGTGGTCTGGCTAATAATAATTTTGAAGAAAACGCAAACAATAATATAATATTATTATTGTTTTTGTGGACTGTATGGATTAAAGCCCAATTGAAGATTTTTATGACCTGTAGTCCAAAATGCTTTTCGCCCAGGCACGATAGTTGGGCTCATCAGGTAGATGATATCGTACCCTTCTAAGACGTAATGTTTTTCGGTCGATGATTACCGACTCTTATAAAATTTGCAGCATTAACACACTGAAATTATATTATTTAGGGGAATTTAATTAAATTCGTATTCATAAATGTATGTTATGCCTGTTCTCGGCCAGTAATAATTTTGAAGAAAACGCATACAATAATTTAGTTTTATATTTGTTTTTGTGGACTGTATGTATTAAAGCCAAAATGGAGATTTTTATGACCTGTAGTCCAAAATGCGTTTAGCCCAGGCAAGATATTTGCGCACATCAGTTAGATGCTATCGTACCCTTTTAAGGCGCAATGTTTTTCGGTCGATGATTACCGACTCTTATAAAATTTGCAGCATTTACACACTGCAAATCATGTTATTTAGGGGAATTTGGTTAAATTCGTGTACCTAAATGTATGTTATCCCCGTGGTCTGGCCAGTAATAATTTTGAAGAAAACGCAAACAATAATTTAATATTATTTTTGTTTTTGTGGACTGTATGGATTAAAGTCAAATTTTAGATTTTTATGACCTGTAGTCCAAAATGCGTTTCGCCCAGGCACGATAGTTGGGCTCATCACTTAGATGCTATCGTACCCTTCTAAGACGCAATGTTTTTCGGTCGATGATTACCGACTCTTGTAAAATTTGCAGCATTTACACACTGCAAATTATATTATTTGGGGGAATTTAATTAAATTCTAATACCTAAGTAAATGTATGTTATGTCCGTGGTCTGGCTAATAATAATTTTGAAGAAAACGCAAACAATAATATAATATTATTTTTGTTTTTGTGGACTGTATGGATTAAAGCGAAATTTAAGATTTGAATGACCTGTAGTCCAAAATGCGTTTCACCCAGGCACGATAGTTAGGCTCATCAGTTAGATGCTATCGTACCCTTCTAAGACGTAATGTTTCTTGATCGATGATTACCGACTATTATAAAATTTGCAGCATTTTCACACTGCAAATTATATTGTTTAGGGGAATTTGGATTAAATCGTGCACCTATGTGTATGTTTTGCCCGTGATCTGGCCAGTAATAATTTTGAAGAAAACGCAGAAAATAATTTAATATTATTGTTGTTTTTGTGGACTGTATGGATTAAAGCTAAATTGAATATTTTTATGACCTGTAGTCCAAAATGCGTTTCGGCCAGGCACGATAGTTGGGCTCGTCAGTTAGATTCTATCGTACCCTTCTAATACGCCATGTTTTTCGGTCGATGATTACCGACTCTCATAAAATTTTCAGCATTTACATACTGCAAATTATATTATTTAGGGGAATTGGGTTAAATTCGTGCACCTAAATGTATGTTATGCCCGTGGTCTTGCCAGTAATAATTTTGGAAAAAACGCAAACAATAATTTAATATTATTTTTGTTTTTGTTTTTGTGGACTGTATGGATTAAAGCCAAATTGAATTTTTTATGACCTGTAGTCCAAAATGCGTTTCGACTAGGCACGATAGTTGGGCTCATCAGTTAGATGGTATCGTACCCTTCTAAAACCGAATGTTTTTCGGTCGATGATTACCGACTTTTATAAAATTTGCAGCATTAACACACTGAAAATTATATTATTTAGGAGAATTTGGATAAATTCGTGCACCTCAATATATAATATGCCCGTGGTCTGGCCAGCAATAATTTTGAAGAAAACGCAAACAATAATTTAATATTATTTTTGTTTTGTTTTTGTAGATTGTATGGATTAAGACAAATTGAAGATTTTTATGACCTGTAGTCCAAAATGCTTTTCGCCCAGGCCCGATAGTTGGGCTCATCAGTTAGATGCAATCGTACCCTTCTAAGACGCAATGTTTTTCGGTCGATGATTACCGACTCTTATAATATTTGCAGCATTTACACACTGAATATTATATTATTTAGGGGAATTTGGTTAAATTCGTGTACCTAAATGTATGTTATGCCCGTTCTTTGGCCAGTAATAATTTTGAAGAAAACGCAGACAATAATTAAATACTATTTTCGTTTTTGTGGACTGTATGGATTAAAGCCAAATTGAATATTCTTATGAGCTGTAGTCCAAAATGCGTTTCGCCCAGGCACGATAGTTGGGATCGTCAGTTAGATGCTATCGTACCCTTCTAAGACGCAATGTTTTTCGGTGGATGATTACCGACTCTAATTAAATTTGCAGCATCTACACACTGCAAATTATATTGTTTAGGCATATTAAATTCGTGTACCTAAATGTATGTTATGCCCATTCTCTGGCCAGTAATAAGTTTGAAGAAAACGCAAACAATAATTTAATATTATTTTTGTTTTTGTGGACTGTATGGATAAAAGACAGATTGAAGTTTTTTTGACATGTAGTCCAAAATGCGTTTCGCCTAGGCACGATAGTTGGGCTCATCAGTTAGATGCTATCGTACTCTTCTTAGACGCAATGTTTTTCGGTCGATGATTACCGACTCTTATAAAATTTGCAGCATTTACACACTGCAAATTATATTATTTACGGGAATTTGGTTAAATTCGTGTACCTAAATGTATGTTATGCCCATTCTCTGTCCAGTAATAAGTTTGAAGAAAACGCAAACAATAATTTAATATTATTTTTGTTTTTGTGGACTGTATGGATTAAAGCCAAATTGGAGATTTTTATGACATGTAGTCCAAAATACTTTTCGCCCAGGCACGATAGTTGGGCACATCAGTTAGATGTATCGTACCCTTCTAAGACCCAATGTTTTTCGGTCGATGATTGCCGACTCTTTTAAAATTTGCAGCATTTACACACTGCAAGGTGTAAATGCCTGTAGTCCAAAATGCGTTTCTTACAGGCACGATACTTAGGCTCATCAGTTAGATGCTATCGTACCCTTCTAAGACGCAATGTTTTTCGGTGGATCATTACCGACTCTTATTAAATTTGCAGCATCTACACACTGCAAATTATATTATTTAGGGGAATTTGGTTAAATTCGTGCACCTTAATGTATGTTATGCCCGTGGCCAGGCCAATAATAATTTTGAAGAAAACGCAAACAATAATTTAATATTATTTTTTTCTTTGTTTTTGTGGACTATATGGATTAAAGCCAGATTGAAGATTTTTATGACCTGTAGTCCAAAATGCGTTTCGCCTAGACACGATAGTTGGGCTCATTAGTTAGATGCTATCGTACCCTTCTAAGACGCAATGTTTTTCGGTCGATGATTACCGACTCTTATAAAATTTGCAGAATTTACACACTGCAAATTATATTATTTAGGGGAATTTGGTTAAATTCGTGTACCTTAATGTATGTTATCCCCGTTCTCTGGCCAGTAATAATTTTGAAGAAAACGCAAACAATAATTTAATATAATTTTTGTTTTTGTGGACTATATGGATTAAAGCCAAATTGGAGATTTTTATGACCTGTAGTCCAAAATGCGTTCGCCCAGGCACGATAGTTGGGCTCATCAGTTAGATGTATTGTCCCCTTCTAAGACGCAATGTTTTTCGGTCGATGATTACCGATTCTTATAAAATTTGCCGCATTTACACACTGCAAATTATATTATTTAGCATAATTTGGTTAAGTTCGTGTACCTAAATGAATACTATGCCGGTTTTTGGCCAGTAATAATTTTGAAGAAAACGCAAACAATAACTTAATATTATTTTTTTTTGTGGACTGTATGGATTAAGGCTAAATTGAAGATTTTTATGATCTGTAGTCAAAAATGCGTTTCGCCCAGGCACGATAGTTGGGCTCATCAGTTAGATGCTATCGTACCCTTCTAAAACGCAATGTTTATCGGTCGATGATTACCGACTATTATAAGATTTGCAGCTTTTACAGAGTGAAAATTATATTATTTAGGGGAATTTGGTTAGATTCGTGTACTTAAATGTATGTTATGCCTGTGGTCTGGCCAGTAATAATTTTGAAGAAAACGCAAGCAATAATTTAATATTATTTTTGTTTTTGTTGACTGTATGGATTAAAGCCAAATTGAGGATTTTTATGATTTGAAGTAAAAAATGCGTTTCGCCCAGGCACGATAGTTGGGCTCATCAGTTAGATGATATCGTACCCTTCTAAGACGCAATGTTTTTCGGTCGATGATTACCGACTCTTATAAAATTTGCAGCATTTACACACTGCAAATTATATTATTTAGGGGAATTTGGTTAAATTCGTGCACCTAAATGTATATTATGCCCGTTCTCTGGCCAGTAATAATTTTGAAGAAAACGCAAACAATAATTTAATATTATTTTTGTTTTTGTAGTCTGTATGGATTAAAGCCAAATTGGAGATTTTTATGACCTGTAGTCCAAAATCCCTTTCGCCCGGGCACGATAGTTGGGCTCATCAGTAATGTTTTTCGGTCGATGATTACCGATTCTTATAAAATTTGCCGCATTTACACACTGCAAATTATATTATTTAGGATAATTTGGTTAAGTTCGTGTACCTAAATGAATGCTATGCCGGTTTTTGGCCAGTAATAATTTTGAGGAAAACGCAAACAATAATTTAATATTATTTTTTTTTGTGGACTGTATGGATTAAGGCTAAATTGAAGATTTTTATGACCTGTAGTCAAAAATGCGTTTCGCCCAGGCACGATAGTTGGGCTCATCAGTTAGATGATATCGTACCCTTCTAAAACGCAATGTTTATCGGTCGATGATTACCGACTATTATAAGATTTGCAGCTTTTACAGAGTGCAAATTATATTATTTAGGGGAATTTGGTTAGATTCGTGTACTTAAATGTATGTTATGCCCGTGGTCTGGCCAGTAATAATTTTGAAGAAAACGCAAACAATAATTTAATATTATTTTTGTTTTTGTTGACTGTATGGATTAAAGCCAAATTGAGGATTTTTATGATTTGAAGTAAAAAATGCGTTTCGCCCATGCACGATAGTTGGGCTCATCAGTTAGATGATATCGTACCCTTCTAAGACGCAATGTTTTTCGGTCGATGATTACCGACTCTTATAAAATTTGCAGCATTTACACACTGCAAATTATATTATTTAGGGGAATTTGGATAAATTCGTCCACCTAAATGTATGTTATGCCAGCGCTCTGGCCAGCAATAATTTTGAAGGAAACGCAAGCAATAATTTAATATTATTATTGTTTTTGTGGAATGTATGGATTAAAGCCCAATTGAAGATTTTTATGACCTGTAGTCCAAAATGCTTTTCGCCCAGGCACGATGGTTGGGCTCATCAGGTAGATGATATCGTACCCTTCTAAGACGCAATTTTTTTCGGTCGATGATTACCGACTCTTATAAAATTTGCAGCATTTACACACTGAAATTATATTATTTAGGGGAATTTAATTAAATTCTTATTCATAAATGTATGTTATGCCTGTTCTCGGCCAGTAATAATTTTGAAGAAAACGCATACAATAATTTAGTATTATATTTGTTTTTGTGGACTGTATGTATTAAAGCCAAAATGGAGATTTTTATGACCTGTAGTCCAAAATGCGTTTAGCCCACGCAAGATATTTGCGCACATCAGTTAGATGCTATCGTACCCTTTTAAGGCGCAATGTTTTTCGGTCGATGATTAGCGACTCTTATAAAATTTGCAGCATTTACACACTGCAAATCATGTTATTTAGGGGAATTTGGTTAAATTCGTGTACCTAAATGTATGTTATCCCCGTGGTCTGGCCAGTAATAATTTTGAAGAAAACGCAAACAATAATTTAATATTATTTTTGTTTTTGTTTTTGTGGACTGTATGGATTAAAGCCAAATTTTAGATTTTTATGACCTGTAGTCCAAAATGCGTTTCGCCCAGGCACGATAGTTGGGCTCATCAGTTAGATGCTATCGTACCCTTCTAAGACGCAATGTTTTTCGGTCGATGATTACCGACTCTTGTAAAATTTGCAGCATTTACACACTGCAAATTATATTATTTGGGGGAATTTAATTAAATTCTTATACCTAAGTAAATGTATGTTATGTCCGTGGTCTGGCTAATAATAATTTTGAAGAAAACGCAAACAATAATATAATATTATTTTTGTTTTTGTGGACTGTATGGATTAAAGCCAAATTTAAGATTTGAATGACCTGTAGTCCAAAATGCGTTTTGCCCAGACACGATAGTTGGGCTGCTCAGATAGATTCTATCGTATCCCTTTAAGACGCAATGTTTTTCGCTCGATGATTACCGACTCTTATAAAATTTGCAGCATTTACACACTGCAAAGTATAATATTTAGGGGAATCTGGTTAAATTCGTGCACCTAAATGTATGTTATGCCCGTGGTCTGGCCAGCAATAATTTTGAAGAAAACTCAAACAATAATTTAATATTATTGCACGATAGTTGGGCTCATCAGTTAAATGGTATCGTACCCTTCCCAGACTCAATGTTTTTGGTCGATGATTACCGACTCTTATAAAATTTGCAGCATTTACGCACTGCAAATTATATTATTTAGGGGAATCTGGATTAATTCGTGCACCTAAATGTATGTTATGCCCGTGGTCTGGCCAGTAATAATTTTGAAGAAAACGCAAGCAATAATTTAATATTATTTTTATCATCGGTCGATGATTACCGACTCTTATAAAATTTGCAGCATTTAAGCACTGCAAATTATATTATTTAGGGGAATTTGGTTAAATTCGTGTACATAAATATGTGTTATGCCCGTGGTCTGGCCAGTTATAATTTGAAGAAAACGCAAACAATAATTTAATATTATTTTTGTTTTTGTTTTTGTGGACTGTATGGATTAAATCCAGATTGAAGATTTTTATGACCTGTATTTCAAAATGCGTTCCGCCCAGGCACGATAGTTAGGCTCATCAGTTAGATGCTATTGTACCCTTCTAAGACGTAATGTTTTTTGATCGATGATTACCGACTCTTATAAAATTTGCAGCATTTACACACTGCAAGGTGTAAGTGCCTGGAGTCCAAAATGCGTTTCACCCAGGCACGATAGTTAGGCTCATCAGTTAGATGCTATAGTACCCTTCTAAGACGTAATGTTTTTTGATCGATGATTACCGACTATTATAAAATTTGCAGCATTTTCACACTGCAAATTATATTATTTGGGGGAATTTAATTAAATTCTTATACCTAAGTAAATGTATGTTATGTCCGTGGTCTGGCTAATAATAATTTTGAAGAAAACGCAAACAATAATATAATATTATTATTATTTTTGTGGACTGTATGGATTAAAGCCCAATTGAAGATTTTTATGACCTGTAGTCCAAAATGCTTTTCGCCCAGGCACGATAGTTGGGCTCATCAGGTAGATGATATCGTACCCTTCTAAGACGCAATGTTTTTCGGTCGATGATTACCGACTCTTATAAAATTTGCAGCTTTAACACACTGAAATTATATTATTTAGGGGAATTTAATTAAATTCGTATTCATAAATGTATGTTATGCCTGTTCTCGGCCAGTAATAATTTTGAAGAAAACGCATACAATAATTTAGTTTTATATTTGTTTTTGTGGACTGTATGTATTAAAGCCAAAATGGAGATTTTTATGACCTGTAGTCCAAAATGCGTTTAGCCCAGGCAAGATATTTTCGCACATCAGTTAGATGCTATCGTACCCTTTTAAGGCGCAATGTTTTTCGGTCGATGATTACCGACTCTTATAAAATTTGCAGCATTTACACACTGCAAATCATGTTATTTAGGGGAATTTGGTTAAATTCGTGTACCTAAATGTATGTTATCCCCGTGGTCTGGCCAGTAATAATTTTGAAGAAAACGCAAACAATAATTTAATATTATTTTTGTTTTTGTGGACTGTATGGATTAAAGCCAAATTTTAGATTTTCATGACCTGTAGTCCAAAATGCGTTTCGCCCAGGCACGATAGTTGGGCTCATCACTTAGATGCTATCGTACCCTTCTAAGACGCAATGTTTTTCGGTCGATGATTACCGACTCTTGTAAAATTTGCAGCATTTACACACTGCAAATTATATTATTTGGGGGAATTTAATTAAATTCTAATACCTAAGTAAATGTATGTTATTTCCGTGGTCTCGCTAATAATAATTTTGAAGAAAACGCAAACAATAATATAATATTATTTTTGTTTTTGTGGACTGTATGGATTAAAGCCAAATTTAAGATTTGAATGACCTGTAGTCCAAAATGCGTTTCACCCAGGCACGATAGTTAGGCTCATCAGTTAGATGCTATCGTACCCTTCTAAGACGTAATGTTTTTTGATCGATGATTACCGACTATTATAAAATTTGCAGCATTTTCACACTGCAAATTATATTGTTTAGGGGAATTTGGATTAAATCGTGCCCCTAAATGTATGTTTTGCCCGTGATCTGGCCAGTAATAATTTTGAAGAAAACGCAGAAAATAATTTAATATTATTTTTGTTTTTGTGGACTGTATGGATTAAAGCTAAATTGAATATTTTTATGACCTGTAGTCCAAAATGCGTTTCGGCCAGGCACGATAGTTGGGCTCGTCAGTTAGATTCTATCGTACCCTTCTAATACGCCATGTTTTTCGGTCGATGATTACCGACTCTCATAAAATTTTCAGCATTTACATACTGCAAATTATATTATTTAGGGGAATTGGGTTAAATTCGTGCACCTAAATGTATGTTATGCCCGTGGTCTTGCCAGTAATAATTTTGGAGAAAACGCAAACAATAATTTAATATTATTTTTGTTTTTGTTTTTGTGGACTGTATGGATTAAAGCCAAATTGAATTTTTTATGACCTGTAGTCCAAAATGCGTTTCGACTAGGCACGATAGTTGGGCTCATCAGTTAGATGGTATCGTACCCTTCTAAAACCGAATGTTTTTCGGTCGATGATTACCGACTTTTATAAAATTTGCAGCATTAACACACTGAAAATTATATTATTTAGGAGAATTTGGATAAATTCGTGCACCTCAATATATATTATGCCCGTGGTCTGGCCAGCAATAATTTTGAAGAAAACGCAAACAATAATTTAATATTATTTTTGTTTTGTTTTTGTAGATTGTATGGATTAAGACAAATTGAAGATTTTTATGACCTGTAGTCCAAAATGCTTTTCGCCCAGGCCCGATAGTTGGGCTCATCAGTTAGATGCAATCGTACCCTTCTAAGACGCAATGTTTTTCGGTCGATGATTACCGACTCTTATAATATTTGCAGCATTTACACACTGAATATTATATTATTTAGGGGAATTTGGTTAAATTCGTGTACCTAAATGTATGTTATGCCCGTTCTTTGGCCAGTAATAATTTTGAAGAAAACGCAGACAATAATTAAATACTATTTTCGTTTTTGTGGACTGTATGGATTAAAGCCAAATTGAATATTTGTATGAGCAGTAGTCCAAAATGCGTTTCGCCCAGGCACGATAGTTGGGATCGTCAGTTAGATGCTATCGCACCCTTCTAAGACGCAATGTTTTTCGGTGGATGATTACCGACTCTAATTAAATTTGCAGCATCTACACACTGCAAATTATATTGTTTAGGGGAATTTAGTTAAATTCGTGCACCTTAATGTATGTTATGCCCGTGGTCTGGCCAATAATAATTTTGAAGAAAACGCAAACAATAATTTAATATTATTTTTGTCTTTGTTTTGTGGACTGTATGGACTAAAGCCAGATTGAAGATTTTTATGACCTATAGTCCAAAATGCGTTTCGCCTAGGCACGATAGTTGGGCTCATCAGTTAGATGCCATCGTACTCTTCTAAGACGCAATGTTTTTCGGTCGATGATTACCGACTCTTATAAAATTTGCAGCATTTACACACTGCAAATTATATTATTTAAACGAATTAAATTCGTGTACCTAAATGTATGTTATGCCCATTCTCTGGCCAGTAATAAGTTTGAAGAAAACGCAAACAATAATTTAATATTATTTTTGTTTTTGTGGACTGTATGGATAAAAGACAGATTGAAGTTTTTTTGACCTGTAGTCCAAAATGCGTTTCGCCTAGGCACGATAGTTGGGCTCATCAGTTAGATGCTATCGTACTCTTCTAAGACGCAATGTTTTTCGGTCGATGATTACCGACTCTTATAATATTTGCAGCATTTACACACTGAATATTATATTATTTAGGGGAATTTGGTTAAATTCGTGTACCTAAATGTATGTTATGCCCGTTCTTTGGCCAGTAATAATTTTGAAGAAAACGCAGACAATAATTAAATACTATTTTCGTTTTTGTGGACTGTATGGATTAAAGCCAAATTGAATATTTGTATGAGCTGTAGTCCAAAATGCGTTTCGACTAGGCACGATAGTTGGGCTCATCAGTTAGATGGTATCGTACCCTTCTAAAACCGAATGTTTTTCGGTCGATGATTACCGACTTTTATAAAATTTGCAGCATTAACACACTGCAAATTATATTATTTAGGGGAATTTGGATAAATTCGTCCACCTAAATGTATGTTATGCCAGCACTCTGGCCAGCAATAATTTTGAAGGAAACGCAAACAATAATTTAATATTATTATTGTTTTTGTGGAATGTATGGATTAAAGCCCAATTGAAGATTTTATGACCTGTAGTCCAAAATGCTTTTCGCCCAGGCACGATGGTTGGGCTCATCAGGTAGATGATATCGTACCCTTCTAAGACGCAATGTTTTTCGGTCGATGATTACCGACTCTTATAAAATTTGCAGCATTTACACACTGAAATTATATTATTTAGGGGAATTTAATTAAATTCGTATTCATAAATGTATGTTATGCCTGTTCTCGGCCAGTAATAATTTTGAAGAAAACGCATACAATAATTTAGTATTATATTTGTTTTTGTGGACTGTATGTATTAAAGCCAAAATGGAGATTTTTATGACCTGTAGTCCAAAATGCGTTTAGCCCAGGCAAGATATTTGCGCACATCAGTTAGATGCTATCGTACCCTTTTAAGGCGCAATGTTTTTCGGTCGATGATTAGCGACTCTTATAAAATTTGCAGCATTTACACACTGCAAATCATGTTATTTAGGGGAATTTGGTTAAATTCGTGTACCCAAATGTATGTTATCCCCGTGGTCTGGCCAGTAATAATTTTGAAGAAAACGCAAACAATAATTTAATATTATTTTTGTTTTTGTTTTTGTGGACTGTATGGATTAAAGCCAAATTTTAGATTTTTATGACCTGTAGTCCAAAATGCGTTTCGCCCAGGCACGATAGTTGGGCTCATCAGTTAGATGCTATCGTACTCTTCTAAGACGCAATGTTTTTCGGTCGATGATTACCGACTCTTGTAAAATTTGCAGCATTTACACACTGCAAATTATATTATTTGGGGGAATTTAATTAAATTCTTATACCTAAGTAAATGTATGTTATGTCCGTGGTCTGGCTAATAATAATTTTGAAGAAAACGCAAACAATAATATAATATTATTTTTGTTTTTGTGGACTGTATGGATTAAAGCCAAATTTAAGATTTGAATGACCTGTAGTCCAAAATGCGTTTTGCCCAGACACGATAGTTGGGCTGCTCAGATAGATTCTATCGTATCCCTTTAAGACGCAATGTTTTTCGCTCGATGATTACCGACTCTTATAAAATTTGCAGCATTTACACACTGCAAAGTATAATATTTAGGGGAATCTGGTTAAATTCGTGCACCTAAATGTATGTTATGCCCGTGGTCTGGCCAGCAATAATTTTGAAGAAAACTCAAACAATAATTTAATATTATTGCACGATAGTTGGGCTCATCAGTTAAATGGTATCGTACCCTTCCCAGACTCAATGTTTTTGGTCGATGATTACCGACTCTTTTAAAATTTGCAGCATTTACGCACTGCAAATTATATTATTTAGGGGAATCTGGATTAATTCGTGCACCTAAATGTATGTTATGCCCGTGGTCTGGCCAGTAATAATTTTGAAGAAAACGCAAGCAATAATTTAATATTATTTTTATCATCGGTCGATGATTACCGACTCTTATAAAATTTGCAGCATTTAAGCACTGCAAATTATATTATTTAGGGGAATTTGGTTAAATTCGTGTACATAAATATGTGTTATGCCCGTGGTCTGGCCAGTTATAATTTGAAGAAAACGCAAACAATAATTTAATATTATTTTTGTTTTTGTTTTTGTGGACTGTATGGATTAAATCCAGATTGAAGATTTTTATGACCTGTATTTCAAAATGCGTTCCGCCCAGGCACGATAGTTGGGCTCATCAGTTAGATGTATCGTACCCTTCTAAGACGCAATGGTTTTCGGTCGATGATTACCGACTCTTATAAAATTTGCAGCATTTACACACTGCAAGGTGTAAGTGCCTGGAGTCCAAAATGCGTTTCACCCAGGCACGATAGTTAGGCTCATCAGTTAGATGCTATTGTACCCTTCTAAGACGTAATGTTTTTTGATCGATGATTACCGACTATTATAAAATTTGCAGCATTTTCACACTGCAAATTATATTATTTGGGGGAATTTAATTAAATTCTTATACCTAAGTAAATGTATGTTATGTCCGTGGTCTGGCTAATAATAATTTTGAAGAAAACGCAAACAATAATATAATATTATTATTATTTTTGTGGACTGTATGGATTAAAGCCCAATTGAAGATTTTTATGACCTGTAGTCCAAAATGCTTTTCGCCCAGGCACGATAGTTGGGCTCATCAGGTAGATGATATCGTACCCTTCTAAGACGCAATGTTTTTCGGTCGATGATTACCGACTCTTATAAAATTTGCAGCATTAACACACTGAAATTATATTATTTAGGGGAATTTAATTAAATTCGTATTCATAAATGTATGTTATGCCTGTTCTCGGCCAGTAATAATTTTGAAGAAAACGCATACAATAATTTAGTTTTATATTTGTTTTTGTGGACTGTATGTATTAAAGCCAAAATGGAGATTTTTATGACCTGTAGTCCAAAATGCGTTTAGCCCAGGCAAGATATTTGCGCACATCAGTTAGATGCTATCGTACCCTTTTAAGGCGCAATGTTTTTCGGTCGATGATTACCGACTCTTATAAAATTTGCAGCATTTACACACTGCAAATCATGTTATTTAGGGGAATTTGGTTAAATTCGTGTACCTAAATGTATGTTATCCCCGTGGTCTGGCCAGTAATAATTTTGAAGAAAACGCAAACAATAATTTAATATTATTTTTGTTTTTGTGGACTGTATGGATTAAAGCCAAATTTTAGATTTTCATGACCTGTAGTCCAAAATGCGTTTCGCCCAGGCACGATAGTTGGGCTCATCACTTAGATGCTATCGTACCCTTCTAAGACGCAATGTTTTTCGGTCGATGATTACCGACTCTTGTAAAATTTGCAGCATTTACACACTGCAAATTATATTATTTGGGGGAATTTAATTAAATTCTAATACCTAAGTAAATGTATGTTATTTCCGTGGTCTGGCTAATAATAATTTTGAAGAAAACGCAAACAATAATATAATATTATTTTTGTTTTTGTGGACTGTATGGATTAAAGCCAAATTTAAGATTTGAATGACCTGTAGTCCAAAATGCGTTTCACCCAGGCACGATAGTTAGGCTCATCAGTTAGATGCTATCGTACCCTTCTAAGACGTAATGTTTTTTGATCGATGATTACCGACTATTATAAAATTTGCAGCATTTTCACACTGCAAATTATATTGTTTAGGGGAATTTGGATTAAATCGTGCCCCTAAATGTATGTTTTGCCCGTGATCTGGCCAGTAATAATTTTGAAGAAAACGCAGAAAATAATTTAATATTATTTTTGTTTTTGTGGACTGTATGGATTAAAGCTAAATTGAATATTTTTATGACCTGTAGTCCAAAATGCGTTTCGGCCAGGCACGATAGTTGGGCTCGTCAGTTAGATTCTATCGTACCCTTCTAATACGCCATGTTTTTCGGTCGATGATTACCGACTCTCATAAAATTTTCAGCATTTACATACTGCAAATTATATTATTTAGGGGAATTGGGTTAAATTCGTGCACCTAAATGTATGTTATGCCCGTGGTCTTGCCAGTAATAATTTTGGAGAAAACGCAAACAATAATTTAATATTATTTTTGTTTTTGTTTTTGTGGACTGTATGGATTAAAGCCAAATTGAATTTTTTATGACCTGTAGTCCAAAATGCGTTTCGACTAGGCACGATAGTTGGGCTCATCAGTTAGATGGTATCGTACCCTTCTAAAACCGAATGTTTTTCGGTCGATGATTACCGACTTTTATAAAATTTGCAGCATTAACACACTGAAAATTATATTATTTAGGAGAATTTGGATAAATTCGTGCACCTCAATATATATTATGCCCGTGGTCTGGCCAGCAATAATTTTGAAGAAAACGCAAACAATAATTTAATATTATTTTTGTTTTGTTTTTGTAGATTGTATTGATTAAGACAAATTGAAGATTTTTATGACCTGTAGTCCAAAATGCTTTTCGCCCAGGCCCGATAGTTGGGCTCATCAGTTAGATGCAATCGTACCCTTCTAAGACGCAATGTTTTTCGGTCGATGATTACCGACTCTTATAATATTTGCAGCATTTACACACTGAATATTATATTATTTAGGGGAATTTGGTTAAATTCGTGTACCTAAATGTATGTTATGCCCGTTCTTTGGCCAGTAATAATTTTGAAGAAAACGCAGACAATAATTAAATACTATTTTCGTTTTTGTGGACTATATGGATTAAAGCCAAATTGAATATTTGTATGAGCTGTAGTCCAAAATGCGTTTCGCCCAGGCACGATAGTTGGGATCGTCAGTTAGATGCTATCGTACCCTTCTAAGACGCAATGTTTTTCGGTGGATGATTACCGACTCTAATTAAATTTGCAGCATCTACACACTGCAAATTATATTGTTTAGGGGAATTTAGTTAAATTCGTGCACCTTAATGTATGTTATGCCCGTGGTCTGGCCAATAATAATTTTGAAGAAAACGCAAACAATAATTTAATATTATTTTTGTCTTTGTTCTGTGGACTGTATGGACTAAAGCCAGATTGAAGATTTTTATGACCTATAGTCCAAAATGCGTTTCGCCTAGGCACGATAGTTGGGCTCATCAGTTAGATGCCATCGTACTCTTCTAAGACGCAATGTTTTTCGGTCGATGATTACCGACTCTTATAAAATTTGCAGCATTTACACACTGCAAATTATATTATTTAGGCGAATTAAATTCGTGTACCTAAATGTATGTTATGCCCATTCTCTGGCCAGTAATAAGTTTGAAGAAAACGCCAACAATAATTTAATATTATTTTTGTTTTTGTGGACTGTATGGATAAAAGACAGATTGAAGTTTTTTTGACCTGTAGTCCAAAATGCGTTTCGCCTAGGCACGATAGTTGGGCTCATCAGTTAGATGCTATCGTACTCTTCTTAGACGCAATGTTTTTCGGTCGATGATTACCGACTCTTATAAAATTTGCAGCATTTACACACTGCAAGGTGTAAATGCCTGTAGTCCAAAATGCGTTTCTTACAGGCACGATACTTAGGCTCATCAGTTAGATGCTATCGTACCCTTCTAAGACGCAATGTTTTTCGGTGGATCATTACCGACTCTTATTAAATTTGCAAGCATCTACACACTGCAAATTATATTATTTAGGGGAATTTGGTTAAATTCGTGCACCTTAATGTATGTTATGCCCGTGGCCTGGCCAATAATAATTTTGAAGAAAACGCAAACAATAATTTAATATTATTTTTTTCTTTGTTTTTGTGGACTATATGGATTAAAGCCAGATTGAAGATTTTTATGACCTGTAGTCCAAAATGCGTTTCGCCTAGACACGATAGTTGGGCTCATCAGTTAGATGCTATCGTACCCTTCTAAGACGCAATGTTTTTCGGTCGATGATTACCGACTCTTATAAAATTTGCAGAATTTACACACTGCAAATTATATTATTTAGGGGAATTTGGTTAAATTCGTGTACCTTAATGTATGTTATCCCCGTTCTCTGGCCAGTAATAATTTTGAAGAAAACGCAAACAATAATTTAATATAATTTTTGTTTTTGTGGACTATATGGATTAAAGCCAAATTGGAGATTTTTATGACCTGTAGTCCAAAATGCGTTCGCCCAGGCACGATAGTTGGGCTCATCAGTTAGATGTATTGTCCCCTTCTAAGACGCAATGTTTTTCGGTCGATAATTACAGACTCTTATAAAATTTACAGCATTTACACACTGCAAATTATATTATTTAGGGGAATTTGGTTTAATTCGTGCACCTAAATGTATGTTATGCACGTTCTCTGGCCAGTAATAATTTTGAAGAAAACGCAAACAATAATTTAATACTTTGTTTTTGTTTTTGTGGACTGTATGGATTAAAGCCAAATTGAAGATTTTTATGACCTGTAGTCCAAAATGCCTTTCGCCCGGGCACGATAGTTGGGCTCACAAGTAAGATGCTATCGTACCCTTCTAAGACGCAATGTTTTTCGGTCGATGATTACAGATTCTTATAAAATTTGCCGCATTTACACACTGCAAATTATATTATTTAGGATAATTTGGTTAAGTTCGTGTACCTAAATGAATACTATGCCGGTTTTTGGCCAGTAATAATTTTGAAGAAAACGCAAACAATAACTTAATATTATTTTTTTTTGTGGACTGTATGGATTAAGGCTAAATTGAAGATTTTTATGATCTGTAGTCAAAAATGCGTTTCGCCCAGGCACGATAGTTGGGCTCATCAGTTAGATGCTATCGTACCCTTCTAAAACGCAATGTTTATCGGTCGATGATTACCGACTATTATAAGATTTGCAGCTTTTACAGAGTGCAAATTATATTATTTAGGGGAATTTGGTTAGATTCGTGTACTTAAATGTATGTTATGCCTGTGGTCTGGCCAGTAATAATTTTGAAGAAAACGTCAACAATAATTTAAGATAATTTTTGTTTTTGTGTACTGTATGGATTAAAGCCAAATTGGAGATTTTTATGACCTGTAGTCCAAAATGCGTTCGCCCAGGCACGATAGTTGAGCTCATCAGTTAGATGCATTGTCCCCTTCTAAGACGCAATGTTTTTCGGTCGATGATTACAGACTCTTATAAAATTATATTATTATATTATTTAGGGGAATTTGGTTTAATTCGTGCACCTAAATGTATGTTATGCACGTTCTCTGGCCAGTAATAATTTTGAAGAAAACGCAAACAATAATTTAATACTATCTTTGTTTTTGTTTTTGTGGACTGTATGGATTAAAGCCAAATTGAAGATTTTTATGACCTGTAGTCCAAAATGCCTTTCGCCCGGGCACTATAGTTGGGCTCACAAGTAAGATGCTATCGTACCTTCTAAGACGCAATGTTTTTCGGTCGATGATTACAGATTCTTATAAGATTTGCCGCATTTACACACTGCAAATTATATTATTTAGGAGAATTGGGTTAAGCTCGTGTACCTAGATGAATGTTATGCCGGTTTTTGGCCCGTAATAATTTTGAAGAAAACGCAAACAATAATTTAATATTGTTTTTGTTTTTGTGGACTGTATGGATTAAAGCAAAATTGAAGATTTTTATGACCTGTAGTCCAAAATGCGTTTCGCCCAGGCACGATAGTTGGGCTCATCAGTTAGATACTATCGTACCCTTCTAAGACGCAATGTTTTTCGGTCGATGACTACCGACTCTTATAAAATTTGCAGCATTTACGCACTGCAAGGTGTAAATGCCTGTAGTCCAAAATGCGTTTCGCACAGGCACGATACTTAGGCTCATCAGTTAGATGCTATCGTACCCTTCTTAGACGCAATGTTTTTCGGTCGATGATTACCGACTCTTACAAAATTTGTAGCATTTTCAGACTGCAAATTATATTATTTAGGGGAATTTGGATAAATTCGTGCACCTAAATATATGTTATGCCAGTGGTCTGGCCAGTAATACTTTTGAAGAAAACGCAAACATTAATTTAATATAATTTTTGTTTTTGATTTTGTGGACTGTATGGATTAAAGCCAAATAGAAGATTTTTATGACCTATAGTCCAAAATGCGTTTTGCCCTGGCAGGATAGTTGGGCTCCTAATTAGATGCTATCTTACCCTTCTAAGACGCAATGTTTTTCGGGCGATGATTACCGACTCTTATAAAATTTGCAGCATTTACACACTGCAAGTGTAAATGCCTGTAGTCCAAAATGCGTTTCGCCCAGGCACGATAGTTACGCTCATTTGTTAGATGCTATCGTACCCTTCTAAGACGCAATGTTTTTCGGTGGATCATTAACGACTCTTATTAAATTTGCAGCATCTACACACTGCAAATTATATTATTTAGGGGAATTTGGTTAAATTCGTGCACATTAATGTATGTTATGCCCGTGGTCTGGCCAATAATAATTTTGAAGAAAACGCAAACAATAATTTAATATTATTTTTGTCTTTGTTTTGTGGACTGTATGGATTAAAGCCAAATAGAAGATTTTTATGACCTATAGTCCAAAATTCGTTCTGCCCTGGCAGGATAGTTGGGCTCCTAATTAGATGCTATCTTACCCTTCTAAGACGCAATGTTTTTCGGGCGATGATTACCGACTCTTATAAAATTTGCAGCATTTACACACTGCAAGTGTAAATGCCTGTAGTCCAAAATGCGTTTCGCCCAGGCACGATAGTTACGCTCATTAGTTAGATGCTATCGTACCCTTCTAAGACGCACTGTTTTTCGGTGGATCATTAACGACTCTTATTAAATTTGCAGCATCTACACACTGCAAATTATATTATTTAGGGGAATTTGGTTAAATTCGTGCACATTAATGTATGTTATGCCCGTGGTCTGGCCAATAATAATTTTGAAGAAAACGCAAACAATAATTTAATATTATTTTTGTCTTTGTTTTGTGGACTGTATGGATTAAAGCCAAATAGAAGATTTTATGACATATAGTCCAAAATTCGTTTTGCCCTGGCAGGATAGTTGAGCTCCTAATTAGATGCTATCTTACCCTTCTAAGACGCAATGTTTTTCCGGCGATGATTACCGACTCTTATTAAACTTGCAGCATTTACACACTGCAAGGTATAATATTTAGGGGAATCTGGTTAAATTCGTGCACCTAAATGTATGTTATGCCCGTGGTCTGGCCAGTAATAGTTTTGAAGAATTCGCAAACAATAATTTAATATTATTTTTGTTTTTGTGGACTGTATGAATTAAGACCAAATTGAAGATTTTTATGACCTGTAGTCCAAAATGCGTTTTGCCCAGGCACGATAGTAGTGCTCCTCAGTTAGATGATATCGTACCCTTCTAAGACGCAATGGTTTTCGGTCGATGATTACCGACTCTTATAAAATGTACAGCATTTACACACTGCAAATTATATTATTTAGGGGAATTTGGTTAAATTCATGTACCTAAATGTGTGTTAACCCCGTTCTCTGGCCAGTAATAATTTTGAAGAAAACGTCAACAATAATTTAATATAATTTTTGTTTTTGTGGACTGTATGGATTAAAGCCAAATTGGAGATTTTTATGACCTGTAGTCCAAAATGCGTTCGCCCAGGCACGATAGTTGGGCTCATCAGTAAGATGTATTGTCCCCTTTTAAGACGCAATGTTTTTCGGTCGATGATTACAGACTCTTATAAAATTTACAGCATTTACACACTGCAAATTATATTATTTAGGGGAATTTGGTTTAATTCGTGCACCTAAATGTATGTTATGCACGTTCTCTGGCCAGTAATAATTTTGAAGAAAACGCAAACAATAATTTAATACTATCTTTGTTTTTGTTTTTGTGGACTGTATGGATTAAAGCAAAATTGAAGATTTTTATGACCTGTAGTCCAAAATGCGTTTCGCCCAGGCACGATAGTTGGGCTCATCAGTTAGATACTATCGTACCCTTCTAAGACGCAATGTTTTTCGGTCGATGACTACCGACTCTTATAAAATTTGCAGCATTTACACACTGCAAATTATATTATTTAGGGGAATTTGGTTAAATTCGTGCACCTAAATGTATGTTAATCCCGTGGTCTGGCCAGTAATAATTTTGAAGAAAACGCAAACAAGAATTTAATATTATTTTTGTTTTTGTGGACTGTATGGATGAAGATTTTTTTGACCTGTAGTCCAAAATGCGTCTTGCCCAAGCACGATAGTAGGGCTCCTCAGTTAGATGATATCGTACCCTTCTAAGACGCAATGTTTTTCGGTCGATGATTACCGACTCTTTTAAAATTTGCAGCATTTACGCATTGCAAGGTGTAAGTGCCTGTAGTCCAAAATGCGTTTCGCCCAGGCACGATAGTTACGCTCATTAGTTAGATGCTATCGTACCCTTCTAAGACGCAATGTTTTTCGGTCGATGATTACCGACTCTTACAAAATTTGCAGCATTTTCACACTGCAAATTATATTATTTAGGGGAATTTGTATGGATTAAAGCCAAATAGAAGATTTTTATGACCTATAGTCCCAAATGCGTTTTGCCCTGGCAGGATAGTTGGGCTCCTAATTAGATGCTATCTTACCCTTCTAAGACGCAATGTTTTTCGGGCGATGATTACCGACTCTTATAAAATTTGCAGCATTTACACACTGCAAGTGTAAATGCCTGTAGTCCAAAATGCGTTTCGCCCAGGCACGATAGTTACGCTCATTAGTTAGATGCTATCGTACCCTTCTAAGACGCAATGTTTTTCGGTGGATCATTAACGACTCTTATTAAATTTGCAGCATCTACACACTGCAAATTATATTATTTAGGGGAATTTGGTTAAATTCGTGCACATTAATGTATGTTATGCCCGTGGTCTGGCCAATAATAATTTTGAAGAAAACGCAAACAATAATTTAATATTATTTTTGTCTTTGTTTTGTGGACTGTATGGATTAAAGCCAAATAGAAGATTTTTATGACCTATAGTCCAAAATTCGTTTTGCCCTGGCAGGATAGTTGGGCTCCTAATTAGATGCTATCTTACCCTTCTAAGACGCAATGTTTTTCGGGCGATGATTACCGACTCTTATAAAATTTGCAGCATTTACACACTGCAAGTGTAAATGCCTGTAGTCCAAAATGCGTTTTGCCCAGGCACGATAGTTACGCTCATTAGTTAGATGCTATCGTACCCTTCTAAGACGCAATGTTTTTCGGTGGATCATTACCGACTCTTATTAAACTTGCAGCATTTACACACTGCAAGGTATAATATTTAGGGGAATCTGGTTAAATTCGTGCACCTAAATGTATGTTATGCCCGTGGTCTGGCCAGTAATAATTTTGAAGAAATCGCAAACAATAATTTAATATTATTTTTGTTTTTGTGGACTGTATGGATTAAGACCAAATTGAAGATTTTTATGACCTGTAGTCCAAAATGCGTTTTGCCCAGGCACGATAGTAGTGCTCCTCAGTTAGATGATATCGTACCCTTCTAAGACGCAATGGTTTTCGGTCGATGATTACCGACTCTTATAAAATGTACAGCATTTACACACTGCAAATTATATTATTTAGGGGAATTTGGTTAAATTCATGTACCTAAATGTGTGTTATCCCCGTTCTCTGGCCAGTAATAATTTTGAAGAAAACGTCAACAATAATTTAATATAATTTTTGTTTTTGTGGACTGTATGGATTAAAGCCAAATTGGAGATTTTTATGACCTGTAGTCCAAAATGCGTTGGCCCATGTATTGTCCCCTTCTAAGACGCAATGTTTTTCGGTCGATGACTACCGACTCTTATAAAATTTGCAGCATTTACACACTGCAAATTATATTATTTAGGGGAATTTGGTTAAATTCGTGCACCTAAATGTATGTTAATCCCGTGGTCTGGCCAGTAATAATTTTGAAGAAAACGCAAACAAGAATTTAATATTATTTTTGTTTTTGTGGACTGTATGGATGAAGATTTTTTTGACCTGTAGTCCAAAATGCGTCTTGCCCAAGCACGATAGTAGGGCTCCTCAGTTAGATGATATCGTACCCTTCTAAGACGCAATGTTTTTCGGTCGATGATTACCGACTCTTTTAAAATTTGCAGCATTTACGCATTGCAAGGTGTAAGTGCCTGTAGTCCAAAATGCGTTTCGCCCAGGCACGATAGTTACGCTCATTAGTTAGATGCTATCGTACCCTTCTAAGACGCAATGTTTTTCGGTCGATGATTACCGACTCTTACAAAATTTGCAGCATTTTCACACTGCAAATTATATTATTTAGGGGAATTTGTATGGATTAAAGCCAAATAGAAGATTTTTATGACCTATAGTCCCAAATGCGTTTTGCCCTGGCAGGATAGTTGGGCTCCTAATTAGATGCTATCTTACCCTTCTAAGACGCAATGTTTTTCGGGCGATGATTACCGACTCTTATAAAATTTGCAGCATTTACACACTGCAAGTGTAAATGCCTGTAGTCCAAAATGCGTTTCGCCCAGGCACGATAGTTACGCTCATTAGTTAGATGCTATCGTACCCTTCTAAGACGCAATGTTTTTCGGTGGATCATTAACGACTCTTATTAAATTTGCAGCATCTACACACTGCAAATTATATTATTTAGGGGAATTTGGTTAAATTCGTGCACATTAATGTATGTTATGCCCGTGGTCTGGCCAATAATAATTTTGAAGAAAACGCAAACAATAATTTAATATTATTTTTGTCTTTGTTTTGTGGACTGTATGGATTAAAGCCAAATAGAAGATTTTTATGACCTATAGTCCAAAATTCGTTTTGCCCTGGCAGGATAGTTGGGCTCCTAATTAGATGCTATCTTACCCTTCTAAGACGCAATGTTTTTCGGGCGATGATTACCGACTCTTATAAAATTTGCAGCATTTACACACTGCAAGTGTAAATGCCTGTAGTCCAAAATGCGTTTTGCCCAGGCACGATAGTTACGCTCATTAGTTAGATGCTATCGTACCCTTCTAAGACGCAATGTTTTTCGGTGGATCATTACCGACTCTTATTAAACTTGCAGCATTTACACACTGCAAGGTATAATATTTAGGGGAATCTGGTTAAATTCGTGCACCTAAATGTATGTTATGCCCGTGGTCTGGCCAGTAATAATTTTGAAGAAATCGCAAACAATAATTTAATATTATTTTTGTTTTTGTGGACTGTATGGATTAAGACCAAATTGAAGATTTTTATGACCTGTAGTCCAAAATGCGTTTTGCCCAGGCACGATAGTAGTGCTCCTCAGTTAGATGATATCGTACCCTTCTAAGACGCAATGGTTTTCGGTCGATGATTACCGACTCTTATAAAATGTACAGCATTTACACACTGCAAATTATATTATTTAGGGGAATTTGGTTAAATTCATGTACCTAAATGTGTGTTATCCCCGTTCTCTGGCCAGTAATAATTTTGAAGAAAACGTCAACAATAATTTAATATAATTTTTGTTTTTGTGGACTGTATGGATTAAAGCCAAATTGGAGATTTTTATGACCTGTAGTCCAAAATGCGTTGGCCCATGTATTGTCCCCTTCTAAGACGCAATGTTTTTCGGTCGATGACTACCGACTCTTATAAAATTTGCAGCATTTACACACTGCAAATTATATTATTTAGGGGAATTTGGTTAAATTCGTGCACCTAAATGTATGTTAATCCCGTGGTCTGGCCAGTAATAATTTTGAAGAAAACGCAAACAAGAATTTAATATTATTTTTGTTTTTGTGGACTGTATGGATGAAGATTTTTTTGACCTGTAGTCCAAAATGCGTCTTGCCCAAGCACGATAGTAGGGCTCCTCAGTTAGATGATATCGTACCCTTCTAAGACGCAATGTTTTTCGGTCGATGATTACCGACTCTTTTAAAATTTGCAGCATTTACGCATTGCAAGGTGTAAGTGCCTGTAGTCCAAAATGCGTTTCGCCCAGGCACGATAGTTACGCTCATTAGTTAGATGCTATCGTACCCTTCTAAGACGCAATGTTTTTCGGTCGATGATTACCGACTCTTACAAAATTTGCAGCATTTTCACACTGCAAATTATATTATTTAGGGGAATTTGTATGGATTAAAGCCAAATAGAAGATTTTTATGACCTATAGTCCCAAATGCGTTTTGCCCTGGCAGGATAGTTGGGCTCCTAATTAGATGCTATCTTACCCTTCTAAGACGCAATGTTTTTCGGGCGATGATTACCGACTCTTATAAAATTTGCAGCATTTACACACTGCAAGTGTAAATGCCTGTAGTCCAAAATGCGTTTCGCCCAGGCACGATAGTTACGCTCATTAGTTAGATGCTATCGTACCCTTCTAAGACGCAATGTTTTTCGGTGGATCATTAACGACTCTTATTAAATTTGCAGCATCTACACACTGCAAATTATATTATTTAGGGGAATTTGGTTAAATTCGTGCACATTAATGTATGTTATGCCCGTGGTCTGGCCAATAATAATTTTGAAGAAAACGCAAACAATAATTTAATATTATTTTTGTCTTTGTTTTGTGGACTGTATGGATTAAAGCCAAATAGAAGATTTTTATGACCTATAGTACAAAATTCGTTTTGCCCTGGCAGGATAGTTGGGCTCCTAATTAGATGCTATCTTACCCTTCTAAGACGCAATGTTTTTCGGGCGATGATTACCGACTCTTATAAAATTTGCAGCATTTACACACTGCAAGTGTAAATGCCTGTAGTCCAAAATGCGTTTTGCCCAGGCACGATAGTTACGCTCATTAGTTAGATGCTATCGTACCCTTCTAAGACGCAATGTTTTTCGGTGGATCATTACCGACTCTTATTAAACTTGCAGCATTTACACACTGCAAGGTATAATATTTAGGGGAATCTGGTTAAATTCGTGCACCTAAATGTATGTTATGCCCGTGGTCTGGCCAGTAATAATTTTGAAGAAATCGCAAACAATAATTTAATATTATTTTTGTTTTTGTGGACTGTATGGATTAAGACCAAATTGAAGATTTTTATGACCTGTAGTCCAAAATGCGTTTTGCCCAGGCACGATAGTAGTGCTCCTCAGTTAGATGATATCGTACCCTTCTAAGACGCAATGGTTTTCGGTCGATGATTACCGACTCTTATAAAATGTACAGCATTTACACACTGCAAATTATATTATTTAGGGGAATTTGGTTAAATTCATGTACCTAAATGTGTGTTATCCCCGTTCTCTGGCCAGTAATAATTTTGAAGAAAACGTCAACAATAATTTAATATAATTTTTGTTTTTGTGGACTGTATGGATTAAAGCCAAATTGGAGATTTTTATGACCTGTAGTCCAAAATGCGTTGGCCCATGTATTGTCCCCTTCTAAGACGCAATATTTTCCGGTCGATGATTACCGACTCTTATAAAATTTGCAGCATTTGCACACTGCAAAGTATAATATTTAGGGGAATCTGGATTATTTCGTGCACCTAAATGTATGTTATGCCCGTGGTCTGGCCAGTAATAATTTAGAAGAAAACGCAAACAATAATTTAATATTATTTTTGTTTTTGTTGACTGTATGGATTAAAGCCAAATTGAGGATTTTTATGACCTGTATTCCAAAATGCGTTTCGCCCAGGCACGATAGTTGGGCTCATCAGTTAGATACTATCGTACCCTTCTAAGACGCAATGTTTTTCCGGCGATGATTACCGACTCTTATTAAACTTGCAGCATTTACACACTGCAAGGTATAATATTTAGGGGAATCTGGTTAAATTCGTGCACCTAAATGTATGTTATGCCCGTGGTCTGGCCAGTAATAGTTTTGAAGAAATCGCAAACAATAATTTAATATTATTTTTGTTTTTGTGGACTGTATGAATTAAGACCAAATTGAAGATTTTTATGACCTGTAGTCCAAAATGCGTTTTGCCCAGGCACGATAGTAGTGCTCCTCAGTTAGATGATATCGTACCCTTCTAAGACGCAATGGTTTTCGGTCGATGATTACCGACTCTTATAAAATGTACAGCATTTACACACTGCAAATTATATTATTTAGGGGAATTTGGTTAAATTCATGTACCTAAATGTGTGTTAACCCCGTTCTCTGGCCAGTAATAATTTTGAAGAAAACGTCAACAATAATTTAATATAATTTTTGTTTTTGTGGACTGTATGGATTAAAGCCAAATTGGAGATTTTTATGACCTGTAGTCCAAAATGCGTTCGCCCAGGCACGATAGTTGGGCTCATCAGTAAGATGTATTGTCCCCTTTTAAGACGCAATGTTTTTCGGTCGATGATTACAGACTCTTATAAAATTTACAGCATTTACACACTGCAAATTATATTATTTAGGGGAATTTGGTTTAATTCGTGCACCTAAATGTATGTTATGCACGTTCTCTGGCCAGTAATAATTTTGAAGAAAACGCAAACAATAATTTAATACTATCTTTGTTTTTGTTTTTGTGGACTGTATGGATTAAAGCAAAATTGAAGATTTTTATGACCTGTAGTCCAAAATGCGTTTCGCCCAGGCACGATAGTTGGGCTCATCAGTTAGATACTATCGTACCCTTCTAAGACGCAATGTTTTTCGGTCGATGACTACCGACTCTTATAAAATTTGCAGCATTTACACACTGCAAATTATATTATTTAGGGGAATTTGGTTAAATTCGTGCACCTAAATGTATGTTAATCCCGTGGTCTGGCCAGTAATAATTTTGAAGAAAACGCAAACAAGAATTTAATATTATTTTTGTTTTTGTGGACTGTATGGATGAAGATTTTTTTGACCTGTAGTCCAAAATGCGTCTTGCCCAAGCACGATAGTAGGGCTCCTCAGTTAGATGATATCGTACCCTTCTAAGACGCAATGTTTTTCGGTCGATGATTACCGACTCTTTTAAAATTTGCAGCATTTACGCATTGCAAGGTGTAAGTGCCTGTAGTCCAAAATGCGTTTCGCCCAGGCACGATAGTTACGCTCATTAGTTAGATGCTATCGTACCCTTCTAAGACGCAATGTTTTTCGGTCGATGATTACCGACTCTTACAAAATTTGCAGCATTTTCACACTGCAAATTATATTATTTAGGGGAATTTGTATGGATTAAAGCCAAATAGAAGATTTTTATGACCTATAGTCCCAAATGCGTTTTGCCCTGGCAGGATAGTTGGGCTCCTAATTAGATGCTATCTTACCCTTCTAAGACGCAATGTTTTTCGGGCGATGATTACCGACTCTTATAAAATTTGCAGCATTTACACACTGCAAGTGTAAATGCCTGTAGTCCAAAATGCGTTTCGCCCAGGCACGATAGTTACGCTCATTAGTTAGATGCTATCGTACCCTTCTAAGACGCAATGTTTTTCGGTGGATCATTAACGACTCTTATTAAATTTGCAGCATCTACACACTGCAAATTATATTATTTAGGGGAATTTGGTTAAATTCGTGCACATTAATGTATGTTATGCCCGTGGTCTGGCCAATAATAATTTTGAAGAAAACGCAAACAATAATTTAATATTATTTTTGTCTTTGTTTTGTGGACTGTATGGATTAAAGCCAAATAGAAGATTTTTATGACCTATAGTCCAAAATTCGTTTTGCCCTGGCAGGATAGTTGGGCTCCTAATTAGATGCTATCTTACCCTTCTAAGACGCAATGTTTTTCGGGCGATGATTACCGACTCTTATAAAATTTGCAGCATTTACACACTGCAAGTGTAAATGCCTGTAGTCCAAAATGCGTTTTGCCCAGGCACGATAGTTACGCTCATTAGTTAGATGCTATCGTACCCTTCTAAGACGCAATGTTTTTCGGTGGATCATTACCGACTCTTATTAAACTTGCAGCATTTACACACTGCAAGGTATAATATTTAGGGGAATCTGGTTAAATTCGTGCACCTAAATGTATGTTATGCCCGTGGTCTGGCCAGTAATAATTTTGAAGAAATCGCAAACAATAATTTAATATTATTTTTGTTTTTGTGGACTGTATGGATTAAGACCAAATTGAAGATTTTTATGACCTGTAGTCCAAAATGCGTTTTGCCCAGGCACGATAGTAGTGCTCCTCAGTTAGATGATATCGTACCCTTCTAAGACGCAATGGTTTTCGGTCGATGATTACCGACTCTTATAAAATGTACAGCATTTACACACTGCAAATTATATTATTTAGGGGAATTTGGTTAAATTCATGTACCTAAATGTGTGTTATCCCCGTTCTCTGGCCAGTAATAATTTTGAAGAAAACGTCAACAATAATTTAATATAATTTTTGTTTTTGTGGACTGTATGGATTAAAGCCAAATTGGAGATTTTTATGACCTGTAGTCCAAAATGCGTTGGCCCATGTATTGTCCCCTTCTAAGACGCAATGTTTTTCGGTCGATGACTACCGACTCTTATAAAATTTGCAGCATTTACACACTGCAAATTATATTATTTAGGGGAATTTGGTTAAATTCGTGCACCTAAATGTATGTTAATCCCGTGGTCTGGCCAGTAATAATTTTGAAGAAAACGCAAACAAGAATTTAATATTATTTTTGTTTTTGTGGACTGTATGGATGAAGATTTTTTTGACCTGTAGTCCAAAATGCGTCTTGCCCAAGCACGATAGTAGGGCTCCTCAGTTAGATGATATCGTACCCTTCTAAGACGCAATGTTTTTCGGTCGATGATTACCGACTCTTTTAAAATTTGCAGCATTTACGCATTGCAAGGTGTAAGTGCCTGTAGTCCAAAATGCGTTTCGCCCAGGCACGATAGTTACGCTCATTAGTTAGATGCTATCGTACCCTTCTAAGACGCAATGTTTTTCGGTCGATGATTACCGACTCTTACAAAATTTGCAGCATTTTCACACTGCAAATTATATTATTTAGGGGAATTTGTATGGATTAAAGCCAAATAGAAGATTTTTATGACCTATAGTCCCAAATGCGTTTTGCCCTGGCAGGATAGTTGGGCTCCTAATTAGATGCTATCTTACCCTTCTAAGACGCAATGTTTTTCGGGCGATGATTACCGACTCTTATAAAATTTGCAGCATTTACACACTGCAAGTGTAAATGCCTGTAGTCCAAAATGCGTTTCGCCCAGGCACGATAGTTACGCTCATTAGTTAGATGCTATCGTACCCTTCTAAGACGCAATGTTTTTCGGTGGATCATTAACGACTCTTATTAAATTTGCAGCATCTACACACTGCAAATTATATTATTTAGGGGAATTTGGTTAAATTCGTGCACATTAATGTATGTTATGCCCGTGGTCTGGCCAATAATAATTTTGAAGAAAACGCAAACAATAATTTAATATTATTTTTGTCTTTGTTTTGTGGACTGTATGGATTAAAGCCAAATAGAAGATTTTTATGACCTATAGTCCAAAATTCGTTTTGCCCTGGCAGGATAGTTGGGCTCCTAATTAGATGCTATCTTACCCTTCTAAGACGCAATGTTTTTCGGGCGATGATTACCGACTCTTATAAAATTTGCAGCATTTACACACTGCAAGTGTAAATGCCTGTAGTCCAAAATGCGTTTTGCCCAGGCACGATAGTTACGCTCATTAGTTAGATGCTATCGTACCCTTCTAAGACGCAATGTTTTTCGGTGGATCATTACCGACTCTTATTAAACTTGCAGCATTTACACACTGCAAGGTATAATATTTAGGGGAATCTGGTTAAATTCGTGCACCTAAATGTATGTTATGCCCGTGGTCTGGCCAGTAATAATTTTGAAGAAATCGCAAACAATAATTTAATATTATTTTTGTTTTTGTGGACTGTATGGATTAAGACCAAATTGAAGATTTTTATGACCTGTAGTCCAAAATGCGTTTTGCCCAGGCACGATAGTAGTGCTCCTCAGTTAGATGATATCGTACCCTTCTAAGACGCAATGGTTTTCGGTCGATGATTACCGACTCTTATAAAATGTACAGCATTTACACACTGCAAATTATATTATTTAGGGGAATTTGGTTAAATTCATGTACCTAAATGTGTGTTATCCCCGTTCTCTGGCCAGTAATAATTTTGAAGAAAACGTCAACAATAATTTAATATAATTTTTGTTTTTGTGGACTGTATGGATTAAAGCCAAATTGGAGATTTTTATGACCTGTAGTCCAAAATGCGTTGGCCCATGTATTGTCCCCTTCTAAGACGCAATATTTTCCGGTCGATGATTACCGACTCTTATAAAATTTGCAGCATTTGCACACTGCAAAGTATAATATTTAGGGGAATCTGGATTATTTCGTGCACCTAAATGTATGTTATGCCCGTGGTCTGGCCAGTAATAATTTAGAAGAAAACGCAAACAATAATTTAATATTATTTTTGTTTTTGTTGACTGTATGGATTAAAGCCAAATTGAGGATTTTTATGACCTGTAGTCCAAAATGCGTTGGCCCAGGCACGATAGTTGGGCTCATCAGTTAGATGTATTGCCCCTTCTAAGTCGCAGAGTTTTTCGGTCGATGATTACCGACTCTTATAAAATTTGCAGCATTTGCACACTGCAAAGTATAATATTTAGGGGAATCTGGTTAAATCCGTGCACCTAAATGTATGTTATACCAGTGGTCTGGCAAGCAATAATTTTGAAGAAAACGCAAACAATAATTTAATATTATTGCACGATAGTTGGGCTCATCAGTTAGATTCTATCGTACCCGTCTAAGACGCAATACTTTTGGTCGATGATTACCGACTCTTATAAAATTTGCAGCACTTACACACTGCAAATTATATTATTTAGGGGAATTTGGATTAATTCGTGCACCTAAATGTATGTTATGCCCGTGGTCTGGCCAGTAATAATTTTGAAGAAAACGCAAACAATAATTTAATATTATTTTTGTTTTTGTGGACTGTATGGATTAAAGCCAAATTGGAGATTTTTATGACCTGTAGTACAAAATGCGTTTAGCCCAGGTACGATATTTGGGCACATCGGTAAGATGCTATCGTACCCTTCTAAGACAAAATGTTTTTCGATCGATGATTACCGACTCTTATAAAATTTGCAGCATTTACACAAATGTGTACCTAAATGACTTTTATGCCCGTTCTCTGGCCAGCAATAATTTTGAAGAAAACGCAAACAATATTCATTTTCATTTTTTTTTCATTTATTCAAAAATAATAATGGTTAGATAATGTCTTAAGACTACGCATGTGTCTTTTAAAATAACAAATGTTTAATAATCGGAAAAGCAAAATAAGGAATGAATGTAAATAATTTTTAAATACTTAAATATTCTTCTAATATATAAAGAATAATCCAAATTATGTTTGTGCGCCATCTTCTTTTTTTCGCCTTGATCGACTTGAATAAAATTTTCAAGTTTGCCGTCCGAAGTCTAGAACCGAAGTTATGACTAAAAATGTAACTACATGTTTGTTATTGCTTTATTAGTATTAATAACGTGTTTTGTTTTTTATACACACACTTTCATTTTGGTTTCTCTTTGTTGCCGAGAGTATGCACACAACTACAGCATTTGAATCCCATTGAATAGATTTTGATATTTTATTTTGTCGGTTGTCTGGAATATATCTAACTTTTTGTGGGCTGTAGACCTACAGCCTAAGTTGCATATATCTTTAAAGATAAAAGGTCATAAAAATAATATATAATTTTGTTGGTTGTCTGGAATGTTCCATGGATTTTTTGAACGACTTAAAAATGGAAAATTCGTTGTGAAGCCTGGAAAATTTCGCCTAATTGTGAAATTCAATGTGATATAAGAGGTTTTGGGTGGAGAAGTTTACGAGATATATATTAGATGAAGATGTGGTGCGATCAATGCCACAACCTGATAGATTGCGTTATACATTGACTTAGTCTGTGTGCAATTAAAATTTTCTATTCAGCAAATTTTTCTTCTATTTTTCTTGCTGCAATTGATTCGGGGTTTGCTTATTATTACACTGATTCCGATCTAACCTTGGACGACATATAGTACACTTCTTGCAATAGTTAATCAGAATTTCCGTAATAATCAAACGCAAGAGGTACATGCAGAAGAAATAAATGGAGACGGTGCCCATATTGCACAGTTTCAAACTGTGCAATCACCACCACAAATTCGACAAAAAGTTATTAGAGGAAGAAAATTGGTAAATGTAGCAATCGCATTTACTTTGTCCATGCTCCCGGTGGGACGTGCAAGAAATTCGTCATTTATTATGGCATCTATGGCATTGCTACCATACTGCTTGAAGGCGGTGGAACTGCACATCTCACGGTTGACAAGCCAATATCGTGCACAATGACCAAGAATTCGGCGACAGTGAAATTGATGCAAGAATGCAAAATCATAATTTGGGATGCATGCACGATGGCGCATAAACGAGCTTTGGAGGCAGTTGAGTTAACAATGAAGGATTTACAACGTGATTTGAGATGATTTGGTATGAGGATATAATATTGTTCAGCGGAGATTTTCGTCAAACACTTCCCGTCATCCTGAAATCTACATGCTGCCGATGAATTTAATGCATGTTTGAAATCATCGCCTTTGTGCCGGCATGTCAAGAAGTTGAAATTGACCACAAATATGAGAGCTGCATTGCAGTACGACCCATCGGCTGCTGAATTCTCAAGACAACTGCTGGCGCTTTGCATCGGCCAAATTTTTGTTCATGTCTCGACTGGATGGATATCATTCCCCATAAATTTTTGCGAGTCGAAGGAGAAACTCATAACCAAAGTAAAGTGTTTCCCGGCATTGCAAAAAATTATACAAATTTCGATTGGATATGTAAACGGGCAAAACTAGCAGTGAAGAAAAAGGACGTCGTCGATAGCTTGGTAAAGGGTCTTTGTTGTTGTTAGATTTGCGCCGGAAAACAAATTGAAAAACATTGTTTATCATATCATTCACTACTGATTTTTATTCCATTCAAATAAATCACATTGAAATTTTAACTGTTTATTTATAGCTCTGCATTTCATTTGAAGGCGTTAAATTGGGGTGAGACGAAGTTCGCCTACTCCGCTAGTTGAATATAAAAAACAAATACAAAATTTAAATATATAATATGTAAAAACTAATTAAATTAAAACAAGAATAATCATAATACATTTCTGTTAAAGATATAACTACAAGAAAATTGTACTGTTTGCTTCTAAGTTGACTCAGACAAATGTTTGAATAAAATATTTTTGACGACGTTGAAACTATTGTTATGTATTGATTCTTTGGTATGATGTGGCAGAGAGTTGTAAATCTTAATGGTGTGACAGAGAAAACGACGACTGGTTGTTAGTAAAGAAGCTCTAGGCAAAATGATATTAAATGCGCGTTGAGACCTTGCGAACGTAATTTAATCATACAGATATGTTGGGCTATGTAAATTTATAAGTTTGATTAACAGCAGAAGACTCCGGTAATCAAGATATGTTCCTAGATCACAACCTAGTAGCAATTTTTTGAAATTAGATACATGATCAAATATACGTAGGTCGTATATATATCTTATAATTGAATTGAATGCAACAATCAATTTGCGGAATATACTTGGGTCAAGTTTTCCATAGACTTCACAGCCATAGGTATATAATGGTTTAAGAAGAGAGCGACCAAGAAGTTTTCTGGTGTTCTGTGGGGTACAATTGCAAGAAGGCCACAGAGATCGTATTCCTCCATAACTAACATGTTCGTCCCAATTTAGAGTTGAGTCAATAAAACCACCAAGATTTCGATTCAAACTCGAAAAAGAAAAGTGGTGTTGTTAATTGAAACTGGCGAAAAATGTTCACTTTGAATTGGATGCTTATAAATAATCATGTAAGACGACTTTTAGGGTTGAGAACTAATGAATTGTCGCAAGACCATCGCTGAATAGATTAAACATCATCATTAAGACAACCTATATAATTTAATACTACTTTTGTTTTTATGGACTGTATGAGTAGTATAAATAAGCGGGTACGGGGCCACCGGCATACTGGCATAGCCTATATACTGGTCGTATGGTGTTGCTCTTAAAGATGTTGCTTGAGAATTAATTTCATGGTAATCGCCATGTTGTTTAAAGATCTAAGAGATAATAATGTTTTTATGTAGTATGAATCATATACTTGGGGCTTAAGAATTATTTATATTTTTTTTTGTTTTAAATTGTAGAAATGTATACTCCATATCTTGGATGACGCACACATCATTGTCGGGGCTAGGCCACGGCAACGGCCGGCGGACTGACAGACTGGCAGAATGACGGACTGACAGACTGACAGACTGACAGACTGACAGACTGACAGACTGACAGACTGACAGACTGACAGACTGACAGACTGACAGACTGACAGACTGACAGACTGACAGACTGACAGACTGACAGACTGACAGACTGACAGACTGACAGACTGACAGACTGACAGACTGACAGACTGACAGACTGACAGACTGACAGACTGACAGACTGACAGACTGACAGACTGACAGACTGACAGACTGACAGACTGACAGACTGACAGACTGACAGACTGACAGACTGACAGACTGACAGACTGACAGACTGACAGACTGACAGACTGACAGACTGACAGACTGACAGACTGACAGACTGGCAGACTGACAGACTGACAGACTGACAGACTGACAGATTGACAGACTGACAGACTGACAGACTGACAGACTGACAGACTGACAGACTGGGTAATCGTCATGTTGTTTAAAGAGCTAAGAGATAATAATGTTTTTTATGTAGTAGGAATCATATACTATAGGGCTTAAGATTATTTTTTTTTGTTTGTTTTAAATTGTAGAAATATATACTCCATATCTTGGATGACGCACCCATCATTGTCGGGGCAATGAACTGATTAGGTCGCGATGTGGGCGGGTGTGATGCGAGGCGGTGGCGCGGGCCGCGGTTGTGGTTGAAGGTGTATTTAGTTTGGGAAGTAAATTAAGAAAAAAATTGTATGATAACGTATGGCGCTAGCGTATTAGCTGGTTGAACTTCTGGTTTCTTATTTTAATCGTGAGAATGATAAAGACTTATAATTTTGTCAGAGCTAAGTAATATTTATGGTTAGGAATGTGATACTTTAAGAAATCCATATCATATCAGTTGGTTGAATTCAGGTTTCTTTTATTTCGATCGTTATTATTCCATTGTTTTTTTTATCGTAAGTAAGAATGATAAAGATTAAAAAATGTGCTAGGGAAAATAGTATTTATGACTAAGAATGTGTTACTTTATCAATTGGTTGATTTTAGGCTTTTTTTATTAAAAATGTTTGGAAGTATGTAAATTGTTTTTCATGGGGTTTTTTATTCTTTCGGACAATGGATAGATAAAGAAAATTCAATTCAATTTTTTTATTATAGGACTATAATGATAAGATCAAATAACTGTGTCATCTATAATTAGAATTTATGGTTAGACATGTGAAACTTGTAAGAAAGACATGTGAAACTTGGAAAAGAAATCCATTTCATTTCCATTGTTACTAGAATGATAAGATATAAAATTAATATTTATGTATAGGTATGCGATAATAAGAAGCTTACAAAAAAATCATTTGTATATCTATAAAATATACTTAGATAAGTTATATAATGAGAAGCGTTATAATAAAAGCTTAAGAAAGTTAGACCTCGGAATGTGTATAAATAGATTGTATTTTTCTTTGAATTTTCATTATAGTCTTGCTTGTTAATCTAGTATTATACCTCTTAACTCAAACTGAAACTTATTTGGTTGTATCCAACTATTTTAAAATGGATTCGTTTTTACAAAAAATTAATAAATAAATTTGTGAAAAACCTCTACTCCCTTTGAAGGACTTGGGGACAACGCCAGGAACAAATAAAATGGATAATTTTGAGTGTAACGTATGCAGTGCTAAATTTACACAAATCGGGACTCTTAATAGACATATAAGAGCTGCACAAGGTGATAAAATTAAATGTCCTCAGTGTGACAAAACATATACACGAAAGGATTCAATGTTGAAACACTTCCGCAAGGAACATATTAACACCTATCATATCAACCAACGAGCAGCAAGAGAAAACTTCCAAAAGACATGAATGATTCCTTGTCCTAACCCCATTCATCATCGAAAAAACGTAGATGTGAAAACTGTGAAATAGATGTGCTAGTATCTGGATGGGGTCATCACACTAGAACTAATGAACATAAGACAAAGAGCAAAGTTCCAGTCAACAATACTCGTTTTAACAAAATAAGGCATTGTTTTGAAGGTAAAGTGGAAACCTATTCCTAAGAAAATACTTATGAAGGGGTTATAGACATTAACAAATTTTTAAATAGCTGTACACTTGATATAATTAAATTACTTGAATACCCGTTTGAAACCAAAGAGGGTATAAAGTTCAGCATTGAACTATTTGCAGAGTTCATAAAATTTATATCAACACAAGGAGAATCAGAAAAAAGTGAAATAAGCATAAAATCGTTTAAATGCCCAATGCAAATAGCTTTACAAAATGATCATTTGAAAGATATAATTGAAAATATGTTTAAAACAATTAGAGTTAAAAGTGAAGAGTTTCAGGAGAGAGATTCAGGATGGGCACTATTGTGTATAAAACATATTGAAGTAAATATTAACGAGTATAAACGCTTCAGAGGTTCGAGCTATTTAAGCCTTCCAAAAAGCATTAAGCTGAATGAAGCCTGTGTTAATGTCCAAAATAATGATGAATTCTGTTTTAAATGGGCAGTTATATCAGCTCTTTACCCCATAGATGAGCATTCGTATAGACCAAGCAGTTACCACATTGAAAACATTCGAGGTGATGTGATAAGTTTAATGAGTGGATTCAAATTGACTTTACAAATTTAGAGTTCCCTTTGAAACTTAAAGACATAACGATCTTTGAGGCACTCAATCCCACAACTAGTATAAATATTTTCGGAGTAGAAACCAGTGTGGGGGAGTCTAAAGATTCGGGATCATGACCATCTAACTGGAAAATTCAGAGCGGCCGCACATTCCAAATGTAATTTAAATTATAGGATACCTAAATTTATTCCTATTTTTTTCCATAACTTAACCAGATATGATTCACATTTATTCATAAAAGAGCTGGGTAATATCAAAGGGGCTATAAATATTATTCGTCTCAACAAAGAGAAATATATATCAATTTCATCAAAAATCTTAATATTTATTAAGTAAGCAAGGAGAGTTTTTAGAATTACGATTCTTCTTCGAGTATTGATAGTATAGCAAAAACATTAGATAAAAAAGCAGATTTTAAAATTTTAACATCATTTCTCAAAGATGATGAATCTTTTCAACTAATGACTCGTAAGGGTGTTTTCTGCTATGACTATTTAGACTCTATAGACAAATTAAGTGAGACAGAGCTCCCTCCAATAGAATCTTTTAGAAATTCTTTGATTGAAGAAGATTGCAACCAAGATGACTATAATCACGCTGTAAAAGTTTGATCACATTTTAAATGTAACAGTTTAAGAGAATATTTAGAACACTATTTGAAAACAGATGTTTTAATTTTAGCAGACATTTTCGAAAAATTCAGAATTGATTCTAGAAAAATGTACGGCCTAGACCCCTGTCACTATTATACATTACCAGGTTTTTCGTGGGATGCTATGTTGAAAGAAACAGATGTAAAACTTGAACTTTTAACTGACATAAACATGTATAACTTTTTCGCTAAGGGTATAAGAGGAGGTTTGACACAGTGTAGCTTACGACATTCTAAAGCAAATGATAAATACTCGTATATGTCCGATTATGATTCAAGTAAACCATCTGATTATTTAATGTACTTAGATACTAATAATCTTTACGGTTGAGCAATGTCTGACTATCTGCCACATTCAGACTTTAAATGGGGTGAACCTCCAGATAACTTAGATGGGATTAAATAATGGTTAATTTCAAATATGAACATTGGTTATGTTTTAGAAGTTGATCTTGAATATTCTAAAGAAATACATGATGATCATAACGATCTTCCTTTCTGTCCCTCAAATATTTCATTGTCTTACAAATCAGATAAAAAATTAATTGCTGATTTAAATAATAAGGTAAATTATATAATACATTACAAAAGTTTAATCCAGTGCCTTGAAAATGGTTTAGTGTTGAAGAAAATTCGCAGAGTGATGCAATTCAACAATCCAAATGGTTGAAAAAATATATTGATTTAAACAATGAACTTAGAAAAAAAGCAACTACAAAGTTTGAAAAGGATCAGCGTAAACTCTGTAATAATGCTGTATTTGGAAAAACTATGGAGAATGTAGACAAACGAAAAGGTGTTCAAATTGTTGATTCAGTAGAAAGCAGAGGTAGACATCTCGGTAATCGTGATCTTATTGCTAAACCTAATTTTCATAGCATTTTAGAATTTTCCGAAACTATGGCTGCTATTCAGTTAAAACGAATTTACTGTATCTATAATAAGCCTATATACTTGACTTTCATTATGCTTATATGAAACTAAAATTTACTAAGAACCTACAACTGGCTTATATGGATACTGACTCATTTATTTATCAAAAACGAACTGATGACTTTTACAGCGATATTAAGAGTGATATAATTAAAATGTTTGATAATTCAGATTACCCCCTACATAACCGCTATGATATTGCTCAACTCAATGTGAAAAATTAGGTTATATGAAGGATGAGAATAATGGAAGAATAATGAAGGAATTTATTGGGTTAAGAGCTAAAATGTATAGTATTGACATTGAAGATGCATCCGTGATAAAAAAAGCAAAAGGTGTTAAATCGGCAGCTGTAAAAAAACTATCTTTGCAAAATTATAGAGATTGGTTGCTACATAAGCGCAACTTTTATTGTAAAATGTTAAACTTTAGATCTAGACAACATACTCTATATACTGAATGTATCAAGAAATTAAGTTTAAGCTGTGCGGACGACAAAAGATTTATATGTAGTAATAATATCAATACACTAGCTTGGGGTCATTATAGAATAGATTTTGAAAATGATATGTAAATATAAAAAAATTATAATAAAAAGAAAAAGTATCAAGTATTATACAAAATTGTTTTATTGAACTATTAATTATAATTCTTAGCTTCACTAATAAATTTACTTAAGAGATAAACATTTTGAAGTGCACATATTTTTCCATGATATCCCCATTTGGAAGTTATATTTGGATACATTTATTAAGTTCTTTTAAATTTGGACATCTGCAATAGGTATCTTCTTCGCGGTTAACAACTTCTACGTTTTCATTATTGAGTAAGGTTTGCAACCATTGTTTCTTTTTAACACCCTTAACGTAAACAACACCACTTTGAAGTTTTTCTCGAAGAAATATCTTTACTTGAGAAAGGTGTGCAAATCCCCATTCCAGGTTAATCCGTGATAATTTTGATACAATCAATTAACTTGTCTTCTAAGTGAATCTGATGCAAGGCTTAAATTAAATGGTGGGCTAACAATAAAGTGATGATGATGATGCTCATTATGTAATAAAGCTACTTCCTTCAGAATAAAACGATTGCTGTTTTAATCACCAAATCCTTGAATGTCTTCAAAGTTTATATTCATTTTTTAGATGTCTGTTCTCAACAAATTGTCTCTTTCTACTAACAAATTATCATATAAGTACATGCAATTTAAGTAAGTTTGGTAACTTCTCCTGTTAATGGAGTGTACTCAATTATACGATCATGAAGTATCAGACAATACAAGGTCGTTAAAGCAGGAATCGAAGTTAATGTTTTAAGCTCAATTCTTACATCCACAAGACCTGTTTTAATTGTTTCATTTTGACGTGAACAGTCGATAACCATAATTGGGGCAATATCCTTAAAATCCGTCCTTAATAAAAGAGGACTTGCTTGTTTCTGATAGTATGAATGTTGAAATTTACTATACATATCATAGAGAACGGCATACCGATCTAGTTTATATTTAATGTTTAAATCGTCTCGGGGATAAGATTCAGAATTTAAATGAACTTTTACATTGCTGAAATCACAGTTATCAAATTTGCTAGCATCTTTATTTCGTTGATTTTTTCTATTAGTTTGTAGAGCAGTGATAATATATCTAGGCTTCTCAAGTTGACTTGAAGTTTTCACCGTCCATATATGTCAGTGGTGGTTGATGGTGTTGGATATTCGTACATTTCCCAATTACGAAAATGAATTTAAATGTATTTTAATTGAATTTGCTTCAATATGTTAAGTTTATTTGAATCAGATAGAGTGATGTGTGGAACTCTCCATTGCAATTTAAAAATCGATAGTTTTAATTTTTCATTATCTTTGGAAAAATAAGCATTCTCATTAGATCGAGCGTGAATTAAAACTAGTTCATGTCTTGCATTTGCTATAATCTTTTAATAATCTTCAGCAAACCTCAATAGATTTTTCAATGGTAAACAAAAATTAAAAACACCTAAATAAATTTCGTAGTTGATGAAAGAAGCGTTCAAAAGGTCTTGAACTGAATTTGATATTAAGATAGCTGATCTCATAGAACATTACTATACATATGATATGAAATCGAAATTGTTATCTGCTTTTAAACTTAAGAAAACAGTCAAAGCCTACATAGCATAGCATTCCACGAAAAACCTGGTAATGTATAATAGTGACATGGGTCTAGGCCGTACATTTTTTCTAGAATCAATTCTGAATTTTTTGAAAATGTCTGCTAAGATTAAAACATCTGTTTTCAAATAGTGTTCGAAATATTCTCTTAAACTGTTACATTTAAAATGTGATCAAACTTTTACAGCGTGATTATAGTCATCTTGGTTGCAATCTTCTTCAATCAAAGAATTTCTAAAAGATTCTATTGGAGGGAGCTCTGTCTCACTTAATTTGTCTATAGAGTCTAAATAGTCATAGCATAAAACACCCTTATGAGTCATTAGTTGAAAAGATTCATCATCTTTGAAAAATAATGTTAAAATTTTAAAATCTGCTTTTTTATCTAATGTTTTTGCTATACTATCAATACTCGAAGGTAGAAATCTAAATTAGTCTAAGAATCCTAATTCTAAAAACTCTCCTTGCTTACTTAATAAATATTAAGATTTTTGATGAAATTGATATATATTTCTCTTTGTTGAGAGGAATAATATTTATAGACCCTTTGATATTACAGAGCTCTCTTATGAATAAATGTGAGTCATATCTGGTTAAGTTATGGAAAAAAATAGGAATAAATTTAGGTATCTTATAATTTAAATTACATTTGGAATGTGCGGACGCTCTGAATTTTCCAGTTAGATGGTCATGATCACCGAACCTATAGACCACCACACTGGTTTCTTACAGATATGACATGTTGTTGCTTGTTGAAATTTAATTTCATCCTGAGGTGTCATAGTCATCGGGATTTTCTTCCCCAAATGATTTCTATAAATATTTTGACAGTCTTCGAGCAAGTTCGATATAAAAACCTGTGTACAGTCCTCACCTGGAATAAAAACAAAAAATAATTATATTATATTACCAGACAATTTATATATTACATATGAAATGAGGTTTTAAGAATAATTTTTACTTACCGGTGTATTTGAAAAGTTTATTCAAAGATGTATTAAATGAACATTTGATAAAATAGGACACATCAATTGAAACATGTTTTTTGCAGACATGAATTACATATTTTTACTGATCGTTTGCCATGACTCAGTTGTGCTTCTATAAATCTAGACATATTTTTCATCCAAACATAATGGCTACTATCTCCTTCTTGTATCAGTAATAAATTAATATGTTGTTGTTTTTTATGTTGAGAGTTGAAATATGGGCCAACAACTCTATAACTTTCTCCAGATCCATTTGTTTCTACGCCGAAAACATTTATACTAAGTGTGGGATTGAGTGCCTCAAAGATCGTTATGTCTTTGAGTGAAACTCAAAAGGGAAGTCTAAATTTGTAAAGTCAATTTGAATTCCACTCATTAAACTTATCACAGGGAGTAGAGGTTTTTCACAAATGTATTTATTAATTTTTTGTAAAAACGAATCCATTTTAAAATATTTGGATACAACAAAATAAGTTTAAGTTTGAGTTAAGAGGTATAATACTAGATTAACAAGCAAGACTATAATGAAAATTCAAAGAAAAATACAATCTATTTATACACATTCTGAGGTCTAACTTTCTTAAACTTTTATTATAACGCTTCTCATTATATTTCTTATCTAAGTATATTTTAGATACACAAATGATTTTTTTGTAAGCTTCTTATTATCGCATACCTATACATAAATATTAATTTTATATCTTATCATTCTAGTAACAATGGAAATGAAATGGATTTCTTAAAGTTTCACATGTCTAACCATAAATTCTAATTATAGATGACACAGTTATTTTATCTTATCATTATAGTCCTATAATACATAAATTGAATTGAATTTTCTATATCTACCCATTGTCCGAAAGAATAAAAACCCCTTGAAAAACAATTTACATACTTCCAAACATTTTTAATAAAAAAAGCCTAAAATCAACCAATTGATAAAGTAACACATTCTTAGTCATAAATACTATTTTCCCTAACACATTTTTTAATCTTTATCATTCTTTCTTACGATAAAAAAAACAATGGAATAATAACGATCGAAATAAAAGAAACCTGAATTCAACCAACTGATATGATATGGATTTCTTAAAGTATCACATTCCTAACCATAAATATTACTTAGCCCTGACACAATTATAAGTCTTTATCATTCTCACGATTGAAATAAAAAACCATAAATTCAACCAACTAATACGCTAGCGCCATACGTTATCATACAATTTTTTTCTTAATTTACTTCCCAAACTAAATACACCTTCAACCAAAACCGCAGCCTGCGCCACCGCCTCGCATCACACCCGCCCACATCGCGACCTAATCAGTTCATTGCCCCGACAATGATGTGTGCGTCATCCAAGATACGGAGTATACATTTCTACAATTTAAAACAAAAAAAATAAATAATCTTAAGCCCTATAGTATATGCTTCATACTACATAAAAAACATTATTATCTCTTAGCTCTTTAAACAACATGACGATTACCCAGTCTGTCAGTCTGTCAGTCTTTCAGTCTGTCAGTCTGTCAGTCTGTCAGTCTGTCAGTCTGTCAGTCTGTCAGTCTGTCAGTCTGTCAGTCTGTCAGTCTGTCAGTCTGTCAGTCTGTCAGTCTGTCAGTCTGTCAGTCTGTCAGTCTGTCAGTCTGTCAGTCTGTCAGTCTGTCAGTCTGTCAGTATGTCAGTCTGTCAGTCTGTCATTCTGTCAGTCTGTCAGTCTGTCAGTCTTTCAGTCTGTCAGTCTGTCAGTCTGTCAGTCTGTCAGTCTGTCAGTCTGTCAGTCTGTCAGTCTGTCAGTCTGTCAGTCTGTCAGTCTGTCAGTCTGTCAGTCTGTCAGTCTGTCAGTCTGTCAGTCTGTCAGTCTGTCAGTCTGTCAGTCTGTCAGTCTGTCAGTCTGTCAGTCTGTCAGTCTGACATAATAATATTATTATGTCACACTGACAGACTATAATTTTTGTTTCTGTGGACTATATGGATTAAAGCCAAATTGCAGATTTTTATGACCTGTAGTGCAAAATGCGTTTAGCCCAGGCACGATATTTGGGCACATCAGTTAGATGCTATCGTACCCTTCTAAGACGCAATGTGTTTCGGTCGATGATTACCGACTCTTATAAAATGTGCAGCACTTAAACACTGCAAATTATATTATTTAGGAGAATTTGGTTAAATTCGTGTACCTAAATGTATGTTATGTCCGTGGTGTGGCCAGCAATAATTTTGAAGAAAACGAAACAATAATTTAATATTATTTTTATTTTTGTTTTTGTGGACTGTATGGATGAAGGCCAAATTGAATATTTTTATGACTTGTAGTGCAAAATGCGTTTCGCCCAGGCACGATAGTTGGGCTCATCAGTAAGATGTATTGTCCCCTTTTAAGACGCAATGTTTTTCGGTCGATGATTACAGACTCTTATAAAATTTACAGCATTTACACACTGCAAATTATATTATTTAGGGGAATTTGGTTTAATTCGTGCACCTAAATGTATGTTATGCACGTTCTCTGGCCAGTAATAATTTTGAAGAAAACGCAAACAATAATTTAATACTATCTTTGTTTTTGTTTTTGTGGACTGTATGGATTAAAGCAAAATTGAAGATTTTTATGACCTGTAGTCCAAAATGCGTTTCGCCCAGGCACGATAGTTGGGCTCATCAGTTAGATACTATCGTACCCTTCTAAGACGCAATGTTTTTCGGTCGATGACTACCGACTCTTATAAAATTTGCAGCATTTACACACTGCAAATTATATTATTTAGGGGAATTTGGTTAAATTCGTGCACCTAAATGTATGTTAATCCCGTGGTCTGGCCAGTAATAATTTTGAAGAAAACGCAAACAAGAATTTAATATTATTTTTGTTTTTGTGGACTGTATGGATGAAGATTTTTTTGACCTGTAGTCCAAAATGCGTCTTGCCCAAGCACGATAGTAGGGCTCCTCAGTTAGATGATATCGTACCCTTCTAAGACGCAATGTTTTTCGGTCGATGATTACCGACTCTTTTAAAATTTGCAGCATTTACGCATTGCAAGGTGTAAGTGCCTGTAGTCCAAAATGCGTTTCGCCCAGGCACGATAGTTACGCTCATTAGTTAGATGCTATCGTACCCTTCTAAGACGCAATGTTTTGCAAAAAAATTTGCAGCATTTTCACACTGCAAATTATATTATTTAGGGGAATTTGTATGGATTAAAGCCAAATAGAAGATTTTTATGACCTATAGTCCCAAATGCGTTTTGCCCTGGCAGGATAGTTGGGCTCCTAATTAGATGCTATCTTACCCTTCTAAGACGCAATGTTTTTCGGGCGATGATTACCGACTCTTATAAAATTTGCAGCATTTACACACTGCAAGTGTAAATGCCTGTAGTCCAAAATGCGTTTCGCCCAGGCACGATAGTTACGCTCATTAGTTAGATGCTATCGTACCCTTCTAAGACGCAATGTTTTTCGGTGGATCATTAACGACTCTTATTAAATTTGCAGCATCTACACACTGCAAATTATATTATTTAGGGGAATTTGGTTAAATTCGTGCACATTAATGTATGTTATGCCCGTGGTCTGGCCAATAATAATTTTGAAGAAAACGCAAACAATAATTTAATATTATTTTTGTCTTTGTTTTGTGGACTGTATGGATTAAAGCCAAATAGAAGATTTTTATGACCTATAGTCCAAAATTCGTTTTGCCCTGGCAGGATAGTTGGGCTCCTAATTAGATGCTATCTTACCCTTCTAAGACGCAATGTTTTTCGGGCGATGATTACCGACTCTTATAAAATTTGCAGCATTTACACACTGCAAGTGTAAATGCCTGTAGTCCAAAATGCGTTTTGCCCAGGCACGATAGTTACGCTCATTAGTTAGATGCTATCGTACCCTTCTAAGACGCAATGTTTTTCGGTGGATCATTACCGACTCTTATTAAACTTGCAGCATTTACACACTGCAAGGTATAATATTTAGGGGAATCTGGTTAAATTCGTGCACCTAAATGTATGTTATGCCCGTGGTCTGGCCAGTAATAATTTTGAAGAAATCGCAAACAATAATTTAATATTATTTTTGTTTTTGTGGACTGTATGGATTAAGACCAAATTGAAGATTTTTATGACCTGTAGTCCAAAATGCGTTTTGCCCAGGCACGATAGTAGTGCTCCTCAGTTAGATGATATCGTACCCTTCTAAGACGCAATGGTTTTCGGTCGATGATTACCGACTCTTATAAAATGTACACCATTTACACACTGCAAATTATATTATTTAGGGGAATTTGGTTAAATTCATGTACCTAAATGTGTGTTATCCCCGTTCTCTGGCCAGTAATAATTTTGAAGAAAACGTCAACAATAATTTAATATAATTTTTGTTTTTGTGGACTGTATGGATTAAAGCCAAATTGGAGATTTTTATGACCTGTAGTCCAAAATGCGTTGGCCCATGTATTGTCCCCTTCTAAGACGCAATATTTTCCGGTCGATGATTACCGACTCTTATAAAATTTGCAGCATTTGCACACTGCAAAGTATAATATTTAGGGGAATCTGGATTATTTCGTGCACCTAAATGTATGTTATGCCCGTGGTCTGGCCAGTAATAATTTAGAAGAAAACGCAAACAATAATTTAATATTATTTTTGTTTTTGTTGACTGTATGGATTAAAGCCAAATTGAGGATTTTTATGACCTGTAGTCCAAAATGCGTTGGCCCAGGCACGATAGTTGGGCTCATCAGTTAGATGTATTGCCCCTTCTAAGTCGCAGAGTTTTTCGGTCGATGATTACCGACTCTTATAAAATTTGCAGCATTTGCACACTGCAAAGTATAATATTTAGGGGAATCTGGTTAAATCCGTGCACCTAAATGTATGTTATACCAGTGGTCTGGCAAGCAATAATTTTGAAGAAAACGCAAACAATAATTTAATATTATTGCACGATAGTTGGGCTCATCAGTTAGATTCTATCGTACCCCTCTAAGACGCAATACTTTTGGTCGATGATTACCGACTCTTATAAAATTTGCAGCACTTACACACTGCAAATTATATTATTTAGGGGAATTTGGATTAATTCGTGCACCTAAATGTATGTTATGCCCGTGGTCTGGCCAGTAATAATTTTGAAGAAAACGCAAACAATAATTTAATATTATTTTTGTTTTTGTGGACTGTATGGATTAAAGCCAAATTGGAGATTTTTATGACCTGTAGTACAAAATGCGTTTAGCCCAGGTACGATATTTGGGCACATCGGTAAGATGCTATCGTACCCTTCTAAGACAAAATGTTTTTCGATCGATGATTACCGACTCTTATAAAATTTGCAGCATTTACACAAATGTGTACCTAAATGACTTTTATGCCCGTTCTCTGGCCAGCAATAATTTTGAAGAAAACGCAAACAATATTCATTTTCATTTTTTTTTCATTTATTCAAAAATAATAATGGTTAGATAATGTCTTAAGACTACGCATGTGTCTTTTAAAATAACAAATGTTTAATAATCGGAAAAGCAAAATAAGGAATGAATGTAAATAATTTTTAAATACTTAAATATTCTTCTAATATATAAAGAATAATCCAAATTATGTTTGTGCGCCATCTTCTTTTTTTCGCCTTGATCGACTTGAATAAAATTTTCAAGTTTGCCGTCCGAAGTCTAGAACCGAAGTTATGACTAAAAATGTAACTACATGTTTGTTATTGCTTTATTAGTATTAATAACGTGTTTTGTTTTTTATACACACACTTTCATTTTGGTTTCTCTTTGTTGCCGAGAGTATGCACACAACTACAGCATTTGAATCCCATTGAATAGATTTTGATATTTTATTTTGTCGGTTGTCTGGAATATATCTAACTTTTTGTGGGCTGTAGACCTACAGCCTAAGTTGCATATATCTTTAAAGATAAAAGGTCATAAAAATAATATATAATTTTGTTGGTTGTCTGGAATGTTCCATGGATTTTTTGAACGACTTAAAAATGGAAAATTCGTTGTGAAGCCTGGAAAATTTCGCCTAATTGTGAAATTCAATGTGATATAAGAGGTTTTGGGTGGAGAAGTTTACGAGATATATATTAGATGAAGATGTGGTGCGATCAATGCCACAACCTGATAGATTGCGTTATACATTGACTTAGTCTGTGTGCAATTAAAATTTTCTATTCAGCAAATTTTTCTTCTATTTTTCTTGCTGCAATTGATTCGGGGTTTGCTTATTATTACACTGATTCCGATCTAACCTTGGACGACATATAGCACACTTCTTGCAATAGTTAATCAGAATTTCCGTAATAATCAAACGCAAGAGGTACATGCAGAAGAAATAAATGGAGACGGTGCCCATATTGCACAGTTTCAAACTGTGCAATCACCACCACAAATTCGACAAAAAGTTATTAGAGGAAGAAAATTGGTAAATGTAGCAATCGCATTTACTTTGTCCATGCTCCCGGTGGGACGTGCAAGAAATTCGTCATTTATTATGGCATCTATGGCATTGCTACCATACTGTTTGAAGGCGGTGGAACTGCACATCTCACGGTTGACAAGCCAATATCGTGCACAATGACCAAGAATTCGGCGACAGTGAAATTGATGCAAGAATGCAAAATCATAATTTGGGATGCATGCACGATGGCGCATAAACGAGCTTTGGAGGCAGTTGAGTTAACAATGAAGGATTTACAACGTGATTTGAGATGATTTGGTATGAGGATATAATATTGTTCAGCGGAGATTTTCGTCAAACACTTCCCGTCATCCTGAAATCTACATGCTGCCGATGAATTTAATGCATGTTTGAAATCATCGCCTTTGTGCCGGCATGTCAAGAAGTTGAAATTGACCACAAATATGAGAGCTGCATTGCAGTACGACCCATCGGCTGCTGAATTCTCAAGACAACTGCTGGCGCTTTGCATCGGCCAAATTTTTGTTCATGTCTCGACTGGATGGATATCATTCCCCATAAATTTTTGCGAGTCGAAGGAGAAACTCATAACCAAAGTAAAGTGTTTCCCGGCATTGCAAAAAATTATACAAATTTCGATTGAATATGTAAACGGGCAAAACTAGCAGTGAAGAAAAAGGACGTCGTCGATAGCTTGGTAAAGGGTCTTTGTTGTTGTTAGTTTTGCGCCGGAAAACAAATTGAAAAACATTGTTTATCATATCATTCACTACTCATTAGTATTCCATGCAAATAAATCACATTGAAATTTTAACTATCTGTGTTTTATTATAGCTCTGCATTTCATTTTAAGGCGTTAAATTGGGGCGAGAGTCCGCTAGTTGAATATAAAAAACAAATACAAAATTTTAATATATAATATGTAAGGACCAATTAAATTAAAACAAGAATTATCATAATACATTTCTGTTAAAGATATAACTACAAGAAAATTGTACTGTTTGTTTCTAAGTTGACTCAGACTATTGTTATGTATTGATTCTTTGATATGATATGGCAAAGAGTTGTAAATCTTCATGGTGTGACAGAGAAAAAGACGACTGGTTGTTAGTAAAGAAGCTCTAGGCAAAATGATATTAAATGTACGTTGAGACCTTGCGAACGTAATATAATCATACAGATATGTTGGGCTACGTTACCTTATAAGTTTGATTAACAGCAGAAGACTCCGGTAATCAAGATATGTTCGTAGATCACAACCTAGTATCAATTTTTTGAAATTAGATACATGATCAAATCTACTTAGGCCGCATACATATTTTATAATTGAATTGAATGCAACAGTCAATTTGCGGAATTTACTTGAGTCAAGTTTTCCATAGACTTCACAGCCATAGGTATATAATGGTATAAGAAGAGAGCGACCAAAAAGTTTTCTGGTGTTCTGTGGGGTACAATTGCAAGAAGGCCACAGAGATCGTAGTCCTCCATAAGCCCTACGCACTATATAACTAACATGGTCGTCCCAATTTAGAGTTGAGTCAATAAAACCACCAAGCTTTCGATTGAAACTCGAAAAAGAAAAGTTATGTTGTTAATTGAAACTGGCGAAAAATGTTCACTTTGAATTGGATGCTGATAAATAATCATGTAAGACGACTTTTTAGGTTTGAGAACTAATGAATTGTCGCAAGACCATCGCTGAATAGATTAAACATCATCATTAAGACAACTTATATAATTTAATATTACTTTTGTTTTTGTGGACTGTATGGATTAAAGCCAAATTGGAGATTTTTATGACGTGTAGTCCAAAATGCTTTTCGCCCAGGCACGGTAGTTAGGCTCATCAGTTAGATGTATCGTACCCTTCTAAGACGCAATGTTTTTTGGTCGATGATTACCGACTCTTATAAAATTTGCAGCATTTACACACTGCAAATTATATTATTTAGGGGAATTTGGATTAATTCGTGCACCTTAATGTATGTTATAATAATTTAATATTATTTTTGTTTCTATGGACTGTATGGATTAAAGCCAGATTGCAGATTTTTATGACCTGTAGTGCAAAACGCGTTTAGCCCAGGCACGATATTTGGGCACCTCAGTTAGATGCTATCGTACCCTTCTAAGACGCAATGATTTTCGGTTGATGATTACCGACTCTTATAAAATTTGCAGCATTTAAACACTGCTAATTATATTATTTAGGGGAATTTGGTTAAATTCGTGTACCTAAATATAAGTTATGCACGTGGTCTGGCCAGTTATAATTTGAAGAAAACGCAAACAATAATTTAATATTATTTTTGTGTTTGTGGACTGTATGGGTTAAGGCCAAATTAAAGATTTTTATGACCTTTAGTCCAAAATGCGTTTCACCCAGGCACGATAGTTGGGCTCATCAGTTAGATGCTATCGTACCCTTCTAAAACGCAATGTTTTTCGCGCGATGATTACCGACTCTTATAAAATGTGCATCATTTACACACTGCAAATTATATTATTTAGGGGAATTTGGTTAAATTCGTGCACCTAAATGTATGTTATAATAATTTAATATTATTTTTGCTTCTGTGGACTGTATGGATTAAAGCCAAATTGCAGATTCTTATGACCTGTAGTGCAAAATGCGTTTAGCCCAGGCACGATATTTGGGCACATCAGTTAGATGCTATCGTACCCTTCTAAGACGCAATGTGTTTCGGTCGATGATTACCGACTCTTATAAAATGTGCAGCATTTAAACACTGCAAATTATATTATTTAGGAGAATTTGGTTAAATTCGTGTACCTAAATATATGTTATGCTCGTGGTCTGGCCAGTTATAATTTGAAGAAAACGCAAACAATAATTTAATATTATTTTTGTGTTTGTGGACTGTATGGGTTAAGGCCAAATTAAAGATTTTTATGACCTTTAGTCCAAAATGCGTTTCACCCAGGCACGATAGTTGGGCTCATCAGTTAGATGCTATCGTACCCTTCTAAAACGCTATGTTTTTCGCGCGATGATTACCGACTCTTATAAAATGTGCATCATTTACAAACTGCAAATTATATTATTTAGGGGATTTTGGTTAAATTCGTTCACCTAAATGTATGTTATAATAATTTAATATTATTTTTGTTTCTGTGGACTGTATGGATTAAAGCCAAATTAGAGATTTGTATGACCTGTAGTCCAAAATGCATTTCGCCCAGGCATGATAGTTGGGCTCATCAGTTAGATGTATCGTACCCTTCTAAGACGCAATGTTTTTCGGTCGATGATTACCGACACTTATAAAATTTGCAGCATTTACACAGTGCAAATTATATTATTTAGCGGAATTTGGTTAAATTCGTGTTCCTAAATATATGTTATGCCCGTGGTCTGGCCATTTATGTTTTGAAGAAAACGCCAGCAATAATTTAATATTATTTTTGTGTTTGTGGACTCTATGGATTAATGCCAAATTGGAGATTTGTATGACCTATGGTCCAAAATGCTTTTCGCCCAGACACGATAGTTGGGCTCATCAGTTAGATGTATCGTACCCTTCTAAGACGCAATGTTTTTCGGTCGATGATTACCGACTCTTATAAAATTTGCAGCATTTACACACATGCCTGTAGTCCAAAATGCATTTCGCCCAGGCACTAAAGTTAGGCTCATCAGTTAGATGCTAGAGTAACCTTCTAAGACCCAATGTTTTTTGGTGGGTGATTACCGAATCTTGTTAAATTTGCAGCATTTACACACTGCAAATTATATTATTTAGGGGAATTTGGTTAAATTCGTTCACCTAAATGTATGTTATGCCCGTGGTCTGGCCAGTAATAATTTTGAAGAAAACGCAAACAATAGCTTAATATTATTTTTGTTTTCGTGGACTGTACGGATTAAAGCCAGATTGAAGATTTAAATGACCTGTATTCCAAAATGCGTTTCGCCCAGGCACGATAGTTGGGCTCATCAGTTAGATGTATCGTACCCTTCTACGAGCAATGTTTTTCAGTCGATGCTTACCGACTCTTATAAAATTTGCAACCTTAACACATTGCAAATTATATTGTTTAGGGTAATTTGGTTAAATTCGTGCACCTAAATGTATGTTATGCCCGTGGTCTAACCAGCAATAATTTAGAAGAAAACGCAAACAATAATTTAATAATATTTTTGTTTTTATTTTTGTGGACTGTATGGATTAAAGCCAAATTGAATATTTTTATGAAGTGTAGTCCAAAATGCGTTTTGCCCGGGCAGGACAGTTGGGTTCATCAGTTAGATGCTATCGTACCCTTCTAAGACGCAATGTTTTTCGGTCGATGATTACCGACTCTTATTAAATTTGCTACATTTACACACTGCAAATTATATTATTTAGGGGAATTTGGTTAGATTCATGCACGTAAATGTTTGTTATGCCCGTGGTCTGGCCAGTAATAATTTTTAAGAAAACGCAAACAATAATTTAATATTATTTTTGTTTTTGTTCACTGTATGGATTAAAGCCAAATTGAAGATTTTTATGACCTGTAGTCCAAAATGCGTTTCGCCCAGGCACGATAGTTGGGCTCATCTGTTAGATGCTATCGTACACTTCTAAGATGCAATGTTTTTTGGTCGATGATTACCGACTCTTATAAAATTTGCAGCATTTACTCACTGCAAATTATATTATTTAGGGGAATTTGTTTAAATTCGTGTACCTAAATGTATGTTATGCCCGTTCTCTGGCCAGTAATAATTTGGAAGAAAACGGAAACGATAATTTAATATAATTTTTGTTTGTGGACTGTATGGATTAAATCCAAATTGAATATTTTTATGAAGTATAGTCCAAAATGCGTTTCGCCAAGGCACGATAGTTGGGCTCGTCCGTTAGATGTATCGTACCCTTCTAAGACGCAATGTTTTGCGGTCGATGATTACCGGCTATTATAAGATTCGCAGCATTTACAAACGGCAAATTATATTATTAAGGGGAACTTGTTTAAATTCGTGCACCTAAATGTATGTTATGTCCGTGGTGTGGCCAGAAATAATTTTGAAGAAAACGAAACAATAATTTAATATTATTTTTATTTTTGTTTTTGTGGACTGTATGGATGAAGGCCAAATTGAATATTTTTATGACTTGTAGTGCAAAATGCGTTTCGCCCAGGCGCGATAGTTGGGCTCATCAGTAAGATGATATCGTACCCTTCTAAGACGCAATGTTTTTCGGTCGATGATTACCGACTCTTATTAAATTTGCAGCATTTAAACACTGCAAGGTGAAAATGCATGTATTCCAAAATGCGTTTCGCCCAGGCACGATATCTGGGCTCATCAGTTAGATACTATCGTACCCTTCTAAGACGCAATGTTTTTCGGTCGATGACTACCGACTCTTATAAAATTGCAGCATTAACCCACTGCAAGGTGTAAATGCCTGTAGTCCAAAATGCGTTTCGTCCAGACACGATAGTTAGGCTCATCAGTTAGATGCTCTCGTACCCTTCTAAGACACAATATTTTTTGGTCGATGATTACCGACTCTTATAAAATTTGCAGCATTTACACCACTGCAAATTATGTTATTAAGGGGAATTTGGAATAATTCGTGCACCTAACTGTATGTTATGCCCGTGGTCTGGCCAGTAATAATTTTGAAGAAAACGCAAACAATAATTTAATATTATTATTGTTTTTGTTTTTGAGGACTGTATGGATTAAAGCCAAATTGAATATTTTTATGACCTGTAGTCCAAAATGCGTTTCGCCCAGGAACGATAATTGGGCTCATCAGTAAGATGCTATCGTACTCTTCTAAGACGCAATGTTTTTCGGTCCATGATTACCGACTCTTAGTAAATTTGCTACATTTACACACTGTAAATTATATTATTTAGGGGAATTTGGTTAAATTCCTGCACGTAAATGTTGTTATGCCCGTGGTCTGGCCAGTAATAAATTTGAAGAAAACGCAAACAATAATTTAATATTATCTTTGTTTTTGTGGACTGTATGGATAAAGGCCAAATTGAAGATTTTAATGATCTGTTGTCCAAAATGCGTTTCGCCCAGGTACGATAGTTCGGCTGATCAGTTAGATGCTGTCGTACCCTTCTAAGGCGCAATGTTTTTCGGTCGATGATTACCGACTCTTATTAAATTTGCGACATTTACACACTGCAAGGTGTAAATGCCTGTATTCCAAAATGCGTTTCGCCCAGGCACGATAGTTGGGCTCATCAGTTAGATGTATCGTACCCTTCTAAGACGTAATGTTTTTCGGTCGATGAATACCGACACTTATAAAATTTGCAGCATTTACACAATTTGGATAAATTCGTGCACCTAACTGTATGTTATGCCCGTGGTCTGGCCAGTAATAATTTTGAAGAAAACGCAAACAATAATTTAATATTATTATTGTTTTTGTTTTTGTGGACTGTATGGATTAAAGCCAAATTGAATATTTTTATGACCTGTAGTTCAAAATGCGTTTCGCCCAGGCACGATAGTTGGGCTCATCAGTTAGATACTATCGTACCCTTCTAAGACGCGATGTTTTTCGGTCGATGACTACTGACTCTTAAAAAATTTGCAGCATTTACACAATGCAAATTATATTATTTAGGGGAATATGGTTAAATTCGTGCACCTAAATGTATATAATGCCCGTGGTCTGGCCAGTAATAGTTTTGAAGAAAACGCAAACAATAATTTAATATTATTTTTGTTTTTGTTTTTGTGCACTGTATGGATTAATGCCAAATTGAAAATTTTTATGACCTGACCTGTAGTCCAAAATGCGTTTCGCCCAGGCACGATAGTTCGGCTGATCAGTTAGATGCTGTCGTACCCTTCTAAGGCGCAATGTTTTTCGGTCGATGATTACCGACTCTTATTAAATTTGCGACATTTACACACTGCAAGGTGTAAATGCCTGTATTCCAAAATGCGTTTCGCCCAGGCACGATAGTTGGGCTCATCAGTTAGATGCTATAGTAACCTTCTAAGAACCAATGTTTTTCGGTGGGTGATTACCGAATCTTGTTAAATTTGCAGCATTTACACACCGCAAATTATATTATTTATTGGAATTTGGTAAAATTCGTGCACCTAAATGTATGTTATGCCCGTGGTCTGGCCAGTAATAATTTTGAAGAAAACGCAAACAATAGCTTAATATTATTTTTGTTTTCGTGGACTGTATGGATTAAAGCCAGATTGAAGATTTTAATAACCTGTAGTCCAAATTGCGTTTCGCCCAGGCACGATAGTTGGGCTCATCAGTTAGATGTATCGTACCCTTCTACGAGCAATGTTTTGCAGTCGATGCTTACCGACTCTTATAAAATTTGCAGCCTTAACACATTGCAAATTATATTGTTTAGGGGAATTTGGTTAAATTCGTGCACCTAAATGTATGTTATGCCCGTGGTCTAACCAGCAATAATTTAGAAGAAAACGCAAACAATAATTTAATATTATTTTTGTTTTTATTTTTGTGGACTGTATGGATTAAAGCCAAATTGAATATTTTTATGAAGTGTAGTCCAAAATGCGTTCTGCCGGGCAGGACAGTTAGGTTCATTAGTAAGATGCTATCGTACCCTTCTAAGACGCAATGTTTTTCGGTCGATGATTACCGACTCTTATTAAATTTGCTACATTAACACACTACAACTTATATTATTTAGGGGAATTTGGTTAAATTCATGCACGTAAATGTTTGTTATGCCCGTGTTCTGGCCAGTAATAATCTTGAAGAAAACGCCAAACAATAATTTAATATTATTTTTGTTTTTGTTCACTGTATGGATTAAAGCCAAATTGAAGATTTTAATGACCTGTAGTCCAAAATGCGTTTCGCCTAGGCACGATTGTTGGGCTCATCTGTTAGATGCTATCGTACACTTCTAAGATGCAATGTTTTTTGGTCGATGATTACCGACTCTTATAAAATTTGCAGCCTTAACACATTGCAAATTATATTATTTAGGGGAATTTGTTTAAATTCGTGTACCTAAATGTATGTTATGCCCGTTCTCTGGCCAGTAATAATTTTGAAGAAAACGCAAACAATAATTTAATATAATTTTTGTTTGTGGACTGTATGGATTAAATCCAAATTCAATATTTTTATGAAGTGTAGTCCAAAATGCGTTTCGCCAAGGCACGATAGTTGGGCTCATCCGTTAGATGTATCGTACCCTTCTAAGACGCAATGTCTTGCGGTCGATGATTACCGGCTATTATAAGATTCGCAGCATTTACAAACGGCAAATTATATTATTAAGGGGAATTTAGTTAAATTCGTGCACCTAAATGAATGTTATGTCCGTGGTCTGGCCAGCAATAATTTTGAAGAAAACGCAAACAATAATTTAATATTATTTTTATTTTTGTTTTTGTGGACTGTATGGATTAAGGCCAAATTGAATATTTTTATGACTTGTAGTGCAAAATGCGTTTCGCCCAGGCGCGATAGTTGGGCTCATCAGTAAGATGATATCGTACCCTTCTAAGACGCAATGTTTTTCGGTCGATGATTACCGACTCTTATTAAATTTGCAGCATTTAAACACTGCAAGGTGTAAATGCATGTATTCCAAAATGCATTTCGCCCAGGCACGATAGTTGGGCTCATCAGTTAGATACTATCGTACCCTTCTAAGAATCAATGTTTTTCGGTCGATGACTACCGACTCTTATAAAATTTGCAGGATTAACACACTGCAAGGTGTAAATGCCTGTAGTCCAAAATGCGTTTCGCCCAGACACGATAGTTAGGCTCATCAGTTAGTTGCTATCGTACCCTTCTAAGGCGCAATATTTTTTGGTCGATGATTACCGACTCTTATAAAATTTGCAGCATTTACTCCACTGCAAATTATGTTATTAAGGGGAATTTGGAATAATTCGTGCACATAACTGTATGTTATGCCCGTGGTCTGGCCAGTAATCATTTTGAAGAAAACGCAAACAATAATTTAATATTATTATTGTTTTTGTTTTTGTGGACTGTATGAATTAAAGCCAAATTGAATATTTTTATGACCTGTAGTCCAAAATGCGTTTCGCCCAGGCACGATAATTGTGCTCATCAGTAAGATGCTATCGTACCCTTCTAAGACGCAATGTTTTTCGGTCGATGATTACCGACTCTTATTAAATTTGCTACATTTGCACACTGTAAATTATATTATTTAGGGGAATTTGGTTAAATTCCTGCACGTAAATTTTTGTTATGCCCGTGGTCTGGCCAGTAATAATTTTGAAGAAAGCGCAAACAATAATTTAATATTCTCTTTGTTTTTGTGGTCTGTATGGATAAATCCCAAATTGAAGATTTTAATGACCTGTTGTCGAAAATGCGTTTCGCCCAGGTACGATAGTTCGGCTCATCAGTAAGATGCTATCATACCCTTCTAAGGCGCAATGTTTTTCCGTCGATGATTACCGACTCTTATTAAATTTGCGGCATTTACACACTGCAAGGTGTAAATGTCTGTATTCCAAAATGCGTTTCGCCCAGGGACGATAGTTGGGCTCATCAGTCAGATGTATCGTACCCTTCTAAGACCCAATTTACACAATTTGGATAAATTCGTGCACCTAACTGTATGTTATGCCCGTGGTCTGGCCAGTAATAATATTGAAGAAAACGCAAACAATAATTTAATATTATTATTGTTTTTGTTTTTGTGGACTGTATGAATTAAAGCCAAATTGAATATTTTTATGACCTGTAGTCCAAAATGCGTTTCGACCAGGCACTATAATTGGGCTCATCAGTTAGATTCTATCGTACCCTTCTAAGACGCAATGTTTTCCGGTCGATGATTACCGACTCTTATTAAATTTGCAACATTTACACAAATGTGTACCTAAATGACTTTTATGCCCGTTCTCTGGCCAGCAATAATTTTGAAGAAAACGCAAACAATATTCATTTTCATTTTTTTTTCATTTATTCAAAAATAATAATGGTTAGATAATGTCTTAAGACTACGCATGTGTCTTTTAAAATAACAAATGTTTAATAATCGGAAAAGCAAAATAAGGAATGAATGTAAATAATTTTTAAATACTTAAATATTCTTCTAATATATAAAGAATAATCCAAATTATGTTTGTGCGCCATCTTCTTTTTTTCGCCTTGATCGACTTGAATAAAATTTTCAAGTTTGCCGTCCGAAGTCTAGAACCGAAGTTATGACTAAAAATGTAACTACATGTTTGTTATTGCTTTATTAGTATTAATAACGTGTTTTGTTTTTTATACACACACTTTCATTTTGGTTTCTCTTTGTTGCCGAGAGTATGCACACAACTACAGCATTTGAATCCCATTGAATAGATTTTGATATTTTATTTTGTCGGTTGTCTGGAATATATCTAACTTTTTGTGGGCTGTAGACCTACAGCCTAAGTTGCATATATCTTTAAAGATAAAAGGTCATAAAAATAATATATAATTTTGTTGGTTGTCTGGAATGTTCCATGGATTTTTTGAACGACTTAAAAATGGAAAATTCGTTGTGAAGCCTGGAAAATTTCGCCTAATTGTGAAATTCAATGTGATATAAGAGGTTTTGGGTGGAGAAGTTTACGAGATATATATTAGATGAAGATGTGGTGCGATCAATGCCACAACCTGATAGATTGCGTTATACATTGACTTAGTCTGTGTGCAATTAAAATTTTCTATTCAGCAAATTTTTCTTCTATTTTTCTTGCTGCAATTGATTCGGGGTTTGCTTATTATTACACTGATTCCGATCTAACCTTGGACGACATATAGCACACTTCTTGCAATAGTTAATCAGAATTTCCGTAATAATCAAACGCAAGAGGTACATGCAGAAGAAATAAATGGAGACGGTGCCCATATTGCACAGTTTCAAACTGTGCAATCACCACCACAAATTCGACAAAAAGTTATTAGAGGAAGAAAATTGGTAAATGTAGCAATCGCATTTACTTTGTCCATGCTCCCGGTGGGACGTGCAAGAAATTCGTCATTTATTATGGCATCTATGGCATTGCTACCATACTGTTTGAAGGCGGTGGAACTGCACATCTCACGGTTGACAAGCCAATATCGTGCACAATGACCAAGAATTCGGCGACAGTGAAATTGATGCAAGAATGCAAAATCATAATTTGGGATGCATGCACGATGGCGCATAAACGAGCTTTGGAGGCAGTTGAGTTAACAATGAAGGATTTACAACGTGATTTGAGATGATTTGGTATGAGGATATAATATTGTTCAGCGGAGATTTTCGTCAAACACTTCCCGTCATCCTGAAATCTACATGCTGCCGATGAATTTAATGCATGTTTGAAATCATCGCCTTTGTGCCGGCATGTCAAGAAGTTGAAATTGACCACAAATATGAGAGCTGCATTGCAGTACGACCCATCGGCTGCTGAATTCTCAAGACAACTGCTGGCGCTTTGCATCGGCCAAATTTTTGTTCATGTCTCGACTGGATGGATATCATTCCCCATAAATTTTTGCGAGTCGAAGGAGAAACTCATAACCAAAGTAAAGTGTTTCCCGGCATTGCAAAAAATTATACAAATTTCGATTGAATATGTAAACGGGCAAAACTAGCAGTGAAGAAAAAGGACGTCGTCGATAGCTTGGTAAAGGGTCTTTGTTGTTGTTAGTTTTGCGCCGGAAAACAAATTGAAAAACATTGTTTATCATATCATTCACTACTCATTAGTATTCCATGCAAATAAATCACATTGAAATTTTAACTATCTGTGTTTTATTATAGCTCTGCATTTCATTTTAAGGCGTTAAATTGGGGCGAGAGTCCGCTAGTTGAATATAAAAAACAAATACAAAATTTTAATATATAATATGTAAGGACCAATTAAATTAAAACAAGAATTATCATAATACATTTCTGTTAAAGATATAACTACAAGAAAATTGTACTGTTTGTTTCTAAGTTGACTCAGACTATTGTTATGTATTGATTCTTTGATATGATATGGCAAAGAGTTGTAAATCTTCATGGTGTGACAGAGAAAAAGACGACTGGTTGTTAGTAAAGAAGCTCTAGGCAAAATGATATTAAATGTACGTTGAGACCTTGCGAACGTAATATAATCATACAGATATGTTGGGCTACGTTACCTTATAAGTTTGATTAACAGCAGAAGACTCCGGTAATCAAGATATGTTCGTAGATCACAACCTAGTATCAATTTTTTGAAATTAGATACATGATCAAATCTACTTAGGCCGCATACATATTTTATAATTGAATTGAATGCAACAGTCAATTTGCGGAATTTACTTGAGTCAAGTTTTCCATAGACTTCACAGCCATAGGTATATAATGGTATAAGAAGAGAGCGACCAAAAAGTATTCTGGTGTTCTGTGGGGTACAATTGCAAGAAGGCCACAGAGATCGTAGTCCTCCATAAGCCCTACGCACTATTTAACTAACATGTTCGTCCCAATTTAGAGTTGAGTCAATAAAACCACCAAGCTTTCGATTGAAACTCGAAAAAGAAAAGTTATGTTGTTAATTGAAACTGGCGAAAAATGGACTGTATGGATTAAAGCCAAATTGGAGATTTTTATGACGTGTAGTCCAAAATGCTTTTCGCCCAGGCACGATAGTTAGGCTCATCAGTTAGATGTATCGTACCCTTCTAAGACGCAATGTTTTTTGGTCGATGATTACCGACTCTTATAAAATTTGCAGCATTTACACACTGCAAATTATATTATTTAGGGGAATTTGGATTAATTCGTACACCTTAATGTATGTTATAATAATTTAATATTATTTTTGTTTCTATGGACTGTATGGATTAAAGCCAGATTGCAGATTTTTATGACCTGTAGTGCAAAACGCGTTTAGCCCAGGCACGATATTTGGGCACCTCAGTTAGATGCTATCGTACCCTTCTAAGACGCAATGATTTTCGGTCGATGATTACCGACTCTTATAAAATGTGCAGCATTTAAACACTGCAAATTATATTATTTAGGAGAATTTGGTTAAATTCGTGTACCTAAATATATGTTATGCCCGTGGTCTGGCCAGTTATAATTTGAAGAAAACGCAAACAATAATTTAATATTATTTTTGTGTTTGTGGGCTGTATGGGTTAAGGCCAAATTAAAGATTTTTATGACCTTTAGTCCAAAATGCGTTTCACCCAGGCACGATAGTTGGGCTCATCAGTTAGATGCTATCGTACCCTTCTAAAACGCAATGTTTTTCGCGCGATGATTACCGACTCTTATAAAATGTGCATCATTTACACACTGCAAATTATATTATTTAGGGGAATTTGGTTAAATTCGTGCACCTAAATGTATGTTATAATAATTTAATATTATTTTTGTTTCTGTGGACTGTATGGATTAAAGCCAAATTAGAGATTTGTATGACCTGTAGTCCAAAATACGTTTCGCCCAGGCACGATAGTTGGGCTCATCAGTTAGATGTATCGTACCCTTCTAAGACGCAATGTTTTTCGGTCGATGATTACCGACACTTATAAAATTTGCAGCATTTACATAGTGCAAATTATATTATTTAGCGGAATTTGGTTAAATTCGTGTTCCTAAATATATGTTATGCCCGTGGTCTGGCCATTTTTGTTTTGAAGAAAACGCCAGCAATAATTTAATATTATTTTTGTGTTTGTGGACTCTATGGATTAAAGCCAAATTGGAGATTTGTATGACCTATGGTCCAAAATGCTTTTCGCCCAGACACGATAGTTGGGCTCATCAGTTAGATGTATCGTACCCTTCTAAGACGCAATGTTTTTCGGTCGATGATTACCGACTCTTATAAAATTTGCAGCATTTACACACATGCCTGTAGTCCAAATTCCATTTCGCCCAGGCACTATAGTTAGGCTCATCAGTTAGATGCTAGAGTAACCTTCTAAGACCCAATGTTTTTCGGTGGGTGATTACCGAATCTTGTTAAATTTGCAGCATTTACACACTGCAAATTATATTATTTAGGGGAATTTGGTTAAATTCGTTCACCTAAATGTATGTTATGCCCGTGGTCTGGCCAGTAATAATTTTGAAGAAAACGCAAAGAATAGCTTAATATTATTTTTGTTTTCGTGGACTGTACGGATTAAAGCCAGATTGAAGATTTAAATGACCTGTATTCCAAAATGCGTTTCGCCTAGGCACGATAGTTGGGCTCATCTGTTAGATGCTATCGTACACTTCTAAGATGCAATGTTTTTTGGTCGATGATTACCGACTCTTATAAAATTTGCAGCCTTAACACATTGCAAATTATATTATTTAGGGGAATTTGTTTAAATTCGTGTACCTAAATGTATGTTATGCCTGTTCTCTGGCCAGTAATAATTTGGAAGAAAACGCAAACGATAATTTAATATAATTTTTGTTTGTGGACTGTATGGATTAAATCCAAATTGAATATTTTTATGAAGTATAGTCCAAAATGCGTTTCGCCAAGGCACGATAGTTGGGCTCATCCGTTAGATGTATCGTACCCTTCTAAGACGCAATGTTTTGCGGTCGATGATTACCGGCTATTATAAGATTCGCAGCATTTACAAACGGCAAATTATATTATTAAGGGGAATTTGGTTAAATTCGTGCACCTAAATGTATGTTATGTCCGTGGTCTGGCCAGCAATAATTTTGAAGAAAACGAAACAATAATTTAATATTATTTTTATTTTTGTTTTTGTGGACTGTATGGATTAATGCCAAATTGAATATTTTTATGACTTGTAGTGCAAAATGCGTTTCGCCCAGGCGCGATAGTTGGGCTCATCAGTAAGATGATATCGTACCCTTCTAAGACGCAATGTTTTTCGGTCGATGATTACCGACTCTTATTAAATTTGCAGCATTTAAACACTGCAAGGTGTAAATGCATGTATGTATTCCAAAATGCGTTTCGCCCAGGCACGATATCTGGGCTCATCAGTTAGATACTATCGTACCCTTCTAAGACGCAATGTTCTTCGGTCGATGACTACCGACTCTTATAAAATTTGCAGCATTAACACACTGCAAGGTGTAAATGCCTGTAGTCCAAAATGCGTTTCGTCCAGACACGATAGTTATGCTCATCAGTTAGATGCTCTCGTACCCTTCTAAGACACAATATTTTTTGGTCGATGATTACCGACTCTTATAAAATTTGCAGCATTTACACCACTGCAAATTATGTTATTAAGGAGATTTTGGAATAATTCGTGCACCTAACTGTATGTTATGCCCGTGGTCTGGCCAGTAATAATTTTGAAGGAAACGCAAACAATAATTTAATATTATTATTGTTTTTGTTTTTGTGGACTGTATGGATTAAAGCCAAATTGAATATTTTTATGACCTGTAGTCCAAAATGCGTTTCGCCCAGGCACGATAGTTGGGCTCATCAGTCAGATGTATCGTACTCTTCTAAGATCATATTTTTGTTTTTGTTTTTGTGGACTGAATGGATTACAGCCAAATTGAAGATTTTTATAATCTGTAGTCCAAAATGTATTTCGCCCAGGCACGATAGTTGGGCTCATCAGTTAGATACTATCGTACCCTTCTAAGACGCGATGTTTTTCGGTCGATGACTACCGACTCTTAAAAAAATTGCAGCATTTACACACGGCAAATTATATTATTTAGGGGAATATGGTTAAATTCGTGCACCTAAATGTATATAATGCCCGTGGTCTGGCCAGTAATAGTTTTGAAGAAAACGCAAACAATAATTTAATATTATTTTTGTTTTTGTTTTTGTGCACTGTATGAATTAATGCCAAATTGAAAATTTTTATGACCTGAAGTCCAAAATGCGTTTCGCCCAGGCACGAAAGTTGGGCTCATCAGATAGATGCTATCGTACCCTTCTACGACGCAACGTTTTTGGTCGTTGATTACCGACTCTTATAAAATTTGCAGCATTGACGCACATGCCTGTAGTCCAAAATGCATTTCGCCCAGGCACGATAGTAAGGCTCATCAGTTAGATGCTATAGTAACCTTCTAAGACCCAATGTTTTTCGGTGGGTGATTACCGAATCTTGTTAAATTTGCAGCATTTACACACTGCAAATTATATTATTTATTGGAATTTGGTAAAATTCGTGCACCTAAATGTATGTTATGCCCGTGGTCTGGCTAGTAATAATTTTGAAGAAAACGCAAACAATAGCTTAATATTATTTTTGTTTTCGTGGACTGTATGGATTAAAGCCAGATTGAAGATTTTAATAACCTTTAGTCCAAAATGCGTTTCGCCCAGGCACGATAGTTGGGCTCATCAGTTAGATACTATCGTACCCTTCTAAGAATCAATGTTTTTCGGTCGATGATTACCGACTCTTATAAAATTTGCAGCCTTAACACATTGCAAATTATATTATTTAGGGGAATTTGTTTAAATTCGTGTACTTAAATGTATGTTATGCCCGTTCTCTGGCCAGTAATAATTTGGAAGAAAACGCAAACAATAATTTAATATAATTTTTGTTTGTGGACTGTATGGATTAAATCCAAATTCAATATTTTTATGAAGTGTAGTCCAAAATGCGTTTCGCCAAGCCACGATAGTTGGGCTCATCCGTTAGATGTATCGTACCCTTCTAAGACGCAATGTTTTGCGGTCGATGATTACCGGCTATTATAAGATTCGCAGCATTTACAAACGGCAAATTATATTATTAAGGGGAATTTGGTTAAATTCGTGCACCTAAATGAATGTTATGTCCGTGGTCTGGCCAGCAATAATTTTGAAGAAAACGCAAACAATTACTTAATATTATTTTTATTTTTGTTTTTGTGGACTATATGGATTAAGGCCAAATTGAATATTTTTATGACTTGTAGTGCAAAATGCGTTTCGCCCAGGCGCGATAGTTGGGCTCATCAGTAAGATGCTATCGTACCCTTCTAAGACGCAATGTTTTTCGGTCGATGATTACCGACTCTTATTAAATTTGCAGCATTTACACACTGCAAGGTGTAAATGCCTGTATTCCAAAATGCGTTTCGCCCAGGCACGATAGTTGGGCTCATCAGTCAGATGTATCGTACTCTTCTAAGATCATATTTTTTTTTTTCTGGACTGAATGGATTACAGCCAAATTGAAGATTTTTATGATCTGTAGTCCAAAATGTGTTTCGCCCAGGCACGATAGTTGGGCTCATCAGTTGGATACTATCGTACCCTTCTAAGACGCAATGTTTTTCGGTCGATGACTACCGACTCTTATAAAATTTGCAGCAATTATATTATTTAGGGGAATATGGTTAAATTCGTGCACCTAAATGTATGTAATGCCCGTGGTCTGGCCAGTAATAGTTTTGAAGAAAACGCAAACAATAATTTAATTTTATTTTTGTTTTTGTGGAGTGTATGGATTTAAGCCAAATTGAAGATTTTTATATAATCATAAATAAAATAAAAACTAAAAAGTACTAAAAATGCTAGTCCAAAATGCGTTTCGCCCAGGCACGATAGTTGGGCTCATCAGTTAGATGCAATCGTACCCTTCTAAAACGCAATGTTTTTCGGTCGATGATTACCGACTCTTATAAAATTTGCAGGATTTACACACTGCAAGGTGTAAATGCCTGATTCCAAAATGCGTTTCGCCCAGGCACGATAGTTGGGCTCATCCGTTAGATGCTATCGTAGCCTTCTAAGACGCAATGTTTTTTGGTCGGTGATTACCGACTCTTATAAAATTTGCCGCATTTACACACTGCAAATTATATTATTTAATGCAATTTGGTTAAATCCGTGTTCCTAAATATATGTTATGCCCATTCTCTGGCCAGTAATAATTTTGAAGAAAACGCACACAATAATTTAATATAATTTTTATTTTTGTGGACTCTATGGATTTAAGCCAAATTGCAGATTTTTATGACCTGTAGTCCAAAATGCGTTTCGCCCAGGCACGATAGTTGGGCTCATCAGTTAGATGTATCCTACCCTTCTCTGGCGCAATGTTTTTCGGTCGATGATTACCGACTCTTGTAAAATTTGCAGCATTTACACACTGCAAGGTATAAATACCTGTATTCCAAAATGCGTTTCACCCAGGCACGATAGTTGGGCTCATCAGTTGATATATCGTAACCTTCTAAGACGCAATGTTTTTCGGTCGATGATTACCGACTCTTATAAGATTTGCAGCATTTACACACTGCAAATTATATTATTTAGGGGAATTTGGTTAAATTCCTGCACCTAAATGTATGTTATGTCCGTGGTCTGGCCAGTAATAATTTTGAAGAAAACGAAAACAATAATTTAATATTATTTTTGTTTTTGTTTTTGTGGACTGCATGGATTAAAGCCAAATTGAAGATTTTAATGACCTCTAGTCCAAAATGCGTTTCGCCCAAGCACGATAGTTGGGCTCATCAGTTAGATGCTATCGTACCCTTCTACGACGTAATGTTTTTCGGTCGATGATTAACGACTCTTATTAAATTTGCAACATTTACACACTGCAAATTATATTATTTAGGGGAATTTGGTTAAATTCCTGCACCTAAATGTATGTTATGTCCGTGGTCTGGCCAGTAATAATTTTGAAGAAAACGAAAACAATACTTTAATATTATTTTTGTTTTTGTTTTTGTGGACTGCATGGATTAAAGCCAAATTGAAGATTTTTATGATCTGCAGTCCAAAATGCGTTTCGCCCGGGCACGATAGTTAAGCTCATCAGTTAGATGCAATCGTACCCTTCTAAGACACAATATTTTTCGGTCGATGATTACCGACTCTTATAAAATTTGCAGCATTTACAGACTACAAATTATATTATTTAGGGCAATTTGGTTAAATTCTTGCACCTAAATGCATGTTATGCCCGTGGTCTGGCCAGTAATAATTTTGAAAAAAACACAAACAATAGCTTAATATTATTTTTGTTTTCGTGGAGTGTATGGATTAAAGCCAGATTGAAGATTTTAATGACCTGTAGTCCAAAATGCGTTTCGCCCAGACACGATAGTTGGGCTCATCAGTTAGATGTATCGTACCCTTCTACGAGCAATGTTTTTCAGTCGATGCTTACCGACTCTTTTAAAATTTGCAGCCTTAACATATTGCAAATTATATTGTTTAGGGGAATTTGGTTAAATTCGTGCACCTAAATGTATGTTATGTCCGTGGTCTGGCCAGCAATAATTTTGAAGAAAACGCAAACTATAATTTAATATTATTTTTATTCTTGTTTTTGTGGACTGTATGGCTTAAAGCCAAATTGAAGATTTTAATGACCTATAGTCCAAAATGCGTTTCGCCCAGGCACGATAGTTGGGCTCATCTGTTAGATGCTATCGTACACTTCTAAGATGCAATGTTTTTCGGTCGATGATTACCGACTCTTATAAAATTTGCAGCATTTACACACTGCAAATTATATTATTTAGGGGAATTTGTTTAAATTCGTGTACCTAAATGTATGTTATGCCCGTTCTCTGGCCAGTAATAATAGCATTTACACACTGCAAATTATATTATTTAGGGGAATTTGTTTAAATTCGTGTACCTAAATGTATGTTATGCCCGTTCTCTGGCCAGTAATAATTTGGAAGAAAACGCAAACAATAATTTAATATAATTTTTTTTTGTGGACTGTATGGATTAAATCCAAATTGAATATTTTTATGAAGTGTAGTCCAAAATGCGTTTCGCCAAGGCAGGATAGTTGGGCTCATCAGTTAGATGTATCGTACCCTTCTAAGACGCAATGTTTTGCGGTCGATGGTTACCGGCTATTATAAGATTCGCAGCATTTACAAACGGCAAATTATATTATTAATGGGAATTTGGTTAAATTCGTGCACCTAAATGTATGTTATATCCGTGGTCTGGCCAGGAATAATTTTGAAGAAAACGCAAACAATAATTTAATATTATTTTTATTTTTGTTTTTGTGGACTGTATGGATTAAACCAAATTGAATATTTTTATGACCTGTAGTCCAAAATGCGTTTCGCCCAGGCACGATAGTTGGGCTCATCAGTAAGATGATATCGTACTCTTCTAAGACGCAATGTTTTTCGGTCGATGATTATCGACTCTTATTAAATTTGCAGCATTTAAACACTGCAAGGTGTAAATGCATGTATTCCAAAAAGCGTTTCGTCCAGGCACGATAGTTGGGCTCATCATTTAGATACTAGCGTACCCTTCTAAGACGCAATGTTTTTCGGTCGATGACTACCGACTCTTATAAAATTTGCAGCATTTACACACTGCAAATTATATTATTTAGGGGAATTTGGTTAAATTCGTGCACCTAAATGTATGTTATGCCCGTGGTCTGGCCAGTAATAGTTTTGAAGAAAACGCAAACAATAATTTAATATTATTTTTGTTTTTGTTCCTGTGGACTGTATGGATTAAACCAAATTGAATATTTTTATGACCTGTAGTCCAAAATGCGTTTCGCCCAGGCACGATAGTTGGGCTCATCAGTAAGATGATATCGTACTCTTCTAAGACGCAATGTTTTTCGGTCGATGATTATCGACTCTTATTAAATTTGCAGCATTTAAACACTGCAAGGTGTAAATGCATGTATTCCAAAAAGCGTTTCGTCCAGGCACGATAGTTGGGCTCATCAGTTAGATACTAGCGTACCCTTCTAAGACGCAATGTTTTTCGGTCGATGACTACCGACTCTTATAAAATTTGCAGCATTTACACACTGCAAATAATATTATTTAGGGGAATTTGGTTAAATTCGTGCACCTAAATGTATGTTATGCCCGTGGTCTGGCCAGTAATAGTTTTGAAGAAAACGCAAACAATAATTTAATATTATTTTTGTTTTTGTTTCTGTGGACTGTATGGATTAAAGCCAAATTGAAGATTTGTATGACCTGTAGTCCAAAATGCGTTTCGCCCAGGCACGATAGTTGGGCTCATCAGTTAGATGCAATCGTACCCTTCTAAGACGCAATGTTTTTCGGTCGATGATGCGTTTCGCCCAGGCACGATAGTTGGGCTCATCAGTTAGATGCAATCGTACCCTTCTAAGACGCAATGTTTTTCGGTCCGACTCTTATAAAATGTGCAGCATTTACACACTGGAAATTATATTATTTAGGGGAATTTGGTTAAATTCGTGTACCTGAATGTATGTTATGCCTGTTCTCTGGCCAGTAATAATTTTGAAGAAAACCCAGAAAATAATTTAATATTATTTTTTTTTTGTGGACTGTATGGATTAAAGCCAAATCCAATATTAGCCCAAAATGCATTTAGCCCAGGCACGATAGTTGGGCTCATCAGTTAAATTCTATCGTACCCTTCTAAGACGCAATGTTTTCCGGTAGGTGATTACTGACTCTTATAAAATTTGCAGAATTTACACACTGCAAATTATATTCTTTACGGGAATTTAGATAAATTCGTGCACCTTAATGTATGTTATGCCCGCGGTCGGGCCAGTAATAATTTTGAAGAAAACGCAAACAATAATTTAATATAATTTTTGTTTTTGTGGACTGTATGGATTAAAGCCAAATTGAAGATTTTTATGACCTGTAGTCCAAAATGCGTTTTGCCCAGGCACGATAGTTGGGCTCATCAGTTAGATGCTATCGTACCCTTCTAAGGCGCAATGTTTTTCGGTCGATGATTACCGACTCTTATAAAATTTGCAGCATTTACACACAGCAAATTATATTATTTAGGGGAATTTGATTAAATTCGTGTACCTAAATTTATATTATGCCCTTTTCTGACCAGTAATAATTTTGAAGAAAACGCAAACAATAATTTAATATTAATTTTGTTTTTGTTTTTGTGGACTGTATGGATTATAGCCAAATTGAATATTTTTATGACCTGTAGTCCAAAATCCGTTTCGCCCAGGCACGATAGTTGGGCTCATCAGTAAGATGCTATCGTACCCTTCTAAGACGCAATGTTTTTCGGTCGATGATTACCGACTCTTATTAAATTTGCTACATTTACACACTGCAAATTATATTATTTAGGGGAATTTGGTTAAATTCGTTCACCTAAATGCATGTTATGCCCGTGGTCTGGCCAGCAATAATTTTGAAGAAAACGCAAACAATAATTTAATATTAATTTTGTTTTTGTTTTCGTGGACTGTATGGGTTATAGCCAAATTGAATATTTTTATGACCTATAGTCCAAAATGTGTTTCGCCCAGGCACGATAGTTGGGCTCATCAGTAAGATGCAATCGTACCCTTCAAAGACGCAATGTTTTCCGGTCGATGATTACAGACTCTTATTAAATTTACAACATTTACACACTGCAAATTATATTAATTAGGGGAATTTGGTTAAATTCGTTCACCTAAATGCATGTTATGCCCGTGGTCTTGCCAGCAATAATTGTGAAGAAAACGCAAACAATAATTTAATATTATTTTTGTTTTTGTGGACTGCATGGATTAAAGCCAAATTGAAGATTTTTATGATCTGTAGTCCAAAATGCGTTTGGCCCAGGCACGATAGTTGGGCTCATCAGCTAGATGCAATCGTACCCTTCTAAAACGCATTGTTTTTCGGTCGATGATTACCGACTCTTATAAAATCTGCAGGATTTACACACTGCAAGGTGTAAATGCCTGATTCCAAAATGCGTTTCGCCCAGGCACGATAGTTGGGCTCATCAGTTAGATGGTATCGTAGCCTTCTAAGACGCAATGTTTTTTGGTCGGTGATTACCGACTCTTATAAAATTTGCCGCATTTACACACTGCAAATTATATTATTTAATGCAATTTGGTTAAATCCGTGTTCCTAAATATATGTCATACCCATTCTCTGGCCAGTAATAATTGAAAAAAACGCACACAATAATTTAATATAATTTTTATTTTTGTGGACTGTATTTATTTAAGCCAAATTGCAGATTTGTATGACCTGTAGTCCAAAATGCGTTTCGCCCAGGCACGATAGTTTGGCTCATCAGTTAGATGCTATCGCACCCTTCTAAAACGCAATGTTTTTCGGTCGACGATTACCGACTCTTATAAAATTTGCAGCATTTACACTCTGCAAATTATATTTTTTAGGGGAATTTGGTTAAACTGCAAATTATATTACGAGTATTTAGGCGAATTTCCTGAAATTCGTGCACCGTAATGTATGTTATGCCCGTGGTCTGGCCAGTCATAATTTTGAAAAAAAACGCAAACAATAATTTAATATTATTTTTGTTTTTGTGGACTGTATGGATCAAAGCCAAATTGAAGATTTTTATGACCTGTAGTCCAAAAATGCGTTTTGCCCAGGCACGATAGTTGGCCTCATCAGTTAGATGCTATAATATCCTTCTAAGACGCTATGTTTTTCGGTCGATGATTTCCGACTCTTATAAGACTTAGAGCAATTGCACACTGCAAATTATATTATTTAGGGGAATTTGGTTAAATTCGTGCAACTATATGTATGTTATGCCCGTGGTCTAGCCAGTAATAATTTTGAAGAAAACGCAAACAATAATTTAATATTATTTTTGTTTTTGTGGAATGTATGGATTAAAGCCAAATTGAAGATTTTTATAACCTGTAGTCCAAAATGCGTTTCACCCAGGCACGATAGTTGGGCTCATCAGTTAGATGCTATCGTACCCTTCTAAGACGCAATGTTTTTCGGTCGATGATTACCGACTCTTATAAAATTTGCAGCATTTACACTCTGCAAATTATATTTTTTAGGGGAATTTGGTTAAACTGCAAATTATATTACGAGTATTTAGGCGAATTTCCTGAAATTCGTGCACCTAAATGTATGTTATGGCCCTGGTCTGGCCAGTAATAATTTGGAAGAAAACGCAAGCAATAATTTAATATTATTTTTGTTTTTGTGGACTGTATGGATTAAAACCAAATTGAAGATTTTAATGACCTGTAGTCCAAAATGAGCTTCGCCCAGGCACGATAGATGGGCTCATCAGTTAGATGCTATCGTACCCTTCTAAGACGCAATGTTTTTCGGTCGATGATTACCGACTCTTATAAAATTTGCGGCATTTACACACTGCAAATTATATTATTTAGTGGAATTTCCTTAAATTCGTCCACCTAAATGTATGTTATGGCCCTGGTCTGGCCAGTAATAATTTGGAAGAAAACGCAAGCAATAATTTAATATTATTTTTGTTTTTGTGGACTGTATGGATTAAAACCAAATTGAAGATTTTAATGGCCTGTAGTCCAAAATGAGCTTCGCCCAGGCACGATAGATGGGCTCATCAGTTAGATGCTATCGTACCCTTCTAACACGCAATGTTTTTCGGTCAATGATTACCGACTCTTTTAAAATTTGCAGCATTTACACACTGCAAATTATATTATTTAGGGGAATTTGGTTAAATTCGTGCAAATGTATGTTATGCCCGAGGTCTGCCCAGTAATAATTTTGAAGAAAACGCAAGCAATAATTTAATTTTATTTTTGTTTTTGTGGAGTGTATGGATTTAAGCCAAATTGAAGATTTTTATATAATCATAAATAAAATAAAAACTAAAAAGTACTAAAAATGCTAGTCCAAAATGCGTTTCGCCCAGGCACGATAGTTGGGCTCATCAGCTAGATGCTATCGTACCCTTCTAAGTACCCAATGTTTTTCGGTCGATAATTACCGACTCTTATAAAATTTGCAGCATTTACACACTGCAAATTATATTATTTAGGAGAATTTCCTTAAATTCGTGCACCTAAATGTATGTTATGCCCGTGGTCTGGCCAGTCATAATTTTGAAGAAAACGCAAACAATAATTTAATATTATTTTTGAATTAATTGAAGAAAACGCAAACAATATGTTTATATTATTTTTGTTTTTGTGGACTGTATAGGTTAAAGCCAAATTGAAGATTTTATGACCTGTAGTCCAAAAATGCGTTTCACCCAGGCACGATAGATGGGCTCATCAGTTAGATGCTATCGTACCCTTCTAACACGCAATGTTTTTCGGTCAATGATTACCGACTCTTATTAAATTTGCTACATTTACACACTGCAAATTATATTATTTAGGGGAATTTGGTTAAATTCGTTCACCTAAATGCATGTTATGCCCGTGGTCTGGCCAGCAATAATTTTGAAGAAAACGCAAACAATAATTTAATATTAATTTTGTTTTTGTTTTCGTGGACTGTATGGGTTATAGCCAAATTGAATATTTTTATGACCTATAGTCCAAAATGTGTTTCGCCCAGGCACGATAGTTGGGCTCATCAGTAAGATGCAATCGTACCCTTCAAAGACGCAATGTTTTCCGGTCGATGATTACAGACTCTTATTAAATTTACAACATTTACACACTGCAAATTATATTAATTAGGGGAATTTGGTTAAATTCGTTCACCTAAATGCATGTTATGCCCGTGGTCTTGCCAGCAATAATTGTGAAGAAAACGCAAACAATAATTTAATATTATTTTTGTTTTTGTGGACTGCATGGATTAAAGCCAAATTGAAGATTTTTATGATCTGTAGTCCAAAATGCGTTTGGCCCAGGCACGATAGTTGGGCTCATCAGCTAGATGCAATCGTACCCTTCTAAAACGCATTGTTTTTCGGTCGATGATTACCGACTCTTATAAAATCTGCAGGATTTACACACTGCAAGGTGTAAATGCCTGATTCCAAAATGCGTTTCGCCCAGGCACGATAGTTGGGCTCATCAGTTAGATGGTATCGTAGCCTTCTAAGACGCAATGTTTTTTGGTCGGTGATTACCGACTCTTATAAAATTTGCCGCATTTACACACTGCAAATTATATTATTTAATGCAATTTGGTTAAATCCGTGTTCCTCAATATATGTCATACCCATTCTCTGGCCAGTAATAATTGAAGAAAACGCACACAATAATTTAATATAATTTTTATTTTTGTGGACTGTATTTATTTAAGCCAAATTGCAGATTTGTATGACCTGTAGTCCAAAATGCGTTTCGCCCAGGCACGATAGTTTGGCTCATCAGTTAGATGCTATCGTACCCTTCTAAAACGCAATGTTTTTCGGTCGACGATTACCGACTCTTATAAAATTTGCAGCATTTACACTCTGCAAATTATATTTTTTAGGGGAATTTGGTTAAACTGCAAATTATATTACGAGTATTTAGGCGAATTTCCTGAAATTCGTGCACCGTAATGTATGTTATGCCCGTGGTCTGGCCAGTCATAATTTTGAAAAAAAACGCAAACAATAATTTAATATTATTTTTGTTTTTGTGGACTGTATGGATCAAAGCCAAATTGAAGATTTTTATGACCTGTAGTCCAAAAATGCGTTTTGCCCAGGCACGATAGTTGGCCTCATCAGTTAGATGCTATAATATCCTTCTAAGACGCTATGTTTTTCGGTCGATGATTTCCGACTCTTATAAGACTTAGAGCAATTGCACACTGCAAATTATATTATTTAGGGGAATTTGGTTAAATTCGTGCAACTATATGTATGTTATGCCCGTGGTCTAGCCAGTAATAATTTTGAAGAAAACGCAAACAATAATTTAATATTATTTTTGTTTTTGTGGAATGTATGGATTAAAGCCAAATTGAAGATTTTTATAACCTGTAGTCCAAAATGCGTTTCACCCAGGCACGATAGTTGGGCTCATCAGTTAGATGCTATCGTACCCTTCTAAGACGCAATGTTTTTCGGTCGATGATTACCGACTCTTATAAAATTTGCAGCATTTACACTCTGCAAATTATATTTTTTAGGGGAATTTGGTTAAACTGCAAATTATATTACGAGTATTTAGGCGAATTTCCTGAAATTCGTGCACCTAAATGTATGTTATGGCCCTGGTCTGGCCAGTAATAATTTGGAAGAAAACGCAAGCAATAATTTAATATTATTTTTGTTTTTGTGGACTGTATGGATTAAAACCAAATTGAAGATTTTAATGACCTGTAGTCCAAAATGAGCTTCGCCCAGGCACGATAGATGGGCTCATCAGTTAGATGCTATCGTACCCTTCTAAGACGCAATGTTTTTCGGTCGATGATTACCGACTCTTATAAAATTTGCGGCATTTACACACTGCAAATTATATTATTTAGTGGAATTTCCTTAAATTCGTCCACCTAAATGTATGTTATGGCCCTGGTCTGGCCAGTAATAATTTGGAAGAAAACGCAAGCAATAATTTAATATTATTTTTGTTTTTGTGGACTGTATGGATTAAAACCAAATTGAAGATTTTAATGGCCTGTAGTCCAAAATGAGCTTCGCCCAGGCACGATAGATGGGCTCATCAGTTAGATGCTATCGTACCCTTCTAACACGCAATGTTTTTCGGTCAATGATTACCGACTCTTTTAAAATTTGCAGCATTTACACACTGCAAATTATATTATTTAGGGGAATTTGGTTAAATTCGTGCAAATGTATGTTATGCCCGAGGTCTGCCCAGTAATAATTTTGAAGAAAACGCAAGCAATAATTTAATTTTATTTTTGTTTTTGTGGAGTGTATGGATTTAAGCCAAATTGAAGATTTTTATATAATCATAAATAAAATAAAAACTAAAAAGTACTAAAAATGCTAGTCCAAAATGCGTTTCGCCCAGGCACGATAGTTGGGCTCATCAGTTAGATGCTATCGTACCCTTCTAAGTACCCAATGTTTTTCGGTCGATAATTACCGACTCTTATAAAATTTGCAGCATTTACACACTGCAAATTATATTATTTAGGAGAATTTCCTTAAATTCGTGCACCTAAATGTATGTTATGCCCGTGGTCTGGCCAGTCATAATTTTGAAGAAAACGCAAACAATAATTTAATATTATTTTTGAATTAATTGAAGAAAACGCAAACAATATGTTTATATTATTTTTGTTTTTGTGGACTGTATAGGTTAAAGCCAAATTGAAGATTTTATGACCTGTAGTCCAAAAATGCGTTTCACCCAGGCACGATAGTTGGGCTCATCAGTTAGATGCTATCGTACCCTTCTAACACGCAATGTTTTTCGGTCGATGATTACCGACTCTTACAAAACTTAGAGCATTTACACACTGCAAATTATATTATTTAGGGGAATTTGGTTAAATTCGTGCAACTATGTGTATGCTATGCCCGTGGTCTAGCCAGTAATAATTTTGAAGAAAACGCAAACAATAATTCAAAATTATTTTTGTTTTTGTTTTTGTGGACTGTATGGATTAAAGCCAAATTGAAGATTTATATGACCTATAGTCTAAAATGCGTTTCGCCCAGACACGATAGTTTGGCTCATCAGTTAGATGCTATCGTACCCTTCTAACACGCAATGTTTTTCGGTCGATGATTACCGACTCTTATAAAATTTGCAGCATTTACACACTGCAAATTATATTATTTAGGGGAATTTGGTTAAATTTGTGCAATTATGTGTATGCTATGCCCTATGCCCGTGGTCTAGCCAGTAATAATTTTGAAGAAAACGAAAACAATAATTTAATATTATTCTTGTTTTTGTGGAATGTATGAATTAAAGCCAAATTGAAGATTTGTATAACCTGTAGTCCAAAATGCGTTTCGCCCAGGCACGATAGTTGGGCTCATCAGTTAGATACTATCGTACCCTTCTAAGGCGCAATGTTTTTCGGTCGATGATTACCGACTCTTATAAAATTTGCAGCATTTACACTCTGCAAATTATATTTTTTAGGGGATTTTGGTTAAATTCGTGCACCTAAATGTATGTTATGTCCGTGGTCTGGCCAGTAATAATTTTGAAGAAACGCAAACAATAATTTAATATTATTTTTGTTTTTGTGGACTGACATTTAGGTGCACGAATTTAACCAAATTCCATTAAATAATATAATTTGCTGTGTGTAAATGCTGCAAATTTTATAAGAGTCGGTAATCATCGATCGAAAAACATTGCGTTTTAGAAGGGTACGATAGCATCTAACTATCGTGCCTGGGCGAAACGCCTTTTTGGACTACAGGTCATATAAATCTTCAATTTGGCTTCAATCCATATAGTCCACAAGAACAATAACAAAAATAATATTAAATTATTGTTTGGGTTTTCTTCAAAATTATTACTGGCCAGACAACGGGCATAACATACATTTAGGTGCCTGAATTTAACCAAATTCCCTAAAAAATATAATTTGCAGAGTGTAAATGCTGCAAATTTTATAAGAGTCGGTAATCATCGAAAAACATTGCGTCTTAGAAGGGTACGATAGCATCTAACTGATGAGTCCAACTATCGTGCCTGGGCGAAACGCATTTTGGACTACAGGTTATAAAAATCTTCAGTTTGGGTTTAATCCATACATTCCACAAAAACAAAAATAATATTAAATTATTGTTTGCGTTTTCTTCAAAATTATTACTGGCTAGACCACGGGCATAACATACATATAGTTGCACGAATTTAACCAAATTCCCCTAAATAATATTATCCTAGCCTTCTAAGACCCAATGTTTTTCGGTCGATGATAACCGACTCTTAAAAAATTTGCAGCATTTACACTCTGCAAATTATATATTTTATTGGAATTTGGTTAAATTCATGCACGTAAATGTATGTTATGCCCTTGGTCTGGCCAGTAATAATTTTGAAGAAAACGCAAACAATAATTTAATATTATTTTTGTTTTTGTTTTTGTGGACTGTATGGATTAAAGCCAAATTGAAGATTTATATGACCTGTAGTCCAAAATGGGTTTCGCCCAGGCACGATAGTTTGGCTCATCAGTTAGATGCTATCGTACCCTTCTAAGACGCAATGTTTTTCGGTCGATGGTTACCGACTCTTATAAAATTTGCAGCATTTACACACTGCAAATTGTATTATTTAGTTGAATTTGGTTAAATTTGTCCACCTTAATGTATATTATGCCCGTGGTCTGTCCAGTAATAATTTTGAAGAAAACGCAAACAATAATTTAATATTATTTTTGTTTTTGTTTTTGTGGACTGTATGGATTAAAGCCAAATTGAAGATTTTTATGACCTGTAGTCCAAAATGCGTTTCGCCCAAGCACGGAAGTTGGGCTCATTAGTTAGATGCTATCGTACCCTTCTAACACGCAATGTTTTTCGGTCGATGATTACAGACTCTTATAAAATTTGCAGCATTTACACACTGCAAATTATATTATTTAGGGGAATTTGATTAAATTCGTGAACCTAAATATATGTTATGCCCGTGGTCTGGCCAGTAATAATTTTGAAGAAAACGCAAACAATAATTTAATATTATTTTTGTTTTTGTGGAATGTATTTATTAAAGCCAAATTGAAGATTTTTATAACCTGTAGTCCAAAATGCGTTTCGCCCAGGCACGATAGTTGGGCTCATCAGTTAGATGCTATCGTACCTTTCTAAGACGTAATGTTTCTCGGTCGACGATTACCGACTCTTATAAAATTTGCAGCATTTACACTCTGCAAATTATATATTTTATGGGAATTTGGTTAAATTCATGCACGTAAATGTATGTTATGCCCTTGGTCTGGCCAGTAATAATTTTGAAGAAAACGCAAACAATAATTTAGTATTATTTTTGTTTTTGTGGACTGTATGGATTAAAGCCAAATTGAAGATTTATATGACCTGTAGTCCAAAATGGGTTTCGCCCAGGCACGATAGTTTGGCTCATCAGTTAGATGCTATCGTACCCTTCTAAGACGCAATGTTTTTCAGTCGATGGTTACCGACTCTTATAAAATTTGCAGCATTTACACACTGCAAATTGTATTATTTAGTTGAATTTGGTTAAATTTGTCCACCTAAATGTATATTATGCCCGTGGTCTGGCCAGTAATAATTTTGAAGACAACGCAAACAATAATTTAATATTATTTTTGTTTTTGTTTTTGTGGACTGTATGGATTAAAGCCGAATTGAAGATTTTTATAACCTGTAGTCCAAAATGCGTTTCACCCAGGCACGATAGTTGGGCTCATCAGTTAGATGATATCGTACCCTTCTAAGACGCAATGTTTTTCGGTCGATGATTACCGACTCTTATAAAATTTGCAGAATTTACACTCTGCAAATTATATTTTTTAGGGGAATTTGGTTAAATTCGTGCACCTAAATGTATGTTATGTCCTGGTCTGGCCAGTAATAATTTTGAAGAAACGCAAACAATAATTTAATATTATTTTTGTTTTTGTGGAATGTATGGATTAAAGCCAAATTGAAGATTTTTATAACCTGTAGTCCAAAATGCGTTTCACCCAGGCACGATAGTTGGGCTCATCAGTTAGATGATATCGTACCCTTCTAAGACGCAATGTTTTTCGGTCGATGATTACCGACTCTTATAAAATTTGCAGAATTTACACTCTGCAAATTATATTTTTTAGGGGAATTTGGTTAAATTCGTGCACCTAAATGTATGTTATGTCCTGGTCTGGCCAGTAATAATTTTGAAGAAACGCAAACAATAATTTCATATTATTTTTGTTTTTGTGGACTGTATGGATTAAAGCCAAATTGAAGATTTTTATGACCTGTAGTCCAAAAATGCGTTTCACCCAGACACTATAGTTGGGCTCATCAGTTAGATGCTATCGTACCCTTCTAATACGCAATGTTTTTCGGTCGATGATTACCGACTCTTATAAAGCTTCGAGCATTTGCACACTGCAAATTATATTATTTAGGGGAATTTGGTTAAATTCGTGCAACTATGTGTATGCTATGCCCTATGCCCGTGGTCTAGCCAGTAATAATTTTGAAGAAAATGCAAACAATAATTTAATATTATTCTTGTTTTTGTGGAATGTATGAATTAAAGCCAAATTGAAGATTTGTATAACCTGGAGTCCAAAATGCGTTTCGCCCAGGCACGATAGTTGGGCTCATCAGTTAGATGCTATCGTACCCTTCTAATACGCAATGTTTTTCGGTCGATGATTACCGACTCTTATAAAGCTTAGAGCATTTGCACACTGCAAATTATATTTTTTAGGGGAATTTGGTTAAATTCATGCACCTTAATGTATGTTATGCACGTGGTCTGGCCAGTAATAATTTTGAAGAAAACGCAAACAATAATTCAATATTATTTTTGTTTTTGTTTTTGTGGACTGTATGGATTAAAGCCAAATTGAAGATTTATATGACCTATAGTCTAAAATGCGTTTCGCCGAGACACGATTGTTTGGCTCATCAGTTAGATGCTATCGTACCCTTCTAAGACGCAATGTTTTTCGATCGATGATTACCGACTCTTATAAAATTTGCAGCATTTACACACAGCAAATTATATTATTTAGGGGAATTTGGTTAAATTCGTGCATCTAAATGTGTGTTATGTCCGTGGTCTGGCCAGTAATAATTTTGAAGAAACGCAAACAATAATTTAATATTATTTTTGTTTTTGTGGACTGACATTTAGGTGCACGAATTTAACCAAATTCCATTAAATAATATAATTTGCTGTGTGTAAATGCTGCAAATTTTATAAGAGTCGGTAATCATCGACCGAAAAACATTGCGTCTGAGAAGGGTACGATAGCATCTAACTGATGAGCCCAACTATTGTGCCTGGGTGAAACGCATTTTGGACTACAGGTTATAAAAATCTTCAATTTGGCTTTAATCCATACATTCCACAAAAACAAAAATAATATTAAATTATTGTTTGCGTTTTCTTCAAAATTATTACTGGCCAGACAACGGGCATAACATACATTTAGGTGCCTGAATTTAACCAAATTCCCTAAAAAATATAATTTGCAGAGTGTAAATGCTGCAAATTTTACAAGAGTCGGTAATCATCGAAAAACATTGCGTCTTAGAAGGGTACGATAGCATCTAACTGATGAGTCCAACTATCGTGCCTGGGCGAAACGCATTTTGGACTACAGGTTATAAAAATCTTCAGTTTGGGTTTAATCCATACATTCCACAAAAACAAAAATAATATTAAACCAAATTCCCCTAAATAATATTATCCTAGCCTTCTAAGACCCAATGTTTTTCGGTCGATGATAACCGTCTCTTATAAAATTTGCAATATCTACACACTGCAAATTATATTCGTTAGGGCAATTTGGTTAAATTAGTGCACCTAAATGTATGTTATGCCTGTGGTCTGGCCAGTAATAATTTTGACGAAAACGCAAACAATAATTTAATATTATTTTTGTTTTTGTTTTTGTGGACTGTATGGATTAAAGCCAAACAGAAGATTTTTATGACCTGTAGTCAAAAATGCGTTTCGCCTAGGCACGATTGTTGGGCTCATCAGTTAATAGCTATCGTACCATTCTAAGATCCAATGTTTTTCGGTCGATGATTACCGACTCTTAAAAAATTTGCAGCATTTACACACTGCAAATTATATTACGAGTATTTAGGCGAATTTCCTGAAATTCGTGCACCTAAATGTATGTTATGCCCGTGGGTTGGCCAGTCATAATTTTGAAAAAAAAAAACGCAAACAATAATTTAATATTATTTTTGTTTTTGTGGACTGTATGGATCAAAGCCAAATTTAAGATTTTTATGACCTGTAGTCCAAAAATGCGTTTCGCCCAGGCACGATAGTTGGGCTCATCAGTTAGATGCTATCGTATCCTTTTAAGACGCTATGTTTTTCGGTCGATGATTACCGACTCTTATAAAACTTAGAGCAATTTCACACTGCAAATTATATTATTTAGGGGAATTTGGTTAAATTCGTGCAACTATATGTATGTTATGCCCGTGGTCTAGCCAGTAATAATTTTGAAGAAAACGCAAACAATAATTTAATATTATTTTTGTTTTTGTGGAATGTATGGATTAAAGCCAAATTGAAGATTTTTATAACCTGTAGTCCAAAATGCGTTTCACCCAGGCACGATAGTTGGGCTCATCAGTTAGATGCTATCGTACCCTTCAAAGACGCAATGTTTTCGGTCGATGATTACCGACTCTTATAAAACTTGCAGCATTTACACACTGCAAATTATATTATTTAGTGGAATTTGGTTAAATTCGTGCACCTAAATGTGTGTTATGCCTGTGGTCTGGCCAGTAATAATTTTGAAGAAAACGCAAACAATAATTTAATATTATTTTAGTTTTTGTGGACTGTATGGATTAAAGCCAAATTGAGGCACGATAGTTGGGCTCATCAGTTAGATGCTATCGTACCCTTCTAAGACCCAATGTTTTTCGGTCGATGATAACCGTCTCTTATAAAATTTGCAATATTTACACACTGCAAATTATATTCGTTAGGGCAATTTGGTTTAATTCGTGCACCTAAATGTATGTTATGTCCGTGGTCTGGCCAGTAATAATTTTGACGAAAACGCAAACAATAATTTAATATTATTTTTGTTTTTGTTTTTGTGGACTGTATGGATTAAAGCCAAACAGAAGATTTTTATGACCTGTAGTCCAAAAATGCATTTCGCCCAGGCACGATAGTTGGGCTCATCAGTTAGATGCTATCGTACCCTTCTAAGACGCAATGTTTTTCGGTCGATGATTATCGAGTCTTAAAAAATTTGCAGTGTGTAAATGCAATAAATAAATATAAATTATATTATTTAGGGGAATTTGGTTAAATTCGTGCAACTATATGTATGTTATGACCGTGGTCTAGCTAGTAATAATTTTGAAGAAAACGCAAACAATAATTTAATATTATTTTTGTTTTTGTGGAATGTATTGATTAAAGCCAAATTGAAGATTGTTATGACCTGTAGTCCAAAATGTGTTTCGCCCAGGCACGAAAGTTGGGCTCATTAGTAAGATGCTATCGTACCCTTCTAACGCGCAATGTTTTTCGGTCGATGATTACCGACTCTTATAAAATTTGCAGCATTTACACACTGCAAATTATATTATTTAGGGGAATTTGGTTAAATTCGTGAACCTAAATATATGTTATGCCCGTGGTCTGGCCAGTAATAATTTTGAAGAAAACGCAAACAATAATTTAACATTATTTTTGTTTTTGTTTTTGTGGACTGTATGGATCAAAGCCAAATTGAAGATTTTTATGACCTGTAGTCCAAAAATGCGTTTCGCCCAGGCACGATAGTTGGGCTCATCAGTTAGATGCTATCGTACCCTTCTAAGACGCAATGTTTTTCGGTCGATGATTACCGACTCTTATAAAACTTAGAGCATTTGCACACTGCAAATTATATTATTTAGGGGAATTTGGTTAAATTCGTGCAACTATATGTATGTTATGCCCGTGGTCTAGCCAGTAATAATTTTGAAGAAAACGCAAACAATAATTTAATATTATTTTTGTTTTTGTGGAATGTATTGATTAATGCCAAATTGAAGATTTTTATAACCTGTAGTCCAAAATGTGTTTCGCCCAGGCACGATAGTTGGGCTCATCAGTTAGATGCTATCGTACCCTTCTAAGACGCAATGTTTTTCGGTCGATGATTACCGACTCTTATAAGATTTGCAGCATTTACACTCTGCCAATTATATTTTTTATGGGAATTTGGTTAAATTCATGCACGTAAATGTATGTTATGCCCGTGGTCTGGCCAGTAATAATTTTGAAGAAAACGCAAACAATAATTTAATATTATTTTTGTTTTTGTTTTTGTGGACTGTATGGATTAAAGCCAAATTGAAGGTTTATATGACCTGTAGTCCAAAATGGGTTTCGCCCAGGCACAATAATTTGGCTCATCAGTTAGATGCTATCGTACCCTTCTAAGACGCAATGTTTTTCGGTCGATGATTACCGACTCTTATACAATTTGCAGCATTTACAGACATCAAATTATATTATTTATGGAATTTGGTTAAATTCGTGCACCTAAATGTATGTTATGTCCGTGGTCTGGCCAGTAATATTTTTTAAGAAACGCAAACAATATTCATATTATTTTTGTTTTTGTTTTTGTGGACTGTATGGATTAAAGCCAAATTGAAGATTTTTATGACCTGTAGTCCAAAATGCGTTTCGCCCAGGCACGATAGTTGGGCTCATTAGTTTTATGCTATCGTACCCTTCTAACACGCAATGTTTTTCGGTCGATGATTACCGACTCTTATAAAATTTGCAGCATTTACACACTGCAAATTATATTATTTAGGGGAATTTGGTTAAATTCGTGAACCTAAATGTACGTTATGCCCGTGGTCTGGCCAGTAATAATTTTGAAGAAAACGCAAACAATAATTTAACATTATTTTTGTTTTTGTGGAATGTATGGATTAAAGCCAAATTGAAGACTTTTATGACCTGTAGTCCAAAATGCGTTTCGCCTAGGCACGATAGTTGGGCTCATCAGTTAGATGCTATCGTACCATTCTTAGATGCAATGTTTTTCGGTCGATGATTACCGACTCTTATGAAGTATGCAGCACTTACACACTGAAAGTTATATTATTTAGGGGAATTTCCTTAAATTCGTGCACCTAAATGTATGTTATGCCCGTGGTCTGGCCAGTCATAATAAGAAAACGCAAACAATAATTGTATTAAATTGAAGATTTTTATGACATGTAGTCCAAAAATTCAATTCGCATAGGTACCATAGTTGGGCCCATCAGTTAGATGCTATCGTACCATTCTTAGATGCAATGTTTTTCGGTCGATGATTACCGACTCTTATAAAGTATGCAGCACTTACACACTGCAAGTTATATTATTTAGGGGAATTTCCTTAAATTCGTGCACCTAAATGTATGTTATGCCCGTGGTCTGGCCAGTCATAATAAGAAAACGCAAACAATAATTTAATATTATTTTTGTTTCTGTGGCCTGTATGGATTAAAGCCAAATTGAAGATTTTTATGACATGTAGTCCAAAAATGCAATTCGCATAGGTACCATAGTTGGGCTCATCAGTTAGATGCTATCGTACCCTTCTAAGACGCAATGTTTTTCGGTCGATGATTACCGACTCTTATAAAACTTAGAGCATTTGCATACTGCAAATTATATTATTTAGGGGAATTTGGTTAAATTCGTGCACCTATATGTATGTTATGCCCTTGGTCTGGCCAGTAATAATTTTGGAGAAAACTCAAACAATAATTTAATATATTTTTGTTTTTGTGGACTGTATGGATTAAAGCCAAATTCATAATTTATATGACCTGTAGTCCAAAATGCGTTTCGCCCAGGCACAATAGCTTGGCTCATCAGTTAGATGCTATCGTACCCTTCTAAGACGAAATATTTTTCGATCGATGATTACGGACTCTTATAAAATTTGCAGCATTTACACACAGCAAATTATATTATTTAGGGGAATTTGGTTAAATTCGTGCACCTAAATGTATGATATGCACAAACGCAAACAAGAATTTAATATTATTTTTGTTTTTGTGAACTCTATGGAGTAAAGCCAAATTGAAGAGTTTTATGACCTGCAGTCCAAAATGCGTGTCGCCCAGGCACGATAGTTGGGCTAATCAGTTAGACACTATCGTACCCTTCTAAGACGCAATGTTTTTCGGTCGATGATAACGACTCTTATTAAATTTGCAGCATTTACACACTTTAAATTATATTATTTAGGGGAATTTGGTTAAATTCGTGTACCTAAATGTATGTTATGCCGGTTCTCTCGCCAGTAATAATTTTGAAGAAAACGCAAACAATAATTTAATATTATTTTTGTTTTTGTGGACTGTATGGATTAAAGCCAAATTGAAGACTTTTATGACCTGTAGTCCAAAATGCGTTTCGCCCAGGCACGCTAGTTGGGCTCATCAGTTAGATACTATCGTATCCTTCTAAGACGCAATGTTTTTCGCTCTATGATTACCGACTCTTATAAAATTTGCAGCATTTAAACACTGCAAATTATATTATTTAGGGGAGTTTGGTTAAATTCGTTCACCTAAATGTATGTTATGCCCGTGGTCTGGCCAGTAATAATTTTAAAGAAAACGCAAGCAATAATTTAATATTATTTTGGTTTTTGTTTTTGTGGACTGTATGGATTAAAGCCAAATTGAAGATTTTTATGACCTGTAGTCCAAAATGCGTTTCGCCCAGGCACGATAGTTGGGCTCATTAGTTAGATGCTGTCGTACCCTTCTAACACGCAATGTTTTTCGGTCGATGATTACCGACTCTTATAAAATTTGCAGCATTTACACACTGCAAATTATATTATTTAGGGGAATTCGGTTAAATTCGTGAACCTAAATGTATGTAATGTCCGTGGTCTGGCCAGTAATAATTTTGAAGAAAACGCAAACAATAATTTAACATTATTTTTGTTTTTGTTTTTGTGGACTGTATGGATTAAAACCAAATTGAAGATTTTAATGACCTGTAGTCCAAAATGAGCTTCGCCCAGGCACGATAGATGGGCTCATCAGTTAGATGCTATCGTACCCTTCTAACACGCAATGTTTTTCGGTCAATGATTACGACTCTTTTAAAATTTGCAGCATTTACACACTGCAAATTATATTATTTAGGGGAATTTGGTTAAATTCGTGCAAATGTATGTTATGCCCGAGGTCTGCCCAGTAATAATTTTGAAGATAACGCAAACAATAATTTAATATTGTTTTTGTTTTTGTTTTGGTGGACTGTATGGATTAAAGCCAAATTGAAGATTTAAAGACCTGTAGTCCAAAAATGCGTTTCGCCCAGGCACGATAGTTGGGCTCATCAGTTAGATGCTATCGTACCCTTCTAAAACGCAATGTTTTTCGACCGATGATTACCGACTCTTATAAAATTTGCAGCATTTACACACTGCAAATTATATTATTTAGGGGAATTTGGTTAAATTTGTGCACCTAAATGTATGTTATGCCCGTGGTCTGGCCAGTAATAATTTTGAAGAAAACGCAAACAATAATTTAATATTATTTTTGTTTTTGTTTTGATGGACTGTATGGATTAAAGCCAAATTGAAGATTTTTATGACCTGTAGTCCAAAAATGCGTTTCGCCCAGGCACGATAGTTGGGCTCATCAGTTAGATGCTATCGTACCCTTCTAAGACGCAATGTTTTTCGATCGATGATTACCGACTCTTATAAAACTTAGAGCATTTGCACACTGCAAATTATATTATTGAGTGGAATTTAGTTAAATTCGTGCACCTATATGCATGTTATGCCCGTGGTCTGGCCAGTTATAATTTTGAAGAGAACGCAAACAATAATTTAATATTATTTTTGTTTTTGTGGAATGTATGGATTAAAGCCAAATTGAAGATTTTTATGATGTGTAGTCCAAAATGCGTTTCGCCCAGGCAGGATAGTTGGGCTCATCAGTTAGATGCTATCGTACCCTTCTAGGACGCAATGTTTTTCGGTCAATGATTACCGACTCTTATAAAATTTGCAGCATTTACACTCTGCAAATTATACTTTTAGGGGAATTTGGTTAAATTCGTGAACCTAAATGTATGTTATGCCCGTGGTCTTGCCAGTAATAATTTTGAAGAACACGCAAACAATAATTTAATATTATTTTTGTTTTTGTGGACTGTATGGATTAAAGCCAAATTGAAGATTTGTATGATCTTTAGTCCAAAATACGTTTCGCCCAGGCACGATAGTTTGGCTCATCAGTTAGATGATATCGTACCCTTCTAAGACGCAATGATTTTTGGTCGATGATTACCGACTCTTATAAAATTTGCAGCATTTACACACTGCAAATTATATTATTTAGGGGAATTTGGTTAAATTTGTGCACCTAAATGTATGTTATGCCCGTGGTCTGGCCAGTAATAATTTTGAAGAAAACGCAAGCAATAATTTAATATTATTTTTGTTTTTGTTTTTGTGGACTGTATGGATTAAAGCCAAATTGAAAATTTTTATGACTTGTAGTCCAAATGCGTTTCGCCCAGGCACGATAGTTGGGCTCATCAGTTATTCGGTCGATGATTACCGACTCTTATAAAACTTGCAGCATTTACACACTGCAAATTATAATATTTAGTGGAATTTGGTTAAATTCGTGCACCTAAATGTATGTTATGCCCGTGGTCTGGCCAGTAATAATTTTTAAGAAAACGCAAACAATATTTTAATATTATTTTTGTTTTTGTTTTTGTGGACTGTATGGATTAAAGCCAAATTGAAGATTTGTATGAACTGTAGTCTAAAATGCGTTTCGCCCAGACACGATTGTTTGGCTCATCAGTTAGATGCTATCGTACCCTTCTAAGACGCAATGTTTTTCGATCGATGATTACCGACTCTTATACAATTTGCAGCATTTACACACAACAAATTATATTATTTAGGGGAATTTGGTTAAATTCGTGCAGCTAAATGTGTGTTATGTCCGTGGTCTGGCCAGTAATAATTTTGAAGAAACGCAAACAATAATTTAATATTATTTTTGTTTTTGTGGACTGACATTTAGGTGCACGAATTTAACCAAATTCCATTAAATAATATAATTTGCTGTGTGTAAATGCTGCAAATTTTATAAGAGTCGGTAATCATCGACCGAAAAACATTGCGTCTGAGAAGGGTACGATAGCATCTAACTGATGAGCCCAACTATCGTGCTGGGTGAAACGCATTTTGGACTACAGGTTATAAAAATCTTCAATTTGGCTTTAATCAATACATTCCACAACAACAAAAATAATATTAAATTATTGTTTGCGTTTTCTTCAAAATTATTACTGGCCAGACAACGGGCATAACATACATTTAGGTGCCTGAATTTAACCAAATTCCCTAAAAAATATAATTTGCAGAGTGTAAATGCTGCAAATTTTACAAGAGTCGGTAATCATCGAAAAACATTGCGTCTTAGAAGGGTACGATAGCATCTAACTGATGAGTCCAACTATCGTGCCTGGGCGAAACGCATTTTGGACTACAGGTTATAAAAATCTTCAGTTTGGGTTTAATCCATACATTCCACAAAAACAAAAATAATATTAAACCAAATTCCCCTAAATAATATTATCCTAGCCTTCTAAGACCCAATGTTTTTCGGTCGATGATAACCGTCTCTTATAAAATTTGCAATATTTACACACTGCAAATTATATTCGTTAGGGCAATTTGGTTAAATTAGTGCACCTAAATGTATGTTATGCCTGTGATCTGGCCAGTAATAATTTTGACGAAAACGCAAACAATAATTTAATATTATTTTTGTTTTTGTTTTTGTGGACTGTATGGATTAAAGCCAAACAGAAGATTTTTATGACCTGTAGTCCAAAATGCGTTTCGCCTAGGCACGATAGTTGGGCTCATCAGTTAATAGCTATCGTACCATTCTAAGATCCAATGTTTTTCGGTCGATGATTACCGACTCTTAAAAAATTTGCAGCATTTACACACTGCAAATTATATTACGAGTATTTAGGCGAATTTCCTGAAATTCGTGCACCTAAATGTATGTTATGCCCGTGGGTTGGCCAGTCATAATTTTGAAAAAAAACGCAAACAATAATTTAATATTATTTTTGTTTTTGTGGACTGTATGGATCAAAGCCAAATTGAAGATTTTTATGACCTGTAGTCCAAAAATGCGTTTCGCCCAGGCACGATAGTTGGGCTCATCAGTTAGATGCTATCGTACCCTTCTAAGACCCAATGTTTTTCGGTCGATGATAACCGTCTCTTATAAAATTTGCAATATTTACACGTGGCAAATTATATTCGTTAGGGCAATTTGGTTTAATTCGTCCACCTAAATGTATGTTATGTCCGTGGTCTGGCCAGTAATAATTTTGACGAAAACGCAAACAATAATTTAATATTATTTTTGTTTTTGTTTTTGTGGACTGTATGGATTAAAGCCAAACAGAAGATTTTTATGACCTGTAGTCCAAAAATGCATTTCGCCCAGGCACGATAGTTGGGCTCATCAGTTAGATGCTATCGTACCCTTCTAAGACGCAATGTTTTTCGGTCGATGATTATCGAGTCTTAAAAAATTTGCAGCATTTACACACTGCAAATTATATTATTTAGGCGAATTTCATTAAATTCATGCACCTAAATGTATGTTATGCCCTTGGTCTGGCCAGTAATAATTTTGAAGAAAACGCAAACAATAATTTAATATTATTTTTGTTTTTGTTTTTGTGGACTGTATAGATTAAAGCCAAATTGAAGATTTATATGACCTGTAGTCCAAAATGGGTTTCGCCCAGGCATGATAGTTTGGCTCATCAGTTAGATGCTATCGTACCCTTCTAAGACGCAATGTTTTTCGGTCGATGATTACCGACTCTTATAAAACTTAGAGCATTTGCACACTGCAAATTATATTATTTAGGGGAATTTGGTTAAATTCGTGCAACTATATGTATGTTATGACCGTGGTCTAGCCAGTAATAATTTTGAAGAAAACGCAAACAATAATTTAATATTATTTTTGTTTTTGTGGAATGTATTGATTAAAGCCAAATTGAAGATTTTTATGACCTGTAGTCCAAAATGTGTTTCGCCCAGGCACGAAAGTTGGGCTCATTAGTAAGATGCTATCGTACTCTTCTAACGCGCAATGTTTTTCGGTCGATGATTACCGACTCTTATAAAATTTGCAGCATTTACACACTGCACATTATATTATTTAGGGGAATTTGTTATGCCCGTGGTCTGGCCAGTAATAATTTTGAAGAAAACGCAAACAATAATTTAACATTATTTTTGTTTTTGTTTTTGTGGACTGTATGGATCAAAGCCAAATTGAAGATTTTTTATGACCTGTAGTCCAAAAATGCGTTTCGCCCAGGCACGATAGTTGGGCTCATCAGTTAGATGCTATCGTACCCTTCTAAAACGCAATGTTTTTCGGTCGATGATTACCGACTCTTATAAAACTTAGAGCATTTGCACACTGCCAATTATATTATTTAGGGGAATTTGGTTAAATTCGTGCAACTATATGTATGTTATGCCCGTGGTCTAGCCAGTAATAATTTTGAAGAAAACGCAAACAATAATTTAATATTATTTTTGTTTTTGTGGAATGTATTGATTAATGCCAAATTGAAGATTTTTATAACCTGTAGTCCAAAATGTGTTTCGCCCAGGCACGATAGTTGGGCTCATCAGTTAGATGCTATCGTAACCTTCTAAGACGCAATGTTTTTCGGTCGATGATTACCGACTCTTATAAGATTTGCAGCATTTACAATCTGCCAATTATATTTTTTATGGGAATTTGGTTAAATTCATGCACGTAAATGTATGTTATGCCCGTGGTCTGGCCAGTAATAATTTTGAAGAAAACGCAAACAATAATTTAACATTATTTTTGTTTTTGTTTTTGTGGACTGTATGGATTAAAACCAAATTGAAGATTTTAATGACCTGTAGTCCAAAATGAGCTTCGCCCAGGCACGATAGATGGGCTCATCAGTTAGATGCTATCGTACCCTTCTAACACGCAATGTTTTTCGGTCAATGATTACGACTCTTTTAAAATTTGCAGCATTTACACACTGCAAATTATATTATTTAGGGGAATTTGGTTAAATTCGTGCAAATGTATGTTATGCCCGAGGTCTGCCCAGTAATAATTTTGAAGATAACGCAAACAATAATTTAATATTGTTTTTGTTTTTGTTTTGGTGGACTGTATGGATTAAAGCCAAATTGAAGATTTAAAGACCTGTAGTCCAAAAATGCGTTTCGCCCAGGCACGATAGTTGGGCTCATCAGTTAGATGCTATCGTACCCTTCTAAAACGCAATGTTTTTCGACCGATGATTACCGACTCTTATAAAATTTGCAGCATTTACACACTGCAAATTATATTATTTAGGGGAATTTGGTTAAATTTGTGCACCTAAATGTATGTTATGCCCGTGGTCTGGCCAGTAATAATTTTGAAGAAAACGCAAACAATAATTTAATATTATTTTTGTTTTTGTTTTGATGGACTGTATGGATTAAAGCCAAATTGAAGATTTTTATGACCTGTAGTCCAAAAATGCGTTTCGCCCAGGCACGATAGTTTTGCTCATCAGTTAGATGCTATCGTACCCTTCTAAGACGCAATGTTTTTCGATCGATGATTACCGACTCTTATAAAACTTAGAGCATTTGCACACTGCAAATTATATTATTGAGTGGAATTTAGTTAAATTCGTGCACCTATATGCATGTTATGCCCGTGGTCTGGCCAGTTATAATTTTGAAGAGAACGCAAACAATAATTTAATATTATTTTTGTTTTTGTGGAATGTATGGATTAAAGCCAAATTGAAGATTTTTATGATGTGTAGTCCAAAATGCGTTTCGCCCAGGCAGGATAGTTGGACTCATCAGTTAGATGCTATCGTACCCTTCTAGGACGCAATGTTTTTCGGTCAATGATTACCGACTCTTATAAAATTTGCAGCATTTACACTCTGCAAATTATACTTTTAGGGGAATTTGGTTAAATTCGTGAACCTAAATGTATGTTATGCCCGTGGTCTTGCCAGTAATAATTTTGAAGAACACGCAAACAATAATTTAATATTATTTTTGTTTTTGTGGACTGTATGGATTAAAGCCAAATTGAAGATTTGTATGATCTTTAGTCCAAAATGCGTTTCGCCCAGGCACGATAGTTTGGCTCATCAGTTAGATGATATCGTACCCTTCTAAGACGCAATGATTTTTGGTCGATGATTACCGACTCTTATAAAATTTGCAGCATTTACACACTGCAAATTATATTATTTAGGGGAATTTGGTTAAATTTGTGCACCTAAATGTATGTTATGCCCGTGGTCTGGCCAGTAATAATTTTGAAGAAAACGCAAACAATAATTTAATATTATTTTTGTTTTTGTTTTTGTGGACTGTATGGATTAAAGCCAAATTGAAAATTTTTATGACTTGTAGTCCAAATGCGTTTCGCCCAGGCACGATAGTTGGGCTCATCAGTTATTCGGTCGATGATTACCGACTCTTATAAAACTTGCAGCATTTACACACTGCAAATTATAATATTTAGTGGAATTTGGTTAAATTCGTGCACCTAAATGTATGTTATGCCCGTGGTCTGGCCAGTAATAATTTTTAAGAAAACGCAAACAATATTTTAATATTATTTTTGTTTTTGTTTTTGTGGACTGTATGGATTAAAGCCAAATTGAAGATTTGTATGAACTGTAGTCTAAAATGTGTTTCGCCCAGACACGATTGTTTGGCTCATCAGTTAGATGCTATCGTACCCTTCTAAGACGCAATGTTTATCGATCGATGATTACCGACTCTTATACAATTTGCAGCATTTACACACAGCAAATTATATTATTTAGGGGAATTTGGTTAAATTCGTGCAGCTAAATGTGTGTTATGTCCGTGGTCTGGCCAGTAATAATTTTGAAGAAACGCAAACAATAATTTAATATTATTTTTGTTTTTGTGGACTGACATTTAGGTGCACGAATTTAACCAAATTCCATTAAATAATATAATTTGCTGTGTGTAAATGCTGCAAATTTTATAAGAGTCGGTAATCATCGACCGAAAAACATTGCGTCTGAGAAGGGTACGATAGCATCTAACTGATGAGCCCAACTATCGTGCTGGGTGAAACGCATTTTGGACTACAGGTTATAAAAATCTTCAATTTGGCTTTAATCCATACATTCCACAAAAACAAAAATAATATTAAATTATTGTTTGCGTTTTCTTCAAAATTATTACTGGCCAGACAACGGGCATAACATACATTTAGGTGCCTGAATTTAACCAAATTCCCTAAAAAATATAATTTGCAGAGTGTAAATGCTGCAAATTTTACAAGAGTCGGTAATCATCGAAAAACATTGCGTCTTAGAAGGGTACGATAGCATCTAACTGATGAGTCCAACTATCGTGCCTGGGCGAAACGCATTTTGGACTACAGGTTATAAAAATCTTCAGTTTGGGTTTAATCCATACATTCCACAAAAACAAAAATAATATTAAACCAAATTCCCCTAAATAATATTATCCTAGCCTTCTAAGACCCAATGTTTTTCGGTCGATGATAACCGTCTCTTATAAAATTTGCAATATTTACACACTGCAAATTATATTCGTTAGGGCAATTTGGTTAAATTAGTGCACCTAAATATATGTTATGCCTGTGATCTGGCCAGTAATAATTTTGACGAAAACGCAAACAATAATTTAATATTATTTTTGTTTTTGTTTTTGTGGACTGTATGGATTAAAGCCAAACAGAAGATTTTTATGACCTGTAGTCCAAAATGCGTTTCGCCTAGGCACGATAGTTGGGCTCATCAGTTAATAGCTATCGTACCATTCTAAGATCCAATGTTTTTCGGTCGATGATTACCGACTCTTAAAAAATTTGCAGCATTTACACACTGCAAATTATATTACGAGTATTTAGGCGAATTTCCTGAAATTCGTGCACCTAAATGTATGTTATGCCCGTGGGTTGGCCAGTCATAATTTTGAAAAAAAACGCAAACAATAATTTAATATTATTTTTGTTTTTGTGGACTGTATGGATCAAAGCCAAATTGAAGATTTTTATGACCTGTAGTCCAAAAATGCGTTTCGCCCAGGCACGATAGTTGGGCTCATCAGTTAGATGCTATTGTATCCTTTTAAGACGCTATGTTTTTCGGTCGATGATTACCGACTCTTATAAAACTTAGAGCAATTGCACACTGCAAATTATATTATTTAGGGGAATTTGGTTAAATTCGTGCAACTATATGTATGTTATGCCCGTGGTCTAGCCAGTAATAATTTTGAAGAAAACGCAAACAATAATTTAATATTATTTTTGTTTTTGTGGAATGTATGGATTACAGCCAAATTGAAGATTTTTATAACCTGTAGTCCAAAATGCGTTTCACCCAGGCACGATAGTTGGGCTCATCAGTTAGATGCTATCGTACCCTTCAAAGACGCAATGTTTTCGGTCGATGATTACCGACTCTTATAAAACTTGCAGCATTTACACACTGCAAATTATATTATTTAGTGGAATTTGGTTAAATTCGTGCACCTAAATGTGTGTTATGCCTGTGGTCTGGCCAGTAATAATTTTGAAGAAAACGCAAACAATAATTTAATATTATTTTAGTTTTTGTGGACTGTATGGATTAAAGCCAAATTGGAGATATTTATGACCTGTAGTCCAAAATGCGTTTCGCCCAGGCACGATAGTTGGGCTCATCAATTAGATGCTATCGTACCCTTCTAAGACCCAATGTTTTTCGGTCGATGATAACCGTCTCTTATAAAATTTGCAATATTTACACGTGGCAAATTATATTCGTTAGGGCAATTTGGTTTAATTCGTCCACCTAAATGTATGTTATGTCCGTGGTCTGGCCAGTAATAATTTTGACGAAAACGCAAACAATAATTTAATATTATTTTTGTTTTTGTTTTTGTGGACTGTATGGATTAAAGCCAAACAGAAGATTTTTATGACCTGTAGTCCAAAAATGCATTTCGCCCAGGCACGATAGTTGGGCTCATCAGTTAGATGCTATCGTACCCTTCTAAGACGCAATGTTTTTCGGTCGATGATTATCGAGTCTTAAAAAATTTGCAGCATTTACACACTGCAAATTATATTATTTAGGCGAATTTCCTTAAATTCATGCACCTGAATGTATGTTATGCCCTTGGTCTGGCCAGTAATAATTTTGAAGAAAACGCAAACAATAATTTAATATTATTTTTGTTTTTGTTTTTGTGGACTGTATAGATTAAAGCCAAATTGAAGATTTATATGACCTGTAGTCCAAAATGGGTTTCGCCCAGGCATGATAGTTTGGCTCATCAGTTAGATGCTATCGTACCCTTCTAAGACGCAATGTTTTTCGGTCGATGATTACCGACTCTTATAAAACTTAGAGCATTTGCACACTGCAAATTATATTATTTAGGGGAATTTGGTTAAATTCGTGCAACTATATGTATGTTATGACCGTGGTCTAGCCAGTAATAATTTTGAAGAAAACGCAAACAATAATTTAATATTATTTTTGTTTTTGTGGAATGTATTGATTAAAGCCAAATTGAAGATTTTTATGACCTGTAGTCCAAAATGTGTTTCGCCCAGGCACGAAAGTTGGGCTCATTAGTAAGATGCTATCGTACCCTTCTAACGCGCAATGTTTTTCGGTCGATGATTACCGACTCTTATAAAATTTGCAGCATTTACACACTGCAAATTATATTATTTAGGGGAATTTGTTATGCCCGTGGTCTGGCCAGTAATAATTTTGAAGAAAACGCAAACAATAATTTAACATTATTTTTGTTTTTGTTTTTGTGGACTGTATGGATCAAAGCCAAATTGAAGATTTTTATGACCTGTAGTCCAAAAATGCGTTTCGCCCAGGCACGATAGTTGAACTCATCAGTTAGATGCCATCGTACCCTTCTAAAACGCAATGTTTTTCGGTCGATGATTACCGACTCTTATAAAACTTAGAGCATTTGCACACTGCCAATTATATTATTTAGGGGAATTTGGTTAAATTCGTGCAACTATATGTATGTTATGCCCGTGGTCTAGCCAGTAATAATTTTGAAGAAAACGCAAACAATAATTTAATATTATTTTTGTTTTTGTGGAATGTATTGATTAATGCCAAACTGAAGATTTTTATAACCTGTAGTCCAAAATGTGTTTCGCCCAGGCACGATAGTTGGGCTCATCAGTTAGATGCTATCGTAACCTTCTAAGACGCAATGTTTTTCGGTCGATGATTACCGACTCTTATAAGATTTGCAGCATTTACAATCTGCCAATTATATTTTTTATGGGAATTTGGTTAAATTCATGCACGTAAATGTATGTTATGCCCGTGGTCTGGCCAGTAATAATTTTGAAGAAAACGCAAACAATAATTTAATATTATTTTTGTTTTTGTTTTTGTGGACTGTATGGATTAAAGCCAAATTGAAGGTTTATATGACCTGTAGTCCAAAATGGGTTTCGCCCAGGCACAATAATTTGGATCATCAGTTAGATGCTATCGTACCCTTCTAAGACGCAATGTTTTTCGGTCGATGATTACCGACACTTATACAATTTGCAGCATTTACACACATCAAATTATATTATTTAGGGAATTTGGTTAAATTCGTGCACCTAAATGTATGTTATGTCCGTGGTCTGGCCAGTAATAATTTTTAAGAAACGCAAACAATATTCATATTATTTTTGTTTTTGTTTTTGTGGACTGTATGGATTAAAGCCAAATTGAAGATTTGTATGACCTGTAGCCCAAAATGCGTTTCGCCCAGGCACGATAGTTGGGCTCATTAGTTATATGCTATCGTACCCTTCTAACACGCAACGTTTTTCGGTCGATGATTACCGACTCTTATAAAATTTGCAGCATTTACACACTGCAAATTATATTATTTAGGGGAATTTGGTTAAATTCGTGAACCTAAATGTATGTTATGCCCGTGGTCTGGCCAGTAATAATTTTGAAGAAAACGCAAACAATAATTTAACATTATTTTTGTTTTTGTGGAATGTATGGATTAAAGCCAAATTGAAGACTTTTATGACCTGTAGTCCAAAATGCGTTTCGCCTAGGCACGATAGTTGGGCTCATCAGTTAGATGCTATCGTACCATTCTTAGATGCAATGTTTTTCGGTCGATGATTACCGACTCTTATAAGGTATGCAGCACTTACACACTGCAAGTTATATTATTTAGGGGAATTTCCTTAAATTCGTGCACCTAAATGTATGTTATGCCCGTGGTCTGGCCAGTCATAATAAGAAAACGCAAACAATAATTTAATATTATTTTTGTTTCTGTGGCCTGTATGGATTAAAGCCAAATTGAAGATTTTTATGACATGTAGTCCAAAAATGCAATTCGCATAGGTACCATAGTTGGGCCCATCAGTTAGATGCTATCGTACCATTCTTAGATGCAATGTTTTTCGGTCGATGATTACCGACTCTTATAAAGTATGCAGCACTTACACACTGCAAGTTATATTATTTAGGGGAATTTCCTTAAATTCGTGCACCTAAATGTATGTTATGCCCGTGGTCTGGCCAGTCATAATAAGAAAACGCAAACAATAATTTAATTTTATTTTTGTTTCTGTGGCCTGTATGGATTAAAGCCAAATTGAAGATTTTTATGACATGTAGTCCAAAAATGCAATTCGCATAGGTACCATAGTTGGGCTCATCAGTTGGATGCTATCGTACCCTTCTAAGACGCAATGTTTTTCGGTCGATGATTACCGACTCTTATAAAACTTAGAGCATTTGCACACTGCCAATTATATTATTTAGGGGAATTTGGTTAAATTCGTGCAACTATATGTATGTTATGCCCGTGGTCTAGCCAGTAATAATTTTGAAGAAAACGCAAACAATAATTTAATATTATTTTTGTTTTTGTGGAATGTATTGATTAATGCCAAACTGAAGATTTTTATAACCTGTAGTCCAAAATGTGTTTCGCCCAGGCACGATAGTTGGGCTCATCAGTTAGATGCTATCGTAACCTTCTAAGACGCAATGTTTTTCGGTCGATGATTACCGACTCTTATAAGATTTGCAGCATTTACAATCTGCCAATTATATTTTTTATGGGAATTTGGTTAAATTCATGCACGTAAATGTATGTTATGCCCGTGGTCTGGCCAGTAATAATTTTGAAGAAAAGGCAAACAATAATTTAATATTATTTTTGTTTTTGTTTTTGTGGACTGTATGGATTAAAGCCAAATTGAAGGTTTATATGACCTGTAGTCCAAAATGGGTTTCGCCCAGGCACAATAATTTGGATCATCAGTTAGATGCTATCGTACCCTTCTAAGACGCAATGTTTTTCGGTCGATGATTACCGACACTTATACAATTTGCAGCATTTACACACATCAAATTATATTATTTAGGGAATTTGGTTAAATTCGTGCACCTAAATGTATGTTATGTCCGTGGTCTGGCCAGTAATAATTTTTAAGAAACGCAAACAATATTCATATTATGTTTGTTTTTGTTTTTGTGGACTGTATGGATTAAAGCCAAATTGAAGATTTTTATGACCTGTAGTCCAAAATGCGTTTCGCCCAGGCACGATAGTTGGGCTCATTAGTTATATGCTATCGTACCCTTCTAACACGCAATGTTTTTCGGTCGATGATTACCGACTCTTATAAAATTTGCAGCATTTACACACTGCAAATTATATTATTTAGGGGAATTTGGTTAAATTCGTGAACCTAAATGTATGTTATGCCCGTGGTCTGGCCAGTAATAATTTTGAAGAAAACGCAAACAATAATTTAACATTATTTTTGTTTTTGTGGAATGTATGGATTAAAGCCAAATTGAAGACTTTTATGACCTGTAGTCCAAAATGCGTTTCGCCTAGGCACGATAGTTGGGCTCATCAGTTAGATGCTATCGTACCATTCTTAGATGCAATGTTTTTCGGTCGATGATTACCGACTCTTATAAGGTATGCAGCACTTACACACTGCAAGTTATATTATTTAGGGGAATTTCCTTAAATTCGTGCACCTAAATGTATGTTATGCCCGTGGTCTGGCCAGTCATAATAAGAAAACGCAAACAATAATTTAATATTATTTTTGTTTCTGTGGCCTGTATGGATTAAAGCCAAATTGAAGATTTTTATGACATGTAGTCCAAAAATGCAATTCGCATAGGTACCATAGTTGGGCCCATCAGTTAGATGCTATCGTACCATTCTTAGATGCAATGTTTTTCGGTCGATGATTACCGACTCTTATAAAGTATGCAGCACTTACACACTGCAAGTTATATTATTTAGGGGAATTTCCTTAAATTCGTGCACCTAAATGTATGTTATGCCCGTGGTCTGGCCAGTCATAATAAGAAAACGCAAACAATAATTTAATTTTATTTTTGTTTCTGTGGCCTGTATGGATTAAAGCCAAATTGAAGATTTTTATGACATGTAGTCCAAAAATGCAATTCGCATAGGTACCATAGTTGGGCTCATCAGTTGGATGCTATCGTACCCTTCTAAGACGCAATGTTTTTCGGTCGATGATTACCGACTCTTATAAAACTTAGAGCATTTGCATACTGCAAATTATATTATTTAGGGGAATTTGGTTAAATTCGTGCACCTATATGTATGTTATGCCCGTGGTCTGGCCAGTAATAATTTTGGAGAAAACTCAAACAATAATTTAATATATTTTTGTTTTTGTGGACTGTATGGATTAAAGCCAAATTCATAATTTATATGACCTGTAGTCCAAAATGCGTTTCGCCCAGCCACAATAGTTTGGCTCATCAGTTAGATGCTATCGTACCCTTCTAAGACGAAATGTTTTTCGATCGATGATTACGGACTCTTATAAAATTTGCAGCATTTACACACAGCAAATTATATTATTTAGGGGAATTTGGTTAAATTCGTGCACCTAAATGTATGATATGCACAAACGCAAACAAGAATTTAATATTATTTTTGTTTTTGTGCACTCTATGGAGTAAAGCCAAATTGAAGAGTTTTATGACCTGCAGTCCAAAATGCGTGTCGCCCAGGCACGATAGTTAGGCTAATCAGTTAGACACTATCGTACCCTTCTAAGACGCAATGTTTTTCGGTCGATGATAACCGACTCTTATTAAATTTGCAGCATTTACACACTTTAAATTATATTATTTAGGGGAATTTGGTTAAATTCGTGTACCTAAATGTATGTTATGCCGGTTCTCTCGCCAGTAATAATTTTGAAGAAAACGCAAACAATAATTTAACATAATTTTTGTTTTTGTTTTTGTGGACTGTATGGATTAAAACCAAATTGAAAATTTTAATGACCTGTAGTCCAAAATGAGCTTCGCCCAGGCACGATAGATGGGCTCATCAGTTAGATGCTATCGTACCCTTCTAACACGCAATGTTTTTCGGTCAATGATTACGACTTTTTTAAAATTTGCAGCATTTACACACTGCAAATTATATTATTTAGGGGAATTTGGTTAAATTCGTGCAAATGTATGTTATTCCCGAGGTCTGCCCAGCAATAATTTTGAAGATAACGCAAACAATAATTTAATATTATTTTTGTTTTTGTTTTGGTGGACTGTATGGATTAAAGCCAAATTGAAGATTTAAAGACCTGTAGTCCAAAAATGCGTTTCGCCCAGGCACGATAGTTGGGCTCATCAGTTAGATGCTATCGTACCCTTCTAATACGCAATGTTTTTCGACCGTTGATTACCGACTCTTATAAAATTTGCAGCATTTACACACTGCAAATTATATTACTTAGGGGAATTTGGTTAAATTTGTGCACCTAAATGTATGTTATGCCCGTGGTCTGGCCAGTAATAATTTTGAAGAAAACGCAAACAATAATTTAATATTATTTTTGTTTTTGTTTTGATGGACTGTATGGATTAAAGCCAAATTGAAGATTTTTATGACCTGTAGTCCAAAAATGCGTTTCGCCCAGGCACGATAGTTGGGCTCATCAGTTAGATGCTATCGTACCCTTCTAAGACGCAATGTTTTTCGATCGATGATTACCGACTCTTATAAAACTTAGAGCATTTGCACACTGCAAATTATATTATTGAGTGGAATTTAGTTAAATTCGTGCACCTATATGCATGTTATGCCCGTGGTCTGGCCAGTTATAATTTTGAAGAGAACGCAAACAATAATTTAATATTATTTTTGTTTTTGTGGAATGTATGGATTAAAGCCAAATTGAAGATTTTTATGATGTGTAGTCCAAAATGCGTTTCGCCCAGGCAGGATAGTTGGGCTCATCAGTTAGATGCTATCGTACCCTTCTAGGACGCAATGTTTTTCGGTCAATGATTACCGACTCTTATAAAATTTGCAGCATTTACACTCTGCAAATTATACTTTTAGGGGAATTTGGTTAAATTCGTGAACCTAAATGTATGTTATGCCCGTGGTCTTGCCAGTAATAATTTTGAAGAAAACGCAAACAATAATTTAATATTATTTTTGTTTTTGTGGACTGTATGGATTAAAGCCAAATTGAAGATTTGTATGATCTTTAGTCCAAAATACGTTTCGCCCAGGCACGATAGTTTGGCTCATCAGTTAGATGATATCGTACCCTTCTAAGACGCAATGTTTTTTGGTCGATGATTACCGACTCTTATAAAATTTGCAGCATTTACACACTGCAAATTATATTATTTAGGGGAATTTGGTTAAATTTGTGCACCTAAATGTATGTTATGCCCGTGGTCTGGCCAGTAATAATTTTGAAGAAAACGCAAACAATAATTTAATATTATTTTTGTTTTTGTTTTTGTGGACTGTATGGATTAAAGCCAAATTGAAAATTTTTATGACTTGTAGTCCAAATGCGTTTCGCCCAGGCACGATAGTTGGGCTCATTAGTTATTCGGTCGATGATTACCGCCTCTTATAAAACTTGCAGCATTTACACACTGCAAATTATATTATTTAGTGGAATTTGGTTAAATTCGTGCACCTAAATGTATGTTATGCCCGTGGTCTGGCCAGTAATAATTTTTAAGAAAACGCAAACAATATTTTAATATTATTTTTGTTTTTGTTTTTGTGGACTGTATGGATTAAAGCCAAATTGAAGATTTGTATGAACTGTAGTCCAAAATGCCTTTCGCCTAGGCACGATAGTTGGGCTCATCAGTTAGATGCTATCGTATCATTCTAAGATGTAATGTTTTTCGGTGGTTGATTACCGACTCTTATAAAATTTGCAGCTTTTACACACTGCAAATTATATTATTTAGGGGAATTTCCTTAAATTAGTCCACCTTAATGTATGTTATGGCCCTGGTCTGGCCAGTAATAATTTGCAAGAAAATGCAAGCAATAATTTAATATTATTTTTGTTTTTGTGGACTGTAAGGATTAAAGCCAAATTGAAGATTTTAATGACCTGTAGTCCAAAAATGAGCTTCGCCCAGGCACGATAGATGGGCTCATCAGTTAGATGCTATCGCACCCGTCTAAGAGGCAATGTTTTTCGGTCGATGATTACCGACTCTTATAAAATTCGCAGCATTTACACACGCAAATTATATTATTTAGGGGAATTTGGTTAAATTCGTGCAAATGTATGTTATGCCCGAGGTCTGCCCAGTAATAATTTTGAAGAAAACGCATGCAATAATTTAATTTTATTTTTGTTTTTGTGGAGTGTATGGATTTAAGCCAAATTGAAGATTTTTATATAATCATAAATAAAATAAAAACTAAAAAATACTAAAAATGCTAGTCCAAAATGCGTTTCGCCCTGGCTCGATAGTTGGGCTCATCAGTTAGATGCTATCGTACCCTTCTAAGTACCCAATGTTTTTCGGTCGATAATTACCGACTCTTATAAAATTTGCAGCACTTACACACTGCAAATTATATTATTTAGGAGAATTTCCTTAAATTCGTGCACCTAAATGTATGTTATGCCCGTGGTCTGACCAGTCATAATTTTGAAGAAAACGCAAACAATAATTTAATATTATTTTTGAATTAATTGAAGAAAACGCAAACAATATGTTTATATTATTTTTGTTTTTGTGGACTGTATGGGTTAAAGCCAAATTGAAGATTTTATGACCTGTAGTCCAAAAATGCGTTTCACCCAGTCACGATAGTTGGGCTCATCAGTTAGATGCTATCGTACCCTTCTAACACGCAATGTTTTTCGGTCGATGATTACCGACTCTTATAAAACTTAGAGCATTTGCACACTGCAAATTATATTATTTAGGGGAATTTGGTTAAATTCGTGCAACTATGTGTATGCTTTGCCCAAAATTATTACTGGCCAGACCATGGGCATAACATACATTAAGGTGCATGAATTTAACCAAATTTCCCTAAAAAATATAATTTGCAGAGTGTAAATGCTGCAAATTTTATAAGAGTCGGTAATCATCGACCGAAAAACATTGCGCCTTAGAACGATAGCATCTAACTGATGAGCCCAACTATCGTGCCTGGGCGAAATGCATTTTGGACTACAGGTTATACAAATCTTCAATTTGGCTTTAATTCATACATTCCACAAAAACAAAAATAATATTAAATTATTGTTTGCGTTTTCTTCAAAATTATTACTGGCTACACCACGGGCATAACATACATATAGTTGCACGAATTTAACCAAATTCCCCTAAATAATATTATCCTAGCCTTCAAAGACCCAATGTTTTTCGGTCGATGATAACCGTCTCTTATAAAATATGCAATATTTACACACTGCAAATTATATTACGAGTATTTAGGCGAATTTCCTGAAATTCGTGCACCTAAATGTATGTTATGCCTGTGGTCTGGCCAGTAATAATTTTGACGAAAACGCAAACAATAATTTAATATTATTTTTGTTTTTGTTTTTGTGGACTGTATGGATTAAAGCCAAACAGAAGATTTTTATGACCTGTAGTCCAAAATGGGTTTCGCCTAGGCACGATAGTTGGGCTCATCAGTTAGAAGCTATCGTACCATTCTAAGATCCAATGTTTTTCGGTCGATGATTACCGACTCTTAAAAAATTTGCAGCATTTACACACTGCAAATTATATTACGAGTATTTAGGCGAATCTCCTGAAATTCGTGCACCTAAATGTATGTTATGCCCGTGGTCTGGCCAGTCATAATTTTGAAAAAAAAAAACGCAAACAATAATTTAATAGTATTTTTGTTTTTGTGGACTGTATGGATCAAAGCCAAATTGAAGATTTTTATGACCTGTAGTCCAAAAATGCGTTTCGCCCAGACACGATAGGTGGGCTTATCAGTTAGATGCTATCGTATCCTTCTAAGAAGCTATGTTTTTCGGTCGATGATTACCGACTCTTATAAAACTTAGAGCAATTGCACACTGCAAATTATATTATTTAGGGGAATTTGGTTAAATTCGTGCAACTATATGTATGTTATGCCCGTGGTCTAGCCAGTAATAATTTTGAAGAAAACGCAAAAAATAATTTAATATTATTTTTGTTTTTGTGGAATGTATGGATTAAAGCCAAATTGAAGATTTTTATAACCTGTAGTCCAAAAATGCGTTTTGCCCAGGCACGATAGTTGGGCACATCAGTTAGATGCTATAGTATCCTTCTAAGACGCTATGTTTTTCGGTCGATGATTACCGACTCTTATAAAACTTAGAGCAATTGCACACTGCAAATTATATTATTTAGGGGAATTTGGTTAAATTCGTGCAACTATATGTATGTTATGCCCGTGGTCTAGCCAGTAATAATTTTGAAGAAAACGCAAACAATAATTTAATATTATTTTTGTTTTTGTGCAATGTATGAATTAAAGCCAAATTGAAGATTTTTATAACCTGTAGTCCAAAATTCGTTTCACCCAGGCACGATTGTTGGGCTCATCAGTTAGATGCTATCGTACCCTTCTAAGACGCAATGTTTTTCGGTCGATGATTACCGACTCTTATAAAATTTGCAGCATTTACACTCTGCAAATTATATTTTTTAGGGGAATTTGGTTAAATTCGTGCACCTAAATATATGTTATGTCCGTGGTCTGGCCAGTAATAATTTTGAAGAAACGCAAACAATAATTTCATATTATTTTTGTTTTTGTGGGCTGTACGGATTAAGGCCAAATTGAAGATTTTTATGACCTGTAGTCCAAAAATGCGTTTCACCCAGGCACGATAGTTGGGCTCATCAGTTAGATGCTATCGTACCCTTCTAATACGCAATGTTTTTCGGTCGATGATTACCGACTCTTATAAAACTTAGAGCATTTGCACACTGCAAATTATATTATTTAGGGGAATTTGGTTAAATTCGTGCAACTATGTGTATGCTATGCCCTATGCCCGTGGTCTAGCCAGTAATAATTTTGAAGAAAACGCAAACAATAATTTAATATTATTCTTGTTTTTGTGGAATGTATGAATTAAAGCCAAATTGAAGATTTGTATAACCTGTAGTCCAAAATGCGTTTCGCCCATGCACGATAGTTGGGCTCATCAGTTAGATGCTATCGTACCCTTCTAAAGCGCAATGTTTTTCGGTCGATGATTACCGACTCTTATAAAATTTGCAGCATTTACACTCTGCAAATTATATTTTTTCGGGGAATTTGGTTAAATTCATGCACCTTAATGTATGTTATGCACGTGGTCTGGCCAGTAATAATTTTGAAGAAAACGCAAACAATAATTCAATATTATTTTTGTTTTTGTTTTTGTGGACTGTATGGATTAAAGCCAAATTGAAGATTTATATGACCTATAGTCTAAAATGCGTTTCGCCCAGACACGATAGTTTGGCTTATCAGTTAGATGCTATCGTACCCTTCTAAGACGCAATGTTTTTCGATCGATGATTACCGACTCTTATAAAATTTGCAGCATTTACACACAGCAAATTATATTATTTAGGGGAATTTGGTTAAATTCGTGCACCTAAATGTATGTTATGTCCGTGGTCTGGCCAGTAATAATTTTGAAGAAACGCAAACAATAATTTAATATTATTTTTGTTTTTGTTTTTGTGGACTGTATGGATTAAAGCCAACTTGAAGATTTTATGACTTGTAGTCCAAAATGCGTTTCGCCCAGGCACGATAGTTGGGCTCATCAGTTAGATGCTATCGTACCCTTCTAAAACGCAATGTTTTTCGATCGATGATAACCGACTCTTAAAAAATTTGCAGCATTTACACACTGCAAATTATATTACGAGTATTTAGGCGAATTTCCTGAAATTCGTGCACCTAAATGTATGTTATGCCTGTGGTCTGGCCAGTAATAATTTTGACGAAAACGCAAACAATAATTTAATATTATTTTTGTTTTTGTTTTCGTGGACTGTATGGATTAAAGCCAAACAGAAGATTTTTATGACCTGTAGTCCAAAATGCGTTTCGCCTAGGCACGATAGTTGGGCTCATCAGTTAGAAGCTATCGTACCATTCTAAGATCCAATGTTTTTCGGTCGATGATTACCGACTCTTAAAAAATTTGCAGCATTTACACACTGCAAATTATATTACGAGTATTTAGGCGAATCTCCTGAAATTCGTGCACCTAAATGTATGTTATGCCCGTGGTCTGGCCAGTCATAATTTTGAAAAAAAAACGCAAACAATAATTTAATATTATTTTTGTTTTTGTGGACTGTATGGATTAAAGCCAAATTGAAGATATTTATAACCTGTAGTACAAAATGCGTTTCGCCCAGGCACGATAGTTGGGCTCATCAGTTAGATGCTATCGTACCCTTCTCAGACGCAATGTTTTTCGTTCGATGATTACCGACTCTTATAAAATTTGCAGCATTTACACTCTGCAAATTATATTTTTTAGGGGAATTTGGTTAAATTCGTGCACCTAAATGTATGTTATGTCCGTGGTCTGGCCAGTAATAATTTTGAAGAAACGCAAACAATAATTTAATATTATTTTTGTTTTTGTGGACTGTATGGATCAAAGCCAAATTGAAGATTTTTATGACCTGTAGTCCAAAAATGCGTTTCGCCCAGGCACGATAGGTGGGCTCATCAGTTAGATGCTATCGTATCCTTCTAAGAAGCTATGTTTTTCGGTCGATGATTACCGACTCTTATAAAACTTAGAGCAATTGCACACTGCAAATTATATTATTTAGGGGAATTTGGTTAAATTCGTGCACCTAAATGTATGTTATGTCCGTGGTCTGGCCAGTAATAATTTTGAAGAAACGCAAACAATAATTTCATATTATTTTTGTTTTTGTGGACTGTATGGATTAAAGCCAAATTGAAGATTTTTCTGACTTGTAGTCCAAAATGCGTTTCGCCCAGGCACGATAGTTGGGCTCATCAGCTAGATGCTATCGTACCCTTCAAAGACGCAATGTTTTTCGTTCGATGATTACCGACTCTTATAAAATTTGCAGCATTTACACTCTGCAAATTATATTTTTTAGGGGAATTTGGTTAAATTCGTGCACCTAAATGTATGTTATGTCCGTGGTCTGGCCAGTAATAATTTTGACGAAAACGCAAACAATAATTTAATATTATTCTTGTTTTTGTTTTTGTGGACTGTATGGATTAAAACCAAACAGAAGATTTTTATGACCTGTAGTCCAAAATGCGTTTCGCCTAGGCACGATAGTTGGGCTCATCAGTTAGATGCTATGGTACCATTCTAAGATGCAATGTTTTTCGGTCGATGATTATCGAGTCTTAAAAAATTTGCAGCATTTACACACTGCAAATTATATTATTTAGTCGAATTTGCTTAATTTCATGCACCTAAATTTATGTTATGCCCGCGGTCTGGCCAGTAATAATTTTGAAGAAAACGCAAACAATAATTCAATATTATTTTTGTTTTTGTTCTTGTGGACTATATGGATTGAAGCCAAATTGAAGATTTTTATGACCTGTAGTCCAAAAATGCGTTTTGCCCAGGCACGATAGTTGGGCTCATCAGTTAGATGCTATCGTATCCTTCTAAGACGCTATGTTTTTCGGTCGATGATTACCGACTCTTATAAAACTTAGAGCAATTGCACACTGCAAATTATATTCTTTAGGGGAATTTGGTTAAATTCATGCACCTTAATGTATGTTATGCACGTGGTCTGGCCAGTAATAATTTTGAAGAAAACGCAAACAATAATTCAATATTATTTTCGTTTTTGTGGACGGTATGGATTAAAGCCAAATTGAAGATTTATATGACCTATAGTCTAAAATGCGTTTCGCACAGACACGATTGTTTGGCTCATCAGTTAGATGCTATCGTACCCTTCTAAGACGCAATGTTTTTCGATCGATGATTACCGACTCTTATAAAATTTGCGGCATTTACACACAGCAAATTATATTATTTAGGGGAATTTGGTAAAATTCGTGCACCTAAATGTATGTTATGTCCGTGGCCTGGCCAGTAATAATTTTGAAGAAACGCAAACAATAATTTAATATTATTTTTGTTTTTGTGGACTGACATTTAGGTGCACGAATTTAACCAAATTCCATTAAATAATATAATTTGCTGTGTGTAAATGCTGCAAATTTTATAAGAGTCGGTAATCATCGATCGAAAAACATTGCGTTTTAGAAGGGTACGTTAGCATCTAACTGATGAGCCAAACTATCGTGCCTGGGCGAAACGACTTTTTGGACTACAGGTCATATAAATCTTCAATTTGGCTTCAATCCATATAGTCCACAAGAACAAAAACAAAAATAATATTAAATTATTGTTTGCGTTTTCTTCAAAATTATTACTGGCCAGACAACGGGCATAACATACATTTACGTGCCTGAATTTAACAAAATTCCCTAAAAAATATAATTTGCAGAGTGTAAATGCTGCAAATTTTATAAGAGTCGGTAATCATCGAAAAACATTGCGTCTTAGAAGGGTACGATAGCATCTAACTGATGAGTCCAACTATCGTGCCTGGGCGAAACGCATTTTGGACTACAGGTTATACAAATCTTCAGTTTGGGTTTAATCCATACATTCCACAAAAACAAAAATAATATTAAACTATTGTAGGCGTTTTCTTCAAAATTATTACTGGCTAGACCACGGGCAAACATACATATAGTTGCACGAATTTAACCAAATTCCCCCAAATAATATTATCCTAGCCTTCTAAGACCCAATGTTTTTCGGTCGATGATAACCGTCTCTTATAAAATTTGCAATATTTACACACTGCAAATTATATTCGTTAGGGCAATTTGGTTAAATTCGTGCACCAAAATGTATGTTATGCCTGTGGTCTGGCCAGTAATAATTTTGACGAAAACGCAAACAATAATTTAATATTATTTTTGTTTTTGTGGACTGTATGGATTAAAGCCAAACAGAAGATTTTTATGACCTGTAGTCCAAAATGCGTTTCGCCTAGGCACGATAGTTGGGCTCATCAGTTAATAGCTATCGTACCATTCTAAGATCCAATGTTTTTCGGTCGATGATTACCGACTCTTAAAAAATTTGCAGCATTTACACACTGCAAATTATATTGCGAGTATTTAGGCGAATTTCCTGAAATTCGTGCACCTAAATGTATGTTATGCCCGTGGTCTGGCCAGTCATAATTTTGAAAAAAAAAACGCAAACAATAATTTAATATTATTTCTGTTTTTGTGGACTGTATGGATCAAAGCCAAATTGAAGATTTTTATGACCTGTAGTCCAAAAATGCGTTTCGCCCAGGCACGATAGTTGGGCTCATCAGTTAGATGCTATCGTATCCTTCTAAGACGCTATGTTTTTCGGTTGATGATTACCGACTCTTATAAAACTTAGAGCAATTGCACACTGCAAATTATATTATTTAGTGGTCTAGCCAGTAATAATTTTGAAGAAAACGCAAACAATAATTTAATATTATTTTTGTTTTTGTGGAATGTATGGATTAAAGCCAAATTGAAGATTTTTATAACCTGTAGTCCAAAATGCGTTTCACCCAGGCACGATAGTTGGGCTCATCAGTTAGATGCTATCGTACCCTTCTCAGACGCAATGTTTTTCGGTCGATGATTACCGACTCTTATAAAACTAGCAGCATTTACACACTGCAAATTATATTATTTAGTGAAGAAGTAAGTAATTTTAATTAAAATTACTTCTTCATAATTTAAAAACAAAAATGCCCCTCAGGCAGACGACATCTCATGTCATGTCTTTACAAAATTATTCAAGAATTTTAACACTGTATTTGTAAAAATTTTAAAGAAAGAATAAAGAATCTATCTATCTATCTATCTATCTATTATTTAGTGGAATTTGGTTAAATTCGTGCACTTAAATGTGTGTTATGCCTGTGGTCTGGCCAGTAATAATTTTGAAGAAAACGCAAACAATAATTTAATATTATTTTAGTTTTTGTGGACTATATGGATTAAAGCCAAATTGAAGATATTTATGACCTGTAGTCCAAAATGCGTTTCGCCCAGGCACGATAGTTGGGCTCATCAGTTAGATGCTATCGTACTCTTCTAAGACCCAATGTTTTTCGGTCGATGATAACCGTCTCTTATAAAATTTGCAATATTTACACACTGCAAATTATATTCGTTAGGGCAATTGGGTTAAATTCGTGCACCTTAATGTATGTTATGTCCGTGGTCTGGCCAGTAATAATTTTGATGAAAACGCAAACAATAATTTAATATTATTTTTGTTTTTGTTTTTGTGGACTGTATGGATTAAAGCCAAACAGAAGATTTTTATGACCTGTAGTCCAAAATGCGTTTCCCCTGGGCACGATAGTTGGGCTCATCAGTTAGATGCTATCGTACCATTCTAAGATGCATTGTTTTTCGGTCGATGATTATCGAGTCTTAAAAAATTTGCAGCATTTACACACTGCAAATTATATTATTTAGGCGAATTTCCTTAAATTAATGCACCTAAATGTATGTTATGCCCGCGGTCTGGCCAGTCATAATTTCGAAGAAAACGCAAACAATAATTTAATATTATTTTTGTTTTTGTGGACTGTATGCATCAAAGCCAATTTGAAGATTTTTATGACCTGTAGTCCAAAAATGAATTTCGCCCAGGCACGATAGTTGGGCTCATCAGTTAGATGCTATCGTACCCTTCTAAGACGCAATGTTTTCGGTCGATGATTACCGACTCTTATAAAACTTAGAGCATTTGCACACTGCAAATTATATTATTTAGGGGAATTTGGTTAAATTCGTGTAACTATATATATGTTATGACCGTGGTCTAGCCAGTAATAATTTTGAAGAAAACGCAAACAATAATTTAATATTATTTTTGTTTTTGTGGAATGTATTGATTAAGCCAAATTGAAGATTTTTATAACCTGTAGTCCAAAATGCGTTTCGCCCAGGCACGATAGTTGGGCTCATCAGTTAGATGCTATCGTACCCTTATAAGACGCAATGTTTTTCGTTCGATGGTTACCGACTCTTATAAAATTTGCAGCATTTACACACTGCAAATTGTATATTTTATGGGAATTTGGTTAAATTCATGCACGTAAATTTATGTTATGCCCTTGGTCTGGCCAGTAATAATTTTGAAGAAAACGCAAACAATAATTTAATATTATTTTTGTTTTTGTTTTTGTGGACTGTATGGATTAATGCCAAATTGAAGATTTATATGACCTGTAGTCCAAAATGGGTTTCGCCCAGGCACGATAGTTTGGCTCATCAGTTAGATGCTATAGTACCCTTATAAGACGCAATGTTTTTCGTTCGATGGTTACCGACTCTTAAAAAATTTGCAGCATTTACACACTGCAAATTGTATTATTTAGTTGAATTTGGTTAAATTTGTCCACCTAAATGTATATTATGCCCGTGGTCTGGCCAGTAATAATTTTGAAGAAAACGCAAACAATAATTTAATATTATTTTTGTTTTTGTTTTTGTGGACTGTATGGATTAAAGCCAAATTGAAGCTTTTTATGACCTGTAGTCCAAAATGCGTTTCGCCCAGGCACGAAAGTTGGGCTCATTAGTTAGATGCTATCGTACCCTTCTAACACGCAATGTTTTTCGGTCGATGATTACCGACTCTTATTAAATTTGCAGCATTTACACACTGCAAATTATATTATTTAGGGGAATTTGGTTAAATTCGTGAACCTAAATATATGTTATGCCCGTGGTCTGGCCAGTAATAATTTTGAAGAAAACGCAAACAATAATTTAATATTATTTTTGTTTTTGTGGAATGTATTGATTAAAGCCAAATTGAAGATTTTTATAACCTGTAGTCTAAAATGCGTTTCGCCCAGGCACGATAGTTGGGCTCATCAGTTAGATGCTATCGTACCCTTCTAAGACGCAATGTTTTTCGGTCGATGATTACCGACTCTTATAAAATTTGCAGCATTTACACTCTGCAAATTATATATTTTATGGGAATTTGGTTAAATTCATGCACGTAAATGTATGTTATGCCCTTGGTCTGGCCAGTAATAATTTTGAAGAAAACGCAAACAATAATTTAATATTATTTTTGTTTTTGTTTTTGTGGACTGTATGGATTAAAGCCAAATTGAAGATTTATATGACCTGTAGTCCAAAATGGGTTTCGCTCAGGCACGATAGTTTGGCTCATCAGTTAGATGCTATCGTACCCTTATAAGACGCAATGTTTTTCGTTCGATGGTTACCGACTCTTATAAAATTTGCAGCATTTACGCACTGCAAATTGTATTATTTAGTTGAATTTGGTTAAATTTGTCCACCTAAATGTATATTATGCCCGTGGTCTGGCCAGTAATAATTTTGAAGAAAACGCAAACAATAATTTAATATTATTTTTGTTTTTGTTTTTGTGGACTGTATGGATTAAAGCCAAATTGAAGATTTGTATGACCTGTAGTCAAAAATGCGTTTCGCCCAGGCACGAAAGTTGGGCTCATTAATTAGATGCTATCGTACCCTTCTAACACGCAATGTTTTTCGGTCGATGATTACCGACTCTTATAAAATTTGCAGCATTTACACACTGCAAATTATATTATTTAGGGGAATTTGGTTAAATTCGTGAACATAAATATATGTTATGCCCGTGGTCTGGCCAGTAATAATTTTGAAGAAAACGCAAACAATAATTTAATATTATTTTTGTTTTTGTTCTTGTGGACTATATGGATTGAAGCCAAATTGAAGATTTTTATGACCTGTAGTCCAAAAATGCGTTTTGCCCAGGCACGATAGTTGGGCTCATCAGTTAGATGCTATCGTATCCTTCTAAGACGCTATGTTTTTCGGTCGATGATTACCGACTCTTATAAAACTTAGAGCAATTGCACACTGCAAATTATATTATTTAGGGGAATTTGGTTGAATTCGTGCAACTATATGTATGTTATGCCCGTGGTCTAGCCAGTAATAATTTTGAAGAAAACGCAAACAATAATTTAATATTATTTTTGTTTTTGTGGAATGTTTGGATTAAAGCCAAATTGAAGATTTTTATAACCTGTAGTCCAAAATGCGTTTCACCCAGGCACGATAGTTGGGCTCATCAGTTAGATGCTATCGTACCCTTCTAAGACGCAATGTTTTTCGGTCGATTATTACCGACTCTTATAAAATTTGCAGAATTTACACTCTGCAAATTATATTTTTTAGGGGAATTTGGTTAAATTCGTGCACCTAAATGTATGTTATGTCCGTGGTCTGGCCAGTAATAATTTTGAAGAAACGCAAACAATAATTTCATATTATTTTTGTTTTTGTGGACTGTATGGATTAAAGCCAAATTGAAGATTTTTATGACCTGTAGTCCAAAAATGCGATTCACCCAGGCACGATAGTTGGGCTCATCAGTTAGATGCTATCGTACCCTTCTAATACGCAATGTTTTTCGGTCGATGATTACCGACTCTTATAAAACTCAGAGCATTTGCACACTGCAAATTATATTATTTAGGGGAATTTGGTTAAATTCGTGCAACTATGTGTATGCTATGCCCTATGCCCGTGGTCTAGCCAGTAATAATTTTGAAGAAAATGCAAACAATAATTTAATATTATTCTTGTTTTTGTGGAATGTATGAATTAAAGCCAAATTGAAGATTTGTATAACCTGGAGTCCAAAATGCGTTTCGCCCAGACACGATTGTTTGGCTCATCAGTTAGATGCTATCGTACCCTTCTAGGACGCAATGTTTTTCGATCGATGATTACCGACTCTTATAAAATTTGCAGCATTTACACACACCAAATTATATTATTTAGGGGAGTTTGGTTAAATTCGTTCACCTAAATGTATGTTATGTCCGTGGTCTGGCCAGTAATAATTTTGAAGAAACGCAAACAATAATTTAATATTATTTTTGTTTTTGTGGACTGACATTTAGGTGCACGAATTTAACCAAATTCCATTAAATAATATAATTTGCTGTGTGTAAATGCTGCAAATTTTTTAAGAGTCGGTAATCATCGACCGAAAAACATTGCGTCTGAGAAGGGTACGATAGCATCTAACTGATGAGCCCAACTATCGTGCTTGGGTGAAACGCATTTTGGACTACAGGTTATAAAAATCTTCAATTTGGCTTTAATCCATACATTCCGCAAAAACAAAAATAATATTAAATTATTGTCTGCGTTTTCTTCAAAATTATTACTGGCCAGCCAACGGGCATAACATACATTTAGGTGCCTGAATTTAACCAAATTCCCTAAAAAATATTATTTGCAGAGTGTAAATGCTGCAAATTTTATAAGAGTCGGTAATCATCGAAAAACATTGCGTCTTAGAAGGGTACGATAGCATCTAACGGATGAGTCCAACTATCGTGCCTGGGCGAAACGCATTTTGGACTACAGGTTATAAAAATCTTCAGTTTGGGTTTAATCCATACATTCCACAAAAACAAAAATAATATTAAATTATTGTTTGCGTTTTCTTCAAAATTATTACTGGCTAGACCACGGGCATAACATACATATAGTTGCACGAATTTAACCAAATTCCCCTAAATAATATTATCCTAGCCTTCTAAGACCCAATGTTTTTCGGTCGATGATAACCGTCTCTTATAAAATTTGCAATATTTACACACTGCAAATTTTATTCGTTAGGGCAATTTTGTTAAATTCGTGCACCTAAATGTATGTTATGCCTGTGGTCTGGCCAGTAATAATTTTGACGAAAACGCAAACAATAATTTAATATTATTTTTGTTTTTGTTTTTGTGGACTGTATGGATTAAAGCCAAACAGAAGATTTTTATGACCTGCATTCCAAAATGCGTTTCGCCTAGGCACGATAGTTGGGCTCATCAGTTAATAGCTATCGTACCATTCTAAGATCCAATGTTTTTCGGTCGATGATTACCGACTTTTAAAAAAATTTGCAGCATTTACACACTGCAAATTATATTATTTAGGGGAATTTGGTTAAATTCGTGAACCTAAATATATGTTATGCCCGTGGTCTGGCCAGTAATAATTTTGAAGAAAACGCAAACAATAATTTAATATTATTTTTGTTTTTGTGGAATGTATTGATTAAAGCCAAATTGAAGATTTTTATAACCTGTAGTCCAAAATGCGTTTCGCCCAGGCACGATAGTTGGGCTCATCAGTTAGATGCTATCGTACCCTTCTAAGACGCAATGTTTTTCGGTCGATGATTACCGACTCTTATAAAATTTGCAGCATTTACACTCTGCAAATTATATATTTTATGGGAATTTGGTTAAATTCATGCACGTAAATGTATGTTATGCCCTTGGTCTGGCCAGTAATAATTTTGAAGAAAACGCAAACAATAATTTAATATTATTTTTGTTTTTGTTTTTGTGGACTGTATGGATTAAAGCCAAATTGAAGATTTATATGACCTGTAGTCCAAAATGGGTTTCGCCCAGGCACGATAGTTTGGCTCATCAGTTAGATGCTATCGTACCCTTATAAGACGCAATGTTTTTCGTTCGATGGTTACCGACTCTTATAAAATTTGCAGCATTTACACACTGCAAATTGTATTATTTAGTTGAATTTGGTTAAATTTGTCCACCTAAATGTATATTATGCCCGTGGTCTGGCCAGTAATAATTTTGAAGAAAACGCAAACAATAATTTAATATTATTTTTGTTTTTGTTTTTGTGGACTGTATGGATTAAAGCCAAATTGAAGATTTTTATGACCTGTAGTCAAAAATGCGTTTCGCCCAGGCACGAAAGTTGGGCTCATTAGTTAGATGCTATCGTACCCTTCTAACACGCAATGTTTTTCGGTCGATGATTACCGACTCTTATAAAATTTGCAGCATTTACACACTGCAAATTATATTATTTAGGGGAATTTGGTTAAATTCGTGAACATAAATATATGTTATGCCCGTGGTCTGGCCAGTAATAATTTTGAAGAAAACGCAAACAATAATTTAATATTATTTTTGTTTTTGTTCTTGTGGACTATATGGATTGAAGCCAAATTGAAGATTTTTATGACCTGTAGTCCAAAAATGCGTTTTGCCCAGGCACGATAGTTGGGCTCATCAGTTAGATGCTATCGTATCCTTCTAAGACGCTATGTTTTTCGGTCGATGATTACCGACTCTTATAAAACTTAGAGCAATTGCACACTGCAAATTATATTATTTAGGGGAATTTGGTTGAATTCGTGCAACTATATGTATGTTATGCTCGTGGTCTAGCCAGTAATAATTTTGAAGAAAACGCAAACAATAATTTAATATTATTTTTGTTTTTGTGGAATGTATGGATTAAAGCCAAATTGAAGATTTTTATAACCTGTAGTCCAAAATGCGTTTCACCCAGGCACGATAGTTGGGCTCATCAGTTAGATGCTATCGTACCCTTCTAAGACGCAATGTTTTTCGGTCGATTATTACCGACTCTTAAAAAATTTGCAGAATTTACACTCTGCAAATTATATTTTTTAGGTGAATTTGGTTAAATTCGTGCACCTAAATGTATGTTATGTCCGTGGTCTGGCCAGTAATAATTTTGAAGAAACGCAAACAATAATTTCATATTATTTTTGTTTTTATGGACTGTATGGATTAAAGCCAAATTGAAGATTTTTATGACCTGTAGTCCAAAAATGCGATTCACCCAGGCACGATAGTTGGGCTCATCAGTTAGATGCTATCGTACCCTTCTAATACGCAATGTTTTTCGGTCGATGATTACCGACTCTTATAAAACTCAGAGCATTTGCACACTGCAAATTATATTATTTAGGGGAATTTGGTTAAATTCATGCACCTTAATGTATGTTATGCACGTTGTCTGGCCAGTAATAATTTTGAAGAAAACGCAAACAATAATTCAATATTATTTTTGTTTTTGTTTTTGTGGACTGTATGGATTAAAGCCAAATTGAAGATTTATATGACCTATAGTCTAAAATGCGTTTCGCCCAGACACGATTGTTTGGCTCATCAGTTAGATGCTATCGTACCCTTCTAAGACGCAATGTTTTTCGATCGATGATTACCGACTCTTATAAAATTTGCAGTATTTACACACAGTAAATTATATTATTTAGGGGAATTTGGTTAAATTCATGCACCTTAATGTATGTTATGCACGTTGTCTGGCCAGTAATAATTTTGAAGAAAACGCAAACAATAATTCAATATTATTTTTGTTTTTGTTTTTGTGGACTGTAAGGATTAAAGCCAAATTGAAGATTTTAATGACCTGTAGTCCAAAAATGAGCTTCGCCCAGGCACGATAGATGGGCTCATCAGTTAGATGCTATCGCACCCGTCTAAGAGGCAATGTTTTTCGGTCGATGATTACCGACTCTTATAAAATTTGCAGCATTTACACACGCAAATTATATTATTTAGGGGAATTTGGTTAAATTCGTGCAAATGTATGTTATGCCCGAGGTCTGCCCAGTAATAATTTTGAAGAAAACGCATGCAATAATTTAATTTTATTTTTGTTTTTGTGGAGTGTATGGATTTAAGCCAAATTGAAGATTTTTATATAATCATAAATAAAATAAAAACTAAAAAATACTAAAAATGCTAGTCCAAAATGCGTTTCGCCCTGGCTCGATAGTTGGGCTCATCAGTTAGATGCTATCGTACCCTTCTAAGTACCCAATGTTTTTCGGTCGATAATTACCGACTCTTATAAAATTTGCAGCACTTACACACTGCAAATTATATTATTTAGGAGAATTTCCTTAAATTCGTGCACCTAAATGTATGTTATGCCCGTGGTCTGACCAGTCATAATTTTGAAGAAAACGCAAACAATAATTTAATATTATTTTTGAATTAATTGAAGAAAACGCAAACAATATGTTTATATTATTTTTGTTTTTGTGGACTGTATGGGTTAAAGCCAAATTGAAGATTTTATGACCTGTAGTCCAAAAATGCGTTTCACCCAGTCACGATAGTTGGGCTCATCAGTTAGATGCTATCGTACCCTTCTAACACGCAATGTTTTTCGGTCGATGATTACCGACTCTTATAAAACTTAGAGCATTTGCACACTGCAAATTATATTATTTAGGGGAATTTGGTTAAATTCGTGCAACTATGTGTATGCTTTGCCCAAAATTATTACTGGCCAGACCATGGGCATAACATACATTAAGGTGCATGAATTTAACCAAATTTCCCTAAAAAATATAATTTGCAGAGTGTAAATGCTGCAAATTTTATAAGAGTCGGTAATCATCGACCGAAAAACATTGCGCCTTAGAACGATAGCATCTAACTGATGAGCCCAACTATCGTGCCTGGGCGAAATGCATTTTGGACTACAGGTTATACAAATCTTCAATTTGGCTTTAATTCATACATTCCACAAAAACAAAAATAATATTAAATTATTGTTTGCGTTTTCTTCAAAATTATTACTGGCTACACCACGGGCATAACATACATATAGTTGCACGAATTTAACCAAATTCCCCTAAATAATATTATCCTAGCCTTCAAAGACCCAATGTTTTTCGGTCGATGATAACCGTCTCTTATAAAATATGCAATATTTACACACTGCAAATTATATTACGAGTATTTAGGCGAATTTCCTGAAATTCGTGCACCTAAATGTATGTTATGCCTGTGGTCTGGCCAGTAATAATTTTGACGAAAACGCAAACAATAATTTAATATTATTTTTGTTTTTGTTTTTGTGGACTGTATGGATTAAAGCCAAACAGAAGATTTTTATGACCTGTAGTCCAAAATGGGTTTCGCCTAGGCACGATAGTTGGGCTCATCAGTTAGAAGCTATCGTACCATTCTAAGATCCAATGTTTTTCGGTCGATGATTACCGACTCTTAAAAAATTTGCAGCATTTACACACTGCAAATTATATTACGAGTATTTAGGCGAATCTCCTGAAATTCGTGCACCTAAATGTATGTTATGCCCGTGGTCTGGCCAGTCATAATTTTGAAAAAAAAAAACGCAAACAATAATTTAATAGTATTTTTGTTTTTGTGGACTGTATGGATCAAAGCCAAATTGAAGATTTTTATGACCTGTAGTCCAAAAATGCGTTTCGCCCAGACACGATAGGTGGGCTTATCAGTTAGATGCTATCGTATCCTTCTAAGAAGCTATGTTTTTCGGTCGATGATTACCGACTCTTATAAAACTTAGAGCAATTGCACACTGCAAATTATATTATTTAGGGGAATTTGGTTAAATTCGTGCAACTATATGTATGTTATGCCCGTGGTCTAGCCAGTAATAATTTTGAAGAAAACGCAAAAAATAATTTAATATTATTTTTGTTTTTGTGGAATGTATGGATTAAAGCCAAATTGAAGATTTTTATAACCTGTAGTCCAAAAATGCGTTTTGCCCAGGCACGATAGTTGGGCACATCAGTTAGATGCTATAGTATCCTTCTAAGACGCTATGTTTTTCGGTCGATGATTACCGACTCTTATAAAACTTAGAGCAATTGCACACTGCAAATTATATTATTTAGGGGAATTTGGTTAAATTCGTGCAACTATATGTATGTTATGCCCGTGGTCTAGCCAGTAATAATTTTGAAGAAAACGCAAACAATAATTTAATATTATTTTTGTTTTTGTGCAATGTATGAATTAAAGCCAAATTGAAGATTTTTATAACCTGTAGTCCAAAATTCGTTTCACCCAGGCACGATTGTTGGGCTCATCAGTTAGATGCTATCGTACCCTTCTAAGACGCAATGTTTTTCGGTCGATGATTACCGACTCTTATAAAATTTGCAGCATTTACACTCTGCAAATTATATTTTTTAGGGGAATTTGGTTAAATTCGTGCACCTAAATATATGTTATGTCCGTGGTCTGGCCAGTAATAATTTTGAAGAAACGCAAACAATAATTTCATATTATTTTTGTTTTTGTGGGCTGTACGGATTAAGGCCAAATTGAAGATTTTTATGACCTGTAGTCCAAAAATGCGTTTCACCCAGGCACGATAGTTGGGCTCATCAGTTAGATGCTATCGTACCCTTCTAATACGCAATGTTTTTCGGTCGATGATTACCGACTCTTATAAAACTTAGAGCATTTGCACACTGCAAATTATATTATTTAGGGGAATTTGGTTAAATTCGTGCAACTATGTGTATGCTATGCCCTATGCCCGTGGTCTAGCCAGTAATAATTTTGAAGAAAACGCAAACAATAATTTAATATTATTCTTGTTTTTGTGGAATGTATGAATTAAAGCCAAATTGAAGATTTGTATAACCTGTAGTCCAAAATGCGTTTCGCCCATGCACGATAGTTGGGCTCATCAGTTAGATGCTATCGTACCCTTCTAAAGCGCAATGTTTTTCGGTCGATGATTACCGACTCTTATAAAATTTGCAGCATTTACACTCTGCAAATTATATTTTTTCGGGGAATTTGGTTAAATTCATGCACCTTAATGTATGTTATGCACGTGGTCTGGCCAGTAATAATTTTGAAGAAAACGCAAACAATAATTCAATATTATTTTTGTTTTTGTTTTTGTGGACTGTATGGATTAAAGCCAAATTGAAGATTTATATGACCTATAGTCTAAAATGCGTTTCGCCCAGACACGATAGTTTGGCTTATCAGTTAGATGCTATCGTACCCTTCTAAGACGCAATGTTTTTCGATCGATGATTACCGACTCTTATAAAATTTGCAGCATTTACACACAGCAAATTATATTATTTAGGGGAATTTGGTTAAATTCGTGCACCTAAATGTATGTTATGTCCGTGGTCTGGCCAGTAATAATTTTGAAGAAACGCAAACAATAATTTAATATTATTTTTGTTTTTGTGGACTGACATTTAGGTGCACGAATTTAACCAAATTCCATTAAATAATATAATTTGCTGTGTGTTAATGCTGCAAATTTTATAAGAGTCGGTAATCATCGATCGAAAAACATTGCGTTTTAGAAGGGTACGATAGCATCTATCTATCGTGCCTGGGCGAAACGCCTTTTTGGACTACAGGTCATATAAATCTTCAATTTGGCTTCAATCCATATAGTCCACAAGAACAAAAAAAAAAATATTAAATTATTGTTTGCGTTTTCTTCAAAATTATTACTGGCCAGACAACGGGCATAACATACATTTAGGTGCCTGAACTTAACCAAATTCCCTAAAAAATATAATTTGCAGAGTGTAAATGCTGAAAATTTTATAAGAGTCGGTAATCATCGAAAAACATTGCGTCTTAGAAGGGTACGATAGCATCTAACTGATGAGTCCAACTATCGTGCCTGGGCGAAACGCATTTTGGACTACAGGTTATAAAAATCTTCAGTTTGGGTTTAATCCATACATTCCACAAAAACAAAAATAATATTAAATTATTGTTTGCGTTTTCTTCAAAATTATTACTGGCTAGACCACGGGCATAACATACATATAGTTGCACGAATTTAACCAATTTCCCCTAAATAATATTATCCTAGCCTTCTAAGACCCAATGTTTTTCGGTCGATGATAACCGACTCTTAAAAAATTTGCAGCATTTACACACTGCAAATTATATTACGAGTATTTAGGCGAATTTCCTGAAATTCGTGCACCTAAATGTATGTTATGCCTGTGGTCTGGCCAGTAATAATTTTGACGAAAACGCAAACAATAATTTAATATTATTTTTGTTTTTGTTTTCGTGGACTGTATGGATTAAAGCCAAACAGAAGATTTTTATGACCTGTAGTCCAAAATGCGTTTCGAAGATATTTATAACCTGTAGTACAAAATGCGTTTCGCCCAGGCACGATAGTTGGGCTCATCAGTTAGATGCTATCGTACCCTTCTCAGACGCAATGTTTTTCGTTCGATGATTACCGACTCTTATAAAATTTGCAGCATTTACACTCTGCAAATTATATTTTTTAGGGGAATTTGGTTAAATTCGTGCACCTAAATGTATGTTATGTCCGTGGTCTGGCCAGTAATAATTTTGAAGAAACGCAAACAATAATTTAATATTATTTTTGTTTTTGTGGACTGTCTGGATCAAAGCCAAATTGAAGATTTTTATGACCTGTAGTCCAAAAATGCGTTTCGCCCAGGCACGATAGGTGGGCTCATCAGTTAGATGCTATCGTATCCTTCTAAGAAGCTATGTTTTTCGGTCGATGATTACCGACTCTTATAAAACTTAGAGCAATTGCACACTGCAAATTATATTATTTAGGGGAATTTGGTTAAATTCGTGCACCTAAATGTATGTTATGTCCGTGGTCTGGCCAGTAATAATTTTGAAGAAACGCAAACAATAATTTCATATTATTTTTGTTTTTGTGGACTGTATGGATTAAAGCCAAATTGAAGATTTTTCTGACTTGTAGTCCAAAATGCGTTTCGCCCAGGCACGATAGTTGGGCTCATCAGCTAGATGCTATCGTACCCTTCAAAGACGCAATGTTTTTCGTTCGATGATTACCGACTCTTATAAAATTTGCAGCATTTACACTCTGCAAATTATATTTTTTAGGGGAATTTGGTTAAATTCGTGCACCTAAATGTATGTTATGTCCGTGGTCTGGCCAGTAATAATTTTGACGAAAACGCAAACAATAATTTAATATTATTCTTGTTTTTGTTTTTGTGGACTGTATGGATTAAAACCAAACAGAAGATTTTTATGACCTGTAGTCCAAAATGCGTTTCGCCTAGGCACGATAGTTGGGCTCATCAGTTAGATGCTATGGTACCATTCTAAGATGCAATGTTTTTCGGTCGATGATTATCGAGTCTTAAAAAATTTGCAGCATTTACACACTGCAAATTATATTATTTAGTCGAATTTGCTTAATTTCATGCACCTAAATTTATGTTATGCCCGCGGTCTGGCCAGTAATAATTTTGAAGAAAACGCAAACAATAATTCAATATTATTTTTGTTTTTGTTCTTGTGGACTATATGGATTGAAGCCAAATTGAAGATTTTTATGACCTGTAGTCCAAAAATGCGTTTTGCCCAGGCACGATAGTTGGGCTCATCAGTTAGATGCTATCGTATCCTTCTAAGACGCTATGTTTTTCGGTCGATGATTACCGACTCTTATAAAACTTAGAGCAATTGCACACTGCAAATTATATTCTTTAGGGGAATTTGGTTAAATTCATGCACCTTAATGTATGTTATGCACGTGGTCTGGCCAGTAATAATTTTGAAGAAAACGCAAACAATAATTCAATATTATTTTCGTTTTTGTGGACGGTATGGATTAAAGCCAAATTGAAGATTTATATGACCTATAGTCTAAAATGCGTTTCGCACAGACACGATTGTTTGGCTCATCAGTTAGATGCTATCGTACCCTTCTAAGACGCAATGTTTTTCGATCGATGATTACCGACTCTTATAAAATTTGCGGCATTTACACACAGCAAATTATATTATTTAGGGGAATTTGGTTAAATTCGTGCACCTAAATGTATGTTATGTCCGTGGCCTGGCCAGTAATAATTTTGAAGAAACGCAAACAATAATTTAATATTATTTTTGTTTTTGTGGACTGACATTTAGGTGCACGAATTTAACCAAATTCCATTAAATAATATAATTTGCTGTGTGTAAATGCTGCAAATTTTATAAGAGTCGGTAATCATCGATCGCAAAACATTGCGTTTTAGAAGGGTACGTTAGCATCTAACTGATGAGCCAAACTATCGTGCCTGGGCGAAACGACTTTTTGGACTACAGGTCATATAAATCTTCAATTTGGCTTCAATCCATATAGTCCACAAGAACAAAAACAAAAATAATATTAAATTATTGTTTGCGTTTTCTTCAAAATTATTACTGGCCAGACAACGGGCATAACATACATTTACGTGCCTGAATTTAACAAAATTCCCTAAAAAATATAATTTGCAGAGTGTAAATGCTGCAAATTTTATAAGAGTCGGTAATCATCGAAAAACATTGCGTCTTAGAAGGGTACGATAGCATCTAACTGATGAGTCCAACTATCGTGCCTGGGCGAAACGCATTTTGGACTACAGGTTATACAAATCTTCAGTTTGGGTTTAATCCATACATTCCACAAAAACAAAAATAATATTAAACTATTGTAGGCGTTTTCTTCAAAATTATTACTGGCTAGACCACGGGCAAACATACATATAGTTGCACGAATTTAACCAAATTCCCCCAAATAATATTATCCTAGCCTTCTAAGACCCAATGTTTTTCGGTCGATGATAACCGTCTCTTATAAAATTTGCAATATTTACACACTGCAAATTATATTCGTTAGGGCAATTTGGTTAAATTCGTGCACCAAAATGTATGTTATGCCTGTGGTCTGGCCAGTAATAATTTTGACGAAAACGCAAACAATAATTTAATATTATTTTTATTTTTGTGGACTGTATGGATTAAAGCCAAACAGAAGATTTTTATGACCTGTAGTCCAAAATGCGTTTCGCCTAGGCACGATAGTTGGGCTCATCAGTTAATAGCTATCGTACCATTCTAAGATCCAATGTTTTTCGGTCGATGATTACCGACTCTTAAAAAATTTGCAGCATTTACACACTGCAAATTATATTGCGAGTATTTAGGCGAATTTCCTGAAATTCGTGCACCTAAATGTATGTTATGCCCGTGGTCTGGCCAGTCATAATTTTGAAAAAAAAAACGCAAACAATAATTTAATATTATTTCTGTTTTTGTGGACTGTATGGATCAAAGCCAAATTGAAGATTTTTATGACCTGTAGTCCAAAAATGCGTTTCGCCCAGGCACGATAGTTGGGCTCATCAGTTAGATGCTATCGTATCCTTCTAAGACGCTATGTTTTTCGGTTGATGATTACCGACTCTTATAAAACTTAGAGCAATTGCACACTGCAAATTATATTATTTAGTGGTCTAGCCAGTAATAATTTTGAAGAAAACGCAAACAATAATTTAATATTATTTTTGTTTTTGTGGAATGTATGGATTAAAGCCAAATTGAAGATTTTTATAACCTGTAGTCCAAAATGCGTTTCACCCAGGCACGATAGTTGGGCTCATCAGTTAGATGCTATCGTACCCTTCTCAGACGCAATGTTTTTCGGTCGATGATTACCGACTCTTATAAAACTAGCAGCATTTACACACTGCAAATTATATTATTTAGTGAAGAAGTAAGTAATTTTAATTAAAATTACTTCTTCATAATTTAAAAACAAAAATGCCCCTCAGGCAGACGACATCTCATGTCATGTCTTTACAAAATTATTCAAGAATTTTAACACTGTATTTGTAAAAATTTTAAAGAAAGAATAAAGAATCTATCTATCTATCTATCTATCTATTATTTAGTGGAATTTGGTTAAATTCGTGCACTTAAATGTGTGTTATGCCTGTGGTCTGGCCAGTAATAATTTTGAAGAAAACGCAAACAATAATTTAATATTATTTTAGTTTTTGTGGACTATATGGATTAAAGCCAAATTGAAGATATTTATGACCTGTAGTCCAAAATGCGTTTCGCCCAGGCACGATAGTTGGGCTCATCAGTTAGATGCTATCGTACTCTTCTAAGACCCAATGTTTTTCGGTCGATGATAACCGTCTCTTATAAAATTTGCAATATTTACACACTGCAAATTATATTCGTTAGGGCAATTGGGTTAAATTCGTGCACCTTAATGTATGTTATGTCCGTGGTCTGGCCAGTAATAATTTTGATGAAAACGCAAACAATAATTTAATATTATTTTTGTTTTTGTTTTTGTGGACTGTATGGATTAAAGCCAAACAGAAGATTTTTATGACCTGTAGTCCAAAATGCGTTTCCCCTGGGCACGATAGTTGGGCTCATCAGTTAGATGCTATCGTACCATTCTAAGATGCAATGTTTTTCGGTCGACGATTATCGAGTCTTAAAAAATTTGCAGCATTTACACACTGCAAATTATATTATTTAGGCGAATTTCCTTAAATTAATGCACCTAAATGTATGTTATGCCCGCGGTCTGGCCAGTCATAATTTCGAAGAAAACGCAAACAATAATTTAATATTATTTTTGTTTTTGTGGACTGTATGCATCAAAGCCAATTTGAAGATTTTTATGACCTGTAGTCCAAAAATGAATTTCGCCCAGGCACGATAGTTGGGCTCATCAGTTAGATGCTATCGTACCCTTCTAAGACGCAATGTTTTCGGTCGATGATTACCGACTCTTATAAAACTTAGAGCATTTGCACACTGCAAATTATATTATTTAGGGGAATTTGGTTAAATTCGTGTAACTATATATATGTTATGACCGTGGTCTAGCCAGTAATAATTTTGAAGAAAACGCAAACAATAATTTAATATTATTTTTGTTTTTGTGGAATGTATTGATTAAGCCAAATTGAAGATTTTTATAACCTGTAGTCCAAAATGCGTTTCGCCCAGGCACGATAGTTGGGCTCATCAGTTAGATGCTATCGTACCCTTATAAGACGCAATGTTTTTCGTTCGATGGTTACCGACTCTTATAAAATTTGCAGCATTTACACACTGCAAATTGTATATTTTATGGGAATTTGGTTAAATTCATGCACGTAAATTTATGTTATGCCCTTGGTCTGGCCAGTAATAATTTTGAAGAAAACGCAAACAATAATTTAATATTATTTTTGTTTTTGTTTTTGTGGACTGTATGGATTAATGCCAAATTGAAGATTTATATGACCTGTAGTCCAAAATGGGTTTCGCCCAGGCACGATAGTTTGGCTCATCAGTTAGATGCTATAGTACCCTTATAAGACGCAATGTTTTTCGTTCGATGGTTACCGACTCTTATAAAATTTGCAGCATTTACACACTGCAAATTGTATTATTTAGTTGAATTTGGTTAAATTTGTCCACCTAAATGTATATTATGCCCGTGGTCTGGCCAGTAATAATTTTGAAGAAAACGCAAACAATAATTTAATATTATTTTTGTTTTTGTTTTTGTGGACTGTATGGATTAAAGCCAAATTGAAGCTTTTTATGACCTGTAGTCCAAAATGCGTTTCGCCCAGGCACGAAAGTTGGGCTCATTAGTTAGATGCTATCGTACCCTTCTAACACGCAATGTTTTTCGGTCGATGATTACCGACTCTTATTAAATTTGCAGCATTTACACACTGCAAATTATATTATTTAGGGGAATTTGGTTAAATTCGTGAACCTAAATATATGTTATGCCCGTGGTCTGGCCAGTAATAATTTTGAAGAAAACGCAAACAATAATTTAATATTATTTTTGTTTTTGTGGAATGTATTGATTAAAGCCAAATTGAAGATTTTTATAACCTGTAGTCTAAAATGCGTTTCGCCCAGGCACGATAGTTGGGCTCATCAGTTAGATGCTATCGTACCCTTCTAAGACGCAATGTTTTTCGGTCGATGATTACCGACTCTTATAAAATTTGCAGCATTTACACTCTGCAAATTATTAATTTTATGGGAATTTGGTTAAATTCATGCACGTAAATGTATGTTATGCCCTTGGTCTGGCCAGTAATAATTTTGAAGAAAACGCAAACAATAATTTAATATTATTTTTGTTTTTGTTTTTGTGGACTGTATGGATTAAAGCCAAATTGAAGATTTATATGACCTGTAGTCCAAAATGGGTTTCGCTCAGGCACGATAGTTTGGCTCATCAGTTAGATGCTATCGTACCCTTATAAGACGCAATGTTTTTCGTTCGATGGTTACCGACTCTTATAAAATTTGCAGCATTTACGCACTGCAAATTGTATTATTTAGTTGAATTTGGTTAAATTTGTCCACCTAAATGTATATTATGCCCGTGGTCTGGCCAGTAATAATTTTGAAGAAAACGCAAACAATAATTTAATATTATTTTTGTTTTTGTTTTTGTGGACTGTATGGATTAAAGCCAAATTGAAGATTTGTATGACCTGTAGTCAAAAATGCGTTTCGCCCAGGCACGAAAGTTGGGCTCATTAATTAGATGCTATCGTACCCTTCTAACACGCAATGTTTTTCGGTCGATGATTACCGACTCTTATAAAATTTGCAGCATTTACACACTGCAAATTATATTATTTCGGGGAATTTGGTTAAATTCGTGAACATAAATATATGTTATGCCCGTGGTCTGGCCAGTAATAATTTTGAAGAAAACGCAAACAATAATTTAATATTATTTTTGTTTTTGTTCTTGTGGACTATATGGATTGAAGCCAAATTGAAGATTTTTATGACCTGTAGTCCAAAAATGCGTTTTGCCCAGGCACGATAGTTGGGCTCATCAGTTAGATGCTATCGTATCCTTCTAAGACGCTATGTTTTTCGGTCGATGATTACCGACTCTTATAAAACTTAGAGCAATTGCACACTGCAAATTATATTATTTAGGGGAATTTGGTTGAATTCGTGCAACTATATGTATGTTATGCCCGTGGTCTAGCCAGTAATAATTTTGAAGAAAACGCAAACAATAATTTAATATTATTTTTGTTTTTGTGGAATGTTTGGATTAAAGCCAAATTGAAGATTTTTATAACCTGTAGTCCAAAATGCGTTTCACCCAGGCACGATAGTTGGGCTCATCAGTTAGATGCTATCGTACCCTTCTAAGACGCAATGTTTTTCGGTCGATTATTACCGACTCTTATAAAATTTGCAGAATTTACACTCTGCAAATTATATTTTTTAGGGGAATTTGGTTAAATTCGTGCACCTAAATGTATGTTATGTCCGTGGTCTGGCCAGTAATAATTTTGAAGAAACGCAAACAATAATTTCATATTATTTTTGTTTTTGTGGACTGTATGGATTAAAGCCAAATTGAAGATTTTTATGACCTGTAGTCCAAAAATGCGATTCACCCAGGCACGATAGTTGGGCTCATCAGTTAGATGCTATCGTACCCTTCTAATACGCAATGTTTTTCGGTCGATGATTACCGACTCTTATAAAACTCAGAGCATTTGCACACTGCAAATTATATTATTTAGGGGAATTTGGTTAAATTCGTGCAACTATGTGTATGCTATGCCCTATGCCCGTGGTCTAGCCAGTAATAATTTTGAAGAAAATGCAAACAATAATTTAATATTATTCTTGTTTTTGTGGAATGTATGAATTAAAGCCAAATTGAAGATTTGTATAACCTGGAGTCCAAAATGCGTTTCGCCCAGACACGATTGTTTGGCTCATCAGTTAGATGCTATCGTACCCTTCTAGGACGCAATGTTTTTCGATCGATGATTACCGACTCTTATAAAATTTGCAGCATTTACACACACCAAATTATATTATTTAGGGGAGTTTGGTTAAATTCGTTCACCTAAATGTATGTTATGTCCGTGGTCTGGCCAGTAATAATTTTGAAGAAACGCAAACAATAATTTAATATTATTTTTGTTTTTGTGGACTGACATTTAGGTGCACGAATTTAACCAAATTCCATTAAATAATATAATTTGCTGTGTGTAAATGCTGCAAATTTTTTAAGAGTCGGTAATCATCGACCGAAAAACATTGCGTCTGAGAAGGGTACGATAGCATCTAACTGATGAGCCCAACTATCGTGCTTGGGTGAAACGCATTTTGGACTACAGGTTATAAAAATCTTCAATTTGGCTTTAATCCATACATTCCGCAAAAACAAAAATAATATTAAATTATTGTTTGCGTTTTCTTCAAAATTATTACTGGCCAGCCAACGGGCATAACATACATTTAGGTGCCTGAATTTAACCAAATTCCCTAAAAAATATTATTTGCAGAGTGTAAATGCTGCAAATTTTATAAGAGTCGGTAATCATCGAAAAACATTGCGTCTTAGAAGGGTACGATAGCATCTAACGGATGAGTCCAACTATCGTGCCTGGGCGAAACGCATTTTGGACTACAGGTTATAAAAATCTTCAGTTTGGGCTTAATCCATACATTCCACAAAAACAAAAATAATATTAAATTATTGTTTGCGTTTTCTTCAAAATTATTACTGGCTAGACCACGGGCATAACATACATATATTTGCACGACTTTAACCAAATTCCCCTAAATAATATTATCCTAGCCTTCTAAGACCCAATGTTTTTCGGTCGATGATAACCGTCTCTTATAAAATTTGCAATATTTACACACTGCAAATTATATTCGTTAGGGCAATTTTGTTAAATTCGTGCACCTAAATGTATGTTATGCCTGTGGTCTGGCCAGTAATAATTTTGACGAAAACGCAAACAATAATTTAATATTATTTTTGTTTTTGTGGACTGTATGGATTAAAGCCAAACAGAAGATTTTTATGACCTGCATTCCAAAATGCGTTTCGCCTAGGCACGATAGTTGGGCTCATCAGTTAATAGCTATCGTACCATTCTAAGATCCAATGTTTTTCGGTCGATGATTACCGACTTTTAAAAAAATTTGCAGCATTTACACACTGCAAATTATATTACGAGTATTTAGGCGAATTTCCTGAAATTCGTGCACCAAAATGTATGTTTTGCCCGTGGGCTGGCCAGTCATAATTTTGAAAAAAAAAACGCAAATAATAATTTAATATTATTTTTGTTTTTGTGGACTGTATGGATCAAAGCCAAATTGAAGATTTTTATGACCTGTAGTCCAAAAATGCGTTTCGCCCAGGCACGATAGTTGGGCTCATCAGTTAGATGCTATCGTATCCTTCTAAGACGCTATGTTTTCCGGTCGATGATTACCGACTCTTATAAAACTTAGAGCAATTGCACACTGCAAATTATATTATTTAGTGGAATTTGGTTAAATTCGTGCACCTAAATGTGTGTTATGCCTGTGGTCTGGCCAGTAATAATTTTGAAGAAAACGCAAACAATAATTTAATATTATTTTAGTTTTTGTGGACTGTATGGACTTAAGCCAAATTGAAGATATTTATGACCTGTAGTCCAAAATGCATTTCGCCCAGGCACGATAGTTGGGCTCATCAGTTAGATGCTATCGTACCCTTCTCAGACGCAATGTTTTTCGGTCGATGATTACCGACTCTTATAAAATTTGCAGCATTTACACTCTGCAAATTATATTTTTTAGTGGAATTTGGTTAAATTCGTGCACCTAAATATATGTTATGCCCGTGGGCTGGCCAGTCATAATTTTGAAAAAAAAACGCAAACAATAATTTAATATTATTTTTGTTTTTGTGGACTGTATGGATCAAAGCCAAATTGAAGATTTTTATAACCTGTAGTCCAAAAATGCGTTTCGCCCAGGCACGATTGTTGGGCTCATCAGTTAGATGCTATCGTATCCTTCTAAGACGCTATGTTTTTCGGTCGATGATTACCGACTCTTATAAAACTTAGAGCAATTGCACACTGCAAATTATATTATTTAGTGGAATTTGGTTAAATTCGTGCACCTAAATGTGTGTTATGCCTGTGGTCTGGCCAGTAATAATTTTGAAGAAAACGCAAACAATAATTTAATATTATTTTAGTTTTTGTGGACTGTATGGATTTAAGCCAAATTGAAGATATTTATGACCTGTAGTCCAAAATGCGTTTCGCCCAGGCACGATAGTTGGGCTCATCAGTTAGATGCTATCGTACCCTTCTAAGACCCAATGTTTTTCGGTCAATGATAACCGTCTCTTATAAAATTTGCAATATTTACACACTGCAAATTATATTCGTTAGGGCAATTTGGTTAAATTCGTGCACCTAAATGTATGTTATGTCCGTGGTCTGGCCAGTAATAATTTTGACGAAAACGCAAACAATAATTTAATATTATTTTTGTTTTTGTTTTTGTGGACTGTATGGATTAAAGCCAAACAGAAGATTTTTATGACCTGTAGTCCAAAATGCGTTTCGCCTGGGCACGATAGTTGGGCTCATCAGTTAGATGCTATCGTACCATTCTAAGATGCAATGTTTTTCGGTCGATGATTATCGAGTCTTAAAAAATTTGCAGCATTTACACACTGCAAATTATATTATTTAGGCGAATTTCCTTAAATTCATGCACCTAAATGTATGTTATGCCCGCGGTCTGGCCAGTCATAATTTCGAAGAAAACGCAAACAATAATTTAATATTATTTTTGTTTTTGTGGACTGTATGGATCAAAGCCAATTTGAAGATTTTTATGACCTGTAGTCCAAAAATGCATTTCGCCCAGGCACGATAGTTGGGCTCATCAGTTAGATGCTATCGTACCCTTCTAAGACGCAATGTTTTTCGGTCAATGATTACCGACTCTTATAAAACTTAGAGCATTTGTACACTGCAAATTATATTATTTAGGGGAATTTGGTTAAATTCGTGCAACTATATGTATGTTATGACCGTGGTCTAGCCAGTAATAATTTTGAAGAAAACGCAAACTATAATTTAATATTATTTTTGTTTTTGTGGAATGTATTGATTAAAGCCAAATTGAAGATTTTTATAACCTGTAGTCCAAAATGCGTTTCGCCCAGGCACGATAGTTGGGCTCATCAGTTAGATGCTATCGTACCCTTCTAAGACGCAATGTTTTTCGGTCGATGATTACCGACTCTTATAAAATTTGCAGCATTTACACTCTGCAAATTATATATTTTATGGGAATTTGGTTAAATTCATGTACGTAAATGTATGTTATGCCCTTGGTCTGGCCAGTAATAATTTTGAAGAAAACGCAAACAATAATTTAATATTATTTTTGTTTTTGTGGAATGTATGGATTAAAGCCAAATTGAAGATTTTTATAGCCTGTAGTTCAAAATGCGTTTCGCCCAGGCACGATAGTTGGGCTCATCAGTTAGATGCTATCGTACCCTTCTAAGACGCAATGTTTTTCGGTCGATGATTACCGACTCTTATAAAATTTGCAGCATTTGCACACAGCAATTTATATTATTTAGGGGAATTTGGTTAAATTCGTGCACCTAAATGTATGTTATGTCCGTGGTCTGGCCAGTAATAATTTTAAAGAAACGCAAACAATAATTTAATATTATTTTTTTTTGTGGACTGTATGGATTAAAGCCAAATTGATAATTTATATGACCTGTAGTCCAAAATGCGTTTCGCCCAGGCACGATAGTTTGGCTCATCAGTTAGTTGCTATAGTACCCTTCTAAGACGCAATGTTTTTCGGTCGTTGATTATCGACTTTTATAAAATTTGCAGTATCTACACACTGCAAATTATATTATTTAGGGGAATTTGGTTAAATTCGTGCACCTACATGTATGTTATGCCCGTGGTCTGGCCAGTAATAATTTTGATTAAAATGCAAACAATAATTTAATATTATTTTTGTTTTTGTGGACTGTATGGATTAAAGCCAAATTAATAATTTATATGACCTGTAGTCCAAAATGCGTTTCGCCCAGGCACGATAGTTTGGCTCATCAGTTAGTTGCTATAGTACCCTTCTAAGACGCAATGTTTTTCGATCGTTGATTATCGACTTTTATAAAATTTGCAGTATTTACACACTGCAAATTATATTATTTAGGGGAATTTGGTTAAATTCGTGCAACTATATGTGTGTTATGCCCGCGGTCTAGCCAGTAATAATATTGAATAAAATGCAAACAATAATTTAATATTATTTTGTTTTTGTGGAATGTATGGATTAAAGCCAAATTGAAGATTTTTATAGCCTTTAGTCCAAAATGCGTTTCGCCCAGGCACGATAGTTGGTCTCATCAGTTAGATGCTATCGAACCCTTCTAAGACGCAATGTTTTTCGGTCGATGATTACCGACTCTTATAAAATTTGCAGCATTTACACTCTCCAAATTATATTTTTTATGGGAATTTGGTTAAATTCATGCACGGAAATGTATGTTATGCCCGTGGTCTGGCCAGTAATACTTTTAAAGAAAACGGAAACAATAAATTAATATTATTTTTGGTTTTGTTTTTGTGGACTGTATGCATTAAAGCCAAATTAAAGATTTATATGACCTGTAGTCCAAAATGCGTTTCGCCCAGGCACGATAGTTTAGCTCATCAGTTAGATGCTATCGTACCCTTCTAAGACGCAATGTTTTTCGGTCAATGATTACCGACTCTTATAAAATTTGCAGCATTTACACACAGCAAATTATATTATTTAAGGGAATTTGGTTAAATTCGTGCACCTAAATGTATGTTATGTCCGTGATCTGGCCAGTAATAATTTTTAAAAAACGCAAACAATAATTTAATATTATTTTTGTTTTTGTGGACTGTATGGATTAAAGCCAAATTGAAGATTTTTATGACCTGTAGTCCAAAATGCGTTTCGGCCAGGCACGATAGTTGGGCTCAATAGTTAGATTTGCAGCATTTACACACAGCAAATTATATTATTTAGGGGAATTTGGTTAAATTCGTGCACCTAAATGTATGTTATGCACAAACGCAAACAAGAACTTAATATTATTTTTGTTTTTGTGCACTCTATGGATTAAGGCCAAATTGAAGAGCTTTATGACCTGCAGTCCAAGATGCGTGTCGCCCAGGCACGATAGTTGGGCTGATCAGTTAGATGCTATCGTGCCCTTCTAAGACGCAATGTTTTTCGGTCGATGATAACCGACTCTTATAAAATTTGCAGCATTTACACACAGCAAATTATATTATTTAGAGGAATTGGGTTAAAATCGTGCACTTAAATGTATGTTATGCCCGTGGTCTGGACAGTAATAATTTTGAGTAAAATGCAAACAATAATTTTATATTGTTTTTGTTTTTATGGACTGTATGGATTAAAGTCAAATTGAAGATTTTTATGACCTGAAGTCCAAAATGCGTTTCGCCCATACACGATAGTTGGGCTCATCAGTTAGTTGCTATAGTACCCTTCTAAGACGCAATGTTTTCGGTCGTTGATTATAGACTTTTATAAAATTTGCAGCATTTACACACTGCAAATTATATTATTTAGGGAATTTGGTTAAATTCGTGCAACTAAATAAATGTTATGCGTGTGGTCTAGCCAGTAATAATTTTGAAGAAAACGCAAACAATAATTTAATATTATTTTTGTTTTTGTGGAATGTATGGATTAAAGCCAAATTCAGTCTTCGACTAACTTTTCTCTGAGACGGTTGTAGACTAATTTCCAAAATGTCTAAGATTTGTGCTAATTGCAAAAAGATCTAAAAGTTCCGAATCAGTCGAGTGTGGTTTTTTCTGCGGTCGTCATTTCCATAAAAACTGTATTGAATTATCCGATGATATTCATAAATCATTAATTAATCGAAATTTATTTTGGAAATGCAATTCTTGTGTGAATATAAACCTCTCTACATTCATCAATAATTTTCATGATCTTTCTTTGAGTGTTAGAGGGATTAAAAATGATATAAGTGTTCTTAAATCAATATTCGCAAGTAATTCACCACCGCGAAAAACTGCCAAAAAAAATCCTAAATCCACGGAAAGAGACAATGACTCATCTTCTCTCACCGCATATAATATTGAACCAACAAAAAAAGATCTTCCGCCTACCCCCCTTAATATACCTGATAAGCCTGCAATAGTTGAAAGCGATACAAAATTATCTGCTTCAGCATCTCAAATTAATTCTATCTCGTTAAAACAATCTAGTGTAATAAATCAAAATTCTGAATGGACTGAAGTTCAATCTAAAAAAAAATATTCAAACTCAACTAACATTAAAAAAATAATTGGCACCGACTCTTCGGCTACTCTCTGTGCTCTCCCTGATTATACGTGGATTCACTTGTCAAAGTTTAACAAAAACACTAAGCCTGAAAATATTATCAATCACATTTCTCAAAAAACTAATATTTCACCAAACCATTTTAAATGTTATGCGTTAGTTAAAAAAGATACTGATTTATCCAATCTGAAATTCATTACATTTAAACTAAGCATTCCGGCCTCCAAATATTCAATCATCATGGATTCGTGTAAATGGCCGTGCTTTGTTCAAATAAAGAAATTTGTGCCGCGAGAAAGCAGCAATAACAATAACAACAAGAATAAAGAATTGTCTCTTCACACATCTGCATCAAAGTCCACTACAACGTCATCATCATCATCATCATCATCATCATCATCATTTCCTATTTTTTCCAACTCTGTTCATCAAAATGCTTTAGATATTTGTTTCTCTTTTTATGATTTTATTAAATCTACAAATTGTACCAAATTGAAATTTAATTACAAAAAAGATAATTTCGAAGGCATAGCGAGTTATATGTTGAGTATTCCGTGGCATGAGCATTTTTGCTCTCTCGATTTATTAAATTTTTATAATTTTTTTATTAATAATCTGAGAATGGCAATTGATATGCATGTTCAAAAAGTCAGAATTAAAACAAATTCCAAGCCTCCTTGGTTCAATAAAAGGCTTAGTAACTTAAACAACAGGAAAAACAAAGCTTATAAACGTCTACGCGTAGCAGAAAATGATGACAATTTTAAAAGTACTTATATTCGGTTGGACGAGATTTCGATGTTCTAAACAAATTTTTGTTTCAAAGTTATATTTTATCAGTTGAATCTAATCTAAAAAAAAAAGTAAATCCTTTTGGTCTTATATCAAAAACAAAAAAAAAATCTTGTGGCATTCCAAGCTGTATGAATTACCTTGGTTCAACATTTTCTGATCTATCAAGTATTTGTGATTCCTTCGCAAACTATTTTGAATCTAATTACACTAAACGTAATGTAAATTCATCCTGGACAGCTGAATATTTATCTCATGAATGTAATGTAAATATCTGTTATTTAGAGTTAAATATTTCAGAAATTGAAGAAGGTCTCTTGAGTTTAAATAATGACAGCAGTCCCGGTCCAGATGAAATCCCACCGATTGTTCTTAAAAAATGTGCTGCTTCCCTTTCTGAACCGCTTTTCTTTATTTTTAAGAGCTCTCTCGAGAACGGTGAATTTCTTCCTGTATGGAAGAAATCATTCTTAAACCCAATTCACAAATCTGGGTCTAAACATCAAATACCCAACTACCGTCCGATTTGTAAATTGTCATGTATACCAAAACTCTTCGAGAAATTGATATATGAAAAACTGACATTTTTAGTTAAAGAATACATTTCACCGCTTCAACATGGTTTTGTTGCGGGAAGATCAACAACCACCAATCTATCTATCCTTACCAATTTCCTTTTAAATAATCTCGAAAATGGACATCAAATTGATGTAATTTATACCGATTTTGCAAAGGCATTTGACAGAGTAAGTCATTTTATTTTAATAAAGAAGTTGAAAAACTTTGGTTTTCATTCAAGGCTCTTGAAATGGTTGGAATCATATCTAACGGGTCGAATTCAATTTGTTTGCATTGACGAAGTTATCTCGAAACCAGTTTTGGTTTCATCTGGTGTGCCCCAAGGTAGCCATCTTGGACCCCTTCTTTTCCTAATTTTTATAAATGACTTACCTAGTATTTTCCTTAAATCTAGTCAACTTCTTTTCGCTGATGACCTAAAGTTATTTCGGTGCATAAAATCTATTGGTGACTGCCATCTTTTACAAGACGATATTTTAAAATTGTCCCAGTGGTGCACGAAAAACCAACTATATCTAAATGTTTCTAAATGTCAATGTTTTTCATTTTGTCGCAACTTTTCTGAAATTACTTTTGATTATATAATTGATAACCAAGTTCTTGAAAGAGTTAGGGAGAAGAAAGATCTTGGTGTAATTTTTGACCCCAAGCTGAACTTTTCGAAACACATTGAATTTAGTGTATCCAAAGCAAATTCCATGCTAGGTTTTATTAAACGTAATAGTAAGGAATTCACAGACCCTTTTGCGCTTAAATCGCTTTATACGTCTTACGTAAGACCAATCTTGGAATACTGCTGTGTAATTTGGAACCCTTGTTATAACAGCCATTCTAAGAGAATTGAAATTGTCCAAAAAAAGTTTACACGGTTTACTATTCAGAAATTTGGCTGGAACATCGATACTCCATCGTATAATATTAGATGTCAACTTTTAGGAATTCAATCACTTGAAAACAGACGCAAAATTTATTCTGTGATGTTTATTAGTGATATTTTATCTTATAATATCAAATGCCCTTATCTGTTGTCTTTAATCAACTTATATGCTCCATCACGTCAGCTTCGAGTACGTTGTTTGTTTCGAGAAGATGAACACAGAGTTAAATATGCGAAAAATGAACCAATAACTCGTTGTGTCAAAGAAACAAACCTCATATTAAATCTTGTTGATTTTGATTTTCAATTAAGTAGATCTTCTTTGAGAAATAATTTAATAATGCATTTTCATTTTAATTGATTATTAAATTTAGATTATGATTAAAAAAAACAATTTTTGTTGTTCATACTTTTAATTATAGGTATTTTAAGTATTTATATTTAAGTTAAGAATTATTAAATATAATATACACATATATTTATATTTATCTAGTAATCTAATTGTAGATTTTAAATCTCATATTGATGAAATAAATAAATTGAAGATTTTTATAGACTGTAGTCCAAAATGCGTTTCGCCCAGGCACGATAGTTGGGCTCATCAGTTAGATGCTATCGAACCCTTCTAAGACGCAATGTTTTTCGGTCGATGATTACCGACTCTTATAAAATTTGCAGCATTTACACACAGCAAATTATATTATTTAGGGGAATTTGGTTAAATTCGTGCACCTAAATGTATGTTATGTCCGTGGTCTGGCCAGTAATAATTTTGAAGAAACGCAAACAATAATTTCATATTATTTTTGTTTTTGTGGACTGTATGGATTAAAGCCAAATTGGAGATTTATATGACCTATAGTCCAAAATGCGTTTCGCCCAGGCACGATAGTTTGGCTCATCAGTTAGATGCTATCGTACCCTTCTAAGACGCAATGTTTTTCGGTCGATGATTCCCGACTCTTATAAAATTTGCAGCATTTACACACAGCAATTTATATTATCAAGGGGAATTTGGTTAAATTCGTGCACCTAAATGTACGTTATGTCCGTGGTCTGGCCAGTAATAATTTTGAAGAAACGCAAACAATAATTTAATATTATTTTTGTTTTTGTGGAATGTATGGATTAAAGCCAAATAGTTAATTTATATGACCTGTAGTCTAAAATGCGTTTCGCCCAGGCACTATAGTTTGGCTCATCAGTTAGTTGCTATAGTACCCTTCTAAGACGCATTGCTTTTCGGTCGTTGATTATCGACTTTTATAAAATTTGCAGTATTTACACACTGCAAATTATATTATTTAGGGGAATTTGGTTAAATTCGTGCAACTATATGTATGTTATGCCCGCGGTCTAGCCAGTAATAATTTGGAAGAAAACGCAAACAATAATTTAATATTATTTTTGTTTTTGTGGAATGTATAGATTAAAGCCAAATTGAAGATTTTTATAGCCTGTAGTCCAAAATGCGTTTCGCCCAGGCACGATAGTTGGGCTCATCAGTTAGATGCTATCGAACCCTTCTAAGACGCAATGTTTTTCGATCGATGATTACCGACTCTTATAAAATTTGCATGATTTACACTCTCCAAATTATATTTTTTATGGGAATTTGGTTAAATTCATGCACGTAAATGTATGTTATGTCCGTGGTCTGGCCAGTAATAATTTTGAAGAAAACGAAAACAATAATTTAATATTATTTTTGGTTTTGTTTTTGTGGACTGTATGGATTAAAGCCAAATTGAAGATTTATATGACCTGTAGTCCAAAATGCGTTTCGCGCAGGCACGATAGTTTGGCTCATCAGTTAGATGCTATCGTACCCTTCTAAGACGCAATGTTTTTCGGTCGATGATTACCGACTCTTATAAAATTTGCAGCATTTGCACACAGCAAATTATATTATTTAGGGGAATTTGGTTAAATTCGTGCACCTAAATGTATGTTATGTCCGTGGTCTGGCCAGTAATAATTTTGAAGAAACGCAAACAATAATTTCATATTATTTTTGTTTTTGTGGACTGTATGGATTAAAGTCAAATTGAAGATTTATATGACCTGTAGTCCAAAATGCGTAAGGCACGATAGTTTGGCTCATCAGTTAGATGCTATCGTAGCCTTCTAAGACGCAATGTTTTTCGGTCGATGATTACCGACTCTTATAAAACTTGCAGCATTTACACACAGCAAATTATATTATTTAAGGGAATTTGGTTAAATTCGTGCACCTAAATGTATGTTATGTCCGTGGTCTGGCCAGTAATAATTTTGAAGAAAACGAAAACAATAATTTAATATTATTTTTGGTTTTGTTTTTGTGGACTGTATGGATTAAAGCCAAATTGAAGATTTATATGACCTGTAGTCCAAAATGCGTTTCGCGCAGGCACGATAGTTTGGCTCATCAGTTAGATGCTATCGTACCCTTCTAAGACGCAATGTTTTTCGGTCGATGATTACCGACTCTTATAAAATTTGCAGCATTTACACACTGCAAATTATATTATTTAGGGGAATTTGGTTAAATTCGTGCACCTATATGTATGTTATGCCGGTGGTCTGGCCAGTAATAATTTTGGAGAAAACTCAAACAATAAATTAATATTATTTTTGTTTTTGTGGACTGCATGGATTAAAGCCAAATTGATAATTTATATGACCTGTAGTCCAAAATGCGTTTCGCCCAGGCACGATAGTTTGGCTCATCAGATAGATGCTTTCGTACCCTTCTAAGACGAAATGTTTTTCGGTCGATGATTACGGACTCTTATAAAATTTGCAGCATTTACACACAGCAAATTATACTATTTAGGGGAATTTGGTTAAATTCATGCACCCAAATGTATGTTATGCACGTGGTCTGGCAAGTAATAATTTTGAAGTAAACGCAAACAATAATTTAATATTATTTTTGTTTTTGTGCACTGTATGGATTAAAGCCAAATTGAAGAGTTTTATGACCTGCAGTCCAAAATGCGTGTCGCCCAGGCACGATAGTTGGGCTAATCAGTTAGACACTATCGTACCCTTCTAACACGCAATGTTTTTCGGTCGATGATAACCGACTCTTATAAAATTTGCAGCATTTACACACAGCAAATTATATTATTTAGAGGAATTTGTTTAAATTAGTGCACTTAAATGTATGTTATGCCCGTGGACTGGTCAGTAATAATTTTGAAGAAAACGCAAACAATAATATAATATTATTTTTGTTTTTATGGACTGTATGGATTAAAGCCAAGTTGAAGACTTTTATGACCTGTAGTCCAAAATGCGTTTCCCCAGGCACGCTAGTTGGGCTCATCAGTTAGATGCTATCGTACCCTTCTAAGACGCAATGTTTTTCGGTCAATGATTACCGACTCTTATAAAATTTGCAGCATTTACACACTGCAAATTATATTATTAAGGGGAGTTTGGTTAAATTCGTTCACCTAAATGTATGTTATGCCCGTGGTCTGGCCAGTAATAATTTTAAAGAAAACGCAAACAATAATTTAATATTAGTTTGGTTTTTGTTTTTGTGGACTGTATGGATTAAAGCCAAATTGAAGATTTTTATGACCTGAAGTCCAAAATGCGTTTCGCCCATGGACGATAGTTTGGCTCATTAGTTAGATGATATCGTACCCTTCTAAGACGCAATGTTTTTCGGTCGATGATTACCGACTCTTATAAAATTTGCAGCATTTACACACAGCAAATTATATTATTTAGGGGAATTTGGTTAAATTCGTGCACCTAAATGTATGTTATGTCCGTGGTCTGGCCAGTAATAATTTTGAAGAAACGCAAACAATAATTTCATATTATTTTTGTTTTTGTGGACTGTATGGATTAAAGCCAAATTGAAGATTTTTATGACCTGTATTCCAAAATGCGTTTCGGCCAGGCACGATAGTTGGGCTCATTAGTTAGATGCTATCGCACCCTTCTAACACGCAATGTTTTTCGGTCGATGATTACCGACTATTATAAGATTTGCAGCATTTACACACAGCAAATTATATTATTTAGGGGAATTTGGTTAAATTCGTGCACCTAAACGTATGTTATGCACAAACGCAAACAAGAATTTAATATTATTTTTGTTTTTGTGCACTCTATGGATGAAGGCCAAATTGAAGAGTTTTATGACCTGCAGTCCAAGATGCGTGTCGCCCAGGCACGATAGTTGGGCTGATCAGTTAGATGCTATCGTGCCCTTCTAAGACGCAATGTTTTTCAGTCTATGATAACCGACTCTTATAAAATTTGCAGCATTTACACACAGCAAATTATATTATTTAGAGGAATTGGGTTAAAATCGTGCACTTAAATGTATGTTATGCCCGTGGTCTGGCCAGTAATAATTTTCAAGAAAACGCAAACAATAGTTTAATATTATTTTTGTTCTTGTGGGCTGTATGGATTAAGGCCAAATTAGAGATTTTTATGACGTGTAGTCCAAAATGCGTTTCGCTCAGGCACGATAGTTGGGCTCATCAGTAAGATGCTATTGTACGCTTCTAAGACGCTATGTTTTTCGGTGGATGAAAAACGACTTTTATTAAATTTGCAGTATTAACACACTGCAAATTATATTATTTAGGGGAATTTGGTTAAATTCTTGCACCTACATGTATGTTATGCCCGTGGTCTGGCCAGCAATAATTTTGAGTAAAATGCAAACAATAATTTTATATTGTTTTTGTTTTTGTGGACTGTATGGATTAAAGTCAAATTGAAGATTTTTATGACCTGTGGTCCAAAATGCGTTTCGCCCAGGCACGATAGTTGGGCTGATCAGTTAGATGCTATCGTACCCTTCTAAGACGCAATGTTTTTCGGCCGATGATTACCGACTCTTATTAAATTTGCAGCATTTACACACTGTAAATTATATTATTTAGGGAAATTTGGTTAAATTCGTGTACCTAAATGTATGTTACGCCGGTTCTCTCGCCAGTAATAATTTTGAAGAAAACGCAAACAATAATATAATATTATTTTTGTTTTTGTGGACTGTATGGATTAAAGCCAAATTGAAGACTTTTATGACCTGTAGTCCAAAATGCGTTTCGCCCGGGCACGCTAGTTTGGCTCATCAGTTAGATGCTATCGTACCCTTCTAAGACGCAATGTTTTTCGCTCAATGATTACCGACTCTTATAAAATTTGCAGCATTTACACACTGCAAATTATATTATTTAGGGGAGTTTGGTTAAATTCGTTCACCTAAATGTATGTTATGCCCGTGGTCTGGCCAGTAATAATTTTAAAGAAAACGCAAACAATAATGTAATATTATTTTGGTTTTTGTTTTTGTGGACTGTATGGATTAAAGCCAAATTGAAGATTTTTATGACCTGAAGTCCAAAATGCGTTTCGCCCATACACGATAGTTGGGCTCATCAGTTAGTTGCTATAGTACCCTTCTAAGACGCAATGTTTTCGGTCGTTGATTATAGACTTTTATAAAATTTGCAGCATTTACACACTGCAAATTATATTATTTAGGGAATTTGGTTAAATTCGTGCAACTAAATAAATGTTATGCCTGTGGTCTAGCCAGTAATAATTTTGAAGAAAACGCAAACAATAATTTAATATTATTTTTGTTTTTGTGGAATGTATGGATTAAAGCCAAATTCAGTCTTCGACTAACTTTTCTCTGAGACGGTTGTAGATTAATTTCCAAAATGTCTAAGATTTGTGCTAATTGCAAAAAGATCTAAAAGTTCCGAATCAGTCGAGTGTGGTTTTTTCTGCGGTCGTCATTTCCATAAAAACTGTATTGAATTATCCGATGATATTCATAAATCATTAATTAATCGGAATTTATTTTGGAAATGCAATTCTTGTGTGAATATAAACCTCTCTACATTCATCAATAATTTTCATGATCTTTCTTTGAGTGTTAGAGAGATTAAAAATGATATAAGTGCTCTTAAATCAATATTCGCAAGTAATTCACCACCGCGAAAAACTGCCAAAAAAAATCCTAAATCCACGGAAAGAGACAATGACTCATCTTCTCTCACCGCATATAATATTGAACCAACAAAAAAAGATCTTCCGCCTACCCCCCTTAATATACCTGATAAGCCTGCAATAGTTGAAAGCGATACAAAATTATCTGCTTCAGCATCTCCAATTAATTCTATCTCGTTAAAACAATCTAGTGTAATAAATCAAAATTCTGAATGGACTGAAGTTCAATCTAAAAAAAAATATTCAAACTCAACTAACATTAAAAAAATAATTGGCACCGACTCTTCGGCTACTCTCTGTGCTCTCCCTGATTATACGTGGATTCACTTGTCAAAGTTTAACAAAAACACTAAGCCTGAAAATATTATCAATCACATTTCTCAAAAAACTAATATTTCACCAAACCATTTTAAATGTTATGCGTTAGTTAAAAAAGATACTGATTTATCCAATCTGAAATTCATTACATTTAAACTAAGCATTCCAGCCTCCAAATATTCAATCATTACCAGATCAGGGAGCAGGCGACTAGGGTGGATTATCTCTACTCTGTTTTGCCGAGCTTAACGCAACTTAGAGGTTAAGGGCGTGCTGCCGGAGAGGCCCTTTAAGATCCTAGCTGTGAATGTAAATTCATTGATTAGGACCGAACGTAGAGCGAATTTATTCCAATTGCTTAAAGACATTAGTCCAGATGTGTTTATGGCTAGCGAAACTAAGCTTAACCAGAAACATAAATTGACTAACAACAATTACAATATCGTAAGAAGAGACCGACCCAACTCCACGCAAGGAGGAGGCGTCGCAATCTTTATACGTAAAGGCATTAGTCATAAGGTAATATATAATAGTGATGTGCGAAAATTTCGGACGTTAGAGGCATGCATCATATGCATTCATCTCCAACAGGGGAAGCGAATGTATGTGATCGCTGCCTATGCACCGGAAACACCTCAGCCCACGCAGTTTATAACAGAGCTTGAAAAGCTTTTTGAATGCTTAAGATTGAGCTCGGAAGAGAATTACTATATATTGGCGGGTGATTTAAACGCCAAGCACACAGATTGGGGAAATCAAATACAAAATCCTCGAGGTAACCATCTATTTAATTGGATGGGTCGATACAACCTTGAGTATCGCATCGATCTTCTAGCCACAGACAGGCCATCGTTCCCAAGAAGCGGTGCCTATCTGGATCTATTGCTTAAAGACGCAAGACTAACAATTACTGACGCTGTGGGTCAACGGCCAAGAAATTGTTTACGAACGATCGAGTACGACAGTGACCACTGCGGACTCGCAGCCGTAATACAACTTCCGAACCAGCTTATGGAGTTGGAGGAGTATGTGCCTGTGCATACTTACAATTACAGTAAGGTGCGCTGGCCACGTTTCTCCAATGCCTTATTGAGTGAATTACGTTCAAATGGTATATCCCCACCAAATGACAGGAACCTAACAAATACTGAAATCGACAGATACTTAGAACAAATTGACGAAACGATTCTACGAACAATGAACAGAACAATACCGAAATACAAAGAACGTAACGCAGCTGACATGTACCGTAACGCGACAATTGACGCACTTCACAGACAAAAAAGTGGACTACTGACAAGACTAAAACGCTTGTACAGGCGGTTTACTGATACACGAGACCTGGAGATTAGGACACTGAAGTCGTCCATCAAAAACATCAACCAATTGATCAAAAAAAATTATAGATTGGCTATTAATTCGTTCTGGGACAATAAAATTCGTGCCGTTAACTCCAGCGACCCAAGTATGTTCCCAAAAATTAATAAGATTTTTAGAAGAAAGGATCAAAACGATCTTCCGTGTCTTAAGCTCCAGAGGACGACAGAGAACAGAGACGTACTTCTGACAGCAGGCATAGACCCAGAGGATGCCGTATTGGACGATGACCTCTATATAATCGAAGATCCGCAGGAGAGAGTGGAGGCTGTGGGGGCTGCTTTCCAGCAAGTGTACAAGGTGAATGCTAGCATTCGCCCGAATCATGACCTGGAGAACAGAGCTCTGCTTCATCACTTATGGCTCCGGAACGATATAACCGAATGGCGATCTGAGAACCTTGGTTTTACCAGGTTTAATGATGAAGATTTGGCAAACGCCATAATCGCCGACCGAAATGGGCCCAGCCCCCTGTTAATTTCGAAGAATGAGCTCCAGCTCATCTTCGATTCATTAAAGAAAAAGAAGTCTGCAGGACTCGATGGTATATCCAACGTTGTACTACGACATTTGCCTCAAGAAGCAGTTGACATTTATACCACACTGTTTAACAACGCGCTGAATAATGCATATTATCCAGTGCGGTGGAAGACAGCTGTGGTGCACCCTCTCCCAAAAAAGGGAAAGGACAACTCCAATCCGGCGAATCTCCGGTCGATAAGTCTTCTTCCGAGTATCGGCAAAGTATTTGAAAAGGTTATTAATAGAGCCCTGTTCAAATGGGCGGAGGACAAAAATATCATCCCGGATAATCAGTTCGGTTTTAAGGCGGGACATGACACAATTCATGCCGCGTCTAAACTGGTTTCTGATATCCAATGGAACAAAACTAAAAAACAGTGTACGGGTGCCTGTCTGGTTGATTTGGAGAAGGCCTTCGACACCGTATGGTTAGAAGGTCTCTATCTAAAGCTAACCAGACTAGGTATAAGTAAACCTCTATTGTATATGCTTTATGACATGCTAAATGGTAGAAAGTTTGTTGTCAAGAGTGGCAATGTAACTTCTACTGCAATTTTTAATATTAATAATGGTCTTCAGCAGGGAGCGGTTAACTCGCCGATTCTATTCAACATTTACACCACCGATCTGATAGGTAGTCTAACTCAGGCAATTGCGTACGCCGACGATCTAATTGCGTACAGAACAGCTCATACAGTTGAGGTCATCAAAAGTCTCTTGCAGAGTGACTTCGACAAGATTCAGCGATATTGTGATGACTGGAAGTTGAAAATCAACTTCCAGAAATCAGAAACTATTTTGTTTAGGACTCCGCTGTCTAGCGCCTCAAGGGATACGAGAAAGAACTGGCGCAAGCTGGTGATCGTAGGGCCACATGGACATCCACTGGCGAGTAAAAGTGTAGTAAAGTACCTTGGCATCTGGTTGGATCAGTACCTGTATTTCGACAGACATATAGGTGCTGCTTTGGCCAGGGCTAGGGGAGCCTTAGCCTTGACAAAACGACTGTTTTATAGCAGCCGTCTTGACAGCAGGGTGAAGGTGATTTGCTACATGGCCCTCATCAGGCCGATGATTGCCTACGGATGCCCGGTGTGGTTCAACGTTGCCCCATCTCAAATGGAAAAGATTCGGGTGTTTGAGAGGCAATGTCTTAGACGTTGCCTTGGATTACACAGAACACCAGAGTCGGAGTACACAAGATATTATTCCAACCAGGTTCTATACAACGGAGCCAACATAAACAGAATAGATAATTTTTTGTTCAAGCTGATTCGGGGTCACGTTGCAAGAGCGATGTCCTCAACTAACAGCTTAATTTTTGGGGCGTATTACCCCAATAACGAATATTTTGAGAGTGCGCGGTTAAGTGGTTACATCCCTCCCGAGGCATTCCTCTATTTAGACAGTCGAGGGCTGATACAGGATGGAGGGGCGGTTCCGCTCATCTACCACGTCAGCCGGAAAACTGTGGATAGGCGACTCCTGTATGGTCGGGACGTCATCGCTCAAGGTGGAGAAGAGCGCCTTCGGTTCAGTAGGACTGTGTCCGATCGGGACCGGAGGGATAGGGCGAAACAGGAGAACCAGTTCTGGTGGCTCTCTGAACAGCATCGTGATATATAAAGTCGATGAAGATGATATATCTTGGCCGACTTACATAGATTTAGGGCATTAGGTATAGGTAACAGTCAGGGTGGCACCAAAAAAAAAAATTAAAAATATGTATGTATGCGGGGGCATGCGTGCATGTATCTGCGTGTCTGTACATGTGTGTGCGTACGTATATGTATGTGCGTATGTACATGTGTGGGTGGGTTGCATGCTAGTGTGTGTCTGCATGCATATAAAAAATAAACAAAAAAAAATTAAAAAACGAAAAAAATGCTGCTGTGGCTGTTCTAGTTTTTAAGTAGTTATAAGTATTATTAGGTATTTTAAGTAGTTTAAGTTATTTTTAGTTAGTATAAGTTAGTTTTATTTAGTTTTAATTATTTTTAATATATATTTAAGTTTAGTTTATAGGTAAAAAAAAAAAAAAAAAAAAAAAAAAAAAAAAAAAAAAAAAAAAAAAAAAAAAAATGATCAGATACCAAGTTTTCTGTATAAAAGTTTCTTGAAATATAAAATAAATAAAAAAAAAAAATTTAGATTTAATTAAAATAGTTTTTAGGTCGAAAGACATTAGTTGTAAGAGTTATTGTTTAATTTAGAGCGCCCGTAAAGGGCCAGTAAATTAGTTGTAAGTTATTGATAATTAGGCTAGTTTTAAACATTTTTGTCTAGCTTTAAGATAGTTATAAGTTAATATGAAATAAAAATGAATTTAAAAAAAAAAAAAAAAAAAAAAAAATATTCAATCATCATGGATTCGTGTAAATGGCCATGCTTTGTTCAAATAAAGAAATTTGTGCCGCGAGAAAGCAGCAATAACAATAACAACAAGAATAAAGAATTGTCTCTTCACACATCTGCATCAAAGTCCACTACAACGTCATCATCATCATCATCATCATCATCACAGCCACCACCACCACCACCACCGCCACCACAGCCATCAACCTCACTATCCCAGTCATTACCATTATTAACTCCTGCACCGACCCAACAACAATTACAACAGCCAGCAGCGGTCAATTGACAATCAACATCATTATCCCCCTATTCTCCTATTGTTTCTTGCTCTTACGGACACACAAATAAACGATCTAATCTCTTTGGTTATTATCAAAACGTAGGTGGAATGCGCACAAATATGCAACAAATGTTCTTGTCATTGTCTTCATCTCAATTTGATTTCATTGCACTTACTTAAACCTGGCTAACAAGTAATCATAATAATGCCGAAATTTGCAACAACAACAATTATGCTCTCTTCCGCAAAGATCGGTGTTCTCAATCAACTGGTCTAGAAAGAGGTGGAGGTGTTCTCCTTGCAGTAAGCTCGTTATACTCGTGCATTGAATTAGATTTACCTTCTTCTCTTTCTCCCTGTCCATATGACATAGACCAAATAATAGTAAAAATAAACTTCGCAATTAAATATGTGGTAATTGTTATTGTATGTTATATTCCGCCTAAAAGCTCACTAGATATTTATAAAGTATATATACAAAATTGTGAATTCTATCTATCGAAACTTAAAAAATTCGAACATATAATTATTCTTGGCGATTTTAATCTGCCTAACATTGAATGGGTATTTGATCCCGAAGAACTACATCTCTTATCATTTAATGTAAACACAGATTTTGAATGTGAAATAATCGATTCTTTTGCAAGTCATGACTTAATCCAAATTAATTGTTGTAAGAATAGCTTAAATCGTGTTCTCGATCTTGTTTTTGTAGACAGAGAATTAGCTATATCTATAGATAAATCATTATGTCCTATTTTTTCCAACTCTGTTCATCACAATGCTTTAGATATTTGTTTCTCTTTTTATGATTTTATTAAATCTACAAATTGTACCAAATTGAAATTTAATTACAAAAAAGATAATTTCGAAGGCATAGCGAGTTATATGTTGAGTATTCCGTGGCATGAGCATTTTTGCTCTCTCGATTTATTAAATTTTTATAATTTTTTTATTAATAATCTGAGAATGGCAATTGATATGCATGTTCAAAAAGTCAGAATTAAAACAAATTCCAAGCCTCCTTGGTTCAATAAAAGGCTTAGTAACTTAAACAACAGGAAAAACAAAGCTTATAAACGTCTACGCGTAGCAGAAAATGATGACAATTTTAAAAGTACTTATATTCGGTTGGACGAGATTTCGATGTTCTAAACAAATTTTTGTTTCAAAGTTATATTTTATCAGTTGAATCTAATCTAAAAAAAAAAGTAAATCCTTTTGGTCTTATATCAAAAACAAAAAAAAATCTTGTGGCATTCCAAGCTGTATGAATTACCTTGGTTCAACATTTTCTGATCTATCAAGTATTTGTGATTCCTTCGCAAACTATTTTGAATCTAATTACACTAAACGTAATGTAAATTCATCCTGGACAGCTGAATATTTATCTCATGAATGTAATGTAAATATCTGTTATTTAGAGTTAAATATTTCAGAAATTGAAGAAGGTCTCTTGAGTTTAAATGATGACAGCAGTCCCGGTCCAGATGAAATCCCACCGATTGTTCTTAAAAAATGTGCTGCTTCCCTTTCTGAACCGCTTTTCTTTATTTTTAAGAGCTCTCTCGAGAACGGTGAATTTCTTCCTGTATGGAAGAAATCATTCTTAAACCCAATTCACAAATCTGGGTCTAAACATCAAATACCCAACTACCGTCCGATTTGTAAATTGTCATGTATACCAAAACTCTTCGAGAAATTGATATATGAAAAACTGACATTTTTAGTTAAAGAATACATTTCACCGCTTCAACATGGTTTTGTTGCGGGAAGATCAACAACCACCAATCTATCTATCCTTACCAATTTCCTTTTAAATAATCTCGAAAATGGACATCAAATTGATGTAATTTATACCGATTTTGCAAAGGCATTTGACAGAGTAAGTCATTTTATTTTAATAAAGAAGTTGAAAAACTTTGGTTTTCATTCAAGGCTCTTGAAATGGTTGGAATCATATCTAACGGGTCGAATTCAATTTGTTTGCATTGACGAAGTTATCTCGAAACCAGTTTTGGTTTCATCTGGTGTGCCCCAAGGTAGCCATCTTGGACCCCTTCTTTTCCTAATTTTTATAAATGACTTACCTAGTATTTTCCTTAAATCTAGTCAACTTCTTTTCGCTGATGACCTAAAGTTATTTCGGTGCATAAAATCTATTGGTGACTGCCATCTTTTACAAGACGATATTTTAAAATTGTCCCAGTGGTGCACGAAAAACCAACTATATCTAAATGTTTCTAAATGTCAATGTTTTTCATTTTGTCGCAACTTTTCTGAAATTACTTTTGATTATATAATTGATAACCAAGTTCTTGAAAGAGTTAGGGAGAAGAAAGATCTTGGTGTAGTTTTTGACCCCAAGCTGAACTTTTCGAAACACATTGAATTTAGTGTATCCAAAGCAAATTCCATGCTAGGTTTTATTAAACGTAATAGTAAGGAATTCACAGACCCTTTTGCGCTTTAATCGCTTTATACGTCTTACGTAAGACCAATCTTGGAATACTGCTGTGTAATTTGGAACCCTTGTTATAACAGCCATTCTAAGAGAATTGAAATTGTCCAAAAAAAGTTTACACGGTTTACTATTCAGAAATTTGGCTGGAACATCGATACTCCATCGTATGATATTAGATGTCAATTTTTAGGAATTCAATCACTTGAAAACAGACGCAAAATTTATTCTGTGATGTTTATTAGTGATATTTTATCTTATCATATCAAATGCCCTTATCTTTTGTCTTTAATCAACTTATATGCTCCATCACGTCAGCTTCGAGTACGTTGTTTGTTTCGAGAAGATGAACACAGAGTTAAATATGCGAAAAATGAACCAATAACTCGTTGTGTCAAAGAAACAAACCTCATATTAAATCTTGTTGATTTTGATTTTCAATTAAGTAGATCTTCTTTGAGAAATAATTTAATAATGCATTTTCATTTTAATTGATTATTAAATTTAGATTATGATTAAAAAAAACAATTTTTGTTGTTCATACTTTTAATTATAGGTATTTTAAGTATTTATATTTAAGTTAAGAATTATTTAATAAAATGTACACATATATTTATATTTATCTAGTAATCTAATTGTAGATTTTAAATCTCATATTGATGAAATAAATAAATAAATAAATTGAAGATTTTTATAGACTGTAGTCCAAAATGCGTTTCGCCCAGGAACGATAGTTGGGCTCATCAGTTAGATGCCATCGAACCCTTCTAAGACGCAATGTTTTTCGGTCGATGATTACCGACTCTTATAAAATTTGCAGCATTTACACACAGCAAATTATATTATTTAGGGGAGTTTGGTTAAATTCGTGCACCTAAATGTATGTTATGTCCGTGGTCTGGCCAGTAATAATTTTGAAGCAACGCAAACAATAATTTCATATTATTTTTGTTTTTGTGGACTGTATGGATTAAAGCCAAATTGGAGATTTATATGACCTGTAGTCCAAAATGCGTTTCGCCCAGGCACGATAGTTTGGCTCATCAGTTAGATGCTATCGTACCCTTCTAAGACGCAATGTTTTTCGGTCGATGATTCCCGACTCTTATAAAATTTGCAGCATTTACACACAGCAATTTATATTATCTAGGGGAATTTGGTTAAATTCGTGCACCTAAATGTATGTTATGTCCGTGGTCTGGCCAGTAATAATTTTGAAGAAACGCAAACAATAATTTAATATTATTTTTGTTTTTGTGGACTGTGTGGATTAAAGCCAAATTGTTAATTTATATGACCTGTAGTCTAAAATGCGTTTCGCCCAGGCACGATAGTTTGGCTCATCAGTTAGTTGCTATAGTACCCTTCTAAGACGCATTGCTTTTCGGTCGTTGATTATCGACTTTTATAAAATTTGCAGTATTTACACACTGCAAATTATATTATTTAGGGGAATTTGGTTAAATTCGTGCAACTATATGTATGTTATGCCCGCGGTCTAGCCAGTAATAATTTGGAAGAAAACGCAAACAATAATTTAATATTATTTTTGTTTTTGTGGAATGTATAGATTAAAGCCAAATTGAAGATTTTTATAGCCTGTAGTCCAAAATGCGTTTCGCCCAGGCACGATAGTTGGGCTCATCAGTTAGATGCTATCGAACCCTTCTAAAACGCAATGTTTTTCGATCGATGATTACCGACTCTTATAAAATTTGCATGATTTACACTCTCCAAATTATATTTTTTATGGGAATTTGGTTAAATTCATGCACGTAAATGTATGTTATGTCCGTGGTCTGGCCAGTAATAATTTTGAAGAAAACGAAAACAATAATTTAATATTATTTTTGGTTTTGTTTTTGTGGACTGTATGGATTAAAGCCAAATTGAAGACTTTTATGACCTGTAGTCCAAAATGCGTTTCGCCCAGGCACGCTAGTTGGGCTCATCAGTTAGATGCTATCGTACCCTTCTAAGACGCAATGTTTTTCGGTCAATGATTACCGACTCTTATAAAATTTGCAGCATTTACACACTGCAAATTATATTATTAAGGGGAGTTTGGTTAAATTCGTTCACCTAAATGTATGTTATGCCCGTGGTCTGGCCAGTAATAATTTTAAAGAAAACGCAAACAATAATTTAATATTAGTTTGGTTTTTGTTTTTGTGGACTGTATGGATTAAAGCCAAATTGAAGATTTTTATGACCTGAAGTCCAAAATGCGTTTCGCCCATGGACGATAGTTTGGCTCATTAGTTAGATGATATCGTACCCTTCTAAGACGCAATGTTTTTCGGTCGATGATTACCGACTCTTATAAAATTTGCAGCATTTACACACAGCAAAATATATTATTTAGGGGAATTTGGTGAAATTCGTGCACCTAAATGTATGTTATGTCCGTGGTCTGGCCAGTAATAATTTTGAAGAAACGCAAACAATAATTTCATATTATTTTTGTTTTTGTGGACTGTATGGATTAAAGCCAAATTGAAGATTTATATGACCTGTAGTCCAAAATGCGTTTCGCGCAGGCACGATAGTTGGCTCATCAGTTAGATGCTATCGTACCCTTCTAAGACGCAATGCTTTTCGGTCGATGGTTACCGACTCTTATAAAATTAGCAGCATTTGCACACAGCAAATTATATTATTTAGGGGAATTTGGTTAAATTCGGGCACCTAAATGTATGTTATGTCCGTGGTCTGGCCAGTAATAATTTTGAAGAAACACAAACAATAATTTAATATTATTTTTGTTTTTGTTTTTGTGGACTGTATGGATTAAAGCCAAATTGAAGATTTTTATGACTTGTAGTCCAAAATGCGTTTCGCCCAGGCACGATAGTTGGGCTAATTAGTTATATGCTATCGTACCCTTCTAACACGCAATGGTTTTCGGTCGATGATTATCGACTTTTATAAGATTTGCAGCATTTACACACTGCAAATTATATTATTTAGGGGAATTTGGTTAAATTCGTGAACCTAAATGTATGTTATGCCCGTGGTTTGGCCAGTAATAAATTTTAAAGAAAACGCAAACAATAATTTAATATTATTTTTGTTTTTGTGGAATGTATGGATTAAAGCCAAATTGAAGATTTTTATGACCTGTAGTCCAAAATGCGTTTCGCCTTGGCACGATAGTTGGGCTGACCAGTTAGATGCTATTGTACCAATCTAAGATGCAATGTTTTTCGGTCGATGAATACCGACTCTTATACAATTTGCAGCATTTACACACTGCAAATTATATTATTTAGGGGAACTTGGTTAAATTCGTGCACCTATATGTATGTTATGCCCGTGGTCTGGCCAGTAAAATTTTGGAGAATACTCAAACAATAATTTAATATTATTTTTGTTTTTGTGTACTGTATGGATTAAAGCCAAATTGATAATTTATATGACCTGTAGTCCAAAATGCGTTTCGCCCAGGCACGATCGTTTGGCTCATCAGTAAGATGCTATCGTACCCTTCTAAGACGAAATGTTTTCGGTCGATGATTACGGACTCTTATAAAATTTGCAGCATTTACACACAGCAAATTATATTATTTAGGGGAATTTGGTTAAATTCGTGCACCTAAATGTATGTTATGCACGTGGTCTGGGCAGTAATAATTTTGAAGTAAACGCAAACAATTATTTAATATTATTTTTGTTTTTGTGCACTGTATGGATTAAAGCCAAATTGAAGAGTTTTATGACCTGCAGTCCAAAATGCGTGTCGCCCAGGCACGATAGTTGGGCTAATCAGTTAGACACTATCGTACCCTTCTAACACGCAATGTTTTTCGGTCGATGATAACCGACTCTTATAAAATTTGCAGCATTTACACACAGCAATTTATATTATTTAGAGGAATTTGGTTAAATTCGTGCACTTAAATGTATGTTATGCCCGTGGTCTGGCCAATAATAATTTTGAAGAAAACGCAAACAATAATTTAATATTATTTTTGTTTTTGTTTTTGTGGACTGTATGGATTAAAGCCATATTGAAGATTTTTATGACTTGTAGTCCAAAATGCGTTTCGGCCAGGCACGATAGTTGGGCTCATTAGTTAGATGCTATCGTACACTTCTAACACGCAATGTTTTTCGGTCGATGATTACCGACTCTTATAAAATTTGCAGCATTTACACACTGCAAATTATATTATTTAGGGGAATTTGGTTAAATTCGTGCACCTATATGTATGTTATGCCGGTGGTCTGGCCAGTAATAATTTTGGAAAAAACTCAAACAATAAATTAATATTATTTTTGTTTTTGTGGACTGCATGGATTAAAGCCAAATTGATAATTTATATGACCTGTAGTCCAAAATGCGTTTCGCCCAGGCACGATAGTTTGGCTCATCAGTTAGTTGCTATAGTACCCTTCTAAGACGCATTGCTTTTCGGTCGTTGATTATCGACTTTTATAAAATTTGCAGTATTTACACACTGCAAATTATATTATTTAGGGGAATTTGGTTAAATTCGTGCAACTATATGTATGTTATGCCCGCGGTCTAGCCAGTAATAATTTGGAAGAAAACGCAAACAATAATTTAATATTATTTTTGTTTTTGTGGAATGTATAGATTAAAGCCAAATTGAAGATTTTTATAGCCTGTAGTCCAAAATGCGTTTCGCCCAGGCACGATAGTTGGGCTCATCAGTTAGATGCTATCGAACCCTTCTAAAACGCAATGTTTTTCGATCGATGATTACCGACTCCTATAAAATTTGCATGATTTACACTCTCCAAATTATATTTTTTATGGGAATTTGGTTAAATTCATGCACGTAAATGTATGTTATGTCCGTGGTCTGGCCAGTAATAATTTTGAAGAAAACGAAAACAATAATTTAATATTATTTTTGGTTTTGTTTTTGTGGACTGTATGGATTAAAGCCAAATTGAAGACTTTTATGACCTGTAGTCCAAAATGCGTTTCGCCCAGGCACGCTAGTTGGGCTCATCAGTTAGATGCTATCGTACCCTTCTAAGACGCAATGTTTTTCGGTCAATGATTACCGACTCTTATAAAATTTGCAGCATTTACACACTGCAAATTATATTATTAAGGGGAGTTTGGTTAAATTCGTTCACCTAAATGTATGTTATGCCCGTGGTCTGGCCAGTAATAATTTTAAAGAAAACGCAAACAATAATTTAATATTAGTTTGGTTTTTGCTTTTGTGGACTGTATGGATTAAAGCCAAATTGAAGATTTATATGACCTGTAGTCCAAAATGCGTTTCGCGCAGGCACGATAGTTTGGCTCATCAGTTAGATGCTATCGTACCCTTCTAAGACGCAATGCTTTTCGGTCGATGGTTACCGACTCTTATAAAATTTGCAGCATTTGCACACAGCAAATTATATTATTTAGGGGAATTCGGTTAAATTCGGGCACCTAAATGTATGTTATGACCGTGGTCTGGCCAGTAATAATTTTGAAGAAACACAAACAATAATTTAATATTATTTTTGTTTTTGTTTTTGTGGACTGTATGGATTAAAGCCAAATTGAAGATTTTTATGGTAAAATTTTGGAGAATACTCAAACAATAATTTAATATTATTTTTGTTTTTGTGTACTGTAAGGATTAAAGCCAAATTGATAATTTATATGACCTGTAGTCCAAAATGCGTTTCGCCCAGGCACGATAGTTTGGCTCATCAGTAAGATGCTATCGTACCCTTCTAAGACGAAATGTTTTCGGTCGATGATTACGGACTCTTATAAAATTTGCAGCATTTACACACAGCAAATTATATTATTTAGGGGAATTTGGTTAAATTCGTGCACCTAAATGTATGTTATGCACGTGGTCTGGCCAGTAATAATTTTGAAGTAAACGCAAACAATTATTTAATATTATTTTTGTTTTTGTGCACTGTATGGATTAAAGCCAAATTGAAGAGTTTTATGACCTGCAGTCCAAAATGCGTGTCGCCCAGGCACGATAGTTGGGCTAATCAGTTAGACACTATCGTACCCTTCTAACACGCAATGTTTTTCGGTCGATGATAACCGACTCTTATAAAATTTGCAGCATTTACACACAGCAATTTATATTATTTAGAGGAATTTGGTTAAATTCGTGCACTTAAATGTATGTTATGCCCGTGGTCTGGCCAATAATAATTTTGAAGAAAACGCAAACAATAATTTAATATTATTTTTGTTTTTGTTTTTGTGGACTGTATGGATTAAAGCCATATTGAAGATTTTTATGACTTGTAGTCCAAAATGCGTTTCGGCCAGGCACGATAGTTGGGCTCATTAGTTAGATGCTATCGTACACTTCTAACACGCAATGTTTTTCGGTCGATGATTACCGACTCTTATAAAATTTGCAGCATTTACACACTGCAAATTATATTATTTAGGGGAATTTGGTTAAATTCGTGCACCTATATGTATGTTATGCCGGTGGTCTGGCCAGTAATAATTTTGGAGAAAACTCAAACAATAAATTAATATTATTTTTGTTTTTGTGGACTGCATGGATTAAAGCCAAATTGATAATTTATATGACCTGTAGTCCAAAATGCGTTTCGCCCAGGCACGATAGTTTGGCTCATCAGTTAGATGCTTTCGTACCCTTCTAAGACGAAATGTTTTTCGGTCGATGATTCCCGACTCTTATAAAATTTGCAGCATTTACACACAGCAATTTATATTATCTAGGGGAATTTGGTTAAATTCGTGCACCTAAATGTATGTTATGTCCGTGGTCTGGCCAGTAATAATTTTGAAGAAACGCAAACAATAATTTAATATTATTTTTGTTTTTGTGGACTGTGTGGATTAAAGCCAAATTGTTAATTTATATGACCTGTAGTCTAAAATGCGTTTCGCCCAGGCACGATAGTTTGGCTCATCAGTTAGTTGCTATAGTACCCTTCTAAGACGCATTGCTTTTCGGTCGTTGATTATCGACTTTTATAAAATTTGCAGTATTTACACACTGCAAATTATATTATTTAGGGGAATTTGGTTAAATTCGTGCAACTATATGTATGTTATGCCCGCGGTCTAGCCAGTAATAATTTGGAAGAAAACGCAAACAATAATTTAATATTATTTTTGTTTTTGTGGAATGTATAGATTAAAGCCAAATTGAAGATTTTTATAGCCTGTAGTCCAAAATGCGTTTCGCCCAGGCACGATAGTTGGGCTCATCAGTTAGATGCTATCGAACCCTTCTAAAACGCAATGTTTTTCGATCGATGATTACCGACTCTTATAAAATTTGCATGATTTACACTCTCCAAATTATATTTTTTATGGGAATTTGGTTAAATTCATGCACGTAAATGTATGTTATGTCCGTGGTCTGGCCAGTAATAATTTTGAAGAAAACGAAAACAATAATTTAATATTATTTTTGGTTTTGTTTTTGTGGACTGTATGGATTAAAGCCAAATTGAAGACTTTTATGACCTGTAGTCCAAAATGCGTTTCGCCCAGGCACGCTAGTTGGGCTCATCAGTTAGATGCTATCGTACCCTTCTAAGACGCAATGTTTTTCGGTCAATGATTACCGACTCTTATAAAATTTGCAGCATTTACACACTGCAAATTATATTATTAAGGGGAGTTTGGTTAAATTCGTTCACCTAAATGTATGTTATGCCCGTGGTCTGGCCAGTAATAATTTTAAAGAAAACGCAAACAATAATTTAATATTAGTTTGGTTTTTGTTTTTGTGGACTGTATGGATTAAAGCCAAATTGAAGATTTTTATGACCTGAAGTCCAAAATGCGTTTCGCCCATGGACGATAGTTTGGCTCATTAGTTAGATGATATCGTACCCTTCTAAGACGCAATGTTTTTCGGTCGATGATTACCGACTCTTATAAAATTTGCAGCATTTACACACAGCAAAATATATTATTTAGGGGAATTTGGTGAAATTCGTGCACCTAAATGTATGTTATGTCCGTGGTCTGGCCAGTAATAATTTTGAAGAAACGCAAACAATAATTTCATATTATTTTTGTTTTTGTGGACTGTATGGATTAAAGCCAAATTGAAGATTTATATGACCTGTAGTCCAAAATGCGTTTCGCGCAGGCACGATAGTTTGGCTCATCAGTTAGATGCTATCGTACCCTTCTAAGACGCAATGCTTTTCGGTCGATGGTTACCGACTCTTATAAAATTTGCAGCATTTGCACACAGCAAATTATATTATTTAGGGGAATTTGGTTAAATTCGGGCACCTAAATGTATGTTATGTCCGTGGTCTGGCCAGTAATAATTTTGAAGAAACACAAACAATAATTTAATATTATTTTTGTTTTTGTTTTTGTGGACTGTATGGATTAAAGCCAAATTGAAGATTTTTATGACTTGTAGTCCAAAATGCGTTTCGCCCAGGCACGATAGTTGGGCTAATTAGTTATATGCTATCGTACCCTTCTAACACGCAATGGTTTTCGGTCGATGATTATCGACTTTTATAAGATTTGCAGCATTTACACACTGCAAATTATATTATTTAGGGGAATTTGGTTAAATTCGTGAACCTAAATGTATGTTATGCCCGTGGTTTGGCCAGTAATAATTTTAAAGAAAACGCAAACAATAATTTAATATTATTTTTGTTTTTGTGGAATGTATGGATTAAAGGCAAATTGAAGATTTTTATGACCTGTAGTCCAAACTGCGTTTCGCCTTGGCACGAAAGTTGGGCTGACCAGTTAGATGCTATTGTACCAATCTAAGATGCAATGTTTTTCGGTCGATGAATACCGACTCTTATACAATTTGCAGCATTTACACACTGCAAATTATATTATTTAGGGGAACTTGGTTAAATTCGTGCACCTATATGTATGTTATGCCCGTGGTCTGGCCAGTAAAATTTTGGAGAATACTCAAACAATAATTTAATATTATTTTTGTTTTTGTGTACTGTATGGATTAAAGCCAAATTGATAAATTTATATGACCTGTAGTCCAAAATGCGTTTCGCCCAGGCACGATAGTTTGGCTCATCAGTTAGATGCTATCGTACCCTTCTAAGACGAAATGTTTTCGGTCGATGATTACGGACTCTTATAAAATTTGCAGCATTTACACACAGCAAATTATATTATTTAGGGGAATTTGGTTAAATTCGTGCACCTAAATGTATGTTATGCACGTGGTCTGGCCAGTAATAATTTTGAAGTAAACGCAAACAATTATTTAATATTATTTTTGTTTTTGTGCACTGTATGGATTAAAGCCAAATTGAAGAGTTTTATGACCTGCAGTCCAAAATGCGTGTCGCCCAGGCACGATAGTTGGGCTAATCAGTTAGACACTATCGTACCCTTCTAACACGCAATGTTTTTCGGTCGATGATAACCGACTCTTATAAAATTTGCAGCATTTACACACAGCAATTTATATTATTTAGAGGAATTTGGTTAAATTCGTGCACTTAAATGTATGTTATGCCCGTGGTCTGGCCAATAATAATTTTGAAGAAAACGCAAACAATAATTTAATATTATTTTTGTTTTTGTTTTTGTGGACTGTATGGATTAAAGCCATATTGAAGATTTTTATGACTTGTAGTCCAAAATGCGTTTCGGCCAGGCACGATAGTTGGGCTCATTAGTTAGATGCTATCGTACACTTCTAACACGCAATGTTTTTCGGTCGATGATTACCGACTCTTATAAAATTTGCAGCATTTACACACTGCAAATTATATTATTTAGGGGAATTTGGTTAAATTCGTGCACCTATATGTATGTTATGCCGGTGGTCTGGCCAGTAATAATTTTGGAGAAAACTCAAACAATAAATTAATATTATTTTTGTTTTTGTGGACTGCATGGATTAAAGCCAAATTGATAATTTATATGACCTGTAGTCCAAAATGCGTTTCGCCCAGGCACGATAGTTTGGCTCATCAGTTAGATGCTTTCGTACCCTTCTAAGACGAAATGTTTTCGGTCGATGATTACGGACTCTTATAAAATTTGCAGCATTTACACACAGCAAATTATATTATTTAGGGGAATTTGGTTAAATTCGTGCACCTAAATGTATGTTATGCACGTGGTCTGGCCAGTAATAATTTTGAAGTAAACGCAAACAATTATTTAATATTATTTTTGTTTTTGTGCACTGTATGGATTAAAGCCAAATTGAAGAGTTTTATGACCTGCAGTCCAAAATGCGTGTCGCCCAGGCACGATAGTTGGGCTAATCAGTTAGACACTATCGTACCCTTCTAACACGCAATGTTTTTCGGTCGATGATAACCGACTCTTATAAAATTTGCAGCATTTACACACAGCAATTTATATTATTTAGAGGAATTTGGTTAAATTCGTGCACTTAAATGTATGTTATGCCCGTGGTCTGGCCAATAATAATTTTGAAGAAAACGCAAACAATAATTTAATATTATTTTTGTTTTTGTTTTTGTGGACTGTATGGATTAAAGCCATATTGAAGATTTTTATGACTTGTAGTCCAAAATGCGTTTCGGCCAGGCACGATAGTTGGGCTCATTAGTTAGATGCTATCGTACACTTCTAACACGCAATGTTTTTCGGTCGATGATTACCGACTCTTATAAAATTTGCAGCATTTACACACTGCAAATTATATTATTTAGGGGAATTTGGTTAAATTCGTGCACCTATATGTATGTTATGCCGGTGGTCTGGCCAGTAATAATTTTGGAGAAAACTCAAACAATAAATTAATATTATTTTTGTTTTTGTGGACTGCATGGATTAAAGCCAAATTGATAATTTATATGACCTGTAGTCCAAAATGCGTTTCGCCCAGGCACGATAGTTTGGCTCATCAGTTAGATGCTTTCGTACCCTTCTAAGACGAAATGTTTTTCGGTCGATGATTACGGACTCTTATAAAATTTGCAGCATTTACACACAGCAAATTATACTATTTAGGGGAATTTGGTTAAATTCGTGCACCCAAATGTATGTTATGCACGTGGTCTGGCCAGTAATAATTTTGAAGTAAACGCAAACAATAATTTAATATTATTTTTGTTTTTGTGCACTGTATGGATTAAAGCCAAATTGAAGAGTTTTATGACCTGCAGTCCAAAATGCGTGTCGCCCAGGCACGATAGTTGGGCTAATCAGTTAGACACTATCGTACCCATCTAACACGCAATGTTTTTCGGTCGATGATAACCGACTCTTATAAAATTTGCAGCATTTACACACAGCAAATTATATTATTTAGAGGAATTTGTTTAAATTAGTGCACTTAAATGTATGTTATGCCCGTGGTCTGGCCAGTAATAATTTTGAAGAAAACGCAAACAATAATGTAATATTATTTTTGTTTTTATGGACTGTATGGATTAAAGCCAAATTGAAGACTTTTATGACCTGTAGTCCAAAATGCGTTTCGCTCAGGCACGCTAGTTGGGCTCATCAGTTAGATGCTATCGTACCCTTCTAAGACGCAATGTTTTTCGGTCAATTATTACCGACTCTTATAAAATTTGCAGCATTTACACACTGCAAATTATATTATTAAGGGGAGTTTGGTTAAATTCGTTCACCTAAATGTATGTTATGCCCGTGGTCTGGCCAGTAATAATTTTAAAGAAAACGCAAACAATAATTTAATATTAGTTTGGTTTTTGTTTTGTGGACTGTATGGATTAAAGCCAAATTGAAGATTTTTATGACCTGAAGTCCAAAATGCGTTTCGCCCATGGACGATAGTTTGGCTCATTAGTTAGATGATATCGTACCCTTCTAAGACGCAATATTTTTTGGTCGATGATTACCGACTCTAATAAAATTTGCAGCATTTACACACAGCAAATTATATTATTTAGGGGAATTTGGTTAAATTCGTGCACCTAAATGTATGTTATGTCCGTGGCCTGGCCAGTAATAATTTTGAAGAAACGCAAACAATAATTTCATATTATTTTTGTTTTTGTGGACTGTATGGATTAAAGCCAAATTGAAGATTTATATGACCTGTAGTCCAAAATGCGTTTCGCGCAGGCACGATAGTTTGGCTCATCAGTTAGATGCTATCGTACCCTTCTAAGACGCAATGTTTTTCGGTCGATGGTTACCGACTCTTATAAAATTTGCAGCATTTGCACACAGCAAATTATATTATTTAGGGGAATTTGGTTAAATTCGGGCACCTAAATGTATGTTATGTCCGTGGTCTGGCCAGTAATAATTTTGAAGAAACGCAAACAATAATTTAATATTATTTTTGTTTTTGTTTTTGTGGACTGTATGGATTAAAGCCAAATTGAAGATTTTTATGACTTGTAGTCCAAAATGCGTTTCGCCCAGGCACGATAGTTGGGCTCATTAGTTATATGCTATCGTACCCTTCTAACACGCAATGTTTTTCGGTCGATTATTACCGATTTTTTTTTAATTTGCAGCATTTACACACTGCAAATTATATTATTTAGGGGAATTTGGTTAAATTCGTGAACCTAAATGTATGTTATGCCCGTGGTTTGGCCAGTAATAATTTTGAAGAAAACGCAAACAATAATTTAATATTATTTTTGTTTTTGTGGATTGTATGGATTAAAGCCAAATTGAAGATTTTTATGACCTGTAGTCCAAAATGCGTTTCGCCTTGGCACGATAGTTGGGCTGACCAGTTAGATGCTATTGTACCAATCTAAGATGCAATGTTTTTCGGTCGATGAATACCGACTCTTATACAATTTGCAGCATTTACACACTGCAAATTATATTATTTAGGGGAACTTGGTTAAATTCGTGCACCTATATGTATGTTATGCCCGTGGTCTGGCCAGTAAAATTTTGGAGAAAACTCAAACAATAATTTAATATTATTTTTGTTTTTGTGTACTGTATGGATTAAAGCCAAATTGATAATTTATATGACGTGTAGTCCAAAATGCGTTTCGCCCAGGCACGATAGTTTGGCTCATCAGTTAGATGCTATCGTACCCTTCTAAGACGAAATGTTTTCGGTCGATGATTACGGACTCTTATAAAATTTGCAGCATTTACACACAGCAAATTATATTATTTAGGGGAATTTGGTTAAATTCGTGCACCTAAATGTATGTTATGCACGTGGTCTGGCCAGTAATAATTTTGAAGTAAACGCAAACAATTATTTAATATTATTTTTGTTTTTGTGCACTGTATGGATTAAAGCCAAATTGAAGAGTTTTATGACCTGCAGTCCAAAATGCGTGTCGCCCAGGCACGATAGTTGGGCTAATCAGTTAGACACTATCGTACCCTTCTAACACGCAATGTTTTTCGGTCGATGATAACCGACTCTTATAAAATTTGCAGCATTTACACACAGCAATTTATAATATTTAGAGGAATTTGGTTAAATTCGTGCACTTAAATGTATGTTATGCCCGTGGTCTGGCCAGTAATAATTTTGAAGAAAACGCAAACAATAATTTAATATTATTTTTGTTCTTGTAGGCTGTATGGATTAAGGCCAAATTAGAGATTTTTATGACGTGTAGTCCAAAATGCGTTTCGCCCAATAACGATAGTTGGGCTCATCAGTAAGATGCTATCGTACGCTTCTAAGACGCTATGTTTTTCGGTGGATGAATACCGACTCTTATTAAATTTGCAGTATTTACACACTGCAAATTATATTATTTAGAGGAATTTGGTTAAATTCGTGCACCTACATGTATGTTATGCCCGTGGTCTGGCCAGTAATAATTTTGATTAAACCGCAAACAATAATTTAATATTATTTTTGTTTTTGTGGACTGTATGGATTAAAGGCAAATTGAAGACTTTTATGACCTGTAGTCCAAAATGCGTTTCGCCCAGGCACGCTAGTTGGGTTCATCAGTAAGATGCTATCGTACCCTTCTAAGACGCAATGTTTTTCGGTCAATGATTACCGACTCTTATAAAATTTGCAGCATTTACACACTCCAAATTATATTATTTAGTGGATTTTGGTTAAATTCGTTCACCTAAATGTATGTTATGCCCGTGGTCTGGCCAGTAATAATTTTAAAGAAAACGCAAACAATAATTTAATATTATTTTGGTTTTTGTTTTTGTGGACTGTATGGATTAAAGCGAAATTGAAGATTTTTATGACCTGAAGTCCAAAATGCGTTTCGCCCATGGACGATAGTTTGGCTCATTAGTTAGATGCTATCGTACCCTTCTAAGACGCAATGTTTTTCGGTCGATGATTACCGACTCTTATAAAATTTGCAGCATTTACACACAGCAAATTATATTTTTTAGGGCTATTTGGTTAAATTCGTGCACCTAAATGTATGTTATGTCCGTGGTCTGGCCAGTAATAATTTTGAAGAAACGCAAACAATAACTTCATATTATTTTTGTTTTTGTGGACTGTATGGATTAAAGCCAAATTGAAGATTTATATGACCTGTAGTCCAAAATGCGTTTCGCGCAGGCACGATAGTTTGGCTCATCAGTTAGATGCTATCGTACCCTTCTAAGAAGCAATGTTTTTCGGTCGATGATTACCGACTCTTATAAAATTTGCAGCATTTGCACACAGCAAATTATATTATTTAGGGGAATTTGGTTAAATTCGGGCACCTAAATGTATGTTATGCCCGTGGTTAGGCCAGTAATAATTTTGAAGAAAACGAAAACAATAATTTAATATTATTTTTGTTTTTGTTTTTGTGGACTGTATGGATTAAAGCCATATTGAAGATTTTTATGACTTGTAGTCCAAAATGCGTTTCGGCCAGGCACGATAGTTGGGCTCATTAGTTAGATGCTATCGTACACTTCTAACACGCAATGTTTTTCGGTCGATGATTACCGACTCTTATAAAATTTGCAGCATTTACACACTGCAAATTATATTATTTAGGGGAATTTGGTTAAATTCGTGCACCTATATGTATGTTATGCCGGTGGTCTGGCCAGTAATAATTTTGGAGAAAACTCAAACAATAAATTAATATTATTTTTGTTTTTGTGGACTGCATGGATTAAAGCCAAATTGATAATTTATATGACCTGTAGTCCAAAATGCTTTTCGCCCAGGCACGATAGTTTGGCTCATCAGTTAGATGCTTTCGTACCCTTCTAAGACGAAATGTTTTTCGGTCGATGATTACGGACTCTTATAAAATTTGCAGCATTTACATACAGCAAATTATACTATTTAGGGGAATTTGGTTAAATTCGTGCACCCAAATGTATGTTATGCACGTGGTCTGGCCAGTAATAATTTTGTAGTAAACGCAAACAATAATTTAATATTATTTTTTTTTTGTGCACTGTATGGATTAAAGCCAAATTGAAGAGTTTTATGACCTGCAGTCCAAAATGCGTGTCGCCCAGGCACGATAGTTGGGCTAATCAGTTAGACACTATCGTACCCTTCTAACACGCAATGTTTTTCGGTCGATGATAACCGACTCTTATAAAATTTGCAGCATTTACACACAGCAAATTATATTATTTAGAGGAATTTGTTTAAATTAGTGCACTTAAATGTATGTTATGCCCGTGGTCTGGCCAGTAATAATTTTGAAGAAAACGCAAACAATAATGTAATATTATTTTTGTTTTTATGGACTGTATGGATTAAAGCCAAATTGAAGACTTTTATGACCTGTAGTCCAAAATGCGTTTCGCTCAGGCACGCTAGTTGGGCTCATCAGTTAGATGCTATCGTACCCTTCTAAGACGCAATGTTTTTCGGTCAATGATTACCGACTATTATAAAATTTGCAGCATTTACACACTGCAAATTATATTATTAAGGGGAGTTTGGTTAAATTCGTTCACCTAAATGTATGTAATGCCCGTGGTCTGGCCAGTAATAATTTTAAAGAAAACGCAAACAATAATTTAATATTATTTTGGTTTTTGTTTTTGTGGACTGTATGGATTAAAGCGAAATTGAAGATTTTTATGACCTGAAGTCCAAAATGCGTTTCGCCCATGGACGATAGTTTGGCTCATTAGTTAGATGCTATCGTACCCTTCTAAGACGCAATGTTTTTCGGTCGATGATTACCGACTCTTATAAAATTTGCAGCATTTACACACAGCAAATTATATTTTTTAGGGCTATTTGGTTAAATTCGTGCACCTAAATGTATGTTATGTCCGTGGTCTGGCCAGTAATAATTTTGAAGAAACGCAAACAATAACTTCATATTATTTTTGTTTTTGTGGACTGTATGGATTAAAGCCAAATTGAAGATTTATATGACCTGTAGTCCAAAATGCGTTTCGCGCAGGCACGATAGTTTGGCTCATCAGTTAGATGCTATCGTACCCTTCTAAGAAGCAATGTTTTTCGGTCGATGATTACCGACTCTTATAAAATTTGCAACATTTGCACACAGCAAATTATATTATTTAGGGGAATTTGGTTAAATTCGGGCACCTAAATGTATGTTATGCCCGTGGTTAGGCCAGTAATAATTTCGAAGAAAACGAAAACAATAATTTAATATTATTTTTGTTTTTGTTTTTGTGGACTGTATGGATTAAAGCCATATTGAAGATTTTTATGACTTGTAGTCCAAAATGCGTTTCGGCCAGGCACGATAGTTGGGCTCATTAGTTAGATGCTATCGTACACTTCTAACACGCAATGTTTTTCGGTCGATGATTACCGACTCTTATAAAATTTGCAGCATTTACACACTGCAAATTATATTATTTAGGGGAATTTGGTTAAATTCGTGCACCTATATGTATGTTATGCCGGTGGTCTGGCCAGTAATAATTGTTTTATGTTCTAGAAAATAAAGAGATTAACTGTTGTGTGTTGTGTATATGTCTTTATTCTTTGGCATCTGGTAATGGACTAAAACTTATTTGCTAATACAATTATGAATCTGCTTGTGCAGGGATGTATACTTTCTTATTACAACAGGGATGTATAGTGTATACTTTCTCATTACATGCTTTTTTTTTTTTTTTTTTTTTTTTTTTTTTTTTTTTTTTTTTAAATTAACTAATTAACATTGATTACATAAACCTAATCAAAGCCATAACGATTTGGTGGTCTAACACTTCTTCCACTTCTTGTCACATATGGAACATTTTGATTTACATTGCTTTGATTTACATTATTTTGATTTACATTATTTACATCTTCTGTTGAACTGTTTACATTAGAATCATCAAGAACAATATTATCATTATTCGATACATCATTAGTAAATGAACGATTACATTTATCACTATTTGCAATGGGTACTAAACTGTTAAATAGTGACTCTTCTGTTAGAACATCACTAGCATTGAAGTCCACATTTCTTGATGTTACAATAAAACGTCTATTTCTACGGTAATAATTATTATAATTGTCCCTAATTATGTAAGATCTATCGTTTACTTTACGAACTATTTCTCCATAAACCCATTCTTTTCCGTCTTTCTTAAACATAATTTTTGTACCGTCATTCAATATTGGCAAATCTTTTGCATTCCGATCAAAATAAAATTTTTGTTTTTTTCGTTTTGCAGCCATCTTATTCTGCACAACGTTTTCTGCGATGTTTTTTCTTACCAACAGATTTTCATCTATTGGCAAACGGCTTTTAATTAATCGGCCAAAGAACAGTTGTGATGGTGACAAGCCCATACTAGCTACAGGTGTTGTATTGTATTCGAGTAGTCGATATTGAAAATCATTCATATCCCCCGTCTCATAGCAACGCTTGAGAATGTTTTTAACAATGGCAACAGCCTTTTCAGCCAAACCATTACTTTGAGGATATCTCGGGCTCGATAATTTTTGTGTTATATTTACTTTATTGCAATATTCTTCAAATTCACGTGAATTGAACGGAATGTTGTCACTTTTGATTTCAGTTGGATAGCCGTATTCACAAAATATGCGTTCGAAAACATTTATAACATGACGAATGGACTTTTCTCTAAGCTCTTGTGACATAACAAAACACGAATATGCATCTATGAGAACAATGAAATTCTTTCCTGCATATTCATAAATATCTGTTGACACTTTTTGAAACGGATATTGTGCTGGCGTTTCTTGAATTAATGACTCCTTTTGATTATTTCTTGTGAATTTTTCACAAACCTTACAACTCTTAACAAGTTCAGTAATGTCCGTAGACATTCCAGGCCAGAAAAATTGCAAACGAGCACGAGACAGTGTCTTTTCAATGCCCAAATGTGGATTATGAAGCCACTTGCTGATTTTGCTTTGGAGTTCCGTTGGAACAACCAAACAATGATTTTTAAACAAGATGCCATTCTCAACGTGCAACTCATCTCGATATTTGTAGAACCGTTGGCTCAAATCATCAAGTTGATGATATGATGGCCATTGTGTTTCCACATATTTTACTATGCGACTGTATTTCTCATCCTTTTTTAAGGTAGTTTTATAATTTTCAAAATTGTCTTTGGACATACATGCTTTCCTTATGACTGAGTGAATAACCATTGACATTTCACTGTCAAACTCTTCTGAATCGGATAATGGTGCTCTAGAAAGACAGTCAGCAACCAACATTTCCTTACCAGGCTTATATGTGATTGTCATGCTTGGATATTTAAGCAACATTAAATACATTCGCTGTAAGCGAGGTGTGATATCATCAATGTCACGTTTCATTAGATTTTCTAGCGGTTTATGGTCTGAATCGACATTGAACTCTCGTCCATACACATAATGATGAAACTTTTTACACGCAAACACAATTGCCAATAGTTCTTTTTCAATCTGAGCCCAGCGTTGCTCAGTTTTAGACAGTGTTCTTGATGCATACGCCACTGGCTTGTTGTTCTGCAGCAAGACACTTCCCAGCCCATCCTTTGAACTGTCGGTTTGTATGGTCACTGGCAGTTTCGGATCATAAATTGCCAACACTGGTTTATTAGTTATAATATTCAACAACTCATTAAATTCAGCATCATGAGCATTTGCCCATTCAAACTTTACGTTATTCTTGGTAAGTTCACGCAAACTAGCTGTTTTCTGAGATAAACTTGGGATAAAACGTGCTAAATATTTTAATAGACCCAACAATCGCAAAACGTCAGATTTGCTAGCTGGTTTAGGCATACCTATGATAGCCTGAACATCTTTATTATCTGGCATTACGGTTCCGTCAACAATTATATGACCCATGAACTTCACCCTGTTTGTTCGATACTGAATTTTTTTACTGTTAAATTTAATGTTATTTACTTTTGCTCGCTCTAATAAGATGGCTAACGTTTTATCATGTTCATTAGCATTTTTACCAGCAATGAAAATGTCATCAAAATAAATTTCGACACCTGGAATGTCACCAAATATTTTTACCATACGTTGTTGAAACATCTCTGGTGCATTCTTCAGTCCAAAAGGGACCCGATGCCAACGATAGCGACCAAACGGCGTCATAAATGTCGTTAAATATGAACTCGTTTCATCTAATTCCATATGCCAAAATCCATTACATAAATCTAATACAGTAAATACACGTTTGTTTGACAAACGACTAATAATATCATCAAATGTGGGAATTAGAAAATGTTCACGCTTAATACACATGTTTAATGGCTTTGGATCTAGGCAACATCGAATTTCACCATCTTGTTTTTCTACGATTTGCAAATTGCTAACCCAATCAGTTGGCTGGTCAACAAAACTTATGATTCCTTCTTGCAATAGAACATCAAGTTTATTTCTTAATTTATCATGTAAGCTTAAGGGTATACGTTTCTTGTAGTGTAATGACGGGACAGAGTTTTCCTTCAGCGTTATTGAACATTTACCTGGAATTTTCCCAAGCCCATCAAATACTTCCCCATAAGTTTCTACGAATTCCGATACTACACTAGGGAAAGACAATTGAATTGCATCAATTCGCTTTATCAATCCGAACTTTATGCTTGACTCAAGACCCAAGATTGGTTCAAAACAATTGTCAACAATCAAAAATTTTGCAGAATGACTAGTTTGCTTGTCAATATCAAAACAATTCAACTTTATTTGGCCATGAATTTTAATTTTATTAGAACTATAGTCAATAACATCACAGTTAACATGTGAAAAATTGTTTGCTTTTGTAATTTTTTTAATAAAATCAATCGGAATACAGTTTGCATCTGAACCAGAATCAATTTTAAATTTAATTGGCCAATCTTGAATGACGTATGATTTTTCCCATCGAATTCGATTAATTACTTCCAATCTGTCAAAACGTTTATGCTTATTTAATTTACAACTATTAATATGAATAATGCCTATATGTAAACAATTACCATTGGAACTCCAGTTTTCAACTGCGTTGACTTGTTTTTGTTGCGTGAAACCACCTTGTCTGTTGTTGTTGTTAATATTGCCGCTGTTGTTGTTGTTATTCGATTTACACAGCCGAGCAAAATGCCCAATACGTCCACAAGAGTTACATTTGATGTTCTTCGCTGGGCAAAATTGACGATGACGACCAGAATACGTTTGTCCACAGTTGAAACACTTGGTTTTGATTGCATCCACCTCTGATGGAACATTGCTTGTCGGAACACACTGTACCACTTGTTGTTCAATTGCATTCACTTCACGTGGCGAAACATGCGTCTTATCCAACAAAAGTTTATTTGCCGATGCTGATTCAAATACCTTGCATGTATCGATAACATGCGTGAGTGTTTGTTGTTTTCCATCCAACAATTTTAACTGTAATTTCTTGTCGGCTACACCAATGACAATGCGGTCTAACAACATACGATCTGCATACGATTTGTTGCAACCAGAACATTCGAAATCACAGTACTGTAGTTGTGTACGAAGTTCTGTTTCAAATTCTGTGAATGGTTGTTTTTCCTTCTGAACGATCATGTTGAACTTAAATGCTTCCATTGTCGTATTTTTTGTCGGCAAACAATACTCATCAAATGCAACGATGATGTCATCCAGTGTATTTGGAACATGTGTTTTCTCATCAACAACGGAATCAGCATCTTTTTCTTCGTCACCTTTTTTCTTTTCGCCTTCTTGTTCCTTTTCGCCTCCTTTTTTCTTTTCGTCTTTTTCATCCCTCACGTATATTGAACTTTTTCCATTGGCTTTCTTTGTTGTACCAAACATTGCATTGACACTTCCATCATTTGGAAATAATGTATTGTATATTTCCATGCCACGTTGACCGATGAGCCACAAAAATGTTGCAATTTTTGTCGTTTCAGATTCCTTCATTTTATTATTTGCAATGAGGTAAATCATGAATGTTTGTTTCCATCGGGGCCATTCTTTTGGTAAATCTGAACAATCCAATGCTTGTGGCAACCGCAAATCCATGATCTCACAATGTAATTTTATATTGCGTCACTTTTTATAATGAACAATTTGTACTTTATTTTATTCAATTTACAATCAAACTGCGTTTTATAATTAAAATAAATTCACACTGAATATTATTTATGTATGTATGTTAAATAATAAAATTATTAATTTAAACTTCTGCCACTTCTGACACCATGTTTTATGTTCTAGAAAATAAAGAGATTAACTGTTGTGTGTTGTGTATATGTCTTTATTCTTTGGCATCTGGTAATGGACTAAAACTTATTTGCTAATACAATTATGAATCTGCTTGTGCAGGGATGTATACTTTCTTATTACAACAGGGATGTATAGTGTATACTTTCTCATTACAATAATTTTGGAGAAAACTCAAACAATAAATTAATATTATTTTTGTTTTTGTGGACTGCATGGATTAAAGCCAAATTGATAATTTATATGACCTGTAGTCCAAAATGCGTTTCGCCCAGGCACGATAGTTTGGCTCATCAGTTAGATGCTTTCGTACCCTTCTAAGACGAAATGTTTTTCGGTCGATGATTACGGACTCAATTTGCAGCATTTACATACAGCAAATTATACTATTTAGGGGAATTTGGTTAAATTCGTGCACCCAAATGTATGTTATGCACGTGGTCTGGCCAGTAATAATTTTGTAGTAAACGCAAACAATAATTTAATATTATTTTTTTTTTTGTGCACTGTATGGATTAAAGCCAAATTGAAGAGTTTTATGACCTGCAGTCCAAAATGCGTGTCGCCCAGGCACGATAGTTGGGCTAATCAGTTAGACACTATCGTACCCTTCTAACACGCAATGTTTTTCGGTCGATGATAACCGACTCTTATAAAATTTGCAGCATTTACACACAGCAAATTATATTATTTAGAGGAATTTGTTTAAATTAGTGCACTTAAATGTATGTTATGCCCGTGGTCTGGCCAGTAATAATTTTGAAGAAAACGCAAACAATAATGTAATATTATTTTTGTTTTTATGGACTGTATGGATTAAAGCCAAATTGAAGACTTTTATGACCTGTAGTCCAAAATGCGTTTCGCTCAGGCACGCTAGTTGGGCTCATCAGTTAGATGCTATCGTACCCTTCTAAGACGCAATGTTTTTCGGTCAATGATTACCGACTATTATAAAATTTGCAGCATTTACACACTGCAAATTATATTATTAAGGGGAGTTTGGTTAAATTCGTTCACCTAAATGTATGTTATGCCCGTGGTCTGGCCAGTAATAATTTTAAAGAAAACGCAAACAATAATTTAATATTAGTTTGGTTTTTTTTTTTGTGGACTGTATGGATTAAAGCCAAATTGAAGATTTTTATGACCTCAAGTCCAAAATGCGTTTCGCCCATGGACGATAGTTTGGCTCATTAGTTAGATGATATCGTACCCTTCTAAGACGCAATGTTTTTTGGTCGATGATTACCGACTCTAATAAAATTTGCAGCATTTACACACAGCAAATTATATTATTTAGGGGAATTTGGTTATATTCGTGCACCTAAATGTATGTTATGTCCGCGGCCTGGCCAGTAATAATTTTGAAGAAACGCAAACAATAATTTCATATTATTTTTGTTTTTGTGGACTGTATGGATTAAAGCCAAATTGAAGATTTATATGACCTGTAGTCCAAAATGCGTTTCGCGCAGGCACGATAGTTTGGCTCATCAGTTAGATGCTATCGTACCCTTCTAAGACGCAATGTTTTTCGGTCGATGGTTACCGACTCTTATAAAATTTGCAGCATTTGCACACAGCAAATTATATTATTTAGGGGAATTTGGTTAAATTCGGGCACCTAAATGTATGTTATGTCCGTGGTCTGGCCAGTAATAATTTTGAAGAAACGCAAACAATAATTTTATATTATTTATGTTTTTGTTTTTGTGGACTGTATGGATTAAAGCCAAATTGAAGATTTTTATGACTTGTAGTCCAAAATGCGTTTCGCCCAGGCACGATAGTTGGGCTCATTAGTTATATGCTATCGTACCCTTCTAACACGCAATGTTTTTCGGTCGATTATTACCGATTTTTTTAAAATTTGCAGCATTTACACACTGCAAATTATATTATTTAGGGGAATTTGGTTAAATTCGTGAACCTAAATGTATGTTATGCCCGTGGTTTGGCCAGGAATAATTTTGAAGAAAACGCAAACAATAATTTAATATTATTTTTGTTTTTGTGGATTGTATGGATTAAAGCCAAATTGAAGATTTTTATGACCTGTAGTCCAAAATGCGTTTCGCCTTGGCACGATAGTTGGGCTGACCAGTTAGATGCTATTGTACCAATCTAAGATGCAATGTTTTTCGGTCGATGAATACCGACTCTTATACAATTTGCAGCATTTACACACTGCAAATTATATTATTTAGGGGAACTTGGTTAAATTCGTGCACCTATATGTATGTTATGCCCGTGGTCTGGCCAGTAAAATTTTGGAGAAAACTCAAACAATAATTTAATATTATTTTTGTTTTTGTGTACTGTATGGATTAAAGCCAAATTGATAATTTATATGACGTGTAGTCCAAAATGCGTTTCGCCCAGGCACGATAGTTTGGCTCATCAGTTAGATGCTATCGTACCCTTCTAAGACGAAATGTTTTCGGTCGATGATTACGGACTCTTATAAAATTTGCAGCATTTACACACAGCAAATTATATTATTTAGGGGAATTTGGTTAAATTCGTGCACCTAAATGTATGTTATGCACGTGGTCTGGCCAGTAATAATTTTGAAGTAAACGCAAACAATTATTTAATATTATTTTTGTTTTTGTGCACTGTATGGATTAAAGCCAAATTGAAGAGTTTTATGACCTGCAGTCCAAAATGCGTGTCGCCCAGGCACGATAGTTGGGCTAATCAGTTAGACACTATCGTACCCTTCTAACACGCAATGTTTTTCGGTCGATGATAACCGACTCTTATAAAATTTGCAGCATTTACACACAGCAATTTATAATATTTAGAGGAATTTGGTTAAATTCGTGCACTTAAATGTATGTTATGCCCGTGGTCTGGCCAGTAATAATTTTGAAGAAAACGCAAACAATAATTTAATATTATTTTTGTTCTTGTAGGCTGTATGGATTAAGGCCAAATTAGAGATTTTTATGACGTGTAGTCCAAAATGCGTTTCGCCCAATAACGATAGTTGGGCTCATCAGTAAGATGCTATCGTACGCTTCTAAGACGCTATGTTTTTCGGTGGATGAATACCGACTCTTATTAAATTTGCAGTATTTACACACTGCAAATTATATTATTTAGAGGAATTTGGTTAAATTCGTGCACCTACATGTATGTTATGCCCGTGGTCTGGCCAGTAATAATTTTGATTAAACCGCAAACAATAATTTAATATTATTTTTGTTTTTGTGGACTGTATGGATTAAAGGCAAATTGAAGACTTTTATGACCTGTAGACCAAAATGCGTTTCGCCCAGGCACGCTAGTTGGGCTCATCAGTAAGATGCTATCGTACCCTTCTAAGACGCAATGTTTTTCGGTCAATGATTACCGACTCTTATAAAATTTGCAGCATTTACACACTCCAAATTATATTATTTTGGGGAGTTTGGTTAAATTCGTTCACCTAAATGTATGTTATGCCCGTGGTCTGGCCAGTAATAATTTTAAAGAAAACGCAAACAATAATTTAATATTATTTTGGTTTTTGTTTTTGTGGACTGTATGGATTAAAGCGAAATTGAAGATTTTTATGACCTGAAGTCCAAAATGCGTTTCGCCCATGGACGATAGTTTGGCTCATTAGTTAGATGCTATCGTACCCTTCTAAGACGCAATGTTTTTCGGTCGATGATTACCGACTCTTATAAAATTTGCAGCATTTACACACAGCAAATTATATTTTTTAGGGCTATTTGGTTAAATTCGTGCACCTAAATGTATGTTATGTCCGTGGTCTGGCCAGTAATAATTTTGAAGAAACGCAAACAATAACTTCATATTATTTTTGTTTTTGTGGACTGTATGGATTAAAGCCAAATTGAAGATTTATATGACCTGTAGTCCAAAATGCGTTTCGCGCAGGCACGATAGTTTGGCTCATCAGTTAGATGCTATCGTACCCTTCTAAGAAGCAATGTTTTTCGGTCGATGATTACCGACTCTTATAAAATTTGCAGCATTTGCACACAGCAAATTATATTATTTAGGGGAATTTGGTTAAATTCGGGCACCTAAATGTATGTTATGCCCGTGGTTAGGCCAGTAATAATTTTGAAGAAAACGCAAACAATAATTTAATATTATTTTTGTTTTTCTTTTTGTGGACTGTATGGATTAAAGCCATATTGAAGATTTTTATGACTTGTAGTCCAAAATGCGTTTCGGCCAGGCACGATAGTTGGGCTCATTAGTTAGATGCTATCGTACACTTCTAACACGCAATGTTTTTCGGTCGATGATTACCGACTCTTATAAAATTTGCAGCATTTACACACTGCAAATTATATTATTTAGGGGAATTTGGTTAAATTCGTGCACCTATATGTATGTTAAGCCGGTGGTCTGGCCAGTAATAATTTTGGAGAAAACTCAAACAATAAATTAATATTATTTTTGTTTTTGTGGACTGCATGGATTAAAGCCAAATTGATAATTTATATGACCTGTAGTCCAAAATGCGTTTCGCCCAGGCACGATAGTTTGGCTCATCAGTTAGATGCTTTCGTACCCTTCTAAGACGAAATGTTTTTCGGTCGATGATTACGGACTCTTATAAAATTTGCAGCATTTACATACAGCAAATTATACTATTTAGGGGAATTTGGTTAAATTCGTGCACCCAAATGTATGTTATGCACGTGGTCTGGCCAGTAATAATTTTGTAGTAAACGCAAACAATAATTTAATATTATTTTTTTTTTGTGGACTGTATGGATTAAAGCCAAATTGAAGACTTTTATGACCTGTAGACCAAAATGCGTGTCGCCCAGGCACGATAGTTGGGCTAATCAGTTAGACACTATCGTACCCTTCTAACACGCAATGTTTTTCGGTCGATGATAACCGACTCTTATAAAATTTGCAGCATTTACACACAGCAAATTATATTATTTAGAGGAATTTGTTTAAATTAGTGCACTTAAATGTATGTTATGCCCGTGGTCTGGCCAGTAATAATTTTGAAGAAAACGCAAACAATAATGTAATATTATTTTTGTTTTTATGGACTGTATGGATTAAAGCCAAATTGAAGACTTTTATGACCTGTAGTCCAAAATGCGTTTCGCTCAGGCACGCTAGTTGGGCTCATCAGTTAGATGCTATCGTACCCTTCTAAGACGCAATGTTTTTCGGTCAATGATTACCGACTCTTATAAAATTTGCAGCATTTACACACTGCAAATTATATTATTAAGGGGAGTTTGGTTAAATTCGTTCACCTAAATGTATGTTATGCCCGTGGTCTGGCCAGTAATAATTTTAAAGAAAACGCAAACAATAATTTAATATTAGTTTGGTTTTTGTTTTTGTGGACTGTATGGATTAAAGCCAAATTGAAGATTTTTATGACCTGAAGTCCAAAATGCGTTTCGCCCATGGACGATAGTTTGGCTCATTAGTTAGATGATATCGTACCCTTCTAAGACGCAATGTTTTTTGGTCGATGATTACCGACTCTAATAAAATTTGCAGCATTTACACACAGCAAATTATATTATTTAGGGGAATTTGGTTAAATTCGTGCACCTAAATGTATGTTATGTCCGCGGCCTGGCCAGTAATAATTTTGAAGAAACGCAAACAATAATTTCATATTATTTTTGTTTTTGTGGACTGTATGGATTAAAGCCAAATTGAAGATTTATATGACCTGTAGTCCAAAATGCGTTTCGCGCAGGCACGATAGTTTGGCTCATCAGTTAGATGCTATCGTACCCTTCTAAGACGCAATGTTTTTCGGTCGATGGTTACCGACTCTTATAAAATTTGCAGCATTTGCACACAGCAAATTATATTATTTAGGGGAATTTGGTTAAATTCGGGCACCTAAATGTATGTTATGTCCGTGGTCTGGCCAGTAATAATTTTGAAGAAACGCAAACAATAATTTTATATTATTTTTGTTTTTGTTTTTGTGGACTGTATGGATTAAAGCCAAATTGAAGATTTTTATGACTTGTAGTCCAAAATGCGTTTCGCCCAGGCACGATAGTTGGGCTCATTAGTTATATGCTATCGTACCCTTCTAACACGCAATGTTTTTCGGTCGATTATTACCGATTTTTTTAAAATTTGCAGCATTTACACACTGCAAATTATATTATTTAGGGGAATTTGGTTAAATTCGTGAACCTAAATGTATGTTATGCCCGTGGTTTGGCCAGGAATAATTTTGAAGAAAACGCAAACAATAATTTAATATTATTTTTGTTTTTGTGGATTGTATGGATTAAAGCCAAATTGAAGATTTTTATGACCTGTAGTCCAAAATGCGTTTCGCCTTGGCACGATAGTTGGGCTGACCAGTTAGATGCTATTGTACCAATCTAAGATGCAATGTTTTTCGGTCGATGAATACCGACTCTTATACAATTTGCAGCATTTACACACTGCAAATTATATTATTTAGGGGAACTTGGTTAAATTCGTGCACCTATATGTATGTTATGCCCGTGGTCTGGCCAGTAAAATTTTGGAGAAAACTCAAACAATAATTTAATATTATTTTTGTTTTTGTGTACTGTATGGATTAAAGCCAAATTGATAATTTATATGACGTGTAGTCCAAAATGCGTTTCGCCCAGGCACGATAGTTTGGCTCATCAGTTAGATGCTATCGTACCCTTCTAAGACGAAATGTTTTCGGTCGATGATTACGGACTCTTATAAAATTTGCAGCATTTACACACAGCAAATTATATTATTTAGGGGAATTTGGTTAAATTCGTGCACCTAAATGTATGTTATGCACGTGGTCTGGCCAGTAATAATTTTGAAGTAAACGCAAACAATTATTTAATATTATTTTTGTTTTTGTGCACTGTATGGATTAAAGCCAAATTGAAGAGTTTTATGACCTGCAGTCCAAAATGCGTGTCGCCCAGGCACGATAGTTGGGCTAATCAGTTAGACACTATCGTACCCTTCTAACACGCAATGTTTTTCGGTCGATGATAACCGACTCTTATAAAATTTGCAGCATTTACACACAGCAATTTATAATATTTAGAGGAATTTGGTTAAATTCGTGCACTTAAATGTATGTTATGCCCGTGGTCTGGCCAGTAATAATTTTGAAGAAAACGCAAACAATAATTTAATATTATTTTTGTTCTTGTAGGCTGTATGGATTAAGGCCAAATTAGAGATTTTTATGACGTGTAGTCCAAAATGCGTTTCGCCCAATAACGATAGTTGGGCTCATCAGTAAGATGCTATCGTACGCTTCTAAGACGCTATGTTTTTCGGTGGATGAATACCGACTCTTATTAAATTTGCAGTATTTACACACTGCAAATTATATTATTTAGAGGAATTTGGTTAAATTCGTGCACCTACATGTATGTTATGCCCGTGGTCTGGCCAGTAATAATTTTGATTAAACCGCAAACAATAATTTAATATTATTTTTGTTTTTGTGGACTGTATGGATTAAAGGCAAATTGAAGACTTTTATGACCTGTAGACCAAAATGCGTTTCGCCCAGGCACGCTAGTTGGGCTCATCAGTAAGATGCTATCGTACCCTTCTAAGACGCAATGTTTTTCGGTCAATGATTACCGACTCTTATAAAATTTGCAGCATTTACACACTCCAAATTATATTATTTAGGGGAGTTTGGTTAAATTCGTTCACCTAAATGTATGTTATGCCCGTGGTCTGGCCAGTAATAATTTTAAAGAAAACGCAAACAATAATTTAATATTATTTTGGTTTTTGTTTTTGTGGACTGTATGGATTAAAGCGAAATTGAAGATTTTTATGACCTGAAGTCCAAAATGCGTTTCGCCCATGGACGATAGTTTGGCTCATTAGTTAGATGCTATCGTACCCTTCTAAGACGCAATGTTTTTCGGTCGATGATTACCGACTCTTATAAAATTTGCAGCATTTACACACAGCAAATTATATTTTTTAGGGCTATTTGGTTAAATTCGTGCACCTAAATGTATGTTATGTCCGTGGTCTGGCCAGTAATAATTTTGAAGAAACGCAAACAATAACTTCATGTTATTTTTGTTTTTGTGGACTGTATGGATTAAAGCCAAATTGAAGATTTATATGACCTGTAGTCCAAAATGCGTTTCGCGCAGGCACGATAGTTTGGCTCATCAGTTAGATGCTATCGTACCCTTCTAAGAAGCAATGTTTTTCGGTCGATGATTACCGACTCTTATAAAATTTGCAGCATTTGCACACAGCAAATTATATTATTTAGGGGAATTTGGTTAAATTCGGGCACCTAAATGTATGTTATGCCCGTGGTTAGGCCAGTAATAATTTTGAAGAAAACGCAAACAATAATTTAATATTATTTTTGTTTTTGTTTTTGTGGACTGTATGGATTAAAGCCATATTGAAGATTTTTATGACTTGTAGTCCAAAATGCGTTTCGGCCAGGCACGATAGTTGGGCTCATTAGTTAGATGCTATCGTACACTTCTAACACGCAATGTTTTTCGGTCGATGATTACCGACTCTTATAAAATTTGCAGCATTTACACACTGCAAATTATATTATTTAGGGGAATTTGGTTAAATTCGTGCACCTATATGTATGTTATGCCGGTGGTCTGGCCAGTAATAATTTTGGAGAAAACTCAAACAATAAATTAATATTATTTTTGTTTTTGTGGACTGCATGGATTAAAGCCAAATTGATAATTTATATGACCTGTAGTCCAAAATGCGTTTCGCCCAGGCACGATAGTTTGGCTCATCAGTTAGATGCTTTCGTACCCTTCTAAGACGAAATGTTTTTCGGTCGATGATTACGGACTCTTATAAAATTTGCAGCATTTACATACAGCAAATTATACTATTTAGGGGAATTTGGTTAAATTCGTGCACCCAAATGTATGTTATGCACGTGGTCTGGCCAGTAATAATTTTAAAGAAAACGCAAACAATAATTTAATATTAGTTTGGTTTTTGTTTTTGTGGACTGTATGGATTAAAGCCAAATTGAAGATTTTTATGACCTGAAGTCCAAAATGCGTTTCGCCCATGGACGATAGTTTGGCTCATTAGTTAGATGATATCGTACCCTTCTAAGACGCAATGTTTTTTGGTCGATGATTACCGACTCTAATAAAATTTGCAGCATTTACACACAGCAAATTATATTATTTAGGGGAATTTGGTTAAATTCGTGCACCTAAATGTATGTTATGTCCGCGGCCTGGCCAGTAATAATTTTGAAGAAACGCAAACAATAATTTCATATTATTTTTGTTTTTGTGGACTGTATGGATTAAAGCCAAATTGAAGATTTATATGACCTGTAGTCCAAAATGCGTGTCGCCCAGGCACGATAGTTGGGCTAATCAGTTAGACACTATCGTACCCTTCTAACACGCAATGTTTTTCGGTCGATGATAACCGACTCTTATAAAATTTGCAGCATTTACACACAGCAAATTATATTATTTAGAGGAATTTGTTTAAATTAGTGCACTTAAATGTATGTTATGCCCGTGGTCTGGCCAGTAATAATTTTGAAGAAAACGCAAACAATAATGTAATATTATTTTTGTTTTTATGGACTGTATGGATTAAAGCCAAATTGAAGACTTTTATGACCTGTAGTCCAAAATGCGTTTCGCTCAGGCACGCTAGTTGGGCTCATCAGTTAGATGCTATCGTACCCTTCTAAGACGCAATGTTTTTCGGTCAATGATTACCGACTCTTATAAAATTTGCAGCATTTACACACTGCAAATTATATTATTAAGGGGAGTTTGGTTAAATTCGTTCACCTAAATGTATGTTATGCCCGTGGTCTGGCCAGTAATAATTTTAAAGAAAACGCAAACAATAATTTAATATTAGTTTGGTTTTTGTTTTTGTGGACTGTATGGATTAAAGCCAAATTGAAGATTTTTATGACCTGAAGTCCAAAATGCGTTTCGCCCATGGACGATAGTTTGGCTCATTAGTTAGATGATATCGTACCCTTCTAAGACGCAATGTTTTTTGGTCGATGATTACCGACTCTAATAAAATTTGCAGCATTTACACACAGCAAATTATATTATTTAGGGGAATTTGGTTAAATTCGTGCACCTAAATGTATGTTATGTCCGCGGCCTGGCCAGTAATAATTTTGAAGAAACGCAAACAATAATTTCATATTATTTTTGTTTTTGTGGACTGTATGGATTAAAGCCAAATTGAAGATTTATATGACCTGTAGTCCAAAATGCGTTTCGCGCAGGCACGATAGTTTGGCTCATCAGTTAGATGCTATCGTACCCTTCTAAGACGCAATGTTTTTCGGTCGATGGTTACCGACTCTTATAAAATTTGCAGCATTTGCACACAGCAAATTATATTATTTAGGGGAATTTGGTTAAATTCGGGCACCTAAATGTATGTTATGTCCGTGGTCTGGCCAGTAATAATTTTGAAGAAACGCAAACAATAATTTTATATTATTTTTGTTTTTGTTTTTGTGGACTGTATGGATTAAAGCCAAATTGAAGATTTTTATGACTTGTAGTCCAAAATGCGTTTCGCCCAGGCACGATAGTTGGGCTCATTAGTTATATGCTATCGTACCCTTCTAACACGCAATGTTTTTCGGTCGATTATTACCGATTTTTTTAAAATTTGCAGCATTTACACACTGCAAATTATATTATTTAGGGGAATTTGGTTAAATTCGTGAACTTAAATGTATGTTATGCCCGTGGTTTGGCCAGGAATAATTTTGAAGAAAACGCAAACAATAATTTAATATTATTTTTGTTTTTGTGGATTGTATGGATTAAAGCCAAATTGAAGATTTTTATGACCTGTAGTCCAAAATGCGTTTCGCCTTGGCACGATAGTTGGGCTGACCAGTTAGATGCTATTGTACCAATCTAAGATGCAATGTTTTTCGGTCGATGAATACCGACTCTTATACAATTTGCAGCATTTACACACTGCAAATTATATTATTTAGGGGAACTTGGTTAAATTCGTGCACCTATATGTATGTTATGCCCGTGGTCTGGCCAGTAAAATTTTGGAGAAAACTCAAACAATAATTTAATATTATTTTTGTTTTTGTGTACTGTATGGATTAAAGCCAAATTGATAATTTATATGACGTGTAGTCCAAAATGCGTTTCGCCCAGGCACGATAGTTTGGCTCATCAGTTAGATGCTATCGTACCCTTCTAAGACGAAATGTTTTCGGTCGATGATTACGGACTCTTATAAAATTTGCAGCATTTACACACAGCAAATTATATTATTTAGGGGAATTTGGTTAAATTCGTGCACCTAAATGTATGTTATGCACGTGGTCTGGCCAGTAATAATTTTGAAGCAAACGCAAACAATTATTTAATATTATTTTTGTTTTTGTGCACTGTATGGATTAAAGCCAAATTGAAGAGTTTTATGACCTGCAGTCCAAAATGCGTGTCGCCCAGGCACGATAGTTGGGCTAATCAGTTAGACACTATCGTACCCTTCTAACACGCAATGTTTTTCGGTCGATGATAACCGACTCTTATAAAATTTGCAGCATTTACACACAGCAATTTATAATATTTAGAGGAATTTGGTTAAATTCGTGCACTTAAATGTATGTTATGCCCGTGGTCTGGCCAGTAATAATTTTGAAGAAAACGCAAACAATAATTTAATATTATTTTTGTTCTTGTAGGCTGTATGGATTAAGGCCAAATTAGAGATTTTTATGACGTGTAGTCCAAAATGCGTTTCGCCCAATAACGATAGTTGGGCTCATCAGTAAGATGCTATCGTACGCTTCTAAGACGCTATGTTTTTCGGTGGATGAATACCGACTCTTATTAAATTTGCAGTATTTACACACTGCAAATTATATTATTTAGAGGAATTTGGTTAAATTCGTGCACCTACATGTATGTTATGCCCGTGGTCTGGCCAGTAATAATTTTGATTAAACCGCAAACAATAATTTAATATTATTTTTGTTTTTGTGGACTGTATGGATTAAAGGCAAATTGAAGACTTTTATGACCTGTAGACCAAAATGCGTTTCGCCCAGGCACGCTAGTTGGGCTCATCAGTAAGATGCTATCGTACCCTTCTAAGACGCAATGTTTTTCGGTCAATGATTACCGACTCTTATAAAATTTGCAGCATTTACACACTCCAAATTATATTATTTAGGGGAGTTTGGTTAAATTCGTTCACCTAAATGTATGTTATGCCCGTGGTCTGGCCAGTAATAATTTTAAAGAAAACGCAAACAATAATTTAATATTATTTTGGTTTTTGTTTTTGTGGACTGTATGGATTAAAGCGAAATTGAAGATTTTTATGACCTGAAGTCCAAAATGCGTTTCGCCCATGGACGATAGTTTGGCTCATTAGTTAGATGCTATCGTACCCTTCTAAGACGCAATGTTTTTCGGTCGATGATTACCGACTCTTATAAAATTTGCAGCATTTACACACAGCAAATTATATTTTTTAGGGCTATTTGGTTAAATTCGTGCACCTAAATGTATGTTATGTCCGTGGTCTGGCCAGTAATAATTTTGAAGAAACGCAAACAATAACTTCATATTATTTTTGTTTTTGTGGACTGTATGGATTAAAGCCAAATTGAAGATTTATATGACCTGTAGTCCAAAATGCGTTTCGCGCAGGCACGATAGTTTGGCTCATTAGTTAGATGCTATCGTACCCTTCTAAGAAGCAATGTTTTTCGGTCGATGATTACCGACTCTTATAAAATTTGCAGCATTTGCACACAGCAAATTATATTATTTAGGGGAATTTGGTTAAATTCGGGCACCTAAATGTATGTTATGCCCGTGGTAAGGCCAGTAATAATTTTGAAGAAAACGCAAACAATAATTTAATATTATTTTTGTTTTTGTTTTTGTGGACTGTATGGATTAAAGCCATATTGAAGATTTTTATGACTTGTAGTCCAAAATGCGTTTCGGCCAGGCACGATAGTTGGGCTCATTAGTTAGATGCTATCGTACACTTCTAACACGCAATGTTTTTCGGTCGATGATTACCGACTCTTATAAAATTTGCAGCATTTACACACTGCAAATTATATTATTTAGGGGAATTTGGTTAAATTCGTGCACCTATATGTATGTTATGCCGGTGGTCTGGCCAGTAATAATTTTGGAGAAAACTCAAACAATAAATTAATATTATTTTTGTTTTTGTGGACTGCATGGATTAAAGCCAAATTGATAATTTATATGACCTGTAGTCCAAAATGCGTTTCGCCCAGGCACGATAGTTTGGCTCATCAGTTAGATGCTTTCGTACCCTTCTAAGACAAAATGTTTTTCGGTCGATGATTACGGACTCTTATAAAATTTGCAGCATTTACATACAGCAAATTATACTATTTAGGGGAATTTGGTTAAATTCGTGCACCCAAATGTATGTTATGCACGTGGTCTGGCCAGTAATAATTTTGTAGTAAACGCAAACAATAATTTAATATTATTTTTTTTTGTGCACTGTATGGATTAAAGCCAAATTGAAGAGTTTTATGACCTGCAGTCCAAAATGCGTGTCGCCCAGGCACGATAGTTGGGCTAATCAGTTAGACACTATCGTACGCTTCTAAGACGCTATGTTTTTCGGTGGATGAATACCGACTCTTATTAAATTTGCAGCATTTGCACACAGCAAATTATATTATTTAGGGGAATTTGGTTAAATTCGGGCACCTAAATGTATGTTATGCCCGTGGTTAGGCCAGTAATAATTTTGAAGAAAACGCAAACAATAATTTAATATTATTTTGGTTTTTGTTTTTGTGGACTGTATGGATTAAAGCGAAATTGAAGATTTTTATGACCTGAAGTCCAAAATGCGTTTCGCCCATGGACGATAGTTTGGCTCATTAGTTAGATGCTATCGTACCCTTCTAAGACGCAATGTTTTTCGGTCGATGATTACCGACTCTTATAAAATTTGCAGCATTTACACACTGCAAATTATATTATTAAGGGGAGTTTGGTTAAATTCGTTCACCTAAATGTATGTTATGCCCGTGGTCTGGCCAGTAATAATTTTAAAGAAAACGCAAACAATAATTTAATATTAGTTTGGTTTTTGTTTTTGTGGACTGTATGGATTAAAGCCAAATTGAAGATTTTTATGACCTGATCTCCAAAATGCGTTTCGCCCATGGACGATAGTTTGGCTCATTAGTTAGATGATATCGTACCCTTCTAAGACGCAATGTTTTTTGGTCGATGATTACCGACTGTAATAAAATTTGCAGCATTTACACACAGCAAATTATATTATTTAGGGGAATTTGGTTAAATTCGTGCACCTAAATGTATGTTATGTCCGCGGCCTGGCCAGTAATAATTTTGAAGAAACGCAAACAATAATTTCATATTATTTTTGTTTTTGTGGACTGTATGGATTAAAGCCAAATTGAAGATTTATATGACCTGTAGTCCAAAATGCGTTTCGCGCAGGCACGATAGTTTGGCTCATCAGTTAGATGCTATCGTACCCTTCTAAGACGCAATGTTTTTCGGTCGATGGTTACCGACTCTTATAAAATTTGCAGCATTTGCACACAGCAAATTATATTATTTAGGGGAATTTGGTTAAATTCGGGCACCTAAATGTATGTTATGTCCGTGGTCTGGCCAGTAATAATTTTGAAGAAACGCAAACAATAATTTTATATTATTTTTGTTTTTGTTTTTGTGGACTGTATGGATTAAAGCCAAATTGAAGATTTTTATGACTTGCAGTCCAAAATGCGTTTCGCCCAGGCACGATAGTTGGGCTCGTTAGTTATATGCTATCGTACCCTTCTAACACGCAATGTTTTTCGGTCGATTATTACCGATTTTTTTAAAATTTGCAGCATTTACACACTGCAAATTATATTATTTAGGGGAATTTGGTTAAATTCGTGAACCTAAATGTATGTTATGCCCGTGGTTTGGCCAGGAATAATTTTGAAGAAAACGCAAACAATAATTTAATATTATTTTTGTTTTTGTGGATTGTATGGATTAAAGCCAAATTGAAGATTTTTATGACCTGTAGTCCAAAATGCGTTTCGCCTTGGCACGATAGTTGGGCTGACCAGTTAGATGCTATTGTACCAATCTAAGATGCAATGTTTTTCGGTCGATGAATACCGACTCTTATACAATTTGCAGCATTTACACACTGCAAATTATATTATTTAGGGGAACTTGGTTAAATTCGTGCACCTATATGTATGTTATGCCCGTGGTCTGGCCAGTAAAATTTTGGAGAAAACTCAAACAATAATTTAATATTATTTTTGTTTTTGTGTACTGTATGGATTAAAGCCAAATTGATAATTTATATGACGTGTAGTCCAAAATGCGTTTCGCCCAGGCACGATAGTTTGGCTCATCAGTTAGATGCTATCGTACCCTTCTAAGACGAAATGTTTTCGGTCGATGATTACGGACTCTTATAAAATTTGCAGCATTTACACACAGCAAATTATATTATTTAGGGGAATTTGTTTAAATTCGTGCACCTAAATGTATGTTATGCACGTGGTCTGGCCAGTAATAATTTTGAAGTAAACGCAAACAATTATTTAATATTATTTTTGTTTTTGTGCACTGTATGGATTAAAGCCAAATTGAAGAGTTTTATGACCTGCAGTCCAAAATGCGTGTCGCCCAGGCACGATAGTTGGGCTAATCAGTTAGACACTATCGTACCCTTCTAACACGCAATGTTTTTCGGTCGATGATAACCGACTCTTATAAAATTTGCAGCATTTACACACAGCAATTTATAATATTTAGAGGAATTTGGTTAAATTCGTGCACTTAAATGTATGTTATGCCCGTGGTCTGGCCAGTAATAATTTTGAAGAAAACGCAAACAATAATTTAATATTATTTTTGTTCTTGTAGGCTGTATGGATTAAGGCCAAATTAGAGATTTTTATGACGTGTAGTCCAAAATGCGTTTCGCCCAATAACGATAGTTGGGCTCATCAGTAAGATGCTATCGTACGCTTCTAAGACGCTATGTTTTTCGGTGGATGAATACCGACTCTTATTAAATTTGCAGTATTTACACACTGCAAATTATATTATTTAGAGGAATTTGGTTAAATTCGTGCACCTACATGTATGTTATGCCCGTGGTCTGGCCAGTAATAATTTTGATTAAACCGCAAACAATAATTTAATATTATTTTTGTTTTTGTGGACTGTATGGATTAAAGGCAAATTGAAGACTTTTATGACCTGTAGACCAAAATGCGTTTCGCCCAGGCACGCTAGTTGGGCTCATCAGTAAGATGCTATCGTACCCTTCTAAGACGCAATGTTTTTCGGTCAATGATTACCGACTCTTATAAAATTTGCAGCATTTACACACTCCAAATTATATTATTTAGGGGAGTTTGGTTAAATTCGTTCACCTAAATGTATGTTATGCCCGTGGTCTGGCCAGTAATAATTTTAAAGAAAACGCAAACAATAATTTAATATTATTTTGGTTTTTGTTTTTGTGGACTGTATGGATTAAAGCGAAATTGAAGATTTTTATGACCTGAAGTCTAAAATGCGTTTCGCCCATGGACGATAGTTTGGCTCATTAGTTAGATGCTATCGTACCCTTCTAAGACGCAATGTTTTTCGGTCGATGATTACCGACTCTTATAAAATTTGCAGCATTTACACACAGCAAATTATATTTTTTAGGGCTATTTGGTTAAATTCGTGCACCTAAATGTATGTTATGTCCGTGGTCTGGCCAGTAATAATTTTGAAGAAACGCAAACAATAACTTCATATTATTTTTGTTTTTGAGGACTGTATGGATTAAAGCCAAATTGAAGATTTATATGACCTGTAGTCCAAAATGCGTTTCGCGCAGGCACGATAGTTTGGCTCATCAGTTAGATGCTATCGTACCCTTCTAAGAAGCAATGTTTTTCGGTCGATGATTACCGACTCTTATAAAATTTGCAGCATTTGCACACAGCAAATTATATTATTTAGGGGAATTTGGTTAAATTCGGGCACCTAAATGTATGTTATGCCCGTGGTTAGGCCAGTAATAATTTTGAAGAAAACGAAAACAATAATTTAATATTATTTTTGTTTTTGTGGACTATATGGATTAAAGCCAAATTGAAGATTTTTATGACCTGTAGTCCAAAATGCGTTTCGCCCAGGCACGATAGTTGGGCTCATTAGTTATATGCTATCGTACCCTTCTAACACGCAATGTTTTTCGGTCGATGATTACCAACTTTTATAAAATTTGCAGCATTTACACACTGCAAATTATATTATTTAGGGGAATTTGGTTAAATTCGTGAACTTAAATGTATGTTATGCCCGTGGTTTGGCCAGTAATAATTTTGAAGAAAACGCAAACAATAATTTAATATTATTTTTGTTTTTGTGGAATGTATGGATTAAAGCCAAATTGAAGATTTTTATGACCTGTAGTCCAAAATGCGTTTCGCCTAGGCACGATAGTTGGGCTGATCAGTTAGATGCTATCGTACCAATCTAAGATGCAATGTTTTTCGGTCGATGAATACCGACTCTTATACAATTTGCAGCTTTTACACACTGCAAATTATATTATTTAGGGGAATTTGGTTAAATTCGTGCACCTATATGTATGTTATGCCCGTTGTCTGGCCAGTAATAATTTTGGAGAAAACTCAAACAATAATTTAATATTATTTTTGTTTTTGTGGACTGTATGGATTAAAGCCAAATTGATAATTTATATGACCTGTAGTCCAAAATGCGTTTCGCCTAGGCACGATAGTTGGGCTCATCAGTTAGATGCTATCGTACCAATCTAAGATGCAATGTTTTTCGGTCGATGAATACCGACTCTTATAAAATTTGCAGCATTTACACACAGCAATTTATATTATTTAGAGGAATTTGGTTAAATTCGTGCACTTAAATGTATGTTATGCCCGTGGTCTGGCCAGTAATAATTTTGGAGAAAACTCAAACAATAATTTAATATTATTTTTGTTTTTGTGCACTGTATGGATTAAAGCCAAATTGAAGAGTTTTATGACCTGCAGTCCAAAATGCGTGTCGCCCAGGCACGATAGTTGGGCTAATCAGTTAGACACTATCGTACCCTTCTAACACGCAATGTTTTTCGGTCGATGATAACCGACTCTTATAAAATTTGCAGCATTTACACACAGCAATTTATATTATTTAGAGGAATTTGGTTAAATTCGTGCACTTAAATGTATGTTATGCCCGTGGTCTGGCCAGTAATAATTTTGAAGAAAACGCAAACAATAATTTAATATTATTTTTGTTCTTGTGGGCTGTATGGATTAAGGCCAAATTAGAGATTTTTATGACGTGTAGTCCAAAATGCGTTTCGCCCAGGAACGATAGTTGGGCTCATCAGTAAGATGCTATCGTACGCTTCTAAGACGCTATGTTTTTCGGTGGATGAATACCGACTCTTATTAAATTTGCAGTATTTACACACTGCAAATTATATTATTTAGAGGAATTTGGTTAAATTCGTGCACCTACATGTATGTTATGCCCGTGGTCTGGCCAGTAATAATTTTGATTAAAACGCAAACAATTATTTAATATTATTTTTGTTTTTGTTGACTGTATGGATTAAAGCCAAATTGAAGACTTTTATGACCTGTAGTCCAAAATGCGTTTCGCCCAGGCACGCTAGTTGGGCTCATCAGTAAAATGCTATCGTACCCTTCTAAGACGCAATGTTTTTCGGTCAATGATTACCGACTCTTATAAAATTTGCAGCATTTACACACTGCAAATTATTTAATATTATTTTTGTTTTTGTGGAATGTATGGATCAAAGCCAAATTGAAGATTTTTATGACCTGTAGTCCAAAACGCGTTTCGCCTAGGCACGATAGTTGGGCTCATCAGTTAGATGCTATCGTACCAATCTAAGATGCAATGTTTTTCGGTCGATGAATACCGACTCTTATAAAATTTGCAGCATTTACACACTGCAAATTATATTATTTAGGGGAATTTGGTTACATTCGTGCACCTTTATGTATGTTATGCCCGTGGTCTGGCCAGTATTAATTTTGGAGAAAACTCAGACAATAATTTAATATTATTTTTGTTTTGGTGGACTGTATGGATTAAAGCCAAATTGATAATTTATATGACCTGTAGTCCAAAATGCGTTTCGCCCAGGCACGATAGTTTGGCTCATCAGTTAGATGCTATCGTATCCTTCTAAGACGAAATGTTTTCGGTCGATGATTACGGACTCTTATAAAATTTGCAGCATTTACACACAGCAAATTATATTATTTAGGGGAATTTGGTTAAATTCGTGCACCTAAATTAATGTTATGCACGTGGTCTGGCCAGTAATAATTTTGAAGTAAACGCAAACAATTATTTAATATTATTTTTGTTTTTGTGCACTGTATGGATTAAAGCCAAATTGAAGAGTTTTGTGACCTGCAGTCCAAAATGCGTGTCGCCCAGGCACGATAGTTGGGCTAATCAGTTAGACACTATCGTACCCTTCCAACACGCAATGTTTTTCGATCGATGATAACCGACTCTTATAAAATTTGCAGCATTTACACACAGCAATTTATATTATTTAGAGGAATTTGGTTAAATTCGTGCACTTAAATGCATGTTATGCCCGTGGTCTGGCCAGTAAGAATTTTGAAGAAAACGCAAACAATAATTTAATATTATTTTTGTTCTTGTGGGCTGTATGGATTAAGGCCAAATTAGAGATTTTTATGACGTGTAGTCCAAAATGCGTTTCGCCCAGGAACGATAGTTGGGCTCATCAGTAAGATGCTATCGTACGCTTCTAAGACGCTATGTTTTTCGGTGGATGAATACCGACTCTTATTAAATTTGCAGCATTTACACACAGCAAATTATATTATTTATGGGAGTTTGGTTAAATTCGTTCACCTAAATGTATGTTATGCCCGTGGTCTGGCCAGTAATAATTTTAAAGAAAACGCAAACAATAATTTAATATTATTTTGGTTTTTGTTTTTGTGGACTGTATGGATTAAGGCCAAATTGAAGATTTTTATGACCTGAATCCAAAATGCGTTTCGCCCATGGACGATAGTTTGGCTCATTAGTTAGATGCTATCGTACCCTTCTAAGACGCAATGTTTTTCGGTCGATGATTACCGACTCTTATAAAATTTGCAGCATTTACACACAGCAAAGTATATTACTTAGGGCTATTTGGTTAAATTCGTGCACCTAAATGTATGTTATGTCCGTGGTCTGGCCAGTAATAATTTTGAAGAAACGCAAACAATAATTTCATATTATTTTTGTTTTTGTGGACTGTATGGATTAAAGCCAAATTGAAGATTTATATGACCTGTAGTCCAAAATGCGTTTCGCGCAGGCACGATAGTTTAGCTCATCAGTTAGATGCTATCGTACCCTTCTAAGACGCAATGTTTTTCGGTCGTTGATTACCGACTCTTATAAAATTTGCAGCATTTACACACTGCAAATTATATTATTTAGGGGAATTTGGTTAAATTCGTGAACTTAAATGTATGTTATGCCCGTGGTTAGGCCAGTAATAATTTTGAACAAAACGAAAACAATAATTTAATATTATTTTTGTTTTTGTTTTTGTGGACTATATGGATTAAAGCCAAATTGAAGATTTTTATGACCTGTAGTCCAAAATGCGTTTCGCCCAGGCACGATAGTTGGGCTCATTAGTTATATGCTATCGTACCCTTCTAAGACGCAATGTTTTTCGGTCGATGATTACCAACTTTTATAAAATTTGCAGCATTTACACACTGCAAATTATATTATTTAGGGGAATTTGGTTAAATTCGTGAACTTAAATGTATGTTATGCCCGTGGTTTGGCCAGTAATAATTTTGAAGAAAACGCAAACAATAATTTAATATTATTTTTGTTTTTGTGGAATGTATGGATTAAAGCCAAATTGAAGATTTTTATGACCTGTAGTCCAAAATGCGTTTCGCCTAGGCACGATAGTTGGGCTGATCAGTTAGATGCTATCGTACCAATCTAAGATGCAATGTTTTTCGGTCGATGAATACCGACTCTTATACAATTTGCAGCTCTTACACACTGCAAATTATATTATTTAGGGGAATTTGGTTAAATTCGTGCACCTATATGTATGTTATGCCCGTGGTCTGGCCAGTAATAATTTTGGAGAAAACTCAAACAATAATTTAATATTATTTTTGTTTTTGTGGACTGTATGGATTAAAGCCAAATTGATAATTTATATGACCTGTAGTCCAAAATGCGTTTCGCCCAGGCACGATAGTTTGGCTCATCAGTTAGATGCTATCGTACCCTTCTAAGACGAAATGTTTTCGGTCGATGATTACGGACTCTTATAAAATTTGCAGCATTTACACACAGCAAATTATATTATTTAGGGGAATTTGGTTAAATTCGTGCACCTAAATGTATGTTATGCACGTGGTCTGGCCAGTAATAATTTTGAAATAAACGCAAACAATTATTTAATATTATTTTTGTTTTTGTGCACTGTATGGATTAAAGCCAAATTGAAGAGTTTTATGACCTGCAGTCCAAACTGCGTGTCGCCCAGGCACGATAGTTGGGCTAATCAGTTAGACACTATCGTACCCTTCTAACACGCAATGTTTTTCGGTCGATGATAACCGACTCTTATAAAATTTGCAGCATTTACACACAGCAATTTATATTATTTAGAGGAATTTGGTTAAATTCGTGCACTTAAATGTATGTTATGCCCGTGGTCTGGCCAGTAATAATTTTGAAGAAAACGCAAACAATAATTTAATATTATTTTTGTTCTTGTGGGCTGTATGGATTAAGGCCAAATTAGAGATTTTTATGACGTGTAGTCCAAAATGCGTTTCGCCCAGGAACGATAGTTGGGCTCATCAGTAAGATGCTATCGTACGCTTCTAAGACGCTATGTTTTTCGGTGGATGAATACCGACTCTTATTAAATTTGCAGTATTTGCACACTGCAAATTATATTATTTAGAGGAATTTGGTTAAATTCGTGCACCTACATGTATGTTATGCCCGTGGTCTGGCCAGTAATAATTTTGATTAAAACGCAAATAATAATTTAATATTATTTTTGTTTTTGTTGACTGTATTGATTAAAGCCAAATTGAAGACTTTTATGACCTGTAGTCCAAAATGCGTTTCGCCCAGGCACGCTAGTTGGGCTCATCAGTAAAATGCCATCGTACCCTTCTAAGACGCAATGTTTTTCGGTCAATGATTACCGACTCTTATAAAATTTGCAGCATTTACACACTGCAAATTATTTAATATTATTTTTGTTTTTGTGGAATGTATGGATCAAAGCCAAATTGAAGATTTTTATGACCTGTAGTCCAAAATGCGTTTCGCCTAGGCACGATAGTTGGGCTCATCAGTTAGATGCTATCGTACCAATCTAAGATGCAATGTTTTTCGGTCGATGAATACCGACTCTTATAAAATTTGCAGCATTTACACACAGCAATTTATATTATTTAGAGGAATTTGGTTAAATTCGTGCACTTAAATGTATGTTATGCCCGTGGTCTGGCCAGTAATAATTTTGAAGAAAACGCAAACAATAATTTAAAATTATTTTTGTTCTTGTGCACTGTATGGATTAAAGCCAAATTGAAGAGTTTTGTGACCTGCAGTCCAAAATGCGTGTCGCCCAGGCACGATAGTTGGGCTAATTAGTTAGACACTATCGTACCCTTCCAACACGCAATGTTTTTCGATCGATGATAACCGACTCTTATAAAATTTGCAGCATTTACACACAGCAATTTATATTATTTAGAGGAATTTGGTTAAATTCGTGCACTTAAATGTATGTTATGCCCGTGGTCTGGCCAGTAATAATTTTGGAGAAAACTCAAACAATATTTTAATATTATTTTTGTTTTTGTGGACTGTATGGATTAAAGCCAAATTGATAATTTATATGACCTGTAGTCCAAAATGCGTTTCGCCCAGGCACGATAGTTTGGCTCATCAGTTAGATGCTATCGTATCCTTCTAAGACGAAATGTTTTCGGTCGATGATTACGGACTCTTATAAAATTTGCAGCATTTACACACAGCAAATTATATTATTTAGGGGAATTTGGTTAAATTCGTGCACCTAAATGTATGTTATGCACGTGGTCTGGCCAGTAATAATTTTGAAGTAAACGCAAACAATTATTTGATATTATTTTTGTTTTTGTGCACTGTATGGATTAAAGCCAAATTGAAGAGTTTTGTGACCTGCAGTCCAAAATGCGTGTCGCCCAGGCACGATAGTTGGGCTAATTAGTTAGACACTATCGTACCCTTCCAACACGCAATGTTTTTCGATCGATGATAACCGACTCTTATAAAATTTGCAGCATTTACACACAGCAATTTATATTATTTAGAGGAATTTGGTTAAATTCGTGCACTTAAATGTATGTTATGCCCGTGGTCTGGCCAGTAATAATTTTGAAGAAAACGCAAACAATAATTTAATATTATTTTTGTTCTTGTGGGCTGTATGGATTAAGGCCAAATTAGAGATTTTGATGACGTGTAGTCCAAAATGCGTTTCGCCCAGGAACGATAGTTGGGCTCATCAGTAAGATGCTATCGTACGCTTCTAAGACGCTATGTTTTTCGGTGGATGAATACCGACTCTTATTAAATTTGCAGCATTTACACACAGCAAATTATATTATTTAGGGGAGTTTGGTTAAATTCGTTCACCTAAATGTATGTTATGCCCGTGGTCTGGCCAGTAATAATTTTAAAGAAAACGCAAACAATAATTTAATATTATTTTGGTTTTTGTTTTTGTGGACTGTATGGATTAAAGCCAAATTGAAGATTTTTATGACCTGAATCCAAAATGCGTTTCGCCCATGGACGATAGTTTGGCTCATTAGTTAGATGCTATCGTACCCTTCTAAGACGCAATGTTTTTCGGTCGATGATTACCGACTCTTATAAAATTTGCAGCATTTACACACAGCAAATTATATTATTTAGGGCTATTTGGTTAAATTCGTGCACCTAAATGTATGTTATGTCCGTGGTCTGGCCAGTAATAATTTTGAAGAAACGCAAACAATAATTTTATATTATTTTTGTTTTTGTGGACTGTATGGATTAAAGCCAAATTGAAGATTTATATGACCTGTAGTCCAAAATGCGTTTCGCGCAGGCACGATAGTTTAGCTCATCAGTTAGATGCTATCGTACCCTTCTAAGACGCAATGTTTTTCGGTCGATGATTACCGACTCTTATAAGATTTGCAGCATTTGCACACAGCAAATTATATTATTTAGGGGAATTTGGTTAAATTCGGGCACCTAAATGTATGTTATGCCCGTGGTTTGGCCAGTAATAATTTTGAAGAAAACGAAAACAATAATTTAATATTATTTTTGTTTTTGTTTTTGTGGACTATATGGATTAAAGCCAAATTGATAATTTATATGACCTGTAGTCCAAAATGCGTTTCGCCCAGGAACGATAGTTTGGCTCATCAGTTAGATTCTATCGTACCCTTCTAAGACGCAATGTTTTTCGGTCGATGATAACCGACTCTTATAAAATTTGCAGCATTTACAGACAGCAATTTATATTATTTAGAGGAATTTGGTTAAATTCTTGCACTTAAATGTATGTTATGCCCGTGGTCTGGCCAGTAATAATTTTGAAGAAAACGCAAACAATAATTTAATATTATTTTTGTTCTTGTGGGCTGTATGGATTAAGGCCAAATTAGAGATTTTTATGACGTGTAGTCCAAAATGCGTTTCGCCCAGGAACGATAGTTGGGCTCATCAGTAAGATGCTATCGTACGCTTCTAAGACGCTATGTTTTTCGGTGGATGAATACCGACTCTTATTAAATTTGCAGCATTTGCACACAGCAAATTATATTATTTAGGGGAATTTGGTTAAATTCGGGCACCTAAATGTATGTTATGCCCGTGGTTTGGCCAGTAATAATTTTGAAGAAAACGAAAACAATAATTTAATATTATTTTTGTTTTTGTTTTTGTGGACTATATGGATTAAAGCCAAATTGATAATTTATATGACCTGTAGTCCAAAATGCGTTTCGCCCAGGCACGATAGTTTGGCTCATCAGTAAGATTCTATCGTACCCTTCTAAGACGCAATGTTTTTCGGTCGATGATTACCGACTCTTATAAAATTTGCAGCATTTACACACAGCAAATTATATTATTTAGGGCTATTTGGTTAAATTCGTGCACCTAAATGTATGTTATGCCCGTGGTCTGGCCAGTAATAATTTTAAAGAAAACGCAAGCAATAATTTAATATTATTTTGGTTTTTGTTTTTGTGGAATGTATGGATTAAAGCCAAATTGAAGATTTTTATGACCTGAAGTCCAAAATGCGTTTCGCCCATGGACGATAGTTTGGCTCATTAGTTAGATGCTATCGTACCCTTCTAAGACGCAATGTTTTTCGGTCGATGATTACCGACTCTTATAAAATTTGCAGCATTTACACACAGCAAATTATATTATTTAGGGCTATTTGGTTAAATTCGTGCACCTAAATGTATGTTATGTCCGTGGTCTGGCCAGTAATAATTTTGAAGAAACGCAAACAATAATTTCATATTATTTTTGTTTTTGTGGACTGTATGGATTAAAGCCAAATTGAAGATTTATATGATCTGTAGTCCAAAATGCGTTTCGCGCAGGCACGATAGTTTGGCTCATCAGTTAGATGCTATCGTACCCTTCAAAGACGCAATGTTTTTCGGTCGATGATTACCGACTCTTATAAGATTTGCAGCATTTGCAGACAGCAAATTATATTATTTAGGGGAATTTGGTTAAATTCGGGCACCTAAATATATGTTATGCCCGTGGTGTGGCAAGTAATAATTTTGAAAAAAACGAAAACAATAATTTAATATTATTTTTGTTTTTGTGGCCTATATGGATTAAAGCCAAATTGATAATTTATATGACCTGTAGTCCAAAATGCGTTTCGCCCAGACACGATAGTTTGGCTCATCAGTTAGATGCTATCGTACCCTTCTAAGACGAAATGTTTTCGGTCGATGATTACGGACTCTTATAAAATTTGCAGCATTTACACACAGCAAATTATATTATTTAGGGGAATTTGGTTAAATTCGTGCACCTAAATGTATGTTATGCACGTGGTCTGGCCAGTAATAATTTTGAAGTAAACGCAAACAATTATTTAATATTATTTTTGTTTTTGTGCACTGTATGCATTAAATCCAAATTGAAGAGTTTTATGACCTGCAGTCCAAAATGCGTGTCGCCCAGGCACGATAGTTGGGCTAATCAGTTAGACACTATCGTACCCTTCTAACACGCAATGTTTTTCGGTCGATGATAACCGACTCTTATAAAATTTGCAGCATTTACACACAGCAATTTATATTATTTAGATTAATTTGGTTAAATTCGTGCACTTAAATGTATGTTATGCCCGTGGTCTGGCCAGTAATAATTTTGAAGAAAACGCAAACAATAATTTAATATTATTTTTGTTCTTGTAGGCTGTATGGATTAAGGCCAAATTAGAGATTTTTATGACGTGTAGTCCAAAATGCGTTTCGCCCAGGAACGATAGTTGGGCTCATCAGTAAGATGCTATCGTACGCTTCTAAGACGCTATGTTTTTCGGTGGATGAATACCGACTCTTATTAAATTTGCAGTATTTACACACTGCAAATTATATTATTTAGAGGAATTTGGTTAAATTCGTGCACCTACATGTATGTTATGCCCGTGGTCTGGCCAGTAATAATTTTGATTAAAACGCAAACAATAATTTAATATTATTTTTGTTTTTGTGGACTGTATGGATTAAAGGCAAATTGAAGACTTTTATGAACTGTAGTCCAAAATGCGTTTCGCCCAGGCACGCTAGTTGGGCTCATCAGTAAGATGCTATCGTACCCTTCTAAGACGCAATGTTTTTCGGTCAATGATTACCGACTCTTATAAAATTTGCAGCATTTACACACTGCAAATTATATTATTTAGGGGAGTTTGGTTAAATTCGTTCACCTAAATGTATGTTATGCCCGTGGTCTGGCCAGTAATAATTTTAAAGAAAACGCAAACAATAATTTAATATTATTTTGGTTTTTGTTTTTGTGGACTGTATGGATTAAAGCGAAATTGATGATTTTTATGACCTGAAGTCCAAAATGCGTTTCGCCCATGGACGATAGTTTGGCTCATTAGTTAGATGCTATCGTACCCTTCTAAGACGCAATGTTTTTCGGTCGATGATTACCGACTCTTATAAAATTGCAGCATTTACATACAGCAAATTATATTATTTAGGGGAATTTGGTTAAATTCGGGCACCTTAATGTATGTTATGCCCGTGGTTTGGCCAGTAATAATTTTGAAGAAAACGAAAACAATAATTTAATATTATTTTTGTGTTTGTTTTTGTGGACTATATGCATTAAAGCCAAATTGAAGATTTGTATGACCTGTAGTCCAAAATGCGTTTCGCCCAGGCACGACAGTTGGGCTCATTAGTTATATGCTATCGTACCCTTCTAACACGCAATGTTTTTCGGTCGATGATTACCGACTTTTATAAAATTTGCAGCATTTACACACTGCAAATTATATTACTTAGGGGAGTTTGGTTAAATTCGTTCACCTAAATGTATGTTATGCCCGTGGTCTGGCCAGTAATAATTTTAAAGAAAACGCAAACAATAATTTAATATTATTTTGGTTTTTGTTTTTGTGGACTGTATGGATTAAAGCGAAATTGATGATTTTTATGACCTGAAGTCCAAAATGCGTTTCGCCCATGGACGATAGTTTGGCTCATTAGTTAGATGCTATCGTACCCTTCTAAGACGAAATGTTTTTCGGTCGATGATTACCGACTCTTATAAAATGTGCAGCATTTACACACAGCAAATTATATTATTTAGGGGAATTTGGTTAAATTCGGGCACCTAAATGTATGTTATGCCCGTGGTTTGGCCAGTAATAATTTTGAAGAAAATGAAAACAATAATTTAATATTATTTTTGTGTTTGTTTTTGTGGACTATATGCATTAAAGCCAAATTGAAGATTTTTATGACCTGTAGTCCAAAATGCGTTTCGCCCAGGCACGATAGTTGGGCTCATTAGTTATATGCTATCGTACCCTTCTAACACGCAATGTCTTTCGGTCGATGATTACCGACTTTTATAAAATTTGCAGCATTCACACACTGCAAATTATATTATTTAGGGGAGTTTGGTTAAATTCGTTCACCTAAATGTATGTTATGCCCGTGGTCTGGCCAGTAATAATTTTAAAGAAAACGCAAACAATAATTTAATATTATTTTGGTTTTTGTTTTTGTGGACTTTATGGATTAAAGCGAAATTGATGATTTTTATGACCTGAAGTCCAAAATGCGTTTCGCCCATGGACGATAGTTTGGCTCATTAGTTAGATGCTATCGTACCCTTCTAAGACGCAATGTTTTTCGGTCGATGATTACCGACTCTTATAATATTTGCAGCATTTACACACAGCAAATTATATTATTTAGGGGAATTTGGTTAAATTCGGGCACCTAAATGTATGTTATGCCCGTGGTTTGGCCAGTAATAATTTTGAAGAAAACGAAAACAATAATTTAATATTATTTTTGTTTTTGTTTTTGTGGACTATATGGATTAAAGCCAAATTGTTAATTTATATGACCTGTAGTCCAAAATGCGTTTCGCCCAGGCACGATAGTTTGGCTCATCAGTTAGATGCTATCGTACCCTTCTAAGACGAAATGTTTTCGGTCGATGATTACGGACTCTTATAAAATTTGCAGCATTTACACACGGCAAATTATATTATTTAGGGGAATTTGGTTAAATTCGTGCACCTAAATGTATGTTATGCACGTGGTCTGGCCAGTAATAATTTTTAAGTAAACGCAAACAATTATTTAATATTATTTTTGTTTTTGTCCACTGTATGCATTAAAGCCAAATTGAAGAGTTTTATGACCTGCAGTCCAAAATGCGTGTCGCCCAGGCACGATAGTTGGGCTAATCAGTTACACACTATCGTACCCTTCTAACACGCAATGTTTTTCGGTCGATGATAACCGACTCTTATAAAATTTGCAGCATTTACACACAGCAATTTATATTATTTAGAGGAATTTTGTTAAATTCGTGCACTTAAATGTATGTTATGCCCGTGGTCTGGCCAGTAATAATTTTAAAGAAAACGCAAACAATAATTTAATATTATTTTTGTTCTTGTAGGCTGTATGGATTAAGGCCAAATTAGAGATTTCTATGACGTGTAGTCCAAAATGCGTTTCGCCCAGGAACGATAGTTGGGCTCATCAGTAAGATGCTATCGTACGCTTCTAAGACGCTATGTTTTTCGGTGGATGAATACCGACTCTTATTAAATTTGCAGTATTTACAGACTGCAAATTATATTATTTAGGGCTATTTGGTTAAATTCGTGCACCTAAATGTATGTTATGCCCGTGGTCTGGCCAGTAATAATTTTAAAGAAAAGGCAAACAATAATTTAATATTATTTTGGTTTTTGTTTTTGTGGACTGTATGGATTAAAGCCATATTGAAGATTTTTATGACCTGAAGTCCAAAATGCGTTTCGCCCATGGACGATAGTTTGGCTCATTAGTTAGATGCTATCGTACCCTTCTAAGACGCAATGTTTTTCGGTCGATGATTACCGACTCTTATAAAATTTGCAGCATTTACACACAGCAAATTATATTATTTAGGGCTATTTGGTTAAATTCGTGCACCTAAATGTATGTTATGTCCGTGGTCTGGCCAGTAATAATTTTGAAAAAACGCAAACAATAATTTCATATTATTTTTGTTTTTGTGGACTGTATGGATTAAAGCCAAATTGAAGATTTATATGACCTGTAGTCCAAAATGCGTTTCGCGCAGGCACGATAGTTTGGCTCATCAGTTAGACACAACCCTTCTAAGACGCAATGTTTTTCGGTCGATGATTACCGACTCTTATAAGATTTGCAGCATTTGCACACAGCAAATTATATTATTTAGGGGAATTTGGTTAAATTCGGGCACCTTAATGTATGTTATGCCCGTGGTTTGGCCAGTAATAATTTTGAAGAAAACGAAAACAATAATTTAATATTATTTTTGTTTTTGTTTTTGTTTTTGTGGACTATATGGATTAAAGCCAAATTGATAATTTATATGACCTGTAGTCCAAAATGCGTTTCGCCCAGACACGATAGTTGGGCCAATCAGTTAGACACTATCGTACCCTTCTAACACGCAATGTTTTTCGGTCGATGATAACCGACTCTTATAAAATTTGCAGAATTTACACACAGCAATTTATATTATTTAGAGGAATTTGGTTAAATTCGTGCACTTAAATGTATGTTATGCCCGTGGTCTTGCCAGTAATAATTTTGAAGAAAACGCAAACAATAATTTAATATTATTTTTGTTCTTGTAGGCTGTATGGATTAAGGCCAAATTAGAGATTTTTATGACGTGTAGTCCAAAATGCGTTTCGCCCAGGAACGATAGTTGGGCTCATCAGTAAGATGCTATCGTACGCTTCTAAGACGCTATGTTTTTCGGTGGATGAATACCGACTCTTATTAAATTTGCAGTATTTACACACTGCAAATTATATTATTTAGAGGAATTTGGTTAAATTCGTGCACCTACATGTATGTTATGCCCGTGGTCTGGCCAGTAATAATTTTGATTAAAACGCAAACAATAATTTAATATTATTTTTGTTTTTGTGGACTGTATGGATTAAAGGCAAATTGAAGACTTTTATGAACTGTAGTCCAAAATGCGTTTCGCCCAGGCACGCTAGTTGGGCTTATCAGTAAGATGCTATCGTACCCTTCTAAGACGCAATGTTTTTCGGTCAATGATTACCGACTCTTATAAAATTTGCAGCATTTACACACTGCAAATTATATTATTTAGGGGAGTTTGGTTAAATTCGTTCACCTAAATGTATGTTATGCCCGTGGTCTGGCCAGTAATAATTTTAAAGAAAACGCAAACAATAATTTAATATTATTTTGGTTTTTGTTTTTGTGGACTGTATGGATTAAAGCGAAATTGATGATTTTTATGACCTGAAGTCCAAAATGCGTTTCGCCCATGGACGATAGCTTGGCTCATTAGTTAGATGCTATCGTACCCTTCTAAGACGCAATGTTTTTCGGTCGATGATTACCGACTCTTACAAAATTTGCAGAATTTACACACAGCAAATTATATTATTTAGGGGAATTTGGTTAAATTCGGGCACCTAAATGTATGTTATGCCCGTGGTTTGGCCAGTAATAATTTTGAAGAAAACGAAAACAATAATTTAATATTATTTTTGTGTTTGTTTTTGTGGACTATATGCATTAAAGCCAAATTGAAGATTTTTATGACCTGTAGTCCAAAATGCGTTTCGCCCAGGCACGATAGTTGGGCTCATTATTTATATGCTATCGTACCCTTCTAATACGCAATGTTTTTCGGTCGATGATTACCGACTTTTATAAAATTTGCAGCATTTACACACTGCAAATTATATTATTAAGGGGAATTTGGTTAAATTCGTGAACTTAAATGTATGTTATGCACGTGGTTTGGCCAGTAATAATTTTGAAGAAAACGCAAACAATAATTTAATATTATTTTTGTTTTTGTGGAATGTATGGATTAAAGCCAAATTGAAGATTTTTATGACCTGTAGTCCAAAATGCGTTTCGCCTAGGCACGATAGTTGGGCTGATCAGTTAGATGCTATGGTACCAATCTAAGATGCAATGTTTTTCGGTCGATGAATACCGACTCTTATACAATTTGCAGCTTTTACACACTGCAAATTATATTATTTAGGGGAATTTGGTTAAATTCGTGCACCTATATGTATGTTATGCCCGTGGTCTTGCCAGTAATAATTTTGGAGAAAACTCAAACAATAATTTAATATTATTTTTGTTTTTGTGGACTGTATGGATTAAAGCCAAATTGATAATTTATATGACCTGTAGTCCAAAATGCATTTCGCCCAGGCACGATAGTTTGGCTCATCAGTTAGATGCTATCGTACCCTACTAAGACGAAATGTTTTCGGTCGATGATTACGGACTCTTATAAAATTTGCAGCATTTACACACAGCAATTTATATTATTTAGAGGAATTTGGTTAAATTCGTGCACTTAAATGTATGTTATGCCCGTGGTCTGGCCAGTAATAATTTTGAAGAAAACGCAAACAATAATTTAATATTATTTTTGTTCTTGTGGGCTGTATGGATTAGGCCAAATTAGAGATTTTTATGACGTGTAGTCCAAAATGCGTTTCGCCTAGGAACGATAGTTGGGCTCATCAGTAAGATGCTATCGTACGCTTCTAAGACGCTATGTTTTTCGGTGGATGAATACCGACTCTTATTAAATTTGCAGTATTTACACACTGCAAATTATATTATTTAGAGGAATTTGGTTAAATTCGTGCACCTATATGTATGTTATGCCCGTGGTCTGGCCAGTAATAATTTTGATTAAAACGCAAACAATAATTTAATATTATTTTTGTGTTTGTGGACTGTATGGATTAAAGCCAAATTGAAGACTTTTATGACCTGTAGTCCAAAATGCGTTTCGCCCAGGCACGCTAGTTGGGCTCATCAGTAAAATGCTATCGTACCCTTCTAAGATGCAATGTTTTTCGGTCAATGATTACCGACTCTTATAAAATTTGTAGCATTTACACACTGCAAATTATACTATTTAGGGGATTTGGTTAAATTCGTTCACCTAAATGTATGTTATGTCCGTGGCCTGGACAGTAATAATTTTGAAGAAAACGCAAACAATAATGTAATATTATTTTTGTTTTTGTGGAATGTATGGATCAAAGCCAAATTGAAGATTTTTATGACCTGTAGTCCAAAATGCGTTTCGCCTAGGCACGATAGTTGGGCTCATCAGTTAGATGCTATCGTACCAATCTAAGATGCAATGTTTTTCGGTCGATGAATACCGACTCTTATAAAATTTGCAGCATTTACACACTGCAAATTATATTATTTAGGGGAATTTGGTTACATTCGTGCACCTTTATGTATGTTATGCCCGTGGTCTGGCCAGTAATAATTTTGGAGAAAACTCAAACAATAATTTAGTATTATTTTTGTTTTTGTGGACTGTATGGATTAAAGCCAAATTGATAATTTATATGACCTGTAGTCTAAAATGCGTTTCGCCCAGGCACGATAGTTTGGCTCATCAGTTAGATGCTACCGTACCCTTCTAAGACGAAATGTTTTCGGTCGATGATAACCGACTCTTATAAAATTTGCAGCATTTACACACAGCAATTTATATTATTTAGAGGAATTTGGTTAAATTCGTGCACCTAAATGTATGTTATGCACGTGGTCTGGCCAGTAATAATTTTGAAGTAAACGCAAACAATTATTTAATATTATTTTTGTTTTTGTGCACTGTATGGATTAAAGCCAAATTGAAGAGTTTTATGACCTGCAGTCCAAAATGCGTGTCGCCCAGGCACGATAATTGGGCTAATCAGTTAGACACTATCGTACCCTTCCAACACGCAATGTTTTTCGGTCGATGATAACCGACTCTTATAAAATTTGCAGCATTTACACACAGCAATTTATATTATTTAGAGGAATTTGGTTAAATTCGTGCACTTAAATGTATGTTATGCCCGTGGTCTGGCCAGTAATAATTTTGAAGAAAACGCAAACAATAATTTAATATTATTTTTGTTCTTGTGGGCTGTATGGATTAAGGCCAAATTAGATATTTTTATGACGTGTAGTCCAAAATGCGTTTCGCCCAGGAACGATAGTTGGGCTCATCAGTAAGATGCTATCGTACGCTTCTAAGACGCTATGTTTTTCGGTGGATGAATACCGACTCTTATTAAATTTGCAGTATTTACACACTGCAAATTATATTATTTAGAGGAATTTGGTTAAATTCGTGCACCTACATGTATGTTATGCCCGTGGTCTGGCCAGTAATAACTTTGATTAAAACGCAAACAATAATTTAATATTATTTTTGTTTTTGTGGACTGTATGGATTAAAGGCAAATTGAAGACTTTTATGACCTGTAGTCCAAAATGCGTTTCGCCCAGGCACGCTAGTTGGGCTCATCAGTAAGATGCTATCGTACCCTTCTAAGACGCAATGTTTTTCGGTCAATGATTACCGACTCTTATAAAATTTGCAGCATTTACACACTGCAAATTATATTATTTAGGGGAGTTTGGTTAAATTCGTTCACCTAAATGTATGTTATGCCCGTGGTCTGGCCAGTAATAATTTTAAAGAAAACGCAAACAATAATTTAATATTATTTTGGTTTTTGTTTTTGTGGACAGTATGGATTAAAGCCAAATTGAAGATTTTTATGACCGGAAGTCCAAAATGCGTTTCGCCCATGGACGATAGTTTGGCTCATTAGTTAGATGCTATCGTACCCTTCTAAGACGCAATGTTTTTCGGTCGATGATTACCGACTCTTATAAAATTTGCAGCATTTACACACAGCAAATTATATTATTTAGGGCTATTTGGTTAAATTCGTGCACCTTAATGTATGTTATGTCCGTGGTCTGGCCAGTAATAATTTTGAAGAAACGCAAACAATAATTTCATATTATTTTTGTTTTTGTGGACTGTATGGATTAAAGCCAAATTGAGGATTTATATGACCTGTAGTCCAAAATGCGTTTCGCGCAGGCACGATAGTTTGGCTCATCAGTTAGATGCTATCGTACCCTTCTAAGACGCAATGTTGTTCGGTCGATGATTACCGACTCTTATAAAATTTGCAGCATTTGCACACAGCAAATTATATTATTTAGGGGAATTTGGTTAAATTCGAGCACCTAAATGTATGTTATGCCCGTGGTTTGACCAGTAATAATTTTGAAGAAAACGAAAACAATAATTTAATATTATTTTTGTTTTTGTTTTTGTTTTTGTGGACTATATGGATTAAAGCCAAATTGAAGATTTTTATGACATGTAGTCCAAAATGCGTTTCGCCCAGGCACGATAGTTGGGCTCATTAGTTATATGCTATCGTACCCTTCTAACACGCAATGTTTTTCGGTCGATGATTACCGACTTTTATAAAATTTGCAGCATTTATACACTGCAAATTATATTATTTAGGGGAATTTGGTTAAATTCGTGAACTTAAATGTATGTTATGCCCGTGGTTTGGCCAGTAATACTTTTGAAGAAAACGCAAACAATAATTTAATATTATTTGTGTTTTTGTGGAATGTATGGATTAAAGCCAAATTGAAGATTTTTATGACCTGTAGTCCAAAATGCGTTTCGCCTAGGCACGATAGTTGTACTGATCAGTTAGATGCTATCGTACCAATCTAAGATGCAATGTTTTTCGGTCGATGAATACCGACTCTTATACAATTTGCAGATTTTACACACTGCAAATTATATTATTTAGGGGAATTTGGTTAAATTCGTGCACCTATATGTATGTTATGCCCGTGGTCTGGCCAGTAATAATTTTGGAGAAAACTCAAACAATAATTTAATATTATTTTTGTTTTTGTGGACTGTATGGATTAAAGCCAAATTGATAATTTATATGACCTGTAGTCCAAAATGCGTTTCGCCCAGGCACGATAGTTTGGCTCATCAGTTAGATGCTATCGTACCCTTCTAAGACGCAATGTTTTTCGGTCGATGATAACCGACTCTTATAAAATTTGCAGCATTTGCACACAGCAAATTATATTATTTAGGGGAATTTGGTTAAATTCGTGCACCTAAATGTATGTTATGCACGTGGTCTAGCCAGTAATAATTTTGAAATAAACGCAAACAATTATTTAATATTATTTTTGTTTTTGTGCACTGTATGGATTAAAGCCAAATTGAAGAGTTTTATGACCTGCAGTCCAAAATGCGTGTCGCCCAGGCACGATAGGTGGGCTAATCAGTTAGACACTATCGTACCCTTCTAACACGCAATGTTTTTCGGTCGATGATAACCGACTCTTATAAAATTTGCAGCATTTACACACAGCAATTTATATTATTTAGAGGAATTTGGTTAAATTCGTGCACTTAAATGTATGTTATGCCCGTGGTCTGTCCTGTAATAATTTTGAAGAAAACGCAAACAATAAATTAATATTATTTTTGTTCTTGTGGGCTGTATCGATTAAGGCCAAATTAGAGATTTTTATGACGTGTAGTCCAAAATGCGTTTCACCCAGGAACGATAGTTGGGCTCATCAGTAAGATGCTATCGTACGCTTCTAAGACGCTATGTTTTTCGGTGGATGAATACCGACTCTTATTAAATTTGCAGTATTTACACACTGCAAATTATATTATTTAGAGGAATTTGGTTAAATTCGTGCACCTACATGTATGTTATGCCCGTGGTCTGGCCAGTAATAATTTTGATTAAAACGCAAACAATAATTTAATATTATTTTGTTTTTGTGGACTGTATGGATTAAAGCCAAATTGAAGACTTTTATGACCTGTAGTCCAAAATGCGTTTCGCCCAGGCACGCTAGTTAGACTCATCAGTAAAATGCTATCGTACCCTTCTAAGACGCAATGTTTTTCGGTCAATGATTACCGACTCTTATAAAATTTGCAGCATTTACACACTGCAAATTATACTATTTAGGGGATTTGGTTAAATTCATGCACCTTTATGTATGTTATGCCCGTGGTCTGGCCAGTATTAATTTTGGAGAAAACTCAAACAATAATTTAATATTATTTTTGTTTTTGTGGACTGTATGGATTAAAGCCAAATTGATAATTTATATGACCTGTAGTCCAAAATGCGTTTCGCCCAGGCACGATAGTTTGGCTCATCAGTTAGATGCTATCGTACCCTTCTAAGACGAAATGTTTTCGGTCGATGATTACGGACTCTTATAAAATTTGCAGCATTTACACACAGCAGATTATATTATTTAGGGGAATTTGGTTAAATTCGTGCACCTAAATGTATGTTATGCTCGTGGTCTGGCCAGTAATAATTTTGAAGTAAACGCAAACAATTATTTAATATTATTTTTGTTTTTGTGCACTGTATGGATTAAAGCCAAATTGAAGAGTTTTATGACCTGCAGTCCAAAATGCGTGTCGCCCAGGCACGATAGTTGGGCTAATCAGTTAGACACTATCGTACCCTTCCAACACGCAATGTTTTTCGGTCGATGATAACCGACTCTTATAAAATTTGCAGCATTTACACACAGCAAATTATATTATTTAGGGGAGTTTGGTTAAATTCGTTCACCTAAATGTATGTTATGCCCGTGGTCTGGCCAGTAATAATTTTAGAGAAAACGTAAACAATAATTTAATATTATTTTGGTTTTTGTTTTTGTGGACAGTATGGATTAAAGCCAAATTGAAGATTTTTATGACCTGAAGTCCAAAATGCGTTTCGCACATGGACGATAGTTTGGCTCATTAGTTAGATGCTATCATACCCTTCTAAGACGCAATGTTTTTCGGTCGATGATTACCGACTCTTATAAAATTTGCAGCATTTACACACAGCAAATTATATTATTTAGGGCTATTTGGTTAAATTCGTGCACCTAAATGTATGTTATGTCCGTGGTCTGGCCAGTAATAATTTTGAAGAAACGCAAACAATAATTTCATATTATTTTTGTTTTTGTGGACTGTATGGATTAAAGCCAAATTGAGGATTTATATGACCTGTAGTCCAAAATGCGTTTCGCGCAGGCACGATAGTTTGGCTCATCAGTTAGATGCTATCGTACCCTTCTAAGACGCAATGTTTTTCGGTCGATGATTACCGACTCTTATAAAATTTGCAGCATTTGCACACAGCAAATTATATTATTTAGGGGAATTTGGTTAAATTCGGGCACCTAAATGTATGTTATGCCCGTGCTTTGACCAGTAATAATTTTGAAGAAAACGAAAACAATAATTTAATATTATTTTTGTTTTTGTTTTTGTGGACTATATGGATTAAAGCCAAATTGAAGATTTTTATGACCTGTAGTCCAAAATGCGTTTCGCCCAGGCACGATAGTTGGGCTCATTAGTTATATGCTATCGTACCCTTCTAACACGCGATGTTTTTCGGTCGATGATTACCGACTTTTATAAAATTTGCAGCATTTACACACTGCAAATTATATTATTTAGGGGAATTTGGTTAAATTCGTGAACTTAAATGTATGTTATGCCCGTGGTTTGGCCAGTAATAATTTTGAAGAAAACGCAAACAATAATTTAATATTATTTGTGTTTTTGTGGAATGTATGGATTAAAGCCAAATTGAAGATTTTTAAGACCTGTAGTCCAAAATGCGTTTCGCCTAGGCACGATAGTTGTACTGATCAGTTAGATGCTATCGTACCAATCTAAGATGCAATGTTTTTCGGTCGATGAATACCGACTCTTATACAATTTGCAGATTTTACACACTGCAAATTATATTATTTAGGGGAATTTGGTTAAATTCGTGCACCTATATGTATGTTATGCCCGTGGTCTGGCCAGTAATAATTTTGGAGAAAACTCAAACAATAATTTAATATTATTTTTGTTTTTGTGGACTGTATGGATTAAAGCCAAATTGATAATTTATATGACCTGTAGTCCAAAATGCGTTTCGCCCAGGCACGATAGTTTGGCTCATCAGTTAGATGCTATCGTACCCTTCTAAGACGAAATGTTTTCGGTCGATGATTACGGACTCTTATAAAATTTGCAGCATTTACACACAGCAGATTATATTATTTAGGGGAATTTGGTTAAATTCGTGCACCTAAATGTATGTTATGCTCGTGGTCTGGCCAGTAATAATTTTGAAGTAAACGCAAACAATTATTTAATATTATTTTTGTTTTTGTGCACTGTATGGATTAAAGCCAAATTGAAGAGTTTTATGACCTGCAGTCCAAAATGCGTGTCGCCCAGGCACGATAGTTGGGCTAATCAGTTAGACACTATCGTACCCTTCCAACACGCAATGTTTTTCGGTCGATGATAACCGACTCTTATAAAATTTGCAGCATTTACACACAGCAAATTATATTATTTAGGGGAGTTTGGTTAAATTCGTTCACCTAAATGTATGTTATGCCCGTGGTCTGGCCAGTAATAATTTTAGAGAAAACGTAAACAATAATTTAATATTATTTTGGTTTTTGTTTTTGTGGACAGTATGGATTAAAGCCAAATTGAAGATTTTTATGACCTGAAGTCCAAAATGCGTTTCGCACATGGACGATAGTTTGGCTCATTAGTTAGATGCTATCATACCCTTCTAAGACGCAATGTTTTTCGGTCGATGATTACCGACTCTTATAAAATTTGCAGCATTTACACACAGCAAATTATATTATTTAGGGCTATTTGGTTAAATTCGTGCACCTAAATGTATGTTATGTCCGTGGTCTGGCCAGTAATAATTTTGAAGAAACGCAAACAATAATTTCATATTATTTTTGTTTTTGTGGACTGTATGGATTAAAGCCAAATTGAGGATTTATATGACCTGTAGTCCAAAATGCGTTTCGCGCAGGCACGATAGTTTGGCTCATCAGTTAGATGCTATCGTACCCTTCTAAGACGCAATGTTTTTCGGTCGATGATTACCGACTCTTATAAAATTTGCAGCATTTGCACACAGCAAATTATATTATTTAGGGGAATTTGGTTAAATTCGGGCACCTAAATGTATGTTATGCCCGTGCTTTGACCAGTAATAATTTTGAAGAAAACGAAAACAATAATTTGATTCAAAATAGCTTTTAACGGCCTTTAGTCCAACAAAAATTGGCGTTTCGTCCCGGTGATCTCACATGGACTCATCAGTTGACTAGTGAGGACCTTTGTCAATACGCAATTTTTGCCAAGTTCAGTTCATCTAACATAGATTTCGTGAAGAACATCTAGTGTGAACTATATCCAACAAGACTAGAATTCCTAATCATTAAATTGGAAATTTTTTAATAATTTAATATTATTTTTGTTTTTGTTTTTGTGGACTATATGGATTAAAGCCAAATTGAAGATTTTTATGACCTGTAGTCCAAAATGCGTTTCGCCCAGGCACGATAGTTGGGCTCATTAGTTATATGCTATCGTACCCTTCTAACACGCGATGTTTTTCGGTCGATGATTACCGACTTTTATAAAATTTGCAGCATTTACACACTGCAAATTATATTATTTAGGGGAATTTGGTTAAATTCGTGAACTTAAATGTATGTTATGCCCGTGGTTTGGCCAGTAATAATTTTGAAGAAAACGCAAACAATAATTTAATATTATTTGTGTTTTTGTGGAATGTATGGATTAAAGCCAAATTGAAGATTTTTAAGACCTGTAGTCCAAAATGCGTTTCGCCTAGGCACGATAGTTGTACTGATCAGTTAGATGCTATCGTACCAATCTAAGATGCAATGTTTTTCGGTCGATGAATACCGACTCTTATACAATTTGCAGATTTTACACACTGCAAATTATATTATTTAGGGGAATTTGGTTAAATTCGTGCACCTATATGTATGTTATGCCCGTGGTCTGGCCAGTAATAATTTTGGAGAAAACTCAAACAATAATTTAATATTATTTTTGTTTTTGTGGACTGTATGGATTAAAGCCAAATTGATAATTTATATGACCTGTAGTCCAAAATGAGTTTCGCCCAGGCACGATAGTTTGGCTCATCAGTTAGATGCTATCGTACCCTTTTAAGACGCAATGTTTTTCGGTCGATGATTACCGACTCTTATAAAATTTGCAGCATTTGCACACAGCAAATTATATTATTTAGGGGAATTTGGTTAAATTCGGGCACCTAAATGTATGTTATGCCCGTGGTTTGACCAGTAATAATTTTGAAGAAAACGAAAACAATAATTTAATATTATTTTTGTTTTTGTTTTTGTGGACTGTATGGATTAAAGCCAAATTGATAATTTATATGACCTGTAGTCTAAAATGCGTTTCGCCCAGGCACGATAGTTTGGCTTATCAGTTAGATGCTATCGTACCCTTCTAAGACGAAATGTTTTCGGTCGATGATTACGGACTCTTATAAAATTTGCAGCATTTACACACAGCAAATTATATTATTTAGGGGAATATGGTTAAATTCGTGCACCTAAATGTATGTTATGCACGTGGTCTGGCCAGTAATAATTTTGAAGTAAACGCAAACAATTATTTAATATTATTTTTGTTTTTGTGCACTGTATGGATTAAAGCCAAATTGAAGAGTTTTATGACCTGCAGTCCAAAATGCGTGTCGCCCAGGCACGATAATTGGGCTAATCAGTTAGACACTATCGTACCCTTCCAACACGCAATGTTTTTCGGTCGATGATAACCGACTCTTATAAAATTTGCAGCATTTACACACAGCAATTTATATTATTTAGAGGAATTTGGTTAAATTCGTGCACTTAAATGTATGTTATGCCCGTGGTCTGGCCAGTAATAATTTTGAAGAAAACGAAAACAATAATTTAATATTATTTTTGTTCTTGTGGGCTGTATGGATTAAGGCCAAATTAGATATTTTTATGACGTGTAGTCCAAAATGCGTTTCGCCCAGGAACGATAGTTGGGCTCATCAGTAAGATGCTATCGTACGCTTCTAAGACGCTATGTTTTTCGGTGGATGAATACCGACTCTTATTAAATTTGCAGTATTTACACACTGCAAATTATATTATTTAGAGGAATTTGGTTAAATTCGTGCACCTACATGTATGTTATGCCCGTGGTCTGGCCAGTAATAACTTTGATTAAAACGCAAACAATAATTTAATATTATTTTTGTTTTTGTGGACTGTATGGATTAAAGGCAAATTGAAGACTTTTATGACCTGTAGTCCAAAATGCGTTTCGCCCAGGCACGCTAGTTGGGCTCATCAGTAAGATACTATCGTACCCTTCTAAGACGCAATGTTTTTCGGTCAATGATTCCCGACTCTTATAAAATTTGCAGCATTTACACACTGCAAATTATATTATTTAGGGGAGTTTGGTTAAATTCGTTCACCTAAATGTATGTTATGCCCGTGGTCTGGCCAGTAATAATTTTAAAGAAAACGCAAACAATAATTTAATATTATTTTGGTTTTTGTTTTTGTGGACAGTATGGATTAAAGCCAAATTGAAGATTTTTATGACCGGAAGTCCAAAATGCGTTTCGCCCATGGACGATAGTTTGGCTCATTAGTTAGATGCTATCGTACCCTTCTAAGACGCAATGTTTTTCGGTCGATGATTACCGACTCTTATAAAATTTGCAGCATTTACACACAGCAAATTATATTATTTAGGGCTATTTGGTTAAATTCGTGCACCTTAATGTATGTTATGTCCGTGGTCTGGCCAGTAATAATTTTGAAGAAACGCAAACAATAATTTCATATTATTTTTGTTTTTGTGGACTGTATGGATTAAAGCCAAATTGAGGATTTATATGACCTGTAGTCCAAAATGCGTTTCGCGCAGGCACGATAGTTTGGCTCATCAGTTAGATGCTATCGTACCCTTCTAAGACGCAATGTTGTTCGGTCGATGATTACCGACTCTTATAAAATTTGCAGCATTTGCACACAGCAAATTATATTATTTAGGGGAATTTGGTTAAATTCGAGCACCTAAATGTATGTTATGCCCGTGGTTTGACCAGTAATAATTTTGAAGAAAACGAAAACAATAATTTAATATTATTTTTGTTTTTGTTTTTGTTTTTGTGGACTATATGGATTAAAGCCAAATTGAAGATTTTTATGACATGTAGTCCAAAATGCGTTTCGCCCAGGCACGATAGTTGGGCTCATTAGTTATATGCTATCGTACCCTTCTAACACGCAATGTTTTTCGGTCGATGATTACCGACTTTTATAAAATTTGCAGCATTTATACACTGCAAATTATATTATTTAGGGGAATTTGGTTAAATTCGTGAACTTAAATGTATGTTATGCCCGTGGTTTGGCCAGTAATAATTTTGAAGAAAACGCAAACAATAATTTAATATTATTTGTGTTTTTGTGGAATGTATGGATTAAAGCCAAATTGAAGATTTTTATGACCTGTAGTCCAAAATGCGTTTCGCCTAGGCACGATAGTTGTACTGATCAGTTAGATGCTATCGTACCAATCTAAGATGCAATGTTTTTCGGTCGATGAATACCGACTCTTATACAATTTGCAGATTTTACACACTGCAAATTATATTATTTAGGGGAATTTGGTTAAATTCGTGCACCTATATGTATGTTATGCCCGTGGTCTGGCCAGTAATAATTTTGGAGAAAACTCAAACAATAATTTAATATTATTTTTGTTTTTGTGGACTGTATGGATTAAAGCCAAATTGATAATTTATATGACCTGTAGTCCAAAATGCGTTTCGCCCAGGCACGATAGTTTGGCTCATCAGTTAGATGCTATCGTACCCTTCTAAGACGCAATGTTTTTCGGTCGATGATAACCGACTCTTATAAAATTTGCAGCATTTGCACACAGCAAATTATATTATTTAGGGGAATTTGGTTAAATTCGTGCACCTAAATGTATGTTATGCACGTGGTCTAGCCAGTAATAATTTTGAAATAAACGCAAACAATTATTTAATATTATTTTTGTTTTTGTGCACTGTATGGATTAAAGCCAAATTGAAGAGTTTTATGACCTGCAGTCCAAAATGCGTGTCGCCCAGGCACGATAGGTGGGCTAATCAGTTAGACACTATCGTACCCTTCTAACACGCAATGTTTTTCGGTCGATGATAACCGACTCTTATAAAATTTGCAGCATTTACACACAGCAATTTATATTATTTAGAGGAATTTGGTTAAATTCGTGCACTTAAATGTATGTTATGCCCGTGGTCTGTCCTGTAATAATTTTGAAGAAAACGCAAACAATAAATTAATATTATTTTTGTTCTTGTGGGCTGTATCGATTAAGGCCAAATTAGAGATTTTTATGACGTGTAGTCCAAAATGCGTTTCACCCAGGAACGATAGTTGGGCTCATCAGTAAGATGCTATCGTACGCTTCTAAGACGCTATGTTTTTCGGTGGATGAATACCGACTCTTATTAAATTTGCAGTATTTACACACTGCAAATTATATTATTTAGAGGAATTTGGTTAAATTCGTGCACCTACATGTATGTTATGCCCGTGGTCTGGCCAGTAATAATTTTGATTAAAACGCAAACAATAATTTAATATTATTTTGTTTTTGTGGACTGTATGGATTAAAGCCAAATTGAAGACTTTTATGACCTGTAGTCCAAAATGCGTTTCGCCCAGGCACGCTAGTTAGACTCATCAGTAAAATGCTATCGTACCCTTCTAAGACGCAATGTTTTTCGGTCAATGATTACCGACTCTTATAAAATTTGCAGCATTTACACACTGCAAATTATACTATTTAGGGGATTTGGTTAAATTCATGCACCTTTATGTATGTTATGCCCGTGGTCTGGCCAGTATTAATTTTGGAGAAAACTCAAACAATAATTTAATATTATTTTTGTTTTTGTGGACTGTATGGATTAAAGCCAAATTGATAATTTATATGACCTGTAGTCCAAAATGCGTTTCGCCCAGGCACGATAGTTTGGCTCATCAGTTAGATGCTATCGTACCCTTCTAAGACGAAATGTTTTCGGTCGATGATTACGGACTCTTATAAAATTTGCAGCATTTACACACAGCAGATTATATTATTTAGGGGAATTTGGTTAAATTCGTGCACCTAAATGTATGTTATGCTCGTGGTCTGGCCAGTAATAATTTTGAAGTAAACGCAAACAATTATTTAATATTATTTTTGTTTTTGTGCACTGTATGGATTAAAGCCAAATTGAAGAGTTTTATGACCTGCAGTCCAAAATGCGTGTCGCCCAGGCACGATAGTTGGGCTAATCAGTTAGACACTATCGTACCCTTCCAACACGCAATGGTTTTCGGTCGATGATAACCGCCTCTTATAAAATTTGCAGCATTTACACACAGCAAATTATATTATTTAGGGGAGTTTGGTTAAATTCGTTCACCTAAATGTATGTTATGCCCGTGGTCTGGCCAGTAATAATTTTAGAGAAAACGTAAACAATAATTTAATATTATTTTGGTTTTTGTTTTTGTGGACAGTATGGATTAAAGCCAAATTGAAGATTTTTATGACCTGAAGTCCAAAATGCGTTTCGCACATGGACGATAGTTTGGCTCATTAGTTAGATGCTATCATACCCTTCTAAGACGCAATGTTTTTCGGTCGATGATTACCGACTCTTATAAAATTTGCAGCATTTACACACAGCAAATTATATTATTTAGGGCTATTTGGTTAAATTCGTGCACCTAAATGTATGTTATGTCCGTGGTCTGGCCAGTAATAATTTTGAAGAAACGCAAACAATAATTTAATATTATTTTGGTTTTTGTTTTTGTGGACAGTATGGATTAAAGCCAAATTGAAGATTTTTATGACCTGAAGTCCAAAATGCGTTTCGCACATGGACGATAGTTTGGCTCATTAGTTAGATGCTATCATACCCTTCTAAGACGCAATGTTTTTCGGTCGATGATTACCGACTCTTATAAAATTTGCAGCATTTACACACTGCAAATTATATTATTTAGGGGAATTTGGTTAAATTCGTGAACTTAAATGTATGTTATGCCCGTGGTTTGGCCAGTAATAATTTTGAAGAAAACGCAAACAATAATTTAATATTATTTGTGTTTTTGTGGAATGTATGGATTAAAGCCAAATTGAAGATTTTTAAGACCTGTAGTCCAAAATGCGTTTCGCCTAGGCACGATAGTTGTACTGATCAGTTAGATGCTATCGTACCAATCTAAGATGCAATGTTTTTCGGTCGATGAATACCGACTCTTATACAATTTGCAGATTTTACACACTGCAAATTATATTATTTAGGGCAATTTGGTTAAATTCGTGCACCTATATGTATGTTATGCCCGTGGTCTGGCCAGTAATAATTTTGGAGAAAACTCAAACAATAATTTAATATTATTTTTGTTTTTGTGGACTGTATGGATTAAAGCCAAATTGATAATTTATATGACCTGTAGTCCAAAATGAGTTTCGCCCAGGCACGATAGTTTGGCTCATCAGTTAGATGCTATCGTACCCTTTTAAGACGCAATGTTTTTCGGTCGATGATTACCGACTCTTATAAAATTTACAGCATTTGCACACAGCAAATTATATTATTTAGGGGAATTTGGTTAAATTCGGGCACCTAAATGTATGTTATGCCCGTGGTTTGACCAGTAATAATTTTGAAGAAAACGAAAACAATAATTTAATATTATTTTTGTTTTTGTTTTTGTGGACTATATGGATTAAAGCCAAATTGAAGATTTTTATGACCTGTAGTCCAAAATGCGTTTCGCCCAGGCACGATAGTTGGGCTCATTAGTTATATGCTATCGTACCCTTCTAACACGCGATGTTTTTCGGTCGATGATTACCGACTTTTATAAAATTTGCAGCATTTACACACTGCAAATTATATTATTTAGGGGAATTTGGTTAAATTCGTGAACTTAAATGTATGTTATGCCCGTGGTTTGGACAGTAATAATTTTGAAGAAAACGCAAACAATAATTTAATATTATTTGTGTTTTTGTGGAATGTATGGATTAAAGCCAAATTGAAGATTTTTAAGACCTGTAGTCCAAAATGCGTTTCGCCTCGGCACGATAGTTGTACTGATCAGTTAGATGCTATCGTACCAATCTAAGATGCAATGTTTTTCGGTCGATGATTACGGACTCTTATAAAATTTGCAGCATTTACACACAGCAAATTATATTATTTAGGGGAATTTGGTTAAATTCGTGCACCTAAATGTATGTTATGCACGTGGTCTGGCCAGTAATAATTTTGAAATAAACGCAAACAATTATTTAATATTATTTTTGTTTTTGTGCACTGTATGGATTAATGCCAAATTGAAGAGTTTTATGACCTGCAGTCCAAAATGCGTGTCGCCCAGGCACGATAGGTGGGCTAATCAGTTAGACACTATCGTACCCTTCTAACACGCAATGTTTTTCGGTCGATGATAACCGACTCTTATAAAATTTGCAGCATTTACACACAGCAATTTGTATTATTTAGAGGAATTTGGTTAAATTCGTGCACTTAAATGTATGTTATGCCCGTGGTCTGGCCTGTAATAATTTTGAAGAAAACGCAAACAATAATTTAATATTATTTTTGTTCTTGTGGGCTGTATCGATTAAGGCCAAATTAGAGATTTTTATGACGTGTAGTCCAAAATGCGTTTCGCCCAGGAACGATAGTTGGGCTCATCAGTAAGATGCTATCGTACGCTTCTAAGACGCTATGTTTTTCGGTGGATGAATACCGACTCTTATTAAATTTGCAGTATTTACACACTGCAAATTATATTATTTAGAGGAATTTGGTTAAATTCGTGCACCTACATGTATGTTATGCCCGTGGTCTGGCCAGTAATAATTTTGATTAAAACGCAAACAATAATTTAATATTATTTTGTTTTTGTGGACTGTATGGATTAAAGCCAAATTGAAGACTTTTATGACCTGTAGTCCAAAATGCGTTTCGCCCAGGCACGCTAGTTGGGCTCATCAGTAAAATGCTCTCGTACCCTTCTAAGACGCAATGTTTTTCGGTCAATGATTACCGATTCTTATAAAATGTGCAGCATTTACACACTGCAAATTATACTATTTAGGGGATTTGGTTAAATTCGTTCACCTAAATGTATGTTATGTCCGTGGCCTGGACAGTAATAATTTTGAAGAAAACGCAAACAATAATTTAATATTATTTTTGTTTTTGTGGAATGTATGGATCAAAGCCAAATTGAAGATTTTTATGACCTGTAGTCCAAAATGCGTTTCGCCTAGGCATGATAGTTGGGCTCATCAGTTAGATGCTATCGTACCAATCTAAGATGCAGTGTTTTTCGGTCGATGAATACCGACTCTTATAAAATTTGCAGCATTTACACACTGCAAATTATATTATTTAGGGGAATTTGGTTACATTCATGCACCTTTATGTATGTTATGCCCGTGGTCTGGCCAGTATTAATTTTGGAGAAAACTCAAACGATAATTTAATATTATTTTTGTTTTTGTGGACTGTATGGATTAAAGCCAAATTGATAATTTATATGACCTGTAGTCCAAAATGCGTTTCGCCCAGGCACGATAGTTTGGCTCATCAGTTAGATGCTATCGTACCCTTCTAAGACGAAATGTTTTCGGTCGATGATTACGGACTCTTATAAAATTTGCAGCATTTACACACAGCAAATTATATTATTTAGGGGAATTTGGTTAAATTCGTGCACCTAAATGTATGTTATGCACGTGGTCTGGCCAGTAATAATTTTGAAGTAAACGCAAACAATTATTTAATATTATTTTTGTTTTTGTGCACTGTATGGATTAAAGCCAAATTGAAGAGTTTTATGACCTGCAGTCCAAAATGCGTGTCGCCCAGGCACGATAGTTGGGCTAATCAGTTAGACACTATCGTACCCTTCTAACACGCAATGTTTTTCGGTCGATGATAACCGACTCTTATAAAATTTGCAGCATTTACACACAGCAATTTATATTATTTAGAGGAATTTGGTTAAATTCGTGCACTTAAAGGTATGTTATGCCCGTGGTCTGGCTAGTAATAATTTTGAAGAAAACGCAAACAATAATTTAATATTATTTTTATTCTTGTGGGCTGTATGGATTAAGGCCAAATTAGAGATTTTTATGACGTGTAGTCCAAAATGCGTTTCGCCCAGGCACGATAGTTGGGCTCATCAGTAAGATGCTATCGTACGCTTCTAAGACGCTATGTTTTTCGGTGGATGAATACCGACTCTTATTAAATTTGCAGTATTTACATACTGCAAATTATATTATTTAGAGGAATTTGGTTAAATTCGTGCACCTACATGTATGTTATGCCCGTGGTCTGGCCAGTAATAATTTTGATTAAAACGCAAACAATAATTTAATAGTATTTTTGTTTTTGTGGACTGTATGGATTAAAGCCAAATTGAAGAGTTTTATGACCTGCAGTCCAAAATGCGTGTCGCCCAGGCACGATAGTTGGGCTCATCAGTTAGATGCTATCGTACCCTTCTAAGACGCAATGTTTTTCGGTCCATGATTACCGACTCTTATAAAATTTCCAGCATTTACACACTGCAAATTATACTATTTAGGGGAGTTTGGTTAAATTCGTTCACCTAAATGTATGTTATGTCCGTGGCCTGGACAGTAATAATTTTGAAGGAAATGCAAACAATAATTTAATATTATTTTGTTTTTGTTTTTGTGGACTGTATGGAATAAAGCCAAATTGAAGATTTTTATGACCTGTAGTCCAAAAGGCGTTTCGCCTAAGCACGATAGTTGGGCTCGTCAGTTAGATGCTATCGTGCCCTTCTAAGACGCAATGTTTTTCGGTCGATGATTACAGACTTTTATAAAATTTGCAGCATTTACACACTACAAATTATATTATTTAGGGGAATTTGATTAAATTCGTGCACCTAGTTGTCTGTTATACCCGTAAAAAAAATCATATTGTGCTATAAGAAAAAATATTTAATACCTACCATCAAATAAATAAATATAAATTAATGATAATTCAGTGACAGTGTGCTATACAACATAAACGAAGCTGAAAGAGAATAGACAAACGAAACAAGAACAACGAACGGTAAACCTTCCTTTTCCTTCACTTCTCGCAGTTGTGTTAGCTTAATCATTGTAGGTAATGTGTGGAATTTATCCGACAGTGTATGCAATAATTAGGTTAGTACAACGTCAGATGGATAATTGACTGCTTTTTTTTGTTTAACCAGGGGCGGCTGAATACAAATTGTCAGTAAGGCATAACACTAGTGTCATTTTTTTATTGGAAAGTTCAAATTGGAATTCAGATTAAGCATTCAGCATAGATATTCGTCTGACTTGTGTTTTATTGTTTTTTTTAAATGTTAAAATGGTTGGTGTTTTTAGGGTCGACTATACCAATATTCGCGGGCTTAGAAAAAATTTGTGTGCCGTGTATGTCCACACTGTCAAAAACAGGCTAGCTGTCTTGCCACTAAATGAAACCCAAATAGGTGAAAATTCTAATCAGTCAGAATTTCATCTGTTTGGGTATAACTTAGTACCAACTTCAACCACAATATGTTTTGTGCTCAAACACAAATTTTAATTTCATGTGGTTAAAATTCTCGGTAAACAAGCGCATCATACACACATGTTTCATTTAACGGAGCCCAAATCTGGACAGAAATTCAACTTTTAACGAAATTGATGCTCTGTCGGATTCCATTCAAAGAATTGTTTCCCATTACCCTCACACTGAAATCGTCATTGCGGGTGATTTCAATGTACACAATTCTAGCTGGCTCCGCTTTTCGAGCCAGATAACACCCGATTTAAGGTATGTTGAGGCCTTTGCTGAGTTAAATCAACTGACTCAGCTTTTTGACGAGCCAACTCGAATCCCTGACGTTGTAGGTCAAACCGCCAACACTCTAGACTTATTTATTACCTCTCACCCTAATAAATACACGTTAAATGTATTATTGCCTCTAGGCACATCAGACCATTGTGTCATATCTGGAAATTTCTCATGCCAACACCTCTCAGTTAAAGAAAAGCGACCTAAGAGAACCATTTGGCAATATGGGAAAGCCAACTGGGACGGTCTCAATAACTTCTTCAGGAACTTTAACTGGTCAATATGTTATATTTATTTGATATGATAACAAATTTAATTCTTCACGGAATGAGAAATTTTATCTCGAATAGGGTGCAACGTATCGAACAGAAAGAAAATGCATGATTTGATTGGAGCTGTAAAAATGTTGTTAGGGATAAAGAAGTAAGTTTCCGGAAATATAAATCCAACCCCACTGAGGATAACCGGGAAAAGTTTCAACAAGCTAGAAAGACTTGCAACGTTCACATTCGGAGAACCAATTTTTTGCATGACCAGAAATTAAGGCAAAAAAAACTACAAAGTCCGAAAGGTAGTAAAAAATGTTGGTCTTTTGTAAAAAACATTCGGAATTCATTGTCGTCTTCGGTTCCAAAGCTCGTCCTTAATGACACCCCTTTTGTCAGCTCTCGTGAAAAGAAAATTTGCTTGCAGCGCAAATCGCTGTAAATTCGCTGCCAGAAAGTGTAATGACTCCTCCTGTACTTGAGAGCGTAAACGATTTTATGGGACGAATCTTCTTTCGCACTCGTGCAGTTGCTAGAGCCCTCAAAGACCTTGATATTCACAAATCCGCTGGCCCGGATAGTATCTGCGTAAGCTTTTCCATCTATCCTACTCTACTGGTCTCTTTCTGAGTGGATGGAAAACAGCATTTGTCCAGCCTGTCCCTAAAAAAGGCGAATCTTCTTCACCCGCTAATTACCGTCCAATTGCACTTCCGTCCCTTCTTTCCAAAGTCATGGAAACGCTGATTAATTATCAGCTCAAGAAATATATTGAAGAACGAAAGCTCCTTAATGACCGGCAGTATGGCTTTCGTAGCAATAGTTCCACTGGTGATCTGATGTTATATCTCACCGAGCAGTGGCACAAATCTTTACATCGTTTTGGAAAAAGTAAGATTATTGCGCTTGATATTTCAAAGGCATTTGATAGAGTTTGGCATCAGGCTCTCTTATCGAAAATGCGTGCATTTGTTATCGATGAATCTCTTCTTCGTTGGATTAGAAATTACCTTTCGGACCGTTCAATACAAGTTGTATTGGACGGTTACAAGTCTGATATTCACAAAATAAATGCTGTGCCCCAGGGCTCCGTACTGTCTCCGACCCTCTTTCTCATTTTTATTAATGATCTCTTATCTGGAACTTCTAATCCACTAAATTGTTTTGCTGACGATAGTACTCTCAGCTTTTCATATTCGTGTTCAGATGCGCCTCCATGTTCTTGGGATGTGCAACTGCAGCGGCAGTGTATGATAAGCTCATTAAATACTGATCTCGACAGCATTGTCCAATGGGGAATAAAAAACCGCGTAGAATTTAATGCTTCAAAAACTCAGTGCTGTCTTCTGTCGTCAAAGCAGAACCCACCCCCATGCCGCTACCTATGAGCGGCACTTGCATTGAAGAAACCGATCAGCTTCCAGTTCTTAGTATGTGCATCACAGACCACCTCTTGTGGAATGACCACATATTCGATGTCGCCAAAAATGCTGCAAAGTGTCTGGCCTTTCTTTGGAGGTGCAAGAAATTCTTCTTCCCGTCTGATCTGGCTGTAATCTATAAGGCCTTCATTCGTCCAAAGCTGGAGTAAAACTCGCACATTTGGGAAGGAGCTCCCAAAACACATTTGATTCTTTTAGATAGAATTCAGAATAGAGCTCTAAGAATGATATGCGATAGATATATAGTAGAGACATTTACATCCCTAGAACACCGTCGAAATGTTACATGTCTGTCATTATTTTATCGCTATTTTTATAAACACTGTTCCAGCGAAATAGCCAGTTGGATTTTTCCCCTTAAATTTTTCAACCGTAATACTCGCGCTTCTAGGAATGCTCATCAGTTTACCCTTGAGCCCTACTTCGGACGTACTGTCAAGTATAGAGCTTCTTTTTTTAGCCGTACAACACGAATGTGGAATACTTTACCAGGCTCTATTTGCCCCTCCCATTTGGATATTCAGAAATTCAAATCCAATGTGCATCGGTATCTCCTCTTGTATCCTTCCCTAATTTCATAACGCTCGCACTGTGCTTGTTCATATTAAAGGTAGTCAAAACCACTTTATGTTCCTAGTAGTGCGTATGACATAAATAAGTATAGGTTAATTATAAATGACAGAATAACCGAAACCGATGGTGGAGGAGTTGCGCTTTATTGCAAATCACCCCTTTCATGTCAGATTTTAAAAACATCTGATGATAGGGGTATAGAATTTCTTCTGGTAGAGGTAGGTGATGGAAACACCAATTGTCTTTTAGGAGTTGGTTATAACCCTAATAAAAGTTTCTCTCCGGAACCCATGTTTGCAGCCCTTCAGGAATTCTCTCTTAGATATGAGCATATTATCATCTGTGGTGATTTCAATGCAGACCTTTTGTTATACGATTCCCGATCTAATCAACTAAGAGATGAAATAGCAACAGCTGCACTATCCGTATTGAACTCTCACGCCACCCGTTTTGCTCCTAACACTACTCCTTGACCTAATTATAGTTTCGGATCCTTCATATGTGCTTTTACAGGACCAATTATCTTTGGATGGTTTTTCCGATCACGATTTGCTATTATGTACGTACAATATTGTTTTTACGCATTTACCTACGCCTTTGGCTTTTCAATTCAGGGATATTAATTCCATTAATAGTTCTGAACTACAAAGTGATGCCATCAACTACCCATGGAATCAATGTTATGCTTACTCCACTGCCAATGATAAGGTTAACTACTATCAATCTCTGGTTCTTGAATTATTTGAGAAACATGTTCCTATTAAAACTGTTTCAGTGCGTAGCAAAAGCTGTCCCTGGTGTACCTCGGAGGTTAGTAGTGCTATTAGATATCGGAGAAAAATGTCTCGTCCTATTGGCTTACAAGAGGAACTTATGTTTAGGATGAATGAGGACCTCCTTGCAGTCTCCAATTGGTCTATTTCTAAGAAGCAGATAAATACCTTGTTTTTACCTTCTGTTTATCTTTTTCAGAATAAGCTTACGTTTATGAAAACTGTGAATAGTCTCGGTATTAAGATAAATACTTCTCTATCGGCTGAAGATCAGGTGAATTCTACCATTGGACGAATTTATGGTGGACTGCGTAAGCTTTGGCTATTTTCAAACATAACCCCTAAAAGACTAAATTGAGGCTTGTAAAAACACTGCTTGTTCCTCAAATTGATTATGCCAATGTTGTGTATTGCAAACTTGATTCCCATTCTCAGCATAAACTTCTTGTTGCGTAAAATGATATGATAAGGTACATTTATGGACTAAGGAGACATGAACACATATCACATTACAATAAACTGGTCCTTGGATGCTCTTTTCAACATTTCCTTGATGTAAGATGTTGTATCTTTATTCAGAATAGAAAGCCACCTTACATTTATGAAAAACTTTCTTTTACTTAATCTATTAGAACTCTTAATCTAGTAACACCATCTCACAACTACTTGAATTCTTCGCGCCTATTTATTGTCTATGTAACTAAACTATGGAACTCTCTGCCAGTAACAATGAGGAAAATTATAGGTACTGCAAATTTTAAGAAGGCAATTACACTTCACTTTTCTTAACCTAAAAGTAAAATAGCAAATATGGCTCTTGATAAGTAGGAAGGGGAAGGAAAGGGGAGAAAGGGTAAGGGACGTATAGCAAAAAAAAAATTATAAATACGTATTCATAGAAGAATAAAACAGGTTTTTTAGTTTTCTTAATTTAAATTTAAAATGTGTATGTATATAAAGAACTTTTAGTTTAGAATTTAAATTTGTATATACATATGTATCTATAATATAATGTTTAATTAATATTTTTTTTTCTCATAAAATGTAACCAAGTTTAACGGTACTATAAAAGACTTAGTCTTACTTGTACACCGAATTGAAATAAATAAACTTTGAAACTTTGAAACTTCTTGTGCCGTCATCGTGTATTGACCCATGACCTGCCGCTTAGTAGCCAACGCACTTCGCATCACGCCACCGAGCCCACATGATCAGATCCAACCTAATGCAGGTTTTTTTCTGTTTATCAATTGCACTCAAATGACTACCGCTTTTATTAGCCACACAAGTAATTTTAGCCACACACGTTTGTTGTTGTTTATTTTGGTTCTTTCTTATTTTCTCCTTACTCGTTTATAAGCCAACATTTTTGTTGTTGATATAAGGAGGGAGATTTTTTATGTGAAAGATTTTGACATCATTTTTATTTGTATTATATTCAGTTTTTCTATGATTACATACTTTCTTTTTAAAGCCATTTTTCGTATCATTTGATGACCTTGAATGACCAACAACAACTTGAGTGTGCTACCACCAAGTTTTTTCTCAATTATTTTTGGCTGGAATTATAGCTATTTCACGACTTGCCGAGGTCGATCATCAGATTCCTTTGCTCTAGTGGTGCTGGTCTACTTTTTTGCATTTTAATTGAAAAACTTCTTGTGGCGTCATCGTGTATTGAACCATGACCAGCCGCTTAGTAGCCAACGCATTTCGCATCACGCCACCGAGCCTACATGATCAGATCCAACCCAATGCAGGCTAATAAAAGCGCTAGTCATTTGAGTGCAATTGATAAACAGAAAAAAACCTGCATTAGGTTGGATCTGATCATGTGGACTCGGTGGCGTGATGCGAAGTGCGTTGCCTACTAAGCGGCTGGTCATGGTTCCATACACGATGAAAGCACAAGAAGTTTTTTAATTAAAATGAAAAAAGTAGACCAGCACCAGTAGAGCAAAGGAATCTGAAGATCGACCTCGGCAAGTGGTAAAATAGCTATAATTCCAGCCAAAAATAATTGAGAAAAAACTTGGTGGTATCACACTCAAGTTGTTGTAGGGCATTCAAAGTCATCAAATGGATGGATTAAAGCCAAATTGAAGATTTTTATGACCTGAATGCGTTTCTCCAAGGGACGATAGTTGGGCTCATCAGTTAGATGCTATCGTACCCTTCTAAGACACAATGTTTTTCGGTCGATGATTACCGACTCTTATAAAATTTGCAGCATTTACACACTGCAAATTATATTATTTATGGGAATTTGGTTAAATTCGTGTACCTACATGTAGGTTATGCCCGTTCTCTGGCCAGTAATAATTTGGAAGAAAACGCAGACAATAATTTAATAATATTTTGTTTTTGTGGACTGTATGGATTGAAGACAAATTGGAGATTTTTATGACCTGTAGTCCAAAATGCGTTTCGCCCACGCACGATAGTTGGGCTCATCAGTTAGATGCTATCGTACCCTTCTAAGACGCAATGTTTTTCGGTCGATGATTACCGACTCTTATAAAATTTGCAGCATTTACACACTGAAATTATATTATTTAGGGGAATTTAATTAAATTCGTATACCTAAATGTATGTTATGCCCGTTCTCGGCTAGTAATAATTTTGAAGAAAACGCAAACAATAATTTAATATTATTTTTGCTTTTGTGGACTGTATGGATTAAAACCAAATTGGAGATTTTTATGACCTGTAGTCCAAAATGCGTTTAGTCCAGGCACGATATTTGGGCACATCAGTAAGATGCTATCGTACCCTTCTAAGGCGCAATGTTTTTCGGTCGATGACTACCGACTCTTATAAAATTTGCAGCATTCACACACTGCAAATTATATTATTTAGGGGAATTTGGATAAATTCGTGTACCTAAATGTATGTTATGCCCGTGGCCTGGACAGTAATAATTTTGAAGAAAACGCAAACAATAATTTAATATTATTTTTGTTTTTGTGGAATGTATGGATCAAAGCCAAATTGAAGATTTTTATGACCTGTAGTCCAAAATGCGTTTCGCCTAGGCACGATAGTTGGGCTCATCAGTTAGATGCTATCGTACCAATCTAAGATGCAGTGTTTTTCGGTCGATGAATACCGACTCTTATAAAATTTGCAGCATTTACACACTGCAAATTATATTATTTAGGGGAATTTGGTTACATTCATGCACCTTTATGTATGTTATGCCCGTGGTCTGGCCAGTATTAATTTTGGAGAAAACTCAAACAATAATTTAATATTATTTTTGTTTTTGTGGACTGTATGGATTAAAACCAAATTGATAATTTATATGACCTGTAGTCCAAAATGCGTTTCGCCCAGGCACGATAGTTTGGCTCATCAGTTAGATGCTATCGTACCCTTCTAAGACGAAATGTTTTCGGTCGATGATTACGGACTCTTATAAAATTTGCAGCATTTACACACAGCAAATTATATTATTTAGGGGAATTTGGTTAAATTCGTGCACTTAAATGTATGTTATGCACGTGGTCTGGCCAGTAATAATTTTGAAGTAAACGCAAACAATTATTTAATATTATTTTTGTTTTTGTGCACTGTATGGATTAAAGCCAAATTGAAGAGTTTTATGACCTGCAGTCCAAAATGCGTGTCGCCCAGGCACGATAGTTGGGCTAATCAGTTAGACACTATCGTACCCTTCTAACACGCAATGTTTTTCGGTCGATGATAACCGACTCTTATAAAATTTGCAGCATTTACACACAGCAATTTATATTATTTAGAGGAATTTGGTTAAATTCGTGCACTTAAATGTATGTTATGCCCGTGGTCTGGCTAGTAATAATTTTGAAGAAAACGCAAGCAATAATTTAATATTATTTTTGTTCTTGTGGGCTGTATGGATTAAGGCCAAATTAGAGATTTTTATGACGTGTAGTCCAAAATGCGTTTCGCCCAGGCACGATAGTTGGGCTCATCAGTAAGATGCTATCGTACGCTTCTAAGACGCTATGTTTTTCGGTGGATGAATACCGACTCTTATTAAATTTGCAGTATTTACATACTGCAAATTATATTATTTAGAGGAATTTGGTTAAATTCGTGCACCTACATGTATGTTATGCCCGTGGTCTGGCCAGTAATAATTTTGATTAAAACACAAACAATAATTTAATAGTATTTTTGTTTTTGTGTACTGTATGGATTAAAGCCAAATTGAAGAGTTTTATGACCTGCAGTCCAAAATGCGTGTCGCCCAGGCACGATAGTTGGGCTCATCAGTTAGATGCTATCGTACCCTTCTAAGACGCAATGTTTTTCGGTCCATGATTACCGACTCTTATAAAATTTCCAGCATTTACACACTGCAAATTATACTATTTAGGGGAGTTTGGTTAAATTCGTTCACCTAAATGTATGTTATGTCCGTGGCCTGGACAGTAATAATTTTGAAGGAAATGCAAACAATAATTTAATATTATTTTGTTTTTGTTTTTGTGGACTGTATGGAATAAAGCCAAATTGAAGATTTTTATGACCTGTAGTCCAAAAGGCGTTTCGCCTAGGCACGATAGTTGGGCTCGTCAGTTAGATGCTATCGTGCCCTTCTAAGACGCAATGTTTTTCGGTCGATGATTACAGACTTTTATAAAATTTGCAGCATTTACACACTGCAAATTATATTATTTAGGGGAATTTGATTAAATTCGTGCACCTAGTTGTCTGTTATACCCGTAAAAAAAAATCATATTGTGCAATAAGAAAAAATATTTAATACCTACCATCCAATAAATAAATATAAATTAATGATAATTCAGTGACAGTGTGCTATACAACATAAACGAAGCTGAAAGAGAATAGACAAACGAAACAAGAACAACGAACGGTAAACCTTCCTTTTCCTTCACTTCTCGCAGTTGTGTTAGCTTAATCATTGTAGGTAATGTGTGGAATTTATCCGACAGTGTATGCAATAATTAGGTTAGTACAACGTCAGATGGATAATTGACTGCTTTTTTTTTGTTTAACCAGGGGCGGCTGAATACAAATTGTCAGTAAGGCATAACACTAGTGTCATTTTTTTATTGGAAAGTTCAAATTGGAATTCAGATTAAGCATTCAGCATAGATATTCGTCTGACTTTTGTTTTATTGTTTTTTTTAATGTTAAAATGGTTGGTGTTTTTAGGGTCGACTATACCAATATTCGCGGGCTTAGAAAAAATTTGTGTGCCGTGTATGTCCACACTGTCAAAAACAGGCTAGCTGTCTTGCCACTAAATGAAACCCAAATAGGTGAAAATTCTAATGAGTCAGAATTTCATCTGTTTGGGTATAACTTAGTACCATTATTCTTTGTCCACCATGGTCTCGCCGTGTACATAAGAAATGATGTTGCGTACCAACTTCAACCACAATATGTTTTGTGCTCAAACACAAATTTTAATTTCATGTGGTTAAAATTCTCGGTAAACAAGCGCATCATACACACATGTTTCATTTAACGGAGCCCAAATCTGGACAGAAATTCAACTTTTAACGAAATTGATGCTCTGTCGGATTCCATTCAAAGAATTGTTTCCCATTACCCTCACACTGAAATCGTCATTGCGGGTGATTTCAATGTACACAATTCTAGCTGGCTCCGCTTTTCGAGCCAGATAACACCCGATTTAAGGTATGTTGAGGCCTTTGCTGAGTTAAATCAACTGACTCAGCTTTTTGACGAGCCAACTCGAATCCCTGACGTTGTAGGTCAAACCGCCAACACTCTAGACTTATTTATTACCTCTCACCCTAATAAATACACGTTAAATGTATTATTGCCTCTAGGCACATCAGACCATTGTGTCATATCTGGAAATTTCTCATGCCAACACCTCTCAGTTAAAGAAAAGCGACCTAAGAGAACCATTTGGCAATATGGGAAAGCCAACTGGGACGGTCTCAATAACTTCTTCAGGAACTTTAACTGGTCAATATGTTATATTTATTTGATATGATAACAAATTTAATTCTTCACGGAATGAGAAATTTTATCTCGAATAGGGTGCAACGTATCGAACAGAAAGAAAATGCATGATTTGATTGGAGCTGTAAAAATGTTATTAGGGATAAAGAAGTAAGTTTCCGGAAATATAAATCCAACCCCACTGAGGATAACCGGGAAAAGTTTCAACAAGCTAGAAAGACTTGCAACGTTCACATTCGGAGAACCAATTTTTTGCATGACCAGAAATTAAGGCAAAAAATACTACAAAGTCCCAAAGGTAGTAAAAAATGTTGGTCTTTTGTAAAAAACATTCGGAATTCATTGTCGTCTTCGGTTCCAAAGCTCGTCCTTAATGACACCCCTTTTGTCAGCTCTCGTGAAAAGAAAATTTGCTTGCAGCGCAAATCGCTGTAAATTCGCTGCCAGAAAGTGTAATGACTCCTCCTGTACTTGAGAGCGTAAACGATTTTATGGGACGAATCTTCTTTCGCACTCGTGCAGTTGCTAGAGCCCTCAAGGACCTTGATATTCACAAATCCGCTGGGCCGGATAGTATCTGCGTAAGCTTTTCCATCTATCCTACTCTACTGGTCTCTTTCTGAGTGGATGGAAAACAGCATTTGTCCAGCCTGTCCCTAAAAAAGGCGAATCTTCTTCACCCGCTAATTACCGTCCAATTGCACTTCCGTCCCTTCTTTCCAAAGTCATGGAAACGCTGATTAACTATCAGCTCAAGAAATATATTGAAGAACGAAAGCTCCTTAATGACCGGCAGTATGGCTTTCGTAGCAATAGTTCCACTGGTGATCTGATGTTATATCTCACCGAGCAGTGGCACAAATCTTTACATCGTTTTGGAGAAAGTAAGATTATTGCGCTTGATATTTCAAAGGCATTTGATAGAGTTTGGCATCAGGCTCTCTTATCGAAAATGCGTGCATTTGTTATCGATGAATCTCTTCTTCGTTGGATTAGAAATTACCTTTCGGACCGTTCAATACAAGTTGTATTGGACGGTTACAAGTCTGATATTCACAAAATAAATGCTGTGCCCCAGGGCTCCGTACTGTCTCCGACCCTCTTTCTCATTTTTATTAATGATCTCTTATCTGGAACTTCTAATCCACTAAATTGTTTTGCTGACGATAGTACTCTCAGCTTTTCATATTCGTGTTCAGATGCGCCTCCCTGTTCTTGGTATGTGCAACTGCAGCGGCAGTGTATGATAAGCTCATTAAATACTGATCTCGACAGCATTGTCCAATGGGGAATAAAAAACCGCATAGAATTTAATGCTTCAAAAACTCAGTGCTGTCTTCTGTCGTCAAAGCAGAACCCAACCCCCATGCCGCTACCTATGAGCGGCACTTGCATTGAAGAAACCGATCAGCTTCCAGTTCTTAGTATGTGCATCACAGACCACCTCTTGTGGAATGACCACATATTCGATGTCGCCAAAAATGCTGCAAAGTGTCTGGGCTTTCTTTGGAGGTGCAAGAAATTCTTCTTCCCGTCTGATCTGGCTGTAATCTATAAGGCCTTCATTCGTCCAAAGCTGGAGTAAAACTCACACATTTGGGCAGGAGCTCCCAAAATTTGATTCTTTTAGATAGAATTCAGAATAGAGCTCTAAGAATGATATGCGATAGATATATAGTAGAGACATTTACATCCCTAGAACACCGTCGAAATGTTACATGTCTGTCATTATTTTATCGCTATTTTTATAAACACTGTTCCAGCGAAATAGCCAGTTGGATTTTTCCCCTTAAATTTTTCAACCGTAATACTCGCGCTTCTAGGAATGCTCATCAGTTTACCCTTGAGCCCTACTTCGGACGTACTGTCAAGTACAGAGCTTCTTTTTTTAGCCGTACAACACGAATGTGGAACACTTTACCAGGCTCTATTTGCCCCTCCCATTTTGATATTCAGAAATTCAAATCCAATGTGCATCGGTATCTCCTCTTGTATCCTTCCCTAATTTCCTAACGCTCGCACTGTGCTTGTTCATATTAAAGGTAGTCAAAACCACTTTATGTTCCTAGTAGTGCGTATGACATAAATAAGTATAGGTTAATTATAAATGACAGAATAACCGAAACCGTTGGTGGAGGAGTTGCGCTTTATTGCAAATCACCCCTTTCATGTCAGATTTTAAAAACATCTGATGATAGGGGTATAGAATTTCTTCTGGTAGAGGTAGGTGATGGAAACACCAATTGTCTTTTAGGAGTTGGTTATAACCCTAATAAAAGTTTCTCTCCGGAACCCATGTTTGCAGCCCTTCAGGAATTCTCTCTTAGATATGAGCATATTATCATCTGTGGTGATTTCAATGCAGACCTTTTGTTATACGATTCCCGATCTTATCAACTAAGAGATGAAATAGCAACAGCTGCACTATCCGTATTGAACTCTCACGCCACCCGTTTGCTCCTAACACTACTCCTAGTCTCCTTTTACAGGACCAATTATCTTTGGATGGTTTTTCCGATCACGATTTCCTATTATGTACGTACAATATTGTTTTTACGCATTTACCTACGCCTTTGGCTTTTCAATTCAGGGATATTAATTCCATTAATAGTTCTGAACTACAAAGTGATGCCATCAACTACCCATGGAATCAATGTTATGCTTACTCCACTGCCAATGATAAGGTTAACTACTATCAATCTCTGGTTTTTGAATTATTTGAGAAACATGTTCCTATTAAAACTGTTTCAGTGCGTACCAAAAGCTGTCCCTGGCTTACCTCGGAGGTTAGTAGTGCTATTAGATATCGTAGAAAAATGTCTCGTCCTATTGGCTTACAAGAGGAACTTATGTTTAGGATGAATGAGGACCTCCTTGCAGTCTCCAATTGGTCTATTTCTAAGAAGCAGATAAATACCTTGTTTTTACCTTCTGTTTATCTTTTTCAGAATAAGCTTACGTTTATGAAAACTGTGAATAGTCTCGGTATTAAGATAAATACTTCTCTATCGGCTGAAGATCAGGTGAATTCTACCATTGGACGAATTTATGGTGGACTGCGTAAGCTTTGGCTATTTTCAAACATAACCCCTAAAAGACTAAATTGAGGCTTGTAAAAACACTGCTTGTTCCTCAAATTGATTATGCCAATGTTGTGTATTGCAAACTTGATTCCCATTCTCAGCATAAACTTCTTGTTGCGTAAAATGATATGATAAGGTACATTTATGGACTAAGGAGACATGAACACATATCACATTACAATAAACTGGTCCTTGGATGCTCTTTTCAACATTTCCTTGATGTAAGATGTTGTATCTTTATTCAGAATAGAAAGCCACCTTACATTTATGAAAAACTTTCTTTTACTTAATCTATTAGAACTCTTAATCTAGTAACACCATCTTACAACTACTTGAATTCTTCGCGCCTATTTATTGTCTATGTAACTAAACTATGGAACTCTCTGCCAGTAACAATGAGGAAAATTATAGGTACTGCAAATTTTAAGAAGGCAATTACACTTCACTTTTCTTAACCTAAAAGTAAAATAGCAAATATGGCTCTTGATAAGCAGGAAGGGGAAGGGAAGGGGAGAAAGGGTAAGGGACGTATAGCAAAAAAAAAATTATAAATACGTATTCATAGAAGAATACAACAGGTTTTTTAGTTTTCTTAATTTAAATTTAAGATGTGTATGTATATAAAGAACTTTTAGTTTAGAATTTAAATTTGTATATACATATGTATCTATAATATAATGTTTAATTAATATTTTTTTTTTCTCATAAAATGTAACCAAGTTTAACGGTACTATAAAAGACTTAGTCTTACTTGTACACCGAATTGAAATAAATAAACTTTGAAACTTTGAAACTTCTTGTGCCGTCATCGTGTATTGACCCATGACCTGCCGCTTAGTAGCCAACGCACTTCGCATCACGCCACCGAGCCCACATGATCAGATCCAACCTAATGCAGGTTTTTTTCTGTTTATCAATTGCACTCAAATGACTACCGCTTTTATTAGCCACACAAGTAATTTTAGCCACACACGTTTGTTGTTGTTTATTCTGGTTCTTTCTTATTTTCTCCTTACTCGTTTATAAGCCAACATTTTTGTTGTTGATATAAGGAGGGAGATTTTTTATGTGAAAGATTTTGACATCATTTTTATTTGTATTATATTCAGTTTTTGTATGATTACATACTTTCTTTTTAAAGCCATTTTTCGTATCATTTGATGACCTTGAATGACCAACAACAACTTGAGTGTGCTACCACCAAGTTTTTTCTCAATTATTTTTGGCTGGAATTATAGCTATTTCACGACTTGCCGAGGTCGATCATCAGATTCCTTTGCTCTAGTGGTGCTGGTCTACTTTTTTGCATTTTAATTGAAAAACTTCTTGTGGCGTCATCGTGTATTGAACCATGACCAGCCGCTTAGTAGCCAACGCATTTCGCATCACGCCACCGAGCCCACATGATCAGATCCAACCCAATGCATGCTAATAAAAGCGCTAGTCATTTGAGTGCAATTGATAAACAGAAAAAAACCTGCATTAGGTTGGATCTGATCATGTGGACTCGGTGGCGTGATGCGAAGTGCGTTGCCTACTAAGCGGCTGGTCATGGTTCCATACACGATGAAAGCACAAGAAGTTTTTTAATTAAAATGAAAAAAGTAGACCAGCACCAGTAGAGCAAAGGAATCTGATGATCGACCTCGGCAAGTGGTAAAATAGCTATAATTCCAGCCAAAAATAATTGAGAAAAAACTTGGTGGTATCACACTCAAGTTGTTGTAGGGCATTCAAAGTCATCAAATGGATGGATTAAAGCCAAATTGAAGATTTTTATGACCTGAATGCGTTTCGCCCAGGCACGATAGTTGGGCTCATCAGTTAGATGCTATCGTACCCTTCTAAGACACAATGTTTTTCGGTCGATGATTACCGACTCTTATAAAATTTGCAGCATTTACACACTGCAAATTATATTATTTATGGGAATTTGGTTAAATTCGTGTACCTAAATGTAGGTTATGCCCGTTCTCTGGCCAGTAATAATTTTGAAGAAAACGCAGACAATAATTTAATAATATTTTGTTTTTGTGGACTGTATGGATTGAAGACAAATTGGAGATTTTTATGACCTGTAGTCCAAAATGCGTTTCGCCCACGCACGACAGTTGAGCTCATCAGTTAGATGCTATCGTACCCTTCTAAGACGCAATGTTTTTCGGTCGATGATTACCGACTCTTATAAAATTTGCAGCATTTACACACTGAAATTATATTATTTAGGGGAATTTAATTAAATTCGTATACCTAAATGTATGTTATGCCCGTTCTCGGCTAGTAATAATTTTGAAGAAAACGCAAACAATAATTGAATATTATTTTTGCTTTTGTGGACTGTATGGATTAAAACCAAATTGGAGATTTTTATGACCTGTAGTCCAAAATGCGTTTAGTCCAGGCACGATATTTGGGCACATCAGTAAGATGCTATCGTACCCTTCTAAGGCGCAATGTTTTTCGGTCGATGATTACCGACTCTTATAAAATTTGCAGCATTTACATACTGCAAATCATGTTATTTAGGGGAATTTGGTTAAATTCGTGTACCTAAATATATGTTATGCCCGTGGTCTGGCCAGTAATAATTTTGAAGAAAACGCAAACAATAATTTAATATTATTTTTGTTTTTGTTTTTGCGGACTGTATGGATTAAAGCCAAATTTTAGATTCTTATGACCTGTAGTCCAAAATGCGTTTCACCCAGGCACGATAGTTGGGCTCATCAGTTAGATGATTACCGACTCTTATAGAATTTGCAGCATTTACACACTGCAATTATATTATTTAGGGGAATTTGGTTAAATTCGTGTACCTAAATGAATGTTATGCCCGTTCTCTGGCCAGTAATAATTTTGAAGAAAACGCAAACAATAATTTATTATTATTTTTGTTTTTGTGGACTGTATGGATTAAAGCCAAATTGAATATTTGTATGACCTGTAGTCCAACATGCGTTTCGCCCACGCACGATAGTTGGGCTCATCAGTTAGATGCTATCGTACCCTTCTAAGACGTATTGTTTTTCGGTCGATGATTACCGACTATTATAAAATTTGCAGCATTTACACACTGCAAATTATATTATTTAGGGGAATTTGGTTAAATTTGTGTACCTAAATCTATGTTATACCCATTCTCTGGCCAGTAATAATTTTGAAGAAAACGCAGACAATAATTTAATATTATTTTTGTTTTGCCAGTTGGATTTTTCCCCTTAAATTTTTCAACCGTAATACTCGCGCTTCTAGGAATGCTCATCAGTTTACCCTTGAGCCCTACTTCGGACGTACTGTCAAGTACAGAGCTTCTTTTTTTAGCCGTACAACACGAATGTGGAACACTTTACCAGGCTCTATTTGCCCCTCCCATTTTGATATTCAGAAATTCAAATCCAATGTGCATCGGTATCTCCTCTTGTATCCTTCCCTAATTTCCTAACGCTCGCACTGTGCTTGTTCATATTAAAGGTAGTCAAAACCACTTTATGTTCCTAGTAGTGCGTATGACATAAATAAGTATAGGTTAATTATAAATGACAGAATAACCGAAACCGTTGGTGGAGGAGTTGCGCTTTATTGCAAATCACCCCTTTCATGTCAGATTTTAAAAACATCTGATGATAGGGGTATAGAATTTCTTCTGGTAGAGGTAGGTGATGAAAACACCAATTGTCTTTTAGGAGTTGGTTATAACCCTAATAAAAGTTTCTCTCCGGAACCCATGTTTGCAGCCCTTCAGGAATTCTCTCTTAGATATGAGCATATTATCATCTGTGGTGATTTCAATGCAGACCTTTTGTTATACGATTCCCGATCTAATCAACTAAGAGATGAAATAGCAACAGCTGCACTATCCGTATTGAACTCTCACGCCACCCGTTTGCTCCTAACACTACTCCTAGTCTCCTTTTACAGGACCAATTATCTTTGGATGGTTTTTCCGATCACGATTTCCTATTATGTACGTACAATATTGTTTTTACGCATTTACCTACGCCTTTGGCTTTTCAATTCAGGGATATTAATTCCATTAATAGTTCTGAACTACAAAGTGATGCCATCAACTACCCATGGAATCAATGTTATGCTTACTCCACTGCCAATGATAAGGTTAACTACTATCAATCTCTGGTTTTTGAATTATTTGAGAAACATGTTCCTATTAAAACTGTTTCAGTGCGTACCAAAAGCTGTCCCTGGCTTACCTCGGAGGTTAGTAGTGCTATTAGATATCGTAGAAAAATGTCTCGTCCTATTGGCTTACAAGAGGAACTTATGTTTAGGATGAATGAGGACCTCCTTGCAGTCTCCAATTGGTCTATTTCTAAGAAGCAGATAAATACCTTGTTTTTACCTTCTGTTTATCTTTTTCAGAATAAGCTTACGTTTATGAAAACTGTGAATAGTCTCGGTATTAAGATAAATACTTCTCTATCGGCTGAAGATCAGGTGAATTCTACCATTGGACGAATTTATGGTGGACTGCGTAAGCTTTGGCTATTTTCAAACATAACCCCTAAAAGACTAAATTGAGGCTTGTAAAAACACTGCTTGTTCCTCAAATTGATTATGCCAATGTTGTGTATTGCAAACTTGATTCCCATTCTCAGCATAAACTTCTTGTTGCGTAAAATGATATGATAAGGTACATTTATGGACTAAGGAGACATGAACACATATCACATTACAATAAACTGGTCCTTGGATGCTCTTTTCAACATTTCCTTGATGTAAGATGTTGTATCTTTATTCAGAATAGAAAGCCACCTTACATTTATGAAAAACTTTCTTTTACTTAATCTATTAGAACTCTTAATCTAGTAACACCATCTTACAACTACTTGAATTCTTCGCGCCTATTTATTGTCTATGTAACTAAACTATGGAACTATCTGCCAGTAACAATGAGGAAAATTATAGGTACTGCAAATTTTAAGAAGGCAATTACACTTCACTTTTCTTAACCTAAAAGTAAAATAGCAAATATGGCTCTTGATAAGCAGGAAGGGGAAGGGAAGGGGAGAAAGGGTAAGGGACGTATAGCAAAAAAAAAATTATAAATACGTATTCATAGAAGAATACAACAGGTTTTTTAGTTTTCTTAATTTAAATTTAAGATGTGTATGTATATAAAGAACTTTTAGTTTAGAATTTAAATTTGTATATACATATGTATCTATAATATAATGTTTAATTAATATTTTTTTTTCTCATAAAATGTAACCAAGTTTAACGGTACTATAAAAGACTTAGTCTTACTTGTACACCGAATTGAAATAAATAAACTTTGAAACTTTGAAACTTCTTGTGCCGTCATCGTGTATTGACCCATGACCTGCCGCTTAGTAGCCAACGCACTTCGCATCACGCCACCGAGCCCACATGATCAGATCCAACCTAATGCAGGTTTTTTTCTGTTTATCAATTGCACTCAAATGACTACCGCTTTTATTAGCCACACAAGTAATTTTAGCCACACACGTTTGTTGTTGTTTATTCTGGTTCTTTCTTATTTTCTCCTTACTCGTTTATAAGCCAACATTTTTGTTGTTGATATAAGGAGGGAGATTTTTTATGTGAAAGATTTTGACATCATTTTTATTTGTATTATATTCAGTTTTTGTATGATTACATACTTTCTTTTTAAAGCCATTTTTCGTATCATTTGATGACCTTGAATGACCAACAACAACTTGAGTGTGCTACCACCAAGTTTTTTCTCAATTATTTTTGGCTGGAATTATAGCTATTTCACGACTTGCCGAGGTCGATCATCAGATTCCTTTGCTCTAGTGGTGCTGGTCTACTTTTTTGCATTTTAATTGAAAAACTTCTTGTGGCGTCATCGTGTATTGAACCATGACCAGCCGCTTAGTAGCCAACGCATTTCGCATCACGCCACCGAGCCCACATGATCAGATCCAACCCAATGCAGGCTAATAAAAGCGCTAGTCATTTGAGTGCAATTGATAAACAGAAAAAAACCTGCATTAGGTTGGATCTGATCATGTGGACTCGGTGGCGTGATGCGAAGTGCGTTGCCTACTAAGCGGCTGGTCATGGTTCCATACACGATGAAAGCACAAGAAGTTTTTTAATTAAAATGAAAAAAGTAGACCAGCACCAGTAGAGCAAAGGAATCTGATGATCGACCTCGGCAAGTGGTAAAATAGCTATAATTCCAGCCAAAAATAATTGAGAAAAAACTTGGTGGTATCACACTCAAGTTGTTGTAGGGCATTCAAAGTCATCAAATGGATGGATTAAAGCCAAATTGAAGATTTTTATGACCTGAATGCGTTTCGCCCAGGCACGATAGTTGGGCTCATCAGTTAGATGTTATCGTACCCTTCTAAGACACAATGTTTTTCGGTCGATGATTACCGACTCTTATAAAATTTGCAGCATTTACACACTGCAAATTATATTATTTATGGGAATTTGGTTAAATTCGTGTACCTAAATGTAGGTTATGCCCGTTCTCTGGCCAGTAATAATTTTGAAGAAAACGCAGACAATAATTTAATAATATTTTGTTTTTGTGGACTGTATGGATTGAAGACAAATTGGAGATTTTTATGACCTGTAGTCCAAAATGCGTTTCGCCCACGCACGATAGTTGAGCTCATCAGTTAGATGCTATCGTACCCTTCTAAGACGCAATGTTTTTCGGTCGATGATTACCGACTCTTATAAAATTTGCAGCATTTACACACTGAAATTATATTATTTAGGGGAATTTAATTAAATTCGTATACCTAAATGTATGTTATGCCCGTTCTCGGCTAGTAATAATTTTGAAGAAAACGCAAACAATAATTTAATATTATTTTTGCTTTTGTGGACTGTATGGATTAAAACCAAATTGGAGATTTTTATGACCTGTAGTCCAAAATGCGTTTAGTCCAGGCACGATATTTGGGCACATCAGTAAGATGCTATCGTACCCTTCTAAGGCGCAATGTTTTTCGGTCGATGATTACCGACTCTTATAAAATTTGCAGCATTTACATTCTGCAAATCATGTTATTTAGGGGAATTTGGTTAAATTCGTGTACCTAAATATATGTTATGCCCGTGGTCTGGCCAGTAATAATTTTGAAGAAAACGCAAACAATAATTTAATATTATTTTTGTTTTTGTTTTTGCGGACTGTATGGATTAAAGCCAAATTTTAGATTCTTATGACCTGTAGTCCAAAATGCGTTTCACCCAGGCACGATAGTTGGGCTCATCAGTTAGATGATTACCGACTCTTATAGAATTTGCAGTATTTACACACTGCAATTATATTATTTAGGGGAATTTGGTTAAATTCGTGTACCTAAATGAATGTTATGCCCGTACTCTGGCCAGTAATAATTTTGAAGAAAACGCAAACAATAATTTACTATTATTTTTGTTTTTGTGGACTGTATGGATTAAAGCCAAATTGAATATTTGTATGACCTGTAGTCCAACATGCGTTTCGCCCACGCACGATAGTTGGGCTCATCAGTTAGATGCTATCGTACCCTTCTAAGACGTATTGTTTTTCGGTCGATGATTACCGACTATTATAAAATTTGCAGCATTTACACACTGCAAATTATATTATTTAGGGGAATTTGGTTAAATTTGTGTACCTAAATCTATGTTATACCCATTCTCTGGCCAGTAATAATTTTGAAGAAAACGCAGACAATAATTTAATATTATTTTTGTTTTTGTGGACTGTATGGATTAAAGCCAAATTGAATATTTGTATGACCTGTAGCCCAAAATGCGCTTCGCCCACGCACGATAGTTGGGCTCATCAGTTAGATGCTATCGTACCCTTCTAAGACGCAATGTTTTTTGGTCGATGATTACCGACTGTTATAAAATTTGCAGCATTTACACAAAGCAAATTATATTATTTAGGGGAATTTGGTTAAATTCGTGCACCTAAATGTATGTTATGCCCGTGGTCTGGCCAGTAATAATTTTGAAGAAAACGCAAACAATAATTTAATATTAATTTTGTTTTTGTTTTTGGGGACTGTATGGATTAAAGCCAAATTGAGGATTTTTATGATTTGAAGTAAAAAATGCGTTTCGCGCAGGCACGATAGTTGGGCTCATCAGTTAGATGCTATCGTACCCTTCTAAGACGCAATGTTTTTCGGTCGATGATTACCGACTCTTATAAAATTTGCATCATTTACACAAAGCAAATTATATTATTTAGGGGAATTTGGTTAAATTCGTGCACCTAAATGTATGTTATGCCCGTGGTCTGGCCAGTAATAATTTTGAAGAAAACGCAAACAATAATTTAATATTATTTTTGTTTTGTGGACTGTATGGATTAAAGCCAAATTGAGGATTTTTATGATTTGAAGTAAAAAATGCGTTTCGCGCAGGCACGATAGTTGGGCTCATCAGTTAGATGCTATCGTACCCTTCTAAGACGCAATGTTTTTCGGTCGATGATTACCGACTCTTATAAAATTTGCAGCATTTACACACTGAAATTATATTATTTATGGGAATTTAATTAAATTCGTATACCTAAATGTATGTTATGCCCATTCTCGGCCAGTAATAATTTTGAAAAAAGGCAAACAATAATTTAATATTATTTTTGCTTTTGTGGAGTGTATGGATTAAAACCAAATTGGAGATTTTTATAACCTGTAGTCCAAAATGCGTTTAGCCCAGGCACGATATTTGGGCACATCAGTAAGAAGCTATCGTACCCTTCTAAGGCGCAATGTTTTTCGGTCGATGATTACCGACTCTTATAAAATTTGCAGCATTTACACACTGCAAATATCATGTTATTTAGGGGAATTTGGTTAAATTCGTGTACCTAAATATATGTTATGCCCGTGGTCTGGCCAGTAATAATTTTGAAGAAAACGCAAACAATAATTTAATATTATTTTTGTTTTTATTTTTGTGGATTGTATGGATTAAAGCCAAATTTTAGATTTTTATGACCTGTAGTCCAAAATGCGTTTCGCCCAGGCACGATAGTTGAGCTCATCAGTTAGATGATTACCGACTCTTATAGAATTTGCAGCAGTTACACACTGCAAATTATATTATTTAGGGGAATTTGGTTAAATTCGTGTACCTAAATGAATGATATGCCCGTTCTCTGGCCAGTAATAATTTTGAAGAAAACGCAAACAATAATTTATTATTATTTTTGTTTTTGTGGACTGTATGGATTAAAACCAAATTGAAGATTTTTATGACCTGTAGTCCAAAATGCGTTTCGCCCAGGCACGATAGTTGGGCTCATCAGTTAGATGCTATCGTACCCTTCTAAGACACAATGTTTTCGGTCGATGATTACCGACTCTTATAAAATTTGCAGCATTTAAACACTGCAAATTATATTATTTATGGGAATTTGGTTAAATTCGTGTACCAAAATGTAGGTTATGCCCGTTCTCTGGCCAGTAATAATTTTGAAGAAGACGCAGTTAGATTCTATCGTACCCATCTAAGACGCAATGTTTTTCGGTCGATGATTACCGACTCTTATAAAATTAGCAGCATTCACACACTGCAAATTATATTATTTAGGGGTATTTGGTTAAATTCGTGTACCTAAATGAATGTTATGCCCGTTCTCTGGCCAGTAATAGTTTTGAAGAAAACGCAAATAATAATTTATTTTTGGCATTTTTTGGTGGACTGTATGGATTAAAGCCAAATTGAAGATTTTTATGACCTGTAGTCCAAAATGCGTTTCGCCAAGGCACGATAGTTAGGCTCATCAGGTAGATACTATCGTACCCTTCTAATACGCAATATTTTTCGGTCGATGACTACCGGCTCTTATAAAATTTGCAGCATTCACACACTGCAAATTATATTATTTAGGGGAATTTGGATAAATTCGTGTACCTAAATGTAGGTTATGCCTGTTCTCTGGCCAGTAATAATTTCGAAGAAAACGCAGACAATAATTTAATAATATTTTTGTTTTTGTGGACTGTATGGATTGAAGCCAAATTGGAGATTTTTATGACCTGTAGTCCAAAATGCGTTTCGCCCACGCACGATAGTTGTGCTCATCAGTTAGATGCTATCATACCCTTCTAAGACGCAATGTTTTTCGCTCGATGATTACCGACTCTTATAAAATTTGCAGCATTTACACAAAGCAAATTATATTATTTAAGGGAATTTGGTTAAATTCGTGCACCTAAATGTATGTTATGCCCGTGGTCTGGCCAGTAATAATTTTGAAGAAAACGCAAACAATAATTTAATATTATTTTTGTTTTTGTTTTTTTGGACTGTATGTATTAAAGCCAAATTGAATATTTTTCTGACCTGTAGTCCAAAATGCGTTTCGACCAGGCACGTTGGTTGGGCTCATCAGTTAGATTCTATCGTACCCTTCTAAGACGCAATGTTTTTCGGTCGATGATTACCGACTCTTATAAAATTTGCAGCATTTACACACTGCAAATTATATTATTTAAGGGAATTTGGTTAAATTTGTGTACCTAAATCTATGTTATACCCATTCTCTGGCCAGCAATAATTTTGAAGAAAACGCAGACAATAATTTAATATTATTTTTGTTTTTGTGGACTGTATGGATTAAAACCAAATTGAATATTTGTATGACCTGTAGTCCAAAATGGGTTTAGCCCAGGCACGATATTTGGGCACATCAGTAGGAAGCTATCGTACCCTTCTAAGGCGCAATGTTTTTCGGTCGATGATTACCGACTCTTATAAATTTTGCAGCATTTACATACTGCAAATCATGTTATTTAGGGGAATTTGGTTCAATTCGTGCACCTAAATGTATGTTATGCCCGTGGTCTGGCCAGTAATAATTTTGAAGAAAACGCAAACAATAATTTATAATTATTTTTGTTTTTGTTTTTGTGGACTGTATGGATTAAAGCCAAATTGAGGATTTTTATGATTTGAAGTAAAAAATGCGTTCCGCGCAGGCACGATAGTTGGGCTCATCAGTTAGATGCTATCGTACCCTTCTAAGACGCAATGTTTTTCGGTCGATGATTACCGACTCTTATAAAATTTGCAGCATTTGCACACTGAAATTATATTATTTATGGGAATTTAATTTAATTCGTATACCTAAATGTATGTTATGCCCGTTCTCGGCCAGTAATAATTTTGAAGAAAACGCAAACAATAATTTAATATTATTTTTGCTTTTGTGGACTGTATGGATTAAAACCAAATTGGAGATTTTTATGACCTGTAGTCCAAAATGGGTTTAGCCCAGGCACGATATTTGGGCACATCAGTAAGAAGCTATCGTACCCTTCTAAGGCGCAATGTTTTTCGGTCGATGATTACCGACTCTTATAAAATTTGCAGCATTTACACACTGCAAATCATGTTATTTAGGGGAATTTGGTTAAATTCGTGTACCTAAATATATGTTATGCCCGTGGTCTGGCCAGTAATAATTTTGAAGAAAACGCAAACAATAATTTAATATTATTTTTGTTTTTATTTTTGTGGACTGTATGGATTAAAGCCAAATTTTAGATTTTTATGACCTGTAGTCCAAAATGCGTTTCGCCCAGGCACAATAGTTGGGCTCATCAGTTAGATGATTACCGACTCTTATAGAATTTGCAGCATTTACACACTGCAAATTATATTATTTAGGGGAATTTGGTTAAATTCGTGTACCTAAATGAATGATATGCCCGTTTTCTGGCCAGTAATAATTTTGAAGAAAACGCAAACAATAATTTATTATTATTTTTGTTTTTGTGGACTGTATGGATTAAAACCAAATTGAAGATTTTTATGACCTGTAGTCCAAAATGCGTTTCGCCCAGGCACGATAGTTGCGCTCATCAGTTAGATGCTATCATACCCTTCTAAGACACAATGTTTTTCGGTCGATGATTACCGACTCTTATAAAATTTGCAGCATTTACACACTGCAAATTATATTATTTATGGGAATTTGGTTAAATTCGTGTACCTAAATGTAGGTTATGCCCGTTCTCTGGCCAGTAATAATTTTGAAGAAAACGCAGTTAGATTCTATCGTACCCTTCTAAGACGCAATGTTTTTCGGTCGATGATTACCGACTCTTATAAAATTAGCAGCATTCACACACTGCAAATTATATTATTTAGGGGAATTTGGTAATATTCGTGTACCTAAATGAATATTATGCCCGTTCTCTGGCTAGTAATAGTTTTGAAGAAAACGCAAACAATAATTTATTATTGGAATTTTTTGGTGGACTGTATGGATTAAAGCCAAATTGAAGATTTTTATGACCTGTAGTCCAAAATGTGTTTCGCCAAGGCACGATAGTTAGGCTCATCAGTTAGATACTATCGTACCCTTCTAATACGCAATGTTTTTCGGTCGATGACTACCGACTCTTATAAAATTTGCAGCTATCACACACTGCAAATTATATTATTTAGGGGAATTTGGATAAATTCGTGTACCTAAATGTAGGTTATGCCCGTTCTCTGGCCAGTAATAATTTTGAAGAAAACGCAGAAAATAATTTAATAATATTTTTGTTTTTGTGGACTGTATGGATTGAAGCCAAATTGGAGATTTTTATGACCTGTAGTCCAAAATGCGTTTCGCCCACGCACGATAGTTGTGCTCATCAGTTAGATGCTATCATACCCTTCTAAGACGCAATGTTTTTCGGTTGATGATTACCGACTCTTATAAAATTTGCAGCATTTACACAAAGCAAATTATATTATTTAAGGGAATTTGGTTAAATTCGTGCACGTAAATGTATGTTATGCCCGTGGTCTGGCCAGTAATAATTTTGAAGAAAACGCAAACAATAATTTAATATTATTTTTGTTTTTGTTTTTGTGGACTGTATGGATTAAAGCCAAATTGAATATTTTTCTGACCTGTAGTCCAAAATGCGTTTCGACCAGGCACTTTGGTTGGGCTCATCAGTTAGATTCTATCGTACCTTTCTTAGACGCAATGTTTTTCGGTCGATGATTACCGACTCTTATAAAATTTGTAGCATTTACACAAAGCAAATTATATTATTTAGGGGAATTTGGTTAAATTCGTGCACCTAAATGTATGTTATGCCCGTGGCCTGGCCAGTAATAATTTTGAAGAAAACGCAAACAATAATTTAATATTATTTTTGTTTTTGTGGACTGTATGGATTAAAGCCAAATCGAGGATTTTTATGATTCGAAGTAAAGAATGCGTTTCGCGCAGGCACGATAGTTGGGCTCATCAGTTAGATGCTATCGTACCCTTCTAAGACACAATGTTTTTCGGTCGATGATTACCGACTCTTATAAAATTTGCAGCATTTACACACTTAAATTATATTATTAAGGGCAATTTAATTAAATTCGTATAGCTAAATGTATGTTATGCCCGTTCTCGGCCAGTAATAATCTTGAAGAAAACTCAAACAATAATTTAATATTCTTTTTGCTTTTGTGGACTGTATGGATTAAAACCAAATTGGAGATTTTTATGACCAGTAGTCCAAAATGCGTTTCGCCCAGGCACGATAATAGGGCTCATCAGTTAGATTCTATCGTACCCTTCTAAGACGCAATGTTTTTCGGTCGATGATTACCGAATCTTATAAAATTTGCAGCACCTACACAAAGCAAATTATATTATTTAGGGGAATTTGGTTAAATTCGTATACCTAAATATATGTTATGCCCGTGGTCTGGCCAGTAATAATTTTGAAGAAAACGCAAACAATAATTTAAAATTATTTTTGTTTTTGTTTTTGTGGACTGTATGGATTAAAGCCAAATGTTAGATTTTTATGACCTGTAGTCCAAAATGCGTTTCGCCCAGGCACAATAGTTCGGCTCATCAGTTAGATGATTACCGACTCTTATAGAATTTGCAGCATTTACACACTGCAAATTATATTATTAAGGCGAATTTGGTTAAATTCGTGTACCTAAATGAATGTTATGCCCGTTCTCTGGCCAGTAATAATTTTGAAGAAAACGCAAACAATAATTTATTATTATTTTTGTTTTTGTGGAATGTATGGATTAAAACCAAATTGAAGATTTTTATGACCTGTAGTCCAAAATGCGTTTCGCCCCCGCACGATAGTTGTGCTCATCAGTTAGATGCTATCATACCCTTCTAAGACTCAATGTTTTTCGGTCGATGATTACCGACTCTTATAAAATTTGCAGCATTTACACAAAGCAAATTATATTATTTAAGGGAATTTGGTTAAATTCGTGCACCTAAATGTATGTTATGCCCGTGGCCTGGCCAGTAATAATTTTGAAGAAAACGCAAACAATAATTTAGTATTATTTTTGTTTTTGTTTTTGTGGACTGTATGCATTAAAGCCAAATTGAATATTTTTCTGACCTGTAGTCCAAAATGCGTTTCGACCAAGCACGTTGGTTGGGCTCATCAGTTAGATTCTATCGTACCCTTCTAAGACGCAATGTTTTTCTGTCGATGATTACCGACTCTTATAAAATTTGCAGCATTTACACACTGCAAATTACATTATTTAAGGGAATTTGGTTAAATTTGTGTACCTAAATGTATGTTATACCCATTCTCTGGCCAGTAATAATTTTGAAGAAAACGCAGACAATAATTTAATATTATTTTTGTTTTTGTGGACTGTATGGATTAAAGCCAAATTGAATATTTGTATGACCTGTAGTCCAAAATGCGTTTCGCCCACGCACGACGACTCTTATAAAATTTGCAGCATTTACACAAAGCAAATTATATTATTTAGGGGAATTTGGTTAAATTCGTGCACCTAAATGTATGTTATGCCCGTGGTCTGGCCAGTAATAATTTTGAAGAAAACGCAAACAATAATTTAATATTATTTTTGTTTTTGTTTTTGTGGACTGTATGGATTAAAGCCAAATTGAGGATTTTTATGATTTGAAGTAAAAAATGCGTTCCGCGCAGGCACGATAGTTGGGCTCATCAGTTAGATGCTATCGTACCCTTCTAAGACGCAATGTTTTTCGGTCGATGATTACCGACTCTTATAAAATTTGCAGCATTTGCACACTGAAATTATATTATTTATGGGAATTTAATTAAATTCGTATACCTAAATGTATGTTATGCCCGTTCTCGGCCAGTAATAATTTTGAAGAAAACGCAAACAATAATTTAATATTATTTTTGCTTTTGTGGACTGTATGGATTAAAACCAAATTGGAGATTTTTATGACCTGTAGTCCAAAATGGGTTTAGCCCAGGCACGATATTTGTTCACATCAGTAAGAAGCTATCGTACCCTTCTAAGGCGCAATGTTTTTCGGTCGATGATTACCGACTCTTATAAAATTTGCAGCATTTACATACTGCAAATCATGTTATTTAGGGGAATTTGGTTAAATTCGTGTACCTAAATATATGTTATGCCCGTGGTCTGGCCAGTAATAATTTTGAAGAAAACGCAAACAATAATTTAATATTATTTTTGTTTTTATTTTTGTGGACTGTATGGATTAAAGCCAAATTTTAGATTTTTATGACCTGTAGTCCAAAATGCGTTTCGCCCAGGCACAATAGTTGGGCTCATCAGTTAGATGATTACCGACTCTTATAGAATTTGCAGCATTTACACACTGCAAATTATATTATTTAGGAGAATTTGTTTAAATTCGTGTACCTAAATGAATGATATGCCCGTTCTCTGGCCAGTAATAATTTTGAAGAAAACGCAAACAATAATTTATTATTATTTTTGTTTTTGTGGACTGTATGGATTAAAACCAAATTGAAGATTTTTATGACCTGTAGTCCAAAATGCGTTTCGCCCAGGCACGATAGTTGCGCTCATCAGTTAGATGCTATCATACCCTTCTACGACACAATGTTTTTCGGTCGATGATTACCGACTCTTATAAAATTTGCAGCATTTACACACTGCAAATTATATTATTTATGGGAATTTGGTTAAATTCGTGTACCTAAATGTAGGTTATGCCCGTTCTCTGGCCAGTAATAATTTTGAAGAAAACGCAGTTAGATTCTATCGTACCCTGCTAAGACGCAATGTTTTTCGGTCGATGATTACCGACTCTTATAAAATTAGCAGCATTCACACACTGCAAATTATATTATTTAGGGGAATTTGGTAATATTCGTGTACCTAAATGAATATTATGCCCGTTCTCTGGCTAGTAATAGTTTTGAAGAAAACGCAAACAATAATTTATTATTGGAATTTTTTGGTGGACTGTATGGATTAAAGCCAAATTGAAGATTTTTATGACCTGTAGTCCAAAATGTGTTTCGCCAAGGCACGATAGTTAGGCTCATCAGTTAGATACTATCGTACCCTTCTAATACGCAATGTTTTTCGGTCGATGACTACCGACTCTTATAAAATTTGCAGCATTCACACACTGCAAATTATATTATTTAGGGGAATTTGGATAAATTCGTGTACCTAAATGTAGGTTATGCCCGTTCTCTGGCCAGTAATAATTTTGAAGAAAACGCAGACAATAATTTAATAATATTTTTGTTTTTGTGGACTGTATGGATTGAAGCCAAATTGGAGATTTTTATGACCTGTAGTCCAAAATGCGTTTCGCCCACGCACAATAGTTGTGCTCATCAGTTAGATGCTATCATACCCTTCTAAGACGCAATGTTTTTCGGTCGATGATTACCGACTCTTATAAAATTTGCAGCAGTTACACAAAGCAAATTATATTATTTAAGGGAATTTGGTTAAATTCGTGCACGTAAATGTATGTTATGCCCGTGGTCTGGCGAGTAATAATTTTGAAGAAAACGCAAACAATAATTTAATATTATTTTTGTTTTTGTTTTTGTGGACTGTATGGATTAAAGCCAAATTGAATATTTTTCTGACCTGTAGTCCAAAATGCGTTTCGACCAGGCACTTTGGTTGGGCTCATCAGTTAGATTCTATCGTACCCTTCTTAGACGCAATGTTTTTCGGTCGATGATTACCGACTCTTATAAGATTTGTAGCATTTACACAAAGCAAATTATATTATTTAGGGGAATTTGGTTAAATTCGTGCACCTAAATGTATGTTATGCCCGTGGCCTGGCCAGTAATAATTTTGAAGAAAACGCAAACAATAATTTAATATTATTTTTGTTTTTGTGGACTGTATGGATTAAAGCCAAATCGAGGATTTTTATGATTCGAAGTAAAGAATGCGTTTCGCGCAGGCACTATAGTTGGGTCATCAGTTAGATGCTATCGTACCCTTCTAAGACACAATGTTTTTCGGTCGATGATTACCGACTCTTATAAAATTTGCAGCATTTACACACTTAAATTATATTATTAAGGGCAATTTAATTAAATTCGTATAGCTAAATGTATGTTATGCCCGTTCTCGGCCAGTAATAATCTTGAAGAAAACGCAAACAATAATTTAATATTCTTTTTGCTTTTGTGGACTGTATGGATTAAAACCAAATTGAAGATTCTTATGACCTGTAGTCCAAAATGCGTTTCGCCCACGCACGATAGTTGTGCTCATCAGTTAGATGCTATCATACCCTTCTAAGACTCAATGTTTTTCGGTCGGTGATTACCGACTCTTATAAAATTTGCAGCATTTACAAACTGCAAATTATATTATTTGGGGGAATTTGGTTAAATTCGTGTACCTAAATGAATGATATGCCCGTTCTCTGGCCAGTAATAATTTTGAAGAAAACGCAAACAATAATTTAAAATTATTTTTGTTTTTGTTTTTATGGACTGTATGGATTAAAGCCAAATGTTAGATTTTTATGACCTGTAGTCCAAAATGCGTTTCGCCCAGGCACAATAGTTCGGCTCATCAGTTAGATGATTACCGACTCTTATAGAATTTGCAGCATTTACACACTGCAAATTATATTATTAAGGCGAATTTGGTTAAATTCGTGTACCTAAATGAATGTTATGCCCGTTCTCTGGCCAGTAATAATTTTGAAGAAAACGCAAACAATAATTTATTATTATTTTTGTTTTTGTGGAATGTATGGATTAAAACCAAATTGAAGATTTTTATGACCTGTAGTCCAAAATGCGTTTCGCCCACGCACGATAGTTGTGCTCATCAGTTAGATGCTATCATACCCTTCTAAGACTCAATGTTTTTCGGTCGATGATTACCGACTCTTATAAAATTTGCAGCATTTACACAAAGCAAATTATATTATTTAAGGGAATTTGGTTAAATTCGTGCACCTAAATGTATGTTATGCCCGTGGCCTGGCCAGTAATAATTTTGAAGAAAAAGCAAACAATAATTTAGTATTATTTTTGTTTTTGTGGACTGTATGTATTAAAGCCAAATTGAATATTTTTCTGACCTGTAGTCCAAAATGCGTTTCGACCAGGCACGTTGGTTGGGCTCATCAGTTAGATTCTATCGTACCCTTCTAAGACGCAATGTTTTTCTGTCGATGATTACCGACTCTTATAAAATTTGCAGCATTTACACACTGCAAATTATATTATTTAAGGGAATTTGGTTAAATTTGTGTACCTAAATGTATGTTATACCCATTCTCTGGCCAGTAATAATTTTGAAGAAAACGCAGACAATAATTTAATATTATTTTTGTTTTTGTGGACTGTATGGATTAAAGCCAAATTGAATATTTGTATGACCTGTAGTCCAAAATGCGTTTCGCCCACGCACGACGACTCTTATAAAATTTGCAGCATTTACACAAAGCAAATTATATTATTTAGGGGAATTTGGTTAAATTCGTGCACCTAAATGTATGTTATGCCCGTGGTCTGGCCAGTAATAATTTTGAAGAAAACGCAAACAATAATTTAATATTATTTTTGTTTTTGTTTTTGTGGACTGTATGGATTAAAGCCAAATTGAGGATTTTTATGATTTGAAGTAAAAAATGCGTTCCGCGCAGGCACGATAGTTGGGCTCATCAGTTAGATGCTATCGTACCCTTCTAAGACGCAATGTTTTTCGGTCGATGATTACCGACTCTTATAAAATTTGCAGCATTTGCACACTGAAATTATATTATTTATGGGAATTTAATTAAATTCGTATACCTAAATGTATGTTATGCCCGTTCTCGGCCAGTAATAATTTTGAAGAAAACGCAAACAATAATTTAATATTATTTTTGCTTTTGTGGACTGTATGGATTAAAACCAAATTGGAGATTTTTATGACCTGTAGTCCAAAATGGGTTTAGCCCAGGCACGATATTTGTTCACATCAGTAAGAAGCTATCGTACATTTCTAAGGCGCAATGTTTTTCGGTCGATGATTACCGACTCTTATAAAATTTGCAGCATTTACATACTGCAAATCATGTTATTTAGGGGAATTTGGTTAAATTCGTGTACCTAAATATATGTTATGCCCGTGGTCTGGCCAGTAATAATTTTGAAGAAAACGCAAACAATAATTTAATATTATTTTTGTTTTTATTTTTGTGGACTGTATGGATTAAAGCCAAATTTTAGATTTTTATGACCTGTAGTCCAAAATGCGTTTCGCCCAGGCACAATAGTTGGGCTCATCAGTTAGATGATTACCGACTCTTATAGAATTTGCAGCATTTACAAACTGCAAATTATATTATTTGGGGGAATTTGGTTAAATTCGTGTACCTAAATGAATGATATGCCCGTTCTCTGGCCAGTAATAATTTTGAAGAAAACGCAAACAATAATTTATTATTATTTTTGTTTTTGTGGACTGTATGGGTTAAAACCAAATTGAAGATTTTTATGACCTGTAGTCCAAAATGTGTTTCGCCAAGGCACGATAGTTAGGCTCATCAGTTAGATACTATCGTACCCTTCTAATACGCAATGTTTTTCGGTCGATGACTACCGACTCTTATAAAATTTGCAGCATTCACACACTGCAAATTATATTATTTAGGGGAATTTGGATAAATTCGTGTACCTAAATGTAGGTTATGCCCATTCTCTGGCCAGTAATAATTTTGAAGAAAACGCAGACAATAATTTAATAATATTTTTGTTTTTGTGGACTGTATGGATTGAAGCCAAATTGGTGATTTTTATTACCTGTAGTCCAAAATGCGTTTCGCCCACGCACGATAGTTGTGCTCATCAGTTAGATGCTATCATACCCATCTAAGACGCAATGTTTTTCGGTCGAAGATTACCGACTCTTATAAAATTTGCAGCATTTACACAAAGCAAATTATATTATTTAAGGGAATTTGGTTAAATTCGTGCACCTAAATGTATGTTATGCCCGTGGTCTGGCCAGTAATAATTTTGAAGAAAACGCAAACAATAATTCAATATTATTTTTGTTTTTGTTTTTGTGGACTGTATGGATTAAAGCCAAATTGAATATTTTTCTGACCTGTAGTCCAAAATGCGTTTCGACCAGGTACTTTGGTTGGGCTCATCAGTTAGATTCTATCGTACCCTTCTTAGACGCAATGTTTTTCGGTCGATGATTACCGACTCTTATAAAATTTGTAGCATTTACACAAAGCAAATTATATTATTTAGGGGAATTTGGTTAAATTCGTGCACCTAAATGTATGTTATGCCCGTGGTCTGGCCAGTAATAATTTTGAAGAAAACGCAAACAATAATTTAATATTATTTTTGTTTTTGTGGACTGTATGGATTAAAGCCAAATTGAGGATTTTTATGATTCGAAGTAAAAAATGCGTTTCGCGCAGGCACGATAGTTGGGCTCATCAGTTAGATGCTATCGTACCCTTCTAAGACGCAATGTTTTTCGGTCGACGATTACCGACTCTTATAAAATTTGCAGCATTTACACACTTAAATTATATTATTAAGGGCAATTTAATTAAATTCGTATACCTAAATGTATGTTATGCCCGTTCTCGGCCTGTAATAATCTTGAAGAAAACGCAAACAATAATTTAATATTATTTTTGCTTTTGTGGACTGTATGGATTAAAACCAAATTGGATATTTTTATGACCTGTAGTCCAAAATGCGTTTCGCCCAGGCACGATAATGGGGCTCATCAGTTAGATTCTATCGTACCCTTCTAAGACGCAATGTTTTTCGGTCGATGATTACCGAATCTTATAAAATTTGCAGCACTTACACAAAGCAAATTATATTATTTAGGGGAATTTGGTTAAATTCGTGTACCTAAATATATGTTATGCCCGTGGTCTGGCCAGTAATAATTTTGAAGAAAACGCAAACAATAATTTAAAATTATTTTTGTTTTTGTTTTTGTGGACTGTATGGATTAAAGCCAAATGTTAGATTTTTATGACCTGTAGTCCAAAATGCGTTTCGCCCAGGCACAATATTTCGGCTCATCAGTTAGATGATTACCGACTCTTATAGAATTTGCAGCATTTACACACTGCAAATTATATTATTAAGGCGAATTTGGTTAAATTCGTGTACCTAAATGAATGTTATGCCCGTTCTCTGGCCAGTAATAATTTTGAAGAAAACGCAAACAATAATTTATTATTATTTTTGTTTTTGTGGAATGTATGGATTAAAACCAAATTGAAGATTTTTATGACCTGTAGTCCAAAATGCGTTTCGCCCAGGCACGATAGTTGGGCTCATCAGTTAGATGCTATCGTACCCTTCTAAGACACAATGTTTTTCGGTCGATGATTGCCGACTCTTATAAAATTTGCAGCATTTACACACTGCAAATTATATTATTTAGGGGAATTTGGTTAAATTCGTGCACCTAAATGAATGTATGCGCATTCTCTGGCCAGTAATAATTTTGAAGAAAACGCAGACGATAATTTAATATTATTTTTGTTTTTGTGGACTGTATGGATTAAAGCCAAATTGAATATTTTTATGAACTGTAGTCCAAAATGCGTTCCGCCCAGGCACGATAGTTGGGCTCATCAGTTAGATGATTACTGACTCTTATAGAATTTGCAGCATTCACACACTGCAAATTATATTATTTAGGGGAATTTGGTTAAATTCGTGTACCTAAATGAATGTTATGCGCATTCTCTGGCCAGTAATAATTTTGAAGAAAACGCAGACGATAATTTAATATTATTTTTGTTTTTGTGGACTGTATGGATTAAAGCCAAATTGAATATTTTTATGAACTGTAGTCCAAAATGCGTTCCGCCCAGGCACGATAGTTGGGCTCATCAGTTAGATGATTACCGACTCTTATAGAATTTGCAGCACTTACACACTGCAAATTATATTATTTAGGGCAATATGGTTAAATTCGTGTAAGTAAATGAATGTTATGCCCGTTCTCTGGCCAGTAATAATTTTGAAGAAAACGCAAACAATAATTTATTATTATTTTTGTTTTTGTGGACTGTATGGATTAAAACCAAATTGAAGATTTTTATGACCTGTAGTCCAAAATGCGTTTCGCCCAGGCACGATAGTTGCGCTCATCAGTTAGATGCTATCATACCCTTCTACGACACAATGTTTTTCGGTCGATGATTACCGACTCTTATAAAATTTGCAGCATTTACACACTGCAAATTATATTATTTATGGGAATTTGGTTAAATTCGTGTACCTAAATGTAGGTTATGCCCGTTCTCTGGCCAGTAATAATTTTGAAGAAAACGCAGTTAGATTCTATCGTACCCTGCTAAGACGCAATGTTTTTCGGTCGATGATTACCGACTCTTATAAAATTAGCAGCATTCACACACTGCAAATTATATTATTTAGGGGAATTTGGTAATATTCGTGTACCTAAATGAATATTATGCCCGTTCTCTGGCTAGTAATAGTTTTGAAGAAAACGCAAACAATAATTTATTATTGGAATTTTTTGGTGGACTGTATGGATTAAAGCCAAATTGAAGATTTTTATGACCTGTAGTCCAAAATGTGTTTCGCCAAGGCACGATAGTTAGGCTCATCAGTTAGATACTATCGTACCCTTCTAATACGCAATGTTTTTCGGTCGATGACTACCGACTCTTATAAAATTTGCAGCATTCACACACTGCAAATTATATTATTTAGGGGAATTTGGATAAATTCGTGTACCTAAATGTAGGTTATGCCCGTTCTCTGGCCAGTAATAATTTTGAAGAAAACGCAGACAATAATTTAATAATATTTTTGTTTTTGTGGACTGTATGGATTGAAGCCAAATTGGAGATTTTTATGACCTGTAGTCCAAAATGCGTTTCGCCCACGCACGATAGTTGTGCTCATCAGTTAGATGCTATCATACCCTTCTAAGACGCAATGTTTTTCGGTCGATGATTACCGACTCTTATAAAATTTGCAGCAGTTACACAAAGCAAATTATATTATTTAAGGGAATTTGGTTAAATTCGTGCACGTAAATGTATGTTATGCCCGTGGTCTGGCCAGTAATAATTTTGAAGAAAACGCAAACAATAATTTAATATTATTTTTGTTTTTGTTTTTGTGGACTGTATGGATTAAAGCCAAATTGAATATTTTTCTGACCTGTAGTCCAAAATGCGTTTCGACCAGGCACTTTGGTTGGGCTCATCAGTTAGATTCTATCGTACCCTTCTTAGACGCAATGTTTTTCGGTCGATGATTACCGACTCTTATAAAATTTGTAGCATTTACACAAAGCAAATTATATTATTTAGGGGAATTTGGTTAAATTCGTGCACCTAAATGTATGTTATGCCCGTGGCCTGGCCAGTAATAATTTTGAAGAAAACGCAAACAATAATTTAATATTATTTTTGTTTTTGTGGACTGTATGGATTAAAGCCAAATCGAGGATTTTTATGATTCGAAGTAAAGAATGCGTTTCGCGCAGGCACTATAGTTGGGTCATCAGTTAGATGCTATCGTACCCTTCTAAGACACAATGTTTTTCGGTCGATGATTACCGACTCTTATAAAATTTGCAGCATTTACACACTTAAATTATATTATTAAGGGCAATTTAATTAAATTCGTATAGCTAAATGTATGTTATGCCCGTTCTCGGCCAGTAATAATCTTGAAGAAAACGCAAACAATAATTTAATATTCTTTTTGCTTTTGTGGACTGTATGGATTAAAACCAAATTGAAGATTTTTATGACCTGTAGTCCAAAATGCGTTTCGCCCACGCACGATAGTTGTGCTCATCAGTTAGATGCTATCATACCCTTCTAAGACTCAATGTTTTTCGGTCGGTGATTACCGACTCTTATAAAATTTGCAGCATTTACAAACTGCAAATTATATTATTTGGGGGAATTTGGTTAAATTCGTGTACCTAAATGAATGATATGCCCGTTCTCTGGCCAGTAATAATTTTGAAGAAAACGCAAACAATAATTTAAAATTATTTTTGTTTTTGTTTTTATGGACTGTATGGATTAAAGCCAAATGTTAGATTTTTATGACCTGTAGTCCAAAATGCGTTTCGCCCAGGCACAATAGTTCGGCTCATCAGTTAGATGATTACCGACTCTTATAGAATTTGCAGCATTTACACACTGCAAATTATATTATTAAGGCGAATTTGGTTAAATTCGTGTACCTAAATGAATGTTATGCCCGTTCTCTGGCCAGTAATAATTTTGAAGAAAACGCAAACAATAATTTATTATTATTTTTGTTTTTGTGGAATGTATGGATTAAAACCAAATTGAAGATTTTTATGACCTGTAGTCCAAAATGCGTTTCGCCCACGCACGATAGTTGTGCTCATCAGTTAGATGCTATCATACCCTTCTAAGACTCAATGTTTTTCGGTCGATGATTACCGACTCTTATAAAATTTGCAGCATTTACACAAAGCAAATTATATTATTTAAGGGAATTTGGTTAAATTCGTGCACCTAAATGTATGTTATGCCCGTGGCCTGGCCAGTAATAATTTTGAAGAAAAAGCAAACAATAATTTAGTATTATTTTTGTTTTTGTTTTTGTGGACTGTATGTATTAAAGCCAAATTGAATATTTTTCTGACCTGTAGTCCAAAATGCGTTTCGACCAGGCACGTTGGTTGGGCTCATCAGTAAGATTCTATCGTACCCTTCTAAGACGCAATGTTTTTCTGTCGATGATTACCGACTCTTATAAAATTTGCAGCATTTACACACTGCAAATTATATTATTTAAGGGAATTTGGTTAAATTTGTGTACCTAAATGTATGTTATACCCATTCTCTGGCCAGTAATAATTTTGAAGAAAACGCAGACAATAATTTAATATTATTTTTGTTTTTGTGGACTGTATGGATTAAAGCCAAATTGAATATTTGTATGACCTGTAGTCCAAAATGCGTTTCGCCCACGCACGACGACTCTTATAAAATTTGCAGCATTTACACAAAGCAAATTATATTATTTAGGGGAATTTGGTTAAATTCGTGCACCTAAATGTATGTTATGCCCGTGGTCTGGCCAGTAATAATTTTGAAGAAAACGCAAACAATAATTTAATATTATTTTTGTTTTTGTTTTTGTGGACTGTATGGATTAAAGCCAAATTGAGGATTTTTATGATTTGAAGTAAAAAATGCGTTCCGCGCAGGCACGATAGTTGGGCTCATCAGTTAGATGCTATCGTACCCTTCTAAGACGCAATGTTTTTCGGTCGATGATTACCGACTCTTATAAAATTTGCAGCATTTGCACACTGAAATTATATTATTTATGGGAATTTAATTAAATTCGTATACCTAAATGTATGTTATGCCCGTTCTCGGCCAGTAATAATTTTGAAGAAAACGCAAACAATAATTTAATATTATTTTTGCTTTTGTGGACTGTATGGATTAAAACCAAATTGGAGATTTTTATGACCTGTAGTCCAAAATGGGTTTAGCCCAGGCACGATATTTGTTCACATCAGTAAGAAGCTATCGTACATTTCTAAGGCGCAATGTTTTTCGGTCGATGATTACCGACTCTTATAAAATTTGCAGCATTTACATACTGCAAATCATGTTATTTAGGGGAATTTGGTTAAATTCGTGTACCTAAATATATGTTATGCCCGTGGTCTGGCCAGTAATAATTTTGAAGAAAACGCAAACAATAATTTAATATTATTTTTGTTTTTATTTTTGTGGACTGTATGGATTAAAGCCAAATTTTAGATTTTTATGACCTGTAGTCCAAAATGCGTTTCGCCCAGGCACAATAGTTGGGCTCATCAGTTAGATGATTACCGACTCTTATAGAATTTGCAGCATTTACAAACTGCAAATTATATTATTTGGGGGAATTTGGTTAAATTCGTGTACCTAAATGAATGATATGCCCGTTCTCTGGCCAGTAATAATTTTGAAGAAAACGCAAACAATAATTTATTATTATTTTTGTTTTTGTGGACTGTATGGGTTAAAACCAAATTGAAGATTTTTATGACCTGTAGTCCAAAATGTGTTTCGCCAAGGCACGATAGTTAGGCTCATCAGTTAGATACTATCGTACCCTTCTAATACGCAATGTTTTTCGGTCGATGACTACCGACTCTTATAAAATTTGCAGCATTCACACACTGCAAATTATATTATTTAGGGGAATTTGGATAAATTCGTGTACCTAAATGTAGGTTATGCCCATTCTCTGGCCAGTAATAATTTTGAAGAAAACGCAGACAATAATTTAATAATATTTTTGTTTTTGTGGACTGTATGGATTGAAGCCAAATTGGTGATTTTTATTACCTGTAGTCCAAAATGCGTTTCGCCCACGCACGATAGTTGTGCTCATCAGTTAGATGCTATCATACCCATCTAAGACGCAATGTTTTTCGGTCGAAGATTACCGACTCTTATAAAATTTGCAGCATTTACACAAAGCAAATTATATTATTTAAGGGAATTTGGTTAAATTCGTGCACCTAAATGTATGTTATGCCCGTGGTCTGGCCAGTAATAATTTTGAAGAAAACGCAAACAATAATTCAATATTATTTTTGTTTTTGTTTTTGTGGACTGTATGGATTAAAGCCAAATTGAATATTTTTCTGACCTGTAGTCCAAAATGCGTTTCGACCAGGTACTTTGGTTGGGCTCATCAGTTAGATTCTATCGTACCCTTCTTAGACGCAATGTTTTTCGGTCGATGATTACCGACTCTTATAAAATTTGTAGCATTTACACAAAGCAAATTATATTATTTAGGGGAATTTGGTTAAATTCGTGCACCTAAATGTATGTTATGCCCGTGGTCTGGCCAGTAATAATTTTGAAGAAAACGCAAACAATAATTTAATATTATTTTTGTTTTTGTGGACTGTATGGATTAAAGCCAAATTGAGGATTTTTATGATTCGAAGTAAAAAATGTGTTTCGCGCAGGCACGATAGTTGGGCTCATCAGTTAGATGCTATCGTACCCTTCTAAGACGCAATGTTTTTCGGTCGACGATTACCGACTCTTATAAAATTTGCAGCATTTACACACTTAAATTATATTATTAAGGGCAATTTAATTAAATTCGTATACCTAAATGTATGTTATGCCCGTTCTCGGCCTGTAATAATCTTGAAGAAAACGCAAACAATAATTTAATATTATTTTTGCTTTTGTGGACTGTATGGATTAAAACCAAATTGGATATTTTTATGACCTGTAGTCCAAAATGCGTTTCGCCCAGGCACGATAATGGGGCTCATCAGTTAGATTCTGTCGTACCCTTCTAAGACGCAATGTTTTTCGGTCGATGATTACCGAATCTTATAAAATTTGCAGCACTTACACAAAGCAAATTATATTATTTAGGGGAATTTGGTTAAATTCGTGTACCTAAATATATGTTATGCCCGTGGTCTGGCCAGTAATAATTTTGAAGAAAACGCAAACAATAATTTAAAATTATTTTTGTTTTTGTTTTTGTGGACTGTATGGATTAAAGCCAAATGTTAGATTTTTATGACCTGTAGTCCAAAATGCGTTTCGCCCAGGCACAATATTTCGGCTCATCAGTTAGATGATTACCGACTCTTATAGAATTTGCAGCATTTACACACTGCAAATTATATTATTAAGGCGAATTTGGTTAAATTCGTGTACCTAAATGAATGTTATGCCCGTTCTCTGGCCAGTAATAATTTTGAAGAAAACGCAAACAATAATTTATTATTATTTTTGTTTTTGTGGACTGTATGGATTAAAGCCAAATTGAAGATTTTTATGACCTGTAGTCCAAAATGCGTTTCGCCCAGGCACGATAGTTGGGCTCATCAGTTAGATGCTATCGTACCCTTCTAAGACACAATGTTTTTCGGTCAATGATTGCCGACTCTTATAAAATTTGCAGCATTTACACACTGCAAATTATATTATTTAGGGGAATTTGGTTAAATTCGTGTACCTAAATGAATGTTATGGGCATTCTCTGGCCAGTAATAATTTTGAAGAAAACGCAGACGATAATTTAATATTATTTTTGTTTTTGTGGACTGTATGGATTAAAGCCAAATTGAATATTTTTATGAACTGTAGTCCAAAATGCGTTCCGCCCAGGCACGATAGTTGGGCTCATCAGTTAGATGATTATCGACTCTTATAGAATTTGCAGCATTCACACACTGCAAATTATATTATTTAGGGGAATTTGGTTAAATTCGTGTACCTAAATGAATGTTATGCGCATTCTCTGGCCAGTAATAATTTTGAAGAAAACGCAGACGATAATTTAATATTATTTTTGTTTTTGTGGACTGTATGGATTAAAGCCAAATTGAATATTTTTATGAACTGTAGTCCAAAATGCGCTTCGCACAGGCACGATAATTGGGCTCATCCGTTAGATTCTATCGTACCCTTCTAAGACGCAATGTTTTTCGGTCGATGATTACCGACTCTTATAAAATTTGCAGCATTTACACAAAGCAAATTATATTATTTAGATGAATTTGGTTAAATTCGTGCACCATGTATGTTATGTCCGTGGTCTGGACAGTAATAATTTTGAAGAAAACGCAAACAATAATTTAATATTATTTTTGTTTTTGTTTTTGTGGACTGTATGGATTAAACCCAAATTGAGGATTTTTATGGCCTGAAGTAAAAAATGCGTTTCGCCGATTCACGATAGTTGGGCTCATCAGTTAGATCCTATCGTACCCTTCTAAGACGCAATGTTTTTCGATCGATGATTACCGACTCATATAAAATTTGCAGCATTTACACACTGCAAATTATATTATTTAGGGTAATTTGGATAAATTCGTGTACCTAAATATATGTTATGCCCGTGGTCTGGCCAGTAATAATTTTGAAGAAAACGCAAACAATAATTTAATATTATTTTTGTTTTTGTTTTTGTGGACTGCATGGATTAGAGCCAAATTTTAGATTTTTATGACCTGCGTTTCGCCCAGGTACGATAGTTGGGCTCATCAGTTAGATGATTACTGACTCTTATAGAATTTGCAGCACTTACACACTGCAAATTATATTATTTAGGGGAATTTGGTTAAATTCGTGTACCTAAATGAATGTTATGCCCGTTCTCTGGCCAGTAATAATTTTGAAGAAAACGCAAACAATAATTTATTATTATTTTTGTTTTTGTGGACTGTATGGATTAAAGCCAAATTGAAGATTTTTATGACCTGTAGTCCAAAATGCGTTCCGCCCAGGCACGATAGTTGGGCTCATCAGTTAGATGCTATCGTACCCTCCTAAGACACAATGTTTTTCGGTCAAATATTGCCGACTCTTATAAAATTTGCAGCATTTACACACTGCAATTTAGATTATTTAGGGGAATTTATCTAAATTCGTGTGCCTAAATATATGTTATGCCCGTGGTCTGGCCAGTAATAATTTGAAGAAAACGCAAACAATAATTTAATATTATTTTTGTTTTTGTTTTTGTGGACTGTATGGATTAGAGCCAAATTTTAGATTTTTATGACCTGCGTTTCGCCCATGTACGATAGTTGGGCTCATCAGTTAGATGATTACCGACTCTTATAGAATTTGCAGCACTTACACACTGCAAATTATATTATTTAGAGCAATATGGTTAAATTCGTGTAAGTAAATGAATGTTATGCCCGTTCTCTGGCCAGTAATAATTTTGAAGAAAACGCAAACAATAATTTATTATTATTTTTGTTTTTGTGGACTGTATGGATTAAAGCCAAATTGAAGATTTTTATGACCTGTAGTCCAAAATGCGTTTCGCCCAGGCACGATAGTTGGGCTCATCAGTTAGATGCTATCGTACCCTTCTAAGACACAATGTTTTTCGGTCAATGATTGCCGACTCTTATAAAATTTGCAGCATTTACACACTGCAATTTATATTATTTAGGGGAATTTGGTTAAATTTGTGTACCTAAATGTATGTTATGCCCATTCTCTGGCCAGCAATAATTTTGAAGAAAACGCAGACAATAATTTAATATTATTTTTGTTTTTGTGGACCGTATGAATTAAAGCCAAATTGAATGTTTGTATGACCTGTAGTCCAAAATGCGTTTCGCCCAGGCACGATAATTGGGCTCATCAGTTAGATTCTATCGTACCCTTCTAAGACGCAATGTTTTTCGGTCGATGATTACCGACTCTTATAAAATTTGCAGCACTTACACAAAGCAAATTATATTATTTAGGGGAATTTGGTTAAATTCGTGCACCTAAATGTATGTTATGCCCGTGGTCTGGCGAGTAATAATTTTGAAGAAAACGCAAACAATAATTTAATATTATTTCTGTTTTTGTTTTTTTAGACTGTATGGATTAAAGCCAAATTGAGGATTTTTACGACCTGAAGTAAAAAATGCGTTTCGCCCAGGCACGATAGTTGGGCTCATCAGGTAGATCCTATTGTACCCTTCTAAGACGTAATGTTTTTCGATCGTAGATTACCGACTCTTATAAAATTTGCAGCATTTACACACTGCAAATTATATTATTTAGGGGAATTTGGATAAATTCGTGCACCTAAATGTATGTTATGCCCGCGGTCTGGCCAGAAATAATTTTGAAGAAAACGCAAACAGTAATTTAATATTATATTTGTTTTTGTTTTTGTGGACTTTATGGATTAAAGCCAAATTGAAGATTCTTATGACCTGTAGTCCAAAATGCGTTTCGCCCAGGCACGATAGTTGGGCTCATCAGTTAGATGATTACCGACTCTTATAGAATTTGGAGCATTCACACACTGCAAATTATATTATTTAGGGGAATTTGGTTAAATTTGTGTACCTAAATGTATGTTATGCGCATTATCTGGCCAGTAATAATTTTGAAGAAAACGCAAACAATAATTTAATATTATTTTTGTTTTTGTTTTTGTGGACTGTATGGATTAGAGCCAAATTTTAGATTTTTATGACCTGCGTTTCGCCCATGTACGATAGTTGGGTTCATCAGTTAGATGATTACCGACTCTTATAGAATTTGCAGCATTCACACACTGCAAATTATATTATTTAGGGGAATTTGGTTAAATTTGTGTACCTAAATGTATGTTATGCGCATTCTCTGGCCAATAATAATTTTGAAGAAAACGCAGACGATAATTTAATATTATTTTTGTTTTTGTGGACTGTATGGATTAAAGCCAAATTGAGGATTTTTATGACCTGTAGTCCAAAATGCGTTTCGCCAAGGCACGATAGTTGGGCTCATCAGTTAGATGATTACCGACTCTTATAGAATTTGCAGCACTTACACACTGCAAATTATATTATTTAGGGCAATATGGTTAAATTCGTGTAAGTAAATGAATGTTATGCCCGTTCTCTGGCCAGTAATAATTTTGAAGAAAACGCAAACAATAATTTATTATTATTTTTGTTTTTGTGGACTGTATGGATTAAAGCCAAATTGAAGATTTTTATGACCTGTAGTCCAAAATGCGTTTCGCCCAGGCACGATAGTTGGGCTCATCAGTTAAATACTATCGCACCCTTCTAATACGCAAGTTTTTCGGTCGATGACAACCGACTCTTATAAAATTTGCATCATTTACACACTGCAAATTATATTATTTAGGGGAATTTGGTTAAATTTGTGTACCTAAATGTATGTTATGCGCATTCTCTGGCCAATAATAATTTTGAAGAAAACGCAGACGATAATTTAATATTATTTTTGTTTTTGTGGACTGTATGGATTAAAGCCAAATTGAATATTTGTATGACCTGTAGTCCAAAATGCGTTTCGCCCAGGCACGATAATTGGGCTCATCAGTTAGATTCTATCGTACCCTTCTAAGATGCAATGTTTTTCGGTCGATGATTACCGACTCTTATAAAATTTGCAGCACTTACACAAAGCAAATTATATTATTTAGGGGAATTTGGTTAAATTCGTGTACCTAAATGAATGTTATGCGCATTCTCTGGCCAGTAATAATTTTGAAGAAAACGCAGACGATAATTTAATATTATTTTTGTTTTTGTGGACTGTATGGATTAAAGCCAAATTGAATATTTTTATGAACTGTAGTCCAAAATGCGTTCCGCCCAGGCACGATAGTTGGGCTCATCAGTTAGATGATTACCGACTCTTATAGAATTTGCAGCATTCACACACTGCAAATTATATTATTTAGGGGAATTTGGTTAAATTCGTGTACCTAAATGAATGTTATGCGCATTCTCTGGCCAGTAATAATTTTGAAGAAAACGCAGACGATAATTTAATATTATTTTTGTTTTTGTGGACTGTATGGATTAAAGCCAAATTGAATATTTTTATGAACTGTAGTCCAAAATGCGTTCCGCCCAGGCACGATAGTTGGGCTCATCAGTTAGATGATTACCGACTCTTATAGAATTTGCAGCACTTACACACTGCAAATTATATTATTTAGGGCAATATGGTTAAATTCATGTAAGTAAATGAATGTTATGCCCGTTCTCTGGCCAGTAATAATTTTGAAGAAAACGCAAACAATAATTTATTATTATTTTTGTTTTTGTGGACTGTATGGATTAAAGCCAAATTGAAGATTTTTATGACCTGTAGTCCAAAATGCGTTTCGACCAGGCACGATAGTTGGGCTCATCAGTTAGATGCTATCGTACCCTTCTAAGACACAATGTTTTTCGGTCAATGATTGCCGACTCTTATAAAATTTGCAGCATTTACACACTGCAAATTATATTATTTAGGGGAATTTGGTTAAATTCGTGTACCTAAATGAATGTTATGCACATTCTCTGGCCAGTAATAATTTTGAAGAAAACGCAGACGATAATTTAATATTATTTTTGTTTCTGTGGACTGTATGGATTAAAGCCAAATTGAATATTTTTATGAACTGTAGTCCAAAATGCGTTCCGCCCAGGCACGATAGTTGGGCTCATCAGTTAGATGATTACCGACTCTTATAGAATTTGCAGCATTCACACACTGCAAATTATATTATTTAGGGGAATTTGGTTAAATTCGTGTACCTAAATGAATGTTATGCGCATTCTCTGGCCAGTAATAATTTTGAAGAAAACGCAGACGATAATTTAATATTATTTTTGTTTTTGTGGACTGTATGGATTAAAGCCAAATTGAATATTTTTATGAACTGTAGTCCAAAATGCGCTTCGCACAGGCACGATAATTGGGCTCATCCGTTAGATTCTATCGTACCCTTCTAAGACGCAATGTTTTTCGGTCGATGATTACCGACTCTTATAAAATTTGCAGCATTTACACAAAGCAAATTATATTATTTAGATGAATTTGGTTAAATTCGTGCACCATGTATGTTATGTCCGTGGTCTGGACAGTAATAATTTTGAAGAAAACGCAAACAATAATTTAATATTATTTTTGTTTTTGTTTTTGTGGACTGTATGGATTAAACCCAAATTGAGGATTTTTATGGCCTGAAGTAAAAAATGCGTTTCGCCGATTCACGATAGTTGGGCTCATCAGTTAGATCCTATCGTACCCTTCTAAGACGCAATGTTTTTCGATCGATGATTACCGACTCATATAAAATTTGCAGCATTTACACACTGCAAATTATATTATTTAGGGTAATTTGGATAAATTCGTGTACCTAAATATATGTAATGCCCGTGGTCTGGCCAGTAATAATTTTGAAGAAAACGCAAACAATAATTTAATATTATTTTTGTTTTTGTTTTTGTGGACTGCATGGATTAGAGCCAAATTTTAGATTTTTATGACCTGCGTTTCGCCCAGGTACGATAGGTGGGCTCATCAGTTAGATGATTACTGACTCTTATAGAATTTGCAGCACTTACACACTGCAAATTATATTATTTAGGGGAATTTGGTTAAATTCGTGTACCTAAATGAATGTTATGCCCGTTCTCTGGCCAGTAATAATTTTGAAGAAAACGCAAACAATAATTTATTATTATTTTCGTTTTTGTGGACTGTATGGATTAAAGCCAAATTGAAGATTTTTATGACCTGTAGTCCAAAATGCGTTCCGCCCAGGCACGATAGTTGGGCTCATCAGTTAGATGCTATCGTACCCTCCTAAGACACAATGTTTTTCGATCAAATATTGCCGACTCTTATAAAATTTGCAGCATTTACACACTGCAATTTAGATTATTTAGGGGAATTTATCTAAATTCTTGTGCCTAAATATATGTTATGCCCGTGGTCTGGCCAGTAATAATTTGAAGAAAACGCAAACAATAATTTAATATTATTTTTGTTTTTGTTTTTGTGGACTGTATGGATTAGAGCCAAATTTTAGATTTTTATGACCTGCGTTTCGCCCATGTACGATAGTTGGGCTCATCAGTTAGATGATTACCGACTCTTATAGAATTTTCAGCACTTACACACTGCAAATTATATTATTTAGGGCAATATGGTTAAATTCGTGTAAGTAAATGAATGTTATGCCCGTTCTCTGGCCAGTAATAATTTTGAAGAAAACGCAAACAATAATTTATTATTATTTTTGTTTTTGTGGACTGTATGGATTAAAGCCAAATTGAAGATTTTTATGACCTGTAGTCCAAAATGCGTTTCGCCCAGGCACGATAGTTGGGCTCATCAGTTAGATGCTATCGTACCCTTCTAAGACACAATGTTTTTCGGTCAATGATTGCCGACTCTTATAAAATTTGCAGCATTTACACACTGCAAATTATATTATTTAGGGCAATATGGTTAAATTCGTGTAAGTAAATGAATGTTATGCCCGTTCTCTGGCCAGTAATAATTTTGAAGAAAACGCAAACAATAATTTATTATTATTTTTGTTTTTGTGGACTGTATGGATTAAAGCCAAATTGAAGATTTTTATGACCTGTAGTCCAAAATGCGTTTCGCCCAGGCACGATAGTTGGGCTCATCAGTTAGATGCTATCGTACCCTTCTAAGACACAATGTTTTTCGGTCAATGATTGCCGACTCTTATAAAATTTGCAGCATTTACACACTGCAATTTATATTATTTAGGGGAATTTGGTTAAATTTGTGTACCTAAATGTATGTTATGCCCATTCTCTGGCCAGCAATAATTTTGAAGAAAACGCAGACAATAATTTAATATTATTTTTGTTTTTGTGGACCGTATGAATTAAAGCCAAATTGAATGTTTGTATGACCTGTAGTCCAAAATGCGTTTCGCCCAGGCACGATAATTGGGCTCATCAGTTAGATTCTATCGTACCCTTCTAAGACGCAATGTTTTTCGGTCGATGATTACCGACTCTTATAAAATTTGCAGCACTTACACAAAGCAAATTATATTATTTAGGGGAATTTGGTTAAATTCGTGCACCTAAATGTATGTTATGCCCGTGGTCTGGCCAGTAATAATTTTGAAGAAAACGCAAACAATAATTTAATATTATTTCTGTTTTTGTTTTTTTAGACTGTATGGATTAAAGCCAAATTGAGGATTTTTATGACCTGAAGTAAAAAATGCGTTTCGCCCAGGCACGATAGTTGGGCTCATCAGGTAGATCCTATTGTACCCTTCTAAGACTCAATGTTTTTCGATCGTAGATTACCGACTCTTATAAAATTTGCAGCATTTACACACTGCAAATTATATTATTTAGGGGAATTTGGATAAATTCGTGCACCTAAATGTATGTTATGCCCGCGGTCTGGCCAGAAATAATTTTGAAGAAAACGCAAACAGTAATTTAATATTATATTTGTTTTTGTTTTTGTGGACTTTATGGATTAAAGCCAAATTGAAGATTCTTATGACCTGTAGTCCAAAATGCGTTTCGCCCAGGCACGATAGTTGGGCTCATCAGCTAGATGATTACCGACTCTTATAGAATTTGGAGCATTCACACACTGCAAATTATATTATTTAGGGGAATTTGGTTAAATTTTAGTACCTAAATGTATGTTATGCGCATTATCTGGCCAGTAATAATTTTGAAGAAAACGCAAACAATAATTTAATATTATTTTTGTTTTTGTTTTTGTGGACTGTATGGATTAGAGCCAAATTTTAGATTTTTATGACCTGCGTTTCGCCCATGTACGATAGTTGGGTTCATCAGTTAGATGATTACCGACTCTTATAGAATTTGCAGCACATACACACTGCAAATTATATTATTTAGGGAAATATGGTTAAATTCGTGTAAGTAAATGAATGTTATGCTCGTTCTCTGGCCAGTAATAATTTTGAAGAAAACGCAAACAATAATTTATTATTATTTTTGTTTTTGTGGACTGTATGGATTAAAGCCAAATTGAAGATTTGTATGACCTGTAGTCCAAAATGCGTTTCGCCCAGGCACGATTGTTGGTCTCATCAGTTAGATGCTATCGTACCCTTCTAAGACACAATGTTTTTCGGTCAATGATTGCCGACTCTTATAAAATTTGCAGCATTTACACACTGCAATTTATATTATTTAGGGGAATTTGGTTAAATTTGTGTACCTAAATGTATGTTATGCCCATTCTCTGGCCAGCAATAATTTTGAAGAAAACGCAGACAATAATTTAATATTATTTTTGTTTTTGTGGACCGTATGAATTAAAGCCAAATTGAATGTTTGTATGACCTGTAGTCCAAAATGCGTTTCGCCCAGGCACGATAATTGGGCTCATCAGTTAGATTCTATCGTACCCTTCTAAGACGCAATGTTTTTCGTTCGATGATTACATATTGATATTATGTGCGTGAGTGAATAGCTGTGTTTTAAGTCCGCTCCGACAAAAGTTAACTAAACTCGTCAATTAATATAAATTATTACTGCATAGCTTAAGATACGGTGTGCTTATACAGCAATACAATATACTATACAAAAGAAACGCCAAGAAAATCGATATAATCAATTTTATTTTATTTTATTTTAATTCTATTTGCGTGCCGTGTCTGCTGTGTTAATACATATATATCAAACCGTGCATAATGTCGTCTGCCACAAGATCTGGTTTGAACTCTTCTCCGAACGTGCTTTCAACTTCAAACTCAACCAACGAGGTCATGCAGGTCGACAAGAAAAAGAATAATAAAGCCGTTAAGACAAAATCTGGAAGTGTTTCAAACCATCTAAATAATTCAAGAAGCCTACCATCTTCACCTGCTCTTAAAGGCCTAACACAGCAGTCTTTTCATGCTGAACTCATTAAGCATACTGATGTCATAATCGCATCCTTCAAAAGCGAGCTGACAAATACTCGCAATGAGTTGCTGCTTAAAATCCAAAACATCGAGGATCAACTGGCCCAAGCCGTCAAAAATATTAATATCGCCATCTCTGAGCTTTCTAAGAGAGTCGATCATATGGAATTTGTCAACAGTAACTTAACGGGGGATATCTTGGCACTAAAAAAGCGTTGTGACATGCTTGAACGCAAAGAGTTCATCACCGATGCAGTTGTTTTTGGTATACCTCAACTACCAGAAGAGAATTTACACACTATATTTAACAAACTCTACGAAAAAATCAACACAACACCACCTAAATTGAACAACTCTTTTCGCACTAAGCCACGTAACAGAAGTGACGAACCAGCTGTCATACTGCAATTCGCCAGTGCAGGAGAGAGAAACAAAATGCTTAAAGCGATATCTGACTACAAGAAAAAAAAACAACGTCAGCTGCTCTTAAGCGATTTTGGTTTTGATGGCGCTAAATGTAGAAAGATGGTGTTTATTAATGAAAGTTTGACACCTAACAATCGTTCTCTTCTTCAACATGCTACACGAATGAAAAAGGAAGGCAAGCTTGCTGCTGTATACACGAAATCTGGTTCTGTGTATGTCAAAATCGGTAATGACGGAGGAGGCGCGGTAATAGAGGACATTGAGAGTTTAAATGCTGCTGTCGGGAGACATCAAATGAGAAGTACTTAAACAAGCACACCATAATAAACAAATAAATTGCATGTATTAGGATTATTAACATTTTACATTATTATTTATTATTATTTTCTTTTGTAATACCTGTTTATTATTTTCATACTTCTAATCACTATTTTAGTATTAATTTTATTTTGTTACATTTTCTATTAGATTACTTCTGCTAATTTTTGCTAATTTTCTTTTTCATATTTTGCTTTAGATTATTTCTGCTATCTTTTGCGTTTGTGACTCGGTTTTTGTTTTTTTTTTTTTATTTTTGTTTTTATTTTTTTTTTTTTTGTTTATCCAATTCAAATACCGGATTAATGCAATCAGATATAATTTATAGTAATGATGGGCTTTCCTACAGTGGGATGGACTATAATTTATATCAAATGTTGAGAATTTTACGTTCACAGAAAAATGGCTTACATGTTTGCCATATAAACGCACAGAGTCTTGTCCCTAAATTGGATGAATTTCGTCTGTTGTTTATAAATTCCAAGGTTGATATTATTTGCATTTCAGAGTCATGGTTTTCCCCAGAAATTCCAAACAGTGCATTAAGGGTTGAAGGATACAAGCTAGTTCGTGCAGATAGAATTGGTCGTGGGGGGGGTGTGGCAATTTATTTGCGCAGTAATATTCATTATGAAATAGTGTGTAAATCTAAAAATGAGAGCACGTCTGAGTATTTGTTTTTGAAGTTGTTTTGTGGTTTTGAACAATTACTTCTTGGGGTTATGTACAGGCCAAATAAAAACGTTGATATTACCCCTATAATAAGCATTTTAGAGGAAATTTCATGTTCTGCATCCAATATTATTTTATGTGGAGATCTTAATTGCGATTTGCTTAATTCTATTACTTCTTCAAAGTTAGTTTTTAATTTAAGTAATTTAAATTTATTGCCTGTAAATAGACGGACACCAACACATTTTACCAAAGAAACAGCGACACTTTTGGATGTGTTCTTTGTAGGGGATACTGAAAAAGTAGTATTTTATAATCAACTTTCTGCCCCAGGGTTTTCACATCATGATTTGATTTATATGACATATGAAATCTCGATTAATGCAGATCATAATATAATTTCATTAAGAGACTTCAAAAATATAAATTATGAAAGCTTAGAGTTAGCCACTGCCCAAGTTGATTGGGAGCAAATATATTATATGCCTTCAGTTGAACAGCAAGTACTTTTGCTTCAAAACAACATTAAAAGACTCTTCGATCATCATGTTCCGTTAAAATCAAAAATTATAAAAAGTGATTCACCGCCATGGTTTACCAACGATATCCTTCACTTAATTAAAAAACGTGATGAATCATATACTCGATGGAAACGTTATAAACTTAATATACTTTTTGAAATATACCGATCATATCGTAATTTAGTTGTTATGCGAATAAAAAGCGCAAAACGAATTTATTTTGAATCTTTCCTATGCCCAAACCATCAGTCTGGAAAAGATATCTGGAAAAAGTTACGAACGCTAGGAATTGGAAAACAGCGTATAGAAGTAGGTGCGGATATAGATTGCGATGAGCTAAATTCCAAGTTCGTTTCCGTTTCAGTAGAACCAACTCAAGATTTGAATCTTTCGCCGCAATTGTTTTCGTGGGAACAAGTGCACGAGAGTGATGAAAGTGGTCAAAGTTTCAAATTTAACAATTTAAGGGATGAAGATGTTGTTGAATGCATACTTTCAGTGAAGTCTAATGCTACAGGATTGGACGATATTAATCCAAAATTTTTAAAGCTTCTTCTGACATTTATTCTGAAGTATATTACTTATATTTTTAACAATATAATTACTACTTGCGAGTATCCTGTTTCATGGAAAAAAGCAAAGATACTTCCGATACTTAAGTCCCAAAATCGACTAAAAACTGAATATCGACCTATATCTATCTTGCCGTTCTTGTCGAAAGTATTTGAAAAGGCTATTCTAAAACAGCTGCAGAGTTACCTTCTCACAAATAATCTCTTAAGCAGCGTTCAGTCTGGATTTCGTGCTAAAAGAAGTTGTAAAACAGCGCTGTTGCTTGTTGTTGATGACATTCGTAGAGCTATGGATAAGAACTGTTGTACTTTCTTAACATTGCTCGATTTTTCAAAGGCGTTTGATACCGTTAACCACTATGCACTTTGCAAGAAACTATTAATTGATTTTGGTCTCTCCCCACTTGCAGTAAGACTATTGCACTCTTATTTAACTGGTCGTCAACAATGTGTGGCAGTGGGGAATAGAATGTCATCATTTCTAGGAATAACGGCTGGTGTTCCACAAGGATCTGTTCTTGGACCTTTACTGTTTTCCTTATATGTCAATGAGTTACCTGGATTGGTCGAACATTGTTCACTTCACATGTTTGCAGATGATGTCCAGCTATATCATAGTTGTCCACTTATCGACGTTGCAAGTGCAATAGGCGAGGTCAATGAGGACTTAAAAATCATTCAGCAGTGGGCACTTAGACACAATCTCTCCCTCAACCCGGGGAAGTCAAAAACCCTATGCATATACAAACAGTGTCTAGAAACATCCAGCTTCGCTCCAATTAAATTAGGGGAATCAATAATCGAATACGTCCACACTGCGAAAAATTTAGGCGTTGTTTTTAACGAAAACCTTACCTGGACAGACCACGTAGCAACTATAATTGGTAAAGTTTATAGTGGCCTCCGAATGCTTTGGTGTACTCAAAGATTTATTCCGACTGCCACAAAAATGTTACTTATAAAAGCTTTACTCCTACCAATCCTCACGTACTGTTGTGAAGTTTACTGTAGTGTAGATAACAACACAAAAAATAAACTGAGATTAACTTATAATAATTTGGCCCGATACGTCTTCAACAAAAAATACTTCGACCATATCTCTCCCTATTCCAAGCAAATAACAGGCCTTAAACTCGAAGATTTAATAACATTTAGATCACTTATTCTTCTCCATGGCATTATGCAATCACATCAACCTGAATATCTGTACAACAGGCTAGATTTTCCTAATTCCCAAAGAACAACTGTTATAATACAACCAAGATTTAATTGCTTGCAATCTGAACGATCATTTTTGGTCCATGTCACCCGACAGTGGAACTCATTGCCCATACAATTAAGGAGAATCATAAACGCAAACGCTTTTAAAACCAGTCTTTTTAAGCACTTGGCTAGAAATATATAAGCTTAACAAGTAATTACAAATTCATATTATTATTTTAAATTCAATTCAAATATTATAAATAATAAATAAAGCAAAAATGTTATGTACTTTACTTTTAAATAATTAGACACTTACCTTTTATATAAAAATGTATATTATCATATCATATTTTATTAAATTGCATTATAATAATTAAGCCAATCACAAAATATAAGATAATATCTTAATGTGAAATTATAAATTATCCAATAAATAAATAAAATAAATAAATAAATAAATTACCGACTCTTATAAAATTTGCAGCACTTACACAAAGCAAATTATATTATTTAGGGGAATTTGGTTAAATTCGTGCACCTAAATGTATGTTATGCCCGTGGTCTGGCCAGTAATAATTTTGAAGAAAACGCAAACAATAATTTAATATTATTTCTGTTTTTGTTTTTTAGACTGTATGGATTAAAGCCAAATTGAGGATTTTTATGACCTGAAGTAAAAAATGCGTTTCGCCCAGGCACGATAGTTGGGCTCATCAGGTAGATCCTATTGTACCCTTCTAAGACGCAATGTTTTTCGATCGTAGATTACCGACTCTTATAAAATTTGCAGCATTTACACACTGCAAATTATATTATTTAGGGGAATTTGGATAAATTCGTGCACCTAAATGTATGTTATGCCCGCGGTCTGGCCAGAAATAATTTTGAAGAAAACGCAAACAGTAATTTAATATTATATTTGTTTTTGTTTTTGTGGACTTTATGGATTAAAGCCAAATTGAAGATTTTTATGACCTGTAGTCCAAAATGCGTTTCGACAAGGGCACGATAGTTGGGCTCATCAGTTAGATGATTACCGACTCTTATAGAATTTGGAGCATTCACACAATGCAAATTATATTATTTAGGGGAATTTGGTTAAATTTGTGTACCTAAATGTATGTTATGCGCATTATCTGGCCAGTAATAATTTTGAAGAAAACGCAAACAATAATTTAATATTATTTTTGTTTTTGTTTTTATGGACTGTATGGATTAAAGCCAAATTGAGGATTTTTATGACCTGAAGTAAAAATGCGTTTCGCCCAGGCACGATAGTTGGGCTCATCAGGTAGATCCTATCGTACCCTTCTAAGACGCAATGTTTTTCGATCGATGATTACCGACTCTTATAAAATTTGCAGCATTTACATACTGCAAATTATATTATTTAGGGGAATTTGGATAAATTCGTGCACCTAAATGTATGTTATGCCCGCGGTCTGGCCAGAAATAATTTTGAAGAAAACGCAAACAGTAATTTAATATTATATTTGTTTTTGTTTTTGTGGACTTTATGGATTAAAGCCAAATTGAGGATTTTTATGACCTGTAGTCCAAAATGCGTTTCGCCAAGGCACGATAGTTGGGCTCATCAGTTAAATACTATCGCACCCTTCTAATACGCAAGTTTTTCGGTCGATGACAACCGACTCTTATAAAATTTGCATCATTTACACACTGCAAATTATATTATTTAGGGGAATTTGGTTAAATTTGTGTACCTAAATGTATGTTATGCGCATTCTCTGGCCAATAATAATTTTGAAGAAAACGCAGACGATAATTTAATATTATTTTTGTTTTTGTGGACTGTATGGATTAAAGCCAAATTGAATATTTGTATGACCTGTAGTCCAAAATGCGTTTCGCCCAGGCACGATAATTGGGCTCATCAGTTAGATTCTATCGTACCCTTCTAAGATGCAATGTTTTTCGGTCGATGATTACCGACTCTTATAAAATTTGCAGCACTTACACAAAGCAAATTATATTATTTAGGGGAATTTGGTTAAATTCGTGCACCTAAATGTATGTTATGCCCGTGGTCTGGCCAGTAATAATTTTGAAGAAAACGCAAACAATAATTTAATATTATTTCTGTTTTTGTTTTTTTAGACTGTATGGATTAAAGCCAAATTGAGGATTTTTATGACCTGAAGTAAAAAATGCGTTTCGCCCAGGCACGATAGTTGGGCTCATCAGGTAGATCCTATCGTACCCTTCTAAGACGCAATGTTTTTCGATCGATGATTACCGACTCTTATAAAATTTGCAGCATTTACACACTGCAAATTATATTATTTAGAGGAATTTAGATAAATTCGTGCACCTAAATGTATGTTATGCCCGCGGTCTGGCCAGAAATAATTTTGAAGAAAACGCAAACAGTAATTTAATATTATATTTGTTTTTGTTTTTGTAAACTTTATGGATTAAAGCCAAATTAAAGATTTTTATGACCTGTAGTCCAAAATGCGTTTCGCCAAAGCACGATAGTTGGGCTCATCAGTTAAATACTATCGCACCCTTCTAATACGCAAGTTTTTCGGTCGATGACAACCGACTCTTATAAAATTTGCATCATTTACACACTGCAAATTATATTATTTAGGGGAATTTGGTTAAATTTGTGTACCTAAATGTATGTTATGCGCATTCTCTGACCAATAATAATTTTGAAGAAAACGCAGACGATAATTTAATATTATTTTTGTTTTTGTGGACTGTATGGATTAAAGCCAAATTGAAGATTTTTATGACCTGTAGTCCAAAATGCATTTCGCCCAGCCACGATAGTTGGGCTCATCAGTTAGATGCTATCGTATCCTTCTTAGACACAATGTTTTTCGGTCGATGATTGCCGACTCTTATAAAATTTGCAGCATTTACACACTGCAAATTATATTATTTAGGGGAATTTGGTTAAATTTGTGTACCTAAATGTATGTTATGCGCATTCTCAGGCCAATAATAATTTTGAAGAAAACGCAGACGATAATTTAATATTATTTTTGTTTTTGTGGACTGTATGGATTAAAGCAAAATTGAATATTTTTATGACCTGTAGACCAAAATGCGTTTCGCCCAGGCACGATAATTGGGCTCATCCGTTAGATTCTATCGTACCCTTCTAAGACGCAATGTTTATCTGTCGATGATTACCGAGTCTTATAAAATTTGCAGCATTTACACAAAGCAAATTATATTATTTAGATGAATTTGGTTAACGCAAACAATAATCTAATATTATTTTTGTTTTTGTTTTTGTGGACTGTATGGATTAAAGCCAAATTGAGGATTTTTATGACCTGAAGTAAAAAATGCGTTTCGCCCAGGCACGATAGTTGGGCTCATCAGGTAGATCCTATCGTACCCTTCTAAGACGCAATGTTTTTCGATCGATGATTACCGACTCTTATAAAATTTGCAGCATTTACACACTGCAAATTATATTATTTAAAGGAATTTATATAAATTCGTGCACCTAAATGTATGTTATGCCCGCGGTCTGTCCAGAAATAATTTTGAAGAAAACGCAAACAGTAATTTAATATTATATTTGTTTTTGTTTTTGTGGACTTTATGGATTAAAGCCAAATTGAAGATTTTTATGACCTGTAGTCCAAAATGCGTTTCGCCAAGGCACGATAGTTGGGCTCATCAGTTAAATACTATCGCACCCTTCTAATACGCAAGTTTTTCGGTCGATGACAACCGACTCTTATAAAATTTGCATCATTTACACACTGCAAATTATATTATTTAGGGGAATTTGGTTAAATTTGTGTACCTAAATGTATGTTATGCGCATTCTCTGACCAATAATAATTTTGAAGAAAACGCAGACGATAATTTAATATTATTTTTGTTTTTGTGGACTGTATGGATTAAAGCCAAATTGAAGATTTTTATGACCTGTAGTCCAAAATGCATTTCGCCCAGCCACGATAGTTGGACTCATCAGTTAGATGCTATCGTATACTTCTTAGACACAATGTTTTTCGGTCGATGATTGCCGACTCTTATAAAATTTGCAGCATTTACACACTGCAAATTATATTATTTAGATGAATTTGGTTAACGCAAACAATAAACTAATATTATTTTTGTTTTTGTTTTTGTGGACTGTATGGATTAAAGCCAAATTGAGGATTTTTATGACCTGAAGTAAAAAATGCGTTACGCCGAGGCACGATAGTTGGGCTCATCAGTTAGATGCTATCGTACCCTTCTAAGAGGCAATGTTTTTCGGTCGATGATTACCGACTCTTATAAAATTTGCCGCATTTACATACTGCAAATTATATTATTTAGGGGAATTTGATTAAATTCGTATACCTAAATGTATGTTATGCGCATTCTCAGGCCAATAATAATTTTGAAGAAAACGCAGACGATAATTTAATATTATTTTTGTTTTTGTGGACTGTATGGATTAAAGCAAAATTGAATATTTTTATGACCTGTAGACCAAAATGCGTTTCGCCCAGGCACGATAATTGGGCTCATCCGTTAGATTCTATCGTACCCTTCTAAGACGCAATGTTTATCTGTCGATGATTACCGAGTCTTATAAAATTTGCAGCATTTACACAAAGCAAATTATATTATTTAGATGAATTTGGTTAACGCAAACAATAAACTAATATTATTTTTGTTTTTGTGGACTGTATGGATTAAAGTCAAATTGAAGATTTTTATGACCTGTAGTCCAAAATGCGTTTCGCCAAGGCACGATAGTTAGGCTCGTCAGTTAAATGCTATCGTACCCTTCTAAGGCACAATGTTTTTCAGTCGATGATTACAGACTCTTATAAAATTTGAAGCATTTACACACTGCAGATTATATTATTTACGGGAATTTGGTTAAATACGTGCACTTAAATGTATGTTATGCCCGTGGTCTGGCCAGTAATAATTTTGAAGAAAACGCAAACAATAATATAATATTATTTTTGTTTTTGTGGACTGTATGGATTAACCAAATTGAAGATTTTATGACCTGTAGTCCAAAATGCGTTTCGCCAAGGCACGATAGTTGGGCTCATCAGTTAAATACTATCGCACCCTTCTAATACGCAAGTTTTTCGGTCGATGACAACCGACTCTTATAAAATTTGCATCATTTACACACTGCAAATTATATTATTTAGGGGAATTTGGTTAAATTTGTGTACCTAAATGTATGTTATGCGCATTCTCTGACCAATAATAATTTTGAAGAAAACGCAGACGATAATTTAATATTATTTTTGTTTTTGTGGACTGTATGGATTAAAGCCAAATTGAAGATTTTTATGACCTGTAGTCCAAAATGCATTTCGCCCAGCCACGATAGTGGGCTCATCAGTTAGATGCTATCGTATCCTTCTTAGACACAATGTTTTTCGGTCGATGATTGCCGACTCTTATAAAATTTGCAGCATTTACACACTGCAAATTATATTATTTAGGGGAATTTGGTTAAATTTGTGTACCTAAATGTATGTTATGCGCATTCTCAGGCCAATAATAATTTTGAAGAAAACGCAGACGATAATTTAATATTATTTTTGTTTTTGTGGACTGTATGGATTAAAGCAAAATTGAATATTTTTATGACCTGTAGACCAAAATGCGTTTCGCCCAGGCACGATAATTGGGCTCATCCGTTAGATTCTATCGTACCCTTCTAAGACGCAATGTTTATCTGTCGATGATTACCGAGTCTTATAAAATTTGCAGCATTTACACAAAGCAAATTATATTATTTAGATGAATTTGGTTAACGCAAACAATAATCTAATATTATTTTTGTTTTTGTTTTTGTGGACTGTATGGATTAAAGCCAAATTGAGGATTTTTATGACCTGAAGTAAAAAATGCGTTTCGCCCAGGCACGATAGTTGGGCTCATCAGGTAGATCCTATCGTACCCTTCTAAGACGCAATGTTTTTCGATCGATGATTACCGACTCTTATAAAATTTGCAGTATTTACACACTGCAAATTATATTATTTAAAGGAATTTATATAAATTCGTGCACCTAAATGTATGTTATGCCCGCGGTCTGTCCAGAAATAATTTTGAAGAAAACGCAAACAGTAATTTAATATTATATTTGTTTTTGTTTTTGTGGACTTTATGGATTAAAGCCAAATTGAAGATTTTTATGACCTGTAGTCCAAAATGCGTTTCGCCAAGGCACGATAGTTGGGCTCATCAGTTAAATACTATCGCACCCTTCTAATACGCAAGTTTTTCGGTCGATGACAACCGACTCTTATAAAATTTGCATCATTTACACACTGCAAATTATATTATTTAGGGGAATTTGGTTAAATTTGTGTACCTAAATGTATGTTATGCGCATTCTCTGACCAATAATAATTTTGAAGAAAACGCAGACGATAATTTAATATTATTTTTGTTTTTGTGGACTGTATGGATTAAAGCCAAATTGAAGATTTTTATGACCTGTAGTCCAAAATGCATTTCGCCCAGCCACGATAGTTGGGCTCATCAGTTAGATGCTATCGTATACTTCTTAGACACAATGTTTTTCGGTCGATGATTGCCGACTCTTATAAAATTTGCAGCATTTACACACTGCAAATTATATTATTTAGGGGAATTTGGTTAAATTTGTGTACCTAAATGTATGTTATGCGCATTCTCAGGCCAATAATAATTTTGAAGAAAACGCAGACGATAATTTAATATTATTTTTGTTTTTGTGGACTGTATGGATTAAAGCAAAATTGAATATTTTTATGACCTGTAGACCAAAATGCGTTTCGCCCAGGCACGATAATTGGGCTCATCCGTTAGATTCTATCGTCCCCTTCTAGGACGCAATGTTTATCTGTCGATGATTACCGAGTCTTATAAAATTTGCAGCATTTACACAAAGCAAATTATATTATTTAGATGAATTTGGTTAACGCAAACAATAATCTAATATTATTTTTGTTTTTGTTTTTGTGGACTGTATGGATTAAAGCCAAATTGAGGATTTTTATGACCTGAAGTAAAAAATGCGTTACGCCGAGGCACGATAGTTGGGCTCATCAGTTAGATGCTATCGTACCCTTCTAAGAGGCAATGTTTTTCGGTCGATGATTACCGACTCTTATAAAATTTGCAGCATTTACATACTGCAAATTATATTATTTAGGGGAATTTGATTAAATTCGTATACCTAAATGTATGTTATGCCCGTTCTCTGGCCAGTAATAATTTTGAAGAAAACGCAAACAATAATTTAATATTATTTTTGTTTTTGTTTTTGTGGACTGTATGGATTAAAGTCAAATTGAAGATTTTTATGACCTGTAGTCCAAAATGCGTTTCGCCAAGGCACGATAGTTAGGCTCGTCAGTTAAATGCTATCGTACCCTTCTAAGGCACAATGTTTTTCAGTCGATGATTACAGACTCTTATAAAATTTGAAGCATTTACACACTGCAGATTATATTATTTACGGGAATTTGGTTAAATACGTGCACTTAAATGTATGTTATGCCCGTGGTCTGGCCAGTAATAATTTTGAAGAAAACGCAAACAATAATATAATATTATTTTTGTTTTTGTGGACTGTATGGATTAAAGCCAAATTGAAGATTTTATGACCTGTAGTCCAAAATGCATTTCGCCCAGGCACGATAGTTGGGTTCATCCGTTAGATGCTATCTTACCCTTCTAATACGCTATGGTTTTCGGTTGATGATTACCGACTCTTATAAAATTTACAGCATTTACACACTGCAAATTATATTATTTAGGGGAATTTGGATAAATTTGTGAACCTAAATATATGTTATCCCCGTGGTCTGGCCAGTAATAATTTTGAAGAAAACGTAAACAATAATTAAATATTATTTTTGTTTTTGTGGTCTGTATGGCTTGAAGCCAAATTGAAAATTTGTATAACCTGTAGTCCAAAATGCGTTTCGCCCAGCCACGATAGTTGGGCTCATCAGTTAGATGCAATCGTACATTTCTAATACGCATTGTTTTTCGTTCGATGATTACCGACTCTTATAAAATTTGCAGCATTTACACACTGCAAATTATATTATTTGGGGGAATTCGGTTAAATTCGTGAACCTAAATGTATGTTATGTCCGTTGTCTGGCCAGTAAAAATGTTGAAGAAAACGCAAACAATAATTTAGTATAATTTTTTTTTGTTTTTGTGGACTGTATGGATTAAAGCCAAATTGAAGATTTTTATGACCTGTAGTCTAAAATGCGTTTCGCCTAGGTACGATAATTGGGCCCATCAGTTAGATGCTATCGTATCCTTCTAAGACGCAATATTTTTCGGTCTATGATTACCGACTCTTATAAAATTTGCAGCATTTACACACTGCAAATTTTATTATTTAGGGGGATTTGGTTAAAGTCGTGCACCTAAATATATGTTATGTCCGTGGCCTGGCCAGTAATAATTTTGAAGAAAACGCAAACAATAATTTGATATTATTTTTGTTTTTGTTTTTGTGGACTGTATAGAATAAAGCCAATTTGAAGATTTTTATGACCTGTATGCGTTTTGCCCAGGCACGATAGTTGGGCTAATCAGTTAGATGATATCGTACCCTTCTAAGACGCAATGTTTTTCGGTCGATGATTACCGACTCTTATAAGATTTGCAGCATTTACACACTGCAAATTTTATTATTTAGGGGGATTTGGTTAAAGTCGTGCACCTAAATATATGTTATGTCCGTGGTCTGGCCAGTAATAATTTTGAAGAAAACGCAAGCAATAATTTAATATTATTTTTGTTTTTGTTTTTGTGGGCTGTATGGATTAAAGCCAAATTGAATATTTTTCTGACCTGTAATCCAAAATGCGTTTCGACCAGGCACGTTAGTTGGACTCATCAGTTAGATTCTATCGTATCCTTCTAAGACGCAATGTTTTTCGGTCGATGATTACCGACTCTTATAAAATTTGCAGCATTTACTCACTGCAAATTATATTATTTAGGGGAATTTGGATAAATTCGTGCACCTAAATGTATGTAATGCCCGGGGTCTGGCTAGTAATAATTTGGAAGAAAACGCAAACAATAATTTAATATTATTTTTGTTTTTGTGGACTGTATGGATTAAAGCCAAATTGGAGATTTTTATGACCTGTAGTCCAAAATGCGTTTAGCTCAGGCACGATATTTGGGCACATCACTTAGATGCTATCGTACCCTTCTAAGGCGCAATGTTTTTCGGTCAATGATTACCGAATCTTATAAAATTTGCAGCATTTACACACTGCAAATCATGTTACTCAGGAGATTTTGGTTAAATTCGTGTACTTAAATGTATGTTATGCCCGTGGTCTGGCCAGTAATAATTTTGAAGAACACGCAAACAATAATTTAATATTATTTTTGTTTTTGTTTTTGTGGACTGTATGGATTAAAGCCAAATTTTAGATTTTTATGACCTGTAGTCCAAAATGCGTTTCGCCCAGGCACGACAGTTGGGCTCATCAGTTAGATGATTACCGACTCTTATAGAATTTGCAGCATTTACACACTGCAAATTATATTATTTAGGGGAATTTGGTTAAATTCGTGTACCTAAATGAATGTTATGCCCGTTCTCTGGCCAGTAATAATTTTGAAGAAAACGCAAACAATAATTTATTATTATTTTTGTTTTTGTGGATTGTATGGATTAAAGCCAAACTGAAGATTCTTATGACCTGTGGTCCAAAATGCGTTTCGCCAAGGCACGATAGTTAGGCTCATCAGTTAGATACTATCGTACTCTTCTAAGACGCAATGTTTTTCGGTCCATGACTACCGACTCTTATAAAATTTGCAGCATTTACACACAGCAAATTATATTATTTAGGGGAATTTGGTTATATTCGTGTATATTATGCCCGTGGTCTGGCCAGTAATAATAAAATAAAGTAATAATTCATTATTATTTTTGTTTTTGTGGACTGTATGGATTAAAGCCAAATTGAAGATTCTTATGACCTGTAGTCCAAAATGCCTTTCGCCCAGGCACGATAGTTGGGTTCATCAGTAAGATACTATCATACTCTTCTAAGGCGCAATGTTTTTTGGTCGATGATTACCGACTCTTATTAAATTTGCAGCATTTACACACTGCAAATTATATTATTTAGGGGAATTTAATTAAATTCGTATACCTAAATGTATGTTATGCCCGTTGTCTGGCCACTAATAATTTTGAAGAAAACGCAAACAATAATTTAATATTATTTTTGTTTTTGTGGACTGTATGGATTATAGAAAAATTAAAGATTTTTATGACCTGTGGTCCAAAACGCGTTCCGCCCAGGCACGATAGGTGGGCTCATCAGTTAGATGCTATCGTACTCTTCCAAGACGCAGTGTTTTTCGGTCTGAAAACGCAGACAATAATTTAATAATATTTTTGTTTTTGTGGACTGTATGGATTAAAGCCAAATTGGAGATTTGTATGACCTGTAGTCCAAAATGCGTTTAGCTCAGGCACGATATTTGGGCACATCACTTAGATGCTATCGTACCCTTCTAAGGCGCAATGTTTTTCGGTCGATGATTACCGAATCTTATAAAATTTGCAGCATTTACACACTGCAAATCATGTCACTCAGGAGAATTTGGTTAAATTCGTGTACTTAAATATATGTTATGCCCGTGGTCTGGCCAGTAATAATTTTGAAGAACACGCAAACAATAATTTAATATTATTTTTGTTTTTGTGGACTGTATGGATTAAAGCCAAATTTTAGATTTTTATGACCTGTAGTCCAAAATGCGTTTCGCCCAGGCACGACAGTTGGGCTCATCAGTTAGATGATTACCGACTCTTATAGAATTTGCAGCATTTACACACTGCAAATTATATTATTTAGGGGAATTTGGTTAAATTCGTGTACCTAAATGAATGTTATGCCCGTTCTCTGGCCAGTAATAATTTTGAAGAAAACGCAAACAATAATTTATTATTATTTTTGTTTTTGTGGATTGCATGGATTAAAGCCAAACTGAAGATTCTTATGACCTGTAGTCCAAAATGCGTTTCGCCAAGGCACGATAGTTAGGCTCATCAGTTAGATACTATCGTACTCTTCTAAGACGCAATGTTTTTCGGTCGATGACTACCGACTCTTATAAAATTTGCAGCATTTACACACAGCAAATTATATTATTTAGGGGAATTTGGTTATATTCGTGTATATTATGCCCGTGGTCTGGCCAGTAATAATAAAATAAAGTAATAAATCATTATTATTTTTGTTTTTGTGGACTGTATGGATTAAAGCCAAATTGAAGATTTTTATGACCTGTAGTCCAAAATGCCTTTCGCCCAGGCACGATAGTTGGGTTCATCAGTAAGATACTATCATACCCTTCTAAGGCGCAATGTTTTTTGGTCGATGATTACCGACTCTTATTAAATTTGCAGCATTTACACACTGCAAATTATATTATTTAGGGGAATTTAATTAAATTCGTATACCTAAATGTATGTTATGCCCGTTGTCTGGCCACTAATAATTTTGAAGAAAACGCAAACAATAATTTAATATTATTTTTGTTTTCTGGACTGTATGGATTATAGAAAAATTAAAGATTTTTATGACCTGTGGTCCAAAACGCGTTCCGCCCAGGCACGATAGGTGGGCTCATCAGTTAGATGCTATCGTACTCTTCCAAGACGCAGTGTTTTTCGGTCTGAAAACGCAGACAATAATTTAATAATATTTTTGTTTTTGTGGACTGTATGGATTAAAGCCAAATTGGGGATTTTTATGTACCTGTAGTCCAAAATGCGTTTCGCTCAGGGAAGATAGTTGGGCTCATCAGTTAGATGCTATCGTACCCTTCTAAGACGCAATGTTTTTCGGTCGATGATTACCGACTCTTATAAAATTAGCTGCATTTACACAGTGCAAATTATATTATTTAGGGGGATTTGGTTAAATTCGTGTACTTAAATATATGTTACGCCCGTAGTCTGGCCAGTAATAATTTTGAAGAAAACGGAAATAATAATTTAATATTATTTTTGTTTTTGTTTTTGTGGACTGTATGGTTTAAAGCCAAATTGAATATTTTGCTGACGTGTAATCCAAAATGCGTTTCGCCCAGGCATGTTAGTTGGGCTCATCAGTTAGATTCTATCGTACCCTTCTAAGACGCAGTGTTTTTCGGTCGATGATTACCGACTCTTATAAAATTTGCAGCATCTACACACTGCAAATTATATTATTTAGGGGAATTTGGTTAAATTCGTGCACCTTAATGTATCTTGTATCCGTGGTCTGGCCAGTAATAATTTTGAAGAGAACGAAAACAATAATTTAATATTATTTTTATTTTTATGGACTGTATGCATTAAAATCAAATTGAAGATTTTAATGACCTGTAGTCCAAATGCGTTTCGCCCAGGCACGATACTTGGGTTCATCAGTTAGATGCTATCGTACTCTTCCAAGACGCAATGTTTTTCGGTCCATGATTACCGACTCTTATAAAATTTGCAGAATTTACACAAAGCAAATTATATTATTTAGATGAATTTGGTTAACGCAAACAATAATTTAATATTATTTTTGTTTTTGTTTTTGTTTTTGTGGACTGTATGGATTAAAGCCAAATTGAGGATTTTTATGACCTGAAGTAAAAAATGCGTTACGCCGAGGCACGATAGTTGGGCTCATCAGTTAGATGCTATCTTACCCTTCTAATACGCTATGCTTTTCGGTTGATGATTACCGACTCTTATAAAATTTTCAGCATTTACATACTGCAAGTTATATTATTTAGGGGAATTTGATTAAATTCGTATACCTAAATGTATGTTATGCCCGTACTCTAGCCAGTAATAATTTTGAAGAAAACGCAAACAATAATTTAATATTATTTTTGTTTTTGTTTTTGTGGACTGTATGGATTAAAGTCAAATTGAAGATTTTTATGACCTGTAGTCCAAAATGCGTTTCGCCAAGGCACGATAGTTAGGCTCGTCAGTTAAATGCTATCGTACCCTTCTAAGGCACAATGTTTTTCGGTCGATGATTACAGACTCTTATAAAATTTGAAGCATTTACACACTGCAGATTATATTATTTACGGGAATTTGGTTAAATACGTGCACTTAAATGTATGTTATGCCCGTGGTCTGGCCAGTAATAATTTTGAAGAAAACGCAAACAATAATATAATATTATTTTTGTTTTTGTGGACTTTATGGATTAAAGCCAAATTGAAGATTTTATGACCTGTAGTCCAAAATGCATTTCGCCCAGGCACGATAGTTGGGTTCATCAGTTAGATGCTATCTTACCCTTCTAATACGCTATGCTTTTCGGTTGATGATTACCGACTCTTATAAAATTTACAGCATTTACACACTGCAAATTATATTATTTAGGGGAATTTAATTAAATTCGTATACCTAAATGTATGTTATGCCCGTTGTCTGGCCACTAATAATTTTGAAGAAAACGCAAACAATAATTTAATATTATTTTTGTTTTTGTGGACTGTATGGATTATAGAAAAATTAAAGATTTTTATGACCTGTGGTCCAAAACGCGTTCCGCCCAGGCACGATAGGTGGGCTCATCAGTTAGATGCTATCGTACTCTTCCAAGACGCAGTGTTTTTCGGTCTGAAAACGCAGACAATAATTTAATAATATTTTTGTTTTTGTGGACTGTATGGATTAAAGCCAAATTGGAGATTTGTATGACCTGTAGTCCAAAATGCGTTTAGCTCAGGCACGATATTTGGGCACATCACTTAGATGCTATCGTACCCTTCTAAGGCGCAATGTTTTTCGGTCGATGATTACCGAATCTTATAAAATTTGCAGCATTTACACACTGCAAATCATGTTACTCAGGAGAATTTGGTTAAATTCGTGTACTTAAATGTATGTTATGCCCGTGGTCTGGCCAGTAATAATTTTGAAGAACACGCAAACAATAATTTAATATTATTTTTGTTTTTGTTTTTGTGGACTGTATGGATTAAAGCCAAATTTTAGATTTTTATGACCTGTAGTCCAAAATGCGTTTCGCCCAGGCACGACAGTTGGGCTCATCAGTTAGATGATTACCGACTCTTATAGAATTTGCAGCATTTACACACTGCAAATTATATTATTTAGGGGAATTTGGTTAAATTCGTGTACCTAAATGTATGTTATGCCCGTTCTCTGGCCAGTAATAATTTTGAAGAAAACGCAAACAATAATTTATTATTATTTTTGTTTTTGTGGATTGCATGGATTAAAGCCAAACTGAAGATTCTTATGACCTGTAGTCCAAAATGCGTTTCGCCAAGGCACGATAGTTAGGCTCATCAGTTAGATACTATCGTACTCTTCTAAGACGCAATGTTTTTCGTCGATGACTACCGACTCTTATAAAATTTGCAGCATTTACACACAGCAAATTATATTATTTAGGGGAATTTGGTTATATTCGTGTATATTATGCCCGTGGTCTGGCCAGTAATAATAAAATAAAGTAATAAATCATTATTATTTTTGTTTTTGTGGACTGTATGGATTAAAGCCAAATTGAAGATTTTTATGACCTGTAGTCCAAAATGCCTTTCGCCCAGGCACGATAGTTGGGTTCATCAGTAAGATACTATCATACCCTTCTAAGGCGCAATGTTTTTTGGTCGATGATTACCGACTCTTATTAAATTTGCAGCATTTACACACTGCAAATTATATTATTTAGGGGAATTTAATTAAATTCGTATACCTAAATGTATGTTATGCCCGTTGTCTGGCCACTAATAATTTTGAAGAAAACGCAAACAATAATTTAATATTATTTTTGTTTTCTGGACTGTATGGATTATAGAAAAATTAAAGATTTTTATGACCTGTGGTCCAAAACGCGTTCCGCCCAGGCACGATAGGTGGGCTCATCAGTTAGATGCTATCGTACTCTTCCAAGACGCAGTGTTTTTCGGTCTGAAAACGCAGACAATAATTTAATAATATTTTTGTTTTTGTGGACTGTATGGATTAAAGCCAAATTGGGGATTTTTATGTACCTGTAGTCCAAAATGCGTTTCGCCCAGGGAAGATAGTTGGGCTCATCAGTTAGATGCTATCGTACCCTTCTAAGACGCAATGTTTTTCGGTCGATGATTACCGACTCTTATAAAATTTGCAGCATCTACACACTGCAAATTATATTATTTAGGGGAATTTGGTTAAATTCGTGTACTTAAATATATGTTACGCCCGTAGTCTGGCCAGTAATAATTTTGAAGAAAACGGAAATAATAATTTAATATTATTTTTGTTTTTGTTTTTGTGGACTGTATGGTTTAAAGCCAAATTGAATATTTTGCTGACGTGTAATCCAAAATGCGTTTCGCCCAGGCATGTTAGTTGGGCTCATCAGTTAGATTCTATCGTACCCTTCTAAGACGCAGTGTTTTTCGGTCGATGATTACCGACTCTTATAAAATTTGCAGCATCTACACACTGCAAATTATATTATTTAGGGGAATTTGGTTAAATTCGTGCACCTTAATGTATTTTGTATCCGTGGTCTGGCCAGTAATAATTTTGAAGAGAACGAAAACAATAATTTAATATTATTTTTATTTTTATGGACTGTATGCATTAAAATCAAATTGAAGATTTTAATGACCTGTAGTCCAAATGCGTTTCGCCCAGGCACGATACTTGGGTTCATCAGTTAGATGCTATCGTACTCTTCCAAGACGCAATGTTTTTCGGTCCATGATTACCGACTCTTATAAAATTTGCAGAATTTACACAAAGCAAATTATATTATTTAGATGAATTTGGTTAACGCAAACAATAATTTAATATTATTTTTGTTTTTGTTTTTGTGGACTGTATGGATTAAAGCCAAATTGAGGATTTTTATGACCTGAAGTAAAAAATGCGTTACGCCGAGGCACGATAGTTGGGCTCATCAGTTAGATGCTATCTTACCCTTCTAATACGCTATGCTTTTCGGTTGATGATTACCGACTCTTATAAAATTTACAGCATTTACATACTGCAAGTTATATTATTTAGGGGAATTTGATTAAATTCGTATACCTAAATGTATGTTATGCCCGTACTCTGGCCAGTAATAATTTTGAAGAAAACGCAAACAATAATTTAATATTATTTTTGTTTTTGTTTTTGTGGACTGTATGGATTAAAGTCAAATTGAAGATTTTTATGACCTGTAGTCCAAAATGCGTTTCGCCAAGGCACGATAGTTAGGCACGTCAGTTAAATGCTATCGTACCCTTCTAAGGCACAATGTTTTTCGGTCGATGATTACAGACTCTTATAAAATTTGAAGCATTTACACACTGCAGATTATATTATTTACGGGAATTTGGTTAAATACGTGCACTTAAATGTATGTTATGCCCGTGGTCTGGCCAGTAATAATTTTGAAGAAAACGCAAACAATAATATAATATTATTTTTGTTTTTGTGGACTTTATGGATTAAAGCCAAATTGAAGAGTTTATGACCTGTAGTCCAAAATGCATTTCGCCCAGGCACGATAGTTGGGTTCATCAGTTAGATGCTATCTTACCCTTCTAATACGCTATGCTTTTCGGTTGATGATTACCGACTCTTATAAAATTTACAGCATTTACACACTGCAAATTATATTATTTAGGGGAATTTGGATAAATTTGTGAACCTAAATATATGTTATCCCAGTAATAATTTTGAAGAAAACGTAAACAATAATTAAATATTATTTTTGTTTTTGTGGTCTGTATGGCTTGAAGCCAAATTGAAAATTTGTATAACCTGTAGTCCAAAATGCGTTTCGCCCAGCCACGATAGTTGGGCTCATCAGTTAGATGCAATCGTACATTTCTAATACACATTGTTTTTCGTTCGATGATTACCGACTCTTATAAAATTTGCAGCATTTACACACTGCAAATTATATTATTTGGGGGAATTCGGAAAATTCGTGAACCTAAATGTATGTTATGTCCGTTGTCTGGCCAGTAAAAATGTTGAAGAAAACGCAAACAATAATTTAGTATAATTTTTTTTTGTTTTTGTGGACTGTATGGATTAAAGCCAAATTGAAGATTTTTATGACCTGTAGTCTAAAATGCGTTTCGCCTAGGTACGATAATTGGGCCCATCAGTTAGATGCTATCGTATCCTTCTAAGACGCAATATTTTTCGGTCTATGATTACCGACTCTTATAAAATTTGCAGCATTTACACACTGCAAATTTTATTATTTAGGGGGATTTGGTTAAAGTCGTGCACCTAAATATATGTTATGTCCGTGGCCTGGCCAGTAATAATTTTGAAGAAAACGCAAACAATAATTTGATATTATTTTTGTTTTTGTTTTTGTGGACTGTATAGAATAAAGCCAAATTGAAGATTTTTATGACCTGTATGCGTTTTGCCCAGGCACGATAGTTGGGCTAATCAGTTAGATGATATCGTACCCTTCTAAGACGCAATGTTTTTCGGTCGATGATTACCGACTCTTATAAAATTTGCAGCATTTACACACTGCAAATTTTATTATTTAGGGGGATTTGGTTAAAGTCGTGCACCTAAATATATGTTATGTCCGTGGTCTGGCCAGTAATAATTTTGAAGAAAACGCAAGCAATAATTTAATATTATTTTTGTTTTTGTTTTTGTGGGCTGTATGGATTAAAGCCAAATTGAATATTTTTCTGACCTGTAATCCAAAATGCGTTTCGCCCAGGCACGTTAGTTGGACTCATCAGTTAGATTCTATCGTATCCTTCTAAGACGCAATGTTTTTCGGTCGATGATTACCGACTCTTATAAAATTTGCAGCATTTACACACTGCAAATTATATTATTTAGGGGAATTTGGATAAATTCGTGCACCTAAATGTATGTAATGCCCGGGGTCTGGCTAGTAATAATTTGGAAGAAAACGCAAACAATAATTTAATATTATTTTTGTTTTTGTGGACTGTATGGATTAAAGCCAAATTGGAGATTTGTATGACCTGTAGTCCAAAATGCGTTTAGCTCAGGCACGATATTTGGGCACATCACTTAGATGCTATCGTACCCTTCTCAGGCGCAATGTTTTTCGGTCGATGATTACCGAATCTTATAAAATTTGCAGCATTTACACACTGCAAATCATGTTACTTAGGAGAATTTGGTTAAATTCGTGTACTTAAATGTATGTTATGCCCGTGGTCTGGCCAGTAATAATTTTGAAGAACACGCAAACAATAATTTAATATTATTTTTGTTTTTGTTTTTGTGGACTGTATGGATTAAAGCCAAATTTTAGATTTTTATGACCTGTAGTCCAAAATGCGTTTCGCCCAGGCACGACAGTTGGGCTCATCAGTTAGATGATTACCGACTCTTATAGAATTTGCAGCATTTACACACTGCAAATTATATTATTTAGGGGAATTTGGTTAAATTCGTGTACCTAAATGAATGTTATGCCCGTTCTCTGGCCAGTAATAATTTTGAAGAAAACGCAAGCAATAATTTATTATTATTTTTGTTTTTGTGGATTGTATGGATTAAAGCCAAATTGAAGATTCTTATGACCTGTAGTCCAAAATGCGTTTCGCCAAGGCACGATAGTTAGGCTCATCAGTTAGATACTATCGTACTCTTCTAAGACGCAATGTTTTTCGGTCGATGACTACCGACTCTTATAAAATTTGCAGCATTTACACACAGCAAATTATATTATTTAGGGGAATTTGGTTATATTCGTGTATATTATGCCCGTGGTCTGGCCAGTAATAATAAAATAAAGTAATAATTCATTATTATTTTTGTTTTTGTGGACTGTATGGATTAAAGCCAAATTGAAGATTTTTATGACCTGCAGTCCAAAATGCCTTTCGCCCAGGCACGATAGTTGGGTTCATCAGTAAGATAATATCGTACCCTTCTAAGGCGCAATGTTTTTTGGTCGATGATTACCGACTCTTATTAAATTTGCAGCATTTACACACTGCAAATTATATTATTTAGGGGAATTTAATTAAATTCGTATACCTAAATGTATGTTATGCCCGTTGTCTGGCCACTAATAATTTTTAAGAAAACGCAAACAATAATTTAATATTATTTTTGTTTTTGTGGACTGTATGGATTATAGAAAAATTAAAGATTTTTATGACCTGTGGTCCAAAACGCGTTCCGCCCAGGCACGATAGATGGGCTCATCAGTTAGATGCTATCGTACTCTTCCAAGACGCAGTGTTTTTCGGTCTGAAAACGCAGACAATAATTTAATAATATTTTTGTTTTTGTGCACTGTATGGATTAAAGCCAAATTGGGGATTTTTATGTACCTGTAGTCCAAAATGCGTTTCGCCCAGGGAAGATAGTTGGGCTCATCAGTTAGATGCTATCGTACCCTTCTAAGACGCAATGTTTTTCGGTCGATGATTACCGACTCTTATAAAATTAGCTGCATTTACACAGTGCAAATTATATTATTTAGGGGAATTTGGTTAAATTCGTGTACTTAAATATATGTTACGCCCGTAGTCTGGCCAGTAATAATTTTGAAGAAAACGGAAATAATAATTTAATATTATTTTTGTTTTTGTTTTTGTGGACTGTATGGTTTAAAGCCAAATTGAATATTTTGCTGACGTGTAATCCAAAATGCGTTTCGCCCAGGCATGTTAGTTGGGCTCATCAGTTAGATTCTATCGTACCCTTCTAAGACGCAGTGTTTTTCGGTCGATGATTACCGACTCTTATAAAATTTGCTGCATCTACACACTGCAAATTATATTATTTAGGGGAATTTGGTTAAATTCGTGCACCTAAATGTATCTTGTATCCGTGGTCTGGCCAATAATAATTTTGAAGAGAACGAAAACAATAATTTAATATTATTTTTATTTTTATGGACTGTATGCATTAAAATCAAATTGAAGATTTTAATGACCTGTAGTCCAAATGCGTTTCGCCCAGGCACGATAGGTGGGTTCGTCAGTTAGATGCTATCGTACTCTTCCAAGACGCAATGTTTTTCGGTGCATGATTACCGACTCTTATAAAATTTGCAGAATTTACACACTGCAAATTATATTATTTAGGGGAATTTGGTTAAATTCGTGTAACTAAATGTATGTTATGCCCGTTCTCTGGCCAGTAATAATTTCTAAGAAAACGCAGACAATAATTTAATAATATTTTTGTTTTTGTGGACTGTATGGATTAAAGCCAAATTGGAGATATTTATTACCTGTAGCCAAAATGCGTTTCGCCCAGGCACGATAGTTGGGCTCATAAGTTAGATGCTATCGTACCCTTCTAAGACGCAATGTTTTTCGGTCGATGATTACCGACTCTTATAAAATTTGCAGCATTTACACACTGCAAATTATATTAGTTAGGGGAATTGGGATAAATTCGTGCACCTCAATGTATGTAATGCCCGGGGTCTGGCCAGTAATAATTTTGAAGAAAACGCAAACAATAATTTAATATTATTTTTGTTTTTGTTTTTGTGGACTGAATGGATTAAAGCCAAATTTTAGATTTTTATGACCTGTAGTCCAAAATGCGTTTCGCCCAGGCACGATAGTTGGGCTCATCAGTTAGATGATTATCGACTCTTATAGAATTTGTAGCATTTACACACTGCAAATTATATTATTAAGGGGAATTTGGTTAAATTCGTGTACCTAAATGAATGTTATGCCCGTTCTCTGGCCAGTAATAATTTTGAAGAAAACGCAAACAATAATTTATTATTATTTTTGTTTTTGTGGACTGTATGGATTAAAGCCAAATTGAAGATTTTTATGACCTGTAGTCCAAAATGCGTTTCGCCCATGCACGATAGTTAGGCTCATCAGTTAGATACTATCGTACCCTTCTAAGACGCAATGTTTTTCGGTCGATGACTACCGACTCTTATAAAATTTGCAGCATTTACACATAGCAAATTATATTATTTAGGGGAATTTGGTTAAATTCGTGCACCTAAAGGTATGTTATGCCCGTGGCCTGGCCAGTAATTATTTTGAAGAAAATGCAAACAATAATCTAACATTATTTTTGTTTTTGTTTTTGTGGACTGTATGGATTAAAGCCAATTGAGGATTTTTATGATTTAAAGTAAAAAATGCGTTTCGCCCAGGCACGATAGTTGGGCTCTAAGACGCAATGTTTTTCCGTCGATTATTACTGACTCTTATAAAATTTGCAGCATTTACATACTGCATATTTTATTATTTAGGGGAATTTGGATAAATTCGTGCACCTAAATGTATTGCCCGCGCTCTGGCCAGTAATAATTTTGAAGAAAACTCAAACAATAATTTAATATTATTTTTGATTTTGTGGACTGTATGGATTAGAGCCAGATTGGAGATTTTTATGACCTGTAGTCTAAAATGCGTTTAGCTCAGGCACGATATTTTTGCACATCATTTAGATGCTATCGTACCCTTCTAAGGCGCAATGTTTTTCGGTCGGTGATTACCGACTCTTATAAAATTTTGCAGCATTTACACACTGCAAATCATGTTACTTAGGGGAATTTGGTTCAATTCCTGTACGTAAATGAATGTTATGCTCGTTCTCTGGCCAGTAATAATTTTGGAGAAAACGCAAACAATAAGTTATTATTATTTTTGTTTTTGTGGACTGTATGGATTAAAGCCAAATTGAAGATTTTTATGACCTGTAGTTCAAAATGCGTTTCGCCCAGGCACGATAGTTAGGCTCATCAGTTAGATACTATCGTGCCCTTCTAAGACGCAATGTTTTTCGGTCGATGACTACCGACTCTTATAAAATTTGCAGCATTTACACACAGAAAATTATATTATTTTGGGGAATTTGGTTAAATTCATGCACCTAAATGTATGTTATGCCCGTGGTCTGACCAGTAATAATTTTGAAGAAAACGCAAGCAATAATTCATTATTATTTTTGTTTTTGTGGACATTATGGATTAAAGCCAAATTGAAGATTTGTATGACCTGTAGTTCAAAATGCGTTTCGCCCAGGCACGATAGTTACGCTCATCAGTTAGATACTATCGTGCCCTTCTAAGACGCAATGTTTTTCGGTCGATGACTACCGACTCTTATAAAATTTGCTGCATTTACACACAGAAAATTATATTATTTAGGGGAATTTGGTTAAATTCGTGCACATAAATGTATGTTATGCCCGTGGTCTGGCCAGTAATAATTTTGAAGAAAACGCAAACAATAATTCATTATTATTTTGTTTTTGTTTTTGTGGACTTTATGGATTAAAGCCAAATTGAAGATTTGTATGACCTGTAGTCCAAAATGCGTTTCGCCCAGGCACGATATATAGGCTCATCAGTTAGATACTGTCGTGCCCTTCTAAGACGCAATGTTTTTCGGTCGATGACTACCGACTCTTATTAAATTTGCAGCATTTACACACTGCACATTATATTATTTAGGGGAATTTGGATAAATTCGTGCAACTACATATATGTTATGCCCGCGCTCTGGGTAGTAATAATTTTGACGAAAACGCAAACAATAATTTAATATTATATTTGTTTTTGTGGACTGTATGGATTAAAGTCAAATTGAAGATTTTTATTACCTGTAGTCCAAAATGGTTTTCGCCCAGGCACGATAGTTGGGCTCATCAGTTAGATGCTATCGCACCCTTCTAAGGCGCAATGTTTTTCGGTCGATGATTACCGACTCTTGTAAAATTTGCAGCATTTACACACTGCAATTATATTATTTAGGGGAATTTAATTAAATTCGTATACCTAAATGTATGTTATGTCCATTGTCTGGACAGTAATAATTTTGAAGAAAACGCAAGCAATAATTTAATATTATTTTTGTTTTTGTGGACTGTATGGATTAAAGCCAAATTGGAGATTTTTATGACCTGTAGTCCAAAATGCGTTTAGCCCAGGCACGATATTTGGGCACATCAGTTAGATGCTATCGTACCCTTCTAAGACGCAATGTTTTTCGGTCGATGAATACCGACTTTTATAAAATTTGCAGCATTTACACACTGCAAATCATGTTATTTAGGGGAATTTGGTTAAATTCGTGTACCTAAATGTATGTTATTCCCATGGTCTGGCCAGGAATAATTGTGAAGAAAACGCAAACAATAATTTAATATTATTTTTGTTTTTCTGGACTGTATGGATTAAAACCAAATTTTAGATTTTTATGACCTGTAGTCCAAAATGCGTTTCGCCCAGGCAGGATAGTTGGGCTCATTAGTTAGATGATTACCGACTCTTATTTAGCAGCATTTACACAATGCAAATTATATTATTTAGGGGAATTTGGTTCAATTCGTGTACGTAAATGAATGTTATGCCCGTTCTCTGGCCAGTAATAATTTTGGAGAAAACGCAAACAATAATTTATTATTATTTTTGTTTTTGTGGACTGTATGGATTAAAGCCAAATTGAAGATTTTTATGACCTGTAGTTCAAAATGGGTTTTGCCCAGGCACGATAGTTTTTTTTTTTTTTTTTTTTTTTTTTTTTTTTTTTTTTTTTTCATGTTTACAATTATTGTCTTAGCAAAATAAATTTTAATTATAATGATTAATAGCGTAGAGTTAACAATAATTATTTAATTATATTTTGTACAGAAAGTATTAACAAATTCGTTATTCGTGGTTAACAGTATTTAATTATACATAATGTATTATAAAAATCATTACTCATTAAATTATAATTATGAAAACTATAGAAAACAAAAGAGTGTTGGACCATGAATTATAAAATGAAATGGTATCATGCATTTTGTGGTACGGATACCAGTGTAAAGTGCGTTTTCATAAGATATACTTTTAATTTAGATGAAAAACCGCGTCGAAGTTATTGCTGTAAGAGAGTGAGAGAACACTACAATAAAAAAAAAAAAAAAAAAAAAAAAGAGATATATTTGCATCAGATGAAGATTTTAGGATTGGGCAATATGTGAGAGAGAATATGAATTTATAATGAGATATGAATTTAAAATTATGGATGGCAATTAATTTAGATAAAGCAAGTAAAGCTATCTTTTTTATGGTTTATGTTGTCGTGGTATAAGAGGTCAAGCTAATACACGCATTAAGTCTTCCACATCTGATTTAGAAAAGAGCCAAATTCTAAGATTTTTTAAGAACCTGTGGCATTGGCCATTGCTGTTGCATATATCTGCTGGAAGTTTATTATATATAAATGGAGCTATGCCAGTACAGAAGCGTCTAAGATGCTCTGTTCTAGTTCTTTGGATAGTCACAGTAGAAGCTGATGATCTCAACGAGCGATTTATGGCATTTCTTCTTACTGTATTGTGACCACCCCGCAGATAGAACAGTCTCAATATCTTATAAACATACAGATGCCGAAGTGGTAATATATTGAGCGATTTAAACAACGGAAATGATGGTTCCCATTTAGGTTTGTGAAGCATTACTCTAATGATCTTCTTCTGGGCTGTGATTAAAGGCTGCAGATTGCTGATAAATGCACTACCCCAGCAGGATATACCATATTCTAAGCGAGAGTTAGCTAATGCATAGTAAATAGATGTTAGTAGGTTTGCTGGTACTATTTTTCGCAAGAGAAAGATTTTGTTCAAAACAATATACATATTTTTTTTAATACTCATAATGTGTGACTTCCAGTTCAGTTTTGAGTCTAGTATTATGCCAAGGTATTTAAATTCTCTTACACATTCAAGTGGCATGAAAGAAACGGTACAACTAGAATGATCACAGCTTGCGTCATGAAGACCAACATTTTCGATAAAAATCTCATTTGACAAGGAAAAATGCATAATCTTGGATTTGCTACTCAGCACCATCTGATGATACTTAAACCAGTTTGCCAAAATAGATAGATCGCTATTCATTGAGGCTTTTATTCTATCAACAGAAGGATCAGCATACGAAAGGGCTAATTCATCAGCAAAAGCAACCATATTTCCTTTCAAAGGCAACTGAAAAATTGAATTTATATAAACAATAAAAAGTAAAGGCCCGAGCACTGATCCTTGGGGGACGCCTACACATGCACTAGTGATCGAATCACTCATAGTTGTACCGATTCGCACATGCTGGGACCTGTTTTGAAGATAGGATGAGAACCAATTTAAAATGTGACTTCTGAATCCATATCTGTAGAGTTTATTTAAAAGAAGTTTATGGTCGACTTAGTCAAATGCTTTCGTCAGATCCAGAAACAGAGCACCAGATTTATTTGATTTATCAAGTTCATTATTGATGCTTTTCAAGAGAGTCACTACTGCATCTTCGGTAGACTTACCCTTCATGAATCCAAATTGCGAAGAGCTGAGAATTCTATATTTACCAAGAAACTTAAGCATTCTTTTAGTTATTAATTTTTCAAAGATTTTTGAGAAAACAGATAGCAACGAAATTGGTCTGTAGTTATTAGGGTCTGTTTTGTCACCTTTTTTATGTATCGGGATAATAATTGCAGTTTTAAGGCATTCTGGGAATACCCCACTTTCAAAGCTTAAGTTGACAATATATGATAAGGGCCTTGTTATAAAACCATGTATTTTTTTTATTACTATGCTGCTTAAGCCATCTATTCCAAAGGAAGTTTTTGATTTCAAGTTAGCAATCACATGAGCTACTTTATTTTCGGTAACCGCACTAAAAAAGAAAGAAGACAAAACTAGATCATCATTTGTATGTTCTAGGTAAATATTTTCGATGTTTGAGGAAATTGGTGTATGATTTTTAACTACATCTTTGAAAAACAGATTAAAATTATTTGAAATATCCGCATCTCTGAAACCGTATTTTCTGAAAACTCTATGCATTTAAGTTCATTGCCGACATTTTGTTTTCCTAAAAGATTGTTAATGATGTTCCATTGCTGTTTTGGATTAAACCTACTATCGTTAAATTTTTTCTTGTAGTATGCTTCCTTTTGTTTACTTATTCCATCGAGGATATCCTTCTGCATACTTTTGTAGGCGATCTTTATATTAGGTAGATGTAATTTACCTTTGTTCTTAATATAGAATTCATTTTTAGCATTGATTTTTCGGCACAAGTGGTCAGTCATCCATGGTTTAATTTTTTTTTACTTTCGCTTTTGTTTTATGGATTTACTAGAAGAAACATGACCAGATAAAGTGTCAATAAAATTTCGAAAAGCGTCTGAAGGACAGTTACAGCTATAGACAGAATTCCAACTTTCAGCGGCGAGACAATCATTAAGCAACGTGTAGTTTATTTCCTGAAGTAATTGAATACTCGAACTTTCATTTTTTCGTTTACTATTTTTGAATAAGTCCAGGAAAGACACCCCCGTTGCAAAATGATCGCTAACATCCCATTCAAGTAAAAACGAGCGCATATTTTCAGAACTTTTGGCACGAACAAAAATATGGTCTATACAGGTCTTACTGTAATCTGTAACTCTTGTTGGCACATTTACAAATGATTCAAACCCCAGAGACGATAAAAGGAGCAAATAATCATCACAGCTAGACGGGAAGCCCAATATATCAATATTCATATCACCGATCATGCAAATGTTGTTACTGTTCAATCCACGAAGTAGATCCTCTATATCTCTCAGAAATATATCTTTGTGAATAAATTGCAGCCGATATATACCAACAATGTCAATGCAGAGGTTGCATTCAAGTTTAATTTTCACAATAATGGCATCAGCACTTTTCAAATCAGGAGTGTATATTTCAGACACAACAATATTGTTTTTTACAAAAATCGCTATCCCACCTGACACATATTTATCATTACATTCCGCATAAACGTTAAAATCCGGAATTGAGTAATTGCATAATTCATGGTCAAAAATCCAAATTTCAGATAAGGCAATTACATCAGGTAAGATTTTAAAGGCATTACTTAAAGTTATCACAAAATTATCAAAATTTTTTCTCATACTTCTTATGTTTTGGTGGAAGACCACAAAATCGTTATAAGATTTACTATAATTTAAACCAATAAAGATGTTATCACCTACACTACAGTTATTGAGATCAAATATTTCATTATGGCGCATCATAGTTTAAATAAAATAAGAGCTATATATAATTGAATATTAAAAAATAGAAAATAAAAAATATTATAAATGATTTAGATCATCAATGCACCTGATGAATTTAACCTCCATTCCAACCGTCTTGCGCATCATAATTTTCCCATATCTCACCCAAAGAAATTCATAGTTATGATTTGTTTTTGCAATTTTTGCCTCCCTCATGAGCATCTTTGTATTGTTTGACAGCCAGTCGTTGATGAATATTCGGCCTTTGCATGAAGAGACGATTGTTTCAGCTTTGATCGCCACTTTCTTAGCATATAAAGCTGCCAAAATTTCCTCCTTCACACTCCTACTTCGAAGCTGCACAATCACTGTACCAGATGGTGCCCCTTGATCTTCTTTCTGTAACACATCTCCATATCATCGACCGTCAGTTGCATATCAATTCCCTTGTTTAGGATTTCGATTACCGTTGCACACACATTTTCGTTCTCAAAAAAGGGAACCTCACGCAGTTCAATGTGTTTAGAGTGGTACATGTACTCCACATTATCAAGTCTCTCTCTTGTTGTTTTTAGTTCAGCTTTAATCATTTCGTTTTCTTTTTGTATTTCTGAAAGCAATCGTGTTGTTTCCTCGAGAGTAGAAATTTGTGCTTGCATTAAACCCAATGAGTGTAGAGTACTAGCAAGTGTTTTTTTTTTATTTCCATGACCTTAAGGTGAATGCCCTCTAGAGTTAAGTCATCTGCACTCAGCCTAACATTGTTAGTGGCAAAAGAAGATGATAGCGATAATCGGTTCGGGTTGTTCTTTTTTTGTTGGACACAAACTTTACAATTCCATGTTTTTCGATTTGGTTATTTGTTCTACATCTGAAGGTTTAAGTGTGGCACATTTTGCGTGAAATAATAGACCGCACTCACTGCAATTAATTTTACAGATATCTCTTCCGATTTTTAATGAACAGATTTTGCAACTCATTTTATTTTGTTTTACTTTTGTCTTTTTACTTCACTTAAGCTCTCTTACAACACGTCTTCACTCGACAACGATTCTCTTTGAACAAGTTAGGCTCATCAGTTAGATACTATCGCACCCTTCTAAGATGCAAGGTTTTTCGGTCGATGACCACCGACTCTTATAAAGTTTGCAGCATTTACACACTGAAAGTTATATTATTTAGGGGAATTTGGTTAAATTCGTGCACCTAAATGTATGTTATGCCCGTGGTCTGGCCAGTAATAATTTTGAAGAAAACGCAAACAATAATTCATTATTATTTTTGTTTTTGTTTTTGTGGGCTGTATGGATTAAAGCCAAATTGAAGATTTTTATGACCTGTAGTCCAAAATGCCTTTCGCCTGGGCACGATGGTTGGGCTCATCAGTAAGATGCTATCGTACCCTTCTAAGACGCAATGTTTGTTGGTCGATTATTACCGGCTCTTATTATATTTGCAGCATTTACACACTGCAAATTATATTATTTAGGGGAATTTAATTAAATTCGTATACCTAAATGTATGTTATGTCCATTGTCTGGACAGTAATAATTTTGAAGAAAACGCAAGCAATAATTTAATATTATTTTTGTTTTTGTGGACTGTATGGATTAAAGCCAAATTGGAGATTTTTATGACCTGTAGTCCAAAATGCGTTTAGCCCAGGCAGGATAGTTGGGCTCACTAGTTAGATGATTACCGACTCTTATTTAGCAGCATTTACACACTGCAAATTATATTATGTAGGGGAATTTGGTTCAATTCGTGTACGTAAATGAATGTTATGCCCGTTCTCTGGCCAGGAATAATTGTGAAGAAAACGCAAACAATAATTTAATATTATTTTTGTTTTTGTGGACTGTATGGATTAAAGCCAAATTGAAGATTTTTATGACCTGTAGTTCAAAATGGGTTTCACCCAGGCACGATAGTTTTTTTTTTTTTTTTTTTTTTTTTTTTTTTTTTTTTTCATGTTTACAATTATTGTCTTAGCAAAATAAATTTTAATTATAATGATTAATAGCGTAGAGTTAAAAATAATTATTTAATTATATTTTGTACAGAAAGTATTAACAAATTCGTTATTTAAAGGTTAACAGTATTTAATTATACATAATGTATTATAAAAATCATTACTCATTAAATTATAATTATGAAAACTATAGAAAACAAAAGAGTGTTGGACCATGAATTATAAAATGAAATGGTATCATGCACTTTGTGGTACGGATACCAGTGTAAAGTGCGTTTTCATTAGATATACTTTTAATTTAGATGAAAAACCGCGTCGAAGTTATTGTTGTAAGAGAGTGAGAGAACACTACAATAAAAAAAAAAAAAAAAAAAGATATATTTGCATCAGATGAAGATTTTAGGATTGGGCAATATGTGAGAGAGAATATGAATTTATAATGAGATATGAATTTAAAATTATGGATGGCAATTAATTTAGATAAAGCAAGTAAAGCTATCTTTTTTATGGTTTATGTTGTCGTGGTATAAGAGATAAAGCTAATACACGCATTAAGTCTTCCACATCTGATTTAGAAAAGAGCCAAGTTCTAAGATTTTATAAGAACCTGTGGCATTGGCCATTGCTGTTGCATATATCTGCTGGAAGTTTATTATATATAAATGGAGCTATGCCAGTACAGAAGCGTCTAAGATGCTCTGTTCTAGTTCTTTGGATAGTCACAGTAGAAGCTGATGATCTCAACGAGCGATTTATGGCATTTCTTCTTACTGTATTGTGACTACCCCGCAGATAGAACAGTCTCAATACCTTATAAACATACAGATGCCGAAGTGGTAATATATTGAGCGATTTAAACAACGGAAATGATGGTTCCCATCTAGGTTTGTGAAGCATTACTCTAATGATCTTCTTCTGGGCTGTGATTAAAGGCTGCAGATTGCTGATAAATGCACTACCCCAGCAGGATATACCATATTCCAAGCGAGAGTTAGCTAATGCATAGTAAATAGATGTTAGTAGGTTTGCTGGTACTATTTTTCGCAAGAGAAAGATTTTGTTCAAAACAATATACATATTTTTTTTAACACTCATAATGTGTGACTTCCAGTTCAGTTTTGAGTCTAGTATTATGCCAAGGTATTTAAATTCTCTTACACATTCAAGTGGCATGAAAGAAACGGTACAACTAGAATGATCACAGCTTGCGTCATGAAGACCAACATTTTCAATAATAATCTCATTTGACAAGGAAAAATGCCTAATCTTGGATTTGCTACTCAGCACCATCTGATGATACTTAAACCAGTTTGCCAAAATAGATAGATCGCTATTCATTGAGGCTTTTATTCTATCAACAGAAGGAGCAGCATACGAAAGGGCTAAGTCATCAGCAAAAGCAACCATATTTCCTTTCAAAGGCAACTGAAAAATTGAATTTATATAAACAATAAAAAGTAAAGGCCCGAGCACTGATCCTTGGGGGACGCCTACACATGCACTAGTGATCGAATCACTCATAGTTGTACCGATTCGCACATGCTGGGACCTGTTTTGAAGATAGGATGAGAACCAATTTAAAATGTTACTTCTGAATCCATATCTGTAGACTTTATTTAAAAGAAGTTTATGGTCGACTAAGTCAAATGCTTTCGTCAGATCAAGAAACAGAGAACCAGATTTATTTGATTTATCAAGTTCATTATTGATGCTTTTCAAGAGAGTCACTACTGCATCTTCGGTAGACTTACCCTTCATGAATCCAAATTGCGAAGAGCTGAGAATTCTATATTTACCAAGAAACTTAAGCATTCTTTTAGTTATTCATTTTTCAAAGATTTTTGAGAAAACAGACAGCAACGAAATTGGTCTGTAGTTATTAGGGTCTGTTTTGTCACCTTTTTTATGTATCGGGATAATAATTGCAGTTTTAAGGCATTCTGGGAATACCCCACTTTCAAAGCTTAAGTTGACAATATATGATAAGGGCCTTGTTATAAAACCATGTATTTTTTTATTACTATGCTGCTTAAGCCATCTATTCCAAAGGAAGTTTTTGATTTCAAGTTAGCAATCACATGAGCTACTTCATTTTCGGTAACCGCACTAAAAAAGAAAGAAGACAAAACTAGATCATCATTTGTATGTTCTAGGTAAATATTTTCGATGTTTGAGGAAATTGGTGTATGATTTTTAACTACATCTTTGAAAAACAGATTAAAATAATTTGCAATATCCGCATCTCTTTCTGAAACCGTATTTTCTGAAAACTCTATGCATTTAAGTTCATTGCCGCCATTTTGTTTTCATAAAAGATTGTTAATGATGTTCCATTGCTGTTTTGGATTAAACCTACTATCGTTAAATTTTTTCTTGTAGTATGCTTCCTTTTGTTTACTTATTCCATCGAGGATACCTTTCTGCATACTTTTGTAGGCGATCTTTATATTAGGTAGATGTAATTTACCTTTGTTCTTAATATAGAATTCATTTTTAGCATTGATTTTTTGGCACAAGTGGTCAGTCATCCATGGTTTAATTTTTTTTACTTTCGCTTTTGTTTTATGGATTTACTAGAAGAAACATGACCAGATAAAGTGTAAATAAAATTTCGAAAAGCGTCTGAAGGACAGTTACAGCTATAGACAGAATTCCAACTTTCAGCGGCGAGACAATCATTAAGCAACGTGTAGTTTATTTCCTGAAGTAATTGAATACTCGAACTTTCATTTTTTCGTTTACTATTTTTTAATAAGTCCAGGAAAGACACCCCCGTTGCAAAATGATCGCTAACATCTCATTCAAGTAAAAACGAGCGCATATTTTCAGAACTTTTGGCACGAACAAAAATATGGTCTATACAGGTCTTACTGTAATCTGTAACTCTTGTTGGCACATTTACAAATGATTCAAACCCCAGAGACGATAAAAGGAGCAAATAATCATCACAGCTAGACGGGAAGCCCAATATATCAATATTCATATCACCGATCATGCAAATGTTGTTACTGTTCAGTCCACGAAGTAGATCCTCTATATCTCTCAGAAATATATCTTTGTGAATAAATTGCAGCCGATATATACCAACAATGTCAATGCAGAGGTTGCATTCAAGTTTAATTTTCACAATAATGGCATCAGCACTTTTCAAATCAGGAGTGTATATTTCAGACACAACAATATTGTTTTTTACAAAAATCGCTATCCCACCTGACACATATTTATCATTACATTCCGCATAAACGTTAAAATCCGGAATTGAGTAATTGCATAATTCATGGTCAAAAATCCAAATTTCAGATAAGGCAATTACATCAGGTAAGATTTTAAAGGCGTTACTTAAAGTTATCACAAAATTATCAAAATTTTTTCTCATACTTCTTATGTTTTGGTGGAAGACCACAAAATCGTTATAAGATTTACTATAATTTAAACCAATAAAGATGTTATCACCTACACTACAGTTATTGAGATCAAATATTTCATTATGGTGCATCATAGTTTAAATAAAATAAGAGCTATATATAATTGAATATTAAAAAATAGAAAATAAAAAATATTATAAATGATTTAAATCATCAATGCACCTGATGAATTTAACCTCCATTCCAGCCGTCTTGCGCATCATAATTTTCCCATATCTCACCCAAAGAAATTCATAGTTATGATTTGTTTTTGCAAGTTTTGCCTCCCTCATGAGCATCTTTGTATTGTTTGACAGCCAGTCGTTGATGAATATTCGGCCTTTGCATGAAGAGAAGATTGTTTCAGCTTTGATCGCCACTTTCTTAGCATATAAAGCTGCCAAAATTTCCTCCTTCACACTCCTACTTCGAAGCTGCACAATCACTGTACCAGATGGTGCCCCCTTGATCTTCTTTCTGTAACACATCTCCACATCATCGACCGTCAGTTGCATATCAATTCCCTTGTTTAGGATTTCGATCACCGTTGCACACACATTTTCGTTCTCAAAAAAGGGAACCTCACGCAGTTCAATGTGTTTAGAGTGGTACATGTACTCTACATTATCAAGTCTCTCTCTTGTTGTTTTTAGTTCAGCTTTAATCATTTCGTTTTCTTTTTGTATTTCTGAAAGCAATCGTGTTGTTTCCTCGAGAGTAGAAATTGGTGCTTGCATTAAACCCAATGAGTGTAGAGTACTAGCAAGTGTTTTTTTTATTTCCATGACCTTAAGGTGAATGCCCTCTAGAGTTAAGTCATCTGCACTCAGCCTAACATTGTTAGTGGCAAAAGAAGATGATAGCGATAATCGGTTCGGGTTGTTCTTTTTTTGTTGGACACAAACTTTACAATTCCATGTTTTTCGATTTGGTTATTTGTTCTACATCTGAAGGCTTAAGTGTGGCACATTTTGCGTGAAATAATAGACCGCACTCACTGCAATTAATTTTACAGATATCTCTTCCGATTTTTAATGAACAGATTTTGCAACTCATTTTATTTTGTTTTACTTTTTGTCTTTTTACTTCACTTAAGCTCTCTTACAACACGTCTTCACTCGACAACGATTCTCTTTGAACAAGTTAGGCTCATCAGTTAGATACTATCGCACCCTTCTAAGATGCAAGGTTTTTCGGTCGATGACCACCGACTCTTATAAAGTTTGCAGCATTTACACACTGAAAATTATATTATTTAGGGGAATTTGGTTAAATTCGTGCACCTAAATGTATGTTATGCCCGTGGTCTGGCCAGTAATAATTTTGAAGAAAACGCAAACAATAATTCATTATTATTTTTGTTTTTGTTTTTGTGGGCTGTATGGATTAAAGCCAAATTGAAGATTTTTATGACCTGTAGTCCAAAATGCCTTTCGCCTGGGCACGATGGTTGGGCTCATCAGTAAGATGCTATCGTACCCTTCTAAGACGCAATGTTTGTTGGTCGATTATTACCGGCTATTATTATATTTGCAGCATTTACACACTGCAAATTATATTACTTAGGGGAATTTGGATAAATTCGTGCAACTACATATATGTTATGCCCGCGCTCTGGCCAGTAATAATTTTGACGAAAACGCAAACAATAATTTAGTATTATTTTTGTTTTTGTGGACTGTATGGATTAAAGTCAAATTGAAGATTTGTATGACCTGTAGTCCAAAATGCTTTTCGCCCAGGCACGATAGTTGGGCTCATCAGTTAGATGCTATCGCACCCTTCTAAGGCGCAATGTTTTTCGGTCGATGATTACCGACTCTTGTAAAATTTGCAGCATTTACACACTGCAAATTATAGTATTTAGGGGAATTTAATTAAATTCGTATACTTAAATGTATGTTATGCCCATTGTCTGGACAGTAATAATTTTGAAGAAAACGCAAGCAATAATTTAATATTATTTTTGTTTTTGTGGACTGTATGGATTAAAGCCAAATTGGAGATTCTTATGACCTGTAGTCCAATATGCGTTTAGTCCAGGCACGATATTTGGGCACATCAGTTAGATGCTATCGTACGCTTCTAAGACGCAATGTTTTTCGGTCGATGATTACCGACTCTTATAAAATTTGCAGAATTTACACACTGCAAATTATATTATTTAGGGGAATTTAATTAAATTCGTATACTTAAATGTATGTTATGCCCATTGTCTGGACAGTAATAATTTTAAAGAAAACGCAAGCAATAATTTAATATTATTTTTGTTTTTGTGGACTGTATGGATTAAAGCAAAATTGAAGATTTTTATGACCTGTAGTCCAAAATGCGTTTCGCCCAGGCACGATAGTTGGGCTCATCAGTTAGATACTATCGTACCCTTCTAAGACGCAATGTTTTTCGGTCGATGACTACCGACTCTTATAAAATTTGCAGCATTTACACACTGCAAATTATATTATTTAGGGGAATTTGGTTAAATTCGTGCACCTAAATGTATGTTATGCCCGTGGTCTGGCCAGTAATAATTTTGAAGAAAACGCAAACAATAATTTAATATTATTTTTGTTTTTGTGGACTGTATGGATTAAAACCATATTGAAGATTTTTTTGACCTGTAGTCCAAAATGCTTTTTGCCCAAGCACGATAGTAGGGCTCCTCAGTTAGATGATATCGTACCCTTCTAAGACGCAATGTTTTTCGGTCGATGATTACCGACTCTTTTAAAATTTGCAGCATTTACGCACTGCAGGGTGTAAATGCCTATAGTCCAAAATGCGTTTCGCGCAGGCACGATACTTAGGCTCATCAGTTAGATGCTATCGTACCCTTCTTAGACGCAATGTTTTTCGGTCGATGATTACCGACTCTTACAAAATTTGCAGCATTTTCACACTGCAAATTATATTATTTAGGGGAATTTGGATAAATTCGTGCACCTAAATATATGTTATACCAGTGGTCTGGCCAGTAATACTTTTGAAGAAAACGCAAACATTAATTTAATATAATTTTTGTTTTTGATTTTGTGGACTGTATGGATTAAAGCCAAATTGAAGATTTTTATGACCTATAGTCCAAAATGCGTTTTGCCCTGGCAGGATAGTTGGGCTCCTAATTAGATGCTATCTTACCCTTCTAAGACGCAATGTTTTTCGGGCGATGATTACCGACTCTTATAAAATTTGCAGCATTTACACACTGCAAGTGTAAATGCCTGTAGTCCAAAATGCGTTTCGCCCAGGCACGATAGTTACGCTCATTGGTTAGAAGCTATCGTACCCTTCTAAGACGCAATGTTTTTCAGTGGATCATTAACGACTCTTATTAAATTTGCAGCATCTACACACTGCAAATTATATTATTTAGGGGAATTTGGTTAAATTCGTGCACATTAATGTATGTTATGCCCGTGGTCTGGCCAATAATAATTTTGAAGAAAACGCAAACAATTATTTAATATTATTTTTGTCTTTGTTTTGTGGACTGTATGGATTAAAGCCAAATAGAAGATTTTTATGACCTATAGTCCAAAATTCGTTTTGCCCTGGCAGGATAGTTGGGCTCCTAATTAGATGCTATCTTACCCTTCTAAGACGCAATGTTTTTCGGGCGATGATTACCGACTCTTATAAAATTTGCAGCATTTACACACTGCAAGTGTAAATGCCTGTAGTCCAAAATGCGTTTCGCCCAGGCACGATAGTTACGCTCATTAGTTAGATGCTATCGTACCCTTCTAAGACGCAATGTTTTTCGGTGGATCATTACCGACTCTTATTAAACTTGCAGCATTTACACACTGCAAGGTATAATATTTAGGGGAATCTGGTTAAATTCGTGCACCTAAATGTATGTTATGCCCGTGGTCTGGCCAGTAATAATTTTGAAGAAATCGCAAACAATAATTTAATATTATTTTTGTTTTTGTGGACTGTATGGATTAAGACCAAATTGAAGATTTTTATGACCTGTTGTCCAAAATGCGTTTTGCCCAGGGACGATAGTAGTGCTCCTCAGTTAGATGATATCGTACCCTTCTAAGACGCAATGGTTTTCGGTCGATGATTACCGACTCTTATAAAATGTACAGCATTTACACACTGCAAATTATATTATTTAGGGGAATTTGGTTAAATTCATGTACCTAAATGTGTGTTATCCCCGTTCTCTGGCCAGTAATAATTTTGAAGAAAACGTCAACAATAATTTAATATAATTTTTGTTTTTGTGTACTGTATGGATTAAAGCCAAATTGGAGATTTTTATGACCTGTAGTCCAAAATGCGTTCGCCCAGGCACGATAGTTGGGCTCATCAGTTAGATGTATTGTCCCCTTCTAAGACGCAATGTTTTTCGGTCGATGATTACAGACTCTTATAAAATTTACAGCATTTACACACTGCAAATTATATTATTTAGGGGAATTTGGTTTAATTCGTGCACCTATATGTATGTTATGCACGTTCTCTGGCCAGTAATAATTTTGAAGAAAACGCAAACAATAATTTAATACTTTGTTTTTGTTTTTGTGGACTGTATGGATTAAAGCCAAATTGAAGATTTTTATGACCTGTAGTCCAAAATGCCTTTCGCCCGGGCACGATAGTTGGGCTCACAGGTAAGATGCTATCGTACCCTTCTAAGACGCAATGTTTTTCGGTCGATGATTACAGATTCTTATAAGATTTGCCGCATTTACACACTGCAAATTATATTTGTTGGCGTACTTGCCTGGTTTTATTTGGACTTACGCTGGCGGACGTGCGTCTGTCCGTATGGATGATAAATGATGTCTTGCTGGCGGACGTGCGTCTGTCCGTAGGGATGATAATGATGTCTTGCTGGCGGACGTGCGTCTGTCCGTATGGATGATACATGATGTCTTGCTGGCGGACGTGCGTCTGTCCGTATGGATGATAATGATTTCTTGACGGCGGACGTGCGTCTGTCCGAATGGATGATAAGTATGTCTTGCTGGCGGACGTGCGTCTGTCCGAATGGATGATAATTATGTCTTGCTGGCGGACGTGCGTCTGTCCGAATGGCCCAATGTGACTCGGCTTCGGGCTTAGCCAAGGACTAAATCGATTATATGTAAGCCCAAATGTGCCAGCAGGCACTCGAGCAAAAGCTGAAGGCTTCGGGAAACGTGAGTGGGCTAACAATCGTCCCGAACAAGAATAAACACTGTGGTGGTTTTATTTTGCGAATGCGTTGCATTAATTTGTTTTTTTTTTTTTTATTTTTTTTTAATTTTTTTTCTCTCTACAGGAGATGCACGATGTGCTTCTTTGGCGACCAACAAACGAAAGGGAAGAAACTTAGAGGCAAAGCCGGAAATGCCCACCAACTTACAAATGGGTTTTTTTTTTATTTCCCTTTTACGTTGGCTACCATCCTCGATTGTAGTAGATGATGGGTGCTGCCAAACTGTCATATGTACGGTAGCACAGCTTAGCACTAAATCAGCGCGGTGGCACAAGCTAAATTAATCTGACTACAATCGAGGATGGCATGAACATACCGGCCCTCCTTGGCAGATTATGCCAACAAATACTTTACTTAAGAATAATTTAATAATAATTAAAATTTAATAATATTATCGATACATTTATTTTTTTTTTTTTTGAAATTTTGAGCACCCAAGTTTTAGGTTACTTCAACCGAAACGGAAAAGGAGGAAACCCCATTAACTGAGTTAAAGGCAGGGTAAAACGCAAAGTTTAACTATTGGTCGCGTGATTTCGCCGAGTTGAGTTCTGATTGTCGCGACTCTTACCCTCCCGTCCGTGCCAGGGTTTACTTTTATTACGCGTCCCAGCCGCCATTCCGTTGACGGTAGGTTCTCCTGCTTTATAACTACTAAGTCGTTCGGTTTGACATCCTCTTTTGGCTGTTGCCATCCTTGACAATTTCCGTACTTCCCACCTTTTTCATGTGCCCCAGTTCGAAATACTCGCTAAGAACCTTAGAGTATGTGGACTGTAAATTTGTTGCGGTACCAATGTCGGAAACATGTGGCAGACTTGTATTTGGCGAAAACCTAACATGCGTAGCCTGTAAATTATTTGTAGAATTAATGTCGGGGACATGTGAAAAACTTGGCCTTGACGGAGCAAAACTGGGTGTTTGATTGGAAGTATCTATGCTGGAAGCATGTGACACTCTTCCATTGAATGGGACTACTGAAACTCTGCTGTTCTGTTGCTCCATAGTCGTACTGTCAGTACCTCTGTGTAACAGGGTATGATGTCGTTTTCCGCACGTAATGCATGAGAACCGACTCGTACATTTGTGTGGCTGATGGTCCGGAGCAAAGCAATTAAAACACAGATTGTGATTCTGAACACCTCAGCCTTATCCGAAACAGGCATCGCTAAAAATTTGTTACAACTTCGAAGATGATGTTTATTGCAACATAATTGGCAACCCGATGCTTGAGTTTTAGCTAGATAGACATTTGAGCGATTATTTGTACCATCGTTTTTCATTGACTTGGATCGCGTTGTGGAACTTGAAAATCCTCGGTTATTAGTGTCGGCAATAGTTTCCAATACTTGAAAACGGCTGCTTAAAAACTTATTGAGCTGCTCCCATTTCGGCACCTTGGACGGATCGTCCAAAGATTGTTCCCATAACGCAAGGGTGGAAGATGGAAGTCGGCTGCAGCATGAATACACAAGTATTGGATCCCAGTTATCCACGGAAACACCGTGGCCCCTTAGTGCAGCAAGCCAATCATTAATGTGACTTTGTAACCTCTTAATCTCCGAGGCAGATTCATTGGCACACAATGGAAGATTAAGTAGCTTTTTGACATGGTTATTGATGAGTATCCTTTTGTTCTCATACGTAGAACGAAGTGCCTCCCAAGCCAATGAAAAACTTGAATTCGTTAAAGGAAACTTGCTCACAATGCTGAAAGCTTCGCCTCTGGTTTTTGCCCTAAGATGAAACAATTGTTCAACTGGTCCTAACCTCGGATGGTTGATATATATCGCTTGAAACATATCTTTAAAAGCCGGCCACGAAAGGTAATCGCCATGGAAGAGTTCCGTGTCGCAAGCTGGAAGCTTGATACAATGTGGCGAAGCGACTTGATTACATAAACCATTGTTGACCGTTTGATTTTGAACCGTAGACGCCGAAGGAACAAACCAGGGGAGGCTGGAGCAGTAGTGTGTTTGGTCATCAACTCAAAGAAAAAACCCTAAGCATGAAATGTACGTCTCATTCGAAAGCTTGTATTTAGACTCAAATGTCTCTAAATCCTCCTCGCCAAACTCGTTGGTACTCAAGCAACATCGAGTGTATTTGGATTTCACCTCAATCCATAAATCCTTCAACTCTTCTTTTCGCGCCGACAACGTGGAAACTGAATGTTTTGCCTCGGGCAAATCTTTGACCGTTGCGGAATATTTGACCAATTGATCAGCAGCGTGAATGAATTCACGTAGGTCTTGGTTGCTAGCCATGTTAATGGAGACTACGTTTATTAAACGAAGCTTACGCTTAACAAAAAAATTAAGAATCAACCGGTCAAATTTATTAATGCAACAGAAAGTACTCTGGTTGAGTTCACGACCGCTAAATGAAAAATGAAAAATGTGTACCTAATTGCAGTAACGTTGCCGAAGCCCGGTTGTCTGAACAAACCCACGAAAATTGTGTATACAACAACACTTAAAATATCGTACCGAATGAAAAAGAAAGAAAAACCTAAAGTCACCTGAGCGAAAAGGCACTATTTTGATGTCACGGATTTCAAACCGACCGACTCGTGGTACATGTGCAAACAGAGCGAAAACTTTCTATTAAAATGGGTACGCCCCGAGCGAACAAAAACTCAACCGACCAATAACAAAAGAACGCGTTTATCAAATCCAAACTAGCAATTATTGCCACGAAAAAAAGAAATGTATGTACATTTGTTAATGAAAATGTAATATATATATATGTAATATACTAATATAATTGCGATGTACTTCGTTTGAAGGTTAAATAGTAACTGATTTATTTAATTCTTAATTATACATACATATTTACAAAAGGTATAAATGACATTGGTATAAACTTAATCTTATTGACTTATTCGAAATCCAGATAGCACTATACCACAACTCCCATCCTAAGTTGTTATATACATAATTAAAATATAGAATGGGCAATAACAATACTTGTTTAGTTAATTCATTTAAGTACTTCAAATTACAATTGTTTCATATTGTTGGCACAATGCTATAGAAAAATCAAAAGTATCTTAACCGTACCTATATATGTATTGTCATTTTATTTTTATATTTCATAATTTCATCTAGGTATTTCAATTTACAATATTTTGAATCTTTTATTAATAATATGTCACCATTATTCTTTATAATTAATACGATTTAACTTTCTCAAAGTTCTTCTACCTGTGCGTTGTGTGGCTTGAATAGGCGCCTGCTCACTTCTCCCTCCGTTTTCTGAAGTTGATAAGGCCGACTCAATGTTGGCTACAGGCACCACCGGCTCACTTGAACTAGGGCTCTTGTTCAAAGCAGTAGATGGAGCTTGATCCTCCACACTCCTCGCCAAGGTCGTGACGCTATTCTGCTCATCGCTGGGTGTACCGTGAATCATTTGATTTAAATGTCGTTTAATGGTTTTTTTGTTTCGAGTTAATATGCATTGATATGATTGCGGTCCAATTCGTTCTTTAACCGAAGCTTGTTGCCAATTTGCTTTGTTAGGATTGGAATAATCGCGAACGAAAACATTTTCACCGACTTCAAAACTAGCTTTTCTTGAACCTTTATGATTTCTTGCGTTCGATAACTGACTCTCTACAATTTTGTCTCTTACTAAAGGCGGTCTTAGCATAGAAAAACGATTTTTCAATTCTCTACTGAATAGTAGTTTTGCAGGTGTTTGCCCTGTAGAACAATGTTTTGTGCATCTGTAATCGAACAGAAATGTATTTAGCACTTTATCTAAGTTTTTCTCAGCGCTTTCTTTCAAATTAGCTAAAATAGACTTTTTAAAAGTTTTTACAAAATTTTCTGCCTGTCCATTACTGGCAGGATGGCCAGGAGCTGTCAAAATATGTTTAATATTATTCTTTGCTAAGAATTGATGAAACTCCTCCGACGTGAATTGTCGACCATTGTCGCTGACAAGCGAGTCTACCAAACCGAACCTACAAAAAGTTTCTCTTAATTTGGTTATAGTGAAATTCGAAGTAATATCCTTAGTTTTAAAAATTTCTACCCATTTTGAAAAGGAATCGATAACAATTAAGAAATGAAAATTATTGATGGGTCCAGCAAAGTCCACATGAATCCGAGACCAGGCAACCTCGGTTGGAACCCATGGGTATAAAAATCCCTTTTCTGGACTTGGCTGACAAGTTTTATATGGGATACATTTTGATATCAAAATTTCAATACTTTGATCTAACTTAGGCCACCACACGTAAGAACGCGCTAAAGCTTTAGTTTTGACGATACCCAAGTGAGATCAATGTAATTCTGACAAAACTTTGTTACGCAATTTGTTAGGGATAATTACCCTGTAACCCCATAAAACGCAGCCGTACTCGACTGAAAGCTCATCTTTCCTATTTCGAAATGGAATGAATTCTTTGGTTTCTAAGGAACCTAAACTACCTATCTGAATTGCCTCGCTTAACTTCGATAAAATAGGATCGCACCTAGTTTCTCTTGCAATCGTTTTAAAATTCAAATTCAATTCATTATTTTTTTTTAAATAATTAACATAATTGAAATCTTTACCATCGTCAACAATTAACTTTTGTTGCGGTAATCTAGACAAAGGATCTGCAGGATTTGTTGACCCTTTGATATGACGCATCGTATAATTGAAACCCGATAAAATAAATGCCCATCTTTGCATGCGGGCTGCTGCCATAACAGGCAAGCCTTTATTTTCGCCAAAAATAGCTATAAGCGGCTTGTGGTCCGACTCTAGAATAAAGTGGTGACCTAATAAATACTGTCGAAGTTTGGTAACCGAAAATACAATTGCCAGTGCTTCTTTATGAATGGTACTATAACCTCTTTCAGCCTTACTTAAAGCACGCGAAACAAAAGCAATAGGTTTTCTTGAGCCGTCTTCATATTCGTGAGATAAAATACCTGCCACTGCTTCATTGGAAGCGTCTGTTGATAAAACTATACGTTGCATAGAATCGAAATGTACCAAAATTTGATCCGACGTGACTTCTTGTTTAAGGTTGTCATAAGCTTCTTGACAAAACTTTGGCCATCTAAATTTTGCATCCTTCCGAAGTAATGCATAAAGCGGAGCCATTTTGTGTGCAAAATTATTAATAAATTTTGAATAATAATTTAACATGCCCACAAACGCTCTTAACTCGGACACATTTTTAGGTACCGGGGCATCTAAAATGGCGGACACTTTACTTTTATTCTTTCTTAAACCGTTTCGATCTATAATAAATCCTAGGTAAGAAACCTGTTTTTGAAAAAACACGCACTTGCAAGCATTTAGACGGAGACCTACATATTTTAACTTATTTAACACTAATTCTAACGTTTTAGCATGCTCATGCAAATTTTTACCTGTGATAATAATATCGTCTATATAATTAACTGCGTTGGGAATTCCACGTAAAATATTCTCAACGGTTTTTTGAAAAATAGCCGCCGCCGGCTTGACACCAAACGGCAAACGCGTCATCTTGAATATGCCTAAATGAGTACTCCATGCACATAACAACTGAGAAGGGTCGTCTAAAACTAACTGATTATACGCATTAGATAAATCTAATTTTGAAAACAATTCTCCCTTTAACGATGAAAACAACTCATCAATACGCGGTAAGGGGTATTTTGTGTCGACTAAATACTTGTTAATAGTTGATTTGTAATCGCCGCAAATGCGAAGCTCACCGTTGGGTTTGATTATGGGCACCAAGGGTGTTCCCAATTCGGAGTTATCGACTTGAACCAGAACTCCCTTTTCTACTAATTCGTTAAGCTGGTTTTCGATTTTAGATCGCCATGCCAACGGCATAGGTCTAGGCTTACAAAAGATCGGCTTAACTTTTTCGATCAAATCTAATTTGACTCTATTCCTGGTAAACGTACCTAAATCTTGCCTAAACACATCGCTAAATCGCCTTAAAATGCCTTGTATGTATTCATTAATAGTTTCAATTCAATTTATATTCCAGAGACCGATACCGAACAAAGACATAAAGTCTCGCCCTAAAATTGGTGGGCCACAAGTATTAGTAACAACTAATCGTAATTCTTTTAATTGGTTACGGAACCCTACCATTGCAACAAACTCACCGGTTACTTTAATGGAATCTCCATTGTATGAGTAGAAAACATCAAGACATGGCTTTAAAGTTGAGCGATCAAAATATTTGTCAAACATAGCCTTCGGTATCAGTGAGCCAGCAGCGCCCGAGTCCAAAACAAAATCGAGCAAAATTTGATTGACTTCCACCGTCATAGTAAATGGAGCGTTAGGAGTATGCACAGGCGCCTGTTCACCGGATATACTATAAATAGAAAAATCTTTACAATTTATTAAATCAGAATTTCTATAACTTTGACTAAAATTAGGTTGAGAAACTTCCCGGGATACGATATTTATCTGCTTACTGGAACACACACTAGCTAAGTGACCCGTGCGGTTACATTTATGACACTTGCTATTCTTGTATTTGCACTTGTCGCTTGCATGGTTTTTCCATCCGCAATGTGTGCATCTCTTTCTTGCCTTCTGGTTGCTGCTGTCATCTGATGATATTTTGCTGCGACCCGTTACAACTGTTGTAGAACATTCGTTACTGTTGCTTCGCCCTCGCTGCTGCCTCTTATGTAGATAATTGACCTCGTTTTCTTGGTGCTCACTCACCTGCGCCAAGACTTTTGCTTCTACGGTTAATGCTTTTTGTAAAGCTTTGGGCAACGTCATCTCCTCGTCTTCTTCGCAGAAGCGCTCAAATATTTTGCCCCCGCAGCCGGTTACAAATTTGTTCAATACGAAGACATCTAGTTGTGCTCCAAACTTACATTCCATAGCTAGCTTTTTTAAGCGGGCATACCACTTGGACACTGATTCGCCATCTATCTTCATAGCCTCGAAAAACTTCCTTCGCTCCCGGAAAATTATAATTGGAGGTGAATAATGTTGCTCCAGGAGTTTGCAAAGGTCTTCATATTTCTTTGTTGCCGGCAAAACCGGATCGCACAATTCCCTTAATAGACCATATGCCCCCAAGCCGACTGTTTTCAGCAAAACTGAAGTTTTAATGCGCTCGTCGTCTATGGATGACTCGATAAAATGGGAATCCAAAACTTCTCTCCAATTTCGCCATTTGTCTATCGAAGGTCTATACTCTCGTATACCAGATGCTAACGAAATTGTACTCATCAGCATACTTTCGTTATGAGTACACAACTCGAGGTCTATTTTAGGTGCCATTTTTTTTTTATTAAAAAAAAATTACTTAGAGTTTAGCCTCGTCGCCAATGCGATGTACTTCGTTTGAAGGTTAAATAGTAACCGATTTATTTAATTCTTAATTATACATACATATTTACAAAAGGTATAAATGACATTGGTATAAACTTAATCTTATTGACTTATTTGAAATCCAGATAGCACTATACCACAATAATATAATAAAATAATACCCGAAATGTATGTACATTTGATAAAAAAATGTAATATATATATATGTAATATAATGATATTGTTACATACAGTTTTTACATACAAATATATATGATGCAATATGGTATGATGATCTGATGATCCGGCTCCGATGGACCAAATGTTGGCGTACTTGCCTGGTTTTATTTGGACTTACGCTGGCGGACGTGCGTCTGTCCGTATGGATGATAAATGATGTCTTGCTGGCGGACGTGCGTCTGTCCGTAGGGATGATAATGATGTCTTGCTGGCGGACGTGCGTCTGTCCGTATGGATGATACATGATGTCTTGCTGGCGGACGTGCGTCTGTCCGTATGGATGATAATGATTTCTTGACGGCGGACGTGCGTCTGTCCGAATGGATGATAATTATGTCTTGTTGGCGGACATGCGTCTGTCCGAATGGATGATAATTATGTCTTGCTGGCGGACGTGCGTCTGTCCGAATGGCCCAATGTGACTCGGCTTCGGGCTTAGCCAAGGACTAAATCGATTAAATATGTAAGCCCAAATGTGCCAGCAGGCACTCGAGCAAAAGCTGAAGGCTTCGTGAATCGTGAGTGGGCTAACAATCGTCCCGAACAAGAATAAACACTGTGGTGGTTTTATTTTGCGAATGCGTTGCATTAATTTGTTTTTTTTTTTTTGAATTTTTTTTTAATTTTTTTTCTCTCTACAGGAGATGCACGATGTGCTTCTTTGGCGACCAACAAACGAAAGGGAAGAAACTTAGAGGCAAAGCAGGAAATGCCCACCAACTTACAAATGGTTTTTTTTTATTTCCCTTTTACGTTGGCTGCCATCCTCGATTGTAGTAGATGATGGGTGCTGCCAAACTGTCATATGTGCGGTAGAACAGCTTAGCACTAAGTCAGTGCGGTGGCACAAGCTAAATTAATCTGACTACAAGCGAGGATAGCATGAACAATATTATTTAGGAGAATTTGGTTAAGTTCGTGTACCTAAATGAATGTTATGCCGGTTTTTGGCCCGTAATAATTTTGAAGAAAACGCAAACAATAATTTAATATTGTTTTTGTTTTTGTGGACTGTATGGATTAAAGCAAAATTGAAGATTTTTATGACCTGTAGTCCAAAATGCGTTTCGCCCAGGCACGATAGTTGGGCTCATCAGTTAGATACTATCGTACCCTTCTAAGACGCAATGTTTTTCGGTCGATGACTACCGACTCTTATAAAATTTGCAGCATTTACACACTGCAAATTATATTATTTAGGGGAATTTGGTTAAATTCGTGCACCTAAATGTATGTTATGCCCGTGGTCTGGCCAGTAATAATTTTGAAGAAAACGCAAACAATAATTTAATATTATTTTTGTTTTTGTGGACTGTATGGATTAAAACCATATTGAAGATTTTTTTGACCTGTAGTCCAAAATGCGTTTTGCCCAAGCACGATAGTAGGGCTCCTCAGTTAGATGATATCGTACCCTTCTAAGACGCAATGTTTTTCGGTCGATGATTACCGACTCTTTTAAAATTTGCAGCATTTACGCACTGCAGGGTGTAAATGCCTGTAGTCCAAAATGCGTTTCGCGCAGGCACGATACTTAGGCTCATCAGTTAGATGCTATCGTACCCTTCTTAGACGCAATGTTTTTCGGTCGATGATTACCGACTCTTACAAAATTTGCAGCATTTTCACACTGCAAATTATATTATTTAGGGGAATTTGGATAAATTCGTGCACCTAAATATATGTTATACCAGTGGTCTGGCCAGTAATACTTTTGAAGAAAACGCAAACATTAATTTAATATAATTTTTGTTTTTGATTTTGTGGACTGTATGGATTAAAGCCAAATTGAAGATTTTTATGACCTATAGTCCAAAATGCGTTTTGCCCTGGCAGGATAGTTGGGCTCCTAATTAGATGCTATCTTACCCTTCTAAGACGCAATGTTTTTCGGGCGATGATTACCGACTCTTATAAAATTTGCAGCATTTACACACTGCAAGTGTAAATGCCTGTAGTCCAAAATGCGTTTCGCCCAGGCACGATAGTTACGCTCATTGGTTAGAAGCTATCGTACCCTTCTAAGACGCAATGTTTTTCAGTGGATCATTAACGACTCTTATTAAATTTGCATCATCTACACACTGCAAACTATATTATTTAGGGGAATTTGGTTAAATTCGTGCACATTAATGTATGTTATGCCCGTGGTCTGGCCAATAATAATTTTGAAGAAAACGCAAACAATAATTTAATATTATTTTTGTCTTTGTTTTGTGGACTGTATGGATTAAAGCCAAATAGAAGATTTTTATGACCTATAGTCCAAAATTCGTTTTGCCCTGGCAGGATAGTTGGGCTCCTAATTAGATGCTATCTTACCCTTCTAAGACGCAATGTTTTTCGGGCGATGATTACCGACTCTTATAAAATTTGCAGCATTTACACACTGCAAGTGTAAATGCCTGTAGTCCAAAATGCGTTTCGCCCAGGCACGATAGTTACGCTCATTAGTTAGATGCTATCGTACCCTTCTAAGACGCAATGTTTTTCGGTGGATCATTACCGACTCTTATTAAACTTGCAGCATTTACACACTGCAAGGTATAATATTTAGGGGAATCTGGTTAAATTCGTGCACCTAAATGTATGTTATGCCCGTGGTCTGGCCAGTAATAATTTTGAAGAAATCGCAAACAATAATTTAATATTATTTTTGTTTTTGTGGACTGTATGGATTAAGACCAAATTGAAGATTTTTATGACCTGTAGTCCAAAATGCGTTTTGCCCAGGGACGATAGTAGTGCTCCTCAGTTAGATGATATCGTACCCTTCTAAGACGCAATGGTTTTCGGTCGATGATTACCGACTCTTATAAAATGTACAGCATTTACACACTGCAAATTATATTATTTAGGGGAATTTGGTTAAATTCATGTACCTAAATGTGTGTTATCCCCGTTCTCTGGCCAGTAATAATTTTGAAGAAAACGTCAACAATAATTTAATATAATTTTTGTTTTTGTGTACTGTATGGATTAAAGCCAAATTGGAGATTTTTATGACCTGTAGTCCAAAATGCGTTCGCCCAGGCACGATAGTTGGGCTCATCAGTTAGATGTATTGTCCCCTTCTAAGACGCAATGTTTTTCGGTCGATGATTACCGACTCTTACAAAATTTGCAGCATTTTCACACTGCAAATTATATTATTTAGGGGAATTTGGATAAATTCGTGCACCTAAATATATGTTATACCAGTGGTCTGGCCAGTAATACTTTTGAAGAAAACGCAAACATTAATTTAATATAATTTTTGTTTTTGATTTTGTGGACTGTATGGATTAAAGCCAAATTGAAGATTTTTATGACCTATAGTCCAAAATGCGTTTTGCCCTGGCAGGATAGTTGGGCTCCTAATTAGATGCTATCTTACCCTTCTAAGACGCAATGTTTTTCGGGCGATGATTACCGACTCTTATAAAATTTGCAGCATTTACACACTGCAAGTGTAAATGCCTGTAGTCCAAAATGCGTTTCGCCCAGGCACGATAGTTACGCTCATTGGTTAGAAGCTATCGTACCCTTCTAAGACGCAATGTTTTTCAGTGGATCATTAACGACTCTTATTAAATTTGCAGCATCTACACACTGCAAACTATATTATTTAGGGGAATTTGGTTAAATTCGTGCACATTAATGTATGTTATGCCCGTGGTCTGGCCAATAATAATTTTGAAGAAAACGACTGTATGGATTAAAGCCAAATAGAAGATTTTTATGACCTATAGTCCAAAATTCGTTTTGCCCTGGCAGGATAGTTGGGCTCCTAATTAGATGCTATCTTACCCTTCTAAGACGCAATGTTTTTCGGGCGATGATTACCGACTCTTATAAAATTTGCAGCATTTACACACTGCAAGTGTAAATGCCTGTAGTCCAAAATGCGTTTCGACCAGGCACGATAGTTACGCTCATTAGTTAGATGCTATCGTACCCTTCTAAGACGCAATGTTTTTCGGTGGATCATTACCGACTCTTATTAAACTTGCAGCATTTACACACTGCAAGGTATAATATTTAGGGGAATCTGGTTAAATTCGTGCACCTAAATGTATGTTATGCCCGTGGTCTGGCCAGTAATAATTTTGAAGAAATCGCAAACAATAATTTAATATTATTTTTGTTTTTGTGGACTGTATGGATTAAGACCAAATTGAAGATTTTTATGACCTGTAGTCCAAAATGCGTTTTGCCCAGGGACGATAGTAGTGCTCCTCAGTTAGATGATATCGTACCCTTCTAAGACGCAATGGTTTTCGGTCGATGATTACCGACTCTTATAAAATGTACAGCATTTACACACTGCAAATTATATTATTTAGGGGAATTTGGTTAAATTCATGTACCTAAATGTGTGTTATCCCCGTTCTCTGGCCAGTAATAATTTTGAAGAAAACGTCAACAATAATTTAATATAATTTTTGTTTTTGTGTACTGTATGGATTAAAGCCAAATTGGAGATTTTTATGACCTGTAGTCCAAAATGCGTTCGCCCAGGCACGATAGTTGGGCTCATCAGTTAGATGTATTGTCCCCTTCAAAGACGCAATGTTTTTCGGTCGATGATTACAGACTCTTATAAAATTTACAGCATTTACACACTGCAAATTATATTATTTAGGGGAATTTGGTTTAATTCGTGCACCTAAATGTATGTTATGCACGTTCTCTGGCCAGTAATAATTTTGAAGAAAACGCAAACAATAATTTAATACTTTGTTTTTGTTTTTGTGGACTGTATGGATTAAAGCCAAATTGAAGATTTTTATGACCTGTAGTGCAAAATGCCTTTCGCCCGGGCACGATAGTTGGGCTCACAGGTAAGATGCTATCGTACCCTTCTAAGACGCAATGTTTTTCGGTCGATGATTACAGATTCTTATAAGATTTGCCGCATTTACACACTGCAAATTATATTTGTTGGCGTACTTGCCTGGTTTTATTTGGACTTACGCTGGCGGACGTGCGTCTGTCCGTATGGATGATAAATGATGTCTTGCTGGCGGACGTGCGTCTGTCCGTAGGGATGATAATGATGTCTTGCTGGCGGACGTGCGTCTGTCCGTATGGATGATACATGATGTCTTGCTGGCGGACGTGCGTCTGTCCGTATGGATGATAATGATTTCTTGACGGCGGACGTGCGTCTGTCCGAATGGATGATAAGTATGTCTTGCTGGCGGACGTGCGTCTGTCCGAATGGATGATAATTATGTCTTGCTGGCGGACGTGCGTCTGTCCGAATGGCCCAATGTGACTCGGCTTCGGGCTTAGCCAAGGACTAAATCGACTAAATATGTAAGCCCAAATGTGCCAGCAGGCACTCGAGCAAAAGCTGAAGGCTTCGGGAAACGTGAGTGGGCTAACAATCGTCCCGAACAAGAATAAACACTGTGGTGGTTTTATTTTGCGAATGCGTTGCATTAATTTTTTTTTTTTTTTTTTTTATTTTTTTTTTTATTTTTTTTCTCTCTACAGGAGATGCACGATGTGCTTCTTTGGCGACCAACAAACGAAAGGGAAGAAACTTAGAGGCAAAGCAGGAAATGCCCACCAACTTACAAATGGGTTTTTTTTTATTTCCCTTTTACGTTGGCTGCCATCCTCGATTGTAGTAGATGATGGGTGCTGCCAAACTGTCATATGTACGGTAGCACAGCTTAGCACTAAATCAGTGCGGTGGCACAAGCTAAATTAATCTGACTACAATCGAGGATGGCATGAACATACCGGCCCTCCTTGGCAGATTATGCCAACAAATACTTTACTTAAGAATAATTTAATAATAATTAAAATTTAATAATATTATCGATACATTTATTTTTTTTTTTTTGAAATTTTGAGCACCCAAGTTTTAGGTTACTTCAACCGAAACGGAAAAGGAGGAAACCCCATTAACTGAGTTAAAGGCAGGGTAAAACGCAAAGTTTAACTATTGGTCGCGTGATTTCGCCGAGTTGAGTTCTGATTGTCGCGACTCTTACCCTCCCGTCCGTGCCAGGGTTTACTTTTATTACGCGTCCCAGCCGCCATTCCGTTGACGGTAGGTTCTCCTGCTTTATAACTACTAAGTCGTTCGGTTTGACATCCTCTTTTGGCTGTTGCCATCCTTGACAATTTCCGTACTTCCCACCTTTTTCATATGCCCCAGTTCGAAATACTCGCTAAGAACCTTAGAGTATGTGGACTGTAAATTTGTGGCGGTACCAATGTCGGAAACATGTGGCAGACTTGTATTTGGCGAAAACCTAACATGCGTAGCCTGTAAATTATTTGTAGAATTAATGTCGGGGACATGTGAAAAACTTGGCCTTGACGGAGCAAAACTGGGTGTTTGATTGGAAGTATCTATGCTGGAAGCATGTGACACTCTTCCATTGAATGGGACTACTGAAACTCTGCTGTTCTGTTGCTCCATAGTCGTACTGTCAGTACCTCTGTGTAACAGGGTATGATGTCGTTTTCCGCACGTAATGCATGAGAACCGACTCGTACATTTGTGTGGCTGATGGTCCGGAGCAAAGCAATTAAAACACAGATTGTGATTCTGAACACCTCAGCCTTATCCGAAACAGGCATCGCTAAAAATTTGTTACAACTTCGAAGATGATGTTTATTGCAACATAATTGGCAACCCGATGCTTGAGTTTTAGCTAGATAGACATTTGAGCGATTATTTGTACCATCGTTTTTCATTGACTTGGATCGCGTTGTGGAACTTGAAAATCCTGGGTTATTAGTGTCGGCAATAGTTTCCAATACTTGAAAACGGCTGCTTAAAAACTTATTGAGCTGCTCCCATTTCGGCACCTTGGACGGATCGTCCAAAGATTGTTCCCATAACGCAAGGGTGGAAGATGGAAGTCGGCTGCAGCATGAATACACAAGTATTGGATCCCAGTTATCCACGGAAACACCGTGGCCCCTTAGTGCAGCAAGCCAATCATTAATGTGACTTTGTAACCTCTTAATCTCCGAGGCAGATTCATTGGCACACAATGGAAGATTAAGTAGCTTTTTGACATGGTTATTGATGAGTATCCTTTTGTTCTCATACGTAGAACGAAGTGCCTCCCAAGCCAATGAAAAACTTGAATTCGTTAAAGGAAACTTGCTCACAATGCTGAAAGCTTCGCCTCTGGTTTTTGCCCTAAGATGAAACAATTGTTCAACTGGTCCTAACCTCGGATGGTTGATATATATCGCTTGAAACATATCTTTAAAAGCCGGCCACGAAAGGTAATCGCCATGGAAGAGTTCCGTGTCGCAAGCTGGAAGCTTGATACAATGTGGCGAAGCGACTTGATTACATAAACCATTGTTGACCGTTTGATTTTGAACCGTAGACGCCGAAGGAACAAACCAGGGGAGGCTGGAGCAGTAGTGTGTTTGGTCATCAACTCAAAGAAAAAACCCTAAGCATGAAATGTACGTCTCATTCGAAAGCTTGTATTTAGACTCAAATGTCTCTAAATCCTCCTCGCCAAACTCGTTGGTACTCAAGCAACATCGAGTGTATTTGGATTTCACCTCAATCCATAAATCCTTCAACTCTTCTTTTCGCGCCGACAACGTGGAAACTGAATGTTTTGCCTCGGGCAAATCTTTGACCGTTGCGGAATATTTGACCAATTGATCAGCAGCGTGAATGAATTCACGTAGGTCTTGGTTGCTAGCCATGTTAATGGAGACTACGTTTATTAAACGAAGCTTACGCTTAACAAAAAAATTAAGAATCAACCGGTCAAATTTATTAATGCAACAGAAAGTACTCTGGTTGAGTTCACGACCGCTAAATGAAAAATGAAAAATGTGTACCTAATCGCAGTAACGTTGCCGAAGCCCGGTTGTCTGAACAAACCCACGAAAATTGTGTATACAACAACACTTAAAATATCGTACCGAATGAAAAAGAAAGAAAAACCTAAAGTCACCTGAGCGAAAAGGCACTATTTTGATGTCACGGATTTCAAACCGACCGACTCGTGGTACATGTGCAAACAGAGCGAAAACTTTCTATTAAAATGGGTACGCCCCGAGCGAACAAAAACTCAACCGACCAATAACAAAAGAACGCGTTTATCAAATCCAAACTAGCAATTATTGCCACGAAAAAAAGAAATGTATGTACATTTGTTAATGAAAATGTAATATATATATATGTAATATACTAATATAATATAATAAAATAATACCCGAAATGTATGTACATTTGATAAAAAAATGTAATATATATATATGTTATATAATGATATTGTTACATACGGTTTTTACATACAAATATATTTGATGCAATATGGTATGATGATCTGATGATCCGGCTCCGATGGACCAAATGTTGGCGTACTTGCCTGGTTTTATTTGGACTTACGCTGGCGGACGTGCGTCTGTCCGTATGGATGATAAATGATGTCTTGCTGGCGGACGTGCGTCTGTCCGTAGGGATGATAATGATGTCTTGCTGGCGGACGTGCGTCTGTCCGTATGGATGATACATGATGTCTTGCTGGCGGACGTGCGTCTGTCCGTATGGATGATAATGATTTCTTGACGGCGGACGTGCGTCTGTCCGAATGGATGATAATTATGTCTTGTTGGCGGACGTGCGTCTGTCCGAATGGATGATAATTATGTCTTGCTGGCGGACGTGCGTCTGTCCGAATGGCCCAATGTGACTCGGCTTCGGGCTTAGCCAAGGTTTAAATCGATTAAATATGTAAGCCCAAATGTGCCAGCAGGCACTCGAGCAAAAGCTGAAGGCTTCGTGAATCGTGAGTGGGCTAACAATCGTCCCGAACAAGAATAAACACTGTGGTGGTTTTATTTTGCGAATGCGTTGCATTAATTTGTTTTTTTTTTTTGAATTTTTTTTAAATTTTTTTTCTCTCTACAGGAGATGCACGATGTGCTTCTTTGGCGACCAACAAACGAAAGGGAAGAAACTTAGAGGCAAAGCAGGAAATGCCCACCAACTAACAAATGGTTTTTTTTTATTTCCCTTTTACGTTGGCTGCCATCCTCGATTGTAGTAGATGATGGGTGCTGCCAAACTGTCATATGTGCGGTAGAACAGCTTAGCACTAAGTCAGTGCGGTGGCACAAGCTAAATTAATCTGACTACAATCGAGGATGGCATGAACAATATTATTTAGGAGAATTTGGTTAAGTTCGTGTACCTAAATGAATGTTATGCCGGTTTTTGGCCCGTAATAATTTTGAAGAAAACGCAAACAATAATTTAATATTGTTTTTGTTTTTGTGGACTGTATGGATTTAAGCAAAATTGAAGATTTTTATGACCTGTAGTCCAAAATGCGTTTCGCACAGGCACGATAGTTGGGCTCATCAGTTAGATACTATCGTACCCTTCTTAGACGCAATGTTTTTCGGTCGATGATTACCGACTCTTACAAAATTTGCAGCATTTTCACACTGCAAATTATATTATTTAGGGGAATTTGGATAAATTCGTGCACCTAAATATATGTTATACCAGTGGTCTGGCCAGTAATACTTTTGAAGAAAACGCAAACATTAATTTAATATAATTTTTGTTTTTGATTTTGTGGACTGTATGGATTAAAGCCAAATTGAAGATTTTTATGACCTATAGTCCAAAATGCGTTTTGCCCTGGCAGGATAGTTGGGCTCCTAATTAGATGCTATCTTACCCTTCTAAGACGCAATGTTTTTCGGGCGATGATTACCGACTCTTATAAAACTTGCAGCATTTACACACTGCAAGTGTAAATGCCTGTAGTCCAAAATGCGTTTCGCCCAGGCACGATAGTTACGCTCATTAGTTAGATGCTATCGTACCCTTCTAAGACGCAATGTTTTTCGGTGGATCATTACCGACTCTTATTAAACTTGCAGCATTTACACACTGCAAGGTATAATATTTAGGGGAATCTGGTTAAATTCGTGCACCTAAATGTATGTTATGCCCGTGGCCTGGCCAGTAATAATTTTGAAGAAATCGGAAACAATAATTTAATATTATTTTTGTTTTTGTGAACTGTATGGATTAAGACCAAATTGAAGATTTTTATGACCTGTAGTCCAAAATGCGTTTTGCCCAGGGACGATAGTAGTGCTCCTCAGTTAGATGATATCGTACCCTTCTAAGACGCAATGGTTTTCGGTCGATGATTACCGACTCTTATAAAATGTACAGCATTTACACACTGCAAATTATATTATTTAGGGGAATTTGGTTAAATTCATGTACCTAAATGTGTGTTATCCCCGTTCTCTGGCCAGTAATAATTTTGAAGAAAACGCAAACAATAATTTAATACTATCTTTGTTTTTGTTTTTGTGGACTGTATGGATTAAAGCAAAATTGAAGATTTTTATGACCTGTAGTCCAAAATGCGTTTCGCCCAGGCACGATAGTTGGGCTCATCAGTTAGATACTATCGTACCCTTCTAAGACGCAATGTTTTTCGGTCGATGACTACCGACTCTTATAAAATTTGCAGCATTTACGCACTGCAAGGTGTAAATGCCTGTAGTCCAAAATGCGTTTCGCACAGGCACGATACTTAGGCTCATCAGTTAGATGCTATCGTACCCTTCTTAGACGCAATGTTTTTCGGTCGATGATTACCGACTCTTACAAAATTTGCAGCATTTTCACACTGCAAATTATATTATTTAGGGGAATTTGGATAAATTCGTGCACCTAAATATATATGTTATGCCAGTGGTCTGGCCAGTAATACTTTTGAAGAAAACGCAAACATTAATTTAATATAATTTTTGTTTTTGATTTTGTGGACTGTATGGATTAAAGCCAAATAGAAGATTTTTATGACCTATAGTCCAAAATGCGTTTTGCCCTGGCAGGATAGTTGGGCTCCTAATTAGATGCTATCTTACCCTTCTAAGACGCAATGTTTTTCGGGCAATGATTACCGACTCTTATAAAATTTGCAGCATTTACACACTGCAAGTGTAAATGCCTGTAGTCCAAAATGCGTTTCGCCCAGGCACGATAGTTACGCTCATTAGTTAGATGCTATCGTACCCTTCTAAGTCGCAACGTTTTTCGGTGGATCATTAACGACTCTTATTAAATTTGCAGCATCTACACACTACAAATTATATTATTTAGGGGAATTTGGTTAAATTCGTGCACATTAATGTATGTTATGCCCGTGGTCTGGCCAATAATAATTTTGAAGAAAACGCAAACAATAATTTAATATTATTTTTGTCTTTGTTTTGTGGACTGTATGGATTAAAGCCAAATAGAAGATTTTTATGACCTATAGTCCAAAATTCGTTCTGCCCTGGCAGGATAGTTGGGCTCCTAATTAGATGCTATCTTACCCTTCTAAGACGCAATGTTTTTCCGGCGATGATTACCGACTCTTATAAAATTTGCAGCATTTACACACTGCAAGTGTAAATGCCTGTAGTCCAAAATGCGTTTCGCCCAGGCACGATAGTTACGCTCATTAGTTAGATGCTATCGTACCCTTCTAAGAAGCAATGTTTTTCGGTGGATCATTAACGACTTTTATTAAATTTGCAGCATCTACACACTGCAAATTATATTATTTAGGGGAATTTGGTTAAATTCGTGCACATTAATGTATGTTATGCCCGTGGTCTGGCCAATAATAATTTTGAAGAAAACGCAAACAATAATTTAATATTATTTTTGTCTTTGTTTTGTGGACTGTATGGATTAAAGCCAAATAGAAGATTTTTATGACCTATACTCCAAAATTCGTTTTGCCCTGGCAGGATAGTTGGGCTCCTAATTAGATGCTATCTTACCCTTCTAAGACGCAATGTTTTTCCGGCGATGATTACCGACTCTTATTAAACTTGCAGCATTTACACACTGCAAGGTATAATATTTAGGGGAATCTGGTTAAATTCGTGCACCTAAATGTATGTTATGCCCGTGGTCTGGCCAGTAATAATTTTGAAGAAATCGCAAACAATAATTTAATATTATTTTTGTTTTTGTGGACTGTATGAATTAAGACCAAATTGAAGATTTTTATAACCTGTAGTCCAAAATGCGTTTTGCCCAGGCACGATAGTAGTGCTCCTCCGTTAGATGAGATCGTACCCTTCTAAGACGCAATGGTTTTCGGTCGATGATTACCGACTCTTATAAAATGTACAGCATTTACACACTGCAAATTATATTATTTAGGGGAATCTGGTTAAATTCATGTACCTAAATGTGTGTTATCCCCGTTCTCTGGCCAGTAATAATTTTGAAGAAAACGTCAACAATAATTTAATATAATTTTTGTTTTTGTGGACTGTATGGATTAAAGCCAAATTGGAGATTTTTATGACCTGTAGTCCAAAATGCGTTCGCCCAGGCACGATAGTTGGGCTCATCAGTAAGATGTATTGTCCCCTTCTAAGACGCAATGTTTTTCGGTCGATGATTACAGACTCTTATAAAATTTACAGCATTTACACACTGCAAATTATATTATTTAGGGGAATTTGGTTTAATTCGTGCACCTAAATGTATGTTATGCACGTTCTCTGGCCAGTAATAATTTTGAAGAAAACGCAAACAATAATTTAATACTATCTTTGTTTTTGTTTTTGTGGACTGTATGGATTAAAGCCAAATTGAAGATTTTTATGATCTGTAGTCCAAAATGCCTTTCGCCCGGGCACGATAGTTGGGCTCACAAGTAAGATGCTATCGTACCCTTCTAAGACGCAATGTTTTTCGGTCGATGATTACAGATTCTTATAAGATTTGCCGCATTTACACACTGCAAATTATATTATTTAGGAGAATTTGGTTAAGTTCGTGTACCTAAATGAATGTTATGCCGGTTTTTGGCCCGTAATAATTTTGAAGAAAACGCAAACAATAATTTAATATTGTTTTTGTTTTTGTGGACTGTATGGATTAAAGCAAAATTGAAGATTTTTATGACCTGTAGTCCAAAATGCGTTTCGCCCAGGCACGATAGTTGGGCTCATCAGTTAGATACTATCGTACCCTTCTAAGACGCAACGTTTTTCGGTCGATGACTACCGACTCTTATAAAATTTGCAGCATTTACACACTGCAAATTATATTATTTAGGGGAATTTGGTTAAATTCGTGCACCTAAATGTATGTTAATCCCGTTGTCTGGCCAGTAATAATTTTGAAGAAAACGCAAACAATAATTTAATATTATTTTTCTTTTTGTGGACTGTATGGATGAAGATTTTTTTGACCTGTAGTCCAAAATGCGTCTTGCCCAAGCACGATAGTAGGGCTCCTCAGTTAGATGATATCGTACCCTTCTAAGACGCAATGTTTTTCGGTCGATGATTACCGACTCTTTTAAAATTTGCAGCATTTACGCATTGCAAGGTGTAAGTGCCTGTAGTCCAAAATGCGTTTCGCACAGGCACGATACTTAGGCTCATCAGTTAGATGCTATCGTACCCTTCTTAGACGCAATGTTTTTCGGTCGATGATTACCGACTCTTACAAAATTTGCAGCATTTTCACACTGCAAATTATATTATTTAGGGGAATTTGTATGGATTAAAGCCAAATAGAAGAATTTTATGACCTATAGTCCCAAATGCGTTTTGCCCTGGCAGGATAGTTGGGCTCCCAATTAGATGCTATCTTACCCTTCTAAGACGCAATGTTTTTCGGGCGATGATTACCGACTCTTATAAAATTTGCAGCATTTACACACTGCAAGTGTAAATGCCTGTAGTCCAAAATGCGTTTCGCCCAGGCACGATAGTTACGCTCATTAGTTAGATGCTATCGTACCCTTCTAAGACGCAATGTTTTTCGGTGGATCATTAACGACTCTTATTAAATTTGCAGCATCTACACACTGCAAATTATATTATTTAGGGGAATTTGGTTAAATTCGTGCACATTAATGTATGTTATGCCCTTGGTCTGGCCAATAATAATTTTGAAGAAAACGCAAACAATAATTTAATATTATTTTTGTCTTTGTTTTGTGGACTGTATGGATTAAGACCAAATTGAAGATTTTTATGACCTGTAGTCCAAAATGCGTTTTGCCCAGGCACGATAGTAGTGCTCCTCAGTTAGATGATATCGTACCCTTCTAAGACGCAATGGTTTTCGGTCGATGATTACCGACTCTTATAAAATGTACAGCATTTACACACTGCAAATTATATTATTTAGGGGAATTTGGTTAAATTCATGTACCTAAATGTGTGTTATCCCCGTTCTCTGGCCAGTAATAATTTTGAAGAAAACGTCAACAATAATTTAATATAATTTTTGTTTTTGTGGACTGTATGGATTAAAGCCAAATTGGAGATTTTTATGACCTGTAGTCCAAAATGCGTTGGCCCAGGCACGATAGTTGGGCTCATCAGTTAGATGTATTGTCCCCTTCTAAGACGCAATGTTTTCCGGTCAATGATTACCGACTCTTATAAAATTTGCAGCATTTGCACACTGCAAAGTATAATATTTAGGGGAATCTGGTTAAATTCGTGCACCTAAATTTATGTTATACCAGTGGTCTGGCAAGCAATAATTTTGAAGAAAACGCAAACAATAATTTAATATTATTGCACGAAAGTTGGGCTCATCAGTTAGATGGTATCGTACGCTTCTAAGACGCAATTCTTTTGGTCGATGATTACCGAATCTTATAAAATTTGCAGCATTTACACACTGCAAATTATATTATTTAGGGAATTTGGATTAATTCGTGCACCTAAATGTATGTTATGCCTGTGGTCTGGCCAGTAATAATTTTGAAGAAAACGCAGACAATAATTTAATTTAATTTTTGTTTTTGTGGACTGTATGGATTAAAGCCAATTTGAATATTTTTAGGATATGTAGTCCAAAATGCGTTTCGCCCAGTCAAGATAGTTGGGCTCATCAGTTAGATTCTATTGTACCCTTCTAAGACGCAATACTTTTGGTCGATGATTACCGAATCTTATAAAATTTGCAGCATTTACACACTGCAAATTATATTATTTAGGGAATTTGGATTAATTCGTGCACCTAAATGTATATTATGCCCGTGGTCTGGCCAGTAATAGTTTTGAAGAAAACGCAAACAATAATTTAATATTATTTTTGTTTTTGTTGACTGTATGGATTAAAGCCAAATTGAGGATTTTTATGACCTGTAGTCCAAAATGCGTTGGCCCAGGCACGATAGTTGGGTTCATCAGTTAGATGTATTGCCCATTCTAAGACGCAGTGTTTTTCGGTCGATGATTACCGACTCTTATAAAATTTGCAGCATTTGCACACTGCAAAGTATAATATTTAGGGGAATCTGGTTAAATCCGTGCACCTAAATGTATGTTATACAAGTGGTCTGGCAAGCAATAATTTTGAAGAAAACGCAAACAATAATTTAATATTATTGCACGATAGTTGGGCTCATCAGTTAGATTCTATCGTACCCCTCTAAGACGCAATACTTTTGGTCGATGATTACCGACTCTTATAAAATTTGCAGCATTTACACACTGCAAATTATATTATTTAGGGGAATTTGGATTAATTCGTGCACCTAAATGTATGTTATGCCCGTGGTCTGGCCAGTAATAATTTTGAAGAAAACGCAAACAATAATTTAATATTATTTTTGTTTTTGTTGACTGTATAGATTAAAGCCAAATTGAGGATTTTTATGACCTGAAGTCCAAAATGCGTTTCGCCCAGGCACTAGAGTTGAGCTCATCAGTTAGATGCTATCGTACCGTCTAAGGCGCAATGTTTTTCGGACGATGATTACCGACTCTTATAAAATTTGCAGCATTTACACAATGCAAATTATATTATTTAGTTGAGTTTGGATAAATTCGTGCACCTAAATGTATGTTATGCCCGCGGTCTGGCCAGTAATAATTTTGAAGAAAACGCAAACAATTATTTAATATTATTTTTGTTTTTGTGGACTGTATGGATTAAAGCCAAATTGGAGATTTTTATGACCTGAAGTCCAAAATGCGTTTCGCCCAGGCACTAGAGTTGAGCTCATCAGTTAGATGCTATCGTACCGTCTAAGGCGCAATGTTTTTCGGACGATGATTACCGACTCTTATAAAATTTGCAGCATTTACACAATGCAAATTATATTATTTAGTTGAGTTTGGATAAATTCGTGCACCTAAATGTATGTTATGCCCGCGGTCTGGCCAGTAATAATTTTGAAGAAAACGCAAACAATTATTTAATATTATTTTTGTTTTTGTGGACTGTATGGATTAAAGCCAAATTGGAGATTTTTATGACCTGTAGTACAAAATGCGTTTAGCCCAGGCACGATATTTGGGCACATCGGTAAGATGCTATCGTACCCTTCTAAGACAAAATGTTTTTCGATCGATGATTACCGACTCTTATAAAATTTGCAGCATTTACACAAATGTGTACCTAAATGACTTTTATGCCCGTTCTCTGGCCAGCAATAATTTTGAAGAAAACGCAAACAATATTCATTTTCATTTTTTTTTATTTATTCAAAAATAATAATGGTTAGATAATGTCTTAAGACTACGCATGTGTCTTTTAAAATAACAAATGTTTAATAATCGGAAAAGCAAAATAAGGAATGAATGTAAATAATTTTTAAATACTTAAATATTCTTCTTATATATAAAGAACAATCCAAATTATGTTTGTGCGCCATCTTCTTTTTTTCGCCTTGATCGACTTGAATAAAATTTTCAGGTTTGCCGTCCGAAGTCTAGAACCGAAGTTATGACTAAAAATGTAACTACATGTTTGTTATTGCTTCGTTAGTATTAATAACGTGTTTTGTTTTTTATACACACATTTTCATTTTGGTTTCTCTTTGTTGCCGAGAGTATGCACACAACTACAGCATTTGAATCCCATTGAATAGATTTTGATATTTTATTTTGTCGGTTGTCTGGAATATATCTAACTTTTTGTGGGCTGTAGACCTACAGCCTAAGTTGCATATATCTTTAAAGATAAAAGGTCATAAAAATAATATATAATTTTGTTGGTTGTCTGGAATGTTCCATGGATTTTTTGAACGACTTAGAAATGGAAAATTCGTTGTGAAGCCTGGAAAATTTCGCCTAATTGTGAAATTCAATGTGATATAAGAGGTTTTGGGTAGAGAAGCTTACGAGATATATATTAGATGAAGATGTGGTGCGATCAATGCCACAACCTGATAGATTGCGTTATACATTGACTTAGTCTGTGTGCAATTAAAATTTTCTATTCAGCAAATGTCCTATTTTTCTTGCTGCAATTGATTCGGGGTTTGCTTATTATTACACTGATTCCGATCTAACCTTGGACGACATATAGTACACTTCTTGCAATAGTTAATCAGAATTTCCGTAATAATCAAACGCAAGAGGTACATGCAGAAGAAATAAATGGAGACGGTGCCCATATTGCACAGTTTCAAACTGTGCAATCACCACCACAAATTCGACAAAAAGTTATTAGAGGAAGAAAAGTGGTAAATGTAGCAATCGCACTGCTTGGAATACGATTCTGCAATCGCATTTACTTTGTCCATGCTCCCGGTGGGACGTGCAAGAAATTCGTCATTTATTATGGCATCTATGGCATTGCTACCATACTGTTTGAAGGCGGTGGAACTGCACATCTCACGGTTGACAAGCCAATATCGTGCACAATGACCAAGAATTCGGCGACAGTGAAATTGATGCAAGAATGCAAAATCATAATTTGGGATGCATGCACGATGGCGCATAAACGAGCTTTGGAGGCAGTTGAGTTAACAATGAAGGATTTACAACGTGATTTGAGATGATTTGGTATGAGGATATAATATTGTTCAGCGGAGATTTTCGTCAAACACTTCCCGTCATCCTGAAATCTACATGCTGCCGATGAATTTAATGCATGTTTGAAATCATCGCCTTTGTGCCGGCATGTCAAGAAGTTGAAATTGACCACAAATATGAGAGCTGCATTGCAGTACGACCCATCGGCTGCTGAATTCTCAACACAACTGCTGGCGCTTTGCATCGGCCAAATTTTTGTTCATGTCTCGACTGGATGGATATCATTCCCCATAAATTTTTGCGAGTCGAAGGAGAAACTCATAACCAAAGTAAAGTGTTTCCCGGCATTGCAAAAAATTATACAAATTTCGATTGGATATGTAAACGGGCAAAACTAGCAGTGAAGAAAAAGGACGTCGTCGATAGCTTGGTAAAGGGTCTTTGTTGTTGTTAGATTTGCGCCGGAAAACAAATTGAAAAACATTGTTTATCATATCATTCACTACTGATTTTTATTCCACTCAAATAAATCACATTGAAATTTTAACTGTTTATTTATAGCTCTGCATTTCATTTGAAGGCGTTAAATTGGGGTGAGACGAAGTTCGCCTAGTCCGCTAGTTGAATATAAAAAACAAATACAAAATTTAAATATATAATATGTAAAAACTAATTAAATTAAAACAAGAATAATCATAATACATTTCTGTTAAAGATATAACTACAAGAAAATTGTACTGTTTGCTTCTAAGTTGACTCAGACAAATGTTTGAATAAAATATTTTTGACGACGTTGAAACTATTGTTATGTATTGATTCTTTGGTATGATGTGGCAGAGAGTTGTAAATCTTAATGGTGTGACAGAGAAAACGACGACTGGTTGTTAGTAAAGAAGCTCTAGGCAAAATGATATTAAATGCGCGTTGAGACCTTGCGAACGTAATTTAATCATACAGATATGTTGGGATATGTAAATTTATAAGTTTGATTAACAGCAGAAGACTCCGGTAATCAAGATATGTTCCTAGATCACAACCTAGTAGCAATTTTTTGAAATTAGATACATGATCAAATCTACGTAGGCCGTATATATATCTTATAATGGAATTGAATGCAACAATCAATTTGCGGAATATACTTGGGTCAAGTTTTCCATAGACTTCACAGCCATAGGTATATAATGGTTTAAGAAGAGAGCGACCAAGAAGTTTTCTGGTGTTCTGTGGGGTACAATTGCAAGAAGGCCACAGAGATCGTATTCCTCGTTAACTAACATGTTCGTCCCAATTTAGAGTTGAGTCAATAAAACCACCAAGATTTCGATTCAAACTCGAAAAAGAAAAGTGGTGTTGTTAATTGAAACTGGCGAAAAATGTTCACTTTGAATTGGATGCTTATAAATAATCATGTAAGACGACTTTTATGGTTGAGAACTAATGAATTGTCGCAAGACCATCGCTGAATAGATTAAACATCATCATTAAGACAACCTATATAATTTAATACTACTTTTGTTTTTGTGGACTGTATGAGTAGTATAAATAAGCGGGTACGGGGCCACCGGCATACTGGCATATCCTATATACTGGTCGTATGGTGTTGCTCTTAAAGATGTTGCTTGAGAATTAATTTCATGGTAATCGCCATGTTGTTTAAAGATCTAAGAGATAATAATGTTTTTATGTAGTATGAATCATATACTTGGGGCTTAAGAATTATTTATATTTTTTTTTGTTTTAAATTGTAGAAATGTATACTCCATATCTTGGATGACGCACACATCATTGTCGGGGCTAGGCCACGGCAACGGCCGGCGGACTGACAGACTGGCAGACTGACGGACTGACAGACTGACAGACTGACAGACTGACAGACTGACAGACTGACAGACTGACAGACTGACAGACTGACAGACTGACAGACTGACAGACTGACAGACTGACAGACTGACAGACTGACAGACTGACAGACTGACAGACTGACAGACTGACAGACTGACAGACTGACAGACTGACAGACTGACAGACTGACAGACTGACAGACTGACAGACTGACAGACTGACAGACTGACAGAATGACAGACTGGATGACTGACAGACTGGGTAATCGTCATGTTGCTTAAAGAGCTAAGAGATAATAATGTTTTTTATGTATTAGGAATCATATACTATAGGGCTTAAGATTATTTTTTTTTGTTTGTTTTAAATTGTAGAAATATATACTCCATATCTTGGATGACGCACCCATCATTGTCGGGGCAATGAACTGATTAGGTCGCGATGTGGGCGGGTGTGATGCGAGGCGGTGGCGCGGGCCGCGGTTGTGGTTGAAGGTGTATTTAGTTTGGGAAGTAAATTAAGAAAAAAATTGTATGATAACGTATGGCGCTAGCGTATTAGCTGGTTGAACTTCTGGTTTCTTATTTTAATCGTGAGAATGATAAAGACTTATAATTTTGTCAGAGCTAAGTAATATTTATGGTTAGGAATGTGATACTTTAAGAAATCCATATCATATCAGTTGGTTGAATTCAGGTTTCTTTTATTTCGATCGTTATTATTCCATTGTTTTTTTTATCGTAAGTAAGAATGATAAAGATTAAAAAATGTGCTAGGGAAAATAGTATTTATGACTAAGAATGTGTTACTTTATCAATTGGTTGATTTTAGGCTTTTTTTATTAAAAATGTTTGGAAGTATGTAAATTGTTTTTCATGGGGTTTTTTATTCTTTCGGACAATGGATAGATAAAGAAAATTCAATTCAATTTTTTTATTATAGGACTATAATGATAAGATCAAATAACTGTGTCATCTATAATTAGAATTTATGGTTAGACATGTGAAACTTGTAAGAAAGACATGTGAAACTTGGAAAAGAAATCCATTTCATTTCCATTGTTACTAGAATGATAAGATATAAAATTAATATTTATGTATAGGTATGCGATAATAAGAAGCTTACAAAAAAATCATTTGTATATCTATAAAATATACTTAGATAAGTTATATAATGAGAAGCGTTATAATAAAAGCTTAAGAAAGTTAGACCTCGGAATGTGTATAAATAGATTGTATTTTTCTTTGAATTTTCATTATAGTCTTGCTTGTTAATCTAGTATTATACCTCTTAACTCAAACTGAAACTTATTTGGTTGTATCCAACTATTTTAAAATGGATTCGTTTTTACAAAAAATTAATAAATAAATTTGTGAAAAACCTCTACTCCCTTTGAAGGACTTGGGGACAACGCCAGGAACAAATAAAATGGATAATTTTGAGTGTAACGTATGCAGTGCTAAATTTACACAAATCGGGACTCTTAATAGACATATAAGAGCTGCACAAGGTGATAAAATTAAATGTCCTCAGTGTGACAAAACATATACACGAAAGGATTCAATGTTGAAACACTTCCGCAAGGAACATATTAACACCTATCATATCAACCAACGAGCAGCAAGAGAAAACTTCCAAAAGACATGAATGATTCCTTGTCCTAACCCCATTCATCATCGAAAAAACGTAGATGTGAAAACTGTGAAATAGATGTGCTAGTATCTGGATGGGGTCATCACACTAGAACTAATGAACATAAGACAAAGAGCAAAGTTCCAGTCAACAATACTCGTTTTAACAAAATAAGGCATTGTTTTGAAGGTAAAGTGGAAACCTATTCCTAAGAAAATACTTATGAAGGGGTTATAGACATTAACAAATTTTTAAATAGCTGTACACTTGATATAATTAAATTACTTGAATACCCGTTTGAAACCAAAGAGGGTATAAAGTTCAGCATTGAACTATTTGCAGAGTTCATAAAATTTATATCAACACAAGGAGAATCAGAAAAAAGTGAAATAAGCATAAAATCGTTTAAATGCCCAATGCAAATAGCTTTACAAAATGATCATTTGAAAGATATAATTGAAAATATGTTTAAAACAATTAGAGTTAAAAGTGAAGAGTTTCAGGAGAGAGATTCAGGATGGGCACTATTGTGTATAAAACATATTGAAGTAAATATTAACGAGTATAAACGCTTCAGAGGTTCGAGCTATTTAAGCCTTCCAAAAAGCATTAAGCTGAATGAAGCCTGTGTTAATGTCCAAAATAATGATGAATTCTGTTTTAAATGGGCAGTTATATCAGCTCTTTACCCCATAGATGAGCATTCGTATAGACCAAGCAGTTACCACATTGAAAACATTCGAGGTGATGTGATAAGTTTAATGAGTGGATTCAAATTGACTTTACAAATTTAGAGTTCCCTTTGAAACTTAAAGACATAACGATCTTTGAGGCACTCAATCCCACAATTAGTATAAATATTTTCGGAGTAGAAACAAATGGATCTGGAGAAAGTTATAGAGTTGTTGGCCCATATTTCAACTCTCAACTTTAAAGACAACAACATATTAATTTATTACTGATATAAGAAGGAGATAGTAGCCATTATGTTTGGATAAAAAATATGTCTAGATTAATAGGAGCACAACTGAGTCATGGCAAACGATCAGTAAGAATATGTAATTCATGTTTGCAAAAAACATGTTCCAATTGCTGTGTCCTATTTTATCAAATGTTCATTTAATACATCTTTGAATAAACTTTTCAAATACACCGGTAAGTAAAAATTATTCTTAAAACCTCAATTCATATGTAATATATAAATTGTCTGGTAATATAATATAATTATTTTTTGTTTTTATTCTAGGTGAGGACTGTACACAGGTTTTTATATCGAACTTGCTCGAAGACTGTCAAAATATTTATAGAAATCATTTGGGGAAGAAAATCCCGATGACTATGACACCTCAGGATGAAATTAAATTTCAACAAGCAACAACATGTCATATTCGTAAGAAACCAGTGTGGGGGAGTCTAAAGATTCGGGATCATGACCATCTAACTGGAAAATTCAGAGCGGCCGCACATTCCAAATGTAATTTAAATTATAAGATACCTAAATTTATTCCTATTTTTTTCCATAACTTAACCAGATATGATTCACATTTATTCATAAAAGAGCTGGGTAATATCAAAGGGGCTATAAATATTATTCGTCTCAACAAAGAGAAATATATATCAATTTCATCAAAAATCTTAATATTTATTAAGTAAGCAAGGAGAGTTTTTAGAATTACGATTCTTCTTCGAGTATTGATAGTATAGCAAAAACATTAGATAAAAAAGCAGATTTTAAAATTTTAACATCATTTCTCAAAGATGATGAATCTTTTCAACTAATGACTCGTAAGGGTGTTTTCTGCTATGACTATTTAGACTCTATAGACAAATTAAGTGAGACAGAGCTCCCTCCAATATAATCTTTTAGAAATTCTTTGATTGAAGAAGATTGCAACCAAGATGACTATAATCACGCTGTAAAAGTTTGATCACATTTTAAATGTAACAGTTTAAGAGAATATTTAGAACACTATTTGAAAACAGATGTTTTAATTTTAGCAGACATTTTCGAAAAATTCAGAATTGATTCTAGAAAAATTTACGGCCTAGACCCCTGTCACTATTATACATTACCAGGTTTTTCGTGGGATGCTATGTTGAAAGAAACAGATGTAAAACTTGAACTTTTAACTGACATAAACATGTATAACTTTTTCGCTAAGGGTATAAGAGGAGGTTTGACACAGTGTAGCTTACGACATTCTAAAGCAAATGATAAATACTCGTATATGTCCGATTATGATTCAAGTAAGCCATCTGATTATTTAATGTATTTAGATGCTAATAATCTTTACGGTTGCGCAATGTCTGACTATCTGCCACATTCAGACTTTAAATGGGTTGAACCTCCAGATAATTTAGATGTTATTAAATAATGGTTAATTTCCAATATGAACATTGGTTATGTTTTAGAAGTTAATCTTGAATATTCTAAAGAAATACATGATGATCATAACGATCTTCCTTTCTGTCCCTCAGATATTTCATTGTCTTACAAATCAGATAAAAAATTAATTGCTGATTTAAATAATAAGGTAAATTATATAATACATTACAAAAGTTTAATCCAGTGCCTTGAAAATGGTTTAGTGTTAAAGAAAATTCGCAGAGTGATGCAATTCAAAAATCCAAATGGTTGAAAAAATATATTGATTTAAACAATGAACTTAGAAAAAAAGCAACTACAAAGTTTGAAAAGGATCAGCGTAAACTCGGTAATAATGCTGTATTTGGAAAAACTATGGAGAATGTAGACAAACGAAAAGGTGTTCAAATTGTTGATTAAGTAGAAAGCAGAGGTAGACATCTCGGTAGTCGTGATCTTATCGCTAAACCTAATTTTCATAGCATTTTAGAATTTTCCGAAACTATGGCTGCTATTCAGTTAAAACGAATTTACTGTATCTATAATAAGCCTATATACTTGACTTTCATTATGCTTATATGAAACTAAAATTTACTAAGAACCTACAACTGGCTTATATGGATACTGACTCATTTATTTATCAAAAACGAACTGATGAGTTTTACAGCGATATTAAGAGTGATATAATTAAAATGTTTGATAATTCAGATTACTTCCTACATAACCGCTATGATATTGCTCAACTCAATGTGAAAAATTAGGTTATATGAAGGATGAGAATAATGGAAGAATAATGAAGGAATTTATTGGGTTAAGAGCTAAAATGTATAGTATTGACATTGAAGATGCATCCGTGATAAAAAAAGCAAAAGGTGTTAAATCGGCAGCTGTAAAAAAATTATCTTTGCAAAATTATAGAGATTGGTTGCTACATAAGCGCAACTTTTATAGTAAAATGTTAAACTTTAGATCTAGACAACATACTATATATACTGAATGTATCAAGAAATTAAGTTTAAGCTGTGCGGACGACAAAAGATTTATATGTAGTAATAATATCAATACACTAGCTTGGGGTCATTATAGAATAGATTTTGAAAATGATATGTTAATATAAAAAAATTATAATAAAAAGAAAAAGTATCAAGTATTATACAAAATTGTTTTCTTGAACTATGAATTATAATTCTTAGCTTCACTAATAAATTTACTTAAGAGATAAACATTTTGAAGTGCACATATTTTTCCATGATATCCCCATTTGGAAGTTATATTTGGATACATTTATTAAGTTCTTTTAAATTTGGACATCTGCAATAGGTATCTTCTTCGAGGTTAACAACTTCTACGTTTTCACTATTGAGTAAGATTTGCAACCATTGTTTCTTTTTAACACCCTTAACGTAAACAACACCACTTTGAAGTTTTTCTCGAAGAAATATCTTTACTTGAGAAAGGTGTGCAAATCCCCATTCCAGGTTAATCCGTGATAATTTTGATACAATCAATTAACTTGTCTTCTAAGTGAATCAGATGCAAGGCTTAAATTAAATGGTGGGCTAACAATAAAGTGATGATGATGATGCTCATTATGTAATACAGCTTCTTCCTTCAGAATAAAACGATTGCTGTTTTAATCACCAAATCCTTGAATGTCTTCAAAGTTTATATTCATTTTTTAGATGTCTGTTCTCAACAAATTGTCTCTTTCTACTAACAAATTATCATATAAGTACATGCAATTTAAGTAAGTTTGGTAACTTCTCCTGTTAATGGATTGTACTCAATTATACGATCATGAAGTATCAGACAATACAAGGTCGTTAAAGCAGGAATCGAAGTTAATGTTTTAAGCTCAATTCTTACATCCACAAGACCTGTTTTAATTGTTTCATTTTGACGTGAACAGTCGATAACCATAATTGGGGCAATATCCTTAAAATCCGTCCTTAATAAAAGAGGACTTGCTTGTTTCTGATAGTATGAATGTTGAAATTTACTATACATATCATAGAGAACGGCATACCGATCTAGTTTATATTTAATGTTTAAATCCTCTCGGGGATAAGATTCAGAATTTAAATGAACTTTTACATTGCTGACATCACAGTTATCAAATTTGCTAGCATCTTTATTTCGTTGATTTTTTCTATTAGTTTGTAGAGCAGTGATAATATATCTAGGCTTCTCAAGTTGACTTGAAGTTTTCACCGTCCATATATGTCAGTGGTGGTTGATGGTGTTGGATATTCGTACATTTCCCAATTACGAAAATGAATTTAAATGTATTTTAATTGAATTTGCTTCAATATGTTAAGTTTATTTGAATCAGATAGAGTGATGTGTGGAACTCTCCATTGCAATTTAAAAATTGATAGTTTTAATTCTTCATTATTTTTGGAAAAATAAGCATTCTCATTAGATCGAGCGTGAATTAAAACTAGTTCATGTCTTGCATTTGCTATAATCTTTTTATAATCTTCAGCAAACCCCAATAGATTTTTCAATGGTAAACAAAAATTAAAAACACCTAAATAAATTTCGTAGTTGATGAAAGAAGCGTTCAAAAGGTCTTGAACTGAATTTGATATTAAGATAGCTGATCTTAACTGATGAATACTGAGTCTCAAACTGAGCTGAACTGCTTTTTACTGCTATTATCTGCTCACTGAACTGCTCGGTACTGTTCTCATAGAACATTACTATACATATGATATGAAATCGAAAGTGTTATCTGCTTTTAAGCTTAAGAAAACAGTCAAAGCCTACATAGCATAGCATCCCACGAAAAACCTGGTAATGTATAATAGTGACATGGGTCTAGGCCGTACATTTTTTCTAGAATCAATTCTGAATTTTTCGAAAATGTCTGCTAAGATTAAAACATCTGTTTTCAAATAGTGTTCGAAATATTCTCTTAAACTGTTACATTTAAAATGTGATCAAACTTTTACAGCGTGATTATAGTCATCTTGGTTGCAATCATCTTCAATCAAAGAATTTCTAAAAGATTCTATTGGAGGGAGCTCTGTCATAGCATAAAACACCCTTACGAGTCATTAGTTGAAAAGATTCATCATCTTTGAAAAATAATGTTAAAATTTTAAAATCTGCTTTTTTATCTAATGTTTGTGCTATACTATCAATACTCGAAGGTAGAAATCTAAATTAGTCTAAGAATCCTAATTCTAAAAACTCTCCTTGCTTACTTAATAAATATTAAGATTTTTGATGAAATTGATATATATTTCTCTTTGTTGAGAGGAATAATATTTATAGACCCTTTGATATTACAGAGCTCTCTTATGAATAAATGTGAGTCATATCTGGTTAAGTTATGGAAAAAAATAGGAATAAATTTAGGTATCTTATAATTTAAATTACATTTGGAATGTGCGGACGCTCTGAATTTTTCAGTTAGATGGTCATGATCACCGAACCTATAGACCACCACACTGGTTTCTTACAGATATGATATGTTGTTGCTTGTTGAAATTTAATTTCATCCTGAGGTGTCATAGTCATCGGGATTTTCTTCCCCAAATGATTTCTATAAATATTTTGACAGTCTTCGAGCAAGTTCGATATAAAAACCTGTGTACAGTCCTCACCTGGAATAAAAACAAAAAATAATTATATTATATTACCAGACAATTTATATATTACATATGAAATGAGGTTTTAAGAATAATTTTTACTTACCGGTGTATTTGAAAAGTTTATTCAAAGATGTATTAAATGAACATTTTAGGACACATCAATTGAAACATGTTTTTTGCAGACATGAATTACATATTCTTACTGATCGTTTGCCATGACTCAGTTGTGCTCCTATTAATCTACACATATTTTTCATCCAAACATAATGGCTACTATCTCCTTCTTGTATCAGTAATAAATTAATATGTTGTTGTCTTTTATGTTGAGAGTTGAAATATGGGCCAACAACTCTATAACTTTCTCCAGATCCATTTGTTTCTACGCCGAAAACATTTATACTAAGTGTGGGATTGAGTGCCTCAAAGATCGTTATGTCATTGAGTGAAACTCAAAAGGGAAGTCTAAATTTGTAAAGTCAATTTGAATTCCACTCATTAAACTTATCACTTATCACAGGGAGTAGAGGTTTTTCACAAATGTGTTTATTAATTTTTTGTAAAAACGAATCCATTTTAAAATATTTGGATACAACAAAATAAGTTTAAGTTTGAGTTAAGAGGTATAATACTAGATTAACAAGCAAGACTATAATGAAAATTCAAAGAAAAATACAATCTATTTATACACATTCTGAGGTCTAACTTTCTTAAACTTTTATTATAACGCTTCTCATTATATTTCTTATCTAAGTATATTTTAGATACACAAATGATTTTTTTGTAAGCTTCTTATTATCGCATACCTATACATAAATATTAATTTTATATCTTATCATTCTAGTAACAATGGAAATGAAATGGATTTCTTAAAGTTTCACATGTCTAACCATAAATTCTAATTATAGATGACACAGTTATTTTATCTTATCATTATAGACCTATAATACATAAATTGAATTGAATTTTCTTTATCTACCCATTGTCCGAAAGAATAAAAAAACACATGAAAAACAATTTACATACTTCCAAACATTTTTAATAAAAAAAAGCCTAAAATCAACCAATTGATAAAGTAACACATTCTTAGTCATAAATACTATTTTCCCTAACACATTTTTTAATCTTTATCATTCTTTCTTACGATAAAAAAAACAATGGAATAATAACGATCGAAATAAAAGAAACCTGAATTCAATCAACTGATATGATATGGATTTCTTAAAGTATCACATTCCTAACCATAAATATTACTTAGCCCTGACACAATTATAAGTCTTTATCATTCTCACGATTGAAATAAAAAACCATAAATTCAACCAACTAATACGCTAGCGCCATACGTTATCATACAATTTTTTTCTTAATTTACTTCCCAAACTAAATACACCTTCAACCAAAACCGCAGCCTGCGCCACCGCCTCGCATCACACCCGCCCACATCGCGACCTAATCAGTCTGTCAGTCTGTCAGTCTTTCAGTCTGTCAGTCTGTCAGTCTGTCAGTCTGTCAGTCTGTCAGTCTGTCAGTCTGTCAGTCTGTCAGTCTGTCAGTCTGTCAGTCTGTCAGTCTGTCAGTCTGTCAGTCTGTCAGTCTGTCAGTCTGTCAGTCTGTCAGTCTGTCAGTCTGTCAGTCTGTCAGTATGTCAGTCTGTCAGTCTGTCATTCTGTCAGTCTGTCAGTCTGTCAGTCTGTCAGTCTTTCAGTCTGTCAGTCTGTCAGTCTGACATAATAATATTATTATGTCACACTGACAGACTATTATTTTTGTTTCTGTGGACTATATGGATTAAAGCCAAATTGCAGATTTTTATGACCTGTAGTGCAAAATTCGTTTAGCCCAGGCACGATATTTGGGCACATCAGTTAGATGCTATCGTACCCTTATAAGACGCAATGTTTTTCGGAAGATGATTACCGACTCTTAAAAAATTTGCAGCATTTAAACACTGCAAATTATATTATTTAGGGGAAAACGACATACAGTACACTTCTTGCAATAATTAATCAGAATTTCCGTGATAATCAAACGCAGAGGTGCATGCAGAAGAAATAAATGGAGACGTTGCCCATATGGCACAGCTTCAAACTGTGCAATCACCACCACAAATTCGACAAAAAGTTATTAGAGGAAGAAAAGTGGTAAATGTAGCAATCGCGCTGCTTGGAATACGATTCTGCAATCGCATTTACTTTGTCGATGCTCCCGGTGGGACATGCAAGAAATTCGTCATTTATCATGGCATCTATGGCGTTACTACCATTCTCTTTGAAGGCGGTCGAACTGCACATTCCGCTTTAATACTGGCGATGAATTTTCTCACGGTTGACAAGCCAATATCGTGCACAATGACCAAGAATTCGGCGACAGTGAAATTGATGCAAGAATGCAAAATCATAATTTGGGATGCATGCACGATGGCGCATAAACGAGCTTTGGAGGCAGCTGAGTTAACAATGAAGGATTTACAACGTGATTTGAGATGATTTGGTATGAGAATATAATATTGTTCAGCGGAGATTTTCGTCAAACACTTCCCGTCATCCTGAAATTTACTGCTGCCGATGAATTAAATGCATGTTTGAAATCATCGCCTTGGTGCCGGCATGTCAAGAAGTTGAAATTGACTACAAATATGAGAGTTGCATTGCAGAACGACCCATCGGATGCTGAATTCTCAAGACAACTGCTGGCGCTTGGCATTGGAAAAATTTGTGTTCATGTCTCGACTGGATGGATATCATTCCCCATAAATTTTTGCGAGTTAACAACGTCGAAGGAGAAACTCATAAACAAAGTAAAGTGTTCCCCGGCATTGCAAAAAATTATACAAATTTGGATTGGATATGTAAACGGGCAAAACTAGCAGTGAAGAAAAAGGACGTCGTCGATAGCTTGGTAAAGGGTCTTTGTTGTTGTTAGTTTTGCGCCGGAAAACAAATTGAAAAACATTGTTTATCATATCATTCACTACTCATTAGTATTCCATGCAAATAAATCACATTGAAATTTTAACTATCTGTGTTTTATTTTAGCTCTGCATTTCATTTTAAGGCGTTAAATTGGGGCGAGAGTCCGCTAGTTGAATATAAAAAACAAATACAAAATTTTAATATATAATATGTAAGGACCAATTAAATTAAAACAAGAATTATCATAATACATTTCTGTTAAAGATATAACTACAAGAAAATTGTACTGTTTGTTTCTAAGTTGACTCAGACTATTGTTATGTATTGATTCTTTGATAGGATATGGCAAAGAGTTGTAAATCTTCATGGTGTGACAGAGAAAAAGACGACTGGTTGTTAGTAAAGAAGCTCTAGGCAAAATGATATTAAATGTGCGTTGAGACCTTGCGAACGTAATATAATCATACAGATATGTTGGGCTACGTTACTTTATAAGTTTGATTAACAGCAGAAGACTCCGGTAATCAAGATATGTTCGTAGATCACAACCTAGTAGCAATTTTTTGAAATTAGATACATGATCAAATCTACTTAGGCCGCATACATATTTTATAATTGAATTGAATGCAACAGTCAATTTGCGGAATTTACTTGAGTCAAGTTTTCCATAGACTTCACAGCCATAGGTATATAATGGTATAAGAAGAGAGCGACCAAAAAGTATTCTGGTGTTCTGTGGGGTACAATTGCAAGAAGGCCACAGAGATCGTAGTCCTCCATAAGCCCTACGCACTATTTAACTAACATGTTCGTCCCAATTTAGAGTTGAGTCAATAAAACCACCAAGCTTTCGATTGAAACTCGAAAAAGAAAAGTTATGTTGTTAATTGAAACTGGCGAAAAATGGACTGTATGGATTAAAGCCAAATTGGAGATTTTTATGACGTGTAGTCCAAAATGCTTTTCGCCCAGGCACGATAGTTAGGCTCATCAGTTAGATGTATCGTACCCTTCTAAGACGCAATGTTTTTTGGTCGATGATTACCGACTCTTATAAAATTTGCAGCATTTACACACTGCAAATTATATTATTTAGGGGAATTTGGATTAATTCGTACACCTTAATGTATGTTATAATAATTTAATATTATTTTTGTTTCTATGGACTGTATGGATTAAAGCCAGATTGCAGATTTTTATGACCTGTAGTGCAAAACGCGTTTAGCCCAGGCACGATATTTGGGCACCTCAGTTAGATGCTATCGTACCCTTCTAAGACGCAATGATTTTCGGTCGATGATTACCGACTCTTATAAAATGTGCAGCATTTAAACACTGCAAATTATATTATTTAGGAGAATTTGGTTAAATTCGTGTACCTAAATATATGTTATGCCCGTGGTCTGGCCAGTTATAATTTGAAGAAAACGCAAACAATAATTTAATATTATTTTTGTGTTTGTGGGCTGTATGGGTTAAGGCCAAATTAAAGATTTTTATGACCTTTAGTCCAAAATGCGTTTCACCCAGGCACGATAGTTGGGCTCATCAGTTAGATGCTATCGTACCCTTCTAAAACGCAATGTTTTTCGCGCGATGATTACCGACTCTTATAAAATGTGCATCATTTACACACTGCAAATTATATTATTTAGGGGAATTTGGTTAAATTCGTGCACCTAAATGTATGTTATAATAATTTAATATTATTTTTGTTTCTGTGGACTGTATGGATTAAAGCCAAATTAGAGATTTGTATGACCTGTAGTCCAAAATACGTTTCGCCCAGGCACGATAGTTGGGCTCATCAGTTAGATGTATCGTACCCTTCTAAGACGCAATGTTTTTCGGTCGATGATTACCGACACTTATAAAATTTGCAGCATTTACATAGTGCAAATTATATTATTTAGCGGAATTTGGTTAAATTCGTGTTCCTAAATATATGTTATGCCCGTGGTCTGGCCATTTTTGTTTTGAAGAAAACGCCAGCAATAATTTAATATTATTTTTGTGTTTGTGGACTCTATGGATTAAAGCCAAATTGGAGATTTGTATGACCTATGGTCCAAAATGCTTTTCGCCCAGACACGATAGTTGGGCTCATCAGTTAGATGTATCGTACCCTTCTAAGACGCAATGTTTTTCGGTCGATGATTACCGACTCTTATAAAATTTGCAGCATTTACACACATGCCTGTAGTCCAAATTCCATTTCGCCCAGGCACTATAGTTAGGCTCATCAGTTAGATGCTAGAGTAACCTTCTAAGACCCAATGTTTTTCGGTGGGTGATTACCGAATCTTGTTAAATTTGCAGCATTTACACACTGCAAATTATATTATTTAGGGGAATTTGGTTAAATTCGTTCACCTAAATGTATGTTATGCCCGTGGTCTGGCCAGTAATAATTTTGAAGAAAACGCAAAGAATAGCTTAATATTATTTTTGTTTTCGTGGACTGTACGGATTAAAGCCAGATTGAAGATTTAAATGACCTGTATTCCAAAATGCGTTTCGCCTAGGCACGATAGTTGGGCTCATCTGTTAGATGCTATCGTACACTTCTAAGATGCAATGTTTTTTGGTCGATGATTACCGACTCTTATAAAATTTGCAGCCTTAACACATTGCAAATTATATTATTTAGGGGAATTTGTTTAAATTCGTGTACCTAAATGTATGTTATGCCTGTTCTCTGGCCAGTAATAATTTGGAAGAAAACGCAAACGATAATTTAATATAATTTTTGTTTGTGGACTGTATGGATTAAATCCAAATTGAATATTTTTATGAAGTATAGTCCAAAATGCGTTTCGCCAAGGCACGATAGTTGGGCTCATCCGTTAGATGTATCGTACCCTTCTAAGACGCAATGTTTTGCGGTCGATGATTACCGGCTATTATAAGATTCGCAGCATTTACAAACGGCAAATTATATTATTAAGGGGAATTTGGTTAAATTCGTGCACCTAAATGTATGTTATGTCCGTGGTCTGGCCAGCAATAATTTTGAAGAAAACGAAACAATAATTTAATATTATTTTTATTTTTGTTTTTGTGGACTGTATGGATTAATGCCAAATTGAATATTTTTATGACTTGTAGTGCAAAATGCGTTTCGCCCAGGCGCGATAGTTGGGCTCATCAGTAAGATGATATCGTACCCTTCTAAGACGCAATGTTTTTCGGTCGATGATTACCGACTCTTATTAAATTTGCAGCATTTAAACACTGCAAGGTGTAAATGCATGTATGTATTCCAAAATGCGTTTCGCCCAGGCACGATATCTGGGCTCATCAGTTAGATACTATCGTACCCTTCTAAGACGCAATGTTCTTCGGTCGATGACTACCGACTCTTATAAAATTTGCAGCATTAACACACTGCAAGGTGTAAATGCCTGTAGTCCAAAATGCGTTTCGTCCAGACACGATAGTTATGCTCATCAGTTAGATGCTCTCGTACCCTTCTAAGACACAATATTTTTTGGTCGATGATTACCGACTCTTATAAAATTTGCAGCATTTACACCACTGCAAATTATGTTATTAAGGAGATTTTGGAATAATTCGTGCACCTAACTGTATGTTATGCCCGTGGTCTGGCCAGTAATAATTTTGAAGGAAACGCAAACAATAATTTAATATTATTATTGTTTTTGTTTTTGTGGACTGTATGGATTAAAGCCAAATTGAATATTTTTATGACCTGTAGTCCAAAATGCGTTTCGCCCAGGCACGATAGTTGGGCTCATCAGTCAGATGTATCGTACTCTTCTAAGATCATATTTTTGTTTTTGTTTTTGTGGACTGAATGGATTACAGCCAAATTGAAGATTTTTATGATCTGTAGTCCAAAATGTATTTCGCCCAGGCACGATAGTTGGGCTCATCAGTTAGATACTATCGTACCCTTCTAAGACGCGATGTTTTTCGGTCGATGACTACCGACTCTTAAAAAAATTGCAGCATTTACACACGGCAAATTATATTATTTAGGGGAATATGGTTAAATTCGTGCACCTAAATGTATATAATGCCCGTGGTCTGGCCAGTAATAGTTTTGAAGAAAACGCAAACAATAATTTAATATTATTTTTGTTTTTGTTTTTGTGCACTGTATGAATTAATGCCAAATTGAAAATTTTTATGACCTGAAGTCCAAAATGCGTTTCGCCCAGGCACGAAAGTTGGGCTCATCAGATAGATGCTATCGTACCCTTCTACGACGCAACGTTTTTGGTCGTTGATTACCGACTCTTATAAAATTTGCAGCATTGACGCACATGCCTGTAGTCCAAAATGCATTTCGCCCAGGCACGATAGTAAGGCTCATCAGTTAGATGCTATAGTAACCTTCTAAGACCCAATGTTTTTCGGTGGGTGATTACCGAATCTTGTTAAATTTGCAGCATTTACACACTGCAAATTATATTATTTATTGGAATTTGGTAAAATTCCTGCACCTAAATGTATGTTATGCCCGTGGTCTGGCTAGTAATAATTTTGAAGAAAACGCAAACAATAGCTTAATATTATTTTTGTTTTCGTGGACTGTATGGATTAAAGCCAGATTGAAGATTTTAATAACCTTTAGTCCAAAATGCGTTTCGCCCAGGCACGATAGTTGGGCTCATCAGTTAGATACTATCGTACCCTTCTAAGAATCAATGTTTTTCGGTCGATGATTACCGACTCTTATAAAATTTGCAGCCTTAACACATTGCAAATTATATTATTTAGGGGAATTTGTTTAAATTCGTGTACTTAAATGTATGTTATGCCCGTTCTCTGGCCAGTAATAATTTGGAAGAAAACGCAAACAATAATTTAATATAATTTTTGTTTGTGGACTGTATGGATTAAATCCAAATTCAATATTTTTATGAAGTGTAGTCCAAAATGCGTTTCGCCAAGCCACGATAGTTGGGCTCATCCGTTAGATGTATCGTACCCTTCTAAGACGCAATGTTTTGCGGTCGATGATTACCGGCTATTATAAGATTCGCAGCATTTACAAACGGCAAATTATATTATTAAGGGGAATTTGGTTAAATTCGTGCACCTAAATGAATGTTATGTCCGTGGTCTGGCCAGCAATAATTTTGAAGAAAACGCAAACAATTACTTAATATTATTTTTATTTTTGTTTTTGTGGACTATATGGATTAAGGCCAAATTGAATATTTTTATGACTTGTAGTGCAAAATGCGTTTCGCCCAGGCGCGATAGTTGGGCTCATCAGTAAGATGATATCGTACCCTTCTAAGACGCAATGTTTTTCGGTCGATGATTACCGACTCTTATTAAATTTGCAGCATTTAAGCACTGCAAGGTGTAAATGCATGTATTCCAAAATGCATTTCGCCCAGGCACGATAGTTGGGCTCATCAGTTAGATACTATCGTACCCTTCTAAGAATCAATGTTTTTCGGTCGATGACTACCGACTCTTATAAAATTTGCAGGATTAACACACTGCAAGGTGTAAATGCCTGTAGTCCAAAATGCGTTTCGCCCAGACACGATAGTTAGGCTCATCAGTTAGTTGCTATCGTACCCTTCTAAGGCGCAATATTTTTTGGTCGATGATTACCGACTCTTATAAAATTTGCAGCATTTACACCACTGCAAATTATGTTATTAAGGGGAATTTGGAATAATTCGTGCACATAACTGTATGTTATGCCCGTGGTCTGGCCAGTAATCATTTTGATGAAAACGCAAACAATAATTTAATATTATTATTGTTTTTGTTTTTGTGGACTGTATGAATTAAAGCCAAATTGAATATTTGAAAATGCGTTTCGCCCAGGCACGATAATTGGGCTCATCAGTAAGATGCTATCGTACCCTTCTAAGACGCAATGTTTTTCGGTCGATGATTACCGACTCTTATTAAATTTGCGGCATTTACACACTGCAAGGTGTAAATGTCTGTATTCCAAAATGCGTTTCGCCCAGGGACGATAGTTGGGCTCATCAGTCAGATGTATCGTACCCTTCTAAGACCCAATGTTTTTCGGTCGATGAATACCGTATCTTATAAAATTTGCAGCATTTACACAATTTGGATAAACTCGTGCACCTAACTGTATGTTATGCCCGTGGTCTGGCCAGTAATAATATTGAAGAAAACGCAAACAATAATTTAATATTATTATTGTTTTTGTTTTTGTGGACTGTATGGATTAAAGCCAAATTGAAGATTTTAGTGATCTGTAGTCCAAAATGCGTTTCGCCCAGGCACGAATGTTGGGCTCATCAGATAGATGCTTTCGTACCCTTCTACGACGCAATATTTTTGGTCGATGATTACCGAATCTTATTAAATTTGCAGCATTTACACACTGCAAGGTGTAAATGCCTGTATTCCAAAATGCGTTTCACCCAGGCACGATAGTTGGGCTCATCAGTCAGATGTATCGTACCCTTCTAAGATCATATTTTTGTTTTTGTTTTTGTGGACTGAATGGATTACAGCCAAATTAAAGATTTTAATGACCTGTAGTCCAAAATGCGTTTCGCCCAGGCACGAAAGTTGGGCTCATCAGATAGATGCTATCGTGCCCTTCTACGACGCAATATTTTTGGTCGATGATTACCGACTCTTATTAAATTTGCAGCATTTACACACTGAAAATTATATTATTTAGGGGAATTTGGTTAAATTCGTGTACCTAAATATATGTAATGCCCGTTCTCTACCCAGTAATAATTTTGAAGAAAACGCAAACAATAATTTAATAGAATTTTTGTGACCTGTAGTCCAAAATGCGTTTCGCCAAGGCGCGATAGTTGGGTTCATCAGTTAGTTGATACCGTACCCTTCTAAGACGCAATGTTTTTCGGTCAACGATCACCGACTCTTTTAAAAATTGCAGCATTTACACACTGCAAATTATATTATTTAGGGGAATTTTGATAAATTCGTGCACCTAAATGTATGTTATGCCCGTGCCGTGGTCTGGCCAGTAATAATTTTGAAGCAAACGCAAACAATAATTTAATATTAAATTTGTTTTTGTGACTGTATGGATTAAAGCCAAATTGAAGATTTTAATGATCTGTAGTCCAAAATGCGTTTCGCCCAGGCACGAAAGTTGGGCTCATCAGATAGATGCTATCGTACCCTTCTACGACGCAATATTTTTGGTCGATGATTACCGACTCTTATTAAATTTGCAGCATTTACACACATGCCTGTAGTCCAAAATGCATTTCGCCCAGGCACGATAGTTAGGCTCATCAGTTAGATGCTATAGTAACCTTCTAAGACCCAATGTTTTTCGGTGGGTGATAACCGACTCTTATTAAATTTGCTACATTTACACACTGCAAATTATATTATTTAGTGGAATTTGGTTAAATTCGTGCACCTAAATGTTTGTTATGCCCGTGGTCTGGCCAGTAATAATTTTGAAGGAAACGCAAACAATAATTTAATATTATTTTTGTTTTTTTTCACTGTATGGATTAAAGCCAAATTGAAGATTTTAATGACCTTTAGTCCAAAATGCGTTTCGCCCAGGCACAATAGTTGGGCTCATCTGTTAGATGCTATCGTACACTTCTAAGATGCAATGTTTTTTGGTCGATGATTACAGACTCTTATAAAATGTTCAGCATTTACACACTGCAAATTATATTATTTAGGGGAATTTGTTTAAATTCGTGTACTTAAATGTATGTTATGCCCGTTCTCTGGCCAGTAAAAATTTGGAAGAAAACGCAACCAATAATTTAATATAATTTTTGTTTTTGGACTATATGGATTAAATCCAAATTGAATATTTTTATGAAGTGTAGTCCAAAATGCTTTTCGCCAAGGCACGATAGTTGGGCTCATCAGTCAGATGTATCGTACCCTTCTAAGATCATATTTTTGTTTTTGTTTTTGTGGACTGAATGGATTACAGCCAAATTAAAGATTTTAATGACCTGTAGTCCAAAATGCGTTTCGCCCAGGCACGAAAGTTGGGCTCATCAGATAGATGCTATCGTGCCCTTCTACGACGCAATATTTTTGGTCGATGATTACCGACTCTTATTAAATTTGCAGCATTTACACACTGAAAATTGTATTATTTAGGGGAATTTGGTTAAATTCGTGTACCTAAATATATGTAATGCCCGTTCTCTACCCAGTAATAATTTTGAAGAAAACGCAAACAATAATTTAATAGAATTTTTTTGACCTGTAGTCCAAAATGCGTTTCGCCAAGGCGCGATAGTTGGGTTCATCAGTTAGTTGATACCGTACCCTTCTAAGACGCAATGTTTTTCGGTCGACGATTACCGACTCTTTTAAAAATTGCAGCATTTACACACTGCAAATTATATTATTTAGGGGAATTTTGATAAATTCGTGCACCTAAATGTATGTTATGCCCGTGCCGTGGTCTGGCCAGTAATGATTTTGAAGCAAACGCAAACAATAATTTAATATTAAATTTGTTTTTGTGACTGTATGGATTAAAGCCAAATTGAAGATTTTAATGATCTGTAGTCCAAAATGCGTTTCGCCCAGGCACGAAAGTTGGGCTCATCAGATAGATGCTATCGTACCCTTCTACGACGCAATATTTTTGGTCGATGATTACCGACTCTTATTAAATTTGCAGCATTTACACACATGCCTGTAGTCCAAAATGCATTTCGCCCAGGCACGATAGTTAGGCTCATCAGTTAGATGCTATAGTAACCTTCTAAGACCCAATGTTTTTCGGTGGGTGATAACCGACTCTTATTAAATTTGCTACATTTACACACTGCAAATTATATTATTTAGGGGAATTTGGTTAAATTCGTGCACCTAAATGTTTGTTATGCCCGTGGTCTGGCCAGTAATAATTTTGAAGGAAACGCAAACAATAATTTAATATTATTTTTGTTTTTTTTCACTGTATGGATTAAAGCCAAATTGAAGATTTTAATGACCTTTAGTCCAAAATGCGTTTCGCCCAGGCACAATAGTTGGGCTCATCTGTTAGATGCTATCGTACACTTCTAAGATGCAATGTTTTTTTTTCGATGATTACAGACTCTTATAAAATGTTCAGCATTTACACACTGCAAATTATATTATTTAGGGGAATTTGTTTAAATTCGTGTACTTAAATGTATGTTATGCCCGTTCTCTGGCCAGTAAAAATTTGGAAGAAAACGCAACCAATAATTTAATATAATTTTTGTTTTTGGACTATATGGATTAAATCCAAATTGAATATTTTTATGAAGTGTAGTCCAAAATGCTTTTCGCCAAGGCACGATAGTTGGGCTCATCCGTTATATGTATCGTACCCTTCTAAGACGCAATGTTTTGCGGTCGATGATTACCGGCTATTATAAGATTCGCAGCATTTAAAAACGGCAAATTATATTATTAAGGGGAATTTGGTTAAATTCGTGCACCTAAATGTATGTTATGTCCGTGGTCTGGCCAGCAATAATTTTGAAGAAAACGCAAACAATAATTTAATATTATTTTTATTTTTGTTTTTGTGGACTGTATGGATTAAGGCCAAATTGAATATTTTTATGACCTGTAGTCCAAAATGCGTTTCGCCCAGGCACGATAGTTGGGCTCATCAGTAAGATGCTATCGTACCCTTCTAAGACGCAATGTTTTTCGGTCGATGATTACCGACTCTTATTAAATTTGCAGCATTTAAACACTGCAAGGTGTAAATGCATGTATTCCAAAATGCGTTTCACCCAGGCACGATAGTTGGGCTCATCAGTCAGATGTATCGTACCCTTCTAAGATCATATTTTTGTTTTTGTTTTTGTGGACTGAATGGATTACAGCCAAATTAAAGATTTTTATGATCTGTAGTCCAAAATGTGTATCGCCCAGGCACGATAGTTGGGCTCATCAGTTAGATACTTTCGTACCCTTCTAAGACGCAATGTTTTTCGGTCGATGACTACCGACTCTTATAAAATTTGCAGCACTTACACACTGCAAATTATATTATTTAGGGGAATTTGGTTAAATTCGCGCACCTGAATGTATGTCTAACCAGCAATAATTTAGAAGGAAACGCAAACAATAATTTAATATTATTTTTTTTTTTATTTTTGTGGACTGTATGGATTAAAGCCAAATTGAATATTTTTATGAAGTGTAGTCCAAAATGCGTTTTGCCCGGGCAGGACAGTTGGGTTCATCAGTAAGATGCTATCGTACCCTTCTAAGACGCAATGTTTTTTGGTCGATGATTACCGATTCTTATTAAATTTCCTACATTTACACACTGCATATTATATTATTTAGGGGAATTTGCTTAAATTCGTGCACCTAAATGTATGTTATGGCCGTGGTCTGGCCAGCAATAATTTTGAAGAAAACGCAAACTATAATTTAATATTATTTTTATTCTTGTTTTTGTGGACTGTATGGTTTAAAGCCAAATTGAAGATTTTAATGACCTGTAGTCCAAAATGCGTTTCGCCCAGGCACGATAGTTGGGCTCATCTGTTAGATGCTATCGTACACTTCTAAGATGCAATGTTTTTTGGTCGATGATTACCGACTCTTATTAAATTTCCTACATTTACACACTGCATATTATATTATTTAGGGGAATTTGCTTAAATTCGTGCACCTAAATGTATGTTATGTCCGTGGTCTGGCCAGCAATAATTTTGAAGAAAACGCAAACTATAATTTAATATTATTTTTATTCTTGTTTTTGTGGACTGTATGGTTTAAAGCCAAATTGAAGATTTTAATGACCTGTAGTCCAAAATGCGTTTCGCCCAGGCACGATAGTTGGGCTCATCTGTTAGATGCTATCGTACACTTCTAAGATGCAATGTTTTTTGGTCGATGATTACCGACTCTTATAAAATTTGCAGCATTTACACACTGCAAGGTGTAAATGCCTGTATTCCAAAATGCGTTTTGCCCGGGCAGGACAGTTGGGTTCATCAGTAAGATGCTATCGTACCCTTCTAAGACGCAATGTTTTTTGGTCGATGATTACCGACTCTTATTAAATTTCCTACATTTACACACTGCATATTATATTATTTAGGGGAATTTGCTTAAATTCGTGCACCTAAATGTATGTTATGTCCGTGGTCTGGCCAGCAATAATTTTGAAGAAAACGCAAACAATAATTTAATATTATTTTTATTTTTGTTTTTGTGGACTGTATGGATTAAGGCCAAATTGAATATTTTTATGACCTGTAGTCCAAAATGCGTTTCGCCCAGGCACGATAGTTGGGCTCATCAGTAAGATGCTATCGTACCCTTCTAAGACGCAATGTTTTTCGGTCGATGACTACCGACTCTTATAAAATTTGCAGCATTTACACACTGCAAATTATATTATTTAGGGGAATTTGGTTAAATTCGTGTACCTGAATGTATGTTATGCCTGTTCTCTGGCCAGTAATAATTTTGAAGAAAACCCAGACAATAATTTAATATTATTTTTGTTTTTGTGGACTGCATGGATTAAAGCCAAATCGAATATTTTTATGACCTGTAGTCCAAAATGCATTTAGCCCAGGCACGATAGTTGGGCTCATCAGTTGAATTCTATCATACCCTTCTAAGACGCAATGTTTTCCGGTAGATGATTACTGACTCTTATAAAATTTGCAGAATTTACACACTGCAAATTATATTCTTTAGGGGAATTTGGATAAATTCGTACACCTTATGTATGTTATGCCCGCGGTCGGGCCAGTAATAATTTTGAAGAAAACGCAAACAATAATTTAATATTATTTTTGTTTTTGTGGACTGTATGGATTAAAGCCAAATTGAAGATTTTTATGATCTGTAGTCCAAAATGCGTTTCGCCCAGGCACGATAGTTGGGCTCATCAGTTAGATGCAATCGTACCCTTCTAAGACGCAGTGCTTTTCGGTCGATGATTACCGACTCTTATAAAATTTGCAGCATTTACACACTGCAAGGTGTAAATGCCTGTATTCCAAAATGCGTTTCGCCCAGGCACGATAGTTGGGCTCATCAGTCAGATGTATCGTACTCTTCTAAGATCATATTTTTGTTTTTTTTTTTCTGGACTGAATGGATTACAGTCAAATTGAAGATTTTTATGATCTGTAGTCCAAAATGTGTTTCGCCCAGGCACGATAGTTGGGCTCATCAGTTGGATACTATCGTACCCTTCTAAGACGCAATGTTTTTCGGTCGATGACTACCGACTCTTATAAAATTTGCAGCAAATTATATTATTTAGGGGAATATGGTTAAATTCGTGCACCTAAATGTATGTAATGCCCGTGGTCTGGCCAGTAATAGTTTTGAAGAAAACGCAAACAATAATTTAATATTATTTTTGTTTTTGTGCACTCTATTGATTAATGCCAAATTGAAGATTTGTATGACCTGAAGTCAAAAATGGGTTTCGCCCAGGCACGATAGTTAGGCTCATCAGTTAGATGCTATAGTAAGCTTCTAAAACCCAATGTTTTTTGGTGGGTGATTACCGAATCTTGTTAAATTTGCAGCATTTACACACTGCAAATCATATTATTTAGGGTAATTTGGTTAAATTCGTGCACCTAAATGTATGTTATGCCCGTGGTGTGGCCAGTAATAATTTTGAAGAAAACACAAACAATAGCTTAATATTATTTTTGTTTTCGTGGACTGTATGGATTAAAGCCAGATTGAAGATTTTAATGACCTGTAGTCCAAAATGCGTTTCGCCCAGGCACGATAGTTGGGTTCATCAGTTAGATGTATCGTACCCTACTACCAGCAATGTTTTTCAGTCGATGCTTACCGACTCTTATAAAATTTGTAGCCTTAACATATTGCAAATTATATTGTTTAGGGGAATTTGGTTAAATTCGTGCACCTGAATGTATGTCTAACCAGCAATAATTTAGAAGGAAACGCAAACAATAATTTAATATTATTTTTTTTTTATTTTTGTGGACTGTATGGATTAAAGCCAAATTGAATATTTTTATGAAGTGTAGTCCAAAATGCGTTTTGCCCGGGCAGGACAGTTGGGTTCATCAGTAAGATGCTATCGTACCCTTCTAAGACGCAATGTTTTTTGGTCGATGATTACCGACTCTTATTAAATTTCCTACATTTACACACTGCATATTATATTATTTAGGGGAATTTGCTTAAATTCGTGCACCTAAATGTATGTTATGTCCGTGGTCTGGCCAGCAATAATTTTGAAGAAAACGCAAACTATAATTTAATATTATTTTTATTCTTGTTTTTGTGGACTGTATGGTTTAAAGCCAAATTGAAGATTTTAATGACCTGTAGTCCAAAATGCGTTTCGCCCAGGCACGATAGTTGGGCTCATCTGTTAGATGCTATCGTACACTTCTAAGATGCAATGTTTTTTGGTCGATGATTACCGACTCTTATAAAATTTGCAGCATTTACACACTGCAAATTATATTATTAAGGGGAATTTGTTTAAATTCGTGTACCTTAATGTATGTTATGCCCGTTCTCTGGCCAGTTATAATTTGGAAGAAAACGCAAACAATAATTTAATATAATTTTTTTTTGGACTGTATGGATTAAATCCAAATTGAATATTTTTATGAAGTGTAGTCCAAAATGCGTTTCGCCAAGGCACGATAGTTGGGCTCATCAGTTAGATGTATCGTACCCTTCTAAGACGCAATGTTTTGCGGTCGATGGTTACCGGCTATTATAAGATTCGCAGCATTTACAAACGGCAAATTATATTATTAATGGGAATTTGGTTAAATTCGTGCACCTAAATGTATGTTATATCCGTGGTCTGGCCAGAAATAATTTTGAAGAAAACGCAAACAATAATTTAATATTATTTTTATTTTTGTTTTTGTGGACTGTATGGATTAAACCAAATTGAATATTTTTATGACCTGTAGTCCAAAATGCGTTTCGCCCCGGCACGATAGTTGGGCTCATCAGTAAGATGATATCGTACCCTTCTAAGACGCAATGTTTTTCGGTCGATGATTACCGACTCTTATTAAATTTGCAGCATTTAAACACTGCAAGGTGTAAATGCATGTATTCCAAAATACGTTTCGTCCAGGCACGATAGTTGGGCTCATCAGTTAGATACTAGCGTACCCTTCTAAGACGCAATGTTTTTCGGTCGATGACTACCCACTCTTATAAAATTTGCAGCATTTACACACTGGAAATTATATTATTTAGGGGAATTTGGTTAAATTCGTGCACCTAAATGTATGTTATGCCCGTGGTCTGGCCAGTAATAGTTTTGAAGAAAACGCAAACAATAATTTAATATTATTTTTGTTTTTGTTTCTGTTTACTGTATGGATTAAAGCCAAATTGAAGATTTGTATGACCTGTAGTCCAAAATGCGTTTCGGCCAGGCACGATAGTTGGGCTCATCAGTTAGATGCAATCGTACCCTTCTAAGACGCAATGTTTTTCGGTCGATGATTACCGACTCTTATAAAATGTGCAGCATTTACACACTGCAAATTATATTATTTAGCGGAATTTAGATATATTCGTGCACCTTAATGTATGTTATGCCCGCGGTCGGGCCAGTAATAATTTTGAAGAAAACGCAAACAATAATTTAATATAATTTTTGTTTTTGTGGACTGTATGGATTAAAGCCAAATTGAAGATTTTTATGACCTGTAGTTCAAAATGCGTTTCGCCCAGGCACGATAGTTGGGCTCATCAGTTAGATGCTATCGTACCCTTCTAAGGCGCAATGTTTTTCGGTCGAAGATTACCGACTCTTATAATATTTGCAGCATTTACACACTGCAAATTATATTATTTAGGGGAATTTGATTAAATTCGTATACCTAAATGTATATTATGCCCTTTTCTGACCAGTAATGATTTTGAAGAAAACGCAAACAATAATTTAATATTAATTTTGTTTTTGTTTTTGTGGACTGTATGGATTATAGCCAAATTGAATATTTTTATGACCTGTAGTCCAAAATCCGTTTCGCCCAGGCACGATAGTTGGGCTCATCAGTAAAATGCTATCGTACCCTTCTAAGACGCAATGTTTTTCGGTCGATGATTACCGACTCTTATTAAATTTGCTACATTTACACACTGCAAATTATATTATTTAGGGGAATTTGGTTAAATTCGTTCACTTAAATGCATGTTATGCCCGTGGTCTGGCCAGCAATAATTTTGAAGAAAACGCAAACAATAATTTAATATTAATTTTGTTTTTCTTTTTGTGGACTGTATGGATTATATCCAAATTGAATATTTTTATGACCTATAGTCCAAAATGTGTTTCGCCCAGGCACGATAGTTGGGCTCATCAGTAAGATGCAATCGTACCCTTCTAAGACGCAATGTTTTCCGGTCGATGATTACCGACTCTTATTAAATTTGCAACATTTACACACTGCAAATTATATTAATTAGGGGAATTTGGTTAAATTCGTCCACCTAAATGCATGTTATGCCCGTGGTCTGGCCAGCAATAATTGTGAAGAAAACGCAAACAATAATTTAATATTATTTTTGTTCTTGTGGACTTCATGGATTAAAGCCAAATTGAAGATTTTTATGATCTGTAGTCCAAAATGCGTTTGGCCCAGGCACGATAGTTGGGCTCATCAGCTAGATGCAATCGTACCCTTCTAAGACGCAATGTTTTTCGGTCGATGATTACCGACTCTTATAAAATTTGCAGCATTTACAGACTACAAATTATATTATTTGGGGCAATTTGGTTAAATTCGTGCACCTAAATGCATGTTATGCACGTGGTCTGGCCAGCAATAATTTTGAAGAAAACGCAAACAATAATTTAATATTATTTTTGTTTTGTTTTAGTGTACTGAATGGGCACGATTGTTGGGCTCATCAGTTAGATGCTATCGTACCCTTCTTAGACGTAATGTTTTTCGGTCGATGATTACCGACTCTTATTAAATTTGCAACATTTGCACACTGCAAATTATATTATTTAATTGAATTTACTTACATTTCTGCACCAAACTGTATGGATTAAAGCCAAATTGAAGATTTTTATGACATGTAGTCCAAAATGCGTTTCGCCCAGGCACGATAGTTAGGCTCATCAGTTAGATGCAATCGTACCCTTCTAAAACGCAATGTTTTTCGGTCGATGATTACCGACTCTTATAAAATTTGCAGGATTTACACACTGCAAGGTGTAAATGCCTGATTCCAAAATGCGTTTCGCCCAGGCACGATAGTTGGGCCCATCAGTTAAATGCTATCGTAGCCTTCTAAGACGCAATGTTTTTCGGTCGATGATTACCGACTCTTATAAGATTTGCAGCATTTACACACTGCAAATTATATTATTTAGGGGAATTTGGTTAAATTCCTGCACCTAAATGTATGTTATGTCCGTGGTCTGGCCAGTAATAATTTTGAAGAAAACGGAAACAATAATTTAATATTATTTTTGTTTTTGTTTTTGTGGACTGCATGGATTAAAGCCAAATTGAAGATTTTAATGACCTCTAGTCCAAAATGCGTTTCGCCCAAGCACGATAGTTGGGCTCATCAGTTAGATGCTATCGTACCCTTCTAAGACGTAATGTTTTTCGGTCGATGATTAACGACTCTTATTAAATTTGCAACATTTACACACTGCAAATTATATTATTTAGGGGAATTTGGTTAAATTTCTGCACCTAAATGTATGTTATGTCCGTGGTCTGGCCAGTAATAATTTTGAAGAAAACGAAAACAATAATTTAATATTATTTTTGTTTTTGTTTTTGTGGACTGCATGGATTAAAGCCAAATTGAAGATTTGTATGGCCTGTAGTAGAAAATGCGTTTCACACCAGGCACGATAGTTGGGCTCATCAGTTAGATGCTATCGAACCCTTCTAAGACGCAATGTTTTTCGGTCGATGATTACCTACTCTTATAAAATTTGCAGCATTTACCCACTGCAAATTATATTATTTAGGGGATCTGGAAAAATTCCTGCACCTAAATGTATGTTATGCCCGTGGTCTGGCCAGTAATAATTTTGAAAAAAAACGCAAACAATAATTTAATATTATTTTTGTTTTTGTGGAATGTATGGAATAAAACCAAATTGAAGATTTGTATTACCTGTAGACCAAAATGCGTTTCGCCCAGGCACGATAGTTGGGCTCATCAGTTAGATGCTATCGTACCCTTTTAAGACGCAATGTTCGGTGCATGATTAGCGACTATTATAAGATTTGCAGCATTTACACACTGCAAATTATATAATCTAGGGGAATTTGGTTAAATTCGTGTACCTAAGTTTATGTTATGCCCGTTCTCTGGTCAGTAATAATTTTGAAGAAAACGCAGAAAATAATTTAATATTATTTTTATTTTTGTGGATTATATGGATTGAGGCCAAATTAAATATTTTTATGACTTGTAGTCCAAAATGTGTTTCGCCCAGGCACGATAGTTGGGCTCATCAGATAGCTTCTATCGTACCCTTCTAAGACGCAATGTTTTTCGGTGGATGATTACCGACCCTTATAAAACTTGCAGCATTAACACACTGCAAATTTTATTATTTAGGGGAATTTGGTTAAATTCGAGCACCAAAATGTATGTTATGCCCCTGGTCTGGCCAGTAACAATTTTGAAGAAAACGCAAACAATAATTTAATATTATTTTTGTTTTTGTTTTTGTGGACTGTATGGATTAAAGCCAAATTGAGGATTATAATGACCTGAAGTCCAAAATGCGTTTCGCCCAGTCACGATATTTTGGGCTCCTCAGTTAGATGCTATCGTACCCTTCTACTAGGCAATGTTTTTCGGTCGATGGTTACCGACTCTTATAAGACTTGCAGCATTTACACTGCAAATTATATTATTTAGGGGAATTTGATTAAATTCGTATACCTCAATCTATGTTATGCCCGTTCTCTGGCCAGTAATAGTTTTGAAGAAAACGCAAACAATAATTTAATATTATTTTTGTTTTTGTGGACTGTATGGATTAAAGCCAAATTGGATATTTTTATGACCTGTAGTCCAATATGCGTTTAACCCAGGCACGATATTTGGGCACATCAGTTAGATGCTATCGTACCCTTCTACGACGCAATGTTTTTCGGTCGATGGTTACCGACTCTTATAAAATTTGCAGCATTTACACACAGCAAATTATATTATTTAGGGGAATTTTGTTAAATTCGTGTACCTAAATGTATGTTATACCCGTGGTCTGGCCAGTAATAGTTTTGAAGAATACGCAAACAATAATTTAATATTGTTTTTGTTTTTGTGGACTGTATGGACTAAGGCCAAACTGAAGATTTTTATGACCTGTAGTCCAAAATGCGTTTCGCCCTGGCACCATAGTTGGGTTCATCAGTTAAATGCTATCGTATCCTTCTAAAACGCAATGTTTTTCGGTCGATGATTACCGACTCTTATAAAATTTGCAGCATTTACACAATGCAAATTATATTTTTTAGGGGAATTTGATTAAATTAGTATACCTAAATCTATGTTATGCCAGTTCTCTGGCCAGTCATAGTTTTGAAGAAAACGCAAACAATAATTTAATATTATTTTTGTTTTTGTGGACTGTATGGATTAAAGCCAAATAAGATATTTTTATGACCTGTAGTCCAATATGCGTTTAACCCAGGCAAGATATTTGGGCACATCAGTTAGATGCTATCGTACCCTTCTACGACGCAAGGTTTTTCGGTCGATGGTTACCGACTCTTATAAAATTTGCAGCATTTACACACAGCAAATTATATTATTTAGGGGAATTTTGTTAAATTCGTGTACCTAAATGTATGTTATACCCGTGGTCTGGGAAGTAATAATTTGGAAGAAAACGCAAACAATAATTTAATATTGTTTTTGTTTTTGTGGACTGTATGGACTAAGGCCAAGCTGAAGATTTTTATGACCTGTAGTCCAAAATGCGTTTCGCCCTGACACCATAGTTGGGTTCATCAGTTAAATTCTATCGTATCCTTCTAAAACGCAATGTTTTTCGGTCGATGATTACCGACTCTTGTAAAATTTGCAGCATTAACACACTGAAAATTATATTACTTAGGGGAATTTGGATAAATTCGTGCACCTAAATATATGTTATGTCCGTGGACTGACCAGTAATAGTTTTGAAGACAACGCAAACAATAATTTAATATAATTTTTTTTTTTTGTGGACTGTATGGATTAAAGCCAAATTGAAGATTTTTATGGCCTGTAGTAGAAAATGCGTTTCGCACAGGCACCATAGTTGGGCTCATCAGTTAGATGCTATCGAACCCTTCTAAGAGGCATTGTTTCTCGGTCGATGATTACTTACTCTTATATAATCTGCAGCATTAACACACTGCACATTATATTATTTAGAGGAATTTGGTTAAATTCTGGTACCTAAATGAATGTTATGCCCGTTCTTTGGCCAGTAATAATTTTGAAGAAAACGCAAACAATAATTAAATATTATTATTGTTTTTGTGGACTGTATGGATTAAAGCCAAATTGAAGATTTTTATAACCTGTAGTCCAAAATGCGTTTCGCCCAGGCATGATAGTTGGGCTCATCAGTTAGATACTATCGAACACTTCTAAGACGGAATGTTTTCCGGTCGATGACTACCGACTATTATTAAATTTGCAGCATTTATACACTGCAAATTATATTATTTAGGGGAATTTGGATTAATTCGTGCACCTAAATGTATGTTTTGCCGTGGTCTGGCCAGTAATAATTTTGAAGAAAACGCAAACAATAACTTAATATTATTTTTGTTTTTGTTTTTGTGGACTGTATGGATTAAAGCCAAAGTAAAGATTTCTATGACCTGAAGTCCAAAATGCGTTTCGCCCAGGCACGATAGTTGGGCTCATCAGTTAGATGCTATCATACCCTTCTAAGACGCAATGTTTTTCGGTGGATGATTACCGACCCTTATAAAACTTGCAGCATTAAGACACTGCAAATTTTATTATTTATGGGAATTTGGTTAAATTTGAGCACCTAAATGTATGTTATGCCCGTGGTCTGGCCAGTAACAATTTTGAAGAAAACGCAAACAATAATTTAATATTATTTTTATTTTTGTTTTTGTGGACTGTATGGATTAAAGCCAAATTGAGGATTTTAATGACCTGAAGTCCAAAATGCGTTTCGCCCAGTCACGATATTTGGGCTCCTCAGTTAAATGCTATCGTCCATTCTAAGACGCAATGTTTTTCGGTCGATGATTACAGACTTCTATAAAATTTGCAGCATTTACACACTGCAAATTATATTATTTAGGGGAATTTCATTAAATTCGTATACCTAAATCTAAGTTATGCCAGTTCTCTGGCCAGTAATAGTTTTGAAGAAAACGCAAACAATAATTTAATATTATTTTTGTTTTTGTGGACTGTATGGATTAAAGCCAAATAAGATATTTTTATGACATGTAGTCCAATATGCGTTTAACCCAGGCACGATATTTGGGCATATCAGTTAGGTGCTATCATACCCTTCTACGACGCAGGGTTTTTCGGTCGATGGTTACCGACTCTTATAAAATTTGCAGCATTTACACACAGCAAATTATATTATTTAGGGGAATTTTGTTAAATTCGTGTACCTAAATGTATGTTATACCCGTGGTCTAGCCAGTAATAATTTTGAAGAAAACGCAAACAATAATTTAATATTGTGTTTGTTTTTGTGGACTGTATGGACTAAGGCCAAACTGAAGATTTTTATGACCTGTAGTCCAAAATACGTTTCGCCCTGGCACGATATTTGGGTTCATCAGTTAAATTCTATCGTATCCTTCTAAAACGCAATGTTTTTCGGTGGATGATTACCGACTCTTATAAAATTTGCAGCATTAACACACAGAAAATTATATTATTTAGGGGAATTTGGATAAATTCGTGCACCTAAATATATGTTATGTCCGTGGACTGACCAGTAATAGTTTTGAAGAAAACGCAAACAATAATTTAATATTATTTTTGTTTTTTTTTGTGGACTGTATGGATTAAAGCCAAATTGAAGATTTTTATGCCCTGTAGTAGAAAATGCCTTTCGCTCAGCACCATAGTTGGGCTCATCAGTTAGATGCTATCGAACCCTTCTAAGAGGCATTGTTTCTCGGTCGATGATTACCTACTCTTATAAAATTTGCAGCATTTACACACTGCACATTATATTATTTAGAGGAATATGGTTAAATTCTGGTACCTAAATGAATGTTATGCCCGTTCTTTGGCCAGTAATAATTTTGAAGAAAACTCAAACAATAATTAAATATTATTTTTGTTTTTGTTTTTGTGGACTGTATGGATTAAAGCCAAATTGAGGATTTTAATGACCTGAAGTCCAAAATGCGTATCGCCCAGTCACGATATTTGGGCTCCTCAGTTAAATGCTATCGTCCCCTTTTAAGACGCAATGTTTTTCGGTCGATGATTACCGACTTCTATAAAATTTGCAGCATTTACACACTGCAATTTATATTATTTAGGGGAATTTGATTAAATTCGTATACCTAAATCTAAGTTATGCCAGTTCTCTGGCCAGTAATAGTTTTGAAGAAAACGCAAACAATAATTAAATATTATTTTTGTTTTTGTGGACTGTATGGATTAAAGCCAAATTGAAGATATGTATGACCTGTAGTCCAAATGCGTTTCGCCCAGGCATGATAGTTGGGCTCATCAGTTAGATACTATCGTACACTTCTAAGACGGAATGTTTTCCGGTCGATGACTACCGACTATTATAAAATTTGCAGCATTTATACACTGCAAATTATATTATTTAGGGGAATTTGGATTAATTCGTGCACCTAAATGTATGTTTTGCCCGTGGTCTGGCCAGTAATAATTTTGAAGGAAACGCAAACAATAATTTAATATTATTTTTGTTTTTGTTTTTGTGGACTGTATGGCTTAAAGCCAAATTAAAGATTTTTATGACCTGAAGTCCAAAATGCGTTTCGCCCAGGCACGATAGTTGGGCTCATCAGTTAGATGATATCATACCCTTCTAAGACGCAATGTTTTTCGGTCGATGATTACCGACTTTTATAAAATTTGCAGCATTTACACACTGCAAATTATATTATTTAGGGGAGTTTGGATAAATTCGTGCACCTAAATGTATGTTATACCCGTGGTCTGCCCAGTAATAATTTTGAAGAAAACGCAAACAATAATTTAATATTATTTTTGTTTTTGTGGACTGTATGGATTAAAGCCAAATTGAAGATTTTTATGACCTGTAGTCCAAAGTGCGTTTTGCCTATCGTACCCTTCTAAGACGCAATGTTTTTCGGTCGATGATTACCTACTCTTATAAAATTTGCAGCATTTACACAATGCACATTATATTATTTAGACGAATTTGGTTAAATTCTGGTACCTAAATGAATGGTATGCCCGTTCTTTGGCCAGTAATAATTTTGAAGAAAACGCAAACAAAAATTAAATATTATTTTTGTTTTTGTGGACTGTATGGATTAAAGCCAAATTGAAGATTTGTATGACCTGTAGTCCAAAATGCGTTTCGCCCAGGCATGATAGTTGGGCTCATCAGTCAGATACTATCGTACACTTCTAAGACGGAATGTTTTCCGGTCGATGACTACCGACTATTATAAAATTTGCAGCATTTATACACTGCAAATTATATTATTTAGGGGAATTTGGATTAATTCGTGCACCTAAATGTATGTTTTGCCCGTGGTCTGGCCAGTAATAATTTTGAAGAAAACGCAAGCAATAATTTAATATTATTTTTGTTTTTGTGGACTGTTTGGATTAAAGCCAAATTGAAGATTTTTATGACCTGTAGTCCAAAGTGCGTTTTGCCTATCGTACCCTTCTAAGACGCAATGTTTTTCGGTCGATGACTACCTACTCTTATAAAATTTGCAGCATTTACACACTGTACATTATATTATTTAGAGGAATTTGGTTAAATTCTGGTACCTAAATGAATGTTATGCCCGTTCCTTGGCCAGTAATAATTTTGAAGAAAACGCAAGCAATAATTAAATATTATTTTGGTTTTTGTGGACTGTATGGATTAAAGCCAAATTGAAGATTTGTATGACCTGTAGTCCAAAATGTGTTTCGCCCAGGCACGATAGTTGGGCTCATCAGTTAGATGCTATCATACCCTTCTAAGACGCAATGTTTTTCGGTCGATGATTACCGACTCTTATAAAATGTGCAGCATTTACACACTGCAAATTATATTATTTAGGGGAGTTTGGATAAATTCGTGCACCTAAATGTATGTTATGCCCGTGGTCTGCCCAGTAATAATTTTGAAGAAAACGCAAACAATAATTTAATATTATTTTTGTTTTTGTGGACTGTATGGATTAAAGCCAAATTGAAGATTTTTATGACCTGTAGTCCAAAGTGCGTTTTGCCTATCGTACCCTTCTAAGACGCATTGTTTTTCGGTCGATGATTACCGACTCTTATTAAATTTGCAGCATTAATACACTGCAAATTATACTATTTAGGGGAATTTGGTTAAATTCGTGTACCTAAATGAATGTTATGCCCGTTCTCTGGCCAGTAATAATTTTGAAGAAACGCAAACAATAATTACATATTATTTCTGTTTTTGTGGACTGTATGGATTAAAGACAAACTGAAGATTTGTATGACCTGTAGTCCAAAATGCGTTTCGCCCAGGCATGATAGTTGGGCTCATCAGTTAGATGCTATCGTACCCTTCTAAGACGCAATGTTTTCCGGTCGATGACTACTGACTCTTATAAAATCTGCAGCATTTACACACTGCAAATTATATTATTTAGGGGAATTTGGACTAATTCGTGCACCTAAATGTATGTTTTGCCCGTGGTCTGGATAGTAATAAATTTGACGAAAACGCAAACAAATTTTATATTATTTTTGTTTTTGTTTTTATGGACTGTATGGATTAAAGCCAAATTGAAGATTTTTATGGCCTGTAGTAGAAAATGCGTTTCGCCCAGGCACGATAGTTGGGCTCATCAGTTAGATGCTATCGAACCCTTCTAAGACGCAATGTTTTTCGGTCGATGATTAACTACTGTTATAAAATTTGCAGCATTTACACACTGCAAATTATATTATTTAGAGGAATTTGGTTAAATTCGTGTACCTTAATGAATGTTATGCCCGTTCTCTGGCCAGTAATAATTTTGAAGAAAACGCAAACAATAATTACATATTATTTTTGTTTTTGTGGACTGTATGGATTAAAGACAAACTGAAGATTTGTATGACCTGTAGTCCAAAATGCGTTTCGCACAGGCATGATAGTTTGGCTCATCAGTTAGATGCTATCGTACCCTTCTAAGACGCAATGTTTTCCGGTCGATGACTACTGACTCTTATAAAATCTGCAGCATTTACACACTGCAAATTATATTATTTAGGGGAATTTGGATTAATTCGTGCACCTAAATGTATGTTTTGCCCGTGGTCTGGCCAGTAATAAATTTGATGAAAACGTAAACAATAATTTAATATTGTTTTTGTTTTTGTGGACTGTATGGACTAAGGCCAAACTGAAGATTTTTATGACCTGTAGTCCAAAATGCGTTTCGCCCTGGCACGATAGTTGGGTGCATCAGTTAGATGCTATCGTATCCTTCTAAAACGCAATGTTTTTCGGTCGATGATTACCGACTCTTATAAAATTTGCAGCATTTACACTGAAAATTATATTATTTAGGGGAATTTGGATAAATTCGTGCACCTAAATATATGTTATGCCCGTGGACTGGCTAGTAATAATTTTGAAGAAAACGCAAACAATAATTTAATATTATTTTTGTTTTTTTTTTTTTTGTGGACTGTATGGATTAAAGCCAAATTGAAGGTTTTTATGGCCTGTAGTAGAAAATGCGTTTCGCCCAGGCACGATAGTTGGGCTCGTCAGTTAGATGCTATCGAACCCTTCTAAGCCGCAATGTTTTTCGGTCGATGATTACCTACTCTTATAAAATTTGCAGCATTTACACACTGCAAATTATATTATTTAGAGGAATTTGGTTAAATTCTGGTACCTAAATGAATGTTATGCCCGTTCTCTGGCCAGTAATAATTTTGAAGAAAACGCAAACAATAATTAAATATTATTTTTGTTTTTGTGGACTGTATGGATAAAAGCCAAATTGAAGATTTTTATGACCTGTAGTCCAAAATGCGTTTCGCCCAGGCATGATAGTTGGGCTCATCAGTTAGATACTATCATACCCTTCTAAGACGCAATGTTTTCCGGTCGATGACTACCGACTATTATTATATAATTTGCAGCATTTATACACTGCAAATTATATTATTTAGGGGAATTTGGATTAATTCGTGCACCTAAATGTATGTTTTGCCCGTGGTCTGGCCAGTAATAATTTTGAAGAAAACGCAAACAATAATTTAATATTATTTTTGTTTTGTTTTTGTGGACTGTATGGATTAAAGCCAAATTAAAGATTTTTATGACCTGAAGTCCAAAATGCGTTTCGCCCAGGCACGATAGTTGGGCTCATCAGTTAGATGCTATCATACCCTTCTAAGACGCAATGTTTTTCGGTAGATGATTACCGACTCTTATAAAATTTGTAGCATTTACACACTGCAAATTATATTATTTCGGGGAGTTTGGATACATTCGTGCACCTAAATGTATGTTATGCCCGTGGTCTGCCCAGAAATAATTTTGAAGAAAACGCAAACAATAATTTAATATTATTTTTGTTTTTGTGGACTGTATGGATAAAAGCCAAATTGAAGATTTTTATGACCTGTAGTCCAAAGTGCGTTTTGCCTAGGTACGTTAGTTGGGCTCCTCAGTTAGATGCTATCGTACCCTTCTAAGACCCAATGTTTTTCGGTCGATGATTACCGACTCTTGTTAAATTTGCAGCATTAACACACTGCAAATTATACTATTTAGGGGAATTTGGTTAAATTCGTGTACCTAAATGAATGTTATGCCCGTTCTCTGGGCAGTAATAATTTTGAAGAAAACGCAAACAATAATTAAATATTATTTTTGTTTTTGTGGACTGTATGGATTAAAGACAAACTGAAGATATTTATGACCTGTAGCCCAAAATGCGTTTCGCCCAGGCATGATAGATGGGCTCATCAGTTAGATACTATCGTACCCCTCTAAGACCCAATGTTTTCCGGTCGATGACTACTGACTCTTATAAAATTTGCAGCATTTACACACGGCAAATTATATTATTGAGGGGAATTTGTATTAATTCGTGCACCTAAATGTATGTTTTGCCCGTTGTCTGGCCCGTAATAAATTTGAAGAAAGCGCAAACAATAATTTAATATTATTTTTGTTTTTGTTTTTGTGGACTGTATGGATTAAAGCCAAATTAAAGATTTTTATGACCTGAAGTCCAAAATGCGTTTCACCCAGACACGATAGTTTGGATCATCAGTTAGATGCTCTCATACCCTTCTAAGGCGCAATGTTTTTCGGTCGATGATTACCGACCCTTATAAAATTTTCAGCATTTACACACTGCAAATTATATTATTTAGGGGAATCTGGAAAAATTCCTGCACCTAAATGTATGTTATGCCCGTGGCCTGGCCAGTAATAATTTTGAAAAAAACGCAAGCAATAATTAAATATTATTTTTGTTTTTGTGATTTAGAGGAATTTGGTTAAATTCGTGTACCTAAATGAATTTTATGCCCGTTCTCTGGGCAGTAATAATTTTGAAGAAAACGCAAATAATAATTAAATATTATTTTTGTTTTTGTGGACTGTATGGATTAAAGCTAATTTGGAGATTTTTATGACCTGTACTCCAATATGCGCTTAACCCAGGCACGATATTTGAGCACATCAGTTAGATGCTATCGCACCCTTCTACGACGCAATGTTTTTCGGTCGATGGTTACCGACTCTTATAAAATTTGCAGCATTTACACACAGCAAATTATATTATTTAGGGGAATTTTGTTAAATTTGTGTACCTAAATGTATGTTGTGCCCGTGGTCTGGCCAGTAATAATTTTGAAGAAAACTCAAACAATAATTTAATATTATTTTTGTTTTTGTGGACTGTATGGATAAAAGCCAAATTGAAGATTTTTATGACCTGTAGTCCAAAGTGCGCTTTGCCTAGGTACGATAGTTGGGCTCCTCAGTTAGATGCTATCGTACCCTTCTAAGACGCAATGTTTTTCGGTCGATGATTACCGACTCTTATAAAATTTGCAGCATTTACACACTGCAAATTATATTATTTAGGGGAGTTTGGATAAATTCGTGCAGCTAAATGTATGTTATGCCCGTGGTCTGCCCAGAAATAATTTTGAAGAAAACGCAAACAATAATTTAATATTATTTTTGTTTTTGTGGACTGTATGGATAAAAGCCAAATTGAAGATTTTTATGACCTGTAGTCCAAAGTGCGCTTTGCCTAGGTACGATAGTTGGGCTCCTCAGTTAGATGCTATCGTACCCTTCTAAGACGCAATGTTTTTCGGTCGATGATTACCGACTCTTATTAAATTTGCAGCATTAATACACTGCAAATTATACTATTTAGGGGAATTTGGTTAAATTCGTGTACCTAAATGAATGTTATGCCCGTTCTCTGGGCAGTAATAATTTTGAAGAAAACGCAAACAATAATTACATACTATTTTCGTTTTTGTGAACTGTATGGATTAAAGACAAACTGAAGATTTGTATGACCTGTAGTCCAAAATGCGTTTCGCCCAGGCATGATAGATGGGCTCATCAGTTAGATTCTATCGTACCCTTCTAAGATGCAATGTTTTTCGGTCGATGATTACCGACTCTTATAAAATTTGCAGCACTTACACAAAGCAAATTATATTATTTAGGGGAATTTGGATTAATTCGTGCACATAAATGTATGTTTTGCTCGTGGTCTGGCCAGTAATAAATTTGACGAAAACGCAAACAAATTTAATATTATTTTTGTTTTTGTTTTTGTGGACTGTATGGATTAAAGCCAAATTGAAGATTTTTATGGCCTGTAGTAGAAAATGCGTTTCGCCCAGGCACGATAGTTGGGCTCATCAGTTAGATGCTACCGAACCCTTCTAAGACGCAATGTTTTTCGGTCGATGATTACCTACTGTTATAAAATTTGCAGCATTTACACACTGCAAATTATATTATTTAGAGGAATTTGGTTAAACTCGTGTACCTAAATGAATTTTATGCCCGTTCTCTGGGCAGTAATAATTTTGAAGAAAACGCAAACAATAATTAAATATTATTTTTGTTTTTGTGGACTGTATGGATTAAAGCTAAATTGGAGATTTTTATGACCTGTAGTCCAATATGCGTTTAACCCAGGCACGATATTTGAGCACATCAGTTAGATGCTATCGTATCCTTCTAAGACGCAATGTTTTTCGGTCGATGATTACCGACTCTTATAAAATTTGCAGCATTTATACATTGAAAATTATATTATTTAGGGGAATTTGGATTAATTCATTCACCTAAATGTATGTTTTGCCTGTGGTTTGGCCAGTAATAATTTTGAAGAAAACGCAAACAATAATTTAATATTATTTTTGTTTTTGTTTTTGTGGACTGTATGGATTAAGGCCAAATTAAGGATTTTTATGACCTGAAGTCCAAAATGCGTTTCGCCCAGGCACGATAGTTGGGCTCATCAGTTAGATGCTATCATACCCTTCTAAGACGCAATGTTTTTCGGTCGATGATTACCAACTCTTGTTAAATTTGCAGCATTAACACACTGCAAATTATACTATTTAGGGGAATTTGGTTAAATTCGTGTACCTAAATGAATGTTATGCCCGTTCTCTGGGCAGTAATAATTTTGAAGAAAACGCAAACAATAATTAAATATTATTTTTGTTTTTGTGGACTGTATGGATTACAGACAAACTGAAGATTTTTATGACCTGTAGTCCAAAATGCGTTTCGCCCAGGCATGATAGATGGGCTCATCAGTTAGATACTATCGTACCCCTCTAAGACGCAATATTTTCCGGTCGATGACTACTGACTCTTATAAAATTTGCAGCATTTACACACGGCAAATTATATTATTTAGGGGAATTTGTAATAATTCGTGTACCTAAATGTATGTGTTGCCCGTGGTCTGGCCCGTAATAAATTTGAAGAAAGCGCAAACAATAATTTAATATTATTTTTGTTTTTGTTTTTGTTTTTGTGGACTGTATGGATTAAAGCCAAATTAAAGATTTTTATGACCTGAAGTCCAAAATGCGTTTCACCCAGACACGAAAGTTTGGATCATCAGTTAGATGCTCTCATACCCTTCTAAGGCGCAATGTTTTTCGGTCGATGATTACCGACACTTATAAAATTTTCAGCATTTACACACTGCAAATTATATTATTTAGGGGAATTTGGTTAAATTCGTGTACTTAAATTTATGTTATGCCCGTTCTCTGGCCAGTAATAATTTTGAAGAAAACGCAGACAATAATTTAATATTATTTCTGTTTTTGTGGACTATATGGATTAAAGCCAAATTAAATATTTGTATGACCTGTAGTCCAAACTGCGTTTCGCCCAGGCACGATAGTTGGGCTCATCAGTTAGATTCTATCGTACACTTCTAAGACGCAATGTTTTCGGTCGATGATTACCGACTCTTATATAGTTTGCAGCATTTACACACTGCAAATTATATTATTTAGGGGAATTTGATTAAATTCATATACCTAAATCTCTGTTATGCCCGTTCTCTGGCCATTAATAGTTTTGAAGAAAACGCAAACAATAATTAAATATTATTTTTGTTTTTGTGGACTGTATGGATTAAAGCCAAAGTGGAGATTTTTATGACCTGTAGTCCAAAATGCGTTAACCCAGGCACGATATTTGGGCACATCAGTTAGATGCTATCGTACCCTTCTACGACTATGTTTTTGGGTCGATGGTTACCGACTCTTATAAAACTTGCAGCATTTACACACTGCAAATTATATTATTTAGGAGAATTTGGTTAAATTCGTGTACGTAAAAGTATGTTATGCCCGTGGTCCGGCCAGTAATAATTTTGAAGAAAACGCCAACAATAATTTAATATTATTTTAATTTTTTTGTGTGGACTGTATGGATTAAAGCCAAATTGAAGTTTTTTATGGCCTGTAGTACAAAATGCGATTAGCCCCGGCACGATAGTTGGGCTCATCAGTTAGATGCTATCGAACCCTTCTAAGACGCAATGTTTTTCGATCGATGATTACGTACTCTTATAAAATTTGCAGTATTTACACACTGCAATTATAATATTTAGTGGAATTTGGATTAATTCGTGCACCTAAATGTATGTTTTGCCTATAGTCTGGCCAGTAATAATTTTGAAAAACGCAAACAATAATCTAATATTACTTTTGTTTTTGTTTTTATGGTATTTTATCACAATGCACTCGGGCATTGACCCGATAATAAGACAGCGAATCACATCGGATTCGGTGAGTCAGCATATTCATGATTGAATCTGTTCCCACAGTCCCGGTGCATTATTATCAGATTACGTCGCCGTTATATGAACTCGAATTGGTCTATTTGACTGTCAGCACTTTACACCGTGGGACCAATAGCCATACCTGCACCGTGGGACAAATGTGTGCCTAACGGAAACTTGGATTCCGTTGGTCAGTTCCAGTTCGTATTGGACCTCAAGACGTTTTCACCTCTTTTCCATTTATTACTAATCACATAAATCTGAATCTATATCTAAGACAAAGTATGTCGAACCGTTGGGCCGGCCCTCGCGGGTCGCCGTTCCCATTTTTTTTAATATCCTCTCGTAGGATATCGTTAACTGGCGCCCGAGCAGGGACAGGATGCAAAGACTGTGTCCTTTTTGCCTAAGGATCTGCGCCACTCTATGGAGTGCAAGTCGCTGTTCACGTGGGAACACAGTAGGCTATTTTGGTACCCTGACCGCAAAACATTCTGCATTTACATAAGAACATGCGGATATCCTGAACAGGCTAAAGGATACGACGGTGATGGTGGTCGTGCCATTAGTAGGCTGCTTGCAGCTAAACAGGACCAACACGACGCTTCCCATGCATCCTGCTCCCGAGAAATAAATACTTACGGGAGGTTTTTTTATTTCTTACAGATAATAATAACCCAATTGAATAATTCTAAATGAAGTGCGGTTACGCTACCCTGTGAGTGACACAAAACAAAAAAAAAAGCGAATTGTTTGCGAGTATAATTAATAAAAAAATTATATTGCTCAAACCTCAGAAATTGTGTGAAAAGAGAAAACATATATATATATAAAAAAGAAAATTATATATTGTTTGTGAAATATTTAATTTACAAATTGTGCGAATTCAAAATTGTGCAACCTAAAAAACCGTGCGTAGATTTAATTGTAAGCAAAATCCCATCTGAACGGAAGCTGAAGAACAAGATAAGTATCCCTTAACGTCCTCTTGTTTGAATAAATAAAATTTTGCTCAAATTTATTTAATAGATATTAAAATTATAACGCTTCGTGCAGTAAAAATATATCTATATACATCTAAACGCACGATTTCTTTCTTTCTTTGAAACCCAATTTTTTTATTTTTATCATAAATTTTGAAAAATAATCTCGTGCCATTATGGACAAGATTGCCAATGCTGTATCTGAGCTTAATGGGGCAATTACTAATGTATTGCTTCAGATGAAGGCGCTGGAAGCGCGCCTTCAGAATATTGAAACTAGGGCTTGGCCGCAGGCGACTGCAACAGCTCCTGCAGCCGAGCTGCGCAGCCCAACAACTGAGTTATAGGTTGCCTGACTGTGTAAAGGAGTTTAGGGTGTTCGATGGGAACCTGACACAATATGTATCTTGGATACACATTGTCGAGGGGATCCTGAAAGGCTATTATATAGTCAAAACATACCCCATTTACAGGGCGATTTTGCAACATATTCGCCAAAAGGTCAGGGCTAGTGCCGATGCTGCACTAATATCATACAATATTTTTGACAATGATTCGCTGCAATTAAAGAATGCCTCTCTCTGCATTACGCAGATAAGAGGGACATGCGTACGCTGGAACATCAACTAAACCAGCTTACGCAGAGGAACTCGAAGTTAGACGAGTTCTATGCGTCCGTTAATCATCAACTTTCGTTGATGATTAATAAGATAAAAACCGAGACCTATAGTCAGGAAACCGTCACGGCTTTGGTCGAAACATACAGAAATACGGCTCTGCATGTTTTCGATAGGGGACTGAATGGCGACATTTCACGAATGCTCGTCATCCAAAAACCTCGGACTCTTCCAGAGGCATATTCTGCTTGCCTAGAGAATCAAAATCTCAATTACCGGAGCCATAGCATCCACATTCCCAATGTGTCGAATACTATAACGGCACCGGTAAACCAACCCTTCAAAAATCAGGATATGAGACCAAGCCTTCCTCCCAAAAGGTTCCACCAACATCCACATTATACGCACTATCGAACAAACGGCCCTCCTCCGAGGCCTATTGCACCAAAGCCACATACAAAAATGGAGCCTGGATCGGTGCAAACCCGACAGGTCGATTACATGAATCATCCCAGGAATGGCATCAGTGGTCATAATCCCTTCAAAAGAGGAGCGAAATCAGATGGCCACCGATCCAAACGGTTCGGGAAACAATAAAGACTGTACAATACAGAGTTGTTGCACACCGAAGATTTACCGGTCGAACGGGTAGAGGCAGTAAACGAGGATGAATACCTCACCGTAAATTTTATGACGGATGCCACTCCAGCCTACCATATATAGAATATGTGACGCGGGAAGGGGCAAAATTAAAGTTTTTGATTGACACAGGGGCAAACAAGAACTTTATCTGTCCGCATATAGGGTGTGGTGCAACCCCTCTGGCTAAACCATTTAAAGTACACTCTGCGGCCGGTGGCATCCAGGTCACAAACAAAATAACCGGGGCTTTTTTCAAAAATTTTTGCAACAACTCCCCTCTTACATTTTATGTCCTTCCAGGCCTAACATCGTTTGACGGCATCATCGGGGATGATGCCCTAAAACAATTAGAGGCCGTCATCGATCGTAAAGCTAATATTTTGCGCCTATCTCCTGACATCAAGATCCCATTAAAGAGTAAAATATCAGTTCAGATAAACCCTTTACTTAAGGAAGATCTATCCGAAGATATTCGGATAGCTCTGAACACCATAATTAAGAAAAACCAATCAGTCTTCGGGTCAATAAGCGCAAGCGAAACGATCCAAACCACAGTTAAGGCAGAAATCCGGACGACGACAAATGAGCCTATTTATACCAAAAGTTATCCCTACCCCGCTTGTATGAGACAAGTGGTGGAAAAGGAAATAAATTAATTACTTGCTGAAGGCATTATTCGTCCGTTGAAAAGTCCTTATAATTCTCCCATTTGGGTTGTCCCAAAGAAGCCAAAACCTTCTGGGGAGAAGCAATATAGGATGCATACCCAATACCAGACATCAACAGCACTCTTGCCAGCCTGGGTAATGCAAAATTCTTCACGACCCTAGATCTGACCTCCGGCTTTCACCAGATCCCTATGAAGGCACCTGACATACCGAAGACAGCATTCTCGTCTATGAATGGAAAGTACGAGTTTCTTAGACTGCCATTCGGTCTGAAGAATGATCCGGCTATATTCCAGAGGATGATCGACGATGTCCTCAAGTAATATATAGGAAAAATCTGCTACGTATACAAAAATGACATTATTGTTTTCGGTTATGAGGCAGAGAGCCACATTCGAAATATAGACATTGTTTTTTCCAGACTTCGTGAATTTAATCTTAAGGTTAACCTGGCAAAAACATCTTTTTTGAGAACTGAAGTTGAATTTCTAGGTTATCTTGTTTCCAGTGAGGGCGTTCGGGCTGACCCAAAAAAGGTCACAGCTACCAGAAAATTTCTCCTCCGCAAACTCTTAAGGATTAGAAAAGCTTCCTAAACTTACCTCATACTATCCTAAGTTCATAAGAGATTATGCGAAAATAGCTAAACCTTTGACAAATTTAACCAGGGGTGAGTATGCTCAAGTAAAATCTAATCAGTCCAATCGAGTACCAGTCGAGCTTGACGATGAGGCGCTGCGCGCGTTTATTGACCTTAAGACCTTACTCATTTCATCAGAAGTTCTGGCATTTCCCGATTTTGAAAAACCGTTCAATCTTACGACGGATGCCTCCAATTTTGCGATTGGAGCGGTCCTATCGCAGGGAGAAGGGAGAAAAGATCGTCCCATAGCGTATATTTCCAAGTCCCTAAGTAAGTCGGAAGAAGGATACGCTACAAATGAAAAGGAAATGCTAGCAATTGTGTGGGCCTTAGACAACCTTCCCTCATTTTTATACGGAGCGAAAAAAATCAAGATCTAGCGGTGGAAGCGGTGGAAAGCGCTTACAATACAGAGCTGATCTATAAACCTGGGAAATGCAATGTAATGGCGGATGCTCTATCAAGGCTCACAACTGAGGTAAACCATTTGTCAAGCTAAAAAAAAAACAGATTCCGCAAGCGAAGTTCGAGAGGATGACTCTGAGAAATCTACCGTAACGGCTAGCGAGGGAAATTCTAAAAGTGGGACAGCACATAGTGCTGACCGGGACAGTTTTGATCTCATACCACATATTGAGGCCCCGATCAATGTGTTTAAAAAGCAGATCATTATCAAGATAGGGAAAGGTTTTGAAATATTTGAACAACCACACCCTGGGTTTTCTCGGCATTACGTTGAATTGGAAAACCCAACAAAATCAAATCTGGTAACCATTCTAAAGTCTAGGCTTCGGCCAAACGTCCTAAACGGAATTAAAACACACGAAACCTCTATCCAGTTACTCCAGGAAGTATTTTTAGAAAATTTTACAAATTACAAAATACGAGTGACACAAAGAATGGTGGAGGATATTACAAATGAAGACAGAATTGCTTCCCTTATTGTCAATGAACACAACACTAAGGGCTGCGAGATTTGCCATTCAAATAAATATGACCGGCATCCCATTTATCCAGAGTTCCAATCCACTCCTAATCCTTCATATCCTTGCGAGATACTTCATTTGGACATAATAGAACTCCAAAACGAAAAATGTATAAGTTGTATCGACAAATTTTCTAAGTTTGGCAAATTGTTCCATATAAAGAACAGATCAGTACTGCATTTAAGGGACAAAATTATTAAAATCTTACATTATTTTACTGTTCCAAAAATCCTGATAATGGACAATGAGCGAAGTTTTTCAAACCCGATAATTTTAAATTTCATAAGAATTTTAAATATCAAGGTGTACCATACTCCAGTGCATAGAGCTGAGGTAAACGGCCAGGTTGAGAGATTCCACTCAACAATATTAGAGATCTCTCGATTTTTAAAGTCAGAATACAAAGATATTCGAGTTAAAGAATTAGTAAGCATTGCAGTCGATAGATACAATAACTCGATACACTCGGTTATCAAAAGAAAACCGAATGACATTTATTTCGATAGATCTCAAAGAATAAATTATCAAGGCTTGATGAACTTTCGAAACATTGTTAATAGGGATCTTAAGATTAAAATTGAGCGTAAACAAAAAAAAGAAATAGATACCGAAACATTAAAAGAACAAGTACAAAAAAGTACAAGAGAGGCGATATTATTTTCACGGCCAATAAGGGTATTAAGGGAAAAAACAAACCACTCTTCCGAAAGGAAATGGGCGTGAAAAATAACAAGGTTACAGTTCTCACTTCCAGTGGGAGTAAATTACACAAGGGACATATAAAAAATATGTAACCCAATCCTCTTATAGCACTAAAGCATAGAATATTTGCACACTAGATACATAATTATTAAAAAAAAAAAGCTTTGTAAAATAAAATATCTTACCTATTAACCACACTTGATATTTTTTTTTAAATTAAAAATTACTTCTTATTCTTATTATTAAGGTTAATGCAACATTTTTTTATATTAATTTCTATATCTTATCTATTAAAATTATTAGTTTAATATTAAAAATACCTTATATAATACTTATCTTGTAAAACACAAAAATTAAAAGAATGTATAACTGTTTAAATGCACAGAAAATAATACATATACGAACAAAATACAAATGATACTTATATTGTAACGCACAAGAAATCCTAAGAGTATAACTGTTTAAATGCACAGATAAAAATATTAAAATTTAGGCACACAATATACATATACGCACAAAATACAAAATACCAACTTTTTGCACACAAAGAAAAATAAATTTATATATGCACACAAATATAAGGAAATCCTTATAATATATACAATTCCAATGCAGAAATGTTCTTTGGATATTATGTTTAATACAAAATTTATAACATACAAGCCCAAATCCTTAATATAAGGCATACATATAAAGCCTTGACATATAATGTAAAACATGTTATGTATAATCATTAATAAAAAAATTATTTAAAACGCACAAAAACTTAATTGATAATGTGCAAGCTTTTCAAGTAAAACTACATTTAAGTGAAACAAGATTTATTACCTATACTTATTAAAATGAATTAATTAGAATAAAAAAATGTATTGTGTATTAAAAATGGTACTTGAATTTCATTTTACAAGCTTCCAGAAATACATCACTATACTATATAATTTAAATACTATAAATTACTCTTTAACATAATATGTACCTATACTTAATAAATCTATGAATATATTTAAAAATTCTCATCCTATCTATATCTAAATAGACTACGAGTATACGTCTCCACTGGTAACAATCAAAGAAGGAAAAGGATAGATTATTGATGGCTACTTCAAGCTAGTACATATCATAGACATAACAAATTTGATCACCTTTTGAGCAGAATGGACGAGGCGATTGTTAACAACATAAAGGAGAAAGATAGAATGCGGATTTTCGAGCTCCATCTACAACAAATAAAAGATCGTGTCAGTTTGCTGAAAGGAAAAGTGTCCAGGAAAACGATATCCATAGATTGGATAGGATCTGCTTGAAAAAGGTTGGCAGGAAGACCAGATGCAGCAGATTGGAACAAGGTTCTCCAGAATGAGCAATATATAACTGAGAACAACAACCATTAGTATCGCATAAACGATAAGCTTTTCGGCGTTACGAAGGAGATTACTGAAAATATTAACATAGTGATATCCAGATTCAACAGTGGCGTGAAAGACGTGCTATAGGGAAGACTGGAACAAGATATACTTAACTAGATACTGGTGATTAAGGAGGAAATCAACGAGATCGTTCGAGTCTGTCAAATGGCGAAAAGTGGCCTGGTAAATACAAACCTTTTGGACATTGAAGAGATAAAAAGGATCCTCAATGAAGTAGAAACGCTGCCATATGGATGAGATTGAAGCTATCGAATATAGTACTCCTTCGGTTTACACCAACAATTCCTTGTTACTATATGTTCTTTCAATACCGAAAGGGGGAGAGTACGATAACTTTGGCGCCAAGATATAATAACGGTTTTTGGTAGAGGGGCTTAATACAAGCATTTTTTACTATGGTAGGGGGGGTCTATCTCCCCTCGTTTAGGCGGGAGGGGCAATTTTATAAAAATTTACTTAAAATCTTAAAAAAAAATATTAAAAAAGAACGGCAACACTTACAGTTATAAATTATACCTTTTTCAAAAGTCAGAACTCAACAATTTTTAATTAATTTTAAATAAAGTTGTTTTTGTCAATAGTTTTTTAAATAATTGACTTCAAAATCAAAATTTATGAAAAAAAAGTTACAAAAATCACTTTGAATATTATTTTTCGCATGATTATGGATATCGATAAAAAAATAATTGATGTAGTTAACTGCTCCAATTATTTTTTTATTAAACACAGAAAACTAATTCTTTTAATGTCTTCTAGTTTTTAAGATATGTAATTGAAAAATAGTAAAACTATACTTTTTCTTTAAACCCAAAAGATTCTTTAATTTTAAAGAAACTTTGCATATAATAAAATCTTCACCCTCCCCAAAGCCTATAGTGAGCCCAAGCAGGGGGGTTGCAGTTGCCTTAGGCATCTCACTGTTTGAATCGTAAATTTCATATATACCTTTGTGATTTTATTACAGTTAATGCGGTTATTTACCAACCGAACTTTGCACTTTTTCATTAAAATATTACAACACAGAGGTTGAGTAGACGTTTTGGAGGGAATTAACCCGATTTCTTCTAAAAACGCGATACTTTTTTCGTTTGTTGACACCAAATCCTCAAACGAACAAAAAATCGAAAAATTATTTAATTTTGGGTGAAGAAGTGGATGCTTAGCCGCCATTCTTAAAAAGGAAACACTGCTCTTTCAAACGTTAAATGAAGAATGGCTTTGGTAAACAATAACCTGCACCAAACCTGTATAAAAAAAAACGGTACAAACATCGAATGCTTGCTCTTGTTTTTTATGATCTAACTATATACATACTTTTTACTATGGCTGCATTATATGTGTGTACATAGTTATATGCATATCTATGTATGATACAAACATATGTGCATATTAAGAAACTATGAGAATTTGCTGCCGTTGTGTTGTCGTAAAGGTAAAACAAAAAATTATTTTTTTTTGTTTTTCAATTTTCTCAAAAACTAGAAAACATAGAAACGAATAGTTTTCAGAGTTTGATTAAAAAATAATTGGAACAGTTAACTACATCAATTACTTCTTTATTGGTATTTATAATCATGAGAAAAATAATACTTAAAGTGATTTTTTTAACTTTTTTTTCATAAATTTTGAGTTTGAAGTCAATTATTTCAAAAACTATTGACTGAAACAACTTTACTTAAAATTTATTATAAATTGTAGAATTCTGACTTTTGAAAAAGGTATAATTTATAACTGTAGGTGTTGCCGTTCTTTTTTAATATTTTTTTAAAGATTTTAAGTAAATTTTTATAAAATTGCCCCTCCCGCCTAAACGAGGGGAGATAGACCCCCCCTCCCATAGTAAAAAATGCTTGTATTAAGCCCCTCTATCAAAAACCGTTATTATATCTTGGCGCCAAAGTTATCGTACTCGTGCCACCGAAAGTAAGAGATGAAGAATATAACGTCCTTATAACGAGAGCATCGGTTATGGAAAATAAGCAGATCGAAATGAATTATGCAAAAGTGCTAGTTAATCAAAGAAATTCATATGGTTAGCTAGACACTGCCTTTCTATTAGTAATTCCGTAATCTGCGCCGACACTGCATTAGAGAAACTTCCTGAGAATGGCTGTATCGACACACTCATAAAAGGAGGACAAGCTCCCTGTGTCTTTCGAACAAACAAGGAAGAAATTATTGAGCTCATCAAAGAAGATACAATATTCATTACGAATTTTAAAGGCGAATTAACATCCAAGAATACTTCAAGATTTCTGTCAGGGACTTATGTGGTGCACATAATCAACGAATCGATCCGCCTTAAGGGTAGGACCTTTTCGAGTGGAAGTTCTACATCCTTGCAAGCTTTACCTCCTGTATTAGCTAATATAACTAATAGGGATCAAAAGATCGACATTGGATTTTTCCATGGAATAAGCCTACGAAATATAAAACAGCTTAGTGATTTAAATTGGAAATTAGAGGCATCCACCACCGTGACTGCTGTAATCCTATCGCTAATAATCATCGCTATCTGGACCATTTTGTGTAAAATCTATGGAAAAATCTCCATACGTGTCCCTCCAGAGGTCAATGCGCCAAGTGATACCTACCAGGTTAATGACCCCCATCCAAGCATTCGTCAGACATATTTTTCTGGCCCTGACGTAGATCTTTAAAGGGGGAGGAGTTATCACAATGCACCCGGGCATTGGCCCGATAATAAGACAGCGAATCACATCGGATTCGCTGAGTCAGCATATTCATGATTGAACCTGTTCCCACAGTCCCGTTGCATTACTATCAGATTACGTCGCCGTTATATGAACTCGAATTGGTCTCTTTGACTAGTCAGCGCTTTACACCGTGGGACCAATAACCATACCTGCACCGTGGGACGAATGTGTGCCTAACGGAAACTTGGATTCCGTTAGTCAGTTCGTATTGGAATTCCTACTGATGGAGACGTGTTTCTCCTCTTTTCCATTTATTACTAATTACCTAAATCTGAATCTGTATCCAAGATAAAGTAAGTCAAACCTTTGGGCCGGCCCTCGCGGGTCAGCGTTCGCGTTTTTTTTTAATATCATCGCGTAGGATATCGTTAACTGACTGTATGGATTAAAGCCAAATTGAATATTTTAATGAACTGTAGTCCAAAATGCGTTTCGCCCAGGCACGATAGTTGGGCTCATCAGTTAGATGCTATCGTACCCTTCGAAGACGCAATGTTTTTTGGTCGATGATTTTCGACTCTTATAAAATTTGCAGCATTTACATACTGCAAAGTATATTATTTAGGGGAATTTGGTCAAAGTCATGCACCTAAATGTATGTTATGTCCGTGGTCTGGCCAGTAATAATTTTGAAGAAACCGCAAACAATAATTTAATATTATTTTTATTTTTGTTTTTGTGGACTGAATGGATTAAAGCCAAATTGAAGATTTTTATACCCTGAATGCGTTTCGCCCAGGCACCATAGTTGGGCTCATCAGTTAGATGCAATCGTACCCTTCTAAGACGCAATGTTTTTCGGTCGATGATTACGGACTCTTATATTATTTAGGGGAATTTGGTTTAATTCGTGTATCTAAATGTATGTTATGCCCGTTCTGTGGCCAGTTATAATTTTGAAGAAAACGCAAACAATAATTTAATATTATTTATGTTTTTGTGGACTGTATGGATTAAAGCCAAATTAGAGTTTTTTGTGACCTGTAGTCCAAAATACGTTTCGCCCAAGCCCGATAGTTGGGCTCATCAGTTAGATGATATCGTACCCTTCTAAGACGCAATGTTTTATGGTCGACAATTACCGAGTCTTTTAAAATTTGCAGCATTTACACACTGCAAATTAGATTATTTAGGGGAATTTGGATAAATTCGTGCACCTACATGTATGTTATGCCCGTGGTCTGGCCAGTAATAATTTTGAAGAAAACTCAAACAATAATTTAATATTATTTTTTGTTTTTGTTTTTGTGGACTGTCTGGATTAAAGCAAAATTGAAGATTTTTATGACCTGTAGTCCAAAATGCGTTTCGCCCAGGCGCGATAGTTGGGTTCATCAGTTAGATGCAATCGTACCCTTCTAAGACGCAATGTTTTTCGGTCGATGAATACCGACTCTAATAAAATTTGCAGCATTAACACACTGCAAATTATATTACTTAGGGGAATTTCGTTAAATTCGTGTACCTAAATATATGTAATGCCCGTTCTCTACCCAGTAATAATTTTGAAGAAAACGCCAACAATAATTTAATATAATTTTTGTTTTTTTGGACTGTATGGATTAAAGCCAAATTGAAGATTTTTATGACCTGTAGTCCAAAATGCGTTTCGATAGTTGGCTCATCAGTTAGGTGCTATCATACCCTTCGAAAACGCAATGTTTTTTGGTCGCTGATTACCGACTCTTATAAAATTTGCAGCATTTGCACACTGCAAATTATATTATTTAGGGGAATTTGGATAAATTCGTGCACCTACATGTATGTTATGCCCTAGGTCTGGCCAGTAATAATTTTGAAGAAAACGCAAACAATAATTTAATATTATTTTTGTTTTTGTGACGGTATGGATTAAAGCCAAATTGAAGATTTGTATGACCTGTAGTCCAAAATGCGTTTCGCCCAGGCTCGATAGTTGGGCTCATCAGTTAGATGATATCGTACCCTTCTAAGACGCAATGTTTTATGGTCGACAATTACCGAGTCTTTTAAAATTTGCAGCATTTACACACTGCAAATTAGATTATTTAGGGGAATTTGGATGATAAATTCGTGCACCTACATGTATGTTATGCCCGTGGTCTGGCCAGTAATAATTTTGAAGAAAACTCAAACAATAATTTAATATTATTTTTTGTTTTTGTTTTTGTGGACTGTCTGGATTAAAGCTAAATTGAAGATTTTTATGACCTGTAGTCCAAAATGCGTTTCGCCCAGGCGCGATAGTTGGGTTCATCAGTTAGATGCAATCGTACCCTTCTAAGACGCAATGTTTTTCGGTCGATGAATACCGACTCTAATAAAATTTGCAGCATTAACACACTGCAAATTATATAACTTAGGGGAATTTCGTTAAATTCGTGTACCTAAATATATGTAATGCCCGTTCTCTACCCAGTAATAATTTTGAAGAAAACGCCAACAATAATTTAATATAATTTTTGTTTTTTTGGACTGTATGGATTAAAGCCAAATTGAAGATTTTTATGACCTGTAGTCCAAAATGCGTTTCGATAGTTGGCTCATCAGTTAGGTGCTATCATACCCTTCGAAAACGCAATGTTTTTTGGTCGCTGATTACCGACTCTTATAAAATTTGCAGCATTTGCACACTGCAAATTATATTATTTAGGGTAATTTGGATAAATTCGTGCACCTACATGTATGTTATGCCCTAGGTCTGGCCAGTAATAATTTTGAAGAAAACGCAAGCAATAATTTAATATTATTATTGTTTTTGTTTTTGTGGACTGTATGGATTAAAGCCAAATTGAAGATTTTTATGACCTGTAGTCCAAAATGCGTTTCGCCCAGGTGCTATAGTTGGGTTCATCAGTTAGATGCAATCGTACCCTTCTAAGACGCAATGTTTTTCGGTCGAAGAATACCGACTCTAATAAAATTTGCAGCATTTACACACTGAAAATTATATTATTTTGGGGAATTTGGGTAAATTCGTGTACCTAAATATATGTAATGCCCGTTCTCTACCCAGTAATAATTTTGAAGAAAACGCAAACAATAATTTAATAGAATTTTTGTGACCTGTAGTCCAAAATGCGTTTCGCCCAGGCGCGATAGTTGGGTTCATCAGTTAGATGATATCGTACCCTTCTAAGACGCAATGTTTTTCGGTCGACAATTACCGACTCTTTTAAAAATTGCAGCATTTACACACTGCAAATTATATTATTTAGGGGTATTTGGATAAATTCGTGCACCTAAATGTATGTTATGCCCGTGCCGTGGTCTGGCCAGTAATAATTTTGAAGAAAACGCAAACAATAATTTAATATTAAATTTGTTTTTGTGACTGTATGGATTAAAGCCAAATTGAAGATTTTTATGACCTGTAGTCCAAAATGCGTTTCGCCCAAGGACTATAGTTGGCTCATCAGTTAGGTGCTATCGTACCCTTCGAAGACGCAATGTTTTTTGGTCGATGATTACCGACTCTTATAAAATTTGCAGCATTTACACACTGCAAATTATAATATTTAGGGGAATTTGGATAAATTCGTGCACCTACATGTATGTTATGCCCGTGGTCTGGCTAGTAATAATTTTGAAGAAAACTCAAACAATAATTTAATATTATTTTTGTTTTTGTGGACTGTCTGGATTAAAGCCAAATTGAACATTTTTATGACCTGTAGTCCAAAATGCGTTTCGCCCAGGCGCGATAGTTGGGCTCATCAGTTAGATGCAATCGTACCCTTCTAAGACGCAATGTTTTTCGGTCGATGAATACCGACTCTAATAAAATTTGCAGCATTTACACACTGCAAATTATATTATTTAGGGGAATTTGGTTAAATTCGTGTACCTAAATATATGTAATGCCCGTTCTCTACCCAGTAATAATTTTGAAGAAAACTCAAACAATAATTTAATATTATTTTTGTTTTTGTGGACTGTCTGGATTAAAGCCAAATTGAAGATTTTTATGACCTGTAGTCCAAAATGCGTTTCGATAGTTGGCTCATCAGTTAGGTGCTATCATACCCTTCGAAGACGCAATGTTTTTTGGTCGATAATTACCGACTCTTATAAAATTTGCAGCATTTGCACACTGCAAATTATATTATTTAGGGAAATTTGGTTAAATTCGTGCACCTAAATGTATGTTATGCCCGTGTTCTGGCCAGTAATAATTTTGAAGAAAACGCAAGCAGTAATTAAATATTATTATTGTTTTTGTTTTTGTGGACTGCATGGATTAAAGCCAGATTAAAGACTTTTATGACCTGTAGTCCAAAATGCGTTTCGCCCAGGCACGACAGTTGGGCTCATCAGTTAGATGATATAGTACCCTTCGAAGACGCAATATTTTTTGGTGGATAATTACCGACTCTTATAAAATTTGCAGCATTTACACACTGAAAATTATATTATTTAGGGGAATTTGGATAAATTCGTGCACCTACATGTATGTTATGCTCTAGGTCTGGCCAGTAATAATTTTGAAGAAAACGCAAGCAATAATTTAATATTATTTTTGTTTTTGTGGACTGTATTGTTTTGGTTTTTGTGGACTGTATGGATTAAAGCCAGATTAAAGACTTTTATGACCTGTAGTCCAAAATGCGTTTCGCCCAGACACGATAGTTCGGTTCATCAGTTAGATGTATCGTACCGTTCTAAGACGCAATGTTTTTCGGTCGGTGATTACCGACTCTTATAAAATTTGCAGCATTTACACACTGCATATTACATTATTTGGGGGAATTTGGTTAAATTCTGTATGTTATGCCCGTGGTCTGGCCAATAATAATTTTGAAGAAAACGCAAACAATAATTTAATATTATTTTTGTTTTTGTGGAATGTATGGATTAACGCCAAATTTGAGATTTTTATGACCTGTAGTCCAAAATGCGTTTCGCCCAGCCACGATAGTTGGGCTGATCAGTTAGATGAATCGTACCCTTATAACACGCAATGTTTTTCGGTCGATGATTACCGACTCTTATAAAATTTGCAGCATTTACACACTGCAAATTATATTATTTAGGGGAATTTGGTTAAACTCGTGCACCTAAATGTATGTTATGCCTGTGGTCTGGGCAGCATTAATTTTGAAGAAAACGCAAACAATAATTTATATTATTTTTGTTTTTGTGGACTGTATAGATTAAAGCCAAATTGAAGATTTTATTGACCTGTAGCCCAAAATGCGTTTCGCCCAGGCACGATAGCTGCGCTCATCAGTAAGATGATATTGTACCCTTTTAAGACGCAATGCTTTTCGGTCGATGATTACCGACTTTTATTAAATTTGCAGCATTTACAGACTGCAAATTATATTATTTAGGGGAATTTGGTTAAATTCCTGCACCTAAATGTATGTTATGCCCGTGGTCTGGCCAGTAATAATTTTGAAGAAACGCAAACACTAATTTAATATTATTTTTGTTTTTGTGGACTGTATGGATTAAAGCCAAATTGAAAGTTTTAATGGTCCAAAATGCATTTCGCCAAGGTACGATAGTTGGGCTCATCAGTTAGATGCTATCGTATCCTTCTTAGACGCAATGTTTGTTGGTCGATGATTACCCACTCTTATAAAATTTGCAGCATTTACACACTGCAAATTGTAGTATTTAAGGGAATTTAGATAAATTCGTGCACCTAAATATATGTTATGCCCGTGGTCTGGCCAGTAATAATTTTGAAGAAAACGCAAACAATAATTTAATATTATTTTTGTTTTTGTGAACTGTATGGATTAAAGCCAAATGGAAGATTTTAATGATATGTAGTCCAAAATGCATTTCGCCTAGGCACGATTGTTCGGCGCATCAGTTAGATGCTATCGTACTGTTCTAAGGCGCAATGTTTTTCGGTCGATGATTACCGACCCTTATAAAATTTGCAGCATTTACACACTGCAAGTAGGGGAATTTAGATAAATTCGAGCAGCTAAATGTATGTTATGCCCGTGGTCTGGCCAGTTATAATTTTGAAGAAAACGCAAACATTAATTTAATATTTTTTTTGTTTTTGTTTTTTGTGGACTGTATGGATTAAAGCCAAACTGAAGATTTTTATGACCTGTAGTCCAAAATGCGTTTTGCCCAGGCACGATAGTTGGGCTCATCAGTTACATGCAATCGTGCCCTTCTAAGACGCAATGTTTTTCGGTCGATGATTACCGACTCTTATAAAACTATCAGCATTTACACACTGTAAATTATATTATTTAGGGGAATTTGGATAAATTCGTGCACCTACATGTATGTTTTGCCCGTGGTCTGGCCAGTAATAATTTTGAAGAAAACGCAAACAATAATTTAATATTATTTTTGTTTTTGTTTTTGTGGACTGTATGGATTAAAGCCAAATTGAAGATTTTTATGACCTGTAGTCCAAAATGCGTTTCGCCCAGGCGCGATAGTTGGGCTCATCAGTTAGATGCAATCTTACCTTTCTAAGACGCAATGTTTTTCGGTCGATGAATACCGACTCTAATAAAATTTGCAGCATTTACACACTGCAAATTATATTATTTAGGGGAATTTGGTTAAATTCGTGCACCTAAATTTATGTTATGCCAATAGTCTGGCCAGTAATAATTTTGAAGAAAACGCAAACAATAATTTAATATTATTTTTGTTTTTGTGGACTGTATGGATTAAAGCCAGATTGAAGATTTTTATATATTGTAGTCCAAAAAGCTTTTCGCCCAAGCACAATAGTTGGCCTCATCAGTTAGGTGCTATCGTACCCTTCTAAGGCGCAATGTTTTTCGGTCGATGATTACCGACTCTTATAAAATTTGCAGCATTTACACAGTGCAAATTATATTATTTAGGGAAATTTGGTCCAATTCGTGCACCTAAATGTATGTTATGCCCGTGGTCTGGCCAGTAATAATTTTGAAGAAAACGCAAGCAATAATTTAATATTCTTATTGTTTTTGTTTTTGTTTTTGTTTTTGTGGACTCTATGGATTAAAGCCAGATCAAAGATTTTTATGACATGTAGTCCAAAGTGCGTTTCGCCCAGGCACGATAGTTGGGCTCATCAGTTAGACGCTATGGTACCCTTCTAAGACGCAATGTTTTTCGGTCGATGATTACCGACTCTTATAAAATTTGCAGCATCTACACACTGAAATTATATTATTTAGGGGAATTTGCTTAAATTCGTGTACTTAAATATATGTTATTCCCGTTATCTGGCCAGTAATAATTTTGAAGAAAACGCAAACAATAATTTAATACTATTTTTGTTTTTGTGGACTGTATGTATTAAAGCCAAATTGGAGATTTTTATGACCTGTAGTCCAAAATGCGTTTCGCCCAGGCACGATAGTTCGGCTCATCAGTTAGATGTATCGTACCCTTCTAAGACGCAATGTTTTTCGGTCGATGACTACCGACTCTTATAAAATTTGCAGCATTTAAACACTGCAAATTATATTATTTAGGGGAATTTGGTTAAATTCCTGCACCTAAATATATGTTATGCCCGTGGCCTGGCCAGTAATAATTTTGAAGAAAACGCAAACAATAATTTAATACTATTTTTGTTTTTGTGGACTGTATGGATTAAAGCCAAATTGAAAGTTTTAATGATCTGTAGTCCAAAGTGCGTTTCGCCTAGGCACGATAGTTGGGCTCATCAGTTAGATGCTATCGTACCCTTCTAAGACGCAATGTTTTTGGGTCGATGATTACCGACTCTTATAAAATTTGCAGCATTTACACACTGCAAATTATATTATTTCGGGGAATTTGGTTAAAGTCGTGCACCTAAATGTATGTTATGCCCGTGGTCTGGCCAGTAATAATTTTGAAGCAAACGTAAACAATAATTTAATATTATTTTTATTTTTGTTTTTGTGGACTGTATGGAGTCAAGCCAAATTGAAGATTTTTATGCCCTGAATGCGTTTGGCCCAGGCACGATAGTTGGGCTCATCAGTTAGATGGTATCGTACCCTTCTAAGACGCAATGTTTTTCGGTCGATGATTACCGACTCTTTTTAAATTTGCAACATTTACACACTGCAACTTATATTATTTAGGGGAATTTGGTTAATTTCGTGCACCAAAGTGTATGTTATGCCCGTGGTCTGGCCAGTAATAATTTTGAAGAAAACGCAAACAATAATTTAATAATATTTTTGTTTTTGTTTTTGTGGACTGTATGGATTAGTGCCAGATTGAAGTTATTATGACCTGTAGTCCAAAATTCGTTTCGCCCAGGCACGACAGTTGGGCTCATCAGTTAGATGATATCATACCCTTCTAAGACGCGATGTTTTTCGGTCGATGTTTACGGACTCTTATATTATTAAGGGGAATTTGGTTTAATTCGTGTACCTAAATGTATGTTATGCCCGTTCTCTGGCCAGTAATAATTTTGAAAAAAACGCAAACAATAATTAAATATTATTTATGTTTTTGTGGACTATATGCATTGAAGCCAAATTAGAGTTTTTTGTGACCTGTAGTCCAAAATACGTTTCGCCCAGGCGCGATAGTTGGGCTCATCAGTTAGATGATATCGTACCCTTCTAAGACGCAATGTTTTTCGGTCGACAATTAACGACTCTTTTAAAATTTGCAGCATTTACACACTGCAAATTATATTATTTAGGGGAATTTGGTTAAATCACAATGCGTTTCGCCCAGGCACGATAGTTGGGCCCATCAGTTAGATGCTATCGTACCCTTCTAAGACGCAATGTTTTTCGTTCGATGATTACGGACTCTTATATTATTTAGGGGAATTTGGTTTAATTCGTGTACCTAAATATATGTAATTCCCGTTCTCTGGCCAGTAATAATTTTGAAGAAAACGCAAACAATAATTTAATATAATTTTTGTTTTTGTGTACTGTATGTATTAAAGCCAAATTGTAGATTTTTATGACCTGTAGTCCAAAATGCGTTTCGCCCAGGAACGATAGTTCGGCTCATCAGTTAGATGTATCGTACCCTTCTAAGACGCAATGTTTTTCGGTCGATGATTACCCACTCTTATAAAACTTGCAGCATTTAAACACTGCATATTATATTATTTAGGGGAATTTGGTTAATTTCGTGCACTTAAGTGTATGTTATGCCCGTGGTCTGGCCAGTAATAATTTTGAAGAAAACGCAAACAATAATTTAATAATATTTTTGTTTTTGTTTTTGTGGACTGTATGGATTAAAGCCAGATTGAAGTTTTTATGACCTGTAGTCCAAAATTCGTTTCGCCCAGGCACGACAGTTGGGCTCATCAGTTAGATGATATCATACCCTTCTAAGACGCGATGTTTTTCGGTCGATGATTACGGACTCTTATATTATTTAGGGGAATTTGGATTGATTCGTGTACCTAAATATATGCAATTCCCGTTCTCTGGCCAGTAATAATTTTGAAGAAAACGCAAACAATAATTTAATAATATTTTTGTTTTTGTTTTTGTGGACTGTATGGATTAAAGCCAAATTAGAGTTTTTTGTGACCTGTAGTCCAAAATGCGTTTCGCCCAGGCGTGATAGTTGGGCTCAGCAGTTAGATGATATCGTACCCTTCTAAGACGCAATGTTTTTCGGTCGACGATTACCGACTCTTTTAAAATTTGCAGCATTTACACACTGCAAATTATATTATTTAGGGGAATTTGGGTAAATCACAATGCGTTTCGCCCAGGCACGATAGTTGGGCCCATCAGTTAGATGCTATCGTACCCTTCTAAGACGCAATGTTTTTCGTTCGATTATTACGGACTCTTATATTATTTAGGGGAATTTGGTTTTATTCGTGTACCTAAATATATGTAATTCCCGTTCTCTGGCCAGTAATAATTTTGAAGAAAACGCAAACAATAATTTAATATTATTTTTGTTTTTGTTTTTGTGGAATGTATGGATTAAAGCCAAATTGGAAATTTTTATGACATGTAATCCAAAATGCGTTTCGCCCAGCCACGATAGTTGGGCTGATCAGTATGATGTATCGTACCCTTATAAGACGCAATGTTTTTCGGTCGATGATTACCGACTCTTATAAAATTTGCAGCATTTACACACTGCAAATTATATTATTTAGGGGAATTTGGTTAAACTCGTGCACCTAAATGTATGTTATGCCCCTGGTCTGGTCAGCAATAATTTTGAAGAAAACGCAAACAATAATTTAATATTATTTTTGTTTTTGTGGACTCAATAGATTAAAGCCAAATTGACCTGTAGCCCAAAATGCGTTTCGCCCAGGCACGATAGCTGGGCTCATCAGTAAGATGCTACGTACCCTTTAAAGACGCAATGCTTTTCGGTCGATGATTACCGACTCTTATTAAATTTGCAGCATTAACAGACTGCAAAGTATATTATGTAGGGAAATTTGGTTAAATTCCTGCACCTAAATGTATGTTATGCCCGTGGTCTGGCCAGTAATAATTTTGAAGAAAACGCAAACAATAATCTAATATTATTTTTGTTTTTGTGGACTGTATGGATTAAAGCCAAATTGAAAGTTTTAATGATCTGTAGTCCAAAATGCGTTTCGCCCGGGTACGACAGTTGGAATCATCAGTTAGATGCTATCGTACCCTTCTAAGACGCAATGTTTTTCGTTCGATGATTACGGACTCTTATATTATTTAGGGGAATTTGGTTTAATTCGTGTACCTAAATATATGTAATTCCCGTTCTCTGGCCAGTAATAATTTTGAAGAAAACGCAAACAATAATTTAATATAATTTTTGTTTTTGTGTACTGTATGTATTAAAGCCAAATTGTAGATTTTTATGACCTGTAGTCCAAAATGCGTTTCGCCCAGGAACGATAGTTCGGCTCATCAGTTAGATGTATCGTACCCTTCTAAGACGCAATGTTTTTCGGTCGATGATTACCCACTTTTATAAAACTTGCAGCATTTAAACACTGCATATTATATTATTTAGGGGAATTTGGTTAATTTCGTGCACTTAAGTGTATGTTATGCCCGTGGTCTGGCCAGTAATAATTTTGAAGAAAACGCAAACAATAATTTAATAATATTTTTGTTTTTGTTTTTGTGGACTGTATGGATTAAAGCCAGATTGAAGTTTTTATGACCTGTAGTCCAAAATTCGTTTCGGCCAGGCACGACAGTTGGGCTCATCAGTTAGATGATATCATACCCTTCTAAGACGCGATGTTTTTCGGTCGATGATTACGGACTCTTATATTATTAAGGGGAATTTGGTTTAATTCGTGTACCTAAATGTATGTTATGCCCGTTCTCTGGCTAGTAATAATTTTGAAGAAAACGCAAACAATAATTTAATATAATTTATGTTTTTGTGGACTATATGGATTAAAGCCAAATTAGAGTTTTTTGTGACCTGTAGTAAAAAATGCGTTTCGCCCAGGCGTGATAGTTGGGCTCAGCAGTTAGATGATATCGTACCCTTCTAAGACGCAATGTTTTTCGGTCAACGATTACCGACTCTTTTAAAATTTGCAGCATTTACACACTGCAAATTATATTATTTAGGGGAATTGGGTTAAATCACAATGCGTTTCGCCCAGGCACGATAGTTGGGCCCATCAGTTAGATGCTATCGTACCCTTCTAAGACGCAATGTTTTTCGTTCGATGATTACGGACTCTTATATTATTTAGGGGAATTTGGTTTGATTCGTGTACCTAAATATATGTAATTCCCGTTCTCTGGCCAGTAATAATTTTGAAGAAAACGCAAACAATAATTTAATATTATTTTTGTTTTTGTTTTTGTGGAATGTATGGATTAAAGCCAAATTGGAAATTTTTATGACATGTAATCCAAAATGCGTTTCGCCCAGCCACGATAGTTGGGCTGATCAGTATGATGTATCGTACCCTTATAAGACGCAATGTTTTTCGGTCGATGATTACCGACTCTTATAAAATTTGCAGCATTTACACACTCCAAATTATATTATTTAGGGGAATTTGGTTAAACTCGTGCACCTAAATGTATGTTATGCCCCTGGTCTGGTCAGCAATAATTTTGAAGAAAACGGAAACAATAATTTAATATTATTTTTGTTTTTGTGGACTCAATAGATTAAAGCCAAATTGAAGATTTTATTGACCTGTAGCCCAAAATGCGTTTCGCCCAGGCACGATAGCTGGGCTCATCAGTAAGATGCTATCGTACCCTTTAAAGACGCAATGCTTTTCGGTCGATGATTACCGACTCTTATTAAATTTGCAGCATTAACAGACTGCAAAGTATATTATGTAGGGAAATTTGGTTAAATTCCTGCACCTAAATGTATGTTATGCCCGTGGTCTGGCCAGTAATAATTTTGAAGAAAACGCAAACAATAATCTAATATTATTTTTGTTTTTGTGGACTGTATGGATTAAAGCCAAATTGAAAGTTTTAATGATCTGTAGTCCAAAATGCGTTTCGCCCGGGTACGATAGTTGGAATCATCAGTTAGATGCTATCGTACCTTTCTAAGACGCAATGTTTTTCGGTCGATGATTACCGACTCTTATAAAATTTGCAGCATTTACACACTGCAAATTATATTATTTAGGGGAATTTGGTTAAATTCGTGCACCTAAATGTATGTTATACCCGTGGGCTGGCCAGTAATAATTTTGAAGAAAACGCAAACAATAATTTTATATTATTTTTGTTTTTGTTTTTGTGGACTGTATGGATTAAAGCCAAATTGAAGATTCTTATGACCTATAGTCCAAAATGCGTTTTACCCAGGCACGTTAGTTGGAGTCTCAGTAAGATGCTATCGTACACTTCTGACACGCAATGTTTTTCGGTCGATGATTTCGGACTCTTATATTATTTAGGGGAATTTGGTTAAACTCGTGCACCTAAATGTATGTTATGCCCGTTCTCTGCCAGTAATAATTTTGAAGCAAACGCAAACAATAATTTAATATTATTTATGTTTTTGTGGACTATATGAATTAAAGCCAAATTAGAGTTTTTTGTGACCTGTAGTCCAAAATGCGTTTCGCCAAGGCGCGATAGTTGGGCTCATCAGTTAGATGATATCGTACCCTTCTAAGACGCAATGTTTTTCGGTCGACGATTACCGACTCTTTTAAAATTTGCAGCATTTACACACTGCAAATTATATTTTTTAGACGAATTTGGTTAAATTCGTGCACTTTAATGTATGTTATGTCCATGGTCTGGCCAGTAATAATTTTGAAGAAAACGCAAACAATAATTTAATATTATTTTTGTTTTTGTGGACTGTATGGATTAAAGCCAAATTGAAAATTTGTATGGCCTGTTGTCCAAAATGCGTTTCGCCCAGGCACGATAGTTGGGCCCGTCAGTTAGATGCTATCGTACCCTTCTCAGACGCAATGTTTTTCGTTCGATGATTACGGACTCTTATAAAACTTGCCGCATTTAAACACTGCATAATATATTATTTAGGGGAATTTGGCTAAATTCTGTATGTTATGCCCGTGGTCTGCCCAGTAATAATTTTGAAGAAAATGCAAACAATAATTTAATATTATTTTTGTTTTTGTTTTAGTGGAATGTATGGATTAAAGCCAAATTGGAGATTTTTATGACCTGTAGTCCAAAATGCGTTTCGCCCAGCCACGATAGTTGGGCTGATCAGTTAGATGTATCGTACCCTTATAAGACGCAATGTTTTTCGGTCGATGATTACCGACTCTTATAAAATTTGCAGCACTTGCACACTGCAAATTATATTATTTAGGGGAATTTGGATAAATTCGTGCACCTAAATGTATTTTATGCCCGTGGTCTGGAGAGTAATAATTTGAAGAAAACGCAAACAATAATTTAATATTATTTTTGTTTTTGTGGACTGTATGGATTAAAGCCAGGTTGAAGCTTTTTATGACCTGTAGTCCGAAATTCGTTTCGCCCAGTCACAACACTTGGGCTCATCAGTTAGATGATATCATACCCTTCTAAGACGCAATGTTTTTCGGTCGATGATTACCGACTCTTATAAAATTTGCAGCATTTACACACTGCAAATTATATTATTTAGGGGAATTTGGTTGAATTCGTGCACCTAAATGTATGTTATGCCCGTGATCTGGGCAGTAATAATTTTGAAGAAAACGCAAACAATAATTTATTATTATTTTTATTTTTGTTTTTGTGGACTGTATCGATTAAAGCCAAATTGAAGATTTTTATGCCCTGAATGCGTTTGGCCTAGGCACGACAGTTGGGCTCATCAGTTAGATGCTATCATATCCTTCTAAGACGCAATGTTTTTCGGTCGATGATTACGGACTCTTATATTATGTAGGGGAATTTGGTTTAATTCGTGTACCTAAATGTATGTTATGCCCGTTCTCTGGCCAGTAATAATTTTGAAGAAAACGCAAACAATAATTTAATATTATTTATGTTTTCGTATACTATATGGATTGAAGTCAAATTAGAGCTTTTTGTGACCTGTAGTCCAAAATGCGTTTCGCCCAGGCGCGATAGTTGGGCTCATCAGTTAGATGATATCGTACCCTTCTAAGACGCAATGTTTTTCGGTCGACAATTACCGACTCTTTTAAAATTTGCAGCATTTACACACTGCAACTTATATTATTTAGGGTAATTTGGTTAAATTCGTGCACCTAAGTGTATGTTATGCCCGTGGTCTGGCCAGAAATAATTTTGAAGAAAACGCAAACAATAATTTAATATTATTTTTGTTTTTGTGGACTGTATGGATTAAAGCCAGGTTGAAGCTTTTTATGACCTGTAGTCCAAAATGCGTTTCGCCCAGGCACGACAGTTGGGCTCATCAGTTAGATGATATCATACCCTTCTAAGACGCAATGTTTTTCGGTCGATGATTACGGACTCTTATATTATTTAGGGGAATTTGGTTTAATTCGTGTACCTAAATGTATGTTATGCCCGTTCTCTGGCCAGTAATAATTTTGAAGAAAACGCAAACAATAATTTAATATTATTTATGTTTTCGTATACTATATGGATTGAAGCCAAATTAGAGTTTTTTGTGACCTGTAGTCCAAAATGCGTTTCACTCAGGCACTTTAGTTGGACTCTTCAGTAAGATGCTATCGTACCCTTCTGACACGCAATGTTTTTCTGTGGATGATTACCGACTCTTATTAAATTTGCAGCATTTACACACTGCAACTTATATTATTTAGGGTAATTTGGTTAAATTCGTGCACCTAAGTGTATGTTATGCCCGTGGTCTGGCCAGAAATAATTTTGAAGAAAACGCAAACAATAATTAAATATTATTTTTGTTTTTGTGGACTGTATGGATTAAAGCCAGGTTGAAGCTTTTTATGTCCTGTAGTCCAAAATGCGTTTCGCCCAGGCACGATAGTTGGACTCATCAGTTAGATCTATCGTACCCTTCTAAGAAGCAATGTTTTTCGGTCGATGATTACCGACTCTTATAAAATTTGCAGCATTTACACACTGCAAATTATATTATTTAGGGAAATTTGGTTAAACTCGTGCACCTAAATGTACATATGTTATGACCGTGGTCTGGCCAGCATTAATTTTGAAGAAAACGCAAACAATAATTTAATATTATTTTTGTTATTGTTTTTGTGGACTGTATGGATTAAAGCCAAATTGGAGATCTTTATGACTTGTAGTCCAAAATGCGTTTCGCCCAGCCACGATAGATGGGCTGATCAGTTAGATGTATCGTACCCTTATAAGATAAGATGCAATGTTTTTTCGGTCGATGATTACCTACTCTTATAAAATTTGCAGAATTTAAACACTGCAAATTATATTATTTAGGGGAATTTGGTTAAAGTCGTGCACCTAAATGTATGTTATGCCCGTTCTCTGCCAGTAATAATTTTGAAGCAAACGCAAACAATAATTTAATATTATTTATGTTTTTGTGGACTATATGGATTAAAGCCAAATTAAAGTTTTTTGTGACCTGTAGTCCAAAATGCGTTTCGCCAAGGCGCGATAGTTAGGCTCATCAGTTAGATGATATCGTACCCTTCTAAGACGCAATGTTTTTCAGTCGACGATTACCGACTTTTTTAAAATTTGCAGCATTTACACACTGCAAATTATATTATTTAGAGGAATTTGGTTAAATTCGTGCACTTTAATGTATGTTATGTCCGTGGTCTGGCCAGTAATAATTTTGAAGAAAACGCAAACAATAATTTAATATTATTTTTGTTTTTGTGGACTGTATGGATTAAAGCCAAATTGAAAATTTGTATGGCCTGTAGTCCAAAATGCGTTTCGCCCAGGCACGATAGTTGGTCCCGTCAGTTAGATGCTATCGTACACTTCTCAGACGCAATGTTTTTCGTTCGATGATTACGGACTCTTATAAAACTTGCCGCATTCAAACACTGCATAATATATTATTTAGGGGAATTTGGTTAAATTCTGTATGTTATGCCCGTGGTCTGCCCAGTAATAATTTTGAAGAAAACGCAAACAATAATTTAATATTATTTTTGTTTTTGTGGACTGTATGGATTAAAGCCAAATTGAAAGTTTTAATGATCTGTAGTCCAAAATGCGTTTCGCCCGGGTACGTTAGTTGGAATCATCAGTTAGATGCTATCGTATCTTTCTAAGACGCAATGTTTTTCGGTCAATGATTACCGACTCTTGCAAAAATTTGCAGCACTTGCACCTAAATGTATGTTATGCCCGTGGTCTGGCCAGTTATAATTTTGAAGCAAACGCAAACAATAATTTAATATTATTTATATTTTTGTTTTTGTGGACTGTATGGATTAAAGCCAAATTGAACCTTTTTATGCCCTGAATGCGTTTGGCCCAGGCACGATAGTTGGGCTCATCAGTTAGATGCTATCGTACCCTTCTAAGACGCAATGTTTTTCGGTCGATGATTACCGACTCTTATAAAATTTGCAGCATTTACACACTGCAAATTATATTATTTAGGGGAATTTGGTTGAATTCGTGCACCTAAATGTATGTTATGCCCGTGATCTGGGCAGTAATAATTTTGAAGAAAACGCAAACAATAATTTATTATTATTTTTATTTTTGTTTTTGTGGACTGTATGGATTAAAGCCAAATTGAAGATTTTTATGCCCTGAATGCGTTTGGCCCAGGCACGACAGTTGGGCTCATCAGTTAGATGATATCATACCCTTCTAAGACGCAATGTTTTCCGGTCGATGATTACGGACTCTTATATTATTTAGGGGAATTTGGTTTAATTCGTGTACCTAAATGTATGTTATGCCCGTTCTCTGGCCAGTAATAATTTTGAAGAAAACGCAAAGAATAATTTAATATTATTTATGTTTTCGTATACTATATGGATTGAAGCCAAATTAGAGTTTTTTGTGACCTGTAGTCCAAAATGCGTTTCGCCCAGGCGCGATAGTTGGGCTCATCAGTTAGATGATATCGTACCCTTCTAAGACGCAATGTTTTTCGGTCGACAATTACCGACTCTTTTAAGATTTGCAGCGTTTACACACTGCAACTTATATTATTTAGGGTAATTTGGTTAAATTCGTGCACCTAAGTGTATGTTATGCCCGTGGTCTGGCCAGAAATAATTTTGAAGAAAACGCTAACAATAATTTAATATTATTTTTGTTTTTGTGGACTGTATGGATTAAAGCCAGGTTGAAGCTTTTTATGACCTGTAGTCCAAAATGCGTTTCGCCCAGGCACGACAGTTGGGCTCATCAGTTAGATGATATCATACCCTTCTAAGACGCAATGTTTTTCGGTCGATGATTACGGACTCTTATATTATTTAGGGGAATTTGGTTTAATTCGTGTACCTAAATGTATGTTATGCCCGTTCTCTGGCCAGTAATAATTTTGAAGAAAACGCTAACAATAATTTAATATTATTTTTGTTTTTGTGGACTGTATGGATTAAAGCCAAATTGAAGATTTGTATGTCCTGTAGTCCAAAAGCAAAGCCAAATTAAAGATTTTTATGCCCTGAATGCGTTTGGCCCAGGCACGATAGTTGGGCTCATCAGTTAGTTGCTATCGTTCCCTTCTAAAACGCAATGTTTTTCGGTCGATGATTACCGACTCTTATAAAATTTGCAGCATTTACACACTGCAAAATATATTATTGAGGGGAATTTGGTTAAATTCGTGCACCTAAATGTATGTTATGCCCGTGGTCTGGATAGTAATAATTTTGAAGAAAACGCAAATAATAATTTTATATTATTTTTGTTTTTGTTTTTGTGGACTGTATGGATTAAAGCCAAATTGAAGATTCTTATGACCTATAGTCCAAAATGCGTTTCACCCAGGCACTTTAGTTGGACTCTTCAGTAAGATGCTATCGTACCCTTCTGACACGCAATGTTTTTCTGTGGATGATTACCGACTCTTATTAAATTTGCAGCATTTACCCACTGCAACTTATATTATTTAGGGTAATTTGGTTAAATTCGTGCACCTAAGTGTATGTTATGCCCGTGGTCTGGCCAGAAATAATTTTGAAGAAAACGCAAACAATAATTTAATATTATTTTTCTTTTGTGGACTGTATGGATTAAAGCCAGGTTGAAGCTTTTTATGAACTGTAGTCCCAAATTCGTTTCGCCCAGTCACAACACTTGGGCTCATCAGTTAGATGATATCATACCCTTCTAAGACTCAATGTTTTTCTGTCGATGATTACGGACTCTTATATTGTTTAGGGAATTTGGTTTAATTCGTGTACCTAAATGTATGTTATGCGATTTGCAGCATTTACACACTGCAAATTATATTATTTAGGGGAATTTGGATAAATTCGTGCACCTAAATGTATGTTATGCCCGTGGTCTGGAGAGTAATAATTTTGAAGAAAACGCAAACAATAATTTAATATTATTTTTGTTTTTGTGGACTGTATGGATTAAAGCCAAATTGAAGATTTTTATGTCCTGTAGTCCAAAATGCGTTTCGCCCAGGCACGATAGTTGGACTCATCAGTTAGATCTATCGTACCCTTATAAGATGCAATGTCTTTTCGGTCGATGATTACCTACTCTTATAAAATTTGCAGCATTTACACACTGCAAATTATATTATTTAGGGAAATTTGGTTAAACTCGTGCACCTAAATGTATGTTATGACCGTGGTCTGGCCAGCAATAATTTTGAAGAAAACGCAAACAATAATTTAATATTATTTTTGTTATTGTTTTTGTGGACTGTATGGATTAAAGCCAAATTGGAGATCTTTATGACCTGTAGTCCAAAATGCGTTTCGCCCAGCCACGATAGATGGGCTGATCAGTTAGATGTATCGTACCCTTATAAGATGCAATGTTTTTTCGGTCGATGATTACCTACTCTTATAAAATTTGCAGAATTTAAACACTGCAAATTATATTATTTAGGGGAATTTGGTTAAAGTCTTGCACCTAAATGTATGTTATGCCCGTTCTCTGCCAGTAATAATTTTGAAGCAAACGCAAACAATAATTTAATATTACTTATGTTTTTGTGGACTATATGGATTAAAGCCAAATTAGAGTTTTTTGTGACCTGTAGTCCAAAATGCGTTTCGCCCAGGCACGATAGTTGAACTCATCAGTTAGATCTATCGTACCCTTATAAGACGCCATGTTTTTCAGTCGACGATTACCGACTTTTTTAAAATTTGCAGCATTTACACACTGCAAATTATATTATTTAGAGGAATTTGGTTAAATTCGTGCACTTTAATGTATGTTATGTCCGTGGTCTGGCCAGTAATAATTTTGAAGAAAACGCAAACAATAATTTAATATTATTTTTGTTTTTGTGGACTGTATGGATTAAAGCCAAATTGAAAATTTGGTTGGCCTGTAGTCCAAAATGCGTTTCGCCCAGGCACGATAGTTGGGCCCGTCAGTTAGATGCTATCGTACCCTTCTCAGACGCAATGTTTTTCGTTCGATGATTACGGACTCTTATAAAACTTGCCGCATTCAAACACTGCATAATATATTATTTAGGGGAATTTGGTTAAATTCTGTATGTTATGCCCGTGGTCTGCCCAGTAATAATTTTGAAGAAAATGCAAAAAATAATTTGATATTATTTTTGTTTTTGTTTTTGTGGAATGTATGGATTAAAGCCAAATTGGAGATTTTTATGACCTGTAGTCCAAAATGCGTTTCGCCCAGCCACGATAGTTGGGCTGATCAGTTAGATGTATCGTACCCTTATAAGACGCAATGTTTTTCGGTCGATGATTACCGACTCTTATAAAATTTGCAGTATTTACACACTGCAAATTATATAATTTAGGGGAATTTGGTTAAACTCGTGCACCTAAATGTATGTTATGACCCTGGTCTGGCCAGCAATAATTTTAAAGAAAACGCAAACAATAATTTGATATTATTTTTGTTTTTGTGGACTCAATAGATTAAAGCCAAATTGAAGATTTTATTGACCTGTAGCCCAAAATGCGTTTCGCCCAGGCATGATAGCTGGGCTCATCAGTAAGATGCTATCGTACCCTTTAAAGACGCAATGCTTTTCGGTCGATGATTACCGACTCTTATTAAATTTGCAGCATTAACAGACTCCAAATTATATTATTTAGGGAAATTTGGTTAAATTCCTGCACCTAAATATATGTTATGCCCGTGGTCTGGCCAGTAATAATTTTGAAGAAAACGCAAACAATAATTTAATATTATTTTTGTTTTTGTGGACTGTATGGATTAAAGCCAAATTGAACCTTTTTATGCCCTGAATGCGTTTGGCCCAGGCACGATAGTTGGGCTCATCAGTTAGATGCTATCGTACCCTTCTAAGACACAATGTTTTTCGGTCGATGATTACCGACTCTTATAAAATTTGCAGCATTTACACACTGCAAATAATATTATTTAGGGGAATTTGGTTAAATTCGTGCACCTAAATGTATGTTATGCCCGTGATCTGGGCAGTAATAATTTTGAAGAAAACGCAAACAATAATTTATTATTATTTTTATTTTTGTTTTTGTGGACTGTATGGATTAAAGCCAAATTGAAGATTTTTATGCCCTGAATGCGTTTGGCCCAGGCACGACAGTTGGGCTCATCAGTTAGATGATATCATACCCTTCTAAGACGCAATGTTTTTCGCTCGATGATTACGGACTCTTATATTATTTAGGGGAATTTGGTTTAATTCGTGTACCTAAATGTATGTTATGCCCGTTCTCTGGCCAGTAATAATTTTGAAGAAAACGCAAACAATAATTTAATATTATTTTTGTTTTTGTATACTATATGGATTAAAGCCAAATTAGAGTTTTTTGTGACCTGTAGTCCAAAATGCGTTTCGCCCAGGCGCGATAGTTGGGCTCATCAGTTAGATGATATCGTACCCTTCTAAGACGCAATATTTTTCGGTCGACAATTACCGACTCTTTTAAAATTTGCAACATTTACACACTACAAATTATATTATTTAGAGGAATTTGGTTAAATTCGTGCACCTTAATGTATGTTATGCCCGTGGTCTGGCCAGTAATAATTTTGAAGAAAACGCAAACAATAATTTAATATTATTTTTGTTTTTGTGGACTGTATGGATTAAAGCCAAATTGAAAGTTTTAATGATCTGTAGTCCAAAATGCGTTTCGCCCGGGTACGATAGTTGGAATCATCAGTTAGATGCTATCGTATCCTTCTAAGACGCAATGTTTTTCGGTCAATGATTACCGACTCTTACAAAATTTGCAGCACTTACACACTGCAAATTATAATATTTCGGCGAATTTGGTTAAAGTCGTGCACCTAAATGTATGTTATGCCCGTGGTCTGGCCAGTAATAATTTTGAAGCAAACGCAAACAATAATTTAATATTATTTTTATTTTTGTTTTTGTGGACTGTATGGATTAAAGCCAAATTGAAGATTTTTATGGCCTGAATGCGTTTGGCCCAGGCACTACAGTTGGGCTCATCAGTTAGATGATATCATACCCTTCTAAGACGCAATGTTTTTCGGTCGATGATTACGGACTCATATATTATTTAGGGGAATTTGGTTTAATTCGTGTACCTAAATGTATGTTATGCCCGTTCTCTGGCCAGTAATAATTTGAAGAAAACGCAAACAATAATTTAATATTATTTATGTTTTTGTATACTATATGGATTAAAGCCAAATTAGAGTTTTTTGTGACCTGTAGTCCAAAATGCGTTTCGCCCAGGCGCGATAGTTGGGCTCATCAGTTAGATGATATCGTAAGCTTCTAAGACGCAATGTTTTTCGGTCGACAATTACCGACTCTTTTAAAATTTGCAGCATATACACACTGCAAATTATATTATTTAGAGGAATTTGGTTAAATTCGTGCACCTTAATGTATGTTATGCCCGTGGTCTGGCCAGCAATAATTTTGAAGAAAACGCAAACAATAATTTAATATTATTTTTGTTTTTGTGGACTGTATGGATTAAAGCCAAATTGAAAATTTGTATGGCCTGTAGTCCAAAATGCGTTTCGCCCAGGCACGATAGCTGGGCCCATCAGTTAGATCCTATCGTACCCTTCTAAAACGCAATGTTTTTCGTTCGATGATTACGGACTCTTATATTATTTAGGGGAATTTGGTTTAATTCGTGTACCTAAATGTATATTATGCCCGTTCTCTGGCCAGTAATAATTTTGAAGAAAACGCTAACAATAATTTAATATTATTTTTGTTTTTGTGGACTGTATGGATTAAAGCCAAATTGAAGATTTGTATGTCCTGTAGTCCAAAATGCGTTTCGCCCAGGCACGATAGTCTAAGAAGCAATGTTTTTCGGTCGATGATTACCGACTCTTATAAAATTTGCAGCATTTACACACTGCAAATTATATTATTTAGGGAAATTTGGTTAAATTCGTGTACCTAAATGTATGTTATGCCCGTTTTCTGGCCAGTAATATTTTTGAAGAAAATGCAGACAATAATTTAAAATTATTTTTGTTTTTGTGGACTGTATGGATTAAAGCCAAATAGAAGATTTTATGACCTGTAGTCCAAAATGCGTTTTGCCCTGGCACGATAGTTGGGCTTATCAGTTAGATTCTATCGAACCCTTCTAAGCCGCAATGATTTTCGATCAATGATTACCGACTCTTATAAAATTTGCAGCATATACACACTGCAAATTATATTTTTTCGGGGAATTTGGTTAAATTCTGTATGTTATGCCCGTGGTCTGCCCAGTAATAATTTTGAAGAAAATGCAAAAAATAATTTGATATTATTTTTGTTTTTGTTTTTGTGGAATGTATGGATTAAAGCCAAATTGGAGATTTTTATGACCTGTAGTCCAAAATGCGTTTCGCCCAGCCACGATAGTTGGGCTGATCAGTTAGATGTATCGTACCCTTATAAGACGCAATGTTTTTCGGTCGATGATTACCGACTCTTATAAAATTTGCAGTATTTACACACTGCAAATTATATAATTTAGGGGAATTTGGTTAAACTCGTGCACCTAAATGTATGTTATGACCCTGGTCTGGCCAGCAATAATTTTAAAGAAAACGCAAACAATAATTTGATATTATTTTTGTTTTTGTGGACTCAATAGATTAAAGCCAAATTGAAGATTTTATTGACCTGTAGCCCAAAATGCGTTTCGCCCAGGCATGATAGCTGGGCTCATCAGTAAGATGCTATCGTACCCTTTAAAGACGCAATGCTTTTCGGTCGATGATTACCGACTCTTATTAAATTTGCAGCATTAACAGACTCCAAATTATATTATTTAGGGAAATTTGGTTAAATTCCTGCACCTAAATATATGTTATGCCCGTGGTCTGGCCAGTAATAATTTTGAAGAAAACGCAAACAATAATTTAATATTATTTTTGTTTTTGTGGACTGTATGGATTAAAGCCAAATTGAACCTTTTTATGCCCTGAATGCGTTTGGCCCAGGCACGATAGTTGGGCTCATCAGTTAGATGCTATCGTACCCTTCTAAGACACAATGTTTTTCGGTCGATGATTACCGACTCTTATAAAATTTGCAGCATTTACACACTGCAAATAATATTATTTAGGGGAATTTGGTTAAATTCGTGCACCTAAATGTATGTTATGCCCGTGATCTGGGCAGTAATAATTTTGAAGAAAACGCAAACAATAATTTATTATTATTTTTATTTTTGTTTTTGTGGACTGTATGGATTAAAGCCAAATTGAAGATTTTTATGCCCTGAATGCGTTTGGCCCAGGCACGACAGTTGGGCTCATCAGTTAGATGATATCATACCCTTCTAAGACGCAATGTTTTTCGCTCGATGATTACGGACTCTTATATTATTTAGGGGAATTTGGTTTAATTCGTGTACCTAAATGTATGTTATGCCCGTTCTCTGGCCAGTAATAATTTTGAAGAAAACGCAAACAATAATTTAATATTATTTTTGTTTTTGTATACTATATGGATTAAAGCCAAATTAGAGTTTTTTGTGACCTGTAGTCCAAAATGCGTTTCGCCCAGGCGCGATAGTTGGGCTCATCAGTTAGATGATATCGTACCCTTCTAAGACGCAATATTTTTCGGTCGACAATTACCGACTCTTTTAAAATTTGCAACATTTACACACTACAAATTATATTATTTAGAGGAATTTGGTTAAATTCGTGCACCTTAATGTATGTTATGCCCGTGGTCTGGCCAGTAATAATTTTGAAGAAAACGCAAACAATAATTTAATATTATTTTTGTTTTTGTGGACTGTATGGATTAAAGCCAAATTGAAAGTTTTAATGATCTGTAGTCCAAAATGCGTTTCGCCCGGGTACGATAGTTGGAATCATCAGTTAGATGCTATCGTATCCTTCTAAGACGCAATGTTTTTCGGTCAATGATTACCGACTCTTACAAAATTTGCAGCACTTACACACTGCAAATTATAATATTTCGGCGAATTTGGTTAAAGTCGTGCACCTAAATGTATGTTATGCCCGTGGTCTGGCCAGTAATAATTTTGAAGCAAACGCAAACAATAATTTAATATTATTTTTATTTTTGTTTTTGTGGACTGTATGGATTAAAGCCAAATTGAAGATTTTTATGGCCTGAATGCGTTTGGCCCAGGCACTACAGTTGGGCTCATCAGTTAGATGATATCATACCCTTCTAAGACGCAATGTTTTTCGGTCGATGATTACGGACTCATATATTATTTAGGGGAATTTGGTTTAATTCGTGTACCTAAATGTATGTTATGCCCGTTCTCTGGCCAGTAATAATTTGAAGAAAACGCAAACAATAATTTAATATTATTTATGTTTTTGTATACTATATGGATTAAAGCCAAATTAGAGTTTTTTGTGACCTGTAGTCCAAAATGCGTTTCGCCCAGGCGCGATAGTTGGGCTCATCAGTTAGATGATATCGTAAGCTTCTAAGACGCAATGTTTTTCGGTCGACAATTACCGACTCTTTTAAAATTTGCAGCATATACACACTGCAAATTATATTATTTAGAGGAATTTGGTTAAATTCGTGCACCTTAATGTATGTTATGCCCGTGGTCTGGCCAGCAATAATTTTGAAGAAAACGCAAACAATAATTTAATATTATTTTTGTTTTTGTGGACTGTATGGATTAAAGCCAAATTGAAAATTTGTATGGCCTGTAGTCCAAAATGCGTTTCGCCCAGGCACGATAGCTGGGCCCATCAGTTAGATCCTATCGTACCCTTCTAAAACGCAATGTTTTTCGTTCGATGATTACGGACTCTTATATTATTTAGGGGAATTTGGTTTAATTCGTGTACCTAAATGTATATTATGCCCGTTCTCTGGCCAGTAATAATTTTGAAGAAAACGCTAACAATAATTTAATATTATTTTTGTTTTTGTGGACTGTATGGATTAAAGCCAAATTGAAGATTTGTATGTCCTGTAGTCCAAAATGCGTTTCGCCCAGGCACGATAGTCTAAGAAGCAATGTTTTTCGGTCGATGATTACCGACTCTTATAAAATTTGCAGCATTTACACACTGCAAATTATATTATTTAGGGAAATTTGGTTAAATTCGTGTACCTAAATGTATGTTATGCCCGTTTTCTGGCCAGTAATATTTTTGAAGAAAATGCAGACAATAATTTAAAATTATTTTTGTTTTTGTGGACTGTATGGATTAAAGCCAAATAGAAGATTTTATGACCTGTAGTCCAAAATGCGTTTTGCCCTGGCACGATAGTTGGGCTTATCAGTTAGATTCTATCGAACCCTTCTAAGCCGCAATGATTTTCGATCAATGATTACCGACTCTTATAAAATTTGCAGCATATACACACTGCAAATTATATTTTTTCGGGGAATTTGGTTAAAGTCGTGCACTTAAATGTATGTTATGCCCGTTCTCTAATTTTGAAGCAAACGCAATCAATAATTTAATATTAATTTTATTTTTGTTTTTGTGGACTGTATCGATTAAAGCCAAATTGAAGATTTTTATGCCCTGAATGCGTTTGGCCCAGGCACGACAGTTGGGCTCATCAGTTAGATGATATCATACCCTTCTAAGACGCAATGTTTTTCGGTCGATGATTACCGACTCTTATAAAATTTGCAGCATTTACACACTGCAAATTATATTATTGAGGGGAATTTGGTTAAATTCGTGCATCTAAATGTATGTTATGCCCGTGGTCTGGATAGTAATAATTTTGAAGAAAACGCAAATAATAATTTTATATTATTTTTGTTTTTGTTTTTGTGGACTGTATGGATTAAAGCCAAATTGAAGATTCTTATGACCTATAGTCCAAAATCCGTTTCACCCAGGCACTTTAGTTTTACTCTTCAGTAAGATGCTATCGTACCCTTCTGACACGCAATGTTTTTCTGTGGATGATTACCGACTCTTATTAAATTTGCAGCATTTACACACTGCAACTTATATTATTTAGGGTAATTTGGTTAAATTCGTGCACCTAAGTGTATGTTATGCCCGTGGTCTGGCCAGTAATAATTTTGAAGAAAACGCAAACAATAATTTAATATTATTTTTGTTTTTGTGCACTGTATGGATTAAAGCCAGATTGAAGCTTTTTATGACCTGTAGTCCAAAATTCGTTTCGCCCAGGCACGACAGTTGGGCTCATCAGTTAGATGATATCTTACCCTTCTAAGACTCAATGTTTTTCTGTCGATGATAACGGACTCTTATTTTGTTTAGGGAATTTGGTTTAATTCGTGTACCTAAATGTATGTTATGCGATTTGCAGCATTTACACACTGCAAATTATATTATTTAGGGGAATTTGGATAAATTCGTGCACCTAAATGTATGTTATGCCCGTGGTCTGGAGAGTAATAATTTTGAAGAAAACGCAAACAATAATTTAATATTATTTTTGTTTTTGTGGACTGTATGGATTAAAGCCAAATTGAAGATTTTTATGTCCTGTAGTCCAAAATGCGTTTCGCCCAGGCACGATAGTTGGACTCATCAGTTAGATCTATCGTACCCTTATAAGATGCAATGTCTTTTCGGTCGATGATTACCTACTCTTATAAAATTTGCAGCATTTACACACTGCAAATTATATTATTTAGGGAAATTTGGTTAAACTCGTGCACCTAAATGTATGTTATGACCGTGGTCTGGCCAGCAATAATTTTGAAGAAAACGCAAACAATAATTTAATATTATTTTTGTTATTGTTTTTGTGGACTGTATGGATTAAAGCCAAATTGGAGATCTTTATGACCTGTAGTCCAAAATGCGTTTCGCCCAGCCACGATAGATGGGCTGATCAGTTAGATGTATCGTACCCTTATAAGATGCAATGTTTTTTCGGTCGATGATTACCTACTCTTATAAAATTTGCAGAATTTAAACACTGCAAATTATATTATTTAGGGGAATTTGGTTAAAGTCTTGCACCTAAATGTATGTTATGCCCGTTCTCTGCCAGTAATAATTTTGAAGCAAACGCAAACAATAATTTAATATTACTTATGTTTTTGTGGACTATATGGATTAAAGCCAAATTAGAGTTTTTTGTGACCTGTAGTCCAAAATGCGTTTCGCCCAGGCACGATAGTTGAACTCATCAGTTAGATCTATCGTACCCTTATAAGACGCAATGTTTTTCAGTCGACGATTACCGACTTTTTTAAAATTTGCAGCATTTACACACTGCAAATTATATTATTTAGAGGAATTTGGTTAAATTCGTGCACTTTAATGTATGTTATGTCCGTGGTCTGGCCAGTAATAATTTTGAAGAAAACGCAAACAATAATTTAATATTATTTTTGTTTTTGTGGACTGTATGGATTAAAGCCAAATTGAAAATTTGGTTGGCCTGTAGTCCAAAATGCGTTTCGCCCAGGCACGATAGTTGGGCCCGTCAGTTAGATGCTATCGTACCCTTCTCAGACGCAATGTTTTTCGTTCGATGATTACGGACTCTTATAAAACTTGCCGCATTCAAACACTGCATAATATATTATTTAGGGGCATTTGGTTAATTTCTGTATGTTATGCCCGTGGTCTGCCCAGTAATAATTTTGAAGAAAATGCAAAAAATAATTTGATATTATTTTTGTTTTTGTTTTTGTGGAATGTATGGATTAAAGCCAAATTGGAGATTTTTATGACCTGTAGTCCAAAATGCGTTTCGCCCAGCCACGATAGTTGGGCTGATCAGTTAGATGTATCGTACCCTTATAAGACGCAATGTTTTTCGGTCGATGATTACCGACTCTTATAAAATTTGCAGTATTTACACACTGCAAATTATATAATTTAGGGGAATTTGGTTAAACTCGTGCACCTAAATGTATGTTATGACCCTGGTCTGGCCAGCAATAATTTTAAAGAAAACGCAAACAATAATTTGATATTATTTTTGTTTTTGTGGACTCAATAGATTAAAGCCAAATTGAAGATTTTATTGACCTGTAGCCCAAAATGCGTTTCGCCCAGGCATGATAGCTGGGCTCATCAGTAAGATGCTATCGTACCCTTTAAAGACGCAATGCTTTTCGGTCGATGATTACCGACTCTTATTAAATTTGCAGCATTAACAGACTCCAAATTATATTATTTAGGGAAATTTGGTTAAATTCCTGCACCTAAATATATGTTATGCCCGTGGTCTGGCCAGTAATAATTTTGAAGAAAACGCAAACAATAATTTAATATTATTTTTGTTTTTGTGGACTGTATGGATTAAAGCCAAATTGAAAGTTTTAATGATCTGTAGTCCAAAATGCGTTTCGCCCGGGTACGATAGTTGGAATCATCAGTTAGATGCTTTCGTATCCTTCTAAGACGCAATGTTTTTCGGTCAATGATTACCGACTCTTACAAAATTTGCAGCACTTACACACTGCAAATTATATTATTTCGGCGAATTTGGTTAAAGTCGTGCACCTAAATGTATGTTATGCCCGTGGTCTGGCCAGTAATAATTTTGAAGCAAACGCAAACAATAATTTAATATTATTTATATTTTTGTTTTTGTGGACTGTATGGATTAAAGCCAAATTGAACCTTTTTATGCCCTGAATGCGTTTGGCCCAGGCACGATAGTTGGGCTCATCAGTTAGATGCTATCGTACCCTTCTAAGACACAATGTTTTTCGGTCGATGATTACCGACTCTTATAAAATTTGCAGCATTTACACACTGCAAATAATATTATTTAGGGGAATTTGGTTAAATTCGTGCACCTAAATGTATGTTATGCCCGTGATCTGGGCAGTAATAATTTTGAAGAAAACGCAAACAATAATTTATTATTATTTTTATTTTTGTTTTTGTGGACTGTATGGATTAAAGCCAAATTGAAGATTTTTATGCCCTGAATGCGTTTGGCCCAGGCACGACAGTTGGGCTCATCAGTTAGATGATATCATACCCTTCTAAGACGCAATGTTTTTCGCTCGATGATTACGGACTCTTATATTATTTAGGGGAATTTGGTTTAATTCGTGTACCTAAATGTATGTTATGCCCGTTCTCTGGCCAGTAATAATTTTGAAGAAAACGCAAACAATAATTTAATATTATTTTTGTTTTTGTATACTATATGGATTAAAGCCAAATTAGAGTTTTTTGTGACCTGTAGTCCAAAATGCGTTTCGCCCAGGCGCGATAGTTGGGCTCATCAGTTAGATGATATCGTACCCTTCTAAGACGCAATATTTTTCGGTCGACAATTACCGACTCTTTTAAAATTTGCAACATTTACACACTACAAATTATATTATTTAGAGGAATTAGGTTAAATTCGTGCACCTTAATGTATGTTATGCCCGTGGTCTGGCCAGTAATAATTTTGAAGAAAACGCAAACAATAATTTAATATTATTTTTGTTTTTGTGGACTGTATGGATTAAAGCCAAATTGAAAGTTTTAATGATCTGTAGTCCAAAATGCGTTTCGCCCGGGTACGATAGTTGGAATCATCAGTTAGATGCTATCGTATCCTTCTAAGACGCAATGTTTTTCGGTCAATGATTACCGACTCTTACAAAATTTGCAGCACTTACACACTGCAAATTATATTATTTCGGCGAATTTGGTTAAAGTCGTGCACCTAAATGTATGTTATGCCCGTGGTCTGGCCAGTAATAATTTTGAAGCAAACGCAAACAATAATTTAATATTATTTTTATTTTTGTTTTTGTGGACTGTATGGATTAAAGCCAAATTGAAGATTTTTATGCCCTGAATGCGTTTGGCCCAGGCACTACAGTTGGACTCATCAGTTAGATGATATCATACCCTTCTAAGACGCAATGTTTTTCGGTCGATGATTACGGACTCATATATTATTTAGGGGAATTTGGTTTAATTCGTGTACCTAAATGTATGTTATGCCCGTTCTCTGGCCAGTAATAATTTGAAGAAAACGCAAACAATAATTTAATATTATTTATGTTTTTGTATACTATATGGATTAAAGCCAAATTAGAGTTTTTTGTGACCTGTAGTCCAAAATGCGTTTCGCCCAGGCGCGATAGTTGGGCTCATCAGTTAGATGATATCGTAAGCTTCTAAGACGCAATGTTTTTCGGTCGACAATTACCGACTCTTTTAAAATTTGCAGCATATACACACTGCAAATTATATTATTTAGAGGAATTTGGTTAAATTCGTGCACCTTAATGTATGTTATGCCCGTGGTCTGGCCAGCAATAATTTTGAAGAAAACGCAAACAATAATTTAATATTATTTTTGTTTTTGTGGACTGTATGGATTAAAGCCAAATTGAAAATTTGTATGGCCTGTAGTCCAAAATGCGTTTCGCCCAGGCACGATAGCTGGGCCCATCAGTTAGATCCTATCGTACCCTTCTAAAACGCAATGTTTTTCGTTCGATGATTACGGACTCTTATATTATTTAGGGGAATTTGGTTTAATTCGTGTACCTAAATGTATATTATGCCCGTTCTCTGGCCAGTAATAATTTTGAAGAAAACGCTAACAATAATTTAATATTATTTTTGTTTTTGTGGACTGTATGGATTAAAGCCAAATTGAAGATTTGTATGTCCTGTAGTCCAAAATGCGTTTCGCCCAGGCACGATAGTCTAAGAAGCAATGTTTTTCGGTCGATGATTACCGACTCTTATAAAATTTGCAGCATTTACACACTGCAAATTATATTATTTAGGGAAATTTGGTTAAATTCGTGTACCTAAATGTATGTTATGCCCGTTTTCTGGCCAGTAATATTTTTGAAGAAAATGCAGACAATAATTTAAAATTATTTTTGTTTTTGTGGACTGTATGGATTAAAGCCAAATAGAAGATTTTATGACCTGTAGTCCAAAATGCGTTTTGCCCTGGCACGATAGTTGTGCTTATCAGTTAGATTCTATCGAACCCTTCTAAGCCGCAATGATTTTCGATCAATGATTACCGACTCTTATAAAATTTGCAGCATATACACACTGCAAATTATATTTTTTCGGGGAATTTGGTTAAAGTCGTGCACTTAAATGTATGTTATGCCCGTTCTCTAATTTTGAAGCAAACGCAATCAATAATTTAATATTAATTTTATTTTTGTTTTTGTGGACTGTATCGATTAAAGCCAAATTGAAGATTTTTATGCCCTGAATGCGTTTGGCCCAGGCACGACAGTTGGGCTCATCAGTTAGATTATATCATACCCTTCTAAGACGCAATGTTTTTCGGTCGATGATTACCGACTCTTATAAAATTTGCAGCATTTACACACTGCAAATTATATTATTGAGGGGAATTTGGTTAAATTCGTGCATCTAAATGTATGTTATGCCCGTGGTCTGGATAGTATTAATTTTGAAGAAAACGCAAATAATAATTTTATATTATTTTTGTTTTTGTTTTTGTGGACTGTATGGATTAAAGCCAAATTGAAGATTCTTATGACCTATAGTCCAAAATCCGTTTCACCCAGGCACTTTAGTTTTACTCTTCAGTAAGATGCTATCGTACCCTTCTGACACGCAATGTTTTTCTGTGGATGATTACCGACTCTTATTAAATTTGCAGCATTTACACACTGCAACTTATATTATTTAGGGTAATTTGGTTAAATTCGTGCACCTAAGTGTATGTTATGCCCGTGGTCTGGCCAGTAATAATTTTGAAGAAAACGCAAACAATAATTTAATATTATTTTTGTTTTTGTGCACTGTATGGATTAAAGCCAGATTGAAGCTTTTTATGACCTGTAGTCCAAAATTCGTTTCTCCCAGGCACGACAGTTGGGCTCATCAGTTAGATGATATCTTACCCTTCTAAGACTCAATGTTTTTCTGTCGATGATAACGGACTCTTATATTGTTTAGGGGAATTTGGTTTAATTCGTGTACCTAAATGTATGTTATGCAATTTGCAGCATTTACACACTGCAAATTATATTATTTAGGGGAATTTGGATAAATTCGTGCACCTAAATGTATGTTATGCCCGTGGTCTGGAGAGTAATAATTTTGAAGAAAACGCAAACAATAATTTAATATTATTTTTGTTTTTGTGGACTGTATGGATTAAAGCCAAATTGAAGATTTTTATGTCCTGTAGTCCAAAATGCGTTTCGCCCAGGCACGATAGTTGGACTCATCAGTTAGATCTTTCGTACCCTTCTAAGAAGCAATGTTTTTCGGTCGATGATTACCGACTTTTATAAAATTTGCAGCATTTACACACTGCAAATTATATTATTTAGGGGAATTTGGTTAAACTCGTGCACCTAAATGTATGTTATGACCGTGGTCTGGCCAGCAATAATTTTGAAGAAAACGCAAACAATAATTTAATATTATTTATGTTTTTGTATACTATATGGATTAAAGCCAAATTAGAGTTTTTTGTGACCTGTAGTCCAAAATGCGTTTCGCCCAGGCGCGATAGTTGGGCTCATCAGTTAGATGATATCGTACCCTTCTAAGACGTAATGCTTTCGGTCGACAATTACCGGATCTTTTAAAATTTGCAGCATATACACACTGCAAATTATATTATTTAGAGGAATTTGGTTAAATTCGTGCACCTTAATGTATGTTATGCCCGTGGTCTGGCCAGCAATAATTTTGAAGAAAACGCAAACAATAATTTAATATTATTTTTGTTTTTGTGGACTGTATGGATTAAAGCCAAATTGAAAATTTGTATGGCCTGTAGTCCAAAATGCGTTTCGCCCAGACACGATAGCTGGGCCCATCAGTTAGATCCTATCGTACCCTTCTAAAACGCAATGTTTTTCGTTCGATGATTACGGACTCTTATATTATTTAGGGGAATCTGGTTTAATTCGTGTACCTAAATGTATATTATGCCCGTTCTCTGGCCAGTAATAATTTTGAAGAAAACGCTAACAATAATTTAATATTATTTTTGTTTTTGTGGACTGTATGGATTAAAGCCAAATTGAAGATTTGTATGTCCTGTAGTCCAAAATGCGTTTCGCCCAGGCACGGTAGTCTAAGAAGCAATGTTTTTCGGTCGATGATTACCGACTCTTATAAAATTTGTAGCATTTACACACTGCAAATTATATTATTTAGGGAAATTTGGTTAAATTCGTGTACCTAAATGTATGTTATGCCCGTTTTCTGGCCAGTAATATTTTTGAAGAAAATGCAGACAATAATTTAAAATTATTTTTGTTTTTGTGGACTGTATGGATTAAAGCCAAATAGAAGATTTTATGACCTGTAGTCCAAAATGCGTTTTGCCCAGGCACGATAGTTGGGCTTATCAGTTAGATTCTATCGAACCCTTCTAAGCCGCAATGATTTTCGATCAATGATTACCGACTCTTATAAAATTTGCAGCACATACACACTGCAAATTATATTTTTTCGGGGAATTTGGTTAAAATCGTGCACTTAAATGTATGTTATGCCCGTTCTCTAATTTTGAAGCAAACGCAATCAATAATTTAATATTAATTTTATTTTTGTTTTTGTGGACTGTATCGATTAAAGCCAAATTGAAGATTTTTGTGCCCTGAATGCGTTTGGCCCAGGCACAACAGTTGGGCTCATCAGTTAGATGATATCATACCCTTCTAAGACGCAATGTTTTTCGGTCGATGATTACCGACTCTTATAAAATTTGCAGCATTTACACACTGCAAATTATATTATCGAGGGGAATTTGGTTAAATTCGTGCACCTAAATGTATGTTATGCCCGTGGTCTGGATAGTAATAATTTTGAAGAAAACGCAAATAATAATTTTATATTATTTTTGTTTTTGTTTTTGTGGACTGTATGGATTAAGGCCAAATTGAAGATTCTTATGACCTATAGTCCAAAATGCGTTTCACCCAGGCACTTTAGTTGGACTCTTCAGTAAGATGCTATCGTACCCTTCTGACACGCAATGTTTTTCTGTGGATGATTACCGACTCTTATTAAATTTGCAGCATTTACACACTGCAACTTATATTATTTAGGGTAATTTGGTTAAATTCGTGCACCTAAGTGTATGTTATGCCCGTGGTCTGGCCAGTAATAATTTTGAAGAAAACGCAAAAAATAATTTAATATTATTTTTGTTTTTGTGCACTGTATGGATTAAAGCCAGATTGAAGCTTTTTATGACCTGTAGTCCAAAATTCGTTTCGCCCAGGCACGACAGTTGGGCTCATCAGTTAGATGATATCTTACCCTTCTAAGACTCAATGTTTTTCTGTCGATGATAACGGACTCTTTTATTGTTTAGGGGAATTTGGTTTAATTCGTGTACCTAAATGTATGTTATGCAATTTGCAGCATTTACACATTGCAAATTATATTATTTAGGGGAATTTGGATAAATTCGTGCACCTAAATGTATGTTATGCCCGTGGTCTGGAGAGTAATAATTTTGAAGAAAACGCAAACAATAATTTAATATTATTTATGTTTTTGTGGACTATATGGATTAAAGCCAAATTAGAGTTTTTTGTGACCTGTAGTCCAAAATGCGTTTCGCCAAGGCGCGATAGTTAGGCTCATCAGTTAGATGATATCGTACCCTTCTAAGACGCAATGTTTTTCGGTCGACGATTACCGACTCTTTTAAAATTTGCAGCATTTACATACTGCAAATTATATTATTTAGAGGAATTTGGTTAAATTGGTGCACTTTAATGTATGTTATGTCCGTGGTCTGGCCAGTAATAATTTTGAAGAAAACGCAAACAATAATTTAATATTATTTTTGTTTTTGTGGACTGTATGGATTGAAGCCAAATTGAAAATTTGTATGGCCTGTAGTCCAAAATGCGTTTCGCCCAGGCACGATAGTTGGGCCCGTCAGTTAGATGCTTTCGTACCCTTCTCAGACGCAATGTTTTTCGTTCGATGATTACGGAATCTTATAAAACTTGCCGCATTTAAACACTGCATAATATATTATTTAGGGGAATTTGGTTAAATTCTGTATGTTATGCCCGTGGTCTGCCCAGTAATAATTTTGAAGAAAATGCAAACAATAATTTAATATTATTTTTGTTTTTGTTTTTGTGGAATGTATGGATTAAAGCCAAATTGGAGATTTTTATGACCTGTAGTCCAAAATGCGTTTCGCCCAGCCACGATAGTTGGGCTGATCAGTTAGATGTATCGTACCCTTATAAGACACAATGTTTTTCGGTCGATGATTACCGACTCTTATAAAATTTGCAGCATTTACACACTGCAAATTATATAATTTAGGGGAATTTGGTTTAACTCGTGCACCTAAATGTATGTTATGCCCCTGGTATGGCCAGCAATAATTTTGAAGAAAACGCAAACAATAATTTGATATTATTTTTGTTTTTGTGGACTCAATAGATTAAAGCCAAATTGAAGATTTTATTGACCTGTAGCTCAAAATGCGTTTCGCCCAGGCACAATAGCTGGGCTCATCAGTAAGATGCTATCGTACCCTTTAAAGACGAAATGCTTTTCGGTCGATGATTACCGACTCTGATTAAATTTGCAGCATTAACAGACTGCAAATTATATTATTTAGGGAAATTAGGTTAAATTCCTGCACCTAAATGTATGTTATGCCCGTGGTCTGGCCAGTAATAATTTTGAAGAAAACGCAAACAATAATTTAATATTATTTTTGTTTTTGTGGACGTTATGGATTAAAGCCAAATTGAAAGTTTTAATGATCTGTAGTCCAAAATTCGTTTCGCCCGGGTACGATAGTTGGAATCATCAGTTAGATGCTATCGTATCCTTCTAAGACGCAATGTTTTTCGGTCAATGATTACCGACTCTTACAAAATTTGCAGCACTTACACACTGCAAATTATATTATTTCGGCGAATTTGGTTAAAGTCGTGCACCTAAATGTATGTTATGCCCGTGGTCTGGCCAGTAATAATTTTGAAGCAAACGCAAACAATAATTTAATATTATTTATATTTTTGTTTTTGTGGACTGTATGGATTAAAGCCAAATTGTACCTTTTTATGCCCTGAAAGCGTTTGGCCCAGGCACGATAGTTGGCCTCATCAGTTAGATGCTATCGTACCCTTCTAAGACGCAATGTTTTTCGGTCGATGATTACCGACTCTTATAAAATTTGCAGCATTTACACACTGCAAATTATATTATTTAGGGGAATTTGGTTAAATTCGTGCAACTAAATGTATGTTATGCAAACGCAAACAATAATTTTATATTATTTTTGTTTTTGTTTTTGTGGACTGTATGGATTAAAGCCAAATTGAAGATTCTTATGACCTATTGTCCTAAATGCGTTTCACCCAGGCACGTTAGTTTGACTCTTCAGTAAGATGCTATCGTACCCTTCTGACACGCAATGTTTTTCTGTGAATGATTACCGACTCTTATTAAATTTGCAGCATTTACACACTGCAACTTATAATATTTAGTGTAATTTGGTTAAATTCGTGCACCTAAGTGTATATTATGCCCGTGGTCTGGCCAGTAATAATTTTAAAGAAAACGCAAACAATAATTTAATATTATTTTTGTTTTTATGGACTGTATGGATTAAAGCCAGATTGAAGCTTTTTATGACCTGTAGTCCTAAATTCGTTTCGCCCAGGCACGACAGTTGTGCTCATCATTTAGTTGATATCATACCCTTCTAAGGCGCAATGTTTTTCTGTCGATGATTACGGACTCTTATATTGTTTAGTGGAATTTGGTTTAATTCGTGTACCTAAATGTATGTTATGCAATTTGCAGCATTTACACACTGCAAATTATATTATTTAGGGGAATTTGGATAAATTCGTGCACCTAAATGTATGTTATGCCCGTGGTCTGGAGAGTAATAATTTTGAAGAAAACGCAAACAATAATTTAATATTATTTTTGTTTTTGTGGACTGTATGGATTAAAGTCAAATTGAAGATTTTTATGTCCTGTAGTCCAAAATGCGTTTCGCCCAGGCACGATAGTTGGGCTCATCAGTTAGATCTATCGTACCCTTCTAAGAAGCAATGTTTTTCGGTCGATGATTACCGACTCTTATAAAATTTGCAGCATTTACACACTGCAAATTATATTATTTAGGGGAATTTGGTTAAACTCCTGCACCTAAATGTATGTTATGGCCGTGGTCTGGCCAGCAATAATTTTGAAGAAAACGCAAACAATAATTTAATATTATTTTTGTGTTTGTTTTTGTGGACTGTATGGATTAAAGCCAAATTGGATATCTTTATGACCTGTAGTCCAAAATGAGTTTCGCCCAGCCACGATAGTTGGGCTGATCAGTTAGATGTATCGTTAGCTTATAAGATGCAATGTTTTTCGGTCGATGATTACCGACTCTTATAAAATTTGCAGAATTTACACACTGCAAATTATATTATTCAGGGGAATTTGGTTAAAGCCGTGCACCTAATTGTATGTTATGCCCTTTCTCTGGCCAGTAATAATTTTGAAGCAAACACAAACAATAATTTAATATTATTTATGTTTTTGTGGACTATATGGATTAAAGCCAAATTAGAGTTTTTTGTGACCTGTAGTCCAAAATGCGTTTCGCCCAGGCGCGATAGTTGGGCTCATCAGTTAGATGATATCGTACCAATCTAAGATGCAATGTTTTTCTGTCGATGAATACCGACTCTTATACAATTTGCAGCATTTATACACTGCAACTTATATTATTTAGGGGAATTTGGTTAAATTAGTGCACCTAAGTGTATGCTATGCCCGTGGTCTGGCCAGTAATAATTTTAAAGAAAACGCAAACGATAATCTAATATTATTTTTGTTTTTGTGGACTGTATGGATTAAGGCCAAATTGAAAATTTGTATGGTCTGTAGTAAAAAATGCGTTTCGCCCAGGCACGATAGTTGGGCCCATCAGTTAGATGCTTGCGTACCCTTCTAAGACATAATGTTTTTCGTTTGATGACTACGGACTCTTATATTATTTAGGGGAATTTGGTTTTATTCGTGTACCTAAATGTATATTATGCCCGTTCTCTGGCCAGTAATAATTTTGAAGAAAACGCTAACAATAATTTAATATTATTTTTGTTTTTGTGGACTGTATGGATTAAAGCCAAATTGAAGATTTTTATGTCCTGTAGTCCAAAATGCGTTTCGCCCAGGCACAATAGTTGGGCTCATCAGTTAGATCTATCGTACCCTTCTAAGAAGCAATGTTTTTCGGTCAATGATTACCGACTCTTATAAAATTTGCAGCATTTATACACTGCAAATTATGTTATTTAGGGGAATTTGGTTAAATTAGTGTACCTAAATGTATGTTATGCCCGTTTTCTGGCCAGTAATATTTTTGAAGAAAACGCAGACAATAATTTAAAATTATTTTTTGTTTTTGTGGACTGTATGGATTAAAGCCAAATAGAAGATTTTATGACCTGTAGTCCAAAATGCGTTTTGCCCAGGCACGATAGTTGGGCTTATCAGTTAGATTCTATCGGTCTTTCGGTCGATGATTACCGACTCTTATAAAATTTGCAGCATTTACACACTGCAACTTATAATATTTAGTGTAATTTGGTTAAATTCGTGCACCTAAGTGTATATTATGCCCGTGGTCTGGCCAGTAATAATTTTAAAGAAAACGCAAACAATAATTTAATATTATTTTTGTTTTTATGGACTGTATGGATTAAAGCCAGATTGAAGCTTTTTATGACCTGTAGTCCTAAATTCGTTTCGCCCAGGCACGACAGTTGTGCTCATCATTTAGTTGATATCATACCCTTCTAAGGCGCAATGTTTTTCTGTCGATGATTATGGACTCTTATATTGTTTAGGGGAATTTGGTTTAATTCGTGTACCTAAATGTATGTTATGCAATTTGCAGCATTTACACACTGCAAATTATATTATTTAGGGGAATTTGGATAAATTCGTGCACCTAAATGTATGTTATGCCCGTGGTCTGGAGAGTAATAATTTTGAAGAAAACGCAAACAATAATTTAATATTATTTTTGTTTTTGTGGACTGTATGGATTAAAGTCAAATTGAAGATTTTTATGTCCTGTAGTCCAAAATGCGTTCCGCCCAGGCACGATACTTGGGTTCATCAGTTAGATCTATCGTACCCTTCTAAGAAGCAATGTTTTTCGGTCGATGATTACCGACTCTTATAAAATTTGCAGCATTTACACACTGCAAATTATATTATTTAGGGGAATTTGGTTAAACTCGTGCACCTAAATGTATGTTATGGCCGTGGTCTGGCCAGCAATAATTTTGAAGAAAACGCAAACAATAATTTAATATTATTTTTGTGTTTGTTTTTGTGGACCGTATGGATTAAAGCCAAATTGGATATCTTTATGACCTGTAGTCCAAAATGAGTTTCGCCCAGCCACGATAGTTGGGCTGATCAGTTAGATGTAGCGTTAGCTTATAAGATGCAATGTTTTTCGGTCGATGATTACCGACTCTTATAAAATTTGCAGAATTTACACACTGCAAATTATATTATTTAGGGGAATTTGGTTAAAGCCGTGCACCTAATTGTATGTTATGCCCTTTCTCTGGCCAGTAATAATTTTGAAGCAAACGCAAACAATAATTTAATATTATTTATGTTTTTGTGGACTATATGGATTAAAGCCAAATTAGAGTTTTTTGTGACCTGTAGTCCAAAATGCGTTTCGCCCAGGCGCGATAGTTGGGCTCATCAGTTAGATGATATCGTACCAATCTAAGATGCAATGTTTTTCTGTCGATGAATACCGACTCTTATACAATTTGCAGCATTTATACACTGCAACTTATATTATTTAGGGGAATTTGGTTAAATTAGTGCACCTAAGTGTATGCTATGCCCGTGGTCTGGCCAGTAATAATTTTAAAGAAAACGCAAACGATAATCTAATATTATTTTTGTTTTTGTGGACTGTATGGATTAAGGCCAAATTGAAAATTTGTATGGTCTGTAGTAAAAAATGCGTTTCGCCCAGGCACGATAGTTGGGCCCATCAGTTAGATGCTATCGTACCCTTCTAAGACATAATGTTTTTCGTTTGATGACTACGGACTCTTATATTATTTAGGGGAATTTGGTTTTATTCGTGTACCTAAATGTATATTATGCCCGTTCTCTGGCCAGTAATAATTTTGAAGAAAACGCTAACAATAATTTAATATTATTTTTGTTTTTGTGGACTGTATGGATTAAAGCCAAATTGAAGATTTTTATGTCCTGTAGTCCAAAATGCGTTTCGCCCAGGCACAATAGTTGGGCTCATCAGTTAGATCTATCGTACCCTTCTAAGAAGCAATGTTTTTCGGTCAATGATTACCGACTCTTATAAAATTTGCAGCATTTATACACTGCAAATTATGTTATTTAGGGGAATTTGGTTAAATTAGTGTACCTAAATGTATGTTATGCCCGTTTTCTGGCCAGTAATATTTTTGAAGAAAACGCAGACAATAATTTAAAATTATTTTTGTTTTTGTGGACTGTATGGATTAAAGCCAAATAGAAGATTTTATGACCTGTAGTCCAAAATGCGTTTTGCCCAGGCACGATAGTTGGGCTTATCAGTTAGATTCTATCGGTCTTTCGGTCGATGATTACCGACTCTTATAAAATTTGCAGCATTTACACACTGCTAATTATATTATTTAGGGGAATTTGGTTAAATTCGTGCACCTAAATATATGTTATGCCCGTGGCCTGGCCAGTAATAATTTTGAAGAAAACGCAAACAATAATTTTATATTATTTTTGTTTTTGTTTTTGTGGACTGGATGGATTGAAGCCAAATTGAAGATTCTTATGACCTATAGTGCAAAATGCGTTTCACCCAGGCACGTTAGTTGGACTCTTCAGTAAGATGCTATCGTACCCTTCTGACACGCAATGTTTTTCTGTGGATGATTACCGACTCTTATTAAATTTGCAGCATTTACACACTGCAACTTATATTATTTAGGGGAATTTGGTTAAATTCGTGTACCTAAATGTATGCAATGCCCGTTTTCTGCCCAGTAATATTTTTGAAGAAAATGCAGACAATAATTTAAAATTATTTTTGTTTTTGTGGACTGTATGGATTAAAGCCAAATAGAAGATTTTATGACCTGTAGTCCAAATTGCGTTTTGCCCAGGCACGATAGTTGGGCTTATCAGTTAGATTCTATCGTACCCTTCTAAGACGCAATGATTTTCGGTCAATGATTACCGACTCTTATAAAATTTGCAGCACTTACACACTGCAAATTATATTATTTCGCGGAATTTGGTTAAAGGCGTGCACCTAAATGTATGTTATGCCCGTTCTCTGGCCAGTAATAATTTTGAAGCAAACGCAAACAATAATTTAATATTATTTTTATTTTTGTTTTTGTGGACTGTATGGATTAAAGCCAAATTGAAGATTTGTATGCCCTGAATGCGTTTTGCCCAGGCACGATAGTTGGGCTCATCAGTTAGTTGCTATCGTACCCTTCTAAGACGCAATGTTTTTCGGTCGATGATTACAGACTCTTATAAAATTTGCAGCATTTACACACTGCAAATTATATTATTTAGGGGAATTTGGTTAAATTCGTGCACCTAAATGTATGTTATGCCGTGGTCTGGCCAGTTATAATTTTGAAGAAAACGCAAACAATAATTTTATATTATTTTTGTTTTTGTTTTTGTGGTCTGTATGGATTAAAGCCAAATTGAAGATTCTTATGACCTATAGTCCTTAATGCGTTTCATCCAGGCACGTTAGTTGGACTCTTCAGTAAGATGCTATCGTACCCTTCTAAGAAGCAATGTTTTTCGGTCGATGATTACCGGCTCTTATACAATTTGCAGCATTTACACACTGCAAATTATATTATTTAGGGGAATTTGGTTAAAGTCGTGCACCTAAATGTATGTTATGCCCGTTCTCTGGCCAGTAATAATTTTGAAGCAAACGCAAACAATAATTTAATATTATTTATGTTTTTGTGGACTATATCGATTAAAGCCAAATTAGAGTTTTTTGTGACCTGTAGTCCAAAATGCGTTTCGCCCAGGCGCGATAGTTGGGCTCATCAGTGAGATGATATCGTACCCTTCTAAGGCGCAATGTTTTTCTGTGGATGATTACCGACTCTTTTTAAATTTGCAGCATTTATACACTGCAACTTATATTATTTAGGGGAATTTGGTTAAATTAGTGCACCTAAGTGTATGTTATGCCCGTAGTCTGGCCAGTAATAATTTTGAAGAAAACGCAAACAATAATTTAATATTATTTTTGTTTTTGTGGACTGTATGGATTAAGGCCAAATTGAAAATTTGTATGGCCTGTAGTCCAAAATGCGTTTCGCCCAGGCACGATAGTTGGGCCCATCAGTTAGATGCTATCGTACCCTTCTAAGACATAATGTTTTTCGTTTGATGATTATGGACTCTTATATTATTTAGGGGAATTTGGTTTTATTCGTTTACCTAAATGCATATTATGCCCGTTCTCTGGCCAGTAATAATTTTGAAGAAAACGCTAACAATAATTTAATATTATTTTTGTTTTTGTGGATTGTATGGATTAAAGCCAAATTGAAGATTTTTATGTCCTTTAGTCCAAAATGCGTTTCGCCCAGGCATAATAGTTGGGCTCATCAGTTAGATCTATCGTACCCTTCTAAGAAGCAATGTTTTTCGGTCGATGATTACCGACTCTTATTAAATTTGCAGCATTTACACACTGCAAATTTTGTTATTTAGGGGAATTTGGTTAAATTCGTGTACCTAAATGTATGTTATGCCCGTTTTCTGGCCAGTAATATTTTTGAAGAAAACTCAGACAATAATTTAAAATTATTTTTGTTTTTGTGGACTGTATGGATTAAAGGCAAATAGAAGATTTTATGACCTGTAGTCCAAAATGCGTTTTGCCCAGGCACGATAGTTGGGCTTATCAGTTAGATTCTATCCGTTTTTCGGTCGATGATTACCGACTTTTATAAAATTTGCAGCATTTACCACTGCAAATTATATTATTTAGGGGAATTTGGTTAAATTCGTGCACCTAAATGTATGTTATGCCCGTGGACTGGCCAGTAATAATTTTGAAGAAAACGCAAACAATAATTTTATATTATTTATGTTTTTGTTTTTGTGGACTGTATGGATTAAAGCCAAATTGAAGATTCTTATGACCTATAGTCCAAAATGCGTTTCGCCCAGGCAAGATAGTTGGGCTCATCAGTTAGAACTATCGTACCCTTCTAAGAAGCAATGTTTTTGGTCGATGATTACCGACTCATATAAAATTTGCAGCATTTACACACTGCAAATTATATTATTTAGGGAAATTTGGTTAAACTCGTGCACCTAAATGTATGTTATGGCCGTGGTCTGGCCAGCAATAATTTTGAAGAAAACGCAAACAATAATTTAATATTATTTTTGTTTTTGTTTTTGTGGACTGTATGGATTAAAGCCAAATTGGATATCTTTATGACCTGTAGTCCAAAATGCGTTTCGCCCAGCCACGATAGCTGGGCTGATCAGTTAGATGTATCGTACCCTTATAAGATGCAATGTTTTTCGGTCGATGATTACCGACTCTTATAAAATTTGCAGAATAATTTTGAAGCAAACGCAAACAATAATTTAATATTATTTATGTTTTTGTGGACTATATGGATTAAAGCCAAATTAGAGTTTTTTGTGACATGTAGTCCAAAATTCGTTTCGCCCAGGCGCGATAGTTGGGCTCATCAGTTAGATGATATCGTACCCTTCTAAGACGCAATGTTTTTCTGTGGATGATTACCGACTCTTATTAAATTTGCAGAATTTATACACTGCAACTTATATTATTTAGGGGAATTTGGTTAAATTAGTGGACCTGAGTGTATGTTATGCCCGTGGTCTGACCAGTAATAATTTTGAAGAAAACGCAAACAATAATTTAATATTATTTTTGTTTTTGTGGACTGTATGAATTAAAGCCAAATTGAAAATTTGTATGGCCTGTAGTCCAAAATTCGTTTCGCCCGGGCACAACAGTTGGACTCTTCAGTAAGATGCTATCGTACCCTTCTGACACGCAATGTTTTTCTGTGGATAATTACCGACTCTTATTAAATTTGCAGGATTTACACACTGCAACTTATATTATTTAGGGGAATTTGGTTAAATTCGTGCACCTAAGTGTATGTTATGCCCATGGTCTGGCCAGTAATAATTTTAAAGAAAACGCAAACAATAATTTAATATTATTTTTGTTTTTGTGGACTGTATGGATTAAGGCCAAATTGAAAATTTGTATAGCCTGTAGTCCAAAATGCGTTTCGCCCAGGCACGATAGTTGGGCCCATCCGTTAGATGCTATAGTACCCTTCTAAGACATAATGTTTTTCGTTTGATGACTACGGACTCTTATATTATTTATGGGAAATTGGTTTTATTCGTGTACCTAAATGTATATTATGCCCGTCCTCTGGCCAGTAATAATTTTGAAGAAAACACTAACAATAATTTAATATTATTTTTGTTTTTGTGGACTGTATGGATTAAAGCCAAATTGAAGATTTTTATGTCCTGTAGTCCAAAATGCGTTTCGCCCAGGCACGATAGTTGGGCTCATCAGTTAGATCTATCTTACCCTTCTAAGAAGCAATGTTTTTCGGTCAATGATTACCGACTCTTATAAAATTTGAAGCATTTATACACTGCAAATTATGTTATTTAGGGGAATTTGGTTAAATTCGTGTACCTAAATGTATGTTATGCCCGTTTTCTGGCCAGTAATATTTTTGAAGAAAACGCAGAGAATAATTTAAAATTATTTTGTTTTTGTGGACTGTATGGATTAAAGCCAAATAGAAGATTTTATGACCTGTAGTCCAAAATGCGTTTTGCCCAGGCACGATAGTTGGGCTTATCAGTTAGATCCTATCGGTTTTTCGGTCGATGATTACCGACTCTTATAAAATTTGCAGCATTTACACACTGCTAATTATATTATTTAGGGGAATTTGGTTAAATTCGTGCACCTAAATGTATGTTATGCCCGTGGTCTGGCCAGTAATAATTTTGAAGAAAACGCAAACAATAATTTTATATTATTTTTGTTTTTGTGGACTGTATGGATTAAAGCCAAATTGAAGATTCTTATGACCTATAGTCCAAAATGCGTTTCACCCAGGCACGTTAGTTGGACTCTTCAGTAAGATGCTATCGTACCCTTCTGACACGCAATGTTTTTCAGTGGATGATTACCGACTCTTATTAAATTTGCAGCATTTACACACTGCAACTTATATTATTTAGGGGAATTTGGTTAAATTCGTGTACCTAAATGTATGTAATTCCCGTTTTCTGCCCAGTAATATTTTTGAAAAAAACGCAGACAATAATTTAAAATTATTTTTGTTTTTGTGGACTGTATGGATTAAAGCCAAATAGAAGATTTTATGACCTGTAGTCCAAATTGCGTTTTGCCCAGGCACGATAGTTGGGCTTATCAGTTAGATTCTATCGTACCCTTCTAAGACGCAATGATTTTCGGTCAATGATTACCGACTCTTATAAAATTTGCAGCACTTACACACTGCAAATTATATTATTTCGCGGAATTTGGTTAAAGTCGTGCACCTAAATGTATGTTATGCCCTTTCTCTGGCCAGTAATAATTTTGAAGCAAACGCAAACAATAATTTAATATTATTTTTATTTTTGTTTTTGTGGACTGTATGGATTAAATCCAAATTGAAGATTTGTATGCCCTGAATGCGTTTGGCCCAGGCACGATAGTTGGGCTCATCAGTTAGTTGCTATCGTACCCTTCTAAGACGCAATGTTTTTCGGTCGATGATTACCGACTCTTATAAAATTTGCAGCATTTACACACTGAAAATTATATTATTTAGGGGAATTTGGTTAAATTCGTGCACCTAAATGTATGTTATGCCCGTGGTCTGGCCAGTTATAATTTTGAAGAAAACGCAAACAATAATTTTATATTATTTTTGTTTTTGTTTTTATGGACTGTATGGATTAAAGCCAAATTGAAGATTCTTATGACCTATAGTCCTAAATGCGTTTCACCCAGGCACGTTAGTTGGACTCTTCAGTAAGATGCTATCGTACCCTTCTGACACGCAATGTTTTTCTGTGAATGATTACCGACTCTTATTAAATTTGCAGCATTTACACACTGCAACTTATATTATTAAGGGTAATTTGGTTAAATTCGTGCACCTAAATGTATGTTATGCCCGTGGTCTGGCCAGTAATAATTTTGAAGAAAACGCAAACAATAATTTAATATTATTTTTGTTTTTGTGGACTGTATGGATTAAAGCCAGATTGAAGCTTTTTATGACCTGTAGTCCAAAATTCGTTTCGCCCAGGCACGACAGTTGGGCTCATCAGTTAGATGATATCATACCCTTCTAAGACGCAATGTTTTTCTGTCGATGATTACGGACTCTTATATTGTTTAGGGGAATTTGGTTTAATTCGTGTATCTAAATGTATGTTATGCAATTTGCAGCATTTACACACTGCAATTTATATTATTTAGGGAAATTTGGTTAAAGTCGGGCACCTGAATGTATGTTATGCCCGTTCTCTGGCCAGTAATAATTTTGAAGCAAACGCAAACAATAATTTAATATTATTTATGTTTTTGTGGACTATATGGATTAAAGCCAAATTAGGGTTTTTTGTGACCTGTAGTCCAAAATGCTTTTCGCCCAAGCGCGATAGTTGGGCTCATCAGTTAGATGATATCGTACCCTTTAAAGGCGCAATGTTTTTCTGTGGATGATTACCGACTCTTATTAAATTTGCAGCATTTATACACTGCAACTTATATTATTTAAGGGAATTTGGTTAAATTAGTGCACCTAAGTGTATGTTATGCCCGTGGTCTGGCCAGTAATAATTTTGAAGAAAACGCAAACAATAATTTAATATTATTTTTGATTTTGTGGACTGTATGGATTAAGGCCAAATTGAAAATTTGTATGGCCTGTAGTCAAAAATGCGTTTCGCCCAGACACGATAGTTGGGCTCATCAGTTAGATGTATCGTACCCTTCTAAGAAGTAATGTTTTTGGGTCGATGATTACCGACTCATATAAAATCTGCAGCATTTACACACTGCAAATTATATTATTTAGGGGAATTTGGTTAAACTCGTGCACCTAATTGTATGTTATGGCCGTGGTCTGGCCAGCAATAATTTTGAAGAAAACGCAAACAATAATTTTATATTATTTTTGTTTTTGTTTTTGTGGACTGTATGGATTAAAGCCATATTGAAGCTTTTTATGACCTGTAGTCCAAAATGCGTTTCGCTCAGGCACGATAGTTGGGCCCATCAGTTAGATGCCATCGTACCCTTCTAAGACATAATGTTTTTCGTTTGATGATTACGGACTCTTATATTATTTAGGGGAATTTGGTTTTATTCGTGTACCTAAATGTATATTATGCCCGTTCTCTGGCCAGTTATAATTTTGAAGAAAACGCAAACAATAATTTTATATTATTTTTGTTTTTGTTTTTGTGGACTGTATGGATTAAAGCCATATTGAAGATTCTTATGACCTATAGTCCAAAATGCGTTTCGCCCAGGCAAGATAGTTGGGCTCATCAGTTAGATCTATCGTACCCTTCTAAGAAGTAATGTTTTTCGGTCGATGATTACCGACTCATATAAAATCTGCAGCATTTACACACTGCAAGTTATATTATTTAGGGGAATTTGGTTAAACTCGTGCACCTAAATGTATGTTATGGCCGTGGTCTGGCCAGCAATAATTGTGAAGAAAACGCAAACAATAATTTAATATTATTTTTGTTTTTGTTTTTGTGGACTGTATGGATTAAAGCCAAATTGGATATCTTTATGACCTGTAGTCCAAAATGCGTTTCGGCCAGCCATGATAGTTGGGCTGATCAGTTAGATGTATCGTACGCTTATAAGATGCAATGTTTTTCGGTCGATGATTACCGACTCTTATAAAATTTGCAGAATTTACACACTGCAAATTATATTATTTAGGGGAATTTGGTTAAAGTCGTGCATCTAATTGTATGTTATGCCCTTTTTCTGGCCAGTAATAATCTTGAAGCAAACGCAAACAATAATTTAATATTATTTATGTTTTTGTGGACTATATGGATTAAAGCCAAATTAGAGTTTTTTGTGACCTGTAGTCCAAAATGCGTTTCGCCCAGGCGCGATAGTTGGGCTCATCAGTTAGATGATATCGTACCCTTCTAAGACGCAATGTTTTTCTGTGGATGATTACCGACTCTTATTAAATTTGCAGCATTTATACACTGCAACTTATATTATTTATGGGAATTTGGTTAAATTAGTGCACCTAAGTGTATGTTATGCCCGTGGTCTGGCCAGTAATAATTTTGAAGAAAACGCAAACAATAATTTAATATTATTTTTGTTTTTGTTTTTGTGGACTGTATGGATTAAAGCCAAATTGAAAATTTGTATGGCCTGTAGTCCAAAATTCGTTTCGCCCAGGCACGACAGTTGGACTCTTCAGTATGATGCTATCGTACCCTTCTGACACGCAATGTTTTTCTGTGGATAATTACCGACTCTTATTAAATTTGCAGGATTTACACACTGCAACTTATATTACTTAGGGGAATTTGGTTAAATTCGTGCACCTAAGTGTATGTTATGCCCATGGTCTGGCCAGTAATAATTTTAAAGAAAACGCTAACAATAATTTAATATTATTTTTGTTTTTGTGGACTGTATGGATTAAAGCCAAATTGAAGATTTTTATGTCCTGTAGTCCAAAATGCGTTTCGCCCAGGCACGATAGTTGGGCTCATCAGTTAGATCTATCGTACCCTTCTCAGAAGCAATGTTTTTCGGTCAATGATTACCGACTCTTATAAAATTTGCATCATTTATACACTGCAAATTATGTTACTTAGGGGAATTTGGTTAAATTCGTGTACCTAAATGTATATCATGCCCGTTTTCTGGCCAGTAATATTTTTGAAGAAAACGCAGACAATAATTTAAAATTATTTTTGTTTTTGTGGACTGTATGGATTAAAGCCAAATAGAAGATTTTATGACCTGTAGTCCAAAATGCGTTTTGCCCAGGCACGATAGTTGGGCTTATCAGTTAGATTCTATCGGTTTTTCGGTCGATGATTACCGACTCTTATAAAATTTGCAGCATTTACACACTGCTAATTATATTATTTAGGGGAATTTGGTTAAATTCGTGCACCTAAATGTATGTTATGCCCGTGGTTTGGCCAGTAATAATTTTGAAGAAAACGCAAACAATAATTTTATATTATTTTTGTTTTTGTTTTTGTGGACTGTATGGATTAAAGCCAAATTGAAGATTCTTATGACCTATAGTCCAAAATGCGTTTCACCCAGGCACGTTAGTTGGACTCTTCAGTAAGATGCTATCGTACCCTTCTGACACGCAATGTTTTTCAGTGGGTGATTACCGACTCTTAATAAATTTGCAGCATTTACACACTGCAACTTATATTATTTAGGAGAATTTGGTTAAATTCGTGTACCTAAATGTATGTAATACCCGTTTTCTGCCCAGTAATATTTTTGAAGAAAACGCAGACAATAATTTAAAATTATTTTTGTTTTTGTGGACTGTATGGATTAAAGCCAAATAGAAGATTTTATGACCTGTAGTCCAAATTGCGTTTTGCCCAGGCACGATAGTTGGGCTTATCAGTTAGATTATATCGTACCCTTCTAAGACGCAATGATTTTCGGTCAATGATTACCGACTCTTATAAAATTTGCAGCACTTACACACTGCAAATTATATTATTTCGCAGAATTTGGTTAAAGTCGTGCACCTAAATGTATGTTATGCCCTTTCTCTGGCCAGTAATAATTTTGAAGCAAACGCAAACAATAATTTAATATTATTTTTATTTTTGTTTTTGTGGACTGTATGGATTAAATCCAAATTGAAGATTTGTATGCCCTGAATGCGTTTGGCCCAGGCACGATAGTTGGGCTCATCAGTTAGTTGCTATCGTACCCTTCTAAGACGCAATGTTTTTCGGTCGATGATTACCGACTCTTATAAAATTTGCAGCATTTACACACTGCAAATTATATTATTTAGGGGAATTTGGTTAAATTCGTGCACCTAAATGTATGTTATGCCCGTGGTCTGGCCAGTTATAATTTTGAAGAAAACGCAAACAATAATTTTATATTATTTTTGTTTTTGTGGACTGTATGGGTTAAAGCCAAATTGAAGATTCTTATGACATATAGTCCTAAATGCGTTTCACCCAGGTTCGTTAGTTGGACTCTTCAGTAAGATGCTACCGTACCCTTCTGACACGCAATGTTTTTCTGTGAATGATTACCGACTCTTATTAAATTTGCAGTATTTACACACTGCAACTTATATTATTTAGGGTAATTTGGTTAAATTCGTGCACCTAAGTGTATGTTATGCCCGTGGTCTGGCCAGTAATAATTTTGAAGAAAACGCAAACAATAATTTAATATTATTTTTGTTTTTGTGGACTGTATGGTTTAAAGCCAGATTGAAGCTTTTTATGACCTGTAGTCCAAAATTCGTTTCGCCCAGGCACGACAGTTGGGCTCATCAGTTAGATGATATCATACCCTTCTAAGACGCAACGTTTTTCTGTCGATGATTACGGACTCTTATATTGTTTAAGGGAATTTGGTTTAATTCGTGTACCTAAATGTATGTTATGCAATTTGCAGCATTTACACACTGCAACTTATATTATTTAGGGAAATTTGGTTAAAGTCGTGCACCTAAATGTATGTTATGCCCGTTCTCTGGCCAGTAATAATTTTGAAGCAAACGCAAACAATAATATAATATTATTTTTGTTTTTGTGGACTATATGGATGAAAGCCAAATTAGAGTTTTTTGTGACCTGTAGTCCAAAATGCTTTTCGCCCAGGCACGATAGTTGGGCTCATCAGTTAGATAATATCGTACCCTTCTAAGACGCAATGTTTTTCTGTGGATGATTACCGACTCTTATTAAATTTGCAGCATTTATACACTGCAACTTATATTATTTAGGTGAATTTGGTTAAATTAGTGCACCTAAGTGTATGTTATGCCCGTGGTCTGGCCAGTAATAATTTTGAAGAAAACGCAAACAATAATTTAATATTATTTTTGATTTTGTGGACTGTATGGATTAAGGCCAAATTGAAAATTTGTATGGCCTGTAGTCCAAAATGCGTTTCGCCCAGGCACGATAGTTGGGCTCATCAGTTAGATCTATCGTACCCTTCTAAGAAGCAATGTTTTTCGGTCGATGATTACCGACTCTTATAAAATTTGCAGCATTTACACACTGCAAATTATGTTATTTAGGGGAATTTGGTATAATTCGTGTACCTAAATGTATGTTATTCCCGTTTTCTGGCCAGTAATATTTTTGAAGAAAACGCAGACAATAATTTAAAATTATTTTTGTTTTTGTGGACTGTATGGATTAAAGCCAAATAGAAGATTTTATGACCTGTAGTCCAAAATGCGTTTTGCCCAGGCACGATAGTTGGGCTTATCAGTTAGATTCTATCGGTTTTTCGGTCGATGATTACCGACTCTTATAAAATTTGCAGCATTTACCCACTGCAAATTATATTATTTAGGGGAATTTGGTTAAATTCGTGCACCTAAATGTATGTTATGCCCGTGGTCTGGCCAGTAATAATTTTGAAGAATACGCAAACAACAATTTTATATTATTTTTGTTTTTGTTTTTGTGGACTGTATGGATTAAAGCCAAATTGAGTCCAAAATGAGTTTCACCCAGGCACGTTAGTTGGACTCTTCAGTAAGATGCTATCGTACCCTTCTGACACGCAATGTTTTTCTGTGGATGATTACCGACTCTAATTAAATTTGCAGCATTTACACACTACAACTTATATTATTTAGGGCAATTTGGTTAAATTCGTGTACCTAAATGTATGTAATGCCCGTTTTCTGCCCAGTAATATTTTTGAAGAAAACGCAGACAATAATTTAAAATTATTTTTGTTTTTGTGGACTGTATGCATTAAAGCCAAATAGTAGATTTTATGACCTGTAGTCCAAATTGCGTTTTGCCCAGGCACGATAGTTGGGCTTATCAGTTAGATTCTATCGTACCCTTCTAAGACGCAATGATTTTCGGTCAATGATTACCGACTCTTATAAAATTTGCAGCACTTACACGCTGCAAATTATATTATTTCGCCGAATTTGGTTAAAGTCGTGCACCTAAATGTATGTTATGCCCGTTCTCTGGCCAGTAATAATTTTGAAGCAAACGCAAACAATAATTTAATATTATTTTTATTTTTGTTTTTGTGGACTGTATGGATTAAAGCCAAATTGAAGATTTGTATGCCCTGAATGCGTTTGGCCCAGGCACGATAGTTGGGCTCATCAGTTAGTTGCTATCGTACCCTTCTAAGACGCAATGTTTTTCGGTCGATGATTACCGACTCTTATAAAATTTGCAGCATTTACACACTGCAAATTATATTATTTAGGGGAATTTGGTTAAAGTCGTGCACCTAAATGTATGTTATGCCCGTTCTCTGGCCAGTAATAATTTTGAAGCAAACGCAAACAATAATTTAATATTATTTTTATTTTTGTTTTTGTGGACTGTATGGATTAAAGCCAAATTGAAGATTTGTATGCCCTGAATGCGTTTGGCCCAGGCACGATAGTTGGGCTTATCAGTTAGATTCTATCGGTTTTTCGGTCGATGATTACCGACTCTTATAAAATTTGCAGCATTTACACACTGAAAATTATATTATTTAGGGGAATTTGGTTAAATTCGTGCACCTAAATGTATGTTATGCCCGTGGTCTGGCCAGTTATAATTTTGCAGAAAACGCAAACAATAATTTTATATTATTTTTGTTTTTGTTTTTATGGACTGTATGGATTAAAGCCAAATTGAAGATTCTTATGACCTATAGTCCTAAATGCGTTTCACCCAGGCACGTTAGTTGGACTCTTCAGTAAGATGCTATCGTACCCTTCTGACACGCAATGTTTTTCTGTGAATGATTACCGACTCTTATTAAATTTGCAGCATTTACACACTGCAACTTATATTATTAAGGGTAATTTGGTTAAATTCGTGCACCTAAATGTATGTTATGCCCGTGGTCTGGCCAGTAATAATTTTGAAGAAAACGCAAACAATAATTTAATATTATTTTTGTTTTTGTGGACTGTATGGATTAAAGCCAGATTGAAGCTTTTTATGACCTGTAGTCCAAAATTCGTTTCGCCCAGGCACGACAGTTGGGCTCATCAGTTAGATGATATCATACCCTTCTAAGACGCAATGTTTTTCTGTCGATGATTACGGACTCTTATATTGTTTAGGGGAATTTGGTTTAATTCGTGTATCTAAATGTATGTTATGCAATTTGCAGCATTTACACACTGCAATTTATATTATTTAGGGAAATTTGGTTAAAGTCGGGCACCTGAATGTATGTTATGCCCGTTCTCTGGCCAGTAATAATTTTGAAGCAAACGCAAACAATAATTTAATATTATTTATGTTTTTGTGGACTATATGGATTAAAGCCAAATTAGGGTTTTTTGTGACCTGTAGTCCAAAATGCTTTTCGCCCAAGCGCGATAGTTGGGCTCATCAGTTAGATGATATCGTACCCTTTAAAGGCGCAATGTTTTTCTGTGGATGATTACCGACTCTTATTAAATTTGCAGCATTTATACACTGCAACTTATATTATTTAAGGGAATTTGGTTAAATTAGTGCACCTAAGTGTATGTTATGCCCGTGGTCTGGCCAGTAATAATTTTGAAGAAAACGCAAACAATAATTTAATATTATTTTTGATTTTGTGGACTGTATGGATTAAGGCCAAATTGAAAATTTGTATGGCCTGTAGTCAAAAATGCGTTTCGCCCAGACACGATAGTTGGGCTCATCAGTTAGATGTATCGTACCCTTCTAAGAAGTAATGTTTTTGGGTCGATGATTACCGACTCATATAAAATCTGCAGCATTTACACACTGCAAATTATATTATTTAGGGGAATTTGGTTAAACTCGTGCACCTAATTGTATGTTATGGCCGTGGTCTGGCCAGCAATAATTTTGAAGAAAACGCAAACAATAATTTTATATTATTTTTGTTTTTGTTTTTGTGGACTGTATGGATTAAAGCCATATTGAAGCTTTTTATGACCTGTAGTCCAAAATGCGTTTCGCCCAGGCACGATAGTTGGGCCCATCAGTTAGATGCCATCGTACCCTTCTAAGACATAATGTTTTTCGTTTGATGATTACGGACTCTTATATTATTTAGGGGAATTTGGTTTTATTCGTGTACCTAAATGTATATTATGCCCGTTCTCTGGCCAGTTATAATTTTGAAGAAAACGCAAACAATAATTTTATATTATTTTTGTTTTTGTTTTTGTGGACTGTATGGATTAAAGCCATATTGAAGATTCTTATGACCTATAGTCCAAAATGCGTTTCGCCCAGGCAAGATAGTTGGGCTCATCAGTTAGATCTATCGTACCCTTCTAAGAAGTAATGTTTTTCGGTCGATGATTACCGACTCATATAAAATCTGCAGCATTTACACACTGCAAGTTATATTATTTAGGGGAATTTGGTTAAACTCGTGCACCTAAATGTATGTTATGGCCGTGGTCTGGCCAGCAATAATTGTGAAGAAAACGCAAACAATAATTTAATATTATTTTTGTTTTTGTTTTTGTGGACTGTATGGATTAAAGCCAAATTGGATATCTTTATGACCTGTAGTCCAAAATGCGTTTCGGCCAGCCATGATAGTTGGGCTGATCAGTTAGATGTATCGTACGCTTATAAGATGCAATGTTTTTCGGTCGATGATTACCGACTCTTATAAAATTTGCAGAATTTACACACTGCAAATTATATTATTTAGGGGAATTTGGTTAAAGTCGTGCATCTAATTGTATGTTATGCCCTTTTTCTGGCCAGTAATAATCTTGAAGCAAACGCAAACAATAATTTAATATTATTTATGTTTTTGTGGACTATATGGATTAAAGCCAAATTAGAGTTTTTTGTGACCTGTAGTCCAAAATGCGTTTCGCCCAGGCGCGATAGTTGGGCTCATCAGTTAGATGATATCGTACCCTTCTAAGACGCAATGTTTTTCTGTGGATGATTACCGACTCTTATTAAATTTGCAGCATTTATACACTGCAACTTATATTATTTATGGGAATTTGGTTAAATTAGTGCACCTAAGTGTATGTTATGCCCGTGGTCTGGCCAGTAATAATTTTGAAGAAAACGCAAACAATAATTTAATATTATTTTTGTTTTTGTTTTTGTGGACTGTATGGATTAAAGCCAAATTGAAAATTTGTATGGCCTGTAGTCCAAAATTCGTTTCGCCCAGGCACGACAGTTGGACTCTTCAGTATGATGCTATCGTACCCTTCTGACACGCAATGTTTTTCTGTGGATAATTACCGACTCTTATTAAATTTGCAGGATTTACACACTGCAACTTATATTACTTAGGGGAATTTGGTTAAATTCGTGCACCTAAGTGTATGTTATGCCCATGGTCTGGCCAGTAATAATTTTAAAGAAAACGCTAACAATAATTTAATATTATTTTTGTTTTTGTGGACTGTATGGATTAAAGCCAAATTGAAGATTTTTATGTCCTGTAGTCCAAAATGCGTTTCGCCCAGGCACGATAGTTGGGCTCATCAGTTAGATCTATCGTACCCTTCTCAGAAGCAATGTTTTTCGGTCAATGATTACCGACTCTTATAAAATTTGCATCATTTATACACTGCAAATTATGTTACTTAGGGGAATTTGGTTAAATTCGTGTACCTAAATGTATATCATGCCCGTTTTCTGGCCAGTAATATTTTTGAAGAAAACGCAGACAATAATTTAAAATTATTTTTGTTTTTGTGGACTGTATGGATTAAAGCCAAATAGAAGATTTTATGACCTGTAGTCCAAAATGCGTTTTGCCCAGGCACGATAGTTGGGCTTATCAGTTAGATTCTATCGGTTTTTCGGTCGATGATTACCGACTCTTATAAAATTTGCAGCATTTACACACTGCTAATTATATTATTTAGGGGAATTTGGTTAAATTCGTGCACCTAAATGTATGTTATGCCCGTGGTTTGGCCAGTAATAATTTTGAAGAAAACGCAAACAATAATTTTATATTATTTTTGTTTTTGTTTTTGTGGACTGTATGGATTAAAGCCAAATTGAAGATTCTTATGACCTATAGTCCAAAATGCGTTTCACCCAGGCACGTTAGTTGGACTCTTCAGTAAGATGCTATCGTACCCTTCTGACACGCAATGTTTTTCAGTGGGTGATTACCGACTCTTAATAAATTTGCAGCATTTACACACTGCAACTTATATTATTTAGGAGAATTTGGTTAAATTCGTGTACCTAAATGTATGTAATACCCGTTTTCTGCCCAGTAATATTTTTGAAGAAAACGCAGACAATAATTTAAAATTATTTTTGTTTTTGTGGACTGTATGGATTAAAGCCAAATAGAAGATTTTATGACCTGTAGTCCAAATTGCGTTTTGCCCAGGCACGATAGTTGGGCTTATCAGTTAGATTATATCGTACCCTTCTAAGACGCAATGATTTTCGGTCAATGATTACCGACTCTTATAAAATTTGCAGCACTTACACACTGCAAATTATATTATTTCGCAGAATTTGGTTAAAGTCGTGCACCTAAATGTATGTTATGCCCTTTCTCTGGCCAGTAATAATTTTGAAGCAAACGCAAACAATAATTTAATATTATTTTTATTTTTGTTTTTGTGGACTGTATGGATTAAATCCAAATTGAAGATTTGTATGCCCTGAATGCGTTTGGCCCAGGCACGATAGTTGGGCTCATCAGTTAGTTGCTATCGTACCCTTCTAAGACGCAATGTTTTTCGGTCGATGATTACCGACTCTTATAAAATTTGCAGCATTTACACACTGCAAATTATATTATTTAGGGGAATTTGGTTAAATTCGTGCACCTAAATGTATGTTATGCCCGTGGTCTGGCCAGTTATAATTTTGAAGAAAACGCAAACAATAATTTTATATTATTTTTGTTTTTGTGGACTGTATGGGTTAAAGCCAAATTGAAGATTCTTATGACATATAGTCCTAAATGCGTTTCACCCAGGTTCGTTAGTTGGACTCTTCAGTAAGATGCTACCGTACCCTTCTGACACGCAATGTTTTTCTGTGAATGATTACCGACTCTTATTAAATTTGCAGTATTTACACACTGCAACTTATATTATTTAGGGTAATTTGGTTAAATTCGTGCACCTAAGTGTATGTTATGCCCGTGGTCTGGCCAGTAATAATTTTGAAGAAAACGCAAACAATAATTTAATATTATTTTTGTTTTTGTGGACTGTATGGTTTAAAGCCAGATTGAAGCTTTTTATGACCTGTAGTCCAAAATTCGTTTCGCCCAGGCACGACAGTTGGGCTCATCAGTTAGATGATATCATACCCTTCTAAGACGCAACGTTTTTCTGTCGATGATTACGGACTCTTATATTGTTTAGGGGAATTTGGTTTAATTCGTGTACCTAAATGTATGTTATGCAATTTGCAGCATTTACACACTGCAACTTATATTATTTAGGGAAATTTGGTTAAAGTCGTGCACCTAAATGTATGTTATGCCCGTTCTCTGGCCAGTAATAATTTTGAAGCAAACGCAAACAATAATATAATATTATTTTTGTTTTTGTGGACTATATGGATGAAAGCCAAATTAGAGTTTTTTGTGACCTGTAGTCCAAAATGCTTTTCGCCCAGGCACGATAGTTGGGCTCATCAGTTAGATAATATCGTACCCTTCTAAGACGCAATGTTTTTCTGTGGATGATTACCGACTCTTATTAAATTTGCAGCATTTATACACTGCAACTTATATTATTTAGGTGAATTTGGTTAAATTAGTGCACCTAAGTGTATGTTATGCCCGTGGTCTGGCCAGTAATAATTTTGAAGAAAACGCAAACAATAATTTAATATTATTTTTGATTTTGTGGACTGTATGGATTAAGGCCAAATTGAAAATTTGTATGGCCTGTAGTCCAAAATGCGTTTCGCCCAGGCACGATAGTTGGGCTCATCAGTTAGATCTATCGTACCCTTCTAAGAAGCAATGTTTTTCGGTCGATGATTACCGACTCTTATAAAATTTGCAGCATTTACACACTGCAAATTATGTTATTTAGGGGAATTTGGTATAATTCGTGTACCTAAATGTATGTTATTCCCGTTTTCTGGCCAGTAATATTTTTGAAGAAAACGCAGACAATAATTTAAAATTATTTTTGTTTTTGTGGACTGTATGGATTAAAGCCAAATAGAAGATTTTATGACCTGTAGTCCAAAATGCGTTTTGCCCAGGCACGATAGTTGGGCTTATCAGTTAGATTCTATCGGTTTTTCGGTCGATGATTACCGACTCTTATAAAATTTGCAGCATTTACCCACTGCAAATTATATTATTTAGGGGAATTTGGTTAAATTCGTGCACCTAAATGTATGTTATGCCCGTGGTCTGGCCAGTAATAATTTTGAAGAATACGCAAACAACAATTTTATATTATTTTTGTTTTTGTTTTTGTGGACTGTATGGATTAAAGCCAAATTGAGTCCAAAATGAGTTTCACCCAGGCACGTTAGTTGGACTCTTCAGTAAGATGCTATCGTACCCTTCTGACACGCAATGTTTTTCTGTGGATGATTACCGACTCTAATTAAATTTGCAGCATTTACACACTACAACTTATATTATTTAGGGCAATTTGGTTAAATTCGTGTACCTAAATGTATGTAATGCCCGTTTTCTGCCCAGTAATATTTTTGAAGAAAACGCAGACAATAATTTAAAATTATTTTTGTTTTTGTGGACTGTATGCATTAAAGCCAAATAGTAGATTTTATGACCTGTAGTCCAAATTGCGTTTTGCCCAGGCACGATAGTTGGGCTTATCAGTTAGATTCTATCGTACCCTTCTAAGACGCAATGATTTTCGGTCAATGATTACCGACTCTTATAAAATTTGCAGCACTTACACGCTGCAAATTATATTATTTCGCCGAATTTGGTTAAAGTCGTGCACCTAAATGTATGTTATGCCCGTTCTCTGGCCAGTAATAATTTTGAAGCAAACGCAAACAATAATTTAATATTATTTTTATTTTTGTTTTTGTGGACTGTATGGATTAAAGCCAAATTGAAGATTTGTATGCCCTGAATGCGTTTGGCCCAGGCACGATAGTTGGGCTCATCAGTTAGTTGCTATCGTACCCTTCTAAGACGCAATGTTTTTCGGTCGATGATTACCGACTCTTATAAAATTTGCAGCATTTACACACTGCAAATTATATTATTTAGGGGAATTTGGTTAAAGTCGTGCACCTAAATGTATGTTATGCCCGTTCTCTGGCCAGTAATAATTTTGAAGCAAACGCAAACAATAATTTAATATTATTTTTATTTTTGTTTTTGTGGACTGTATGGATTAAAGCCAAATTGAAGATTTGTATGCCCTGAATGCGTTTGGCCCAGGCACGATAGTTGGGCTTATCAGTTAGATTCTATCGGTTTTTCGGTCGATGATTACCGACTCTTATAAAATTTGCAGCATTTACACACTGCTAATTATATTATTTAGGGGAATTTGGTTAAATTCGTGCACCTAAATGTATGTTATGCCCGTGGTCTGCCAGTAATAATTTTGAAGAAAACGCAAACAATAATTTTATATTATTTTTGTTTTTGTGGACTGTATGGATTAAAGCCAAATTGAAGATTCTTATGACCTATAGTCCAAAATGCGTTTCACCCAGGCACGTAAGTTGGACTCTTCAGTAAGATGCTATCGTACCCTTCTGACACGCAATGTTTTTCTGTGAATGATTACCGACTCTTATTAAATTTGCAGCATTTACACACTGCAACTTATATTATTTAGGGTAATTTGGTTAAATTCGTGCACCTAAGTGTATGTTATGCCCGTGGTCTGGCCAGTAATAATTTTGAAGAAAACGCAAACAATAATTTAATATTATTTTTGTTTTTGTGGACTGTATGGATTAAAGCCAGATTGAATCTTTTTATGACCTGTAGTCCAAAATTCGTTTCGCCCAGGCACGACAGTTGGGCTCATCAGTTAGATGATATCATACACTTCTAAGACGCAATGTTTTTCTGTCGATGATTACGGACTCTTACGCCCAGGCACGATAGTTATATCGTACCCTTCTAAGAAGCAATGTTTTTCGGTCGATGATTACCGCCTCTTATAAAATTTGCAGAATTTACGCACTGCAAATTATATTATTTAGGGGAATTTGGTTAAAGTCGTGCACCTAATTGTATGTTATGCCCTTTCTCTGGCCAGTAATAATTTTGAACCAAACGCTAACAATAATTTAATATTATTTTTGTTTTTGTGGACTGTATGGATTAAAGCCAAATTGAAGATTTTAATGTCCTGTAGTCCAAAATGCGTTTCGCCCAGGCACGATAGTTGGGCTCATCAGTTAGATCTATCGTACCCTTCTAAGAAGCAATGTTTTTCGGTCGATGATTACCGACTCTTATAAAATTTGCAGAATTTACGCACTGCAAATTATATTATTTAGGGGAATTTGGTTAAAGTCGTGCACCTTATTGTATGTTATGCCCTTTCTCTGGCCAGTAATAATTTTGAACCAAACGCTAACAATAATTTAATATTATTTTTGTTTTTGTGGACTATATGGATTAAAGCCAAATTAGAGTTTTTTGTGACCTGTAGTCCAAAATGCTTTTCGCCCAGGCGCGATAGTTGGGCTCATCAGTTAGATAATATCGTACCCTTCTAAGACGCAATGTTTTTCTGTGGATGATTACCGACTCTTATTAAATTTACAGCATTTATACACTGCAACTTATATTATTTAGGGGAATTTGGTTAAATTAGTGCACCTAAGTGTATGTTATGCCCGTGGTCTGGCCAGTAATAATTTTGAAGAAAACGCAAACAATAATTTAATATTATTTTAGATTTTGTGGACTGTATGGATTAAGGCCAAATTGAAAATTTGTATGGCCTGTAGTCCAAAATGCGTTTCGCCCAGGCACGATAGTTGGGCTCATCAGTTAGATCTATCGTACCCTTCTAAGAAGCAATGTTTTTCGGTCGATGATTACCGACTCTTATAAAATTTGCAGCATTTACACACTGCAAATTATGTTATTTAGGGGAATTTGGTATAATTCGTGTACCTAAATGTATGTTATTCCCGTTTTCTGGCCAGTAATATTTTTGAAGAAAACGCAGACAATAATTTAAAATTATTTTTGTTTTTGTGGACTGTATGGATTAAAGCCAAATAGAAGATTTTATGACCTGTAGTCCAAAATGCGTTTTGCCCAGGCACGATAGTTGGGCTTATCAGTTAGATTCTATCGGTTTTTCGGTCGATGATTACCGACTCTTATAAAATTTGCAGCATTTACCCACTGCAAATTATATTATTTAGGGGAATTTGGTTAAATTCGTGTACCTAAATGTATGTTATGCCCGTGGTCTGGCCAGTAATAATTTTGAAGAATACGCAAACAACAATTTTATATTATTTTTGTTTTTGTTTTTGTGGACTGTATGGATTAAAGCCAAATTGAGTCCAAAATGAGTTTCACCCAGGCACGTTAGTTGGACTCTTCAGTAAGATGCTATCGTACCCTTCTGACACGCAATGTTTTTCTGTGGATGATTACCGACTCTTATTAAATTTGCAGAATTTACACACTGCAACTTATATTATTTAGGGCAATTTGGTTAAATTCGTGTACCTAAATGTATGTAATGCCCGTTTTCTGCCCAGTAATATTTTTGAAGAAAACGCAGACAATAATTTAAAATTATTTTTGTTTTTGTGGACTGTATGCATTAAAGCCAAATAGTAGATTTTATGACCTGTAGTCCAAATTGCGTTTTGCCCAGGCACGATAGTTGGGCTTATCAGTTAGATTCTATCGTACCCTTCTAAGACGCAATGATTTTCGGTCAATGATTACCGACTCTTATAAAATTTGCAGCACTTACACGCTGCAAATTATATTATTTCGCGGAATTTGGTTAAAGTCGTGCACCTAAATGTATGTTATGCCCGTTCTCTGGCCAGTAATAATTTTGAAGCAATCGCAAACAATAATTTAATATTATTTTTATTTTTGTGGACTGTATGGATTAAAGCCAAATTGAAGATTTGTATGCCCTGAATGCGTTTGGCCCAGGCACGATAGTTGGGCTTATCAGTTAGATTCTATCGGTTTTTCGGTCGATGATTACCGACTCTTATAAAATTTGCAGCATTTACACACTGCTAATTATATTATTTAGGGGAATTTGGTTAAATTCGTGCACCTAAATGTATGTTATGCCCGTGGTCTGCCCAGTAATAATTTTGAAGAAAACGCAAACAATAATTTTATATTATTTTTGTTTTTGTGGACTGTATGGATTAAAGCCAAATTGAAGATTCTTATGACCTATAGTCCAAAATGCGTTTCACACAGGCACGTAAGTTGGACTCTTCAGTAAGATGCTATCGTACCCTTCTGACACGCAATGTTTTTCTGTGAATGATTACCGACTCTTATTAAATTTGCAGCATTTACACACTGCAACTTATATTATTTAGGGTAATTTGGTTAAATTCGTGCACCTAAGTGTATGTTATGCCCGTGGTCTGGCCAGTAATAATTTTGAAGAAAACGCAAACAATAATTTAATATTATTTTTGTTTTTGTGGACTGTATGGATTAAAGCCAGATTGAATCTTTTTATGACCTGTAGTCCAAAATTCGTTTCGCCCAGGCACGACAGTTGGGCTCATCAGTTAGATGATATCATACACTTCTAAGACGCAATGTTTTTCTGTCGATGATTACGGACTCTTATATTGTTTAGGGGAATTTGGTTTAATTCGTGTACCTAAATGTATGTTATACAATTTGCAGCATTTACACACTGCAAATTATATTATTTAGGGGAATTTGGATAAAATCGTGCACCTAAATGTATGTTATGCCCGTGGTCTGGAGAGTAATAATTTTGAAGAAAACGCAAACAATAATTTAATATTATTTTTGTTTTTGTGGACTGTATGGATTAAAGCCAAATTGAAGATTTGTATGTCCTGTAGTCCAAAATGCGTTTCGCCCAGGCACGATAGTTGGGCTCATCAGTTAGATATATCGTACCCTTCTAAGAAGCAATGTTTTTCGGTCGATGATTACCGACTCTTATAAAATTTGCAGAATTTACGCACTGCAAATTATATTATTTAGGGGAATTTGGTTAAAGTCGTGCACCTAATTGTATGTTATGCCCTTTCTCTGGCCAGTAATAATTTTGAACCAAACGCTAACAATAATTTAATATTATTTTTGTTTTTGTGGACTGTATGGATTAAAGCCAAATTGAAGATTTTAATGTCCTGTAGTCCAAAATGCGTTTCGCCCAGGCACGATAGTTGGGCTCATCAGTTAGATCTATCGTACCCTTCTAAGAAGCAATGTTTTTCGGTCAATGATTACCGACTCTTATAAAATTTGCAGCATTTATACACTGCAAATTATGTTATTTAGGGGAATTTGGTTAAATTCGTGTACCTAAATGTATGTTATGCCCGTTTTCTGGCCAGTAATATTTTTGAAGAAAACGCAGACAATAATTTAAAATTATTTTTGTTTTTGTGGACTGTATGGATTAAAACCAAATTGAAGATTTTTATGTCCTGTAGTCCAAAATGCGTTTCGCCCAGGCACGATAGTTGGGCTCATCAGTTAGATCTATCGTACCCTTCTAAGAAGCAATGTTTTTCGGTCAATGATTACCGACTCTTATAAAATTTGCAGCATTTATACACTGCAAATTATGTTATTTAGGGGAATTTGGTTAAAGTCGTGCACCTAAATGTATGTTATGCCCTTTCTCTGGCCAGTAATAATTTTGAAGCAAACGCAAACAATAATTTAATATTATTTTTATTTTTGTTTTTGTGGACTGTATGGATTAAGGCCAAATTGAAAATTTGTATGGCCTGTAGTCCAAAATGCGTTTCGCCCAGGCACGATAGTTGGGCCCATCAGTTAGATGCTATCGTACCCTTCTAAGACATAATGTTTTTCGTTTGATGACTACGGACTCTTATATTATTTAGGGGAATTTGGTTTTATTCGTGTACCTAAATGTATGTTATGCCCGTTTTCTGGCCAGTAATATTTTTGAAGAAAACGCAGACAATAATTTAAAATTATTTTTGTTTTTGTGGACTGTATGGATTAAGGCCAAATAGAAGATTTTATGACCTGTAGTCCAAAATGCGTTTTGCCCAGGCACGATATTTGGACTTATCAGTTAGATTCTATCGGTTTTTCGGTCGATGATTACCGACTCTTATAAAATTTGCAGCATTTACCCACTGCAAATTATATTATTTAGGGGAATTTGGTTAAATTCGTGCACCTAAATGTATGTTATGCCCGTGGACTGGCCAGTAATAATTTTGAAGAAAACGCAAACAATAATTTTATATTATTTATGTTTTTGTTTTTGTGGACTGTATGGATTAAAGCCAAATTGAAGATTCTTATGACCTATAGTCCAAAATGCGTTTCGCCCAGGCAAGATAGTTGGGCTCATCAGTTAGATCTATCGTACCCTTCTAAGAAGCAATGTTTTTCGGTCGATGATTACCGACTCATATAAAATTTGCAGCATTTACACACTGCAAATTATATTATTTAGGGGAATTTGGTTAAGCTCGTGCACCTAAATCTATGTTATGGCCGTGGTCTGACCAGCAATAATTTTGAAGAAAACGCAAGCAATAATTTAATATTATTTTTGTTTTTGTTTTTGTGGACTGTATGGATTAAAGCCAAATTGAAGATTTTAATGTCCTGTAGTCCAAAATGCGTTTCGCCCAGGCACGATAGTTGGGCTCATCAGTTAGATCTATCGTACCCTTCTAAGAAGCAATGTTTTTCGGTCGATGATTACCGACTCTTATAAAATTTGCAGAATTTACGCACTGCAAATTATATTATTTAGGGGAATTTGGTTAAAGTCGTGCACCTTATTGTATGTTATGCCCTTTCTCTGGTCAGTAATAATTTTGAACCAAACGCTAACAATAATTTAATATTATTTTTGTTTTTGTGGACTATATGGATTAAAGCCAAATTAGAGTTTTTTGTGACCTGTAGTCCAAAATGCTTTTCGCCCAGGCGCGATAGTTGGGCTCATCAGTTAGATCTATCGTACCCTTCTAAGAAGCAATGTTTTTCGGTCGATGATTACCGACTCTTATAAAATTTGCAGCATTTACACACTGCAAATTATGTTATTTAGGGGAATTTGGTATAATTCGTGTACCTAAATGTATGTTATTCCCGTTTTCTGGCCAGTAATATTTTTGAAGAAAACGCAGACAATAATTTAAAATTATTTTTGTTTTTGTGGACTGTATGGATTAAAGCCAAATAGAAGATTTTATGACCTGTAGTCCAAAATGCGTTTTGCCCAGGCACGATAGTTGGGCTTATCAGTTAGATTCTATCGGTTTTTCGGTCGATGATTACCGACTCTTATAAAATTTGCAGCATTTACCCACTGCAAATTATATTATTTAGGGGAATTTGGTTAAATTCGTGTACCTAAATGTATGTTATGCCCGTGGTCTGGCCAGTAATAATTTTGAAGAATACGCAAACAACAATTTTATATTATTTTTGTTTTTGTTTTTGTGGACTGTATGGATTAAAGCCAAATTGAGTCCAAAATGAGTTTCACCCAGGCACGTTAGTTGGACTCTTCAGTAAGATGCTATCGTACCCTTCTGACACGCAATGTTTTTTTGTGGATGATTACCGACTCTTATTAAATTTGCAGAATTTACACACTGCAACTTATATTATTTAGGGCAATTTGGTTAAATTCGTGTACCTAAATGTATGTAATGCCCGTTTTCTGCCCAGTAATATTTTTGAAGAAAACGCAGACAATAATTTAAAATTATTTTTGTTTTTGTGGACTGTATGCATTAAAGCCAAATAGTAGATTTTATGACCTGTAGTCCAAATTGCGTTTTGCCCAGGCACGATAGTTGGGCTTATCAGTTAGATTCTATCGTACCCTTCTAAGACGCAATGATTTTCGGTCAATGATTACCGACTCTTATAAAATTTGCAGCACTTACACGCTGCAAATTATATTATTTCGCGGAATTTGGTTAAAGTCGTGCACCTAAATGTATGTTATGCCCGTTCTCTGGCCAGTAATAATTTTGAAGCAATCGCAAACAATAATTTAATATTATTTTTATTTTTGTGGACTGTATGGATTAAAGCCAAATTGAAGATTTGTATGCCCTGAATGCGTTTGGCCCAGGCACGATAGTTGGGCTTATCAGTTAGATTCTATCGGTTTTTCGGTCGATGATTACCGACTCTTATAAAATTTGCAGCATTTACACACTGCTAATTATATTATTTAGGGGAATTTGGTTAAATTCGTGCACCTAAATGTATGTTATGCCCGTGGTCTGCCCAGTAATAATTTTGAAGAAAACGCAAACAATAATTTTATATTATTTTTGTTTTTGTGGACTGTATGGATTAAAGCCAAATTGAAGATTCTTATGACCTATAGTCCAAAATGCGTTCCACACAGGCACGTAAGTTGGACTCTTCAGTAAGATGCTATCGTACCCTTCTGACACGCAATGTTTTTCTGTGAATGATTACCGACTCTTATTAAATTTGCAGCATTTACACACTGCAACTTATATTATTTAGGGTAATTTGGTTAAATTCGTGCACCTAAGTGTATGTTATGCCCGTGGTCTGGCCAGTAATAATTTTGAAGAAAACGCAAACAATAATTTAATATTATTTTTGTTTTTGTGGACTGTATGGATTAAAGCCAGATTGAATCTTTTTATGACCTGTAGTCCAAAATTCGTTTCGCCCAGGCACGACAGTTGGGCTCATCAGTTAGATGATATCATACACTTCTAAGACGCAATGTTTTTCTGTCGATGATTACGGACTCTTATATTGTTTAGGGGAATTTGGTTTAATTCGTGTACCTAAATGTATGTTATACAATTTGCAGCATTTACACACTGCAAATTATATTATTTAGGGGAATTTGGATAAAATCGTGCACCTAAATGTATGTTATGCCCGTGGTCTGGAGAGTAATAATTTTGAAGAAAACGCAAACAATAATTTAATATTATTTTTGTTTTTGTGGACTGTATGGATTAAAGCCAAATTGAAGATTTGTATGTCCTGTAGTCCAAAATGCGTTTCGCCCAGGCACGATAGTTGGGCTCATCAGTTAGATATATCGTACCCTTCTAAGAAGCAATGTTTTTCGGTCGATGATTACCGACTCTTATAAAATTTGCAGAATTTACGCACTGCAAATTATATTATTTAGGGGAATTTGGTTAAAGTCGTGCACCTAATTGTATGTTATGCCCTTTCTCTGGCCAGTAATAATTTTGAACCAAACGCTAACAATAATTTAATATTATTTTTGTTTTTGTGGACTGTATGGATTAAAGCCAAATTGAAGATTTTAATGTCCTGTAGTCCAAAATGCGTTTCGCCCAGGCACGATAGTTGGGCTCATCAGTTAGATCTATCGTACCCTTCTAAGAAGCAATGTTTTTCGGTCAATGATTACCGACTCTTATAAAATTTGCAGCATTTATACACTGCAAATTATGTTATTTAGGGGAATTTGGTTAAATTCGTGTACCTAAATGTATGTTATGCCCGTTTTCTGGCCAGTAATATTTTTGAAGAAAACGCAGACAATAATTTAAAATTATTTTTGTTTTTGTGGACTGTATGGATTAAAACCAAATTGAAGATTTTTATGTCCTGTAGTCCAAAATGCGTTTCGCCCAGGCACGATAGTTGGGCTCATCAGTTAGATCTATCGTACCCTTCTAAGAAGCAATGTTTTTCGGTCAATGATTACCGACTCTTATAAAATTTGCAGCATTTATACACTGCAAATTATGTTATTTAGGGGAATTTGGTTAAAGTCGTGCACCTAAATGTATGTTATGCCCTTTCTCTGGCCAGTAATAATTTTGAAGCAAACGCAAACAATAATTTAATATTATTTTTATTTTTGTTTTTGTGGACTGTATGGATTAAGGCCAAATTGAAAATTTGTATGGCCTGTAGTCCAAAATGCGTTTCGCCCAGGCACGATAGTTGGGCCCATCAGTTAGATGCTATCGTACCCTTCTAAGACATAATGTTTTTCGTTTGATGACTACGGACTCTTATATTATTTAGGGGAATTTGGTTTTATTCGTGTACCTAAATGTATGTTATGCCCGTTTTCTGGCCAGTAATATTTTTGAAGAAAACGCAGACAATAATTTAAAATTATTTTTGTTTTTGTGGACTGTATGGATTAAGGCCAAATAGAAGATTTTATGACCTGTAGTCCAAAATGCGTTTTGCCCAGGCACGATAGTTGGACTTATCAGTTAGATTCTATCGGTTTTTCGGTCGATGATTACCGACTCTTATAAAATTTGCAGCATTTACCCACTGCAAATTATATTATTTAGGGGAATTTGGTTAAATTCGTGCACCTAAATGTATGTTATGCCCGTGGACTGGCCAGTAATAATTTTGAAGAAAACGCAAACAATAATTTTATATTATTTATGTTTTTGTTTTTGTGGACTGTATGGATTAAAGCCAAATTGAAGATTCTTATGACCTATAGTCCAAAATGCGTTTCGCCCAGGCAAGATAGTTGGGCTCATCAGTTAGATCTATCGTACCCTTCTAAGAAGCAATGTTTTTCGGTCGATGATTACCGACTCATATAAAATTTGCAGCATTTACACACTGCAAATTATATTATTTAGGGGAATTTGGTTAAGCTCGTGCACCTAAATCTATGTTATGGCCGTGGTCTGACCAGCAATAATTTTGAAGAAAACGCAAGCAATAATTTAATATTATTTTTGTTTTTGTTTTTGTGGACTGTATGGATTAAAGCCAAATTGGATATCTTTATGACCTGTAGTCCAAAATGCGTTTCGCCCAGCCACGATAGTTGGACTGATAAGTTAGATGTATCGTACCCTTATAAGATGCAATGTTTTTCGGTCGATGATTACCGACTCTTATAAAATTTGCAGAATTTACACACTGCAAATTATATTATTTAGGGGAATTTGGTTAAAGTCGTGCACCTAATTGTATGTTATGCCCTTTCTCTGGCCAGTAATAATTTTGAAGCAAACGCAAACAATAATTTAATATTATTTATGTTTTTGTGGACTATATGGATTAAAGCCAAATTAGAGTTTTTTGTGACCTGTAGTCCAAAATGCGTTTCGCCCGGGCGCGATAGTTGGGCTCATCAGTTAGATGATATCGTACCCTTCTAAGACGCAATGTTTTTCTGTGGATGATTACCGACTCTTATTAAATTTGCAGCATTTATACACAGCAACTTATATTATTTAGGGGAATTTGGTTAAATTAGTGCAACTAAGTGTATGTTATGCCCGTGGTCTGGCCAGTAATAATTTTGAAGAAAACGCAAACAATAATTTAATATTATTTTTGTTTTTGTTTTTGTGGACTGTATGGATTAAAGCCAAATTGAAAATTTGTATGTCCTGTAGTCCAAAATTCATTTCGCCCAGGCACGACAGTTGGACTCTTCAGTAAGATGCTATCGTACCCTTCTGACACGCAATGTTTTTCTGTGGATAATTACCGACTCTTATTAAATTTGCAGGATTTACACACTGCAACTTATATTATTTAGGGGAATTTGGTTAAATTCGTGCACCTAAGTGTATGTTATGCCCATGGTCTGGCCAGTAATAATTTTGAAGAAAACGCAAACAATAATTTAATATTATTTTTGTTTTTGTGGACTGTATGGATTAAAGCCAAATTGAAGATTTTTATGTCCTGTAGACCAAAATGCGTTTCGCCCAGGCACGATAGTTGGGCTCATCAGTTAGATCTATCGTACCCTTCTAAGAAGCAATGTTTTTCGGTCAATGATTACCGACTCTTATAAAATTTGCAGCATTTATACACTGCAAATTATGTTATTTAGGGGAATTTGGTTAAATTCGTGTACCTAAATGTATGTTATGCCCGTTTTCTGGCCAGTAATATTTTTGAAGAAAACGCATTCAATAATTTAAAATTATTTTTGTTTTTGTGGACTGTATGGATTAAACCCAAACAGACGATTTTATTACCTGTAGTCCAAAATGCGTTTTGCCCAGGCACGATAGTTGGGCTTATCAGTTAGATTCTATCGGTTTTTCGGTCGATGATTACCGACTCTTATAAAATTTGCAGCATTTACACACTGCTAATTATATTATTTAGGGGAATTTGGTTAAATTCGTGCACCTAAATGTATGTTATGCCCGTGGTCTGGCCAGTAATAATTTTGAAGAAAACGCAAACAATAATTTTATATTATTTTTGTTTTTGTGGACTGTATGGATTAAAGCCAAATTGAAGATTCTTATGACCTATAGTCCAAAATGCGTTTCACCCAGGCACGTAAGTTGGACTCTTCAGTAAGATGCTATCGTACCCTTCTGACACTCAATGTTTTTCAGTGGATGATTACCGACTCTTATTAAATTTGCAGCATTTACACACTGCAACTTATATTATTTAGGGGAATTTGGTTAAATTCGTGTACCTAAATGTATGTAATGCCCGTTTTCTGCCCAGTAATATTTTTGAAGAAAACGCAGACAGTAATTTAAAATTATTTTTGTTTTTGTGGACTGTATGGATTAAAGCCAAATAGAAGATTTTATGACCTGTAGTCCAAATTGCGTTTTGCCCAGGCCCGATAGTTGGGCTTATCATTTAGATTCTATCGTACCCTTCTAAGATGCAATGATTTTCGGTCAATGATTACCGACTCTTATAAAATTAGCAGCACTTACACACTGCAAATTATATTATTTCGCGGAATTTGGTTAAAGTCGTGCACCTAAATGTATGTTATGCCCGTTCTCTGGCCAGTAATAATTTTGAAGCAAACGCAAACAATAATTTAATATTATTTTTATTTTTGTTTTTGTGGACTGTATGGATTAAAGCCAAATTGAAGATTTGTATGCCCTGAATGCGTTTGGCCCAGGCACGATAGTTGGGCTCATCAGTTAGTTGCTGTCGTACCCTTCTAAGACGCAATGTTTTTCAGTCGATGATTACCGACTCTTATAAAATTTGCAGCATTTACACACTGCAAATTATATTATTTAGGGGAATTTGGTTAAATTCGTGCACCTAAATGTATGTTATGCCCGTGGTCTGGCCAGTTATAATTTTGAAGAAAACGCAAACAATAATTTTATATTATTTTTGTTTTTGTTTTTGTGGACTGTATGGATTAAAGCCAAATTGAAGATTCTTATGACCTATAGTCCTAAATGCGTTTCACCCAGGCACGTTAGTTGGACTCTTCAGTAAGATGCTATCGTACCCTTCTGACACGCAATGTTTTTCTGTGAATGATTACCGACTCTTATTAAATTTGCAGCATTTACACACTGCAACTTATATTATTTAGGGTAATTTGGTTAAATTCGTGCACCTAAGTGTATGTTATGCCCGTGGTCTGGCCAGTAATAATTTTGAAGAAAACGCAAACAATAATTTAATATTATTTTTGTTTTTGTGGACTGTATGGATTAAAGCCAGATTGAAGCTTTTTATGACCTGTAGTCCAAAATTCGTTTCGCCCAGGCACGACAGTTGGGCTCATCAGTTAGATGATATCATACACTTCTAAGACGCAATGTTTTTCTGTCGATGATTACGGACTCTTATATTGTTTAGGGGAATTTGGTTTAATTCGTGTACCTAAATGTATGTTATACAATTTGCAGCATTTACACACTGCAAATTATATTATTTAGGGGAATTTGGATAAATTCGTGCACCTAAATGTATGTTATGCCCGTGGTCTGGAGAGTAATAATTTTGAAGAAAACGCAAACAATAATTTAATATTATTTTTGTTTTTGTGGACTGTATGGATTAAAGCCAAATTGAAGATTTGTATGTCCTGTAGTCCAAAATGCGTTTCGCTCAGGCACGATAGTTGGGCTCATCAGTTAGATATATCGTACCCTTCTAAGAAGCAATGTTTTTCGGTCGATGATTACCGACTCTTATAAAATTTGCAGAATTTACGCACTGCAAATTATATTATTTAGGGGAATTTGGTTAAAGTCGTGCACCTAATTGTATGTTATGCCCTTTCTCTGGCCAGTAATAATTTTGAACCAAACGCTAACAATAATTTAATATTATTTTTGTTTTTGTGGACTGTATGGATTAAAGCCAAATTGAAGATTTTTATGTCCTGTAGTCCAAAATGCGTTTCGCCCAGGCAAGATAGTTGGGCTCATCAGTTAGATCTATCGTACCCTTCTAAGAAGCAATGTTTTTCGGTCAATGATTACCGACTCTTATAAAATTTATACACTGCAAATTATGTTATTTAGGGGAATTTGGTTAAATTCGTGTACCTAAATGTATGTTATGCCCGTTTTCTGGCCAGTAATATTTTTGAAGAAAACGCAGACAATAATTTAAAATTATTTTTGTTTTTGTGGACTGTATGGATTAAAACCAAATTGAAGATTTTTATGTCCTGTAGTCCAAAATGCGTTTCGCCCAGGCACGATAGTTGGGCTCATCAGTTAGATCTATCGTACCCTTCTAAGAAGCAATGTTTTTCGGTCAATGATTACCGACTCTTATAAAATTTGCAGCATTTATACACTGCAAATTATGTTATTTAGGGGAATTTGGTTAAAGTCGTGCACCTAAATGTATGTTATGCCCTTTCTCTGGCCAGTAATAATTTTGAAGCAAACGCAAACAATAATTTAATATTATTTTTATTTTTGTTTTTGTGGACTGTATGGATTAAGGCCAAATTGAAAATTTGTATGGCCTGTAGTCCAAAATGCGTTTCGCCCAGGCACGATAGTTGGGCCCATCAGTTAGATGCTATCGTACCCTTCTAAGACATAATGTTTTTCGTTTGATGACTACGGACTCTTATATTATTTAGGGGAATTTGGTTTTATTCGTGTACCTAAATGTATGTTATGCCCGTTTTCTGGCCAGTAATATTTTTGAAGAAAACGCAGACAATAATTTAAAATTATTTTTGTTTTTGTGGACTGTATGGATTAAGGCCAAATAGAAGATTTTATGACCTGTAGTCCAAAATGCGTTTTGCCCAGGCACGATAGTTGGACTTATCAGTTAGATTCTATCGGTTTTTCGGTCGAAGATTACCGACTCTTATAAAATTTGCAGCATTTACCCACTGCAAATTATATTATTTAGGGGAATTTGGTTAAATTCGTGCACCTAAATGTATGTTATGCCCGTGGACTGGCCAGTAATAATTTTGAAGAAAACGCAAACAATAATTTTATATTATTTATGTTTTTGTTTTTGTGGACTGTATGGATTAAAGCCAAATTGAAGATTCTTATGACCTATAGTCCAAAATGCGTTTCGCCCAGGCAAGATAGTTGGGCTCATCAGTTAGATCTATCGTACCCTTCTAAGAAGCAATGTTTTTCGGTCGATGATTACCGACTCATATAAAATTTGCAGCATTTACACACTGCAAATTATATTATTTAGGGGAATTTGGTTAAGCTCGTGCACCTAAATCTATGTTATGGCCGTGGTCTGACCAGCAATAATTTTGAAGAAAACGCAAGCAATAATTTAATATTATTTTTGTTTTTGTTTTTGTGGACTGTATGGATTAAAGACAAATTGGATATCTTTATGACCTGTAGTCCAAAATGCGTTTCGCCCAGCCACGATAGTTGGGCTGATCAGTTAGATGTATCGTACCCTTATAAGATGCAATGTTTTTCGGTCGATGATTACCGACTCTTATAAAATTTGCAGAATTTACACACTGCAAATTATATTATTTAGGGGAATTTGGTTAAAGTCGTGCACCTAATTGTATGTTATGCCCTTTCTCTGGCCAGTAATAATTTTGAAGCAAACGCAAACAATAATTTAATATTATTTATGTTTTTGTGGACTATATGGATTAAAGCCAAATTAGAGTTTTTTGTGACCTGTAGTCCAAAATGCGTTTCGCCCGGGCGCGATAGTTGGGCTCATCAGTTAGATGATATCGTACCCTTCTAAGACGCAATGTTTTTCTGTGGATGATTACCGACTCTTATTAAATTTGCAGCATTTATACACAGCAACTTATATTATTTAGGGGAATTTGGTTAAATTAGTGCAACTAAGTGTATGTTATGCCCGTGGTCTGGCCAGTAATAATTTTGAAGAAAACGCAAACAATAATTTAATATTATTTTTGTTTTTGTTTTTGTGGACTGTATGGATTAAAGCCAAATTGAAAATTTGTATGCCCTGTAGTCCAAAATTCATTTCGCCCAGGCACGACAGTTGGACTCTTCAGTAAGATGCTATCGTACCCTTCTGGCACGCAATGTTTTTCTGTGGATAATTACCGACTCTTATTAAATTTGCAGGATTTACACACTGCAACTTATATTATTTAGGGGAATTTGGTTAAATTCGTGCACCTAAGTGTATGTTATGCCCATGGTCTGGCCAGTAATAATTTTGAAGAAAACGCAAACAATAATTTAATATTATTTTTGTTTTTGTGGACTGTATGGATTAAAGCCAAATTGAAGATTTTTATGTCCTGTAGTCCAAAATGCGTTTCGCCCAGGCACGATAGTTGGGCTCATCAGTTAGATCTATCGTACCCTTCTAAGAAGCAATGTTTTTCGGTCAATGATTACCGACTCTTATAAAATTTGCAGCATTTATACACTGCAAATTATGTTATTTAGGGGAATTTGGTTAAATTCGTGTACCTAAATGTATATTATGCCCGTTTTCTGGCCAGTAATATTTTTGAAGAAAACGCAGACAATAATTTAAAATTATTTTTGTTTTTGTGGACTGTATGGATTAAACCCAAACGGAAGATTTTATGACCTGTGGTCCAAAATGCGTTTTGCCCAGGCACGATAGTTCGGCTTATCAGTTAGATACTATCGGTTTTTCGGTCGATGATTACCGACTCTTATAAAATTTGCAGCATTTACACACTGCTAATTATATTATTTAGGGGAATTTGGTTAAATTCGTGCACCTAAATGTATGTTATGCCGGTGGTCTGGCCAGTAATAATTTTGAAGAAAACGCAAACAATAATTTTATATTATTTTTGTTTTTGTGGACTGTATGGATTAAAGCCAAATTGAAGATTCTTATGACCTATAGTCCAAAATGCGTTTCACCCAGGCACGTAAGTTGGACTCTTCAGTAAGATGCTATCGTACCCTTCTGACACTCAATGTTTTTAAGTGGATGATTACCGACTCTTATTAAATTTGCAGCAATTACACACTGCAACTTATATTATTTAGGGGAATTTGGTTAAATTCGTGTACCTAAATGTATGTAATGCCCGTTTTCTGCACAGTAATATTTTTGAAGAAAACGCAGACAATAATTTAAAATTATTTTTGGTTTTGTGGACTGTATGGATTAAAGCCAAATAGAAGATTTTATGACCTGTAGTCCAAATTGCGTTTTGCCCAGGCCGGATAGTTGGGCTTATCAGTTAGATTCTATCGTACCCTTCTAAGATGCAATGATTTTCGGTCAATGATTACCGACTCTTATAAAATTAGCAGCACTTACACACTGCAAATTATATTATTTCGCGGAATTTGGTTAAAGTCGTGCACCTAAATGTATGTTATGCCCTTTCTCTGGCCAGTAATAATTTTGAAGCAAACGCAAACAATAATTTAATATTATTTTTGTTTTTGTGGGCTGTATGGATTAAAGCCAGATTGAAGCTTTTTATGACCTGTAGTCCAAAATTCGTTTCGCCCAGGCACGACAGTTGGGCTCATCAGTTAGATGATATCATACCCTTCTAAGACGCAATGTTTTTCTGTGGATGATTACCGACTGTTATTTAATTTGCAGCATTTATACACTGCAACTTATATTATTTAGGGGAATTTGGTTAAATTAGTGCACCTAAGTGTATGTTATGCCCGTGGTCTGGCCAGTAATAATTTTGAAGAAAACGCAAACAATAATTTAATATTATTTTTGATTTTGTGGACTGTATGGATTAAGGCCAAATTGAACATTTGTATGGCCTGTAGTCCAAAATGCGTTTCGCCCAGGCACGATAATTGGGCTCATCAGTTAGATCTATCGTACCCTTCTAAGAAGCAATGTTTTTCGGTCGATGATTACCGACTCTTATAAAATTTGCAGCATTTACACACTGCAAATTATGTTATTTAGGGGAATTTGGTATAATTCGTGTACCTAAATGTATGTTATGCCCGTTTTCTGGCCAGTAATATTTTCGAAGAAAACGCAGACAATAATTTAAAATTATTTTTGTTTTTGTGGACTGTATGGATTAAAGCCAAATAGAAGATTTAATGACCTGTAGTCCAAAATGCGCTTTGCCCAGGCACGATAGTTGGGCTCATCAGTTAGATCTATCGTAATCTTCTAAGAAGCAATGTTTTTCGGTCGATGATTACCGACTCTTATAAAATTTGCAGCATTTACACACTGCAAATTATATTGTTTAGGGGAATTTGGTTAAACTCGTGCACCTAAATGTATGTTATGACCGTGGTCTGGCCAGCAATAATTTTGAAGAAAACGCAAACAATAATTGAATATTATTTTTGTTCTTGTTTTTGTTTTTGTGGACTGTATAGATTAAAGCCCAATTGAAGATTTTATTAACCTGTAGCCCAAAATGCGTTTCGCCCAGGCACGATAGCTGGGCTCATCAGTAAAATGCTATCGTACCCTTCTAAAACGCAATGTTTTTCGGTCGATGATTACCGACTCTTATTAAATTTGCAGCATTTACACACTGCAAATTATATTATTTAGGGGAATTTGGTTAAATTCCTGCACCTAAATGTATGTAATGCCCGTGGTCTGGCCAGTAATAATTTTGAAAAAAAACGCAAACAATAATTTAATATTATTTTTGTTTTTGTGGACTGTATGGATTAAAGCCAAATTTAAGATTTTTATGACCTGTAGGCCAAATGCGTTTTGCCCAGGCACGATAGTTGGGCCCATAAGTTAGATGCAATCGTGTCCTTCTAAGACGCAATGTTTTTCGGTCGATGATTACCGACTCTTATAAAATTTGCAGCATTTACAGACTACAAATTATATTATTTGGTGGAATTTGGTTAAATTTGTGCACCTAAATGTATGTTATGCCCGTGGACCGGCCATCAAAAATTTTGAAGAAAACGCAAACAATAATTTAATATTATTTTTGTTTTTGTGAACTGTATGAATTCAAGCCAAATTAAAGATTTTTATGACCTGTAGTCCAAAATGCGTTTCGCGCGGGTACAATAGTTGGACTCATCGGTTAGATGCTATCGTATCCTTCTAAGACGCAATGTTTATCGGTCAATGATTACCGACTCTTATAAAATTTGCAGCACTTACACACTGCAAGTTATATTATTTAGGGGAATTTGGTTAAAGTCGTGCACCTAAATGTATGTTATACCCGTGGTCTGGCCAGTAATAATATTGAAGAAACCGCAAGCAATAATTTAATATTATTTTTATTTTTGTTTCTGTGGACTGTATGGATTAAAGATAAATTGAAGATTTTTATGCACTGAATGCGTTTCGCCCAGGCATGATAGTTGGACGCTTCAGTAAGATGCTATCGCACCCTTCTAAGACGCAATGTTTTTCGGTGGATTATTACCGATTCTTATTAAATTTGCAGCATTTACACACTGCAACTTGTATTATTTAGGGGAATTTGGTTAAATTCGTGCACCTAAATGTATGTTATGCCCGTGGACCGGCCAGCAAAAATTTTGAAGAAAACGCAAACAATAATCTAATATTATTTTTGTTTTTGTTTTTGTGGCTGTATGGATTCAAGCCAAATTAAAGATTTGTATGACCTGTAGTCCAAAATGCGTTTCGCCCAGCCACGATAGTTGGGCTGATCAGTTAGATGTATCGTACCCTTATAAGATGCATTGTTTTTCGGTCGATGATTACCGACTCTTATAAAATTTGCAGAATTTACACACTGCAAATTATATTATTTAGGGGAATTTGGTTAAACTCGTGCACCTAAATGTATGTTATGACCGTGGTCTGGCCAGCAATAACTTTGAAGAAAACGCAAACAATAATTTAATATTATTTTTGTTTTTGTTTTTGTGGACTGTATAGATTAAAGATAAATTGAAGATTTTTATGCCCTGAATGCGTTTCGCCCAGGCACGATAGTTGGACCCTTCACTAAGATGCTATCGCACCCTTCTAAGACGCAATGTTTTTCGGTGGATGATTATCGACTCTTATTAAATTTGCAGCATTTACACACTGCAACTTGTATTATTTAGGGGAATTTGGTTAAATTCGTGCACCTAAGTGTATGTTATGCCCGTGGTTTGGCCAGTAATAATTTTGAAGAAAACGCAAACAATAATTTAATATTATTTTTGTTTTTGTTTTTGTGGACTGGATGGATTAAAGCCAGATTGAAGATTTTTATTTTCTGTAGTCCAAAATTCGTTTCGCCCAGGCACGACAGTTGGGCTCATCAGTTAGATGATATCGTAAAGACGCAATGTTTTTCGGTCGATGATTACGGACTCTTATATTATTTAGGGGAATTTGGTTTAATTCGTGTACGTAAATGTATGTTATGCCCGTTCTCTGGCCAGTAATAATTTTGAAGAAAACGCAAACAATAATTTCATATTATTTATGTTTTTGTGGACTGTATGGATTAAAGCCAAATTTAAGATTTTTATGACCTGTAGTCCAAAATGCGTTTTGCCCAGGTACGATAGTTGCGCTCATCAGTTAGATGCAATCGTGCTCTTCTAAGACGCAATGGTTTTCGGTCGACGATTACCGACTCTTTTAAAACTTACAGCATTTACACACTGCAAATTATATTATTTAGGGGAATTTGGTTAAATTCGTGCACCTTAATGTATATTATGCCCGTGGTCTGGCCAGTAATAATTTTGAAGTAAACGCAAGCAATAATTTAATATTATTTTTATTTTTGTGGACTGTATGGATTAAAGCCAAATTGAAATTTTTTATGGCCTGTAGTCCAAAATGCGTTTCGCCCAGGCACGATAGTTGGGCTCATCAGTTAGTTGCTATCGTTTCCTTCTAAGACGCAATGTTTTTCGGTCGATGATTACCGACTCTTATAAAATTTGCAGCATTTACACACTGCAAATTATATTATTTAGGGGAATTTGGTTAAACTCGTGCACCTAAATTTTTGTTATGACCGTGGTCTGGCCAGCAATAATTTTGAAGAAAACGCAAACAATAATTTCATATTATTTTTGTTTTTGTTGTTGTTTTTGTGGACTGTATGGATTAAAGCCAAATTGGAGATCTTTATGACCTGTAGTCCAAAATGCGTTTCGCCCAGCCACGATAGTTGGGCTGATCAGTTAGATGCTATCGTACCCTTCTAAAACGCAATGTTTTTCGATCGATGATTACCGACTCTTATTAAATTTGCAGCATTTACACACTGCAAATTATATTAATTAGGGGAATTTGGTTAAATTCCTGCACCTAAATGTATGTAATGCCCGTGGTCTGGCCAGTAATAATTTTGAAAAAAAACGCAAACAATAATTTAAAATTATTTTTGTTTTTGTGGACTGTATGGATTAAAGCCAAATTTTAGATTTTTATGACCTGTAGTCCAAAATGCGTTTTGCCCAGGCACGATAGTTGGGCTCATAAGTTAGATGCAATCGTGCCCTTCTAAGACGCAATTTTTTCGGTCGATGATTACCGACTCTTATAAAATTTGCAGCATTTACAGACTACAAAATATATTATTTGGTGGAATTTGGTTAAATTCGTGCACCTAAATGTATGTTATGCCCGTGGACCGGCCAGTAAAAATTTTGAAGAAAACGCAAACAATAATTTAATATTATTTTTGTTTTTGTTTATGTGATCTGTATGGATTCAAGCCAAATTAAAGATTTTTATGACCTGTAGTCCAAAATGCGTTTCGCCCGGGTACAATAGTTGGACTCATCGGTTAGATGCTATCGTATCCTTCTAAGACGCAATGTTTTTGGGTCAATGATTACCGACTCTTATAAAATTTGAAGCATTTACACACTGCAACTTGTATTATTTAGGGGAATTTGGTTTAATTCGTGTACGTAAATGTATGTTATGCCCGTTCTCTGGCCAGTAATAATTTTGAAGAAAACGCAAACAATAATTTAATATTATTTTTATTTTTGTTTCTGTGGACTGTATGGATTAAAGATAAATTGAAGATTTTTATGCCCTGAATGCGTTTCGCCCAGGCACGATAGTTGGACCCTTCAGTAAGATGCTATCGCACCCTTCTAAGACGCAATGTTTTTCGGTGGATGATTACCGACTCTTATTAAATTTGAAGCATTTACACACTGCAACTTGTATTATTTAGGGGAATTTGGTTAAATTCGTGCACCCAAGTGTATGTTATGCCCGTGGTTTGGCCAGTAATAATTTTGAAGAAAACGCAAACAATAATTTAATATTATTTTAGTTTTTGTTTTTGTGAACTGTATGGATTAAAGCCAGATTGAAGATTTTTATTACCTGAACTGTATGGATTAAAGCCAGATTGAAGATTTTTATTACCTGTAGTCCAAAATTCGTTTCGCCCAGGCACGACAGTCGGGCTCAGCAGTTAGATGATATCGTACCCTTCTAAGACGCAATGTTTTTCGGTCGATGATTACGGACTCTTATATTATTTAGGGGAATTTGGTTTAATTCGTGTACGTAAATGTATGTTATGCCCGTTTTCTGGCCAGTAATAATTTTGAAGAATACGCAAACAATAATTTCATATTATTTATGTTTTTGTGGACTGTATGGATTAAAGCCAAATTTAAGATTTTTATGACCTGTAGTCCAAAATCGTGCATTTCTAAGACGCAATGTTTTTCGATCGACGATTAACGACTCTTTTAAAATTTACAGCATTTACACACTGCAAATTATATTATTTAGGGGAATTTGGTTAAATTCGTGCACCTTAATGTATATTATGCCCTTGGTCTGGCCAGTAATAATTTTGAAAAAAACGCAAACAGTAATTTAATATTATTTTTGTTTTTGGGGACTGTATGGATTAAAGCCAAATTGAAATTTTTTATGGCCTGTAGTCCAAAATGCGTTTCGCCCAGGCACGATAGTTGGGCTCATCAGTTAGTTGCTATCGTACCCTTCTAAGATGCAATATTTTTCGGTCGATGATTACCGACTCTTATAAAATTTGCAGCATTTACACACTGCAAATTATATTATTTAGGGGAATTCGGTTAAATTCGTGCACCTAAATGTATGTTATGCCCGTGGTCTGGCCAGTAATAATTTTGAAGAAATCGCAAACAATAATTTTATATTATTTATGTTTTTGTGGACTATATGGATTAAAGCCAAATTAGAGTTTTTTGTGACCTGTAGTCCAAAATGCGTTTCGCCCAGGAGCGATAGTTGGGCAAATCAGTTAGATGATATCGTCCCCTTCTAAGACGCAATGTTTTTCGGTCGACTATTACCGACTCTTATAAAATTTGCAGCATTTACACACTGCAAATTATATTATTTAGGGGAATGTGGTTAAATTCGTGCACCTAAATATATGTTATGCCCGTGGTCTGGCCAGTAATAATTTTGAAGAAAACGCAAACAATAATTTAATATTATGTTTGTTTTTGTGGACTGTATGGATTAAAGCCAAATTAAAAATTTTTATGGCCTGTAGTCCAAAATGCGTTTCACCCAGGCACGATAGTTGGGCCCATCAGTTAAATGCTATCGTACTCTTCTAAGACGCAATGTTTTTCGGTCGATGATTACCGACTCTTATAAAATTTGCAGCATTTACACACTGCAAATTATATTATTTAGGGGAATTTGGTTAAATTCGTGCACCTAAATGTATGTTATGCCCGTGGTCTGGCCAGCAATAATTTTGAAGAAAACGCAAACAATAATTTAATATTATTTTTGTTTTTGGTTTTGTGGACTGTATAGATTAAAGCCCAATTGAAGATTTTATTGACCTGTAGCCCAAAATGCGCTTCGCCCAGGCACGATAGCTGGGCTCATCAGTAAGATGCTATCGTACCCTTCTAAGACGCAATGTTTTTCGGTCGATGATTATCGACTCTTATAAAATTTGCAGCATTTACACACTGCAAATTATATTATTTAGGGGAATTTGGTTAAATTCGTGTACCTAAATGTATGTTATGCCCGTTTTCCGCCAGTAATATTTTTGAAGAAAACGCAGACAATAATTTAAATTATTTTTGTTTTTGTGGACTTTATGGATTAAAGTCAAATTTAAGATTTTTATGACCTGTAGTCCAAAATGCGTTTTGCCCAGGCACGATAGTTGGGCTCATCAGTTAGATGCAATCGTGCCCTTCTAAGATGCAATGTTTTTCGGTCGATCATTACCGACCCTTATAAAATTTGAAGCATTTACACACTGCAAATTGTATTATTTAGGGAAATTTAGATAAATTCGTGCAGTTAAATGTATGTTATGCCCGTGGTCTGGCCAGTAATAATTTAGAAGAAAACGCAAACATTAATTTAATATTATTTTTGTTTTTGTGGACTGTATGGATTAAAGCCAAATTTAAGATTTTTATGACCTGTAGTCCAAAATGCGTTTTGCCCAGGCACGATAGTTGGGCTCATCAGTTAGATGCAATCATACCCTACTAAGACACAATGTTTTTCGGTCGATGATTACCGACTCTTATAAAATTTGCAGCATTTACACACTGCAAATTATATTATTTATGGGAATTTGGTTAAATTCGTGTACCTAAATGTAAGTTATGCCCGTTCTCTGGCCAGTAATAATTTTGAAGAAAACGCAGTTAGATTCTATCGTACCCTTCTAAGAGGCAATGTTTTTCGTCCGATGATTACCGACTCTTATAAAATTTGCAGCATTTACAGACTACAAATTATATTATTTGGTGGAATTTGGTTAAATTCGTGCACCTAAATGTATGTTATGCCCGTGGACCGGCCAGTAAAAATTTTGAAGAAAACGCAAACAATAATTTAATATTATTTTTGTTTTTGTGAACTGTATGGATTAAAGCCAAATTGAAAATTTTTATGACCTGTAGTCCAAAATGCGTTTCGCCCGGGTACAATGATTACCGACTCTTATAAAATTTGCAGCACTGCAGCACTGCAAATTATATTATTTAGTGGTATTTGGTTAAAGTCGTGCACCTAAATGTATGTTATGCCCGTGGTCTGGCCAGTAATAATATTGAAGAAACCGCAAACAATAATTTAATATTATTTTTAGTTTTGTGGACTGTATGGATTAAAGCCAAATTGAAGATTTTTATGCCCTGAATGCGTTTCGCCCAGGCACCCGTCTAAAACGCAATGTTTTTCGGTGGATGATTACCGACTCTTATTAAATTTGCAGCATTTACACACTGCAACTTGTATTATTTAGGGGAATTTGGTTAAATTCGTGCACCTTAATGTATGCTATGCCCGTGGTCTGGCCAGTAATAATTTTGAAGAAAACGCAAACAATAATTTAATATTATTTGTGTTTTTGTTTTTGTGGACTGTATGGATTAAAGCCAGATTGAAGATTTTTATTACCTGTAGTCCAAAATTCGATTCGCCCAGGCACGACAGTTGGGCTCATCAGTTAGATAATATCGTACCCTTCTAAGACGCAATGTTTTTCGGTCGATGATTACGGACTCTTATATTATTTAGGGGAATTTGGTTTAATTCGTGTACCTAAATGTATGTTATGCCCGTGGTCTGGCCAGTAATAATTTTGAAGAAAACGCAAACAATAATTTAATATTATTTTTGTTTTTGTGGACTGTATGGATTAAAGCCAAATGCAGCATTTACACACTGAAATTATATTATTTAGGGGAATTTGGTTAAAATTGTGCACCTAAATGTATGTTATGCCCGTGGTCTGGCCAGCAATAATTTTGAAGAAAACGCAAACAATAATTTAATATTATTTTTGTTTTTGTTGTTGTTTTTGTGGACTGTATGGATTAAAGCCAGATTGAAGATTTTTATGCCCTTAATGCGTTTCGCCCAGGCACCCGTCTAAAACGCAATGTTTTTCGGTGGATGATTACCGACTCTTATTAAATTTGCAGCATTTACACACTGCAACTTGTATTATTTAGGGGAATTTGGTTAAATTCGTGCACCTTAATGTATGCTATGCCCGTGGTCTGGCCAGTAATAATATTGAAGAAACCGCAAACAATAATTTAATATTATTTTTATTTTTGTGGAATGTATGGATTAAAGCCAAATTGAAGATTTTTATGCCCTGAATGCATTTCGCCCAGGCACCCGTCTAAAACGCAATGTTTTTCGGTGGATGATTACCGACTCTTATTAAATTTGCAGCATTTACACACTGCAACTTGTATTATTTAGGGGAATTTGGTTAAATTCGTGCACCTTAATGTATGCTATGCCCGTGGTCTGGCCAGTAATAATTTTGAAGAAAACGCAAACAATAATTTAATATTATTTGTGTTTTTGTTTTTGTGGACTGTATGGATTAAAGCCAGATTGAAGATTTTTATTACCTGTAGTCCAAAATTCGTTTCGCCCAGGCACGACAGTTGGGCTCATCAGTTAGATAATATCGTACCCTTCTAAGACGCAATGTTTTTCGGTCGATGATTACGGACTCTTATATTATTTAGGGGAATTTGGTTTAATTCGTGTACCTAAATGTATGTTATGCCCGTGGTCTGGCCAGTAATAATTTTAAAGAAAACGCAAACAATAATTCAATATTATTTTTGTTTTTGTGGACTGTATGGATTAAAGCCAAATTGAAAATTTTTATGGCCTGTAGTCCAAAATACGTTTCGCCCAGGCACGATAGTTGGGCCCATCAGTTATATGCTATCGTACCCTTCTAAGACGCAATGTTTTTCGTTCGATGATTCCGGACTCTTATAAAATTTGCAGCATTTGCAGACTACAAATTATATTATTTAGTGGAATTTGGTTAAATTCGTGCACCTAAATGCATGTTATGCCCGTGGACTGGCCAGAAAAAATTTTAAAGAAAACGCAAACAATAATTTAATATTATTTTTGTTTTTGTGGACTGTATGGATTAAAGCCAAATGCAGCATTTACACACTGAAATTATATTATTTAGGGGAATTTGGTTAAAATTGTGCACCTAAATGTATGTTATGCCCGTGGTCTGGCCAGCAATAATTTTGAAGAAAACGCAAACAATAATTTAATATTATTTTTGTTTTTGTTGTTGTTTTTGTGGACTGTATGGATTAAAGCCAAATGGAAGATTTTAATGATCTGTAGTCCAAAATGCATTTCGCCTAGGCACGATAGTTGGGCTCATCAGTTAGATGCAATCGTGCCCTTCTAAGACGCAATGTTTTTCGGTCGATGATTACAGACTCTAATAAAATTTGCAGCATTTGCAGACTACAAATTATATTATTTAGTGGAATTTGGTTAAATTCGTGCACCTAAATACATGTTATGCCCGTGGACTGGCCAGTAAAAATTTTGAAGAAAACGCAAACAATAATTTAATATTATTTTTGTTTTTGTGGACTGTGTGGATTAAAGCCAAATTGAAAATTTTTATGACCTATAGTCCAAAATGCGTTTTGCCCAGGCACGATAGTTGGACTCTCCAGTAAGATGCTATCGTAACCTTCTAAGGCGCAATGTTTTTCGGTTGATGATTACCGACTCTTATTACATTTGCAGCATTTGCACACTGCAAATTATATTATTTAGGGGAATTTGGTTAAATTCGTGCACCTTAGTGTATGTTATGCCCGTGTTCTGGCCAGTAATAATTTTGAAGAAAACGCAAACAATAATTTAATATTATTTTTGTTTTTGTGGACTGTATGGATTAAAGCCAGATTGAAGATTTTTATGACCTGTAGTCCAAGATTCGTTTCGCCCAGGCATGACAGTTGGGCTCATAATTTAGATGATATCATACCCTTCTAAGACGCAATGTTTTTCTGTCGACGATTACGGACTCTTATATTATTTAGGGGATTTTGGTTTAATTTGTATACCTAAATGTATGTTATGCCCGTTCTCTGGCCAGTAATAATTTTGAAGAAAACCCAAACAATAATTTAATATAATTTATGTTTTTGTGGACTATATGGATTAAAGCCAAATTAGAGTTTTTTGTGACCTGTAGTTCAAAATGCGTTTCGCCCAGGCGCGATAGTTGGGATCATCAGTTAGATGATATCGTTCTCTTCTAAGACGCAATGTTTTTCGGTCGACGATTACCGACTCTTTTAAAATTTGCAGCATTTACACACTGCAAATTATATTATTTAGGGGAATTTGGTTAAATTCGTGCACCTTAATGTATGTTATGCCTGTGGTCTGGCCAGTAATAATTTTGAAGAAAACGCAAGCAATAATTTAATATTATTTTTGTTTTGGTGGACTGTATGGATTAAAGCCAAATTAAAAATTTTTATGTCCTGTAGTCCAAAATGCGTTTCGCCCAGGCACGATAGTTGGGCTCATCAGTTAGATCTATCGTACCCTTCTAAGACGCAATATTTTTCGTTCGATGATTACGGACTTATAAAATTTGCAGCATTTACACACTGCAAATTATATTATTTAGGGGAATTTGGATAAATTCGTGCACCTAAATGTATGTTATGCCCGTGGTCTGGAGAGTAATAATTTTGAAAAAAACGCAAACAATAATTTAATATTATTTTTGTTTTTGTGGACTGTATGGATTAAAGCCAAATTGAAAATTTTTATGTCCTGTAGTCCAAAATGCGTTTCGCCCAGGCACGATAGTTGGGCTCATCAGTTAGATCTATCGTACCCTTCTAAGAAGCAATAATTTTCGGTCGATGATTACCGACTCTTATAAAATTTGCAGCATTTACACACTGCAAATTATATTATTTAGGGGAATTGGGTTAAATTCGTGTACTTAAATGTATGTTATGCCCGTTTTCTGGCCAGTAATATTTTTGAAGAAAACGCAGACAATAATTTAAAATTATTTTTGTTTTTGTGGCCTGTATGGATTAAAGCCAAATAGAAGATTTTATGACCTGTAGTCCAAAATGCGTTTTGCCCAGGCACGAAAGTTGGGCTTATCAGTTAGATTCTATCGTACCCTTCTAAGACGCAATGATTTTCGGTCAATGATTACCGACTCTTATAAAATTTGCAGCACTTGCACACTGCAAATTATTTTATTTCGGTGAATTTGGTTAAAGTCGTGCACCTAAATGTATGTTATGACCGTGGTCTGGCCAGCAATAATTTTGAAGAAAACGCAAACAATAATTTAATATTATTTTTGTTTTTCTTTTTGTGGACTGTATAGATTAAAGCCAAGTTTAAGATTTTATTGACCTGTAGCCTTAAATGGGTTTCGCCGAGGCACGATAGCTGGGCTCATCAGTAAGATGCTATCGTACCCTTCTAAAGCGCAATGTTTTTCGGTCGATGATTACCGACTCTTATTAAATTTGCAGCATTTGCACACTGCAAATTATATTATTTAGGGGAATTTGGTTAAATTCGTGCACCTAAATCTATGTTATGCCCGTTGTCTGGCCAGTAATAATTTTGAAAAAAACGCAAACAATAATTTAATACTATTTTTGTTTTTGTGTACTGTATGGATTAAAGCCAGATTGAAGATTTTTATGACCTGTAGTCCAAGATTCGTTTCGCCCAGGCATGACAGTTGGGCTCATCATTTAGATGATATCGTACCCTTCTAAGACGCAATGTTTTTCGGTCGATGATTACGGACTCTTATATTATTTAGGGGAATTTGGTTTAATTCGTGTACCTAAATGTATGTTATGTCCGTTCTCTGGCCAGTAATAATTTTGAAGAAAACGCAAACAATAATTTCATATTATTTATGTTTTTGTGGACTATATGGGTTAAGGCCAAATTAGAGTTTCTTGTGACCTGTAGTCCAAAATGCGTTTCGTCCTGGCGCAATAGTTGGGCTCATCAGTTAGATGATATCGTACCCTTCTAAGAGGCAATATTTTTCGGTCGACGATTACCGACTCTTTTAAACTTTGCAGCATTTACACACTGCAAATTATATTATTTAGGGGAATTTGGTTAAATTCTTGCACCTTAATGTATGTTATGCCCGTGGACCGGCCAGTAAAAATTTTGAAGAAAACGCAAACAATAATTTAATATTATTTTTGTTTTTGTTTTTGTGGACTGTATGGATTAAAGCCAAATTGAAGATTGGTATGACCTGTAGTCCAAAATGCGTTTCGCCCGGGTACAATAGTTGGGCTCATCAGTTAGATGCAATCGTGCCCTTCTAAGACGCAATGTTTTTCGGTCGATGATTACAGACTCTTATAAAATTTGCAGCATTTACAGACTACAAATTATATTATTTGTCGGAATTTGGTTAAATTCGTGCACCTAAATGTATGTTATGCCCGTGGACCGGCCAGTAAAAATTTTGAAGAAAACGCAAACAATAATTTAATATTATTTTTGTTTTTGTTTTTGTGGACTGTATGGATTAAAGCCAAATTGAAGATTGGTATGACCTGTAGTCCAAAATGCGTTTCGCCCGGGTACAATAGTTGGACTCATCATTTAGATGCTATCGTATCCTTCTAAGACGCAATGTTTTTCGGTCAATGATTACCGAATCTTATAAAATTTGCAGCACTTACACACTGCAAATTATATTATTTAGGGGAATTTGGTTAAAGTCGTGCACCTAAATGTATGTTATGCCCGTGGTCTGTCCGGTAATTATATTGAAGAAACCGCAAACATTAATTTAATATTATTTTTATTTTTGATTTTGTGGACTGTATGGATTAAAGCCAAATTGAAGATTTTTATGCCCTGAATGCATTTCGCCCAGGCACGATAGTTTGACCCGTCAGTAAGATGCTATCGTACCCTTCTAAGACGCAATGTTTTTCCGTGGATGATTACCGACTCTTATTAAATTTGCAGCATTTACACAGTGCAACTTGTATTATTTAGGGGAATTTGGTTATATTCGTGCACCTAAGTGTATGTTATTCCCGTGGTCTGGCCAGTAATAATTTTGAAGACAACGCAAACAATAATTTAATATTATTTTTGTTTTTGTTTTTGTGGACTGTATGGATTAAAGCCAGATTGAAGATTTTTATTACCTGTAGTCCAAAATTCGTTTCGACCAGGCACGACAGTTGGGCTCATCAGTTAGATGATATCGTACCCTTCTAAGACGCAATGTTTTTCGGTCGATGATTACGGACTCTTATATTATTTAGGGGAATTTGGTTTAATTCGTGTACCTAAATGTATGTTATGTCCGTTCTCTGGCCAGTAATAATTTTGAAGAAAACGCAAACAATAATTTCATATTATTTATGTTTTTGTGGACTATATGGGTTAAGGCCAAATTAGAGTTTTTTGTGACCTGTAGTCCAAAATGCGTTTCGTCCTGGCGCAATAGCTGGGCTCATCAGTTAGATGATATCGTACCCTTCTAAGACGCAATGTTTTTCGGTCGACGATTACCGACTCTTTTAAACTTTGCAGCATTTACACACTGCAAATTATATTATTTAGGGGAATTTGGTTAAATTCTTGCACCTTAATGTATCTTATGCCCGTGGTCTGGCCAGTAATAATTTTGAAGAAAACGCAAACAACAATTTAATATTTTTTTTGTTTTTGTGGACTGTATGGATTAAAGCCAAATTGAAAATTCTTATGGCCTGTAGTCCAAAATGCGTTTCGCCCAGGCACGATAGTTGGGCCCATCAGTTAGATGCTATCGTACCCTTCTAAGATGCAATGTTTTTCGTTCGATGATTACGGACTTATAAGATTTGCAGCATTTACACACTGCAAATTATATTATTTAGGGGAATTTGGATAATTTCGTGCACCTAAATGTATGTTATGCCCGTGGTGTGTAGATTAATAATTTTGAAAAAAACGCAAGCAATAATTTAATATTATTTTTGTTTTTGTGGACTATATGGATTAAAGCCAAATAGAAGATTTTTATGACCTGTAGTCCAAAATGCGTTTTGCCCAGACACGATAGTTGAGCTTAACAGTTAGATTCTATCGTACCCTTCTAAGACGCAATGTTTTTCGGTCAATAATTACCGACTCTTATAAAATTTGCAGCACTTACAAACTGCAAATTATATTATTTTGGGGAATTTGGTTAAAGTCGTGCACCTAAATGTATGTTATGCCCGTACTCTGGCCAGTAATAATTTTGAAGAAAACGCAAACAATAATTTAATATTATTTTTGTTTTTGATTTTGTGGACTGTATGGATTAAAGCCAAATTGAAGATTTTTATGCCCTGAATGCGTTTCGCCCTGGCACGATAGTTGGACCCGTCAGTAAGATGCTATCGTACCCTTCTAAGACGCAATGTTTTTCCGTGGATGATTACCGACTCTTATTAAATTTGCAGCATTTACACAGTGCAACTTGTATTATTTAGGGGAATTTCGTTATATTCGTGCACCTAAGTGTATGTTATTCCCGTGGTCTGGCCAGTAATAATTTTGAAGACAACGCAAACAATAATTTAATATTATTTTTGTTTTTGTTTTTGTGGACTGTATGGATTAAAGCCAGATTGAAGATTTTTATTACCTGTAGTCCAAAATTCGTTTCGACCAGGCACGACAGTTGGGCTCATCAGTTAGATGATATCGTACCCTTCTAAGACGCAATGTTTTTCGGTCGATGATTACGGACTCTTATATTATTTAGGGGAATTTGGTTTAATTCGTGTACCTAAATGTATGTTATGTCCGTTCTCTGGCCAGTAATAATTTTGAAGAAAACGCAAACAATAATTTCATATTATTTATGTTTTTGTGGACTATATGGGTTAAGGCCAAATTAGAGTTTTTTGTGACCTGTAGTCCAAAATGCGTTTCGTCCTGGCGCAATAGCTGGGCTCATCAGTTAGATGATATCGTACCCTTCTAAGACGCAATGTTTTTCGGTCGACGATTACCGACTCTTTTAAACTTTGCAGCATTTACACACTGCAAATTATATTATTTAGGGGAATTTGGTTAAATTCTTGCACCTTAATGTATCTTATGCCCGTGGTCTGGCCAGTAATAATTTTGAAGAAAACGCAAACAACAATTTAATATTTTTTTTGTTTTTGTGGACTGTATGGATTAAAGCCAAATTGAAAATTCTTATGGCCTGTAGTCCAAAATGCGTTTCGCCCAGGCACGATAGTTGGGCCCATCAGTTAGATGCTATCGTACCCTTCTAAGATGCAATGTTTTTCGTTCGATGATTACGGACTTATAAGATTTGCAGCATTTACACACTGCAAATTATATTATTTAGGGGAATTTGGATAATTTCGTGCACCTAAATGTATGTTATGCCCGTGGTGTGTAGATTAATAATTTTGAAAAAAACGCAAGCAATAATTTAATATTATTTTTGTTTTTGTGGACTATATGGATTAAAGCCAAATAGAAGATTTTTATGACCTGTAGTCCAAAATGCGTTTTGCCCAGACACGATAGTTGAGCTTAACAGTTAGATTCTATCGTACCCTTCTAAGACGCAATGTTTTTCGGTCAATAATTACCGACTCTTATAAAATTTGCAGCACTTACAAACTGCAAATTATATTATTTTGGGGAATTTGGTTAAAGTCGTGCACCTAAATGTATGTTATGCCCGTACTCTGGCCAGTAATAATTTTGAAGAAAACGCAAACAATAATTTAATATTATTTTTGTTTTTGATTTTGTGGACTGTATGGATTAAAGCCAAATTGAAGATTTTTATGCCCTGAATGCGTTTCGCCCTGGCACGATAGTTGGACCCGTCAGTAAGATGCTATCGTACCCTTCTAAGACGCAATGTTTTTCCGTGGATGATTACCGACTCTTATTAAATTTGCAGCATTTACACAGTGCAACTTGTAATATTTAGGGGAATTTGGTTAAATTCGTGCACCTAAGTGTATGTTATTCCCGTGGTCTGGCCAGTAATAATTTTGAAGAAAACGCAAACAATAATTTAATATTATTTTTGTTTTTGTTTTTGTGGACTGTATGGATTAAAGCCAGATTGAAGATTTTTATTACCTGTAGTCCAAAACTCGTTTCGCCCAGGCATGACAGTTGGGCTCATTAGTTAGATGATATCGTACCCTTCTAAGACGCAATGTTTTTCGGTCGATGATTACGGACTCTTATATTAATTCGTGTACCTAAATGTATGTTATGTCCGTTCTCTGGCCAGTAATAATTTTGAAGAAAACGCAAACAATAATTTCATATTATTTATGTTTTTGTGGACTATATGGGTTAAGGCCAAATTAGAGTTTTTTTGTGACCTGTAGTCCAAAATGCGTTTCGTCCTGGCGCGATAGTTGGGCTCATCAGTCAGATGATATCGTACCCTTCTAAGACGCAATGTTTTTCGGTCGACGATTACCGACCCTTTTAAACTTTGCAGCATTTACACACTGCAAATTATATTATTTAGGGGAATTTGGTTAAAGTCTTGCACCTTAATGTATCTTATGCCCGTGGTCTGGCCAGTAATAATTTTGAAGAAAACGCAAACAATAATTTAATATTATTTTTGTTTTTGTGGACTGTATGGATTAAAGCCAAATTGAAAATTTTTATGGCCTGTAGTCCAAAATTCGTTTCGCCCAGGCACGATAGTTGGGCCCATCAGTTAGATGCTATCGTACCCTTCTAAGGCGCAATGTTTTTCGTTCGATGATTACGGACTTATAAGATTTGCAGCATTTACACACTGCAAATTATATTATTTAGGGGAATTTGGATAATTTCGTGCACCTAAATGTATGTTATGCCCGTGGTGTGTAGATTAATAATTTTGAAAAAAACGCAAGCAATAATTTAATATTATTTTTGTTTTTGGGGACTATATGGATTAAAGCCAAATAGAAGATTTTTATGACCTGTAGTCCAAAATGCGTTTTGCCCAGACACGATAGTTGAGCTTATCAGTTAGATTCTATCGTACCCTTCTAAGACGCAATGTTTTTCGGTCAATAATTACCGACTCTTATAAAATTTGCAGCACTTACAAACTGCAAATTATATTATTTTGGGGAATTTGGTTAAAGTCGTGCACCTAAATGTATGTTATGCCCGTTCTCTGGCCAGTAATAATTTTGAAGAAAACGCAAACAATAATTTAATATTATTTTTGTTTTTGATTTTGTGGACGGTATGGATTAAAGCCAAATTGAAGATTTTTATGCCCTGAATGCGTTTCGCCCAGGCACGATAGTTGGACCCGTCAGTAAGATGCTATCGTAGCCTTCTAAGACGCAATGTTTTTCCGTGGATGATTACCGACTCTTATTAAATTTGCAGCATTTACACAGTGCAACTTGTATTATTTAGGGGAATTTGGTTAAATTCTTGCACCTTAATGTATGTTATGCCTGTTCTCTGGCCAGTAATAATTTTAAGAAAACGCAAACAATAATTTAATATTATTTTTGTTTTTGTTTTTGTGGAATGTATGGATTCAAGCGAAATTGGAGATTTTTATGACCTGTAGTCCAAAATGCGTTTCGCCCAGCCACGATAGTTGGGATGATCAGTTAGATGTATCGTACCCTTATAAGACGCAATGTTTTTCAGTCGATGATTACCGACTCTTATACAATTTGCAGCATTTACACACTGCAAATTATATTATTTCGGGGAATTTGGTTAAATTCGTGCACGCAAAAAATAATTTAATATTATTTTTGTTTTTGCTTTTGTGGATTGTATGGATTAAAGCCAAATTGAAGATTTTTATGACCTGTAGTCCAAAATGCGTTTCGCCTTGGCACGATAGTTGGGCTGACCAGTTAGATGCTATTGTACCAATCTAAGATGCAATGTTTTTCGGTCGATGAATACCGACTCTTATACAATTTGCAGCATTTACACACTGCAAATTATATTATTTAGGGGAATTTGGTTAAAATTGTGCACCTAAATGTATGTTATGCCCGTGGTCTGGCCAGCAATAATTTTGAAGAAAACGCAAACAATAATTTAATATTATGTTTGTTTTTGTTTTTGTGGACTGTATGGATTAAAGCCAAATTGAAGATTTTTATGACCTGTAGTCCAAAATACGTTTCGCCCGGCTACGATAGTTGTACTCATCAGTTAGATACTATCGTATCCTTCTATGACGCAATGTTTTTCGGTCAGTGATTACCGACTCTTATAAAATTTGCAGCACTTACACACTGCAAATTATATTATTTCGGGGAATTTGGTTAAAGTCTTGCACCTAAATGTATGTTATGCCCGCGGTCTGGCCAGTAATAATTTTGAAGAAACCGCAAACAATAATGTAATATTATTTTTATTTTTGTTTTTGTGGACTGTATGGATTAAAGCCAAATTGAAAATTCTTATGACCTATAGTCCAAAATGCGTTTCGCCCAGGCACGATAGTTGGACTCTTCAGTAAGATGCTATCGTACCCTTCTCAGACGCAATATTTTTCGGTTGATGATTACCGACTCTTATTAAATTTGCAGCATTTACACACTGCAAATTATATTAATTAGGGGAATTTGGTTAAAATTGTGCACCTAAATGTATGTTATGCCCGTGGTCTGGCCAGCAATAATTTTGAAGAAAACGCAAACAATAATTTAATATCATTTTTGTTTTTGTTTTTGTGGACTGTGTGGATGAATGCCAAATGGAAGATTTTAATGATCTGTAGTTCAAAATGCATTTCGCCTAGGCACGATAGTTGGGCTCATCAGTTAGATGCTATCGTACCCTTCTAAGACGCAATGTTTTTCGTTGGATGATTACGGAGTCTTATTAAATTTGCAGCAGTTACATACTGCAAATTATATTATTTAGCGGAATTTGGTTAAATTCGTGCACCTAAGTGTATGTTATGCCCGTGGTCTGGTCAGTAATAATTTTGAAGAAAACGCAAACAATAATTTAATATTATTTTTGTTTTTTGTTTTTGTGGACTGTATGGATCAAAGCCAAATTGAAGATTTTTATGACGTGTAGTCCAAAATGCGTTTCGACCAGGTACGATAGTTGGGGTTATCAGTTAAATGCAATCGTACCCTTATAAGACGCAATGTTTTTCGTTCGATGATTACGGACTTATGAAATTTGCAGCATTTACACACTGCAAATTATATTATTTAAGGGAATTTGGATAAATTCGTGCACCTAAATGTATGTTATGGCCGTGGTCTGGAGAGTAATAATTTTGAAGAAAACGCAAACAATAATTTAATATTATTTTTGTTTTTGTGGACTGTATGGATTAAACCCAAATTGAAGATTTTTATGATCTGTAGTCCAAAATGCGTTTCGCCCAGGCACGATAGTTGGGCTCATCAGTTAGATCTATCGTACCCTTCTAAGACGCAATGTTTTTCGGTCGATGATTACCGACTCTTATAAAATTTGCAGCATTTACACACTGCAAATTATATTATTTAGGTGAATTTGGTTAAATCCGTGTACCTAAATGTATGTTATGCCCGTTTTCTGGCCAGTAATAATTTTGAAGAAAACGCAGACAATAATTTAATATTATTTTTGTTTTTGTGGACCAAAATGCGTTTTGCCCAGGCACGATAGTTGGGCTTATCAGTTAGATTCTATCGTACCCTTATAAGACGCAATGTTTTTCGGTCAATGATTACCGACTTTTTTAAAATTTGCAGCACTTACACACTGCAAATTATATTATTTCGGGGAATTTGGTTAAAGTCGTGCACCTAAATATATGTTATGCCCGTGGTCTGGCCAGTAATAATTTTGAAGAAAACGCAAACAATAATTTAATATTATTTTTATTTTTGTTTTTGTGGACTGTATGGATTAAAGCCAAATTGAAGATTCGTATGACCTGTAATCCAAAATGCGTTTCGCCCAGGCACGATAGTTGGACTCTTCAGTAAGATGCTATCGTACCCCTTCTCAGACGCAATGTTTTTCGGTTGATTATTACCGACTCTTATTAAATTTGCAGCATTTACACACGGCAAATTATATTATTTAGGGGAATTTGGTTAAATCAGTGTACCTAAATATATGTTATGCCCGTTTTCTGGCCAGTAATAATTTTGAAGAAAACGCAGACAATAATTTAATATTATTTTTGTTTTTGTGGACCAAAATGCGTTTTGCCCAGGCACGATAGTTGGGCTCATTAGTTAGATGCTATCGTACCTTTCTAAGACGCAATGTTTTTCGGTCGACGATTACCGACTCTTTTAAAATTTGCAGCATTTACACACTGCAAATTATATTATTTAGGGGAATTTGGATAAATTCGTGCACCTAAATGTATGTTATGGCCGTGGTCTGGAGAGTAATAATTTTGAAGAAAACGCAAACAATAATTTAATATTATTTTTGTTTTTGTGGACTGTATGGATTAAACCCAAATTGAAGATTTTTATGATCTGTAGTCCAAAATGCGTTTCGCCCAGGCACGACAGTTGGGCTCATCAGTTAGATCTATCGTACCCTTCTAAGACGCAATGTTTTTCGGTCGATGATTACCGACTCTTATAAAATTTGCAGCATTTACACACTGCAAATTATATTATTTAGGGGAATTTGGTTAAATCCGTGTACCTAAGTATATGTTATGCCCGTTTTCTGGCCAGTAATAATTTTGAAGAAAACGCAGACAATAATTTAATAATATTTTTGTTTTTGTGGACCAAAATGCGTTTTGCCCAGGCACGATAGTTGGGCTTATCAGTTAGATTCTATCGTACCCTTCTAAGACGCAATGTTTTTCGGTCAATGATTACCGACTCTTTTAAAATTTGCAGCACTTACACACTGCAAATTATATTATTTCGGGGAATTTGGTTAAAGTCGTGCACCTAAATATATGTTATGCCCGTGGTCTGGCCAGTAATAATTTTGAAGAAAACGCAAACAATAATTTAATATTATTTTTATTTTTGTGGACTGTATGGATTAAAGCCAAATTGAAGATTCGTATGACCTGTAGTCCAAAATGCGTTTCGACCAGGTACGATAGTTGGGGTTATCAGTTAAATGCAATCATACCCTTCTAAGACACAATGTTTTTCATTCGATGATTACCGACCTTAATAAAATTTGCAGCATTTACACATTTCAAATTGTATTATTTAGGGGAATTTAGATAAATTCGTGCACCTAAATGTATGTTATGCCCGTGGTCTGGCCAGTAATAATTTTGAAGAAAACGCAAACATTAATTTAATATTATTTTGTTATTGTTTTTGTGGACTGTATGGATTAAAGCCAAATTGAAGATTTGTATGACCTGAAGTCCAAAATGCGTTTTGCCCATTCACGATAGTTGGGCTCATCAGTTAGATGCAATCGTGCCCTTCTAAGACGCAATGTTTTTCGGTCGATGAATACCGACTCTTATAAAATTTGCAGCATTTACATACTACAAATTATATTATTAAGTGTAATTTGGTTAAATTCGTACACCTAAATGTATGTTATGCCCGTGGACTTGCCGGTAAAAATTTTGAAGAAAACGCAAACAATAACTTAATATTATTTTTGTTTTTGTGGACTGTATGGATTAAAGCCAAATTGAAGATTTGTATGACCTGTAGTCCAAAATGCGTTTCGCCCGGGTACGATAGTTGTACTCATCAGTTAGATGCTATCGTATCCTTCTATGACGCAATGTTTTTCGGTCAGTGATTACCGACTCTTATTAAATTTGCAGCATTTACACACTGTAAATTATATTATTTAGGGGAATTTGGTTAAATTCGTGCACCTTAATATATATTATGCCCGTGGTCTGGATAGTAATAATTTTGAAGAAAACGCAAACAATAATTTTATATTATTTTTGTTTTTGTTTTTGTGGACTGTATGGATTAAAGCCAAATTGAAGATTCTTATGACCTGTAGTCCAAAATGCGTTTCGCCCAGGCACGATAGTTGGACTCTTCAGTAAGATGCTATCGTACCCTTCTAAGACGCAATGTTTTTCGTTGGATGATTACGGAGTCTTATTAAATTTGCAGCAGTTACATACTGCAAATTATATTATTTAGCGGAATTTGGTTAAATTCGTGCACCTAAGTGTATGTAATGCCCGTGGTCTGGTCAGTAATAATTTTGGAGAAAACGCAAACAATAATTTAATATTATTTTTGTTTTTGTGGATTGTATGGATTAAAGCCAGATTGAAGATTTTTATGACCTGTAGTCCAAAATTCGTTTCGCCCAAGCACGACAGTTTATCAGTTAGATGATATCGTACTCTTCTAAGGCGCAATGTTTTTCGGTCGATGATTAGTAATAATTTTGAAGAAAACGCAAACAATAATTTAATATTATTTATGTTTTTGTGGACCAAAATGCGTTTTGCCCAGGCACGATATTTGGGCTTATCAGTTAGATTCTATCGTACCCTTCTAAGACGCAATGTTTTTCGGTCGATGATTACCGACTCTTATAAAATTTGCAGCATTCACACACTGCAAATTATATTATTTAGGGGAATTTGGTTAAATCCGTGTACCTAAATATATGTTATGCCCGTTTTCTGGCCAGTAATAATTTTGAAGAAAACGCAGAAAATAATTTAATATTATTTTTGTTTTTGTGGACCAAAATGCGTTTTGCCCAGGCACGATAGTTGGGCTTATCAGTTAGATTCTATCGTACCCTTCTAAGACGCAATGTTTTTCGGTCAATGATTACCGACTCTTTCAAAATTTGCAGCACTTCCACACTGCAAATTATATTATTTCGGGGAATTTGGTTAAAGTCGTGCACCTAAATATATGTTATGCCCGTGGTCTGGCCAGTAATAATTTTGAAGAAAACGCAAACAATAATTTAATATTATTTTTATTTTTGTTTTTGTGGAAGTATAGATTAAAGCCAAATTGAAGATTCGTATGACCTGTAGTCCAAAATGCGTTTCGCCCAGGCACGATAGTTGGACTCTTCAGTAAGATGCTATCGTACCCTTCTAAGACGCAATGTTTTTCGTTGGATGATTACGGAGTCTTATTAAATTTGCAGCAGTTACATACTGCAAATTATATTATTTAGCGGAATTTGGTTAAATTCGTGCACCTAAGTGTATGTTATGCCCGTGGTCTGGTCAGTAATAATTTTGAAGAAAACGCAAACAATAATTTAATATTATTTTTGTTTTTGTGGATTGTATGGATTAAAGCCAGATTGAAGATTTTTATGACCTGTAGTCCAAACTTCGTTTCGCCCAAGCACGACAGTTTATCAGTTAGATGATATCGTACCCTTCTAAGGCGCAATGTTTTTCGGTCGATGATTAGTAATAATTTTGAAGAAAACGCAAACAATAATTTAATATTATTTATGTTTTTGTGGACTATATGGATTAAAGCCAAATTAGAGTTTTTTGTGACCTGTAGTCCAAAATGCGTTTCGGCCAGGCGCGATAGTTGGGCTCATTAGTTAGATGCTATCGTACCTTTCTAAGACGCAATGTTTTTCGGTCGACGATTACCGACTCTTTTAAAATTTGCAGCATTTACACACTGCAAATTATATTATTTAGGGAAATTTGGTTAAATTCGTGCACCTTAATGTATGTTATGCCCGTGGTCTGGAGAGTAATAATTTTGAAGAAAACGCAAACAATAATTTAATATTATTTTTGTTTTTGTGGACTGTATTGATCAAAGCCAAATTGAAGATTTTTATGACGTGTAGTCCAAAATGCGTTTCGATCAGGTACGATAGTTGGGGTTATCAGTTAAATGCAATCGTACCCTTCTAAGACGCAATGTTTTTCGTTCGATGATTACGGACTTATGAAATTTGCAGCATTTACACACTGCAAATTATATTATTTAGTGGAATTTGGATAAATTCGTGCACCTAAATGTACGTTATGGCCGTGGTCTGGAGAGTAATAATTTTGAAGAAAACGCAAACAATAATTTAATATTATTTTTGTTTTTGTGGACTGTATGCATTAAACCCAAATTGAAGATTTTTATGATCTGTAATCCAAAATGCGTTTCGCCCAGGCACGATAGTTGGGCTCATCAGTTAGATCTATCGTACCCTTCTAAGACGCAATGTTTTTCGGTCGATGATTACCGACTCTTATAAAATTTGCAGCATTTACACACTGCAAATTATATTATTTAGGGGAATTTGGTTAAATCCGTGTACCTAAATATATGTTATGCCCGTTTTCTGGCCAGTAATAATTTTGAAGAAAACGCAGAAAATAATTTAATATTATTTTTGTTTTTGTGGACCAAAATGCGTTTTGCCCAGGCACGATAGTTGGGCTTATCAGTTAGATTCTATCGTACCCTTCTAAGACGCAATGTTTTTCGGTCAATGATTACCGACTCTTTTAAAATTTGCAGCACTTCCACACTGCAAATTATATTATTTCGGCGAATTTGGTTAAAGTCGTGCACCTAAATATATGTTATGCCCGTGGTCTGGCCAGTAATAATTTTGAAGAAAACGCAAACTATAATTTAATATTATTTTTATTTTTGTTTTTGTGGACTGTATGGATTAAAGCCAAATTGAAGATTCGTATGACCTGTAGTCCAAAATGCGTTTCGCCCAGGCACGATAGTTGGACTCTTCAGTAAGATGCTATCGTACCCTTCTAAGACGCAATGTTTTTCGGTCGTTGATTACCGACTTTTATAAAATTTGCAGCATTTGCACACTGCAAATTATATTATTTAGGGAAATTTGGTTAAATTCGTCTAACTAAATTTATGTTATGCCCGTTTTCTGGGCTAGTAATAATTTTGAAGAAAACGCAAACAATAATTTAATATTATTTTTGTTTTTGTGGACTGTATGGATTAAAACCAAATTGCTGATTTGTATGACCTGAGGTCCAAAATGCGTTTCGCCCATGCACGATAGTTGGGCTCATCAGTTAGATGCAATCGTGCCCTTCTAAGACGCAATGTTTTTCGGTCGATGAATACCGACTCTTATAAAATTTGCAGCATTTACATACTACAAATTATATTATTAAGTGTAATTTGGTTAAATTCGTACACCTAAATGTATGTTATGCCCGTGGACTTGCCGGTAAAAATTTTGAAGAAAACGCAAACAATAACTTAATATTATTTTTGTTTTTGTGGACTGTATGGATTAAAGCCAAATTGAAGATTTTTATGACCTGTAGTCCAAAATGCGTTTCGCCCGGGTATGATAGTTGTACTCATCAGTTAGATGCTATCGTATCCTTCTATGACGCAATGTTTTTCGGTCAGTGATTACCGACTCTTATTAAATTTGCAGCATTTACACACTGTAAATTATATTATTTAGGGGAATTTGGTTAAATTCGTGCACCTTAATATATGTTATGCCCGTGGTCTGGATAGTAATAATTTGGAAGAAAACGCAAACAATAATTTTATATTATTTTTGTTTTTGTTTTTGTGGACTGTATGGATTAAAGCCAAATTGAAGATTCTTAAGACCTGTAGTCCAAAATGCGTTTCGCCCAGGCACGATAGTTGGACTCTTCAGTAAGATGCTATCGTACCCTTCTAAGACGCAATGTTTTTCGTTGGATGATTACGGAGTCTTATTAAATTTGCAGCAGTTACATACTGCAAATTATATTATTTAGCGGAATTTGGTTAAATTCGTGCACCTAAGTGTATGTAATGCCCGTGGTCTGGTCAGTAATAATTTTGAAGAAAACGCAAACAATAATTTAATATTATTTTTGTTTTTGTGGATTGTATGGATTAAAGCCAGATTGAAGATTTTTATGACCTGTAGTCCAAAATTCGTTTCGCCCAAGCACGACAGTTTATCAGTTAGATGATATCGTACCCTTCTAAGGCGCAATGTTTTTCGGTCGATGATTAGTAATAATTTTGAAGAAAACGCAAACAATAATTTAATATTATTTATGTTTTTGTGGACTATATGGATTAAAGCCAAATTAGAGTTTTTTGTGACCTGTAGTCCAAAATGCGTTTCGGCCAGGCGCGATAGTTGGGCTCATTAGTTAGATGCTATCGTACCTTTCTAAGACGCAATGTTTTTCGGTCGACGATTACCGACTCTTTTAAAATTTGCAGCATTTACACACTGCAAATTATATTATTTAGGGAAATTTGGTTAAATTCGTGCACCTTAATGTATGTTATGCCCGTGGTCTGGAGAGTAATAATTTTGAAGAAAACGCAAACAATAATTTAATATTATTTTTGTTTTTGTGGACTGTATTGATCAAAGCCAAATTGAAGATTTTTATGACGTGTAGTCCAAAATGCGTTTCGATCAGGTACGATAGTTGGGGTTATCAGTTAAATGCAATCGTACCCTTCTAAGACGCAATGTTTTTCGTTCGATGATTACGGACTTATGAAATTTGCAGCATTTACACACTGCAAATTATATTATTTAGTGGAATTTGGATAAATTCGTGCACCTAAATGTACGTTATGGCCGTGGTCTGGAGAGTAATAATTTTGAAGAAAACGCAAACAATAATTTAATATTATTTTTGTTTTTGTGGACTGTATGCATTAAACCCAAATTGAAGATTTTTATGATCTGTAATCCAAAATGCGTTTCGCCCAGGCACGATAGTTGGGCTCATCAGTTAGATCTATCGTACCCTTCTAAGACGCAATGTTTTTCGGTCGATGATTACCGACTCTTATAAAATTTGCAGCACTTACACACTGCAAATTATATTATTTCGGGGAATTTGGTTAAAGTCGTGCACCTAAATATATGTTATGCCCGTGGTCTGGCCAGTAATAATTTTGAAGAAAACGCAAACAATAATTTAATATCATTTTTATTTTTGTTTTTGTGGACTGTATGGATTAAAGCCAAATTGAAGATTCGTATGACCTGTAATCCAAAATGCGTTTCGCCCAGGCACGATAGTTGGACTCTTCAGTAAGATGCTATCGTACCCTTCTCAGGCGCAATGTTTTTCGGTTGATTATTACCGACTCTTATTAAATTTGCAGCATTTACACACTGCAAATTATATTATTTAGGGGAATTTGGTTAAATCAGTGTACCTAAATATATGTTATGCCCGTTTTCTGGCCAGTAATAATTTTGAAGAAAACGCAGACAATAATTTAATATTATTTTTGTTTTTGTGGACCAAAATGCGTTTTGCCCAGGCACGATAGTTGGGCTCATTAGTTAGATGCTATCGTACCTTTCTAAGACGCAATGTTTTTCGGTCGACGATTACCGACTCTTTTAAAATTTGCAGCATTTGCACACTGCAAATTATATTATTTAGGGGAATTTGGTTAAATTCGTGCACCTTAATGTATGTTATCCCGTGGTCTGGAGAGTAATAATTTTGAAGAAAACGCAAACAATAATTTAATATTATTTTTGTTTTTTGTTTTTGTGGACTGTATGGATCAAAGCCAAATTGAAGATTTTTATGACGTGTAGTCCAAAATGCGTTTCGACCAGGTACGATAGTTGGGGTTATCAGTTAAATGCAATCGTACCCTTCTAACACGCAATGTTTTTCGTTCGATGATTACGGACTTAAGAAATTTGCAGCATTTACACACTGCAAATTATATTATTTAGGGGAATTTGGATAAATTCGTGCACCTAAATGTATGTTATGGCCGTGGTCTGGAGAGTAATAATTTTGAAGAAAACGCAAACAATAATTTAATATTATTTTTGTTTTTGTGGACTGTATGGATTAAACCCAAATTGAAGATTTTTATGATCTGTAGTCCAAAATGCGTTTCGCCCAGGCACGACAGTTGGGCTCATCAGTTAGATCTATCGTACCCTTCTAAGACGCAATGTTTTTCGGTCGATGATTACCGACTCTTATAAAATTTGCAGCATTTACACACTGCAAATTATATTATTTAGGGGAATTTGGTTAAATCCGTGTACCTAAGTATATGTTATGCCCGTTTTCTGGCCAGTAATAATTTTGAAGAAAACGCAGACAATAATTTAATATTATTTTTGTTTTTGTGGACCAAAATGCGTTTTGCCCAGGCACGATAGTTGGGCTTATCGTACCCTTCTAAGACGCAATGTTTTTCGGTCAATGATTACCGACTCTTTTAAAATTTGCAGCACTTACACACTGCAAATTATATTATTTCGGGGAATTTGGTTAAAGTCGTGCACCTAAATATATGTTATGCCCGTGGTCTGGCCAGTAATAATTTTGAAGAAAACGCAAACAATAATTTAATATTATTTTTATTTTTGTTTTTGTGGACTGTATGGATTAAAGCCAAATTGAAGATTCGTATGACCTGTAGTCCAAAATGCGTTTCGACCAGGTACGATAGTTGGGGTTATCAGTTAAATGCAATCATACCCTTCTAAGACACAATGTTTTTCATTCGATGATTACCGACCTTAATAAAATTTGCAGCATTTACACATTTCAAATTGTATTATTTAGGGGAATTTAGATAAATTCGTGCACCTAAATGTATGTTATACCCGTGGTCTGGCCAGTAATAATTTTGAAGAAAACGCAAACATTAATTTAATATTATTTTGTTATTGTTTTTGTGGACTGTATGGATTAAAGCCAAATTGAAGATTTGTATGACCTGAAGTCCAAAATGCGTTTTGCCCATTCACGATAGTTGGGCTCATCAGTTAGATGCAATCGTGCCCTTCTAAGACGCAATGTTTTTCGGTCGATGAATACCGACTCTTATAAAATTTGCAGCATTTACATACTACAAATTATATCATTAAGTGTAATTTGGTTAAATTCGTACACCTAAATGTATGTTATGCCCGTGGACTTGCCGGTAAAAATTTTGAAGAAAACGCAAACAATAACTTAATATTATTTTTGTTTTTGTGGACTGTATGGATTAAAGCCAAATTGAAGATTTTTATGACCTGTAGTCCAAAATGCGTTTCGCCCGGGTACGATAGTTGTACTCATCAGTTAGATGCTATCGTATCCTTCTATGACGCAATGTTTTTCGGTCAGTGATTTCCGACTCTAATAAAACTTGCAGCATTTACACACTGCATGTTATATTATTTAGGAGAATTTGGATAAATTCGTGCACCTAAATGTATGTTATGCCCTTGGTCTGGACAGTAATAATTTTGAAGAAAACGCAAACATTAATTTAATATTATTTTGTTATTGTTTTTGTGGACTGTATGGATTAAAGCCAAATTGAAGATTTGTATGACCTGAAGTCCAAAATGCGTTTTGCCCATTCACGATAGTTGGGCTCATCAGTTAGATGCAATCGTGCCCTTCTAAGACGCAATGTTTTTCGGTCGATGAATACCGACTCTTATAAAATTTGCAGCATTTACACACTGTAAATTATATTATTTAGGGGAATTTGGTTAAATTCGTGCACCTTAATATATGTTATGCCCGTGGTCTGGATAGTAATAATTTTGAAGAAAACGCAAACAATAATTTTATATTATTTTTGTTTTTGTTTTTGTGGACTGTATGGATTAAAGCCAAATTGAAGATTCTTATGACCTGTACTCCAAAATGCGTTTCGCCCAGGCACGATAGTTGGACTCTTCAGTAAGATGCTATCGTACCCTTCTAAGACGCAATGTTTTTCGTTGGATGATTACGGAGTCTTATTAAATTTGCAGCAGTTACATACTGCAAATTATATTATTTAGCGGAATTTGGTTAAATTCGTGCACCTAAGTGTATGTAATGCCCGTGGTCTGGTCAGTAATAATTTTGAAGAAAACGCAAACAATAATTTAATATTATTTTTGTTTTTGTGGATTGTATGGATTAAAGCCAGATTGAAGATTTTTATGACCTGTAGTCCAAAATTCGTTTCGCCCAAGCACGACAGTTTATCAGTTAGATGATATCGTACCCTTCTAAGGCGCAATGTTTTTCGGTCGATGATTAGTAATAATTTTGAAGAAAACGCAAACAATAATTTAATATTATTTATGTTTTTGTGGACCAAAATGCGTTTTGCCCAGGCACGATAGTTGGGCTTATCAGTTAGATTCTATCGTACCCTTCTAAGACGCAATGTTTTTCGGTCGATGATTACCGACTCTTATAAAATTTGCAGCATTCACACACTGCAAATTATATTATTTAGGGGAATTTGGTTAAATCCGTGTACCTAAATATATGTTATGCCCGTTTTCTGGCCAGTAATAATTTTGAAGAAAACGCAGAAAATAATTTAATATTATTTTTGTTTTTGTGGACCAAAATGCGTTTTGCCCAGGCACGATAGTTGGGCTTATCAGTTAGATTCTATCGTACCCTTCTAAGACGCAATGTTTTTCGGTCAATGATTACCGACTCTTTTAAAATTTGCAGCACTTCCACACTGCAAATTATATTATTTCGGGGAATTTGGTTAAAGTCGTGCACCTAAATATATGTTATGCCCGTGGTCTGGCCAGTAATAATTTTGAAGAAAACGCAAACAATAATTTAATATTATTTTTATTTTTGTTTTTGTGGAAGTATAGATTAAAGCCAAATTGAAGATTCGTATGACCTGTAGTCCAAAATGCGTTTCGCCCAGGCACGATAGTTGGACTCTTCAGTAAGATGCTATCGTACCCTTCTAAGACGCAATGTTTTTCGTTGGATGATTACGGAGTCTTATTAAATTTGCAGCAGTTACATACTGCAAATTATATTATTTAGCGGAATTTGGTTAAATTCGTGCACCTAAGTGTATGTTATGCCCGTGGTCTGGTCAGTAATAATTTTGAAGAAAACGCAAACAATAATTTAATATTATTTTTGTTTTTGTGGATTGTATGGATTAAAGCCAGATTGAAGATTTTTATGACCTGTAGTCCAAACTTCGTTTCGCCCAAGCACGACAGTTTATCAGTTAGATGATATCGTACCCTTCTAAGGCGCAATGTTTTTCGGTCGATGATTAGTAATAATTTTGAAGAAAACGCAAACAATAATTTAATATTATTTATGTTTTTGTGGACTATATGGATTAAAGCCAAATTAGAGTTTTTTGTGACCTGTAGTCCAAAATGCGTTTCGGCCAGGCGCGATAGTTGGGCTCATTAGTTAGATGCTATCGTACCTTTCTAAGACGCAATGTTTTTCGGTCGACGATTACCGACTCTTTTAAAATTTGCAGCATTTACACACTGCAAATTATATTATTTAGGGAAATTTGGTTAAATTCGTGCACCTTAATGTATGTTATGCCCGTGGTCTGGAGAGTAATAATTTTGAAGAAAACGCAAACAATAATTTAATATTATTTTTGTTTTTGTGGACTGTATTGATCAAAGCCAAATTGAAGATTTTTATGACGTGTAGTCCAAAATGCGTTTCGATCAGGTACGATAGTTGGGGTTATCAGTTAAATGCAATCGTACCCTTCTAAGACGCAATGTTTTTCGTTCGATGATTACGGACTTATGAAATTTGCAGCATTTACACACTGCAAATTATATTATTTAGTGGAATTTGGATAAATTCGTGCACCTAAATGTACGTTATGGCCGTGGTCTGGAGAGTAATAATTTTGAAGAAAACGCAAACAATAATTTAATATTATTTTTGTTTTTGTGGACTGTATGCATTAAACCCAAATTGAAGATTTTTATGATCTGTAATCCAAAATGCGTTTCGCCCAGGCACGATAGTTGGGCTCATCAGTTAGATCTATCGTACCCTTCTAAGACGCAATGTTTTTCGGTCGATGATTACCGACTCTTATAAAATTTGCAGCATTTACACACTGCAAATTATATTATTTAGGGGAATTTGGTTAAATCCGTGTACCTAAATATATGTTATGCCCGTTTTCTGGCCAGTAATAATTTTGAAGAAAACGCAGAAAATAATTTAATATTATTTTTGTTTTTGTGGACCAAAATGCGTTTTGCCCAGGCACGATAGTTGGGCTTATCAGTTAGATTCTATCGTACCCTTCTAAGACGCAATGTTTTTCGGTCAATGATTACCGACTCTTTTAAAATTTGCAGCACTTCCACACTGCAAATTATATTATTTCGGGGAATTTGGTTAAAGTCGTGCACCTAAATATATGTTATGCCCGTGGTCTGGCCAGTAATAATTTTGAAGAAAACGCAAACAATAATTTAATATTATTTTTATTTTTGTTTTTGTGGACTGTATGGATTAAAGCCAAATTGAAGATTCGTATGACCTGTAGTCCAAAATGCGTTTCGCCCAGGCACGATAGTTGGACTCTTCAGTAAGATGCTATCGTACCCTTCTAAGACGCAATGTTTTTCGGTCGTTGATTACCGACTTTTATAAAATTTGCAGCATTTGCACACTGCAAATTATATTATTTAGGGAAATTTGGTTAAATTCGTCTAACTAAATTTATGTTATGCCCGTTTTCTGGGCTAGTAATAATTTTGAAGAAAACGCAAACAATAATTTAATATTATTTTTGTTTTTGTGGACTGTATGGATTAAAACCAAATTGCTGATTTGTATGACCTGAGGTCCAAAATGCGTTTCGCCCATGCACGATAGTTGGGCTCATCAGTTAGATGCTATTGTACACTTCTAAGACGCAATATTTTACGGTCGATGATTACCGACTCTTATAAAATTTTGCAGCATTTACACATTGCAAATTATTTTATTAGGGAATTTGGTTAAATTCGTGCACCTAAATGTATGTTATCCCGTGGTCTGCCCAGTAATAATTTTGATTTTATTATTTTTGTTTTTGTTTTTGTGGACTGTATGGATTAAGGCCAGATTCAAAATTTTTATGACCTGTATTCCAAAATGTGTTTCGCCCAGCCACAACAGTTGGGCATATCAGTTAGACGCTATCGCACCCTTCTAAGACGAAATGTTTTTTCGGTCCGATACCGACTCTTATATTATTTAGTGGAATTTGGATAAATTCGTGTTCCTAAATGTACGCTATGACCGTTCTCTGGCCAGAAATAATTTTGAAGAAAACGCAAACAATAATTTAATATTACTTTTGTTTGTGTGGACTGTATGGATTAAAGCCAAATTGAAGATTTTTATTACCTGTAGTTCAAAATGCGTTTCGCCCATGCACGATAGTTGGGCTCATCAGTTAGATGCTATCGTACACTTCTAAGACGCAATATTTTACGGTCGATGATTACCGACTCTTATAAAATTTTGCAGCATTTACACATTGCAAATTATTTTATTAGGGAATTTGGTTGAATTCGTGCACCTAAATGTATGTTATCCCGTGGTCTGCCCAGTAATAATTTTGATTTTATTAATTTAGTTTTTGTTTTAGTGGACTATATGGATTAAAGCTAGATTGAAGATTTTTATGACCTGTAGCCCAAAATGTGTTTCGCCCAGCCACAACAGTTGGGCATATCAGATAGATGTAATCGCACCCTTCTAAGACGCAATGTTTTTTTCGGTCCGATACCGACTCTTATATTATTTAGTGGAATTTGGATAAATTCGTGTTCCTAAATGTACGCTATGACCGTTCTCTGGCCAGAAATAATTTTGAAGAAAACGCAAACAATAATTTAATATTACTTTTGTTTGTGTGGACTGTATGGATTATAGCCAAATTGAAGATTTTTATTACCTGTAGTTCAAAATGCGTTTCGCCCATGCACGATAGTTGGGCTCATCAGTTAGATGCTATCGTACACTTCTAAGACGCAATATTTTACGGTCGATGATTACCGACTCTTATAAAATTTTGCAGCGTTTACACACTGCAAATTATATTACTTAGGGGAATTTGGTTATACTCGTGTGCCTAAATATATGTTATGCCCGTGGTCTGGCCAGTAATAATTTTGAAGAAAACGCAAACAATAATTTAATATTATTCTTGTTGTTGTGGACTGTATGCGTATCGTACCCTTCTAAGACGCAATGTTTTTTGGTGGATGATTACCGACTCTTATAAAATGTATGGCATTTACAAACTGCAAATTATATTATTTAGGGGAATATGGATAAATTCGTGCACATAAATGTATGTTATGCCCGTTTTCTGGCCAGTAATAATTTTGAAGAAAACGCAGACAATAATTTAATATTATTTTTATTTTTGTTTTTGTGGACTGTATGGATTAAAGCCAAATTGAAGATTTTTATGACGTGTAGTCCAAAATGCGTTTCGATCAGGTACGATAGTTGGGGTTATCAGTTAAATGCAATCGTACCCTTCTAAGACGCAATGTTTTTCGGTCAATGATTACCGACTCTTTTAAAATTTGCAGCACTTCCACACTGCAAATTATATTATTTCGGGGAATTTGGTTAAAGTCGTGCACCTAAATATATGTTATGCCCGTGGTCTGGCCAGTAATAATTTTGAAGAAAACGCAAACAATAATTTAATATTATTTTTATTTTTGTTTTTGTGGACTGTATGGATTAAAGCCAAATTGAAGATTCGTATGACCTGTAGTCCAAAATGCGTTTCGCCCAGGCACGATAGTTGGACTCTTCAGTAAGATGCTATCGTACCCTTCTAAGACGCAATGTTTTTCGGTCGTTGATTACCGACTTTTATAAAATTTGCAGCATTTGCACACTGCAAATTATATTATTTAGGGAAATTTGGTTAAATTCGTCTAACTAAATTCATGTTATGCCCGTTTTCTGGACAGTAATAATTTTGAAGAAAACGCAGACAATAATTTAATATTATTTTTGTTTTTGTGGACTGTATGGAATAAAGCCAAATAGAAGATTTTTATGTCCTGTAGTCCAAAAATGCGTTTCGCCCAGGAACAACAGTTGGGTATATCAGTTAGATGCTAACGTATCCTTCTAAGACGCAATGTTTTTCGGTCGATGATTACCGACTCTTATATTATTTAGTGGAACTTGGTTAAATTCGTGTTCCTAAATGTACGTTAGCCAAATTGAAGATTCGTATGACCTGTAGTCCAAAATACGTTTCGCCCAGGCACCATAGTTGGACTCTTCAGTAAGATGCTATCGTACCCTTCTAAGACGCAATGTTTTTCGGTCGTTGATTACCGACTTTTATAAAATTTGCAGCATTTGCACACTGCAAATTATATTATTTAGGGAAATTTGGTTAAATTCGTCTAAATAAATTTATGTTATGCCCGTTTTCTGGGCTAGTAATAATTTTGAAGAAAACGCAAACAATAATTTAATATTATTTTTGTTTTTGTGGACTGTATGGATTAAAACCAAATTGCTGATTTGTATGACCTGAGGTCCAAAATGCGTTTCGCCCATGCACGATAGTTGGGCTCATCAGTTAGATGCTATCGTACGCTTCTAAGACGCAATATTTTACGGTCGATGATTACCGACTCTTATAAAATTTTGCAGCATTTACACATTGCAAATTATTTTATTAGGGAATTTGGTTAAATTCGTGCACCTAAATGTATGTTATCCCGTGGTCTGCCCAGTAATAATTTTGATTTTATTATTTTTGTTTTTGTTTTTGTGGACTGTATGGATTAAGGCCAGATTCAAAATTTTTATGACCTGTATTCCAAAATGAGTTTCGCCCAGCCACAACAGTTGGGCATATCAGTTAGACGCTATCGCACCCTTCTAAGACGCAATGTTTTTTCGGTCCGATACCGACTCTTATATTATTTAGTGGAATTTGGATAAATTCGTGTTCCTAAATGTACGCTATGACCGTTCTCTGGCCAGAAATAATTTTGAAGAAAACGCAAACAATAATTTAATATTACTTTTGTTTGTGTGGACTGTATGGATTAAAGCCAAATTGAAGATTTTTATTACCTGTAGTTCAAAATGCGTTTCGCCCATGCACGATAGTTGGGCTCATCAGTTAGATGCTATCGTCCACTTCTAAGACGCAATATTTTACGGTCGATGATTACCGACTCTTATAAAATTTTGCAGCATTTACACATTGCAAATTATTTTATTAGGGAATTTGGTTAAATTCGTGCACCTAAATGTATGTTATGCCCGTTTTCTGGCCAGTAATAATTTTGAAGAAAACGCAGAAAATAATTTAATATTATTTTTGTTTTTGTGGACCAAAATGCGTTTTGCCCAGGCACGATAGTTGGGCTTATCAGTTAGATTCTATCGTACCCTTCTAAGACGCAATGTTTTTCGGTCAATGATTACCGACTCTTTTAAAATTTGCAGCACTTCCACACTGCAAATTATATTATTTCGGGGAATTTGGTTAAAGTCGTGCACCTAAATATATGTTATGCCCGTGGTCTGGCCAGTAATAATTTTGAAGAAAACGCAAACAATAATTTAATATTATTTTAATTTTTGTTTTTGTGGACTGTATAGATTAAAGCCAAATTGAAGATTCGTATGACCTGTAGTCCAAAATGCGTTTCGCCCAGGCACGATAGTTGGACTCTTCAGTAAGATGCTATCGTACCCTTCTAAGACGCAATGTTTTTCGTTGGATGATTACGGAGTCTTATTAAATTTGCAGCAGTTACATACTGCAAATTATATTATTTAGCGGAATTTGGTTAAATTCGTGCACCTAAGTGTATGTTATGCCCGTGGTCTGGTCAGTAATAATTTTGAAGAAAACGCAAACAATAATTTAATATTATTTTTGTTTTTTGTGGATTGTATGGATTAAAGCCAGATTGAAGATTTTTATGACCTGTAGTCCAAACTTCGTTTCGCCCAAGCACGACAGTTTATCAGTTAGATGATATCGTACCCTTCTAAGGCGCAATATTTTTCGGTCGATGATTAGTAATAATTTTGAAGAAAACGCAAACAATAATTTAATATTATTTATGTTTTTGTGGACTATATGGATTAAAGCCAAATTAGAGTTTTTTGTGACCTGTAGTCCAAAATGCGTTTCGGCCAGGCGCGATAGTTGGGCTCATTAGTTAGATGCTATCGTACCTTTCTAAGACGCAATGTTTTTCGGTCGACGATTACCGACTCTTTTAAAATTTGCAGCATTTACACACTGCAAATTATATTATTTAGGGAAATTTGGTTAAATTCATGCACCTTAATGTATGTTATGCCCGTTGTCTGGAGAGTAATAATTTTGAAGAAAACGCAAACAATAATTTAATATTATTTTTGTTTTTTGTTTTTGTGGACTGTATTGATCAAAGCCAAATTGAAGATTTTTATGACGTGTAATCCAAAATGCGTTTCGATCAGGTACGATAGTTGGGGTTATCAGTTAAATGCAATCGTACCCTTCTAAGACGCAATGTTTTTCGTTCGATGATTACGGACTTATGAAATTTGCAGCATTTACACACTGCAAATTATATTATTTAGTGGAATTTGGATAAATTCGTGCACCTAAATGTACGTTATGGCCGTGGTCTGGAGAGTAATAATTTTGAAGAAAACGCAAACAATAATTTAATATTATTTTTGTTTTTGTGGACTGTATGCATTAAACCCAAATTGAAGATTTTTATGATCTGTAATCCAAAATGCGTTTCGCCTAGGCACGATAGTTGGGCTCATCAGTTAGATCTATCGTACCCTTCTAAGACGCAATGTTTTTCGGTTGATGATTACCGACTCTTATAAAATTTGCAGCATTTACACACTGCAAATTATATTATTTAGGGGAATTTGGTTAAATCCGTGTACCTAAATATATGTTATGCCCGTTTTCTGGCCAGTAATAATTTTGAAGAAAACGCAGAAAATAATTTAATATTATTTTTGTTTTTGTGGACCAAAATGCGTTTTGCCCAGGCACGATAGTTGGGCTTATCAGTTAGATTCTATCGTACCCTTCTAAGACGCAATGTTTTTCGGTCAATGATTACCGACTCTTTTAAAATTTGCAGCACTTCCACACTGCAAATTATATTATTTCGGGGAATTTGGTTAAAGTCGTGCACCTAAATATATGTTATGCCCGTGGTCTGGCCAGTAATAATTTTGAAGAAAACGCAAACAATAATTTAATATTATTTTTATTTTTGTTTTTGTGGACTGTATGGATTAAAGCCAAATTGAAGATTCGTATGACCTGTAGTCCAAAATGCGTTTCGCCCAGGCACGATAGTTGGACTCTTCAGTAAGATGCTATCGTACCCTTCTAAGACGCAATGTTTTTCGGTCGTTGATTACCGACTTTTATAAAATTTGCAGCATTTGCACACTGCAAATTATATTATTTAGGGAAATTTGATTAAATTCGTCTAACTAAATTTATGTTATGCCCGTTTTCTGGACAGTAATAATTTTGAAGAAAACGCAGACAATAATTTAATATTATTTTTGTTTTTGTGGACTGTATGGAATAAAGCCAAATAGAAGATTTTTATGTCCTGTAGTCAAAAAATTCGTTTCGCCCAGGAAGAATAGTTGGGCATATCAGTTAGATGCTAACGTATCCTTCTAAGACGCAATGTTTTTCGGTCGATGATTACCGACTCTTATATTATTTAGTGGAACTTGGTTAAATTCGTGTTCCTAAATGTACGTTAGCCAAATTGAAGATTCGTATGACCTGTAGTCCAAAATGCGTTTCGCCCAGGCACGATAGTTGGACTCTTCAGTAAGATGCTATCGTACCCTTCTAAGACGCAATGTTTTTCGGTCGTTGATTACCGACTTTTATAAAATTTGCAGCATTTGCACACTGCAAATTATATTATTTAGGGAAATTTGGTTAAATTCGTCTAACTAAATTTATGTTATGCCCGTTTTCTGGGCTAGTAATAATTTTGAAGAAAACGCAAACAATAATTTAATATTATTTTTGTTTTTGTGGACTGTATGGATTAAAACCAAATTGCTGATTTGTATGACCTGAGGTCCAAAATGCGTTTCGCCCATGCACGATAGTTGGGCTCATCAGTTAGATGCTATCGTACACTTCTAAGACGCAATATTTTACGGTCGATGATTACCGACTCTTATAAAATTTTGCAGCATTTACACATTGCAAATTATTTTATTAGGGAATTTGGTTAAATTCGTGCACCTAAATGTATGTTATCCCGTGGTCTGCCCAGTAATAATTTTGATTTTATTATTTTTGTTTTTGTTTTTGTGGACTGTATGGATTAAGGCCAGATTCAAAATTCTTATGACCTGTATTCCAAAATGTGTTTCGCCCAGCCACAACAGTTGGGCATATCAGTTAGACGCTATCGCACCCTTCTAAGACGCAATGTTTTTTCGGTCCGATACCGACTCTTATATTATTTAGTGGAATTTGGATAAATTCGTGTTCCTAAATGTACGCTATGACCGTTCTCTGGCCAGAAATAATTTTGAAGAAAACGCAAACAATAATTTAATATTACTTTTGTTTGTGTGGACTGTATGGATTAAAGCCAAATTGAAGATTTTTATTACCTGTAGTTCAAAATGCGTTTCGCCCATGCACGATAGTTGGGCTCATCAGTTAGATGCTATCGTACACTTCTAAGACGCAATATTTTACGGTCGATGATTACCGACTCTTATAAAATTTTGCAGCATTTACACATTGCAAATTATTTTATTAGGGAATTTGGTTAAATTCGTGCACCTAAATGTATGTTATGCCCGTTTTCTGGCCAGTAATAATTTTGAAGAAAACGCAGAAAATAATTTAATATTATTTTTGTTTTTGTGGACCAAAATGCGTTTTGCCCAGGCACGATAGTTGGGCTTATCAGTTAGATTCTATCGTACCCTTCTAAGACGCAATGTTTTTCGGTCAATGATTACCGACTCTTTTAAAATTTGCAGCACTTCCACACTGCAAATTATATTATTTCGGGGAATTTGGTTAAAGTCGTGCACCTAAATATATGTTATGCCCGTGGTCTGGCCAGTAATAATTTTGAAGAAAACGCAAACAATAATTTAATATTATTTTTATTTTTGTTTTTGTGGACTGTATAGATTAAAGCCAAATTGAAGATTCGTATGACCTGTAGTCCAAAATGCGTTTCGCCCAGGCACGATAGTTGGACTCTTCAGTAAGATGCTATCGTACCCTTCTAAGTCGCAATGTTTTTCGTTGGATGATTACGGAGTCTTATTAAATTTGCAGCAGTTACATACTGCAAATTATATTATTTAGCGGAATTTGGTTAAATTCGTGCACCTAAGTGTATGTTATGCCCGTGGTCTGGTCAGTAATAATTTTGAAGAAAACGCAAACAATAATTTAATATTATTTTTGTTTTTTGTGGATTGTATGGATTAAAGCCAGATTGAAGATTCTTATGACCTGTAGTCCAAACTTCGTTTCGCCCAAGCACGACAGTTTATCAGTTAGATGATATCGTACCCTTCTAAGGTGCAATGTTTTTCGGTCGATGATTAGTAATAATTTTGAAGAAAACGCAAACAATAATTTAATATTATTTTTGTTTTTTGTTTTTGTGGACTGTATTGATCAAAGCCAAATTGAAGATTTTTATGACGTGTAGTCCAAAATGCGTTTCGATCAGGTACGATAGTTGGGGTTATCAGTTAAATGCAATCGTACCCTTCTAAGACGCAATGTTTTTCGTTCGATGATTACGGACTTATGAAATTTGCAGCATTTACACACTGCAAATTATATTATTTAGTGGAATTTGGATAAATTCGTGCACCTAAATGTACGTTATGGCCGTGGTCTGGAGAGTAATAATTTTGAAGAAAACGCAAACAATAATTTAATATTATTTTTGTTTTTGTGGACTGTATGCATTAAACCCAAATTGAAGATTTTTATGATCTGTAATCCAAAATGCGTTTCGCCCAGGCACGATAGTTGGGCTCATCAGTTAGATCTATCGTACCCTTCTAAGACGCAATGTTTTTCGGTCGATGATTACCGACTCTTATAAAATTTGCAACATTTACACACTGCAAATTATATTATTTAGGGGAATTTGGTTAAATCCGTGTACCTAAATATATGTTATGCCCGTTTTCTGGCCAGTAATAATTTTGAAGAAAACGCAGAAAATAATTTAATATTATTTTTGTTTTTGTGGACCAAAATGCGTTTTGCCCAGGCACGATAGTTGGGCTTATCAGTTAGATTCTATCGTACCCTTCTAAGACGCAATGTTTTTCGGTCAATGATTACCGACTCTTTTAAAATTTGCAGCACTTCCACACTGCAAATTATATTATTTCGGGGAATTTGGTTAAAGTCGTGCACCTAAATATATGTTATGCCCGTGGTCAGGCCAGTAATAATTTTGAAGAAAACGCAAACAATAATTTAATATTATTTTTATTTTTGTTTTTGTGGACTGTATGCATTAAACCCAAATTGAAGATTTTTATGATCTGTAATCCAAAATGCGTTTCGCCCAGGCACGATAGTTGGGCTTATCAGTTAGATTCTATCGTACCCTTCTAAGACGCAATGTTTTTCGGTCGTTGATTACCGACTTTTATAAAATTTGCAGCATTTGCACACTGCAAATTATATTATTTAGGGAAATTTGGTTAAATTCGTCTAACTAAATTTATGTTATGCCCGTTTTCTGGACAGTAATAATTTTGAAGAAAACGCAGACAATAATTTAATATTATTTTTGTTTTTGTGGACTGTATGGAATAAAGCCAAATAGAAGATTTATATGTCCTGTAGTCCAAAAATGCGTTTCGCCCAGGAACAACAGTTGGGCATATCAGTTAGATGCTAACGTATCCTTCTAAGACGCAATGTTTTTCGGTCGATGATTACCGACTCTTATAAAATTTTGCAGCATTTACACATTGCAAATTATTTTATTAGGGAATTTGGTTAAATTCGTGCACCTAAATGTATGTTATCCCGTGGTCTGCCCAGTAATAATTTTGATTTTATTATTTTTGTTTTTGTTTTTGTGGACTGTATGGATTAAGGCCAGATTCAAAATTTTTATGACCTGTATTCCAAAATGTGTTTCGCCCAGCCACAACAGTTGGGCATATCAGTTAGACGCTATCGCACCCTTCTAAGACGCAATGTTTTTTCGGTCCGATACCGACTCTTATATTATTTAGTGGAATTTGGATAAATTCGTGTTCCTAAATGTACGCTATGACCGTTCTCTGGCCAGAAATAATTTTGAAGAAAACGCAAACAATAATTTAATATTACTTTTGTTTGTGTGGACTGTATGGATTAAAGCCAAATTGAAGATTTTTATTACCTGTAGTTCAAAATGCGTTTCGCCCATGCACGATAGTTGGGCTCATCAGTTAGATGCTATCGTACACTTCTAAGACGCAATATTTTACGGTCGATGATTACCGACTCTTATAAAATTTTGCAGCATTTACACATTGCAAATTATTTTATTAGGGAATTTGGTTAAATTCGTGCACCTAAATGTATGTTATCCCGTGGTCTGCTCAGTAATAATTTTGATTTTATTAATTTAGTTTTTGTTTAAGTGGACTATATGGATTAAAGCTAGATTGAAGATTTTTATGACCTGTAGCCCTAAATGTGTTTCGCCCAGCCACAACAGTTGGGCATATCAGTTAGATGATATCGCACCCTTCTAAGACGCAATGTTTTTTCGGTCCGATACCGACTCTTATATTATTTAGTGGAATTTGGATAAATTCGTGTTTCTAAATGTACGCTATGACCGTTCTCTGCCCAGAAATAATTTTGAAGAAAACGCAAACAATAATTTAATATTACTTTTGTTTGTGTGGACTGTATGGATTAAGGCCAAATTGAAGATTTTTATTACCTGTAGTTCAAAATGCGTTTCGCCCATGCACGATAGTTGGGCTCATCAGTTAGATGCTATCGTACACTTCTAAGACGCAATATTTTACGGTCGATTATTACCGACTCTTATAAAATTTTGCAGCATTTACACATTGCAAATTATTTTATTAGGGAATTTGGTTGAATTCGTGCACCTAAATGTATGTTATCCCGTGGTCTGCCCAGTAATAATTTTGATTTTATTAATTTAGTTTTTGTTTTAGTGGACTATATGGATTAAAGCTAGATTGAAGATTTTTATGACCTGTAGCCCAAAATGTGTTTCGCCCAGCCACAACAGTTGGGCATATCAGTTAGATGTAATCGCACCCTTCTAAGACGCAATGTTTTTTCGGTCCGATACCGACTCTTATATTATTTAGTGGAATTTGGATAAATTCGTGTTCCTAAATGTACGCTATGACCGTTCTCTGGCCAGAAATAATTTTGAAGAAAACGCAAACAATAATTTAATATTACTTTTGTTTGTGTGGACTGTATGGATTAAAGCCAAATTGAAGATTTTTATTACCTGTAGTTCAAAATGCGTTTCGCCCATGCACGATAGTTGGGCTCATCAGTTAGATGCTATCGTACACTTCTAAGACGCAATATTTTACGGTCGATGATTACCGACTCTTATAAAATTTTGCAGCGTTTACACACTGCAAATTATATTACTTAGGGGAATTTGGTTATACTCGTGTGCCTAAATATATGTTATGCCCGTGGTCTGGCCAGTAATAATTTTGAAGAAAACGCAAACAATAATTTAATATTATTCTTGTTGTTGTGGACTGTATGCGTATCGTACCCTTCTAAGACGCAATGTTTTTTGGTGGATGATTACCGACTCTTATAAAATGTATGGCATTTACAAACTGCAAATTATATTATTTAGGGGAATATGGATAAATTCGTGCACATAAATGTATGTTATGCCCGTTTTCTGGCCAGTAATAATTTTGAAGAAAACGCAGACAATAATTTAATATTATTTTTGTTTTTGTGGACTGTATGGATTAAAGCCAAATAGAAGATTTTTATGACCTGTAGTCCAAAATGCGTTTTGCCCAGGCACGATAGTTGGGCTTATCAGTTAGATTCTATCGTACCCTTCTAAGACGCAATGTTTTTCGGTCAATGATTACCGACTCTTTTAAAATTTGCAGCACTTCCACACTGCAAATTATATTATTTCGGGGAATTTGGTTAAAGTCGTGCACCTAAATATATGTTATGCCCGTGGTCTGGCCAGTAATAATTTTGAAGAAAACGCAAGCTATAATTTAATATTACTTTTATTTTTGTTTTTGTGGACTGTATGGATTAAAGCCAAATTGAAGATTCGTATGACCTGTAGTCCAAAATGCGTTTCGCCCAGGCACGATAGTTGGACTCTTCAGTAAGATGCTATCGTACCCTTCTAAGACGCAATGTTTTTCGGTCGTTGATTACCGACTTTTATAAAATTTGCAGCATTTGCACACTGCAAATTATATTATTTAGGGAAATTTGGTTAAATTCGTCTAACTTAATTAATGTTATGCCCGTTTTCTGGACAGTAATAATTTTGAAGAAAACGCAGACAATAATTTAATATTATTTTTGTTTTTGTGGACTGTATGGAATAAAGCCAAATAGAAGATTTTTATGTCCTGTAGTCCAAAAATGCGTTTCGCCCAGGAACAACAGTTGGGCATATCAGTTAGATGCTAACGTACCCTTCTAAGACGCAATGTTTTTCGGTCGATGATTACCGACTCTTATATTATTTAGTGGAACTTGGTTAAATTCGTGTTCCTAAATGTACGTTATAACCGTTCTCTGGGCTAGTAATAATTTTGAAGAAAACGCAAACAATAATTTAATATTAATTTTTTTTTGTGGACTGTATGGATCAAAACCAAATTGCTGATTTGTATGACCTGAGGTCCAAAATGCGTTTCGCCCATGCACGATAGTTGGGCTCATCAGTTAGATGCTATCGTACACTTCTAAGACGCAATATTTTACGGTCGATGATTACCGACTCTTATAAAATTTTGCAGCATTTACACATTGCAAATTATTTTATTAGGGAATTTGGTTAAATTCGTGCACCTAAATGTATGTTATCCCGTGGTCTGCCCAGTAATAATTTTGATTTTATTATTTTTGTTTTTGTTTTTGTGGACTGTATGGATTAAGGCCAGATTCAAAATTTTTATGACCTGTAGCCCAAAATGTGTTTCGCCCAGCCACAACAGTTGGGCATATCAGTTAGATGCTATCGCACCCTTCTAAGACTCAATATTTTTTCGGTCCGGTACCGACTCTTATATTATTTAGTGGAATTTGGATAAATTCGTGTTCCTAAATGTACGCTATGACCGTTCTCTGGCCAGAAATAATTTTGAAGAAAACGCAAACAATAATTTAATATTACTTTTGTTTGTGTGGACTGTATGGATTAAAGCCAAATTGAAGATTTTTATTACCTGTAGTTCAAAATGCGTTTCGCCCATGCACGATAGTTGGGCTCATCAGTTAGATGCTATCGTACACTTCTAAGATGCAATATTTTACGGTCGATGATTACCGACTCTTATAAAATTTTGCAGCGTTTACACACTGCAAATTATATTACTTAGGGGAATTTGGTTATACTCGTGTACCTAAATATATGTTATGCCCGTGGTCTGGCCAGTAATAATTTTGAAGAAAACGCAAACAATAATTTAATATTATTCTTGTTGTTGTGGACTGTATGCGTATCGTACCCTTCTAAGACGCAATGTTTTTTGGTGGATGATTACCGACTCTTATAAAATGTATGGTATTTACAAACTGCAAATTATATTATTTAGGGGAATATGGATAAATTCGTGCACATAAGTGTATGTTATGCCCGTTTTCTGGCCAGTAATAATTTTGAAGAAAACGCAGACAATAATTTAATATTATTTTTGTTTTTGTGGACTGTATGGATTAAAGCCAAATAGAAGATTTTTATGACCTGTAGTCCAAAATGCGTTTTGCCCAGGCACGATAGTTGGGCTTATCAGTTAGATTCTATCGTACCCTTCTAAGACGCAAAGTTTTTCGGTCGATGATTACCGACTCTTATTAAATTTACAGCATTTACACACTGCAAATTATATTATTTAGGGGAATTTGGTTGAATTCGTGCACCTTAATGTATGTTATGGACGTGGTCTGGCCAGTAATAATTTTGAAGAAAACGCACGCAATAATTTAATATTATTTTTGTTTTTGTGGACTGTATGGATTTAAGCCAAAATGAAGATTTTTATTACCTGTAGTCCAAAATGCGTTTCGCCCATGCACGGTAGTTGGGCTCATCAGTTAGATCCTATCGTACACTTCTAAGACGCAATATTTTACGGTCGAAGATTACCGACTCTTATAAAATTTTGCAGCATTTACACATTGCAAATTATTTTATTAGGGAATTTGGTTAAATTCGTGCACCTAAATGTATGTTATCCCGTGGTCTGCCCAGTAATAATTTTGATTTTATTATTTTTGTTTTTGTTTTTGTGGACTGTATGGATTAAGGCCAGATTCAAAATTTTTATGACCTGTATTCCAAAATGTGTTTCGCCCAGCCACAACAGTTGGGCATATCAGTTAGATGCTATCGCACCCTTCTAAGACGCAATGTTTTCTCGGTCCGATACCGACTCTTATATTATTTAGTGGAATTTGGATAAATTCGTGTTCCTAAATGTACGCTATGACCGTTCTCTGGCCAGAAATAATTTTGAAGAAATCGCAAACAATAATTTAATATTACTTTTGTTTGTGTGGACTGTATGGATTAAAGCCAAATTGAAGATTTTTATTACCTGTAGTTCAAAATGCGTTTCGCCCATGCACGATAGTTGGGCTCATCAGTTAGATGCTATCGTACACTTCTAAGACGCAATATTTTACGGTCGATAATTACCGACTCTTATAAAATTTTGCAGCATTTACACATTGCAAATTATTTTATTAGGGAATTTGGTTAAATTCGTGCACCTAAATGTATGTTATCCCGTGGTCTGCTCAGTAATAATTTTGATTTTATTAATTTAGTTTTTGTTTTAGTGGACTATATGGATTAAAGCTAGATTGAAGATTTTTATGACCTGTAGCCCAAAATGTGTTTCGCCCAGCCACAACAGTTGGGCATATCAGTTAGATGTTATCGCACCCTTCTAAGACGCAATGTTTTTTCGGTCCGATACCGACTCTTATATTATTTAGTGGAATTTGGATAAATTCGTGTTCCTAAATGTACGCTATGACCGTTCTCTGGCCAGAAATAATTTTGAAGAAAAAGCAAACAATAATTTAATATTACTTTTGTTTGTGTGGACTGTATGGATTAAAGCCAAATTGAAGATTTTTATTACCTGTAGTTCAAAATGCGTTTCGCCCATGCACGATAGTTGGGCTCATCAGTTAGATGCTATCGTACACTTCTAAGACGCAATATTTTACGGTCGATGATTACCGACTCTTATAAAATTTTGCAGCATTTACACATTGCAAATTATTTTATTAGGGAATTTGGTTGAATTCGTGCACCTAAATGTATGTTATCCCGTGGTCTGCCCAGTAATAATTTTGATTTTATTAATTTAGTTTTTGTTTTAGTGGACTATATGGATTAAAGCTAGATTGAAGATTTTTATGACCTGTAGCCCAAAATGTGTTTCGCCCAGCCACAACAGTTGGGCATATCAGTTAGATGCTATCGCACCCTTCTAAGACTCAATGTTTTTTCGGTCCGATACCGACTCTTATATTATTTAGTGGAATTTGGATAAATTCGTGTTCCTAAATGTACGCTATGACCGTTCTCTGGCCAGAAATAATTTTGAAGAAAACGCAAACAATAATTTAATATTACTTTTGTTTGTGTGGACTGTATGGATTAAAGCCAAATTGAAGATTTTTATTACCTGTAGTTCAAAATGCGTTTCGCCCAAGCACGATAGTTGGGCTCATCAGTTAGATGCTATCGTACACTTCTAAGACGCAATATTTTACGGTCGATGATTACCGACTCTTATAAAATTTTGCAGCATTTACACATTGCAAATTATTTTATTAGGGAATTTGGTTAAATTCGTGCACCTAAATGTATGTTATCCCGTGGTCTGCCCAGTAATAATTTTGATTTTATTATTTTTGTTTTTGTTTTTGTGGACTGTATGGATTAAGGCCAGATTCAAAATTTTTATGACCTGTAGCCCAAAATGTGTTTCGCCCAGCCACAACAGTTGGGCATATCAGTTAGATGCTATCGCACCCTTCTAAGACTCAATATTTTTTCGGTCCGGTACCGACTCTTATATTATTTAGTGGAATTTGGATAAATTCGTGTTCCTAAATGTACGCTATGACCGTTCTCTGGCCAGAAATAATTTTGAAGAAAACGCAAACAATAATTTAATATTACTTTTGTTTGTGTGGACTGTATGGATTAAAGCCAAATTGAAGATTTTTATTACCTGTAGTTCAAAATGCGTTTCGCCCATGCACGATAGTTGGGCTCATCAGTTAGATGCTATCGTACACTTCTAAGACGCAATATTTTACGGTCGATGATTACCGACTCTTATAAAATTTTGCAGCGTTTACACACTGCAAATTATATTACTTAGGGGAATTTGGTTATACTCGTGTACCTAAATATATGTTATGCCCGTGGTCTGGCTAGTAATAATTTTGAAGAAAACGCAAACAATAATTTAATATTATTCTTGTTGTTGTGGACTGTATGCGTATCGTACCCTTCTAAGACGCAATGTTTTTTGGTGGATGATTACCGACTCTTATAAAATGTATGGCATTTACAAACTGCAAATTATATTATTTAGGGGAATATGGATAAATTCGTGCACATAAGTGTATGTTATGCCCGTTTTCTGGCCAGTAATAATTTTGAAGAAAACGCAGACAATAATTTAATATTATTTTTGTTTTTGTGGACTGTATGGATTAAAGCCAAATAGAAGATTTTTATGACCTGTAGTCCAAAATGCGTTTTGCCCAGGCACGATAGTTGGGCTTATCAGTTAGATTCTATCGTACCCTTCTAAGACGCAAAGTTTTTCGGTCGATGATTACCGACTCTTATTAAATTTACAGCATTTACACACTGCAAATTATATTATTTAGGGGAATTTGGTTGAATTCGTGCACCTTAATGTATGTTATGGACGTGGTCTGGCCAGTAATAATTTTGAAGAAAACGCACGCAATAATTTAATATTATTTTTGTTTTTGTGGACTGTATGGATTTAAGCCAAAATGAAGATTTTTATTACCTGTAGTCCAAAATGCGTTTCGCCCATGCACGGTAGTTGGGCTCATCAGTTAGATCCTATCGTACACTTCTAAGACGCAATATTTTACGGTCGAAGATTACCGACTCTTATAAAATTTTGCAGCATTTACACATTGCAAATTATTTTATTAGGGAATTTGGTTAAATTCGTGCACCTAAATGTATGTTATCCCGTGGTCTGCCCAGTAATAATTTTGATTTTATTATTTTTGTTTTTGTTTTTGTGGACTGTATGGATTAAGGCCAGATTCAAAATTTTTATGACCTGTATTCCAAAATGTGTTTCGCCCAGCCACAACAGTTGGGCATATCAGTTAGATGCTATCGCACCCTTCTAAGACGCAATGTTTTCTCGGTCCGATACCGACTCTTATATTATTTAGTGGAATTTGGATAAATTCGTGTTCCTAAATGTACGCTATGACCGTTCTCTGGCCAGAAATAATTTTGAAGAAATCGCAAACAATAATTTAATATTACTTTTGTTTGTGTGGACTGTATGGATTAAAGCCAAATTGAAGATTTTTATTACCTGTAGTTCAAAATGCGTTTCGCCCATGCACGATAGTTGGGCTCATCAGTTAGATGCTATCGTACACTTCTAAGACGCAATATTTTACGGTCGATAATTACCGACTCTTATAAAATTTTGCAGCATTTACACATTGCAAATTATTTTATTAGGGAATTTGGTTAAATTCGTGCACCTAAATGTATGTTATCCCGTGGTCTGCTCAGTAATAATTTTGATTTTATTAATTTAGTTTTTGTTTTAGTGGACTATATGGATTAAAGCTAGATTGAAGATTTTTATGACCTGTAGCCCAAAATGTGTTTCGCCCAGCCACAACAGTTGGGCATATCAGTTAGATGTTATCGCACCCTTCTAAGACGCAATGTTTTTTCGGTCCGATACCGACTCTTATATTATTTAGTGGAATTTGGATAAATTCGTGTTCCTAAATGTACGCTATGACCGTTCTCTGGCCAGAAATAATTTTGAAGAAAAAGCAAACAATAATTTAATATTACTTTTGTTTGTGTGGACTGTATGGATTAAAGCCAAATTGAAGATTTTTATTACCTGTAGTTCAAAATGCGTTTCGCCCATGCACGATAGTTGGGCTCATCAGTTAGATGCTATCGTACACTTCTAAGACGCAATATTTTACGGTCGATGATTACCGACTCTTATAAAATTTTGCAGCATTTACACATTGCAAATTATTTTATTAGGGAATTTGGTTGAATTCGTGCACCTAAATGTATGTTATCCCGTGGTCTGCCCAGTAATAATTTTGATTTTATTAATTTAGTTTTTGTTTTAGTGGACTATATGGATTAAAGCTAGATTGAAGATTTTTATGACCTGTAGCCCAAAATGTGTTTCGCCCAGCCACAACAGTTGGGCATATCAGTTAGATGCTATCGCACCCTTCTAAGACTCAATGTTTTTTCGGTCCGATACCGACTCTTATATTATTTAGTGGAATTTGGATAAATTCGTGTTCCTAAATGTACGCTATGACCGTTCTCTGGCCAGAAATAATTTTGAAGAAAACGCAAACAATAATTTAATATTACTTTTGTTTGTGTGGACTGTATGGATTAAAGCCAAATTGAAGATTTTTATTACCTGTAGTTCAAAATGCGTTTCGCCCAAGCACGATAGTTGGGCTCATCAGTTAGATGCTATCGTACACTTCTAAGACCCAATATTTTACGGTCGATGATTACCGACTCTTATAAAATTTTGCAGCGTTTACACACTGCAAATTATATTACTTAGGGGAATTTGGTTATACTCGTTTACCTAAATATATGTTATGCCCGTGGTCTGGCCAGTAATAATTTTGAAGAAAACGCAAACAATAATTTAATATTATTCTTGTTGTTGTGGACTGTATGGATTAAAGCCAAATAGAAGATTTTTATGACCTGTAGTCCAAAATGCGTTTTGCCCAGGCACGATAGTTCGGCTTATCAGTTAGATTCTATCGTACCCTTCAAAGACGCTATGTTTTTCGGTCGATGATTACTGACTCTTATAAAATTTGCAGCATTTACACACTGCAAGGTGTAAATGCCTGTAGTCCAAAATGCGTTTCGCCCAGGTACGATAGTTGGGCTCATCAGTTAGATGCTATCGTGCCCTTCTAAGACGCAAAGTTTTTCGGTCGATGATTACCGACTCTTATTAAATTTACAGCATTTACACACTGCAAATTATATTATTTAGGGGAATTTGGTTGAATTCGTGCACCTTAATGTATGTTATGGACGTGGTCTGGCCAGTAATAATTTTGAAGAAAACGCACGCAATAATTTAATATTATTTTTGTTTTTGTGGACTGTATGGATTTAAGCCAAGTCAGTTAGATCCTATCGTACACTTCTAAGACGCAATATTTTACGGTCGATGATTACCGACTCTTATAAAATTTGCAGCATTTACACATTGCAAGTTATATTATTTAGAGGAATTTGGTTAAATTCGTGCAGCTAAATGTATGTTAGCCCGTGGTCTGCCCAGTAATAATGTTGATTTTTTTATTTTTGTTTTTGTTTTTGTGGACTGTATGGATTAAAGCCAGATTGAAGATTTTTATGACCTGTAGTCCAAAATGCGTTTCGCCCAGGCACAACAGTTGGGCATATCAGTTAGATGCTATCGTACTCTTCTAAGACGCAATGTTTTTCGGTCGATGATTACCGACTCTTATATTATTAAGTGGAATTTGGTTAAATTCGTGTTCCTAAATGTACGTTATGACCGTTCTCTGGCCAGTAATAATTTTGAAGAAAACGCAAACAATAATTTAATATTATTATTGTTTTTGTGGACTGTATGGATTAAAGCCAAATTGCTGATTTTTATGACCAGTAGTCCAATATATCTCCAGTATAACCTGGAGGCACAATAGTTGGGCTAATCAGTTAGATGCTATCGTACCCTTCTAAGATGCAATGTTTTCGGTCGATGATTACCGACTCTTATAAAAGTTGCAGCATTTGCCGGTAATAATTTTTAAGAAAACGCAAACAATAATTTTATATTATTTTTGTTTTTTTTTTTGTGGACTGTATGGGTTAAAGCCAAATTGAAGATTCTTATGACCTGTAGTCCAAAATGCGTTTCGCCCAGGCACGATAGTTGGACTCTTCAGTAAGATGCTATCGTACCCTTCTAAGACGCAATGTTTTTCGGTGGATGATTACGGAGTCTTATTAAATTTGCAGCAGTTACATACTGCAAATTATATTATTTAGGGGAATTTGGTTAAATTCGTGCACCTAAGTGAATGTTATGCCCGTGGTCTGGCCAGTAATAATTTTGAAGAAAACGCAAACAATAATTTAATATTATTTTTGTTTTTGTGGATTGTATGGATTAAAGCCAGATTGAAGATTTTTATGACCTGTAGTCCAAAATTCGTTTCGCCCAAGCACGACAGTTGGGCTTATCAGTTAGATGATATCGTACCCTTCTAAGGCGCAATGTTCTTCGGTCGATGATTACGGACTCTTATATTATTTAGGGGAATTTGGTTTGATTCGTGTACCTAAATGTATGTTATGCCCGTGCTCTGGCCAGTAATAATTTTGAAGAAAACGCAAACAATAATTTAATATTATTTATGTTTTTGTGGACTATATGGATTAAAGCCAAATTAGAGTTTTTTGCGACCTGTAGTCTAAAATGCGTTTCGCCCAGGCGCGAAAGTTGGGCTCAGTAGTAAGATGCTATCGTACCTTTCTAAGATGCAATATTTTTCGGTCGACGATTACCGACTCTTTTAAAATTTGCAGCATTTACACACTGCAAATTATATTATTTAGGGGAATTTGGTTAAATTCGTGCACCTTAATGTATGTTATGCCCGTAGTCTGGCCAGTAATAATTTTGAAGAAAACGTAAACAATAATTTAATATCATTTTTGTTTTTGTGGACTGTATGGATTAAAGCCAAATTGAAAATTTGTATGGCCTGTAGTCCAAAATGCGTTTCGCCCAGGCACGATAGTTGGGCTCATCAGTTAGATCTATCGTACCCATCTAAGAAGCAATGTTTTTCGTTCGATGATTACGGACTTATGAAATTTGCAGCATTTACACACTGCAAATTATATTATTTAGGGGAATTTGGATAAATTCGTGCACCTAAATGTATGTTATGGCCGTGGTCTGGAGAGTAATAATTTTGAAGAAAACGCAAACAATAATTTAATATTATTTTTGTTTTTGTGGACTGTATGGATTAAAGCCAAATTGAAGATTTTTATGACCTGTAGTCCAAAATACGTTTCGCCCAGGCACGATAGGTGGGCTTATCAGTTAGATCTATCGTACCCATCTAAGAAGCAATGTTTTTCAGTCGATGATTACCGACTCTTATAAAATTTGCAGCATTTGCACACTGCAAATTATATTATTAAGTTGAATTTAGTTATATTCGTGTACCTAAATATATGTTATGCCCGTTTTCTGGCCAGTAATAATTTTGAAGAAAACGCAGACAATTATTTAATATTATTTTTGTTTTTGTGGACTGTAGTCCAAAATGCGTTTTGCCCAGGCACGATTGTTGGGCTTATCAGTTAGATTCTATCGTACCCTTCTAAGACGCAATGTTTTTCGGTCAATGATTACCGACTCTTATAAGATTTGCAGCACTTACACACTGCAAATTATATTACTTCGGGGAATTTGGTTAAAGTCGTGCACACAAATATATGTTATGCCCGTGGTCTGGCCAGTAATAATTTTGAAGAAAACGCAAACAATAATTTAATATTATTTTTATTTTTGTTTTTGTGGACTGTATGGATTAAAGCCAAATTGAAGATTCTTATGACCAGTAGTCCAAAATGCGTTTCGCCCAGGCACGATAGTTGGACTCTTCAGTAAGATGCTATCGTACCCATCTAAGACGCAATGTTTTTCGGTGGATGATTACCGACTCTTATTAAATTTACAGCATTTACACACTGCAAATTATATTATTTAGGGGAATTTGGTTGAATTCGTGCACCTTAATGTATGTTATGGACGTGGTCTGGCCAGTAATAATTTTGAAGAAAACGCAAGCAATAATTTAATATTATTTTTGTTTTTGTGGACTGTATGGATTAAAGCCAGATTGAAAATTTTTATGACCTGTAGTCCAAAATGCGTTTCGCCCAGGCACAACAGTTGGGCATATCAGTTAGATGCTTTCGTACCCTTCTAAGACGCAATGTTTTTCGGTCGATGATTACCGACTCTTATATTATTTAGTGGAATTTGGTTAAATTCGTGTTCCTAAATGTACGTTATGACCATTCACTGGCCAGTAATAATTTTGAAGAAAACGCAAACAATAATTTAATATTATTATTGTTTTTGTGGACTGTATGGATTAAAGCCAAATTGCTGATTTTTATGACCAGTAGTCCAATATATCTCCAGTATAACCTGGAGGCACAATAGTTGGGCTAATCAGTTAGATGCTATCGTACCCTTCTAAGATGCAATGTTTTCGGGCGATGATTACCGACTCTTATAAAAGTTGCAGCATTTGCCGGTAATAATTTTGAAGAAAACGCCAACAATAATTTTATATTTTTTTTTTTTTGTGGACTGTATGGGTTAAAGCCAAATTGAAAATTTGTATGGCCTGTAGTCCAAAATGCGTTTCGCCCAGGCACAATAGTTGGGCTCATCAGTTAGATCTATCGTACCCATCTAAGAAGCAATGTTTTTCGTTCGATGATTACGGACTTATGAAATTTGCAGCATTTACACACTGCAAATTATATTATTTAGGGGAATTTGGATAAATTCGTGCACCGAAATGTATGTTATGGCCGTGGTCTGGAGAGTAATAATTTTGAAGAAAACGCAAACAATAATTTAATATTATTTTTGTTTTTGTGGACTGTATGGATTAAAGCCAGATTGAAGATTTTTATGACCTGTAGTCCAAAATTCGTTTCGCCCAAGCACGCAAGTTGGGCTTATCAGTTAGATGATATCGTACCCTTCTAAGGCGCAATGTTTTTCGGTCGATGATTACGGACTCTTATATTATTTAGGGGAATTTGGTTTAATTCGTGCACCTTAATGTATGTTATGCCTGTAGTCTAGCCAGTAATAATTTTGAAGAAAACGTAAACAATAATTTAATATCATTTTTGTTTTTGTGGACTGTATGGATTAACGCCAAATTGAAAATTTGTATGGCCTGTAGTCCAAAATGCGTTTCGCCCAGGCACGATAGTTGGGCTCATCAGTTAGATCTATCGTACCCATCTAAGAAGCAATGTTTTTCGTTCGATGATTACGGACTTATGAAATTTGCAGCATTTACGCACTGCAAATTATATTATTTAGGGGAATTTGGATAAATTCGTGCACCTAAATGCATGTTATGGCCGTGGTCTGGAGAGTAATAATTTTGAAGAAAACGCAAACAATAATTTAATATTATTTTTGTTTTTGTGGACTGTATGGATTAAAGCCAAATTGAAGATTTTTATGACCTGTAGTCCAAAATGTGTTTCGCCCAGGCACGATAGTTGGGCTCATCAGTTAGATCTATCGTACCCATCTAAGAAGCAATGTTTTTCGGTCGATGATTACCGACTCTTATAAAACTTGTAGCATTTGCACACTGCAAATTATATTATTTAGGGGAACTTAGTTATATTCGTGTACCTAAATGTATGTTATGCCCGTTTTCTGGCCAGTAATAATTTTTAAGAAAACGCAGACAATAATTTAATATTATTTTTGTTTTTGTGGACTGTAGTCCAAAATGCGTTTTGCCCAGGCACGATTGTTGGGCTTATCAGTTAGATTCTATCGTACCCTTCTAAGACGCAATGTTTTTCGGTCAATGATTACCGACTCTTATAAGATTTTCAGCACTTACACACTGCAAATTATATTACTTCGGGGAATTTGGTTAAAGTCGTGCACACAAATATATGTTATGCCCGTGGTCTGGTCAGTAATAATTTTGAAGAAAACGCAAACAATAATTTAATATTATTTTTATTTTTGTTTTTGTGGACTGTATGGATTAAAGCCAAATTGAAGATTCTTATGACCTGTAGTCCAAAAGCGTTTCGCCCAGGCACGATAGTTGGACTCTTCAGTAAGATGCTATCGTACCCTTCTAAGACGCAATGTTTTTCGGTGGATGATTACCGACTCTTATTAAATTTACAGCATTTACACACTGCAAATTATATTATTTAGGAGAATTTGGTTGAATTCGTGCACCTTAATGTATGTTATGGACGTGGTCTGGCCAGTAATAATTTTGAAGAAAACGCAAGCAATAATTTAATATTATTTTTGGTTTTGTGGACTGTATGGATTAAAGCCAAATTGAAGATTTTTATTACCTGTAGTCCAAAATTCGTTTCGCCCAAGCACGACAGTTGGGCTTATCAGTTAGATGATATCGTACCCTTCTAAGGCGCAATGTTTTTCGGTCGATGATTACGGACTCTTATATTATTTAGGGGAATTTGGTTTAATTCGTGTACCTAAATGTATGTTATGCCCGTTCTCTGGCCAGTAATAATTTTGAAGAAAACTCAAGCAATAATTTAATATTATTTTTGTTTTTGTGGACTGTATGGATTAAAGCCAAATTGAAGATTTTTATTACCTGTAGTCCAAAATGCGTTTCGCCCAGGCACAACAGTTGGGCATATCAGTTAGATGCTATCGTACCCTTCTAAGACGCAATGTTTTTCGGTCGATGATTACCGACTCTTATATTATTTAGTGGAATTTGGTTAAATTCGTGTTCCTAAATGTACGTTATGACCATTCTCTGGCCAGTAATAATTTTGAAGAAAACGCAAACAATAATTTAATATTATTATTGTTTTTGTGGACTGTATGGATTAAAGCCAAATTGCTGATTTTTATGACCAGTAGTCCAAAATATCTCCAGTATAACCTGGGGGCACAATAGTTGGGCTAATCAGTTAGATGCTATCGTACCCTTCTAAGATGCAATGTTTTCGGTCGATGATTACCGACTCTTATAAAAGTTGCAGCATTTGCCGGTAATAATTTTGAAGAAAACGCAAACAATAATTTTTTATTATTTTTTTTTTTGTGGACTGTATGGGTTTAAGCCAAATTGAAGATTCTTATGACCTGTAGTCCAAAATGCGTTTCGCCCAGGCACTATAGTTGGACTCTTCAGTAAGATGCTATCGTACCCTTCTAAGACGCAATGTTTTGCGGTGGATGATTACGGAGTCTTATTAAATTTGCAGCAGTTACATACTGCAAATTATATTATTTAGGGGAATTTGGTTAAATTCGTGCACCTAAGTGAATGTTATGCCCGTGGTCTGGCCAGTAATAATTTAGAAGAAAACGCAAACAATAATTTAATATTATTTTTGTTTTTGTGGATTGTATGGATTAAAGCCAGATTGAAGATTTTTATGACCTGTAGTCCAAAATTCGTTTCGCCCAAGCACGTCAGTTGGGCTTATCAGTTAGATGATATCGTACCCTTCTAAGGCGCAATGTTTTCCGGTCGATGATTACGGACTCTTATATTATTTAGGGGAATTTGGTTTAATTCGTGTACCTAAATGTATGTTGTGCCCGTTCTCTGGCCAGTAATAATTTTGAAGAAAACGCAAACAATAATTTAATATTATTTTTGTTTTTGTGGACTGTAGTCCAAAATGCGTTTTGCACAGGCACGATTGTTGGGCTTATCAGTTAGATTCTATCGTACCCTTCTAAGACGCAATGTTTTTCGGTCAATGATTACCGACTCTTATAAGATTTGCAGCACTTACACACTGCAAATTATATTACTTCGGGGAATTTGGTTAAAGTCGTGCACACAAATATATGTTATGCCCGTGGTCTGGCCAGTAATAATTTTGAAGAAAACGCAAACAATAATTTAATATTATTTTTATTTTTGTTTTTGTGGACTGTATGGATTAAAGCCAAATTGAAGATTCTTATGACCTGTAGTCCAAAATGCGTTTCGCCCAGGCACGATAGTTGGACTCTTCAGTAAGATGCTATCGTACCCTTCTAAGACGCAATGTTTTTCGGTGGATGATTACCGACTCTTATTAAATTTACAGCATTTACACACTGCAAATTATATTATTTAGGGGAATTTGGTTGAATTCGTGCACCTTAATGTATGTTATGGACGTGGTCTGGCCAGTAATAATTTTGAAGCAAACGCAAGCAATAATTTAATATTATTTTTGTTTTTGTGGACTGTATGGATTAAAGCCAAATTGAAGATTTTTATTACCTGTAGTCCAAAATTCGTTTCGCCCAAGCACGACAGTTGGGCTTATCAGTTAGATGATATCGTACCCTTCTAAGGCGCAATGTTTTTCGGTCGATGATTACGGACTCTTATATTATTTAGGGGAATTTGGTTTAATTCGTGTACCTAAATGTATGTTATGCCCGTTCTCTGGCCAGTAATAATTTTGAAGAAAACGCAAGCAATAATTTAATATTATTTTTGTTTTTGTGGACTGTATGGATTAAAGCCAAATTGAAGATTTTTATTACCTGTAGTCCAAAATGCGTTTCGCCCAGGCACAACAGTTGGGCATATCAGTTAGATGATATCGTACCCTTCTAAGACGCAATGTTTTTCGGTCGATGATTACCGACTCTTATATTATTTAGTGGAATTTGGTTAAATTCGTGTTCCTAAATGTACGTTATGACCATTCTCTGGCCAATAATAATTTTGAAGAAAACGCAAACAATAATTTAATATTATTATTGTTTTTGTGGACTGTATGGATTAAAGCCAAATTGCTGATTTTTATGACCAGTAGTCCAAAATATCTCCAGTATAACCTGGAGGCACAAGAGTTGGGCTAATCAGTTAGATGCTATCGTACCCTTCTAAGATGCAATGTTTTCGGTCGATGATTACCGACTCTTATAAAAGTTGCAGCATTTGCCGGTAATAATTTTGAAGAAAACGCAAACAATAATTTTATATTATTTTGTTTTTTTTTTTGTGGACTGTATGGGTTAAAGCCAAATTGAAGATTCTTATGACCTGTAGTCCAAAATGCGTTTCGCCCAGGCACTATAGTTGGACTCTTCAGTAAGATGCTATCGTACCCTTCTAAGACGCAATGTTTTGCGGTGGATGATTACGGAGTCTTATTAAATTTGCAGCAGTTACATACTGCAAATTATATTATTTAGGGGAATTTGGTTAAATTCGTGCACCTAAGTGAATGTTATGCCCGTGGTCTGGCCAGTAATAATTTTGAAGAAAACGCAAACAATAATTTAATATTATTTTTGTTTTTGTGGATTGTATGGATTAAAGCCAGATTGAAGATTTTTATGACCTGTAGTCCAAAATTCGTTTCGCCCAAGCACGTCAGTTGGGCTTATCAGTTAGATGATATCGTACCCTTCTAAAGCGCAATGTTTTCCGGTCGATGATTACGGACTCTTATATTATTTAGGGGAATTTGGTTTAATTCGTGTACCTAAATGTATGTTGTGCCCGTTCTCTGGCCAGTAATAATTTTGAAGAAAACGCAAACAATAATTTATTATTATTTTTGTTTTTGTGGACTGTAGTCCAAAATGCGTTTTGCCCAGGCACGATTGTTGGGCTTATCAGTTAGATTCTATCGTACCCTTCTAAGACGCAATGTTTTTCGGTCAATGATTACCGACTCTTATAAGATTAGCAGCACTTACACACTGCAAATTATATTACTTCGGGGAATTTGGTTAAAGTCGTGCACACAAATATATGTTATGCCCGTGGTCTGGCCAGTAATAATTTTGAAGAAAACGCAAACAATAATTTAATATTATTTTTATTTTTGTTTTTGTGGACTGTATGGATTAAAGCCAAATTGAAGATTCTTATGACCTGTAGTCCAAAATGCGTTTCACCCAGGCACGATAGTTGGACTCTTCAGTAAGATGCTATCGTACCCTTCTAAGACGCAATGTTTTTCGGTGGATGATTACCGACTCTTATTAAATTAACAGCATTTACACACTGCAAATTATATTATTTAGGGGAATTTGGTTGAATCCGTGCACCTTAATGTATGTTATGGACGTGGTCTGGCCAGTAATAATTTTGAAGAAAACGCAAGCAATAATTTAATATTATTTTTGTTTTTGTGGACTGTATGGATTAAAGCCAAATTGAAGATTTTTATGACCTGTAGTCCAAAATTCGTTTCGCCCACGCACGACAGTTGGGCTTATCAGTTAGATGATATCGTACCCTTCTAAGGCGCAATGTTTTTCGGTCGATGATTACGGACTCTTATATTATTTAGGGGAATTTGGTTAAATTCGTGTACCTTAATGTATGTTATGTCCGTTCTCAGGCTAGTTATAATTTTAAAGAAAACGCAAACAATAATTTTATATTATTTTTGTTTTTGTGGACGGTATGGATTAAAGCCAAATTGGAGATAGTTATGACCTGTAGTCCAAAATGCGTTTCGCCCAGGGCACGACAGTTGGGCTCATCAGTTGGATGCTATCGTACCCTTCTAAGACGCAATGTTTTTCGGTCGATGATTACCGACTCTTATAAAATTTGCAACATTTACATACTGAAAATTATATTATTTAAGGGAATTTGGTTAAATTCGTGCTCCTAAATGCATGTTATGGCCGTGGTCTGGCCAGTAATAATTTTGAAGAAAACGCACACAATAATTTAATATTATTTTTCTTTTGTTTTTGTGGACTGTATGGATTAAAGCCAGATTGAAATTTTTTATGACCTGTAGTCCAACATGCGTTTCGCCCAGGCACGACAGTTAGGCTCATCAGTTAGATCCTATCGTACCCTTCTAAGACGCAATGTTTTTCGGTCGATGATTACCGACTCTTATAAAACTAACAGCATTTACACACTGCAAATTATATTATTTAGGGGAATTTGGTTAAATTCGTGCACGCAAACAATAATTTAATATTTTTTGATTTTGTTTTTGTTGACTGTATGGATTAAAACCAAATTGAAGATTTTTATGACCTGAAGTCCAAAATGCGTTTCGCCCAGGCACGATAGTTCGGCTCATCAGATAGATGATGTCGTACCCTTCTAAGACGCAATGTTTTTGAGTCGATGATTACCGCGTCTTTCAAAAATTGCAGCATTTACACACTGCAAATTATATTATTTAGGGGAATTTGGATAAATTCGTCTACCTGAATGTATGTTATGCCCTTGGTCTGGCCCGTAAAAATTTTGAAGAAAACGCAAACAATAATTTAATATTAATTTTGTTTTTGTTCTGTGGACTGTATGGATTTAAACCAAATTGAAGATTTTTATGACCTGTAGTCCAAAATGCGTTTCGCTCAGGCACGGTAGTTGGGGTCATCAGTTAGATGCTATCGTACCCATCTAACACGCAATGTTTTTCGGTCGATGATTACCGACTCGTATAAAATTTCCAGCATTTGCACACTGCAAATTATATTATTTAGGGGAATTTGGTTAAATTGGTATACCTAAATGAATGTTATGCCCGTTCTCTGGCCAGTAATAATTTTAAAGAAAACGCAAACAATAATTTAATATTATTTTTGTTGTTGTGGACTGTATCGATTAAAGCCAAATTGAAGATTTTTATGACATGTAGTCCAAAATGCGTTTTGCCCAGGCGCGATAGTTGGGCTCATCAGTTGGATGCTATCGTACCCTTCTAAGACACAAGGTTTTTCAGTCGATGATTACCGACTCTTATAAAATTTGCAACATTTACGTACTGAAAATTATATTATTTAGGGGAATTTGGTTAAATTCGTGCACCTAAATGTATGTTATGCCCGTGGTCTGGCCAGTAATAATTTGAAGAAAACGCACACAATAATTTAATATTATTTTTCTTTTGTTTTTGTCGACTGTATGGATTAAAGCCAGATTGACATTTTGTATGACCTGCAGTGCAACAGGCGTTTCGCCCAGGCATGATAGTTGGGCTCATCAGTTATATGCTATCGTACCCTTCTAACACGCAATGCTTTTCGATCGATGATTACCGACTCTTATAAAATTTGCAGCATTCACACACTGCAAATTATATTATTTATTATTTTATTATTTTTGTTGCTGTGGACTGTATGGGGATTAAAGCCAAATTGAAGATTTTTATGACATGTAGTCCAAAATGCGTTTTGCCCAGGCACGATAGTTGGGCTCATCAGTTGGATGCTATCGTACCCTTCTAAGACACAAGGTTTTTCAGTCGATGATTACCGACTCTTATAAAATTTGCAACATTTACGTACTGCAAATTATATTATTTATGGGAATTTGGTTAAATTCGTGTACCTTAATGTATGTTATGTCCGTTCTCAGGCTAGTTATAATTTTAAAGAAAACGCAAACAATAATTTTATATTATTTTTGTTTTTGTGGACTGTATGGATTAAAGCCAAATTGGAGATAGTTATGACCTGTAGTCCAAAATGCGTTTCGCCCAGGCACGACAGTTGGGTTCATCAGTTGGATGCTATCGTACCCTTCTAAGACGCAATGTTTTTCGGTCGATGATTACCGACTCTTATAAAGTTTGCAACATTTACATACTGAAAATTATATTATTTAGGGGAATTTGGTTAAATTCGTGCACCTAAATGTATGTTATGGCCGTGGTCTGGCCAGTAATAATTTTGAAGAAAACGCACACAATAAATTAATATTATTTTTCTTTTGTTTTTGTGGACTGTATGGATTAAAGCCAGACTGAAATTTTTTATGACCTGTAGTCCTAAATGCGTTTCGCCCAGGCACGATAGTTGGGCTCATCAGTTGGATGCTATCGTACCCTTCTAAGACGCAATGTTTTTCGGTCGATGATTACCCACTCTTATAAAACTTGCAGAATTTGCACACTGCAAATTATATTATTTAGGGGAATTTGGTTAAATTCGTGCACGCAAAAAATAATTTAATATTATTTTTGTTTTTGCTTTTGTGGATTGTATGGATTAAAGCCAAATTGAAGATTTTTATGACCTGAGGTCCAAAATGCGTTTCACCCCGGCACGATAGTTGGGCTCATCAGATAGATGCTATCGTACCCTTCTAATACGCAATGTTTTTCGGTCGATGATTACCGAGTCTTATAAAATTTGCAGCATTTACACACTGCAAATTATATTATTTAAGGGAATTTGGATAAATTCGTGCAACTAATTGTATGTTATGCCCTTGGTCTGGCCAGTAATAATTTTGAAGAAAACGCAAACAATAATTTAATATAATTTTTGTTTTTGTGGACTGTATGGATTAAAGCCAAATTGAAGATTTTAATGACCTGTAGTCCAAAATGCGTTTCGCCCAGGCACGATAGTTGGGCTCATCAGATACATGCTATCGAACACTTCTAAGACGCAATGTTTTTCGGTCGATGATTACCGACTCTTATAAAATTTGCAGCATTTACACACTGCAAATTATATTATTTAGGGGAATTTGGATAAATTCGTCCACCTTAATGTATGTTATGCCCTTGGTCTGGCCCGTAAAAATTTTGAAGAAAACGCAAACAATAATTTAATATTAATTTTGTTTTTGTTTCTGTGGACTGTATGACTTTAAACCAAATTGAAGATTTTTATGACCTGTAGTCCAAAATGCGTTTCGCCCAGGCACGGTAGTTGGGCTCATCAGTTAGATGCTATCGTACCCTTCTAACACGCAATGTTTTTCGGTCGATGATTACCGACTCGTATAAAATTTGCAGCATTTGCACACTGCAAATTATATTATTTAGGGGAATTTGGTTAAATTGGTATACCTAAATGAATGTTATGCCCGTTCTCTGGCCATTAATAATTTTAAAGAAAACGCAAACAATAATTTAATATTATTTTTGTTGTTGTGGACTGTATCGATTAAAGCCAAATTGAAGATTTTTATGACATGTAGTCCAAAATGCGTTTTGCCCAGGCACGATAGTTGGGCTCATCAGTTGGATGCTATCGTACCCTTCTAAGACACAAGGTTTTTCAGTCGATGATTACCGACTCTTATAAAATTTGCAACATTTACGTACTGAAAATTATATTATTTAGGGGAATTTGGTTAAATTCGTGCACCTAAATGTATGTTATGCCCGTGGTCTGGCCAGTAATAATTTGAAGAAAACGCACACAATAATTTAATATTATTTTTCTTTTGTTTTTGTCGACTGTATGGATTAAAGCCAGATTGACATTTTGTATGACCTGCAGTGCAACAGGCGTTTCGCCCAGGCATGATAGTTGGGCTCATCAGTTAGATGCTATCGTACCCTTCTAACACGCAATTCTTTTCGATCGATGATTACCGACTCTTATAAAATTTGCAGCATTCACACACTGCAAATTATATTATTTATTATTTTATTATTTTTGTTGCTGTGGACTGTATGGATTAAAGCCAAATTGAAGATTTTTATGACCTGTAGTCCAAAATGCTTTTCGCCCAGGCATTAAAGTTGGGCTCATCAGTTAGATGCTATCGTACCTTCTAAAATGCAATGCTTTTCGGTCGATGATTACCGACTCTTATAAAATTTACAGCATTTACACACTGCAAATTATATTATTTAGGGGAATTTGGTTAAATTGGTATACCTAAATGAATGTTATGCCCGTTCTCTGGCCCGTAAAAATTTTGAAGAAAACGCAAACAATAATTTAATATTATTTTTGTTGTTGTGGACTGTATGGATTAAAGCCAAATTGAAGATTTTTATGATACGTAGTCCAAAATGCGTTTCGCCCAGGCACGATAGTTGGGCTCATCAGTTGGATGCTATCGTACCCTTCTAAGACGCAAGGTTTTTCGGTCGATGATTACCGACTCTTATAAAATTTGCAACATTTACATACTGAAAATTATATTATTTAGGGGAATTTGGTAAAATTCGTGCACCTAAATGTATGTTATGGCCGTGGTCTGGCCAGTAATAATTTTGAAGAAAACGCACACAATAATTTAATACTATTTTTCTTTTGTTTTTGTGGACTGTATGGATTAAAGCCAGATTGAAATTTTGTATGACCTGTAGTCCAACATGCGTTTCGCCCAGGCACGACAGTTAGGCTCATCAGTTAGATCCTATCGTACCATTCTAAGACGCAATGTTTTTCGGTCGATGATTACCGACTCTTATAAAATTTGCAGCATTTACACACTGCAAATTATATTATTTATGGGAATTTGGTTAAATTCGTGTACCTTAATGTATGTTATGTCCGTGGTCTGGCCAGTAATAATTTTGAAGAAAACGCACACAATAATTTAATACTATTTTTCTTTTGTTTTTGTCGACTGTATGGATTAAAGCCAGATTGACATTTTGTATGACCTGCAGTGCAACAGGCGTTTCGCCCAGGCATGATAGTTGGGCTCATCAGTTAGATGCTATCGTACCCTTCTAACACGCAATGCTTTTCGATCGATGATTACCGACTCTTATAAAATTTGCAGCATTCACACACTGCAAATTATATTATTTATTATTTTATTATTTTTGTTGCTGTGGACTGTATGGGGATTAAAGCCAAATTGAAGATTTTTATGACATGTAGTCCAAAATGCGTTTTGCCCAGGCACGATAGTTGGGCTCATCAGTTGGATGCTATCGTACCCTTCTAAGACACAAGGTTTTTCAGTCGATGATTACCGACTCTTATAAAATTTGCAACATTTACGTACTGCAAATTATATTATTTATGGGAATTTGGTTAAATTCGTGTACGTTAATGTATGTTATGTCCGTTCTCAGGCTAGTTATAATTTTAAAGAAAACGCAAACAATAATTTTATATTATTTTTGTTTTTGTGGACTGTATGGATTAAAGCCAAATTGGAGATAGTTATGACCTGTAGTCCAAAATGCGTTTCGCCCAGGCACGACAGTTGGGTTCATCAGTTGGATGCTATCGTACCCTTCTAAGACGCAATGTTTTTCGGTCGATGATTACCGACTCTTATAAAGTTTGCAACATTTACATACTGAAAATTATATTATTTAGGGGAATTTGGTTAAATTCCTACACCTAAATGTATGTTATGGCCGTGGTCTGGCCAGTAATAATTTTGAAGAAAACGCACACAATAAATTAATATTATTTTTCTTTTGTTTTTGTGGACTGTATGGATTAAAGCCAGATTGAAATTTTTTATGACCTGTAGTCCTAAATGCGTTTCGCCCAGGCACGATAGTTGGGCTCATCAGTTGGATGCTATCGTACCCTTCTAAGACGCAATGTTTTTCGGTCGATGATTACCCACTCTTATAAAACTTGTAGCATTTACACACTGCAAATTATATTATTTAGGGGAATTTGGTTAAATTCGTGCACGCAAGAAATAATTTAATATTATTTTTGTTTTTGCTTTTGTGGATTGTATGGATTAAAGCCAAATTGAAGATTTTTATGACCTGAGGTCCAAAATGCGTTTCACCCCGGCACGATAGTTGGGCTCATCAGATAGATGCTATCGTACCCTTCTAATACGCAATGTTTTTCGGTCGATGATTACCGAGTCTTATAAAATTTGCAGCATTTACACACTGCAAATTATATTATTTAAGGGAATTTGGATAAATTCGTGCAACTAATTGTATGTTATGCCCTTGGTCTGGCCAGTAATAATTTTGAAGAAAACGCAAACAATAATTTAATATAATTTTTGTTTTTGTGGACTGTATGGATTAAAGCCAAATTGAAGATTTTAATGACCTGTAGTCCAAAATGCGTTTCGCCCAGGCACGATAGTTGGGTTCATCAGATACATGCTATCGAACACTTCTAAGACGCAATGTTTTTCGGTCGATGATTACCGACTCTTATAAAATTTGCAGCATTTACACACTGCAAATTATATTATTTAGGGGAATTTGGATAAATTCGTCCACCTTAATGTATGTTATGCCCTTGGTCTGGCCCGTAAAAATTTTGAAGAAAACGCAAACAATAATTTAATATTAATTTTGTTTTTGTTTCTGTGGACTGTATGACTTTAAACCAAATTGAAGATTTTTATGACCTGTAGTCCAAAATGCGTTTCGCCCAGGCACGGTAGTTGGGCTCATCAGTTAGATGCTATCGTACCCTTCTAACACGCAATGTTTTTCGGTCGATGATTACCGACTCGTATAAAATTTGCAGCATTTGCACACTGCAAATTATATTATTTAGGGGAATTTGGTTAAATTGGTATACCTAAATGAATGTTATGCCCGTTCTCTGGCCAGTAATAATTTTAAAGAAAACGCAAACAATAATTTAATATTATTTTTGTTGTTGTGGACTGTATCGATTATAGCCAAATTGAAGATTTTTATGACATGTAGTCCAAAATGCGTTTTGCCCAGGCACGATAGTTGGGCTCATCAGTTGGATGCTATCGTACCCTTCTAAGACACAAGGTTTTTCAGTCGATGATTACCGACTCTTATAAAATTTGCAACATTTACGTACTGAAAATTATATTATTTAGGGGAATTTGGTTAAATTCGTGCACCTAAATGTATGTTATGCCCGTGGTCTGGCCAGTAATAATTTGAAGAAAACGCACACAATAATTTAATATTATTTTTCTTTTGTTTTTGTCGACTGTATGGATTAAAGCCAGATTGAAATTTTGTATGACCTGCAGTGCAACAGGCGTTTCGCCCAGGCATGATAGTTGGGCTCATCAGTTAAATGCTATCGTACCCTTCTAACACGCAATTCTTTTAGATCGATGATTACCGACTCTTATAAAATTTGCAGCATTCACACACTGCAAATTATATTATTTATTATTTTATTATTTTTGTTGCTGTGGACTGTATGGATTAAAGCCAAATTGAAGATTTTTATGACCTGTAGTCCAAAATGCTTTTCGCCCAGGCATTAAAGTTGGGCTCATCAGTTAGATGCTATCGTACCTTCTAAAATGCAATGCTTTTCGGTCGATGATTACCGACTCTTATAAAATTTACAGCATTTACACACTGCAAATTATATTATTTAGGGGAATTTGGTTAAATTGGTATACCTAAATGAATGTTATGCCCGTTCTCTGGCCCGTAAAAATTTTGAAGAAAACGCAAACAATAATTTAATATTATTTTTGTTGTTGTGGACTGTATGGATTAAAGCCAAATTGAAGATTTTTATGATACGTAGTCCAAAATGCGTTTCGCCCAGGCACGATAGTTGGGCTCATCAGTTGGATGCTATCGTACCCTTCTAAGACGCAAGGTTTTTCGGTCGATGATTACCGACTCTTATAAAATTTGCAACATTTACATACTGAAAATTATATTATTTAGGGGAATTTGGTAAAATTCGTGCACCTAAATGTATGTTATGGCCGTGGTCTGGCCAGTAATAATTTTGAAGAAAACGCACACAATAATTTAATACTATTTTTCTTTTGTTTTTGTGGACTGTATGGATTAAAGCCAGATTGAAATTTTGTATGACCTGTAGTCCAACATGCGTTTCGCCCAGGCACGACAGTTAGGCTCATCAGTTAGATCCTATCGTACCATTCTAAGACGCAATGTTTTTCGGTCAATGATTACCGACTCTTATAAAACTTGCAGCATTTACACACTGCAAATTATATTATTTATGGGAATTTGGTTAAATTCGTGTACCTTAATGTATGTTATGTCCGTTCTCAGGCTAGTTATAATTTTAAAGAAAACGCAAACAATAATTTTATATTATTTTTGTTTTTGTGGATTGTATGGATTAAAGCCAAATTGGAGATAGTTATGACCTGTAGTCCAAAATGCGTTTCGCCCAGGCACGACAGTTGGGTTCATCAGTTGGATGCTATCGTACCCTTCTAAGACGTATTGTTTTTCGGTCGATGATTACCGACTCTTATAAAGTTTGCAACATTTACATACTGAAAATTATATTATTTAGGGGAATTTGGTTAAATTCGTGCACCCAAAAAATAATTTAATATTGTTTTTGTTTTTGCTTTTGTGGATTGAATGGATTAAAGCCAAATTGAAGATTTTTATGACCTGAGGTCCAAAATGCGTTTCACCCGGCACGATAGTTGGGCTCATCAGATAGATGCTATCGTACCCTTCTAATACGCAATGTTTTTCGGTCGATGATTACCGACTCTTATAAAATTTGCAGCATTTACACACTGAAAATTATATTATTTAGGGGAATTTGATTAAATTCGTGTACCTAAATATATGTTATGCCTATGGTCTGGCCAGTAATAATTTTGAAGAAAACGCAAACAATAATTTAATATTATTTTTGTTTGTGTTTTTGTGGAATGTATGGATTAAAGCCAAATTGATGATATTTATGACCTGTAATCCAAACTGCGTTTCGCCCGGGCACGATAGTTGGGCTCATCAGATAGATGATATCGTACCCTTCTAAGACGCAATGTTTTTCGGTCGATGATTACCGAGTCTTATAAAATTTGCAGCATTTGCACACTGCAAATTATATTATTTAAGGGAATTTGGATAAATTCGTGCACCTAAATGTATGTTATGTCCTTGGTCTGGCCAGTAATAATTTTGAAGAAAACGCAAACAATAATTTAATATTATTTTTGTTTTTGTGGACTGTATGGATTAAAGCCAAATTGAAGATTTTAATGACCTGTAGTCCAAAATGCGTTTCGCCCAGGCACGATAGTTGGGCTCATCAGATAGATGCTATCGAACACTTCTAAGACGCAATGTTTTTCGGTCGATGATTACCGACTCTTATAAAATTTGCAGCATTTACACACTGAAAATTATATTATTTAGGGGAATTTGATTGAATTCGTGTACCTAAATATACTCGTATGTTATGCCTATGGTCTGGCCAGTAATAATTTTGAAGAAAACGCAAACAATAATTTAATATTATTTTTGTTTGTGTTTTTGTAGAATGTATGGATTAAATCCAAATTGAAGATATTTATGACCTGTAATCCAAACTGCGTTTCGCCCAGCCACGATAGTTGGGCTCATCAGTTAGATGCTATCGTACCTTTCTAAGACGAAATGTTTTTTCGGTCGATGATTACCGACTCTTATAAAATTTGCAGCATTTACACACAGCAAATTATATTATTTAGGGGAATTTGGATAAATTCGTGCACCTAAATGTTTGTTATGCCCGTGTTCTGGCCAGTAATAATTTGAAGGAAACGCAAACAATAATTTAATATTATTTTTGTTTTTGTGGACTGTATGGATTAAAGCCAAATTGAAGATTTGTATGACCTGTAGTCCAAAATGCGTTTCGACCAGGCACGATAGTTGGGCTCATCAGTTAGATGCTATCGTACCCTTCTAAGACGCAATGTTTTTCGGTCGATGATTACCTACCGACTCTTATAAAACTAGCAGCATTAACTTACTGCAAATTATATTATTTAGGGGAATTTGGTTAAATTCGTGCACGCAAACAATAATTTAATATTATTTTTGTTTTTGATTTTGTTTTTGTTGACTGTATGGATTAAAACCAAATTTAAGGTTTTTATGACCTGAAGTCCAAAATGCGTTTCGCCCAGGCACGATAGTTGGGCTCATCAGATAGATGATGTCGTACCCTTCTAACACGCAATATTTTTCGGTCGATGATTACCGACTCGTATAAAATTTGCAGCATTTACACACTGCAAATTATATTATTTAGGGGAATTTGGATAAATTCGTCCACCTAAATGTATGTTATGCCCTTGGTCTGGCCCGTAAAAATTTTGAAGAAAACGCAAACAATAATTTAATATTAACTTTGTTTTTGTTTCTGTGGACTGTATGGATTTAAGCCAAATTGAAGATTTTTATGACCTGCAGTCCAAAATGCGTTTCGCCCAGGCACGGTAGTTGGGCTCATCAGTTAGATGCTATCGTACCCTTCTAACACGCAATGGTTTTCGGTCGATGATTACCGACTCGTATAAAATTTGCAGCATTTACACACTGCAAATTATATTATTTAGGGGAATTTGGTTAAATTGGTATACCTAAATGAATGTTATGCCCGTTCTCTGGCCAGTAATAATTTTGAAGAAAACGCAAACAATAATTTAATATTATTTTTGTTGTTGTGGACTGTATGGATTAAAGCCAAATTGAAGATTTTTATGACATGTAGTCCAAAACGCGTTTTGCCCAGGCACGATAGTTGGGCTCAATAGTTGGATCCTATCGTACCCTTCTAAGACACAAGGTTTTTCAGTCGATGATTACCGACTCTTATAAAATTTGCAACATTTACGTACTGAAAATTACATTATTTAGGGGAATTTGGTTAAATTGGTATACCTAAATGAATGTTATGTCCGTTCTCTGGCCAGTAATAATTTTGAAGAAAACGCACCCAATAATTTAATATTATTTTTCTTCTGTTTTTGTGGACTGTATGGATTAAAACCAGATTGAAATTTTTTATGACATGTGGTCCAACATGCGTTTCGCCCAGGCATGACAGTTAGGCTCATCAGTTAGATCCTATCGTACCCTTCTAAGACGCAATGTTTTTCGGTCGATAATTTACGACTCTTATAAAATTTGCAGCATTTACACACTGCAAATTATATTATATATGGGAATTTTGTTAAATTCGTGTACCTTAATGTATGTTATGTCCGTTCTCAGGCTAGTTATAATCTTAAAGAAAACGCAAACAATAATTTAATATTATTTTTGGTATTGTGGACTGTATGGATTAGAGCCAAATTGGAGATAATGATGACCTGTAGTCCAAAATGCGTTTCGCCCAGGCACGACAGTTGGGCTCATCAGTTAGATGCTATCGTACCCTTCTAAGACGCAATGTTTTTTAGTCGATGATTACCGACTCTTATAAAACTTACAGCATTTACACACTGCAAATTATATTATTTAGGGGAATTTGGTTAAATTCGTGCACGCAAACACTAATTTAATATTATTTTTGTTTTTGTTTTTGTGGATTGTATGGATTAAAGCCAAATTGAAGATTTTTATGACCTGAGGTCCAAAATACGTTTCGCCCAGGCACGATAGTTGGGTTCATCAGATAGATGCTATCGTACCCTTCTAAGACGCAATGTTTTTCGGTCGATGATTACCGACTCTTATAAAATTTGCAGCATTTACACACAGCAAATTATATTATTTAGGGGAATTTGGATAAATTCGTGCACCTAAATGTATGTTATGCCCGTGTTCTGGCCAGTAATAATTTGAAGAAAACGCAAACAATATTTTAATATTAATTATTTTTGTTTTTGTGGACTGTATGGATTAAAGCCAAATTGAAAAGTTGTATGACCTATAGTCCAAAATGCGTTTCGACCAGCACGATAGTTGGGCTCATCAGTTAGATGCTATCGTACCCTTCTAAGACGCAATATTTTTCGGTCGATGATTACCGACTCTTATAAAACTAGCAGCATTTACACACTGCAAATTATATTATTTAGGGGAATTTGGATAAATTCGTCGACCTAAATGTATGTTATGCCCTTGGTCTGGCCCGTACTAATTTTGAAGAAAACGCAAACAATAATTTAATATTAATTTTGTTTTTGTTTTTGTGGACTATATGGATTCAAGCCAAATTGAAGATTTTTATGACATGTAGTCTAAAATGCGTTTCGCCCAGGCACGATAGTTGGGCTCATCAGTTAGATGCTATCGTATCCTTCTAAGACGCAATGTTTTTCGGTCGATGATTACCGAATCTTATAAAATTTGCAGCATTTACACACTGCAAATTATATTATTTAGGGGAATTTGGTTAAATTCGTATACCTAAATGAATGTTATGCCCGTTCTCTGGCCAGTAATAATTTTGAAGAAAACGCAAACAATAATTTAATATTATTTTTGTTTTTGTTTTTGTGGACTGTATGGATTAAAACCAAATTGAAGATTTTTATGACCTGAAGTCCTAAATACGTTTCGCCCAGGCACGATAGTTGGGCTCATCAGATAGATGATATCGGACCCTTCTAAGACGCAATGTTTTTCTGTCGATGATTACCGCGTCTTATAAAATTTGCAGCATTTAGACACTGCAAATTATATTATTTAGGGGAATTTGGATAAATTCGTGCACCTAAATGTATGTTAAAGCCAGATTGAAGATTTTTATAACCTGTTTGTCTAAAATGCGTTTCGCCCATGCACGATAGTTGGGCTCATCATTTAGATGGTATCGTACCCTTGTAAGACGCAATTTTTTTTGGTCAATGATTACCGACTCTTATAAAATTTGCAGCATTTACACACTGCAAATTATATTAATTAGGAGAATTTGGTTAAATTCGTGCAATTAAATGTATGTTATGCCCGTGGTCTGGCCAGTAATAACTTTGAAGAAAACGCGAACAATAATTTAATATTATTTTTGTTTTTGTGGACTGTATGGATTAAAGCCATATTGAAGATTCTTATGACCTGTAGTCCAAAATGCATTTCGCCCAGGCACGATAGTTGGGCTCATCAGTTAAATGCTATCGTACCCTTCTAAGACGCAATGTTCTTCGGTCGATGATTACCGACTATTATAAAATTTGCAGCATTTACACACTGCAAGTTATATTATTTATGGGAATTGGGATAAATTCGTGCACCTAAATGTATGTTATGCCCGTGGTCTGGCCAGTAATAATTTTGAAGAAAACGCAAATAATAATTTAATATTATTTTTGTTTTTGTTTTTGTGGAATGTATGGATTAAAGCCAAATTGAATATATTTATGACCGTAGTCCAAAATGCGTTTCGCCCAGGCACAATAGTTGGGCTCTTCAGTTAGATGCTATCGTACCCTTCTAAGACGCAATGTTTTTCGGTCGATGATTACCGACTCTTATAAAATTTGAAGCATTTACACATTGCAAATTATATTATTTAGGGGAATTTGATTACACTCGTGCACCTAAATGTATGTTATGCCCGTGGTCTGGCCAGTAATAATTTTGAAGAAAACGCAAACAATAATTTATTATTATTTTTGTTTTTGTTCTTGTGGATTGTATGGATTAAAGCCAAATTGAAGATCTTTATGACCTTTAGTCCAAAATGCGTTTCCCCCAGGCACGATAGTTGGGCTCATCAGTTAGACGCTATCGTACCCTTCTAAGACAAAATGTTTTTCGGTGGACGATTAACGACCCTTATAAAATTTGCAGCATTTACTCACTGCAAATTATATTATTTAGGGGAATTTGTAAAATTCGTGCAAATAAATGTATGTTATGCCCGTGGTCTGGCCAGTAATAATTTTGAAGAAAACGCAAACAATCATTTAATATTATTTTTGTTTTTGTGGACTGTACAGATTAAAGCCAACTTAAAGATTTTATGACTTGCAGTCCAAAATGCGTTTCGCCCAGGCACGATAGTTGGGCTCATCAGTTAGATGCTATCGTACTCTTCTAAGATGCTATGTTTTTCGGTCTATGATTTCCGACTCTTATAGAATTTGCAGTATTTGCACACTGCAAATTATATTATTTAGGTTAATTTGGTTAAATTCCTGTACATAAATGTATGTTATGCCCGTTTTCTGGCCAGTAATAATTTTGAAGAAAACGCAAACAATAATTTAATATTACTTTTGTTTTTGTGGACTGTATGGATTAAATCCAAATTGTAGATTTTTATGAACTATTTAAAATTTGCAGCATTTACACAATGCAAATTATATTATTTAATGGAATTTGGATATTTATGGGTTATGGTCGATGACTACCGACTCTTATAAAATTTGCAGCATTTACACACTGCAAATTATATTATTTAGTATAATTTGGTTAAATTCGTGTACATAAATGTATCTTATGCCCGTGGTCTGGCCAGTAATAATTCTGAAGAATACGCAAACACTAATTTAATATTGTTTTTGTTTTTGTTTCTGTGGACTGTATGGATTAAAGCCAAATTGAAGATTTGTATGACCTGTAGTCCAAAATGCGTTTCGCCCAGGCACGATAGTTGGGCTCATCAGTTAAATGCTATCGTACCTTTCTAAGACGCAATGTTTTTCGGTCGATGATTACCGACTCTTATAAAATTTGAAGCATTTACACACTGTAAATTATATTATTTAAGGGAATTTGGTTAAATTCGTGCACCTAAATGTATGTTATGCCCGTGGTCTGGCCAGTAATAATTTTGAAGAAAACGCAAACAATAATTTAATATTATTTTTGTTTTTGTTTTTGTGGACTGTATGGATTAAAGCCAACTTGAAGATTTTATGACTTGTAGTCCAAAATGCGTTTCGCCCAGGCACGATAGTTGGGCTCATCAGTTAGATGCTATCGTACTCTTCTAAGATGCAATGTTCTTCGGTCTATGATTTCCGACTCTTATAAGATTTGCAGCATTTGTGCACTGCAAATTATATTATTTAGGTTAATTTGGTTAAATTCGTGCACCTAAATGTATATTCTGCCCGTGGTCTGTCCAGTAATAATTTTGAAGAAAACGCAAATAATCATTTAATATTATTTTTGTTTTTGTTTTTGTGGACTGTATGGATTAAAGCCAAATTGAAGATTTTTATAACCTGTTGTCTAAAATGCGTTTCGCCCATGCACGATAGTTGAGCTCATCAGTTAGATGGTATCGTACCCTTCTAAGACGCAATGTTTTTTGGTCAATGATTACCGATTCTTATAAAATTTGCAGCATTTACACACTGCAAATTATATTAATTAGGAGAATTTGGTTAAATTCGTGCAATTAAATGTGTGTTATGCCTGTGGTCTGGCCAGTAATAACTTTGAAGAAAACGAGAACAATAATTTAATATTATTTTTGTTTTGTGGATTGTATGGATTAAAGCCAAATTGAAGATCTTTATGACCTGTAGTCCAAAATGCGTTTCCCCCAGGCACGATAGTTGGACTCATCAGTTAGATGCTAACGTACCCTTCTAAGACAAAATGTTTTTCGGTGGACGATTAACGACCCTTATAAAATTTGCAGCATTTACACACTGCAAATTATATTATTTAGGGGAATTTGGTAAAATTCGTGCACCTAAATGTATGTTATGCCCGTGGTCTGGCCAGTAATAATTTTGAAGAAAACGCAAACAATAATTTAATATTATTTTTGTTTTTGTTTTTGTGGACTGTATGGATTAAAGCCAACTTGAAGATTTTATGACTTGTAGTCCAAAATGGTTTTCGCCCAGGCACGATAGTTGGGCTCATCAGTTAGACGCTATCGTACTCTTCTAAGATGCAATGTTTTTCGGTCTATGATTTCCGACTCTTATAAAATTTGCAGTATTTGCACACTCCAAATTATATTATTTAGGTTAATTTGGTTAAATTCGTGCACCTAAATGTATGTTCTGCCCGTGGTCTGTCCAGTAATAATTTTGAAGAAAACGCAAATAATAATTTAATATTATTTTTGTTTTTGTTTTTGTGGACTGTATGGATTAAAGCCAGATTGAAGATTTTTATAACCTGTTGTCTAAAATGCGTTTCGCCCATGCACGATAGTTGAGCTCATCAGTTATCGTACCCTTCTAAGACGCAATGTTTTTTGGTCAATGATTACCGATTCTTATAAAATTTGCAGCATTTACACACTGCAAATTATATTAATTAGGAGAATTTGGTTAAATTCGTGCAATTAAATGTGTGTTATGCCCGTGGTCTGGCCAGTAATAACTTTGAAGAAAACGCGAACAATAATTTAATATTATTTTTGTTTTTGTGGACTGTATGGATTAAAGACATATTGAAGATTCTTATGACCTGTAGTGGAAAATGCATTTCGCCCAGGCACGATAGTTGGGCTCATCAGTTAAATGCTACCGTACCGTTCTAAGACGCAATGTTCTTCGGTCGATGATTAACGACTCTTATAAAATTTGCAACACTTACACATTGCAAGTTATATTATTTAGGGGAATTTGGATAAATTCATGCACCTAAATGTATGTTATGCCAGTGGTCTGGCCAGTAATAATTTTGAAGAAAACGCAAACAATAATTTAATATTATTTTTGTTTTTGTTTTTGTGGACTGTATGGATTAAAGCCAACTTGAAGATTTTATGACTTGTAGTCCAAAATGCGTTTCGCCCAGGCACGATAGTTGGGCTCATCAGCTAGATGCTGTCGTACTCTTCTAAGATGCAATGTTTTTCGGTCTATGATTTCCGACTCTTATAAAATTTGCACACTGCAAATTATATTATTTAGGTTAATTTGGTTAAATTCGTGCATCTAAATGTATGTTCTGCCCGTGGTCTGTCCAGTAATAATTTTGAAGAAAACGCAAACAGAAATTTAATATTATTTTTTTTTTGTTTTTGTGGACTGTATGGATTAAAGCCAGATTGAAGATTTTTATAACCTGTTGTCAATAATTTAATATTATTTTTGTTTTTGTGGACTGTATGGATTAAAGCCAAATTCAAAATTTGTATGACCTGTAGTCCAAAATGCGTTTCGTCCAGGCACGATATTTGGGGTCATCAATTAGATGCTATCGTACCCTTCTAAGTCGCAATGTTTTTCGGTCGATGATTACCGACTCTTATAAAATCTGCAGCATTTACACACTGCAAATTATATTATTTAGGGGAATTTGGTTAAATTCGTGCACCTAAATGTATGTTATGCCCGTGGTCTGGCCAGTAATAATGTTGAAGAAAACGCAAACAATAATTTAATATTATTTTTGTTTTTGTTTTTGTGGACTGTATGGATTAAAGCCAACTTGAAGATTGTTATGACCTGTAGTCCAAAATGCGTTTCCCACAGGTACGATAGTTGGGCTCATCAGTTAGATGCTATCGTACCCTTCTAAGACAAAATGTTTTTCGGTCGACGATTAACGACCCTTATATAATTTTCAGCATTTACACACTGCAAATTATATTATTTAAGGGAATTTGGTTAAATTCGTGCACCTAAATGTATGTTATGCCCGTGGTCTGGCCAGTAATAATTTTGAAGAAAACGCAAACAATAATTTAATATTATTTTTGTTTTTGTTTTTGTGGACTGTATGGATTAAAGCCAACTTGAAGATTTTATGACTTGTAGTCCAAAATGCGTTTCGCCCAGGCACGATAGTTGGGCTCATCAGTTAGATGCTATCGTACTCTTCTAAGATGCAATGTTCTTCGGTCTATGATTTCCGACTCTTATAAGATTTGCAGCATTTGTACACTGCAAATTATATTATTTAGGTTAATTTGGTTAAATTCGTGCACCTAAATGTATATTCTGCCCGTGGTCTGTCCAGTAATAATTTTGAAGAAAACGCAAATAATAATTTAATATTATTTTTGTTTTTGTTTTTGTGGACTGTATGGATTAAAGCCAAATTGAAGATTTTTATAACCTGTTGTCTAAAATGCGTTTCGCCCATGCACGATAGTTGAGCTCATCAGTTAGATGGTATCGTACCCTTCTAAGACGCAATGTTTTTTGGTCAATGATTACCGATTCTTATAAAATTTGCAGCATTTACACACTGCAAATTATATTAATTAGGAGAATTTGGTTAAATTCGTGCAATTAAATGTGTGTTATGCCTGTGGTCTGGCCAGTAATAACTTTGAAGAAAACGAGAACAATAATTTAATATTATTTTTGTTTTGTGGATTGTATGGATTAAAGCCAAATTGAAGATCTTTATGACCTGTAGTCCAAAATGCGTTTCCCCCAGGCACGATAGTTGGACTCATCAGTTAGATGCTAACGTACCCTTCTAAGACAAAATGTTTTTCGGTGGACGATTAACGACCCTTATAAAATTTGCAGCATTTACACACTGCAAATTATATTATTTAGGGGAATTTGGTAAAATTCGTGCACCTAAATGTATGTTATGCCCGTGGTCTGGCCAGTAATAATTTTGAAGAAAACGCAAACAATAATTTAATATTATTTTTGTTTTTGTTTTTGTGGACTGTATGGATTAAAGCCAACTTGAAGATTTTATGACTTGTAGTCCAAAATGGTTTTCGCCCAGGCACGATAGTTGGGCTCATCAGTTAGACGCTATCGTACTCTTCTAAGATGCAATGTTTTTCGGTCTATGATTTCCGACTCTTATAAAATTTGCAGTATTTGCACACTCCAAATTATATTATTTAGGTTAATTTGGTTAAATTCGTGCACCTAAATGTATGTTCTGCCCGTGGTCTGTCCAGTAATAATTTTGAAGAAAACGCAAATAATAATTTAATATTATTTTTGTTTTTGTTTTTGTGGACTGTATGGATTAAAGCCAGATTGAAGATTTTTATAACCTGTTGTCTAAAATGCGTTTCGCCCATGCACGATAGTTGAGCTCATCAGTTATCGTACCCTTCTATGACGCAATGTTTTTTGGTCAATGATTACCGATTCTTATAAAATTTGCAGCATTTACACACTGCAAATTATATTAATTAGGAGAATTTGGTTAAATTCGTGCAATTAAATGTGTGTTATGCCCGTGGTCTGGCCAGTAATAACTTTGAAGAAAACGCGAACAATAATTTAATATTATTTTTGTTTTTGTGGACTGTATGGATTAAAGACATATTGAAGATTCTTATGACCTGTAGTGGAAAATGCATTTCGCCCAGGCACGATAGTTGGGCTCATCAGTTAAATGCTACCGTACCGTTCTAAGACGCAATGTTCTTCGGTCGATGATTACCGACTCTTATAAAATTTGCAACACTTACACACTGCAAGTTATATTATTTAGGGGAATTTGGATAAATTCATGCACCTAAATGTATGTTATGCCCGTGGTCTGTCCAGTAATAATTTTGAAGTAAACGCAAACAATAATTTAATATTATTTTTGTTTATGTTTTTGTGGAATGTATGGATTAAAGCCAAATTGAATATATTTATGACCGTTGTCCAAAATGCGTTTGGCCCAGGAACGATAGTTGGGCTCATCAGTTAGATGCTATCGTACCCTTCTAAGACGCAATGTTTTTCGTTCGATGATTACCGACTCTTATAAAATTTGAAGCATTTACACAGTGCAAATTATATTATTTAGGGGAATTTGATTACATTCGGGCACCTTAATGTATGTTATGCCCGTGGTCTGGCCAGTAATAATTTTGAAGAAAACGCAAATAATAATTTAATACTATTTTTGTTTTTGTTTTTGTGGAATGTATGGATTAAAGCCAGATTGAAGATTTTTATAACCTGTTGTCTAAAATGCGTTTCGCCCATGCACGATAGTTGGGCTCATCAGTTAGATGGTATCGTACCCTTCTAAGACGCAATTTTTTTTGGTCAATGATTACCGACTCTTATAAAATTTGCAGCATTTACACACTGCAAATTATATTAATTAGGAGAATTTGGTTAAATTCGTGCAATTAAATGTATGTTATGCCCGTGGTCTGGCCAGTAATAGCTTTGAAGAAAACGCGAACAATAATTTAATATCATTTTTGTTTTTGTGGACTGTATGGATTAAAGCCATATTGAAGATTCTTATGACCTGTAGTCCAAAATGCATTTCGCCCAGGCACGATAGTTGGGCTCATCAGTTAAATGCTATCGTACCCTTCTAAGACGCAATGTTCTTCGTTCGATGATTACCGACTATTATAAAATTTGCAGCATTTACACACTGCAAGTTATATTATTTAGGGGAATTTGGATAAATTCGTGCACCTAAATGTATGTTATGCCCGTGGTCTGGACAGTAATAATTTTGAAGAAACGCAAATAATAATTTAATATTATTTTTGTTTTTGTTTTTGTGGAATGTATGGATTAAAGCCAAATTGAATTTATTTATGACCGTAGTCCAAAATGCGTTTCGCCCAGGCACAATAGTTGGGCTCATCAGTTAGATGCTATCGTACCCTTCTTAGACGCAATCTTTTTCGGACGATGATTACCGACTCTTATAAAATTTGAAGCATTTACACATTGCAAATTATATTATTAAGGGGAATTTGATTACATTCGTGCACCTTAATGTATGTTATGCCCGTGGTCTGGCCAGTAATAATTTTGAAGAAAACGCAAACAATAATTTATTATTATTTTTGTTTTGTGGATTGTATGGATTAAAGCCAAATTGAAGATCTTTATGACCTGTAGTCCAAAATGCGTTTCCCCCAGGCACGATAGTTGGACTCATCAGTTAGATGCTAACGTACCCTTCTAAGACAAAATGTTTTTCGGTGGACGATTAACGACCCTTATAAAATTTGCAGCATTTACACACTGCAAATTATATTATTTAGGGGAATTTGGTTAAATTCGTGCAATTAAATGTGTGTTATGCCTGTGGTCTGGCCAGTAATAACTTTGAAGAAAACGAGAACAATAATTTAATATTATTTTTGTTTTGTGGATTGTATGGATTAAAGCCAAATTGAAGATCTTTATGACCTGTAGTCCAAAATGCGTTTCCCCCAGGCACGATAGTTGGACTCATCAGTTAGATGCTAACGTACCCTTCTAAGACAAAATGTTTTTCGGTGGACGATTAACGACCCTTATAAAATTTGCAGCATTTACACACTGCAAATTATATTATTTAGGGGAATTTGGTAAAATTCGTGCACCTAAATGTATGTTATGCCCGTGGTCTGGCCAGTAATAATTTTGAAGAAAACGCAAACAATAATTTAATATTATTTTTGTTTTTGTTTTTGTGGACTGTATGGATTAAAGCCAACTTGAAGATTTTATGACTTGTAGTCCAAAATGGTTTTCGCCCAGGCACGATAGTTGGGCTCATCAGTTAGACGCTATCGTACTCTTCTAAGATGCAATGTTTTTCGGTCTATGATTTCCGACTCTTATAAAATTTGCAGTATTTGCACACTCCAAATTATATTATTTAGGTTAATTTGGTTAAATTCGTGCACCTAAATGTATGTTCTGCCCGTGGTCTGTCCAGTAATAATTTTGAAGAAAACGCAAATAATAATTTAATATTATTTTTGTTTTTGTTTTTGTGGACTGTATGGATTAAAGCCAGATTGAAGATTTTTATAACCTGTTGTCTAAAATGCGTTTCGCCCATGCACGATAGTTGAGCTCATCAGTTATCGTACCCTTCTATGACGCAATGTTTTTTGGTCAATGATTACCGATTCTTATAAAATTTGCAGCATTTACACACTGCAAATTATATTAATTAGGAGAATTTGGTTAAATTCGTGCAATTAAATGTGTGTTATGCCCGTGGTCTGGCCAGTAATAACTTTGAAGAAAACGCGAACAATAATTTAATATTATTTTTGTTTTTGTGGACTGTATGGATTAAAGACATATTGAAGATTCTTATGACCTGTAGTGGAAAATGCATTTCGCCCAGGCACGATAGTTGGGCTCATCAGTTAAATGCTACCGTACCGTTCTAAGACGCAATGTTCTTCGGTCGATGATTACCGACTCTTATAAAATTTGCAACACTTACACACTGCAAGTTATATTATTTAGGGGAATTTGGATAAATTCATGCACCTAAATGTATGTTATGCCCGTGGTCTGTCCAGTAATAATTTTGAAGTAAACGCAAACAATAATTTAATATTATTTTTGTTTATGTTTTTGTGGAATGTATGGATTAAAGTTAAATTGAATATATTTATGACCGTAGTCCAAAATGCGTTTGGCCCAGGAACGATAGTTGGGCTCATCAGTTAGATGCTATCGTACCCTTCTAAGACGCAATGTTTTTCGTTCGATGATTACCGACTCTTATAAAATTTGAAGCATTTACACAGTGCAAATTATATTATTTAGGGGAATTTGATTACATTCGGGCACCTTAATGTATGTTATGCCCGTGGTCTGGCCAGTAATAATTTTGAAGAAAACGCAAATAATAATTTAATACTATTTTTGTTTTTGTTTTTGTGGAATGTATGGATTAAAGCCAGATTGAAGATTTTTATAACCTGTTGTCTAAAATGCGTTTCGCCCATGCACGATAGTTGGGCTCATCAGTTAGATGGTATCGTACCCTTCTAAGACGCAATTTTTTTTGGTCAATGATTACCGACTCTTATAAAATTTGCAGCATTTACACACTGCAAATTATATTAATTAGGAGAATTTGGTTAAATTCGTGCAATTAAATGTATGTTATGCCCGTGGTCTGGCCAGTAATAGCTTTGAAGAAAACGCGAACAATAATTTAATATCATTTTTGTTTTTGTGGACTGTATGGATTAAAGCCATATTGAAGATTCTTATGACCTGTAGTCCAAAATGCATTTCGCCCAGGCACGATAGTTGGGCTCATCAGTTAAATGCTATCGTACCCTTCTAAGACGCAATGTTCTTCGTTCGATGATTACCGACTATTATAAAATTTGCAGCATTTACACACTGCAAGTTATATTATTTAGGGGAATTTGGATAAATTCGTGCACCTAAATGTATGTTATGCCCGTGGTCTGGACAGTAATAATTTTGAAGAAACGCAAATAATAATTTAATATTATTTTTGTTTTTGTTTTTGTGGAATGTATGGATTAAAGCCAAATTGAATTTATTTATGACCGTAGTCCAAAATGCGTTTCGCCCAGGCACAATAGTTGGGCTCATCAGTTAGATGCTATCGTACCCTTCTTAGACGCAATGTTTTTCGGTCGATGATTACCGACTCTTATAAAATTTGAAGCATTTACACATTGCAAATTATATTATTAAGGGGAATTTGATTACATTCGTGCACCTTAATGTATGTTATGCCCGTGGTCTGGCCAGTAATAATTTTGAAGAAAACGCAAACAATAATTTATTATTATTTTTGTTTTGTGGATTGTATGGATTAAAGCCAAATTGAAGATCTTTATGACCTGTAGTCCAAAATGCGTTTCCCCCAGGCACGATAGTTGGACTCATCAGTTAGATGCTAACGTACCCTTCTAAGACAAAATGTTTTTCGGTGGACGATTAACGACCCTTATAAAATTTGCAGCATTTACACACTGCAAATTATATTATTTAGGGGAATTTGGTTAAATTCGTGCAATTAAATGTGTGTTATGCCTGTGGTCTGGCCAGTAATAACTTTGAAGAAAACGAGAACAATAATTTAATATTATTTTTGTTTTGTGGATTGTATGGATTAAAGCCAAATTGAAGATCTTTATGACCTGTAGTCCAAAATGCGTTTCCCCCAGGCACGATAGTTGGACTCATCAGTTAGATGCTAACGTACCCTTCTAAGACAAAATGTTTTTCGGTGGACGATTAACGACCCTTATAAAATTTGCAGCATTTACACACTGCAAATTATATTATTTAGGGGAATTTGGTAAAATTCGTGCACCTAAATGTATGTTATGCCCGTGGTCTGGCCAGTAATAATTTTGAAGAAAACGCAAACAATAATTTAATATTATTTTTGTTTTTGTTTTTGTGGACTGTATGGATTAAAGCCAACTTGAAGATTTTGTGACTTGTAGTCCAAAATGGTTTTCGCCCAGGCACGATAGTTGGGCTCATCAGTTAGACGCTATCGTACTCTTCTAAGATGCAATGTTTTTCGGTCTATGATTTCCGACTCTTATAAAATTTGCAGTATTTGCACACTCCAAATTATATTATTTAGGTTAATTTGGTTAAATTCGTGCACCTAAATGTATGTTCTGCCCGTGGTCTGTCCAGTAATAATTTTGAAGAAAACGCAAATAATAATTTAATATTATTTTTGTTTTTGTTTTTGTGGACTGTATGGATTAAAGCCAGATTGAAGATTTTTATAACCTGTTGTCTAAAATGCGTTTCGCCCATGCACGATAGTTGAGCTCATCAGTTATCGTACCCTTCTATGACGCAATGTTTTTTGGTCAATGATTACCGATTCTTATAAAATTTGCAGCATTTACACACTGCAAATTATATTAATTAGGAGAATTTGGTTAAATTCGTGCAATTAAATGTGTGTTATGCCCGTGGTCTGGCCAGTAATAACTTTGAAGAAAACGCGAACAATAATTTAATATTATTTTTGTTTTTGTGGACTGTATGGATTAAAGACATATTGAAGATTCTTATGACCTGTAGTGGAAAATGCATTTCGCCCAGGCACGATAGTTGGGCTCATCAGTTAAATGCTACCGTACCGTTCTAAGACGCAATGTTCTTCGGTCGATGATTACCGACTCTTATAAAATTTGCAACACTTACACACTGCAAGTTATATTATTTAGGGGAATTTGGATAAATTCATGCACCTAAATGTATGTTATGCCCGTGGTCTGTCCAGTAATAATTTTGAAGTAAACGCAAACAATAATTTAATATTATTTTTGTTTATGTTTTTGTGGAATGTATGGATTAAAGCCAAATTGAATATATTTATGACCGTAGTCCAAAATGCGTTTGGCCCAGGAACGATAGTTGGGCTCATCAGTTAGATGCTATCGTACCCTTCTAAGACGCAATGTTTTTCGTTCGATGATTACCGACTCTTATAAAATTTGAAGCATTTACACAGTGCAAATTATATTATTTAGGGGAATTTGATTACATTCGGGCACCTTAATGTATGTTATGCCCGTGGTCTGGCCAGTAATAATTTTGAAGAAAACGCAAATAATAATTTAATACTATTTTTGTTTTTGTTTTTGTGGAATGTATGGATTAAAGCCAGATTGAAGATTTTTATAACCTGTTGTCTAAAATGCGTTTCGCCCATGCACGATAGTTGGGCTCATCAGTTAGATGGTATCGTACCCTTCTAAGACGCAATTTTTTTTGGTCAATGATTACCGACTCTTATAAAATTTGCAGCATTTACACACTGCAAATTATATTAATTAGGAGAATTTGGTTAAATTCGTGCAATTAAATGTATGTTATGCCCGTGGTCTGGCCAGTAATAGCTTTGAAGAAAACGCGAACAATAATTTAATATCATTTTTGTTTTTGTGGACTGTATGGATTAAAGCCATATTGAAGATTCTTATGACCTGTAGTCCAAAATGCATTTCGCCCAGGCACGATAGTTGGGCTCATCAGTTAAATGCTATCGTACCCTTCTAAGACGCAATGTTCTTCGTTCGATGATTACCGACTATTATAAAATTTGCAGCATTTACACACTGCAAGTTATATTATTTAGGGGAATTTGGATAAATTCGTGCACCTAAATGTATGTTATGCCCGTGGTCTGGACAGTAATAATTTTGAAGAAACGCAAATAATAATTTAATATTATTTTTGTTTTTGTTTTTGTGGAATGTATGGATTAAAGCCAAATTGAATTTATTTATGACCGTAGTCCAAAATGCGTTTCGCCCAGGCACAATAGTTGGGCTCATCAGTTAGATGCTATCGTACCCTTCTTAGACGCAATGTTTTTCGGTCGATGATTACCGACTCTTATAAAATTTGAAGCATTTACACATTGCAAATTATATTATTAAGGGGAATTTGATTACATTCGTGCACCTTAATGTATGTTATGCCCGTGGTCTGGCCAGTAATAATTTTGAAGAAAACGCAAACAATAATTTATTATTATTTTTGTTTTTGTTCTTGTGGATGGTATGGATTAAAACCAAATTGAAGATCTTTATGACCTGTAGTCCAAAATGCGTTTCCCCCAGGCACGATAGTTGGGCTCATCAGTTAGATGCTAACGTACCCTTCTAAGACATAATGTTTTTCGGTGGACGATTAACGACCCTTATAAAATTTGCAGCATTTACACACTGCAAATTATATTATTTAGGGGAATTTGGTAAAATTCGTGCACCTAAATGTATGTTATGCCCGTGGTCTGGCCAGTACTAATTTTGAAGAAAACGCAAACAATAATTTAATATTATTTTTGTTTTTGTTTTTGTGGACTGTATGGATTAAAGCCAACTTGAAGATTTTATGACTTGTAGTCCAAAATGCGTTTCGCCCAGGCACGATAGTTGGGCTCATCAGTTAGATGCTATCGTACTCTTCTAAGATGCAATGTTTTTCGGTCTATGATTTCCGACTCTTATAAAACGTGCAGTATTTGCACACTGCAAATTATATTATTTAGGTTAATTTGGTTAAATTCGTGCACCTAAATATATGTTCTGCCCGTGGTCTGTCCAGTAATAATTCTTAAGAAAACGCAAACAATAATTTAATATTATTTTTGTTTTTGTTTTTGTGGACTGTATGGATTAAAGCCAGATTGAAGATTTTTATAACCTGTTGTCAATAATTTAATATTATTTTTGTTTTTGTGGACTGTATGGATTAAAGCCAAATTCAAGATTTGTATGACCTGTAGTCCAAAATGCGTTTCGTCCAGGCACGATATTTGGGCTCATCAGTTAGATGATATCGTACCCTTCTAAGTCGCAATGTTTTTCGGTCGATGATTACCGACTCTTATAAAATCTGCAGCATTTACACACTGCAAATTATATTATTTAGGGGAATTTGGTTAAATTCGTGCACCTAAATGTATGTTATGCCCGTGGTCTGGCCAGTAATAATTTTGAAGAAAACGCAAATAATAATTTAATACTATTTTTGTTTTTGTTTTTGTGGAATGTATGGATTAAAGCCAGATTGAAGATTTTTATAACCTGTTGTCTAAAATGCGTTTCGCCCATGCACGATAGTTGGGCTCATCAGTTAGATGGTATCGTACCCTTCTAAGACGCAATTTTTTTTGGTCAATGATTACCGACTCTTATAAAATTTGCAGCATTTACACACTGCAAATTATATTAATTAGGAGAATTTGGTTAAATTCGTGCAATTAAATGTATGTTATGCCCGTGGTCTGGCCAGTAATAGCTTTGAAGAAAACGCGAACAATAATTTAATATCATTTTTGTTTTTGTGGACTGTATGGATTAAAGCCATATTGAAGATTCTTATGACCTGTAGTCCAAAATGCATTTCGCCCAGGCACGATAGTTGGGCTCATCAGTTAAATGCTATCGTACCCTTCTAAGACGCAATGTTCTTCGTTCGATGATTACCGACTATTATAAAATTTGCAGCATTTACACACTGCAAGTTATATTATTTAGGGGAATTTGGATAAATTCGTGCACCTAAATGTATGTTATGCCCGTGGTCTGGACAGTAATAATTTTTAAGAAAACGCAAACAATAATTTAATATTATTTTTGTTTTTGTTTTTGTGGACTGTATGGATTAAAGCCAGATTGAAGATTTTTATAACCTGTTGTCAATAATTTAATATTATTTTTGTTTTTGTGGACTGTATGGATTAAAGCCATATTGAAGATTCTTATGACCTGTAGTGGAAAATGCATTTCGCCCAGGCACGATAGTTGGGCTCATCAGTTAAATGCTACCGTACCGTTCTAAGACGCAATGTTCTTCGGTCGATGATTACCGACTCTTATAAAATTTGCAACACTTACACACTGCAAGTTATATTATTTAGGGGAATTTGGATAAATTCATGCACCTAAATGTATGTTATGCCCGTGGTCTGTCCAGTAATAATTTTGAAGTAAACGCAAACAATAATTTAATATTATTTTTGTTTATGTTTTTGTGGAATGTATGGATTAAAGCCAAATTGAATATATTTATGACCGTAGTCCAAAATGCGTTTGGCCCAGGAACGATAGTTGGGCTCATCAGTTAGATGCTATCGTACCCTTCTAAGACGCAATGTTTTTCGTTCGATGATTACCGACTCTTATAAAATTTGAAGCATTTACACAGTGCAAATTATATTATTTAGGGGAATTTGATTACATTCGGGCACCTTAATGTATGTTATGCCCGTGGTCTGGCCAGTAATAATTTTGAAGAAAACGCAAATAATAATTTAATACTATTTTTGTTTTTGTTTTTGTGGAATGTATGGATTAAAACCAGATTGAAGATTTTTATAACCTGTTGTCTAAAATGCGTTTCGCCCATGCACGATAGTTGGGCTCATCAGTTAGATGGTATCGTACCCTTCTAAGACGCAATTTTTTTTGGTCAATGATTACCGACTGTTATAAAATTTGCAGCATTTACACACTGCAAATTATATTAATTAGGAGAATTTGGTTAAATTCGTGCAATTAAATGTATGTTATGCCCGTGGTCTGGCCAGTAATAGCTTTGAAGAAAACGCGAACAATAATTTAATATCATTTTTGTTTTTGTGGACTGTATGGATTAAAGCCATATTGAAGATTCTTATGACCTGTAGTCCAAAATGCATTTCGCCCAGGCACGATAGTTGGGCTCATCAGTTAAATGCTATCGTACCCTTCTAAGACGCAATGTTCTTCGTTCGATGATTACCGACTATTATAAAATTTGCAGCATTTACACACTGCAAGTTATATTATTTAGGGGAATTTGGATAAATTCGTGCACCTAAATGTATGTTATGCCCGTGGTCTGGACAGTAATAATTTTGAAGAAACGCAAATAATAATTTAATATTATTTTTGTTTTTGTTTTTGTGGAATGTATGGATTAAAGCCAAATTGAATTTATTTATGACCGTAGTGCAAAATGCGTTTCGCCCAGGCACAATAGTTGGGCTCATCAGTTAGATGCTATCGTACCCTTCTTAGACGCAATGTTTTTCGGTCGATGATTACCGACTCTTATAAAATTTGAAGCATTTACACATTGCAAATTATATTATTAAGGGGAATTTGATTACATTCGTGCACCTTAATGTATATTATGCCCGTGGTCTGGCCAGTAATAATTTTGAAGAAAACGCAAACAATAATTTATTATTATTTTTGTTTTTGTTCTTGTGGATTGTATGGATTAAAACCAAATTGAAGATCTTTATGACCTGTAGTCCAAAATGCGTTTCCCCCAGGCACGATAGTTGGGCTCATCAGTTAGATGCTAACGTACCCTTCTAAGACATAATATTTTTCGGTGGACGATTAACGACCCTTATAAAATTTGCAGCATTTACACACTGCAAATTATATTATTTAGGGGAATTTGGTAAAATTCGTGCACCTAAATGTATGTTATGCCCGTGGTCTGGCCAGTACTAATTTTGAAGAAAACGCAAACAATAATTTAATATTATTTTTGTTTTTGTTTTTGTGGACTGTATGGATTAAAGCCAACTTGAAGATTTTATGACTTGTGGTCTAAAATGCTTTTCGCCCAGGCACGATAGTTGGGCTCATCAGTTAGATGCTATCGTAATCTTCTAACATGCAATGTTTTTCGGTCTATGATTTCCGACTCTTATAAGATTTGCAGCATTTGCACACTGCAAATTATATTATTTAGGTTAATTTGGTTAAATTCGTGCACCTAAATGTATGTTCTGCCCGTGGTCTGTCCAGTAATAATTTTGAAGAAAACGCAAATAATAATTTAATATTATTTTTGTTTTTGTTTTTGTGGACTGTATGGATTAAAGCCAGATTGAAGATTTTTATAACCTGTTGTCTAAAATGCGTTTCGCCCATGCACGATAGTTGAGCTCATCAGTTAGATGGTATCGTACCCTTCTAAGACGCAATGTTTTTTGGTCAATGATTACCGATTCTTATAAAATTTGCAGCATTTACACACTGCAAATTATATTAATTATGAGAATTTGGTTAAATTCGTGCAATTAAATGTGTGTTATGCCCGTGGTCTGGCCAGTAATAACTTTGAAGAAAACGCGAACAATAATTTAATATTATTTTTGTTTTTGTGGAATGTATGGATTAAGGCCATATTGAAGATTCTTATGACCTGTAGTGGAAAATGCATTTCGCCCAGGCACGATAGTTGGGCTCATCAGTTAAATGCTATCGTGCCCTTCTAAGACGCAATGTTCTTCGGTCGATGATTACCGACTCTTATAAAATTTGCAACATTTACATACTGCAAGTTATATTATTAAGGGGAATTTGGATAAATTCATGCACCTAAATGTATGTTATGCCCGTGGTCTGTCCAGTAATAATTTTGAAGAAAACGCAAACAATAATTTAATATTATTTTTGTTTTTGTGGAATGTATGGATTAAAGCCAAATTGAATATATTTATGACCGTAGTCCAAAATGCGTTTGGCCCAGGAACGATAGTTGGGCTCATCAGTTAGATGCTATCGTACCCTTCTAAGACGCAATGTTTTTCGTTCGATGATTACCGACTCTTATAAAATTTGAAGCATTTACACATTGCAAATTATATTATTTAGGGGAATTTGAATACATTCGGGCACCTTAATGTATGTTATGCCCGTGGTCTGGCCAGTAATAATTTTGAAGAAAACGCAAACAATAATTTATTATTATTTTTGTTTTTGTTCTTGTGGATTGTATGGATTAAAGCCAAATTGAAGATTTTTATGACTTTAATGCGTTTCCCCCAGGCACGATAGTTGGGCTCATCAGTTAGATGCTATCGTACCATTCTAAGACAATATGTTTTTCGGTCGACGATTAACGACCCTTATAAAACTTGCAGCATTTACACACTGCAAATTATATTATTTAGAGGAATTTGGTTAGATTCGTGCACCTAAATGTATGTTCTGCCCGTGGTCTGGCCAGTAATAATTTTGAAGAAAACGCAAACAATAATTTAATATTATTTTTGTTTTTGTTTTTGTGGACTGTATGGATTAAAGCCAACTTGAAGATTTTATGACTTGTAGTCCAAAATGCGTTTCGAACCAGGCACGATAGTTGGGCTCATCAGTTAGATGCTATCGTGATCTTCTAAGATGCAATGTTTTTCGGTCTATGATTTCCGACTCTTATAAAATTTGCAGCATTTGCACACTGCAAATTATATTATTTAGGTTAATTTGGTTAAATTCGTGCACCTAAATGTATGTTCTGCCCGTGGTCTGCCCAGTAATAATTTTGAACAAAACGCAAACAATAATTTAATATTATTTTTGTTTTTGTTTTTGTGGACTGTATGGATTAAAGCCAGATTGAAGATTTTTATAACATGTTGTCAATAATTTAATATTATTTTTGTTTATATATTTTGAATGGACTAAAGCCTAATTCAAGATTTGTATGACCTGTAGTCCAAAATGCGTTTCGTCCAGGCACGATAGTTGGGCTCATCAGATAGATGCTATCGTACCCTTCTAAGTCGCAATGTTTATCGGTCGATGATTACCGACTCTTATAAAATCTGCAGCATTTACACACTGCAAATTATATTATTTAGTGGAATTTGGATATTTATGGATTATGGTCGATGACTACCGACTCTTATAAAATTTGCAGCATTTACACACTGCAAATTATATTATTTAGTGGAATTTGGATAAATTCGTGTACCTAAATGTATCTTATGCCCGTGGTCTGGCCAGGAATAATTCTGAAGAAAACGCAAACACTAATTTAATATTATTTTTGTTTTTGTTTCTGTGGACTGTATGGATTAAAGCCAAATTGAAGATTTTTATGACCTGTAGTCCAAATGCGTTTCGCTCAGGCACGACAGTTGGGCTCATCAGTTAGATGCTATCGTACTCTTCTAAGACGCAATGTTTTTCGGTCGATGATTACCAACTTTTATAAAATTTGCAGCATTTACACACTGTAAATTATATTATTTATGCGAATTTGGATATTTATGGAGTATGGTCGATGATTACCGACTCTTATAAAATGTACAGCATTTACACACTGCAAGTTATGTTACTTAGGGGAATTTGGATAAAGTCGTGCACCTAAATGTATGTTATGCCCGTGGTCTGGCCAGTAATAATTTTGAAGAAAACGCAAATAATAATTTAATATTATTTTTGTTTTTGTTTTTGTGGACTGTATGGATTAAAGCCATATTGAAGATTCTTTTGACCTGTCGTCCAAAATGCTTTTCGCCCAGGCACGATAGTTGGGCTCATCAGTTAAATGATATCGTACCCTTCTAAGACGCAATGTTCTTCCGTCGATGATTACCGACTATTATAAAATTTGCAGCATTTACACACTGCAAGTTATATTATTTAGGCGAATTTGGATAAATTCGTGCACCTAAATGTATGTTATGCCCGTGGTCTGGCCAGTAATAATTTTGAAGAAAACGCAAATAATGATTTAATATTATTTTTGTTTTTGTTTTTTGTGGAATGTATGGATTAAAGCCAAATTGAATATATTTATGACCGTAGTCCAAAATGCGTTTCGCCCAGGCACAATAGTTGGGCTCATCAGTTAGATGCTATCGTACCCTTCAAAGACAAAATGATTTCGGTGGACGATTAACGACCCTTATAAAATTTGCAGCATTTACACACTGCCAATTATATTATTTAGGGGAATTAGGTAAAATTCGTGCACCTACATGTATGTTATGCCCGTGGTCTGGCCAGTAATAATTTTGAAAAAAACGCAAACAATAATTTAATATTATTTTTGTTTTTGTTTTTGTGGACTGTATGGATTAAAGCCAACTTGAAGATTTTATGACTTGTAGTCCAAAAAGCGTTTCGCCCAGGCACGATAGTTGGGCTCATCAGTTAGATGCTATCGTACTCTTCTAAGATGCAATGTTTTTCGGTCTATGATTTCAGGCTCTTATAAAATTTGCAGCATTTGCACACTGCAAGTTATATTATTTAGGTAAATTTGGTTAAATTCGTGCACCTAAATGTATGTTCTGCCCGTGGTCTGTCCAGTAATAATTTTGAAGAAAAAGCAAACAATAATTTAATATTATGTTTGTTTTTGTTTTTGTGGACTGTATGGATTAAAGCCAGATTGAAGATTTTTATAACCTGTTGTCAATAATTTAATATTATTTTTGTTTTTGTGGACTATATGGATTAAAGCCAAATTCAAGATTTGTATGACCTGTAGTCCAAAATGCGTTTCGTCCAGGCACGATAGTTGGGCTCATCAGTTAGATGCTATCGTACCCTTCTAAGTCACAATGTTTTTCGGTCGATGATTACCGACTCTTATAAAATCTGCAGCATTTACACACTGCAAATTATATTATTTAGGGGAATTTGGTTAAATTCGTGCACCTAAATTTATGTTATGCCCGTGGTCTGGCCAGTAATAATTTTGAAGAAAACGCAAACAATAATTTATTATTATTTTTGTTTTTGTTCTTGTGGATTATGGATTAAAGCCAAATTGAAGATTTTTATGACCTGTAGTCCAAAATGCGTTTCCCCCAGGCACGATAGTTGGGCTCATCAGTTAGATGCTATCGTACCCTTCTAAGACAAAATGTTTTTCGGTCGACGATTAACGACCGTTATAAAATTTGCAGCATTTACAAACTGCAAATTATATTATTTAGGGGAATTTGGTTAAATTCGTGCACCTAAATGTATGTTATGCCCCGTGGTCTGGCCAGTAATAATTTTGAAGAAAACGCAAACAATAATTTAATATTATTTTCGTTTTTGTTTTTGTGGACTGTATGGATTAAACCCAACTTGAAGATTTTATGACTTGTAGTCCAAAATGCGTTTCGCCCAGGCACGATAGTTGGGCTCATCAGTTAGATGCTATCGTACTCTTCTAAGATGCAATGTTTTTCGGTCTATGATTTCCGACTCTTATAAAATCTGCAGCATTTACACACTGCAAATTATATTATTTAGGGGAATTTGGTTAAATTCGTGCACATAAATATATGTTATGCCCGTGGTCTGGCCAGTAATAATTTTGAAGAAAACGCAAACAATAATTTAATATAATTTTTGTTTTTGTTTTTTGGACTGTATGGATTATAGCCAACTTGAAGATTTTTATGACCTGTAGTCCAAAATGCGTTTCCCCCAGGCACGATAGTTGGGCTCATCATTTAGATGCTATCGTACCCTTCTAAGACAAAATGTTTTTCGGTCGACGATTAACGACCCTTATAAAATTTGCAGCATTTACACACTGCAAATTATATTATTTAGGGGAATTTGGGTAAATACTCGTACGTGCACCTAAATGTATGTTATGCCCGTGGTCTGGCCAGTAATAATTTTGAAGAAAACGCAAACAATAATTTAATATTAATTTTGTTTTTTTGTTTTTGTGGACTGTATGGATTAAAGCCAGATTGAAGATTTTTATAACCTGTTGTCTAAAATGCGTTTCGCCCATGCACGATAGTTGGGCTCATCAGTTAGATGGTATCGTACCCTTCTAAGACGCAATGTTTTTTGGTCAATGATTACCGACTCTTATAAAATTTGCAGCATTTACACACTGCAAATTATATTAATTAGGAGAATTTGGTTAAATTCGTGCAATTAAATGTATGTTATGCCCGTGGTCTGGCCAGTAATAACTTTGAAGAAAACGCGAACAATAATTTAATATTATTTTTGTTTTTGTGGACTGTATGGATTAAAGCCATATTGAAGATTCTTATGACCTGTAGTCCAATATGCATTTCGCCCAGGCACGATAGTTGGGCTCATCAGTTAAATGCTATCGTACCCTTCTAAGGCGCAATGTTCTTCGGTCGATGATTACCGACTCTAATAAAATTTGCAGCATTTACACACTGCAAGTTATATTATTTAGGAGAATTTGGATAAATTCGTGCACCTAAATGTATGTTATGCCCTTGGTCTGGCCAGTAATAATTTTGAAGAAAACGCAAATAATAATTTAATATAATTTTTGTTTTTGTTTTTGTGGAATGTAGGGATTAAAGCCAAATTGAATATATTTATGACCGTAGTCCAAAATGCGTTTCCCCCATGCACGATAGTTGGGCTCATCAGTTAGATGTTATCGTACCCTTCTAAGACAAAATGTTTTTCGGTCGACGATTAACGACCCTTATAAAATTTGCAGCATTTACACACTGCAGATTATATTATTTAGGGGTATTTGTTTAAATTCGTGCACCTAAATGTATGTTATGCCCGTGGTCTGGCCAGTAATAATTTTGAAGAAAACGCAAACAATATATATTTAATAATTTAATATTATTTTTGTTTTTGTTTTTGTGGAATGTATGGATTAATGCCAAATTGAATATATTTATGACCGTAGTCCAAAATGCGTTTGGCCCAGGCACGATAGTTGGGCTCATCAGTTAGATGCTATCGTACCCTTCTAAGACGCAATGTTTTTCGGGCGATGATTACCGACTCTTATAAAATTTGAAGCATTTACACATTGCAAATTATATTGGAATTTGCTTAAATTCGTTCACCTAAATGTATGTTATGTCCGTGGTCTGGCCAGTAATAATTTCGAAGAAAACGCAAACAATAATTTATTATTATTTTTGTCTTTGTTCTTGTGGATTGTATGGATTAAAGCCAAATTGAAGATCTTTATGACCTGTAGTCCAAAATGCGTTTCCCCCAGGCACGATAGTTGGGCTCATCAGTTAGATGCTATCGTACCCTTCTAAGACAAAATGTTTTTCTGTCGACGATTAACGACCCTTATAAAATTTGCAGCATTTACACACTGCAAATTATATTATTTAAGGGAATTTGGTTAAATTCGTGTAACAAAATGTATGTTATGCCCGTGGTCTGGCCAGTAACAATTTTGAAGAAAACGCAAACAATAATTTAATATTATTTTCGTTTTTGTTTTTGTGGACTGTATGGATTAAACCCAACTTGAAGATTTTATGACTTGTAGTCCAAAATGCGTTTCGGCCAGGCACGATAGTTGGGCTCATCAGTTAGATGCTATCGTACTCTTCTAAGATGCAATGTTTTTCGGTCTATGATTTCCGACTCTTATAAAATCTGCAGCATTTACACACACGCAAATTATATTATTTAGGGGAATTTGGTTCAATTCGTGCACCTAAATATATGTTATGCCCGTGGTCTGGCCAGTAATAATTTTGAAGAAAACGCAAACAATAATTTAATATTATTTTTGTTTTTGTTTTTGTGGACTGTATGGATAAAAGCCAACTTGAAGATTTTTATGACCTGTAGTCCAAAATGCGTTTCCCCCAGGCACGATAGTTGGGCTCATCATTTAGATGCTATCGTACCCTTCTAAGACAAAATGTTTTTCGGTCGGCGATTAACGACCCTTATAAAATTTGCAGCATTTACACACTGCAAATTATATTATTTAGGGGAATTTGGGTAAATACTCGTACGTGCACCTAAATGTATGTTATGCCCGTGGTCTGGCCAGTAATAATTTTGAAGAAAACGCAAACAATAATTTAATATTATTTTTGTTTTTGTTTTTGTGGACTGTATGGATTAAACCCAACTTGAAGATTTTATGACTTGTAGTCCAAAATGCGTTTCGCCCAGGCACGATAGTTGGGCTCATCAGTTAGATGCTATCGTACTCTTCTAAGATGCAATGTTTTTCGGTTTAGGGGAATTTGGTTCAATTCGTTCACCTAAATATATGTTATGCCCGTGGTCTGGCCAGTAATAATTTTGAAGAAAACGCAAGCAATAATTTAATATTATTTTTGTTTTTGTTTTTGTGGACTGTATGGATTAAAGCCAACTTGAAGATTTTTATGACCTGTAGTCGAAAATGCGTTTCCCCCAGGCACGATAGTTGGGCTCATCAGTTAGATGGTATCGTACTCTTCTAAGATGCAATGTTTTTCGGTCTATGATTTCCGACTCTTATAAAATCTGCAGCATTTACACACACGCAAATTATATTATTTAGGGGAATTTGGTTCAATTCGTTCACATTAATATATGTTATGCCCGTGGTCTGGCCAGTAATAATTTTGAAGAAAACGCAAACAATAATTTAATATTATTTTTGTTTTTGTTTTTGTGGACTGTATGGATTAAAGCCAACTTGAAGATTTTTATGACCTGTAGTCCAAAATGCGTTTCCCCCAGGCACAATAGTTGGGCTCATCAGTTAGATGGTATCGTACCCTTCTAAGACGCAATGTTTTTTGGTCAATGATTACCGACTCTTATAAAATTTGCAGCATTTACACATTGCAAATTATATTAATTAGGAGAATTTGGTTAAATTCGTGCAATTAAATGTATGTTATGCCCGTGGTCTGGCCAGTAATAACTTTGAAGAAAACGCGAACAATAATTTAATATTATTTTTGTTTTTGTGGACTGTATGGATTAAAGCCATATTGAAGATTCTTATGACCTGTAGTCCAATATGCATTTCGCCCAGGCACGATAGTTGGGCTCATCAGTTAAATGCTATCGTACCCTTCTAAGACGCAATGTTCTTCGGTCGATGATTACCGACTCTAATAAAACTTGCAGCATTTACACACTGCATGTTATATTATTTAGGAGAATTTGGATAAATTCGTGCACCTAAATGTATGTTATGCCCTTGGTCTGGCCAGTAATAATTTTGAAGAAAACGCAAATAATAATTTAATATAATTTTTGTTTTTGTTTTTGTGGAATGTATGGATTAAAGCCAAATTGAATATATTTATGACCGTAGTCCAAAATGCGTTTCCCCCATGCACGATAGTTGGGCTCATCAGTTAGATGCTATCGTACCCTTCTAAGACAAAATGTTTTTCGGTCGACGATTAACGACCCTTATAAAATTTGCAGCACTTACACACTGCAGATTATATTATTTAGGGGAATTTGTTTAAATTCGTGCACCTAAATGTATGTTATGCCCGTGGTCTGGCCAGTAATAATTTTGAAGAAAACGCAAACAATATATATTTAATAATTTAATATTATTTTTGTTTTTGTTTTTGTGGAATGTATGGATTAAAGCCAAATTGAATATATTTATGACCGTAGTCCAAAATGCGTTTGGCCCAGGCACGATAGTTGGGCTCATCAGTTAGATGCTATCGTACCCTTCTAAGACGCAATGTTTTTCGGGCGATGATTACCGACTCTTATAAAATTTGAAGCATTTACACATTGCAAATTATATTGGAATTTGGTTAAATTCGTGCACCTAAATGTATGTTATGCCCGTGGTCTGGCCAGTAATAATTTTGAAGAAACCGCAAACAATAATTTAATATTATTTTTGTTTTTGTGGACTGTATGGATTAAAGCCAGATTGAAGATTTTTATAACCTGTTGTCTAAAATGCGTTTCGCCCATGCACGATAGTTGGGCCCATCAGTTAGATGGTATCGTACCCTTCTAAGACGCAATGTTTTTTGGTCAATGATTACCGACTCTTATAAAATTTGCAGCATTTACACACTGCGAATTATATTAATTAGGAGAATTTGGTTAAATTCGTGCAATTAAATGTATGTTATGCCCGTGGTCTGGCCAGTAATAACTTTGAAGAAAACGCGAACAATAATTTAATATTATTTTTGTTTTTGTGGACTGTATATATTAAAGCCATATTGAAGATTCTTATGACCTGTAGTACAAAATGCATTTCGCCCAGGCACGATAGTTGGGCTCATCAGTTAGATGCTATCGTACCCTTCTAAGACAAAATGTTTTTCGGTCGACGATTACCGACCCTTATAAAATTTGCAGCATTTACACACTGCAGATTATATTATTTAGGGGAATTTGTTTAAATTCGTGCACCTAAATGTATGTTATGCCCGTGGTCTGGCCAGTAATAATTTTGAAGAAAACGCAAACAATATATATTTAATAATTTAATATTATTTTTGTTTTTGTTTTTGTGGAATGTATGGATTAAAGCCAAATTGAATATATTTATGACCGTAGTCCAAAATGCGTTTCCCCCATGCACGATAGTTGGGCTCATCAGTTAGATGCTATCGTACACTTCTAAGACGCAATGTTTTTCGGGCGATGATTACCGACTCTTATAAAATTTGAAGCATTTACACATTGCAAATTATGTTGGAATTTGGTTAAATTCGTGCACCTAAATGTATGTTATGCCCGTGGTCTGGCCAGTAATAATTTTGAAGAAAACGCAAACAATAATTTAATATTATTTTCGTTTTTGTTTTTGTGGACTGTATGGATTAAACCCAACTTGAAGATTTTATGACTTGTAGTCCAAAATGCGTTTCGCCCAGGCACGATAGTTGGGCTCATCAGTTAGATGCTATCGTACTCTTCTAAGATGCAATGTTTTTCGGTCTATGATTTCCGACTCTTATAAAATCTGCAGCATTTACACACACGCAAATTATATTATTTAGGGGAATTTGGTTCAATTCGTTCACCTAAATATATGTTATGCCCGTGGTCTGGCCAGTAATAATTTTGAAGAAAACGCAAACAATAATTTAATATTATTTTTGTTTTTGTTTTTGTGGACTGTATGGATTAAAGCCAACTTGAAGATTTTTATGACCTGTAGTCCAAAATGCGTTTCCCCCAGGCACGATAGTTGGGCTCATCAGTTAGATGGTATCGTACTCTTCTAAGATGCAATGTTTTTCGGTCTATGATTTCCGACTCTTATAAAATCTGCAGCATTTACACACACGCAAATTATATTATTTAGGGGAATTTGGTTCAATTCGTTCACCTAAATATATGTTATGCCCGTGGTCTGGCCAGTAATAATTTTGAAGAAAACGCAAACAATAATTTAATATTATTTTTGTTTTTGTTTTTGTGGACTGTATGGATTAAAGCCAACTTGAAGATTTTTATGACCTGTAGTCCAAAATGCGTTTCCCCCAGGCACGATAGTTGGGCTCATCAGTTAGATGGTATCGTACCCTTCTAAGACGCAATGTTTTTTGGTCAATGATTACCGACTCTTATAAAATTTGCAGCATTTACACACTGCAAATTATATAAATTAGGAGAATTTGGTTAAATTCGTGCAATTAAATGTATGTTATGCCCGTGGTCTGGCCAGTAATAACTTTGAAGAAAACGCGAACAATAATTTAATATTATTTTTGTTTTTGTGGACTGTATGGATTAAAGCCATATTGAAGATTCTTATGACCTGTAGTCCAATATGCATTTCGCCCAGGCACGATAGTTGGGCTCATCAGTTAAATGCTATCGTACCCTTCTAAGACGCAATGTTCTTCGGTCGATGATTACCGACTCTAATAAAATTTGCAGCATTTACACACTGCAAGTTATATTATTTAGGAGAATTTGGATAAATTCGTGCACCTAAATGTATGTTATGCCCTTGGTCTGGCCAGTAATAATTTTGAAGAAAACGCAAATAATAATTTAATTTAATTTTTGTTTTTGTTTTTGTGGAATGTATGGATTAAAGCCAAATTGAATATATTTATGACCGTAGTCCAAAATGCGTTTCCCCCATGCACGATAGTTGGGCTCATCAGTTAGATGCTATCGTACCCTTCTAAGACAAAATGTTTTTCGGTCGACGATTAACGACCCTTATAAAATTTGCAGCATTTACACACTGCAGATTATATTATTTAGGGGAATTTGTTTAAATTCGTGCACCTAAATGTATGTTATGCCCGTGGTATGGCCAGTAATAATTTTGAAGAAAACGCAAACAATATATATTTAATAATTTAATATTATTTTTGTTTTTGTTTTTGTGGAATGTATGGATTAAAGCCAAATTGAGTATATTTATGACCGTAGTCCAAAATGCGTTTGGCCCAGGCACGATAGTTGGGCTCATCAGTTAGATGCTATCGTACCTTTCTAAGACAAAATGTTTTTCGGGCGATGATTACCGAATCTTATAAAATTTGAAGCATTTACACATTGCAAATTATATTGGAATTTGGTTAAATTCATGCACCTAAATGTATGTTATGCCCGTGGTCTGGCCAGTAATAATTTTGAAGAAAACGCAAACAATAATTTAATATTATTTTCGTTTTTGTTTTTGTGGACTGTATGGATTAAACCCAACTTGAAGATTTTATGACTTGTAGTCCAAAATGCGTTTCGCCCAGGCACGATAGTTGGGCTCATCAGTTAGATGCTATCGTACTCTTCTAAGATGAAATGTTTTTCGGTCTATGATTTCCGACTCTTATAAAATCTGCAGCATTTACACACACGCAAATTATATTATTTAGGGGAATTTGGTTCAATTCGTGCACTTAAATATATGTTATGCCCGTGGTCTGGCCAGTAATAATTTTGAAGAAAACGCAAACAATAATTTAATATTATTTTTGTTTTTGTTTTTGTGGACTGTATGGATTAAAGCCAACTTGAAGATTTTTATGACCTGTAGTCCAAAATGCGTTTCCCCCAGGCACGATAGTTGGGCTCATCATTTAGATGATATCGTACCCTTCTAAGACAAAATGTTTTTCGGTCGGCGATTAACGACCCTTATAAAATTTACAGCATTTACACACTGCAAATTATATTATTTAGGGGAATTTGGGTAAATACTCGTACGTGCACCTAAATGTATGTTATGCCCGTGGTCTGGCCAGTAATAATTTTGAAGAAAACGCAAACAATAATTTAATATTATTTTTGTTTTTGTGGACTGTATGGATTAAAGCCAGATTGAAGATTTTTATAACCTGTTGTCTAAAATGCGTTTCGCCCATGCACGATAGTTGGGCTCATCAGTTAGATGGTATCGTACCCTTCTAAGACGCAATGTTTTTTGGTCAATGATTACCGACTCTTATAAAATTTGCAGCATTTACACACTGCAAATTATATTAATTAGGAGAATTTGGTTAAATTCGTGCAATTAAATGTATGTTATGCCCGTGGTCTGGCCAGTAATAACTTTGAAGAAAACGCGAACAATAATTTAATATTATTTTTGTTTTTGTGGACTGTATATATTAAAGCCATATTGAAGATTCTTATGACCTGTAGTCCAAAATGCATTTCGCCCAGGCACGATAGTTGGGCTCATCAGTTAGATGCTATCGTACACTTCTAAGACAAAATGTTTTTCGGTCGACGATTACCGACCCTTATAAAATTTGCAGCATTTACACACTGCAGATTATATTATTTAGGGGAATTTGTTTAAATTCGTGCACCTAAATGTATGTTATGCCCGTGGTCTGGCCAGTAATAATTTCGAAGAAAACGCAAACAATAATTTAATATTATTTTTGTTTTTGTTTTTGTGGACTGTATGGATTAAAGCCAACTTGAAGATTTTATGTGTTGTAGTCCAAAATGCGTTTCGTCCAGGCACGATAGTTGGGCTCACCAGTTAGATGCTATCGTACTCTTCTAACATGCAATGTTTTTCGGTCTATGATTTCCGACTCTTATAAAATTTGCAGCATTTGCACACTGCAAATTATATTATTTAGGTTAATTTGGTTAAATTCGTGCACCTAAATGTATGTTCTGCCCGTGGTCTGTCCAGTAATAATTTTGAAGAAAACGCAAACAATAATTTAATATTATTTTTGTTTTTGTTTTTGTGGACTGTATGGATTAAAGCCTAACTGAAGATTTTTATGACCTGTAGTCCAAAGTGCGTTTCGCCCAGGCAAGATAGGTGGGCTCATCAGTTAGATGCTTTCGTACCCTTCTAAGACGCAATGTTTTTCGGTCTATGATTGCCGACTCTTATAAAATTTGCAGCATTTACACACTGGAAATTTTATTATTTAGGAGAATATGGTTAAATTCGTGCACCTAAATATATGTTATGATCGTGGTCTGGCTAGTAATAATTTTGAAGAAAACGCAAACAATAATTTAATATTATTTTTGTTTTTGTGGACTGTATAGATTAAAGCCAAATTGAAGATTTTTGTGACCTCTGGTCCAAAATGCGTATCGTCCAGGCACGATTATTGGACTCTTCAGTTAGATGCTATCGTACCCCTCTAAGACGTAATGTTTTTCGGTCGATGATTACCGACTCTTATAAAATTTGCAGCATTTACACAATGCAAATTATATTATTTAGGGGAATTTGGTTAAATTCGTGCACCTAAATGTATGTTATGCCCGTGGTCTGGTCAGTAATAATTTTGGCGAAAAAGCAAACAATAATTTAATATTATTTTTGTGTTTGTGGACTGTATGGATTAAAGCCAAACTGAAGATTTGTATGACCTGTCTTCCAAAATGTGTTTCGCCCAGGCACGATAGTTGGGCTCATCAGTTAGATGATATCGTACCCTTCTAAGACGCAATTTTTTTCGGTCGATGATTAACGACTCTTATAAAATTTGCAGCATTTACACACTGCAAATTATATTATTTAGGGGAATTTGGTTAATTTCGTGCACCGAAATGTATGTTATGCCCGTGGTCTGGCCAGTAATAATTTTGAAGAAAACGCAAACAATAATTTAATATTATTTTTGTTTTTGTTTTTCTGGACTGTATGGATTAGAGCCAAATTGAAGATTTTTATGACCTGTAGTCCAAAATGTGTTTCGCCCAGGCACGATAGTTGGGCTCATAAGTTAGATGAGATCGTATATATTTAGGGGGATATGGTTAAATTCGTGCACCTAAATATATGTTATGCCCGTGGTCTGGCCAGTAATAATTTTGAAGAAAACGCAAACAATAATTTAATATTATTTTTGTTTTTGTTTTTGTGGACTGTATGGATTAAAGCCAAATCGAAGATTTTTATGACCTGTAGTCCAAAATGCGTTTCGCATCTATCTGATAAGCCCAACTATCGCCCCTGAGCGAAACGCATTTTGGACTACAGGTCATAAAAATCTTCAATTTGGCTTTAATCCATACAGTCCACAAAAACAAAAATAATATTAAATTATTGATCGCGTTTTCTTCAAAATTAACTAAATATTAACGAACAATTTTTTGTGTGTGCAAGCAGACCCATTCTCGCGTTTCTTCGCATGCTTTTGATATCTTTTTTAATATTACTATGAAAGCATATCAAATGCATAATGAGACTGACCGCAATTTCTGCTATAGTCTCAGGCCCCGTTATTTGTGACCAATACTAATTTCCCCACTGACATACCAAATTTACTTACTCAAAAAAAATATTTCGCCATTGGAGTACCGATAGATGTTTTAATCTAATAGTTCATTTTTGAAGAATAATAACATTTTCGGTCCAAATGTTTATTGGTAGGTAAGGTATCTTCAAATGTACAAACATAGCTACATAGGTATGAAAGACAAAAGCTTAATATTTGCGATTTTTATCGCGAAAATAACACTGTCTTCAGATTCCGGAATGTATAGGATTTACTCCATGGTCTTAGTTCGAAATGTTATTTATAAAACAGAATTTCTGACATTTACAATTAAGAACAAAATTTAGAGGGACATACCTAGAATAAAAAGAGATTATAATTGATACTTAATAGATTATGTTCTTGGCTTCTCGATTTTTTATTAAATGAAAATTTTAGTCAACATGTACATACCTACTAACTTTTATATTATGGTTTAGTAACGTAATGGCATAGCGGTGGACTAAGCATTTTTTTATTAATAGGGATGTAGATAGTGTGACCAATGTAGCATTTTTCCTGCTAAATTTAGCTAAATTTAAATTTGCTTTTAGCATTTCTTTAAAATTATTCCCGCAATTTTTTTTAGCAGGCAATGTGGTCTTAGCAGGAAATCTAGCAGGTTTTCATATTTCTAACCTAAAATAAATTATAACTTTAAAAAGTTAAGACTCCATCAAATATAAAAGCGTACCGCTCATTACAGAGATTCAATCGCGAACTCCACAAAATCTACGAATTTTGCAGCAAGTAAATTTCTTTTCTATTAAAATATGTTTGCGGATGCTAAGCAACCATTAAAAGATTTTTTAATGATAAAAATATGAATTCTGAAATTATTTCCAAAATTAAATCGCAAACTGACAACATAAATCCAAATAAATGGAAGAATATTGAAAATACTGTTGAATTTTAGTGCGAGGTAAATAGGTTCACCGATGCATCCAATGAAATCCCTTACAAAAAATTATCAAATTTTTTCAATTCGTTTTTATTTTTGCCTATCTCAAATGCTGCAATTGAAAGTTGAAAGAGTGTTTAATTTAATTAATCTTGTAAATGATCAAAGTAGGAATCGAATGAAAATTTATTTGTTAAATAGTACTTTTTATCTGAGATAATTTATCTGTGAAATGTTGTAATGCCTTCATTATTCCTCCTAATATAATCAAACATATTGCTTCATCAAAATTTTAATTTTACTGTAGAAGAAGAACAAGAATTGTGTGATATTTTTGTGTTTTAAATAAAGCAGAAAATTTTTGAGTAAAAAAATTATATAAATACCTTTTACTTAATAAGATTAACATAGCTACTCTGCTACCTGATTTTTTTTAGTTTTCGTGTTGCAAAATGAAGTATTTGTGAGGTTATTTTCTGTTTTTTTTTTTTAAATAAACAACTTCTTTTTTGACAATTATTTAAAATTCAACATACTAAAGTAAAAAAAAAGCTACAAAAAAATATACTCGGTATTTGAAACGTCACCCTAAGACAAGTTCGATAGGTCCAGGCATTTATTTACGTTTACTTGTGTTCTAATTACAAGATTTCCTGTGTTGGCATGAGGCTCGGCAGTTTCTATTCAAAAAATTCTGCTAAATCCACTATTTTAGCAGGATTTGAAAATGTTCATTGTTCACACTGGATGTAGGTAGCTATCTACCTAGGTAGGTACCTACATATTTTTTAATTTCCTAGCTACCTAATTGATTACCTATAACACTGATGAATAAGCTCAACTTATAGGTAGAAGCTTCAGCCACATAAAAATGCATCCATTCATAATATCCATTTATAATCCTACAACATTATACCTGTGTATGCATATCCACTTATATGCATATGCTGGTACATATATATCGGCTTAAAATTATTAAATCCCTATGCAACTCCATACATATAGGGATGTGCATCAATATTATCCCCTTTATTTCCCCTATTTTAGGTTTTCTTTTCCGAAAAAAATGCAACCATCATTGTCCGGTTAAGCTTCATATTTTGCATACACTCTGAAAGATTTTTAGGTGTGCGTGATAGTATGCATCTCAAAAGCTCTTAAACTTTCAGCTAAAAACATATACGATTGCTGCATTTCTACCATTGCTGCAAGGAAATGCAATACAGCTACAGAGCTTACTTTTTTGCTTTTTTTCTTTACCCATCACACAATCGCCACAGTGCCATGTGAAAATGAAACACAAACGCGAACTTTCTTCAATTGGGTTTTGTTCAATGTGCACATACGGCATATGCATACATATACATTATACACATCCTTATGCACCAGACAAACACATTCATTTTGTCTGAGCGGTGTGGCGTTGGATTTTTACTCTTGTACCTAGGTTAGGTACATATTCACTTCTCCATGAAAACATATAATAAAAAGAAATTGCATGGAAAATACTCAAAAATGTAGAAGAGAACAAAATTATTTCTGGCTATACCTACCCACCTATAAAAAAAGTTGCATTTGCAGTGGGTAAATATGAGCAGAAAACAACAAAATGCAATACAAAAAGTTCGTATGCATTCCATTCCATGTTCATCTTTTCTCTATCCTTAGTAATATTTGTGACTTCGAACGAAAAATAACCGATTCTTCCTAAGAAAAATTGATTGTTTATACATATATGTATCTATATAATACAGAAATCGCGAAGTAGAACCTTTTTTTTTAATTGTGAACCAATATTATTCCCCTTCTTCAAAAGTTGCTAGAACAAAAGAATATTCGGTACCTAGATAGATACATTTGCATAGGTGTTGCAAGTCATATGAAATGTTAAGACCAATTAAGTACGTGGTGATTTTAAAATTAAACTACCTTTAGACCTAATTTAAGCGTAATTTTATAACGAATAGGTATGTACTTGAAAAAAAAATAAAAATGCACAGGTAGACCCACCTATCCATATCTACATTTGTTCACCTAACGTTAGTACCTATTAGTGGTGCATTTTTTTTGTTGGATAACAACAAATGTGAATTGTGTACTTATATTTTTTTTTCAATTTGTAGATACATAATGCACCCACAATTGCTATTGATCATGCGCTTTTTCAACGATATAGAAAGTTTTTCTCTATAAATTTACATTCATTATAGCAAAAAAATTTAATTAAATTAAAAAAAAATATAAATCGAAAATAGAGTGAGACCTTAAGATGGCAAGATCCAAAACTAATGACTAAAACAATAAATGAAAGGAAATAGCAACTTTACCTATACCTATTTGAAAAGAGAGCTCTAGCGGGAGCCAACTTTATTTTGTGACTGCTGGTGGGTGTGTTGAGAATTTACGAATATTTTAGTACGGCAGGTCTGGATTTTGTTCTGTTTTCGCGTTCGTTTTTTTTTTTAAAGTACGTTGTCGGTCGGTCGTTCGGAAAGTTTGTTGACCTTTGACTCTTATTCGTGTATAAAAAGGACTGGAGGTAGGTACGTTATTGCATTAGGTATCATCAATTTATGCAATTGTTTGTTATGAGTAGAATACTTATTCTCATTACTACCTACTGTGATTTTTTTACTTGCGATTGAATGTATGTAGGTACTATAAGGCAAGTTATGGATTAATTCAAAAAAAATTCTAACAATCATGACACTAGATCTTAGAGAACACCGAAAAAGCGGGCCCCCCAATTCCGTCTGTCTGTCAGTTTGTCTGTCTGCCCTCGAGTCTACAGCCTAAACGGTTGGATAGATTTACTTCAAACTTGGTAGATATTGCTTTTTCGGTAATATGGCCACACGTTTTTTTCATTTTTTTTAAGACGACAAATAACAGTAGCTCCCATAAATTTTTTTGGTCAAAAAACAAAAATCTTATTTTTCTCAAAAACCGCTCCAACGATTTTTATAAAAAAAATATAAGTGCATTAATAAAGGGAAAACGAACATTTTGTTATTTTTGGTACATCTAGTAGTACCATTTGTTTGTTTTTCGATTTTATAGGAAACGGTTAATTAATTTTTTTTAAATTTTTTTTGCACAGAAGCTCCTAAAAATTTAAACACTATTGTAAGCCAAAATTTTTCAAACAATTTTTTTTTTGGAAATAAAAAAACTTTTTTTTTTTTGAAAACTCAAAATTTCGAAAACGACGTCCTGGATTTTGTGGAAACTTCGTATTTGTTTTTTGACATTATCTTGATAAGTTAAAAAACTATATTCCTAAAATAAAACAACGGTACCATCACACAAATATTCAAAAAAAAACCGTTAGGATATAAATTGATTGTTCGAAAATGACTCCAAAAATTAAAAAAAAAAGTGTGTGTTCTTAAATTAGTACATTCCACTTTCAAGTACAAAAATATGTTTTGTTAATACTTCAGGGTACTTCCCATAGAATCACTTTTCATATTTTCGACTATCTCAACATTGGATAAACCGATTAAAATAATTTCTTTTATACAAATGCTCCTGTTGACGCCAAAATACAAACTTTGGATTAAAGAATATGTATTAGAGAATATGTATTTAGAAATTAAATTGCCTACTTTTAGGCATTTCATACATTTAGATATAATTGAGTAAATAACATTTAAACTTAGTTATTAAGTTTAATGTTAGTTACTCAATCGTTAAGAAGCTTATCTCGTTTTTTATCTTTCAAGCTGAGCTTTCACCACCGAGCTAGAGCTAGTCGGTGTGATGATGAGTTGTACTTATTCTTAAGTTTAGTTTATTAGTATTGGTTAAAAGGAGAAGACCTTGTAATTTATAAAATAAAAGGTAAAAGAAATTTGGTTCTTTTTTCTTTGATATCTTGGTACTGCAAGAGACCTTTTATCCACAGCAAAGCACTAGGCTTTTTTTGAAAAATATATCGCCAACCTATAGCGATTAGCCCGAAGCTGTCTACCCATAGCAGCCCCACAGATAAATACCAGTGACTGGGATTTAAGAGAGGAATCCCTCCAACATTATTTTTTTGGTCCTTCGAGTCGGATAGGATTTTTCTGGATTTAATTAAATTGATGCATTAATTGCATAATAATTGGAGAACCCATAACCCTAATCCAAGGTAGGTGCTGTGCACTTAGGAAAGATATTTTGGTGATTTTTTCGGTGATTTTAATTACAAAAAAAAATTGTGTAAAGAATCCTTCAATTTAATCGCAATTTATTTTGTATTGAAAAGAAAAGTTGTGCATCGGTTGATGTGTAATTTAAAGCTTTTTTATTAAAAAAAAGATCTTTATGAAGTTGGTAAATTTGGGATAGTTTTTTGTTCGGGAGATTAAGGTACAGTTTCGGTACGGTTTTTTGATTTTAATACGTTTCTGTTTTTTTTCTTTGTGAACAAACCATACGGTATTTGAAATCCTGTTAATGATTATCGGTTCTTTAATTTAAAAGAAAACAGATTTGTCTGATTTAAAAAAAAAAAATTAGTATTTGAAAACTTATTTTCTCTCTTTTTTTGAAATTTTATTGCATATTGTACATTTTTTTCTTCGTTCGAGATCCGTTTTAACTTTTCTTCTTAGTTCTTCGAAATGTCTGTTTCAGAAGATTTTTATTTGTGCGTTAAGCAAATAAATGAAACAATTAATAGTTTTCGTGATGTACCAAATAGAGAAAATATGACATTTGGTATGTACAAAGTATGGAAAAAGGAATTCGAGGTTTTGTGGGAGAGTTTTCGTGTAATTTATACGAAATGTTTAAAAAACGAAGAAAAACCTTAGACGATGCAAAATTATTGACAATAAAATCAAAATATACATCCGTTTCAACAAATTATTTCACTACAGTAGGTAGTATAATAGATGCGATGGAATTGATTTCAAGCAACGAAACGAAACAAAATTTGGTGTTTCGTCAAAGGTCTGAGTCAGAGTTTGGATTAAGAGTTCCACCTTGCGACGCCGAATGTTTCGAAGGCGACTACAAATCCTGGCCTACTTTTCATGACATGTTCACATCAATTTACGTTAATCACCCTGGATTAAGTGATGTTGAAAAGTTATGTCATTTACGCTTAAAAACAAAAAAAGAAGCTCATGACATTGTTGATAAGTTTCCTCTCACGGCAGATAATTTTAAACTTGCGTGGGATACACTAAGATCCCAGTACGAAAACAAACGAATCCTAATAAATACCCAGCTTAAAACACTTTTTTCTATAACTTCAATCGCAATTGAAAGCGGTTCAGCTTTGAGAAAACTCCACAGAACTGTATGTGATTGCTTAGGAATACTTTCAAGCTACAGTGTTAAAACCGACAATTGGGATCCGATTCTAGTTTTCTTAATTTCTCAGAAAATTCCTGAAAATACTTTGTTTCTTTATGAACAACGTCTTCCAAAATAAAATGAAATTCCAACTTGGAAATTTTTAGAAGATTTTCTCGCTTCTAGATACAGAATTCTTGAATCTGTTGAAGAAATAAAACAATGTCCCCGACAAAACGCTAAACAGTTATCAAATTCAAAATCAAACAAATTAAACTCTTCTCATATCGAACAAAAGAACTTTTGTTGTAAAATATGTAAAAGCAATCACCCTTTGCGATTATGCAAGAAATTTTTGGACATGGATGTCTCATCTCGACGTAAACTAGTACAAGCCCAGAAGTACTGCTACAACTGTCTTGCACTTACACATTCGGTGTATGAGTGTAAAAGTAAAGTGTCTTGTGATCAATGTGGAAAAAGACACCACAGTTTACTACATTTCACCCATTTAAAACCCGTCTCTCACGACACAAGATCTCCTACTTCACATCAGGCTTCTTTAAGTAAAACATCAATAAAGTCCACTTCGAAATTTCATCAACAACCAACGAAAGAAGTAGAAACAGATACTCCATTGGCTTCTCCAACGCTTCAAAGTTTTCTCGTTAACCAGAAAAGAAATATTTTATTAGCTACAGCTTTGGTTAAAATTACTGCTCACAACCAAACATTTCTCTTGAGAGCTTTAATCGACCCTGGTTCTGAAGCTACATATATCTTACAATCTGTAGTGAACCGATTTAAGCTTTCCACCCGTTCGTCCAATGCATCTATTTGTGGCATTGGACAAGTTCATAGTGAATTTTCAACGAGTATGTGCCCTCTCATTCTCGAATCTCGCATCAATCCTGATGTACATATTTCTGTTTCAGCTGTTGTTTTGAAAAAGTTGACAGGTAATTTGCCATCCTAAAGTATTGACGCATCAAACGTGGTTGAACTCAAAGGTTTGCGGTTGGCAGATCCGAACTTTGATAAGCCTGCTTCAATAGATATATTGATTGGAGCAGATATTTACCCTCTTCTGTTATGTGAAGGTGTTAAAAGAGAAAAGGACTTGTGTCCAGTTGCTCAAAATACGGTTTTTGGATGGGTCATTTCAGGACCTTGTGACAAAGGTACAACTAAACCAACCCTTCACACATTTTTTGGCAAAATTTGTTTAGAAAAACAAATACAGAAATTTTGGGAACTCGAAGAAGTTCAGGATATTAAAACCCTATCTAACGAAGATAAATTTTGTGAAAAATTATATAAACAGACGACAACTCGAAATGCAGATGGTCGTTATACAGTCAAACTTCCATTTAATCCTCACTTAAGTAACTTGGATTTAGGTCTTTCAAAAGGTAGTGCAGTTTCGCAGTATCTGCGCCAAGAAAGCCGTCTTCTTTGTGATATAAAGCTAAAAGAAGAGTATAACAAAGTTCTAAAGGAATATATTTTGTTAAGCCATATGACTCTTCTACCAAAATGCAGTTTGAATCTTCCTAAACCACACTTTTATCTTCCGCATCATGCTGTGGTAAAACCGGATAGTGTGTCAACAAAAGTACGCGTTGTCTTTTATGCCAGCGCGTCTACAAGCAAAAGCGCAAGTCTAAACGACTTTTTATACTGCGGTCCTGCTCTCCAAAACGATTTGCAATCTATTTTACTGATATGGCGACAATATCCATATGTTTTCAATAGTGATATTGAAAAATGTATCGTCAAATACATGTGCACCCCGATCATCACAGATTCCAACGAATAGTTTTTCGATCCTCAGATTCAGAATCAGATTTGGCTGATTTTGAAATAAATCGTGTTACGTTTGGAATCAACTGTGCTCCCTATTTGGCTATCCGAACATTGCATCAGCTTGTTTCTGATGAAGGAAACAAGTACCCGTTAGCTAAAGATGTAGTACTCTCAGATTTTTACGTGGATGACGTTTTTTCGGGTGGTTTCAACTTGGATGTTGTTGTTCAAATTCAGGACCAGTTAAAAGCACTTCTATTATCGGGAGGGTTTTGCTTAAAGAAATGGACTGCAAAACCACCCTCGCTTGTTGGAAAACATTCCTAGGGGGGATGTTTTAGACCAACCCTTTCTAATGTTTGAAGAGTCTTCACATTCGAAAGTTCTAGGTGTAGGGTGGAATGCAAGGGAAGACTGTTTTTATATTCGATGTAAATTGTTTCCTCAACAAGATTCGCTTATCACAAAACGTGAACTATTTTCAAACATAGCAAAAATATATGACCATAATGGTTGGTTAGCGCCAACAACAGTTGTATTAAAAATGTTAATGCAAGAGGTCTGGAAGGACAAATTAGATTGGGATACCCACATAAATTCTAATCATTTAAAAACATGGCAAGAGTTTGTTAATTCTTTTAAAATTATAAAAGATATTAAAATCCAGAGATGGATTAACTATACATGCTTCATGCATATGCAGCTGCCGCATATGCAAGGATCTCAGATTCATCTGGAAATAGTTTTTCTCACCTTCTTTGTTCAAAAACGAAAATGGCACCCCTAAAAGCCATTTCGATTCCTCGGCTAGAACTTTGTGGAGCTGTTTTGCTAACAAAGTTAGTGAACGCTGTACTAAGTAGTCTACGCCTTAAAAACTGTCCTGTCTACCATTGGACGGACTCAATGATTGTTTTATATTGGATTTATGACTGTCCATCTCGACTTGAAACGTTCGTCAGAAATAGGGTGTCCAAAATACAAACTGAAAGTCCTCCAAGTAGTATTTGGAAACATGTTCCCTCTGAACATAATCCTGCTGACATCGCTTCTCGAGGAGTTTTGCCTCAAAATTTGAAAAATAATACCCAATGGTGGCATGGACCAAGTTGGTTGCTGTCTTCAAAGGAATTTTGGCCAGTAACAAACATTCAAAAGGATCCTAATTGGAATCTCGAAACAAAAAGAATTAAGAGCTTTGTTGTCAATACAAACCACAATTATGATTTCTTAAGTAGATTTTCATGTTTTGCGCGTGCCCTTAAAGTAATATCGTATCTGTTTAGGTTTATTAACTTAGCTTCTCGAAAAAGAAAAAGGTTTTATCCCTATAGATACTCTTCTATAAATTTAGCTCACCATGAAATAGTTTTTCTGAAAACTCGGCTAGTTATATTAGCACAACGTCACTATTTCAGTGATGATTACAAAGCGCTTTATAATTCAAAACCATTGAGTAAAAATAGCTCAATTTTATCTCTCAACCCTTCGCTAGATTCTCAAAGAATTATGATAGTAAATGGTCGTTTAGCAAATGCTGATTTGACCTATCACGAAAAATACCCCATTATACTTCCATATTCATGTCCTTTAGCAAAATTGTTGGTAGGATTTTTTCATAAAATTTCCCTTCACGGTGGCAACCAGCAAGTTCTGTATCTAATGCGTAAAGTATACTGGATTCTAAAACTAAAGAACTTGATAAAAACGTATATCAATGGCTGCCTTCTTTGTGTTGTCCACAAAAAGGAATTTCAAACCCAGCTTATGGGAACACTCCCACCTGAAAGAGTAAACTATTCTTTTCCGTTTACTCATGTCGGGCTAGATTTTGCTGGGCCCTTTGGATTAAAGGTACAAAAGGGTCGTTTTTTATCAAGCAATAAAAGGTTATGCATGTCTCTTTATTTGTCTTTGTACAAAGGCTGTACATTTAGAAGCAGTAGGAAGCCTGTCTACAGAGTCATTTTTAGCAGCTTTTGATAGATTTGTCGGTCGAAGAGGTGTTCCTCAACAACTTTTTTCCGATAATGGTACGAATTTTGTGGGTGCTAATCAAATACTTACAAAAGAAATTCGAAAGACTTTGGCAAGTGCTACCTCAGAAGCTGAAAAATCATACCTACCAAAAGATTTAAAATGGAATTTTATTCCACCAGGTTCTCCTCATATGGGTGGCCTTTGGGAGGCCGGCTTAAAGTCTTTTAAAAATCATTTTAAAAGAGTTGTTGGAAACTCCAAATTAACTTTTGAAGAGTTTTCAACATTACTTGTCAAAATTGAGCCGTGTTTGAACTCCCGTCCTATTTCTCCAATAAGTGAAAACCCTTTTGAGCCTCTTTCTTTAACTCCTGGTCATTTCTTGAAAGGTGCGCCGTTGCTTTCCTTACCCGAAAGTCAAGTTCGTGAAAATACCACGGTTAAGAATTGGCAAAGAGTTCAACAAATTTTACACTCTTTTTCAAGAAGATGAAAGGAGGAATATTTGGGCGATCTTCAACGAAGAACAAAGTGGAAATATCCTACACGTAACATTGAAATCGGAGACATTGTCGTTGTGCGCAATGAAAAATTGCCACGAACTGTATGGAGACTAGGAAGAATTGTGGCTGTTCATCCAGGAAAAGATGGAAAGGTTCGTGTAGCTACCGTTAAGACTCAACAAGGGGAGATTTTGCGCCCTGTAGTAAAACTGTGTCTTTTGCCCATCGATCAGGAATTGTTTCAGGTTTATCATGCTTCACAAAAGATCGAGTAGTATTTTCTAGTTTTCATTTTTCATTTGATTACGATATTCTATAGTTATCTTTTAATATATATATTTTTAATGGTTCTAATGCACAGTACCTAATGAATTCAACCCCTTCAAATTTACTTGAATTAACTTTAAATTATTTCCTATTAACATGTATAAGTGAGTAAGGGCACTCTTTAATCAACCTTCACCGATTTTACTAATAATTTTTTTTTCCTGAGTAGCGAATCGAGGCGCTTCTTTAATACAATACCTCCACCGTTGGATTTACGTTTTCAAAATCTTCATTTTTCAAGGATTTGACTCTTTGCATTCCTGCAAAGGGAGGCCGGAATGTTGACGCCAAAATACAAGCTTTGGATTAAAGAATATGTACTATAGAGAATACGTATTTAGAAATTAAATTGCCTACTTTTAGGCATTTCATACATTTAGATATAATTGAGTAAATAACATTAAAACTTAGTTATTAAGTTTAATGTTAGTTACTCAATCGTTAAGAAGCTTATCTCGTTTTTTATCTTTCAAGCTGAGCTTTCACCACCGAGCTAGAGCTAGTCGGTGTGATGATGAGTTGTACTTATTCTTAAGTTAAGGTTATTAATATTGTTTAAAAGGAGAAGACCTAGTAATTTATAAAATAAAAGGTAAAAGAAATTTGGTTCTTTTTTTCTTTGATATCTTGGTACTGCAAGAGACCTTTTATCCACAGCAAAGCACTAGGATTTTTTTGGAAAATATATCGCCAACCCATAGCGATTAGCCCGAAGCTGTCTACCCATAGCAGCCCCACAGATAAATACCAGTGACTGGGATTTAAGAGAGGAATCCCCCCAACAGCTCCCTAAGGTTGTTCATAAAACTGCTTACCAAAATGCTCAAACAAAAGTTTTTCGATTTTTAAGAAATAATTTTTTTTATACATTCTTATTTATCCATGAATTCAAATTGCATCTTTGTTTTCCTTCAAACTATAACGACTAAGCAATAGTAGAACATTTAATTATGTGTATCAGCCATTTATTTCTACCTTATTATTATTCGCTTCTTACGAATTTTTGGATAGGTAACCTAATACTAAATACAATGTAGGCCCTCATACATTTATATATACATATGTTTGTGTCTTTAAAAATCACATGAATTAATGTATGCATATTGCACCTAAATTATGAATAATATACATCCTTCATTTTCATTATTATATGTACATGTACATGTTAACATACTTAGGATCCATCAATATGTGTATATATGTAGATACATTTTACTCTCCTGACTTACATAATTAAAATCCATAACTCAGATTTAAATATACATTTGTATGATAGGTACCTATGTAGCAATTCCTTGAAACAACCATTCGACAATCCATTATACTAAGAATCAAAGTAATCTTACCTACATAGGTTTTAAACCTCATAGGATAATTACACCTAACTAACCAAACATCAATGGTTAGCTACATTAAAGTTGTAAGCATAATAGCAAGTTCGTACGATCCAGTGGTGCATTTAATTTTTTACTTCCGATTATAGGTACTATGGTATAAGGCAAGTTATGCATTCGTCGAAAAAAAAAGTTGTGAGATCACAATCAAACATGACATTACGATGACAGCGAAGACGAAAAAAGATGGTCTAAAAATTCTGTCCGTCTGTATGTCTGTCTGTCAGTCTGTCAGTCTGTCAGTCTGTCAGTCTGTCAGTCTGTCAGTCTGTCAGTCTGTCAGTCTGTCAGTCTGTCAGTCTGTCAGTCTGTCAGTCTGTCAGTCTGTCAGTCTGTCAGTCTGTCAGTCTGTCAGTCTGTCAGTCTGTCAGTCTGTCAGTCTGTCAGTCTGTCAGTATGTCAGTCTGTCAGTCTGTCAGTCTGTCAGTCTGTCAGTCTGTCAGTCTGTCAGTCTGTCAGTCTGTCAGTCTGTCAGTCTGTCAGTCTGTCAGTCTGTCAGTCTGTCAGTCTGTCAGTCTGTCAGTCTGTCAGTCTGTCAGTCTGTCAGTCTGTCAGTCTGTCAGTCTGTCAGTCTGTCAGTCTGTCAGTCTGTCAGTCTGTCAGTCTGTCAGTCTGTCAGTCTGTCAGTCTGTCAGTCTGTCAGTCTGTCAGTCTGTCAGTCTGTCAGTCTGTCAGTCTGTCAGTCTGTCAGTCTGTCAGTCTGTCAGTCTGTCAGTCTGTCAGTCTGTCAGTCTGTCAGTCTGTCAGTCTTTCAGTCTGTCAGTCTTTCAGTCTGTCAGTCTATCAGTCTGTCAGTCTGTCTGTCTGTCATTCTGTCAGTCTGTCTGTATGTATGTATAGACACCTACAGCCAAACGGGTGGGCCAAATTGCTTCAAACTTGGTATATAGAGTTTTTTAAGTATTGTCCAGATGGGAAATTGAATTTTTTTTTAGCTCAAAAAATAACGGTACCTGCCATATTACCGTTATGTTCAAACCTATTTTTCTCGGAAACGGCTCTGACGATTTTGATACAAAAAAATCAATGGGTTTTTAGGTACGACCGATCAAATAGTTGAAAAAAAAATAGAAAAATGTCTAAAAACGGTACTTTCCATAGGACCGTTTTTTTTGCTTTCGACTATCTCATAAATGGCTTCACTGATTCTTTCGAAATTTCACAAAAAATATAGGTTTAGGTTGCCAAATTATACCGCGTACCAATATTTTTCATTAATATTTTTTTTGCTTTCGACTATCTCATAAATGGCTTAATTGATTCTTTCGAAATTTCACAAAAATATAGGTTTAGGTTGCCAAATTATAACTTGTACCAATATTTTCAACTAATATTTTTTTGTATTCTTAAAATCATTTTTAACTAATTACATTTATGTGTATTTCCTGAATACCTATGAATTGGCGTTTTTGATTTTTTTTTAAATATTTTCAAAAAGTTAAAAACAAAAAACTTTTTTTTCTTAAAAACCGCTCGACAGATTTTTAAATTTTTTTTTTCATAAATTCAAGCTTATGCAAGAAATAAAATGGCGTACTTTTTTTGAGCTCAAATTAGTTTAAGTATTTATTTCAGAATTTTGAATTATTTTTTCTTTAATTAAACAGTTTTAATCTTTTGTTTTTAAGTTTATATTATTAAATATTTAATATTATCATACCAATTTATTTTAGAACAAAATTAATGAAATTTTGTATATGCATATACAAAATTGAGTTAAAAATGACTTTAAAAATATATTTAGATTTTTAATAAAAATCTTTTGCATACGATGTGATCGAAGATAATAGCAAGTTCGTGCGATCCAGTCGTGCATTATATTTAAAGTTAAGTCCGATTGCTTTTCATTATTCATGTTCTTCTTTTGTAAATTACTTAGCTCATTTACCTACCTGTGAACATTATGAAGGTGCATACGTACTCATATATAGATTATATACTTTGTGTCTGGGCAATTGCCTAATAAGTATGTAGGAACATCTATATAAATACATGCATCATGATTTCCGACTGAGAATCTTCCGCTTAAAAATGTAGTAAGGTATGTAGCTTGATAAACATAAACACATACATCCCTTCCCAGCCAGCGTTGGCATAATGTGCCCAATCGGGCCATTTGGTCCTCTGTTTTTATTCTGATCCTTTGAAATGAAACATTTTAAATGAATGAAATAAATAATGGATGATTGTAATAACATCATGGCTTTCTTGGGAATAACATGATACTTCATTTTAATGAGTCGAGTGCAACACACAAACATGTCCAGGTCTCAGCAGAAAAATGTAATGGTGTACGTACCAAGAGGGGTAAATCTGTCGAAAAATCTAGGTTTTCAAAAATGATCTAGATTAAAAAATAAATCAATTTAGTAGGCACAATGGTACACAAAAAAGAGGCAAATCGGTGTTTTTATAGATCTAGATGTCTAGCAGGGGGTCGATTCCCGATCTGTGAAATTATGAAGTGATAAAAAAAATATCATTTCAGTTTTCACAGAGGTTTATCATTTTCCAACTTCACGTACACGCCTAATGCGATTCTAGAACTCATTGTGATAAAGTTTGTACTAAAAAGTACTAAATAATAGATTCTGTCATTTCTGATTAGATTTTTTGTTGGGAAAGGTAAATATATCATTTCAGTTTCTAAATTTGCTTAAGAATAATGTCCGGAATAATAATTCGTTTAATAAATTAATAAAAGACGTCGTACTGAACAATTGTGGGTTTTATATTATATTCAATAGTATTTCTGTTTTGAGTAAGATTTATTATTTTTTCATGTGAGGATATTGAGGCTTTCTCTTCGAGATGGGCAGAATCTATTCGAAGTTACAACTAGGAGCACTTTATTGGACTTTATAGATTCCCAAAACATTTATGCATGGATTTAATACGTGAAATAAGAGCATTCTTGAAAAACACTCAACTTATAAGTGCGCTTCAAAGCCATTTAAATATGGTAAAGTGCTTTGCATTTTTTTGCAATGGGTAGTTTCCAACAATCTGTCGCGGGAATGAGCACCGTCGCGTCGGCTGTTGTGAATCTGTTTAACAATTTGACAAAATGATTTAACAATTTCTTTATTTACTCGAATTAACACAAATATAACTTACTACCAACATAAATTTGTGAATAAATATAATTGTTGCTCAGTTGTCATGTGCCAAATCCTGTTTTTCTTCTTAATATTCGATTAGAAACATTTTCTTCACAAAACAATTGACTGTGATAAAAAAATTATCATATGAAAAATGTTTGGCGTTTAACTTCACTTTTTCACGAATCGAGAATCGAATTAGACGTGAAAGCGTGATAAAATTTATCACTTCACATCTTCACAGATCGGGAATTGACCCCCAGGGGGCCAATTCGCGATCTGTGAAGATGTGAAGCGATAAATTTTATCACGCTTTCACGTCTAATTCGATTCTCGATTCGTGAAAAAGTGAAGTTGAATGCCAAACATTTTGCATATGATAATTTTTTTATCACAGTCAATTGTGTTGTGAAGAAAATGTTTCTAATCGAATATTAAGAAGAAAAACAGGATTTGGCACATCACAAGTAAGCAACAATTATATTTATACAAACATTTATTTTGGTAGTAAGTTATATTTGTGTTAATTTGAGTAAATAACGAAATTTTTAATTCAACAGATTCACAAGAGCCGACGCGATGCCGACGGTGCTCATTCCCGCGACAGATCGTTGGAAACTACCCATTGCAAAAAAATGCAGAGCACTTTACCATATCTAAATGGATTTGAAGCGCACTTATACATACGTTGAGTGTTTTTCAAGAATGCTCTCAATTCACGTATTAAATCCATGCATAAATGTTTTGGGAATCTATAAAGTTCAATAAAGTTGTAACTTCGAATAGATTCTGCCCATCTCGAAGGAAAAGCCTCAATATCCTCACATGAAAAAATAATAAATCTTACTCAAAACAGAGATACTATTGAATACAATATAAAACCCACAATCGTTCAGTACGACGTCTTTCATTAATTTATTAAACGAATTATTATTCCGGACATTATTCTTAAGCAACTTTAGAAACTGAAATGAAATATTTACCTTTCCCAACAAAAAATCTAATCAGAAATGACAGAATTTATCATTTAGTACTTTTTAGTACAAACTTTATCACAATGAGTTCTAGAATCGCATTAGGCGTGTGCGTGAAGTTGGAAAATGATAAACCTCTGTGAAAACTGAAATGATATTTTTTTTTCACTTCAAAACTTCACAGATCGGGAATTGACCCCCAGATGGCGTAATTTTGTTTGTCAACGGAAAACCACATCACTACATCAGGGGGTCAATTCCCGATCTGTGAAATTATGAAGTGATAAAAAAAATATCATTTCAGTTTTCACAGAGGTTTATCATTTTCCAACTTCACGCACACGCCTAATGCGATTCTAGAACTCATTGTGATAAAATTTGTACTAAAAAGTACTAAATGATAAATTCTGTCATTTCTGATTAGATTTTTTGTTGGGAAAGGTAAATATTTCATTTCAGTTTCTAAATTTGCTTAAGAATAATGTCCGGAATAATAATTCGTTTAATAAATTAATAAAAGGCGTCGTACTGAAGAATTGTGGGTTTTATATTATATTGAATAGTATCTCTGTTTTGAGTAAGATTTATTATTTTTTTTTATGTGAGGATATTGAGGCTTTCCCTTCGAGATGGGCAGAATCTATTCGAAGTTACAAATAGGAGCACTTTATTGAACTTTATAGATTCCCAAAACATTTATGCATGGATTTAATACGCGAATTGAGAGTATTCTTGAAAAACACTCAACTTATAAGTGCCATTTAAATATGGTTAAGTTCTCTGCATTTTTTTGCAATGGGTAGTTTCCAACGATCTGTCGCGGGAATGAGCACCGTCGTCGCGTCGGCTGTTGTGAATCTGTTGATTTAACAATTTCGTTATTTACTCGAATACACACAAATATAACTTATAACCAAAATATATTTGTGTATAAATATAATGGTTGCTTACTTGTCATGTGCCAAATCCTGTTTTTCTTCTTAATATTCGATTAGAAACATTTTCTTCACAAAACAATTGACTGTGACAAAAAATTATCATCTGAAAAATGTTTGGCATTTAACTTCACTTTTTCACGAATCGAGAATCGAATTAGACGTGAAAGCGTGATAAAATTTATCACTTCACATCTTCACAGATCGGGAATTGGCCCTCAGAGCGCTCGAGTTGTGTTTCGTTTTTCAATCAGAGCTAGCTGCAACCTATAACTCAGAATACAATGTGCGAGCAGATGCGTAAAATAAAATATAATAACATGTAACTTTCTCTTTCCTTTTGTCAACAAATTTATGATTATTTTTCTTTTGTTAATGTCTTTCTCTGGTTTATATTTAACGAGTGAAGCTGATGATGGCATGTTAATCATGCCGAAATGCATTTTGTAAAATTTGTAACGTCTTATGAATAAAATATTTGACAAGTGTTTCGTAGAGAAATATATTTCGTGCCTTTTTATTTATTTAAACGCTATTTTAACAAAAAAAGTTTTGTATTCAATAAGGAACTTAACATTAAATAAAAAGTATACAAAAAAGATGGAGTAAATTTTTTTTCTGTGATATGACAGAGACAGATGGGAAAAAAATAAACACATAAAAATAGAAATTGACGCCCGCCGGTTGTTCTTCCTCTGATGTAGATAATAAATATTTATTACTTCGCCAGTTCAGTGCTTTAAGCTGTTTCATAAATAAATCGGAGAGCTCGCTCAGAGCGTACTTGATATGTTCAAGATGTGCTCAGTGCTCTGCTCACAAACAAAAACGCGCACTAAATTCATTCATTTAGACTGACGTGACTATATGAATAAATTTTATTTATTTATTTATTTCATCTACAAGCTTAATAGCTTAACAGATTACATGTCTGTAAAAATAAATACTATACATTTATAAATTTACTTAAAAGTAGATAACAAATACTTAATATCTTAAGAATAAATAGTATAATACATTCTTAGATTTTTCTCTGGAGAGATATAAAGTCAACATGATCATAAATTTTATTGAACTCTCCAATTGACCTTGAAAATGGTTCGTTACTTCCGTAGTTCGTTCTATGTCTGGACTCAAAAAGAAGGAATCTTTCCCTCAACAGTCTCTATGGGGAATATATACACATAAAGGAGAGTAACTCAGGACATCTTATGTGGTAGCAAAGAATATCCCGCACAAAAACAATATCGTGAATTGTTCTTCTGGCTTTAAGAGATTGTAAGCCCAAGAAGCTTTGCCTGGCTTGGGAACATGGATAGAAATTCCAGCGCATTTTGTAAAACACATATCTTGTAAAGCGATTCTGAACTCTCTGTATTGTATCCGATAAAAATTGTTGACAAGGATTCCAGATAACATCCGCGTATTCGAGATTTGGCCTAACCAGAGAAGTATATAATGATACAATGGTGTATGGGTCTGAAAAATCAGTGGAGTTCCTTTTAATGAACCCTAACATTGAGTTAGCTTTTGCAACAATAGCTTCAATATGAAGAGAGAATGAAAATTTAGAGTCAAAAAGAAACCCCAAATATTTCACTTTTAATGTTCTCTGAAGAGGCTTGGATTCAAGAGAATAGATAAACTCATAAGTATGAAGTTTTCTAGAGAGGGAAATTATGAAACATTTTTTTTATATTTAGATTTAAATGGTTTAAGTTACACCAGAGAGATATATTATCCAGATCCCTTTGCAGCTTGAGACAGTCATCTGTACAAGTTATTTTTGAAAATAATTTGAGATCATCAGCATAAATGAGACATTTACTAAAGTTGATATGATTGACAATGTCATCAATGAATATAATAAATAGCAATGGGCCAAGGTGACTACCCTGAGGAGCACCAGACGTACACTTAATTGATCTTGAAGTATATTCCTGAATCTTAACTTTTTGAACCCTGCCAGTTAAAAATGAAGAAATCCATTTGAGTAAGCTTGAATGGATTCCAAAAACTTCAAATTTAAGAAGCAAAATGCTGTGGTTTACCGAATCAAAAGCTTTGCTGAAGTCAGTATATATGGCATCGACTTGACTTTTATTTTCGATAGCATCAACAACAAACGATGAGAAACAAGTCAAGTTTGTTATAGCTGACCTACCCGAAAGAAATCCATGTTGAGCACTATTTATATGTTCTTTCACAAGAAAATCGAGTTTGTATTTTACTAAACTTTCAAAAAGCTTGGGAATTGCGGACAACTTACAAATACCCCTATAATTTTCAACACTATTTTTAGAACCCGATTTAAATATGGGGATTAGGAAAGATGATTTCTAGTCATCTAAGAATATCCCAGATGACAAAGATCGTTCGTAAATTGTAATCAACGGTGCACAAAGAGAATCGGAACATCTTTTTAATATTATGGCAGGGATGCCATCAACACCTGGATTGGAATTTGGCTTAAGAGAGTTAAGTGAGCTTAAAACATCAGAGTATTCCAAGTGTATAGATCCAATTGTTACCTTAGGGTCATTCCGAGGAGGTTGAGGAAAGTTTGGATTGATATTAGAATACACTGATTCAAAAAACTGAGCAAAAAACTCCAGAATTTTATGAGCATCAGTGGATTCATCGCTATTGAAATTCATAGAATTTGGGATTCCAAGAGATTTACGCTTAGAGTTTATGAACGACCAGAAACGTTTAGGATCACTCTTTAAGTCAAACTCCAGATTCAAGATATAATTTCTGTGCAAGCATTAGTTAAGATGCTCCTGAAAATATTAAAAGTATTCAACAAGTTTAGATTAAGAAACTCGGTATTCCAGTCCACATTTTCAAGGTAATTGTTGAGTCCAATGAAATCGGTTTTTGCTAAATTAAATGAATCGGCATTGTGGTCCACTTTTCTTAAATAACTGTAAAATTGTAGTTCAATATATAATTCTTTATGATGCATCGAGTTGTTTAACAATGAGATAGAAACAATTTCAGTAACTGATGCCTTAAATTCATCATGATTAATGAATACTAAATCTAGAATTTTGAATAAATTATTAACAATTTTATTTACTTGATATAAATTAAGAGCAAACAGGTGATCAATGAAGGAAATTTCAATATCTTTTTTTAAATTACTAGGTATAAGCATCCTATCCGCAACAGAGTACGACCAATTTACATCTCCTAAATTAAAATCGCCGATTACACACATTTTTTGCAAGTTGTTACTCAAGTAATTCACATAATCAATGTTAGCCAAGTGCTTTTCATAAATTTCAATATCACTTTTGGGCGGAATATAACTTATTATAAAATACATAAGAATACCTGGTTCAAGATTAATAGAAAAACAAATTTGTTCTACATCAGAGATGGGCAGAGGCACTGGTTTGCAAGATATACAAGAACGGAAAGCAGCTATTACACCACCTCCACGATCAACTGCAGAGTTACAGCGGTCTTTTCGGAAGACTATGTATGAATTGTCAAATATCTCTGTGTCTAGGATTCCGCTCCATAGCCAAGTTTCAACAATAATAATGACGTCATAATCAACATGACTTGATGCAAGAAATAAAGCAGGTACTTTTGTTCGAATTCCACTGGCATTGTGATAATAAATCCTCAAAAAACTAGTATTTACAGCATTTGATGGGGAAGCTTGACTTATTGGATAGTTCTTTGATTCTCCATCCCTGTTACGTTTTTTGGAATGAAATCAAATTCACGAATCTTAATTCCAACTTGCCAAAAAGAAGAACTGAACACAGAATGTACATAATCTACAGGAATTCCAATTTGAAAGGAGATAAATTTAAGATTGGCTTCATTTCCTTTCTTAAGTAGCTTGAAGCATTTAAAAACGGATTCCGTCGCATTCAATTTTGTCGATAAGTATTTGATTATGGATTCAGTCGACGTGGATGGCGTAAATTTTGACAAGTGAAACCATTTCAAATTATTGTATACAACAAATTCCGTATTTTGTACGCTTGTGCCCGAAATAACTTTTTTCGTTTTACGGATACTTTTTGTAGCTGCATGTCTACTTCCAGAGGCGAGATTAAATGATGAAGTGGAATTTCCATTAGCAGCAGCAGAATAATCATTAAAAGCAACAGCAGCAGCGTTAGTGACGTCTTTAATGGAAGAAACACCAACTGCATTGACATCATCAGCGGCAGTAAAACCACCTTTAACAGCATTAGCAAATGATATAACACCTGCGGCACCATTAGAATTAACATGCGCATCAATGGCAAGTACCTCAGCATCAGAAGCAGCAACAACACAATCGATAACAGCAACGGCGCCATCAGGAGCTACAGCGACATGATCAACAGCATTATCAGCATCAGCAGCAAAACCCCCATCCACAACATCAGAACACAACGATGGAACCCCTGCGGGACCTTTAGAGTTGTCATCAGCATCAACGGCATGCACCTCAGCCTCAGAAGCGACAACAACACATTCGGCAATAGTAACAGCAGGAACAACGACATCAACGGCAGCAGTATCAGCTTGAGAGGCAAAAACAACAACATCGGCAGCTTCATTGTTGAACTCTTTAGTATCATGAGCAGTAACTGTGTTGACGTTATCACCCATAGGCATATCAATTTTCTTCATCTTAATGATGGATTCACTATTGCGAGTGTTAAGATTTGGAAAAGATGATGATAAACGAGCATTATTTGCATTTTTTTATTAGATGTGCTCACCGCAGCAATACCAAAGCGAGAGTTGGCGGGAGAGCTTTTGATGTTTGAAGACGAAAGACGAGTTAAAGAAGATGATGAAGCAGTATTCGTGTTGTTGACTTTTTTTTCAACTTTATGCTTTGGAACTTCATCCACCCTAGGCTTACGTTGGATTGGAGTAGTACTGCGAATGTTCCGGCTAGCATTAAGGTTAGCATTTGGATCAATGCATTGGGATTGGGATTGGGAGTCCAAAGGTTGAACATATTTACTGAACACGCTTATACTCTCTTGCAAGAGTGCAAAGAGATCATTAATTTTTTGTATGCACAAGTCAAATCGACTACTTATACATTTATCACATTTATAAAAAATGTTGTCTGTGTCAATGATAGATTGTATCAGTTCACTAGATAATACACAACATTCACTATGTGATTTTATGCCGCATAAACCACACGATAGGTACATATTTGTAGTTATGGAATTTAAGCATTTATATAACAGAGCACATTGTTTAGCAGGTGACCCGATCAAGCGAGTGCAAAGTCGAGAGCGCAACTGACTTTATTTCTACAATAAATAAAATGCATATACGAATGGATCGTATGAACATGCTGAACTTCAGTGTAGCTAACCACTGACGCTGATTCGATTCAAGGAATACCTGCTTACTAATGTATATTTAAATGGATTTAAATTATGTAAATTACTAGGGTAATATGCACCTACTTATATAGATGACACCAAGGTATGTAAATATGTACATAACGGGTGATTTTTTTGCTACTTGGTTTTTGACGTTTATATTTTTGACAGATCACACATGACAAATTCCACGAACATTTGACATTTCGATTCAGTATTGTTTGCCATTTCTTCATGAATAGACTTACGCCTGAACAACGTTTGCAAATTATTGAAATTTATTATCAAAATTCGTGCTCTGTGAAAAATGTGTTTCGCAAGCTACGCGAAACCATGCATCAATTGAGAGGCGAATTTGGTGAGCAGTTGATCTCACGTTTTGGCGCAGTCAATTGGCCACCAAGATCATGTGATTTGACCCCGTTAGACTATTTTTTGTGGGGCTATGTTAAGTCTATGGGGACAAGCCATACACGATTGCTGCCTTGGATGCCAACATTGAACGCATCATTGGTGAGATTCCGGCCGAAATGTGTGAAAAAGTTTGCCAAAATTGGACCTTCAGAATGGACCACCTGAAGCGTAGCCGCGGGCAACATTTAAGTGAAATTATTTTTAAAAAGTAAATGGCAGAAATTGATTTATCGATCCAAATAAAAATTTCATTCAGTTTTTACAAGTTTCTGTGTTTCTTTGAATTTTCAAAAACCAAGCTCTTAAAAAATCACCGTTTACAGAACATACATATATATAATATATACATATATACATTTGTATATAATGTATAGGTGGGTTACAATCGTTTCTTAATTTTATAAGAACTGCCAAGACAATGGCGCAAGATTTTAAACAACCCATTGTTAAGGGCTTAACATTTTACTAGTTAGCAATTACCTAAGTGCTTATTGATTGAATGACTATATCAAAATGCTTAAACCTTTTCTAAACTAGTAAATTGCTAATTAAGCAGAAAGCTGAGCATTTGTAGGATTTGAATTTTGATGAACACAATTATTGTTGTTATGCGTTGTAAATTAATTATATGTTGATGAAAATACAACATTTGCTTCTGAAAAGGTATTAGTTATTTCTATTTTCATCATTTTAACTTCATTATTTACAAAAAAAAAAAAAAAAAAAAAAATTGTGCACCGGCAGGACTCGAACCTGGGCACCCCGCGTACAAAGCTGATATACTATCAGATTCCATAATGGATTTAGCAAATTCCTAAAAGTTAAAGTAGCCATTCCGTGATTTTAACTTTAGTAAAATGTTAAGATCGTATTAGTTCAATCATCTTTCTAGCTTAGTAAATTGCTAAAGGTGGCTTTAACATTTTACTAAATCGTTTAAAATTTTGCGCCAATCACTTTAATCGGTTTGTCGAAAAAAACAAGAACACCATTAGATGCCGCGGATCTATGAAAATTTTATAAAAAAGTATCTTGAAAATTGTAAGACGGATTTTGATGAAATTCTGTTTTTCATTTTTATTTTTTTTTTTTGAAAACAAAATTTTTTAGAAATTGTGGTACGCAGATTTTTAGAGTTTATTAATATATGTACGCACATGGGATTGCAACATTTTAAATTATTTTTTTGATTAGCTTTAAAAATATTGGCGCAAGATTTTAAACAACCCATTGTTAAGGGCTTAACATTATACTAGTTAGCAATTTCCTAAGTGATTATTGATTGAATAACTACTTAAAATTTTGTAAACCTTTTCTAAACTAGTAAATTGCTAATTAAGCAGAAAGCTGGGCATTTGTAGGGTTTGAATTTTGATGAACATAATTATTGCTGTTATGTGATGTAAATTATTTATATGTTGATGAAAACCCAACATGTGCTCTAAAAAGGTATAAGTTATTTCTATTTTCATCATTTTAACTTCATTATGTACAAAAAAAAAACAAAACAAAAATGGTGCGCCAGCAGGACTCGAACCTGGGCACCCCGCGTGCCAGGCTGATATACTATCAGATTTCTAAATGGATTTAGCAAATTGCTAAAAGTTAAAGTAGCCATTCCGTGTTTTTAACTTTAGTAAAATGTTAACATCGTTCAAAATTAGCTCAATCATCTTTTTAGATTAGTAAAATGCTAAGTGGCTTTAACATTTTACTAAATCGTTTAAAATTTTGCGCCATTGATTTTTCAAAAAAAATCAAAAATTAATTTGAATTACAACAAAAAGTTATTCAAAATTTCGATATGCAGCATTAGTTTGGCTATCTAGATCTTCTCAGATATTAAAATTGCCAGAAATCCAATGTACCGTTACTGAGAAAGCCAAAATTTAAGAAACCGTTACATGCAAGATACCGTTAATACAATTTTTCCTGTTATTTTGGCCGAAAATACTGATAGTACCAACAAAAAAATTCTCAAAAATATGTATCAAAATCCTTGGAGCCGTTTTCAAGAAAAATAAGATTTTCCATGACGGTTATATGGCAGGTACCGTTATTTTAAGGCCTAAAAATAAAATTTCAATTTCCCCTCTGAGGAATGCCAAAATAATCACAGCACACCAAACTTGAAGGTAATCACTTAAGCCGTTTAGGCAGCATCTCGTTATACACACAGACGGGCAGGCAGACATTTTTTGTCGATCACTTTGTTAGGTTTCTCTATGATCGTAAATTCATGTTTGATCTTTAGAATTTTTTTTTTTTGATTTACCTGTTAATATGATATCCAAATGTTTATTATAATTATGATTTATATATTTTTTCATTTGAAAAGTGTCCTAATCTACCCCTCTGGGGGCACTTTTGGACAGCCATGGGGCATTTTTGGACTTGTCTAAAAAAACATAAGTAGTAGTTTTCATGCGTTTATTTACCAAAAAAATTAATTAATTCAAAACATAACATTAAAAAAAAACAAACAATAAAAAAATAAATAAAAGAAAAGCATTCTAAGTTTAATATGTTTTTGTAATTCAATATTCAATTTGAATTTCAGTCTTAATGCATATCATAGAAAAAAATAAATGAATGACATTAATGCAAATGCAAATGAATAAACAATTAAATGAAGTTCAGCCACCGTAGTTTGAAGGCCGAAAATTTAAAATTAAAAGTGAACATATCAGCTGTACAGGAAGTACTTCCTTCATTATTTGGTATTGCTAGCTTGAAAATACTGTCACCAGCTGGAGCTGGCCACTTATCTTATTTCTCAGAAAAATAAAATTTGTTAAACCCGGTCTTATTTTTTAAAAATCTTACGTTTAAAAAGTCATAATTTTTATCAAGAATTTTTGCGACAAAAATGGAGGACAAATTTTTATTTTCCGATGAACATTTGACTAAATAAAAATCTCCTGAATTTAAACAAGAAGATAACTGTTGGGTATTGCCAAAATAACGAAGGCCTGGCATAACCAAAACGTTCTTCTTTTACTTTTCCTTCTAATTTCTTTTACTTCCTCTTCTTATTCTATCTCCAATTCAAGTAATAAAATCATTCCATTATAATCACTAATTGAAACCACACGTGTTCTATTTTCTTTTGGTATGCAAATACATTACAAATAATTGGCGACGAGTATTCTTTATTAAAAGTTCTTATTTTTAATATTTTTTTTTTTTCTTTTGTTTCGTATTACGAAGTAAACTTTTTAATAAAAAATTAAAAGTAAACGAATTTCGTTTACATTCACAAATAATACACGTGAGATTGTAATACCTAATTTAATCGAACATGGCATTAGCAAACGCGGCGGCATCGGCTGCTTCAGGTAGTCCGATCACGTTGTTCCAAACCTCTGGAGTTCCAGAATTTTCGCCAAATAATGAAACCTTTTTAATATGGAAAGAAAAATTGGACATCCATTTTTGCGAAATAAACTGCACTGAGGACAACACAAAAAAGGCAGTCTTATTAAAATCTGTTGGTGCAACTCCGTACAGTGTATTACACAGTCTATGCAGCCCGGATTCACCTGTGTCGAAATCGTACAAAGAGTTGTGCAATATACTCGTTACTCATTACACTCCACCTACGATCGTATTCCGAGAAAGAAAAAAGTTTCATTCCTCAGCTAAAACCGATAGTGAAACAATTGCAGATTGGTATGCAAGAGTAAAAACATTGGCATTGAACTGTAAATTTGGTGCTAATCTAGATGCTTTCGTATTGGACCAATTTGTCATGAGTTTGCCAAGCAAAATATTCGAGAGGTTATGTGAAGAAGACGAAAAGTTGACCCTTGCAGATGCTTTAAAAAAAGCAATGATTATGGAAACAAAAATTTGTGAAAAGGTAGTCAACGAAGAAGCAGTGCATTATATAAAACATCGAAAGTGGACAAAGAGTATTGGCAAAGCAGCAGCAGCTAAGGCTAGCAGTGACGGAGCTGGTTACAGTGGCAATGGCAGTTCTAGTGGAAATAAGCAAAACAAACAACAAAAAGTTTGCTCCCATTGTGGCTGGCGAAATCACAGCTCTCAATTTTGTAAATTCAAAGAAAGTAAATGCCATACATGTGGAAAAATTGGTCATTTATCATCAGTTTGTCAGGTTAAGAAAAATAAAACTGTAAATTATGTATCTAATTTCGATAATTCTCCTTGCGAATTTAATGATGTATTTAATTCCTCTATTTATAATATTTCCTCAAAAACAAGTAGTGGCATCTACTCTCTATCAGTGGTTCTTGATGGTGTTCACATGGAAGTTGCTTGTGATACCGGTTCTCCTTGCACGTTGGTGCCAGTTTCGTTTTATGAACAAATCCGACACAAGAAATCACTTAGACCGTGCCAAGTTCCGTATGTTAATTACAGCGGGGAAATAATTTTGATCTTAGGTGAGTATGATGCAACAATAACGTATAAAGGTACTATGAAGAATATGGTTGTTGTAGTCTCTAAAAGTAATAGTCCTCCTTTGCTTGGTCGTTCATTTTTAAGAGCATTTAATTTTGAATTAATGCAAGTAAATGCAGTAGAATCAAATGATAATCACTCGATCATTGTCGAGCAAATAAAAAGTGAGTTTTCGGAAGTTTTCAAGGATGAACTGGGTGCTTGTAATATAAGCAAAATATCATTAGATGTGTGCGATAATTCGAAACCAGTTTTTTTTAAGCCTCGACCGTTGCCACTTGCATGGAAAGACCGCGTTGAAAAGCAATTGCGAGATTTTATTAAGAAAGGTGTGCTAGAGTATGTTGATAATTCTGAGTGGGCAACGCCTTTGGTTCCAATCTTGAAACCAAATGGCGACCTGCGAATTTGTGGTGATTATAAAGTCACTATCAACAAATGGTTGATAGATTATAAATATCCTTTGCCTCGTATAGAGGAAATTTTTGCTTCCTTCAACGGAGGTGAACTTTTCACCAAACTTGATTTGTCCAATGCGTACAATCAGCTACTTTTAGATGAAAAATCACAGCTGCTTTGTACATGGAGTACACACATGGGTTTATTAAAGGTAAAGCGATTACCATTTGGCGTCAAGACAGCAGCAGCAATTTTCCAAAAAACAATGGAAACGTTATTACGAGAAATTCCATTTGTTGTTGTATATCAAGATGATATAACGATCACGGGAAAAGATATTCAACAACACTTTACAACATTGAAATTAGTTTTGAATAAGTTGAAATCAGCGGGACTTAGGTTAAATCCTAAGAAGTGTGAATTTTTTATGTCCAAAATCTGTTACTTAGGATTTACTATCGATAAACAAGGACTGAGTAAAAATAATGACCGGATTTCAAGTGTCTTATCAGCACCTATCCCGAAAGATCTTTCCGAGCTCAGGGCATTTATCGGCATGGTAAATTACTATTCGAAATTTATTAGCAATTTCTCTAGTAAAATTTATCCCTTGTATGAACTTCTACGAAAAGATAATAAATTTATTTGGTCAGATAAATGTCAAAAATCCTATGAATTGATAAAATCTGAAATCACATCAGATCAAGTCCTAATACATTTTAATCCCGACTTACCCATTATTCTAACCACAGATGCCAGTAGCAATGCTGTAGCTGGGGTTCTTTCTCATATAATCGATGATGAATCAAGGCCGATTGCTTTTGTTTCAAGAGCATTGACAAAAAGTGAGAATAATTATAGTACTCTTGAAAAAGAAGCTCTTGCTATTATTTTTAGTGTTTCAAAATTGAAACAATACCTCTTGGGAAATAAGTTCACTCTGCGAACTGATCATAAACCTCTTTTAGGTATATTTGGTGAACATAAAGGTTTACCCCTCATGGCTTCTGCACGCATGCAGAGATGGGCTCTTATATTGTCAGGCTTTGATTATAATGTTGAATATATAAAAGGTAAATTAAATGATGCAGATGGACTTTCACGAATGCCACAAACTTTATTCACGAACGACTGTGAAGAGAACAACTATTTGAATTATGTTGAGTCAGAAAACAATTTGAACTTGAATTTTAAAGACATAGCACGGGAAACTAGACGGGACGCAGTGTTGTCGAAACTTAGTGAAGCTATTCAGAATGGTTCGGTTAGTAATCTAAAAGGTAATGAATTTATTCCATTTCGCAGCAAATCTGATGAGTTTTCAGTAGAATATGATTGCATATTATGGGGTTATCGAACAGTTGTGCCTACAAAGCTACGAAGACATGTACTTGATGAGCTTCACGCCTCACATTTAGGCATAGTTAAGACCAAAATGTTGGCACGTTCTTACGTTTGGTGGCCAGCAATCGATGCCGAAATTGAAAACCTAGTTAAAAATTGTATTTCTTGCCAGGAATTACAACCGAGTCCCGAAAAAAGTTACTTAATACCATGGAATCCTTCCTACTCAGTATGGAGTCGGATTCATGCAGATTTTGCTGGCCCAATTAAGAATCATTATTTTTTTATTATAATTGATTCATTCTCTAAATGGGTTGAAGTATTCAAAACAAAAGAAATTACTTCTTCATTCACTATTAGCAAACTGAGAGAATTGTTTTGTCGTTATGGATTAGTGGACGTCCTCGTAACTGACAACGGTCGACAATTTGTGTCGAATGAATTTCGTAAATTTACAACAAACAATGGTGTTAAACATATTTTTACTGCACCTGGCCATCCAGTAACCAATGGTCAAGCCGAGAATTTCGTCAAGACCTTAAAAAAATCAATCCTTGCAAATCTTAAGGATAATAGAAATAGTTGTATGGACACTATTTTAAATAGGTTCCTCGTTGATTATCGCAACGCTAAGCATTGCTCGACTGGTGAATCACCAGCAAAGCTTTTCTTTGGACGTGTTCTAAAAACACGCTTTAGTTCTTTAAGGCCTCCAATAACCAGAGAAAAGATTATTGATAGCCAAGATAAAATTATTTCTAATTATAAAGGCAAACGTAATATGGTGTTTTCCAAAGGACAGAAAGTTATGATTAGAGACTACAGAAACATTAATAAACCAAGCTGGACTCAAGCAACAGTAAACAAACAACTTGGTCCTCGGACATATTCTTGCATAATTACTCATAATAACAAAGAGATTAAGCGCCATTTAGATCAAATTAGAAACAAAAACAACAACCAAAATAATACTCAAAATCAACAAACTGGAATCAATGTGCAAGCGAATTCAACTGATAATTTATCACCTAATCATAATAATCATTCAAATTGTGCGGAAGATAGTTCCATTGATTTTCCTGATTCGTCCAATCAGGCACCTCATAATGGCCCTGACAGAGAGTTGAGGCCACGGCTTACTAAAATAAATTATTATGAATAATTGTAAAATAATTGTAAAACAAAAATGTAAAAAAAAATGTATAAGTATAAAATGTTTTGAATTTTTGAATTTTTATATGTAACATATTTTGAGTTTCACATAATTGTAAAAACTTTCGAAGAGGGGACGTGTTGGGTATTGCCAAAATAACGAAGGCCTGGCATAACCAAAACGTTCTTCTTTTACTTTTCCTTCTAATTTCTTTTACTTCCTCTTCTTATTCTATCTCCAATTCAAGTAATAAAATCATTCCATTTTAATCACTAATTGAAACCACACGTGTTCTATTTTCTTTTGGTATGCAAATACATTACAATAACAAATCATTTGAGGTTTCTTCCTCGTTCTCCTCGTCGTTCTTCATTGTCACCTATGGTTTGATTTTTTGTATGTTTTTTATTTTGAGAGCTGTTTTTTCTAATCCCTTGTATTTCTAGAAAAGTTTCTTCTATTTCGTTTTTCAGGTGTTTCAGTGAGAATACGTGACTTCTCTCTTTTCTTTCCTCTAGACCTCTTTCGTAGAAGAGCTTTCGGAAAAGGTCTGAAAATTTCTGGAGACAAAACTTGTTCGACTTACCTTGATATTGGTATCTGCGTCTAATCAGCTGCAGTATTTTCTGGTAGTGATGGTTGTGAAACTATTGTAGTCTGTTCTGACGGTGTGATCATTCAACATAAGTAACTTCACTATAATCGAAGTCTTCATCATCAAAAGCATTTCTTGAAAAGAGAAAGATCCCAGTTATTTTGAAACCGGATAATATAGGGTTATCCATTTTGTGGTTTCAAAAGTATAGGGCTGGAATGCGACATCTGTCAAACTAAGTTGTGGAACCAATTTGTTTTCAGTTGAAAGTCTAACATTTGCGAAAATGGATCGCATAACTATAGCACAACGCATACAAATTGTTAAAACCTACTACAAAAATGGTGATTCTGCCACAGCCACATATCGTGCTTTAAGAGGATATTATGGTTTACATAATCGTCCAACTACGTAAACAATTGGCAAAATTGTGAAGAAATTTGAAGAGACTAGATTGGGTACAGATATTGTAAGCCCTGTGCATCATCGTTTTGCTCGTACCACTGAAAATATCGCTGCTGTAAGTGAAAGTGTTGCCGAACACCCGAATGTGTCGATTCCTCGTCGTTCTCAGGAACTAGGACTGTCTTACGGCACATTATGGCGTATTTTGCATATGGATCTACACCTTCATCCATATAAAGTCCAGCTCACACAACAACTGAAGTCAGCTGACCATTCACAACGTCGTAGATACGTTGAATGGGTGCTTGAACAACTGGCGGTGGACGTCGATTTTTCGAACAAAATTTTCTGCAGCGACGAAGCACATTTCTCACTCGGTGGATATGTAAATAAACAAAATTTCGTATTTGGGGTTCTGGGAATCTCAAGTAATTGAAGAGAGGCCATTACATCCACAAAAATCACTTTTTGGGGCGCTCTTTTGTCCGGAGATGTGATTGGACCTTACTTCTTCGAAAACGACGAAAGAACGAATGTCACCGTCAATTCGGAGCGTTATGGTCATATGATGGTTTCAACAAGACTATGCCACACAACTCGAGCGAATATGGCTTTATTGCAAGAGACATTTCCTGGCCGCGTAATTTACCATCGTGGCGATATCAACTGGCCACCAAGATCATGCGAATTGACACCGCTGGACTTTTTTTGTGGGGCTGCGCGAAAGACCATGTTTATGCAGATAAACCTTTAATTCTTGAGCACTTGAAAACCAACATTCGTCAAGTTATGGCTGAGATACCGCCCAATATGTGTCAAAAAGTGGTCGAAAATTACCTCAAAAGAATCGATGATTGCAACAATTCGCGTGGTGGTCATTTAAATGATGTAGTATTTCACACATAATGTCAATGTTCAAACTTTATAATAAAAAAGAAATATCATGAAAAATAATATTTTCTTTTGTTTTATTTGCGTTTACTTTTGAAACCACAAAATGGATAACCCTTTATATTGTTTGGTGTGAATGAATTGTTGTATGCTGGTGTCACTATTAAAGCTACGTCATGAATTGTTGTGGTTTTTGCTCGATTGCTGACTAGCCAATAATTTTGTGAAATTGAGAGTTTCTTTTTAAACCATCCCATGACTGAAACCAGCATTGCTACAAAGAAAAGAATTTTGAGGGCCTTTCTGAGGGCCATTTCCAAAAAGGGAGGGCCAATACTCGTCAGAATTTTTTTTTTTCAAAAAAACTAACAATTATTAGGCAACATAAATATTTTTTCATATAGTCACTTCAGACTGAATGAATGAATTAATTGTGCGTTTTGTTTTTAAGCTCTGAGCAGAACTTGAACATATCAAGTACGGTCTGAGCGCGCAGAGTTTGATCAGAGCTCTCCGGTTTATTTATGAAACACCCTGGAACAATGAACGGCATCAATCTCCATTTTTATGTGTTTGATTTTTTCCCATCTGTCTCTGTCATATCACACAAAAATTATTGATAACAAAACTTTTTTTTGTTAAAATAACGTTTAAATAAATAAAAGGCACGAAATATATTTATAATATGAGTATATATATTACGAAACACTTATCAAATATTTTATTCATTGGAACTTACAAATCTTACAAAATGCATTTCAGTATGATTTACATGCCATCATCAGCTTCACGCTTTAAAATAAACCAAAGAAAGACACTTAAAATAGAAAAACAGTCATTAGTTTGTTGATAAAAGGAAGGGATTAATTAAGAGAAAGTTACGTATTATTTTATTTTACGCCATTTGCTCCTACATTTTATTCTGAGCTTATAGTTCGCAGCTAGCTCTGATTGAAAAAAGAAACACAAATTAAGCGCTCTGATGTGTCTAATATGGTGTTCCATTGGTAAAATAAATTAATTTGTTTTACATCTACGAGTAGGTCTGTCAAAACGCCGATTTTTCCTTTTGTGTGTAGGTACCTTTGCTTTTTCTACCTCATTTATTTATTTAGCTTAGTGCAAGCACATTCTAACTTAACACTTACATTTATTCTAACTTAACTAACTTAAGACTAACATTAATTAAGACTAGGAAGGGTATGAGGCACCGTAAAGTGAGGTTTCAGGTTATCTTTGTTTAAGTGGAAGTCGAATTATTTGTGCACGCTATTAGAGGTACATAGCATATGGTTTATATGTTCGTTGCTACCATAATTGGTACGATGAAGCTTGATTTGGAACAGTGATATGGGTCGGAGATTATTGGAGTCTGTTTGGAGGGAGATTTTTTGAAGAGAGCTGGACAGTCGATATTACCAGCTAAGAGCTGACGGGTGGAGACAATATCAGCAACTCGTCGGCGGAATTCGAGGCAGGTTAAGTGCATCAGACTAGAGAAAAACGAAGAAATCTACGTTGAACAGCTTCCTTTCGCAGAGAGTTATTAAGGTAATAGGGTGACCAGACTTGGCTTGCATATTAAAGAAGTGCCCTAACAAATGTGGTATAGAGAGATTTAGTGACAAAAGGGTCGGAGAATTCCTTTGACCATCGTCTCACAAAGCCGAGTGCGGAGTTGGGTCTCTTAATGGACTTATAAATGTGAGAACAAGAATTCAATTCTCTATCGCAGATAGTTTCTAGATAGCACAATGAATCAACTGAGGGGACAGGCACATTTTCGAAAAGATTCGTCCTAGGAAGAAATGGAAATGCTTACGGGAGAAAGTAATGGCTTGAGCTCAAGAAAGGTTTAACAGCACCAGGTTGAAAACCTGTTAATACCATTTTGTAGTAGAAAAGATTCGGCAGGGGATGTTATGCACCTAAAGATTTTCTTATCACCACTGAAAGTCAAAATGTCAAAAAAAAGATCAGTGGACCAAGGTGGGTGGTCTGCGGGACGCCAGAAGTTGCAAGGATGGGATCAGATTCAGAGGATCTAAAGATTACTCTATACTGCCGATCTTTTAAGTATGACTGAACCCATGAAACGAATATGGCTTGAAATCCCAGGGCATTTAACTTGAAAATGGACAAAGAGTGTGAAATTTTGTCAAAGGCTTTGTTTAGATCCGTTGCAATTACATCAACCTCATCACCGTTTTAAGAAAGGATAATGTTCCTGAAACAAATTCTAACAAGTTAGTAGTAGTAGACCTGCACTTGACGAAACCGTGTTGGTTTGCGGAGAATATATGCTTGCAGTGAAACAACTTTTTATCATAGACGATACTTTCAAAGAGCTTAGGGATACAAGATAACTTAGCAATAGGGCGGTAGTTGGAAATTTCTTTCTTGGGGCCATTTTTTATGGACAGGGATTATAAAAGAGTTTTTCCAAAGAGCAGAAAAGACTCCAAGCGAGAGTGAAAGTTGAAATAGAGAGGTCAACGATTTAACTAAGTGTAAAGAGAGCTCTTTCCGGATTATAGCAGGCACCCCATCAGGACCACAGAATAATCGTCTTTAAGTTTATTTATCTTACGTTCAATAACGTCTGATGAAATGGTAATAGAGTTTAAGGAAGTTGGGTTGCAAGATTTTAAGAAGGAGAAGTATTCTAAATCCGGCTGAAGGTCGATATTCGAGAAAGATTGACGGAAGAATTAGGCAAATAAATTGGCGACTATTTTGGGATAGAAGGGTAGCTATTAGACTTTCTTTTAGTAGTCTTTTAGCGGTAGTTGGAAATTTCTTTCTTGGGGCTTTTTTTATGGACAGGGATTATAAAAGAAGTTTTCCAAAGAGCAGAAAAGACTCCAAGCGAGAGTGAAGTTGAAATAGATAGGTCAAAGATTTAACTAAGTGTAAACAGCGTTTTTTCAGGATTATAGCAGACACCCCATCAGGACCACAGAATAATCGTCTTTTAGATTATTTATCTTACGTTCAATAACGTCTGATGAAATGGTAATAGAGTTAAAGGAAGTTTGGTTGCAAGATTTTAAGGAGGAGAAGTATTCTAAATCAGGCTGAAGGTCGATATCCGAGAAAGATTGACGGAAGAATTAGGCAAATAAATTGGCAACTATTTTGGGATAGAAGGCTAGCTATTAGACTTTTTTTTAATATTGATAAATTGAAAGAATCTTTCGGGGACTGTTAGAATACAGGATTGCATTCGATTCAGATATTCATGGTAAAGACATTCGCAAAGTTCAGAGAAAAAGGAGTTGGCGTTCTGATAACTTGAAAGATCAACGTTGGATTGAGATGATAGGTAAATCTGCCAGAGTTTATTTCTTTTATTTCTTAAAGACCGCAAGGCACTATTGTACCAGGGCAGATAACAGTAAGTCCTTTTTTGTTGAACCAAAGGGACATATAACGTAAGGCAGTTGAAAACGTTAGAATAGAAATTGCAGAGTGCAAGTCATTGTCAGCGGTGAGAAGTATGCTACTTAAGTCAATAAGCAAGCTGTTGAGCTTAGGGATATTATCTTTCCAAAAATTGAATGTCAGTGGATTTTCAGATAGATTAAGTCTCTAGGAAAATTCGTAAAAAAAGTGAGGAAAAGAGGAGGATGATATGAGCCTAATTTAGATAAGAGATGATCACAAGCTGATACCACACAATTGTCTACATCAGTAGAAAATATGAGATCGAGTTGACAACCTAAATTATTTTTGACACCGCTTAATTGGTAAAGATCTAAGTCTAAAAGGCAATCGGTAAACAGATTTTCTTTGTCGGATGTGGGATTTAGGGCTATGTAATAATATTCTTTATCAGAGAGGATCAGTGTGACCAATGAAAATTTTCAAAGCCTGCTAAAATAGTGGTTTTAGCAGGCTTTTTGAAATACAAAAACTGCTTAGAAAAATGCAATTTTTTTTTTTTGAATAAAAAACTGCCAAAAATCGTGCCAACTTAGGAAATTATGTATTCAATCTGATTTGAAAGAAGATTTTTAACAGCGATTGGGAAATTTTTTTGAAAGACGTCAACGTTGTGTTTAAAAGCTAGTTGCTCTCTATATAAACGAGTATTTTCCCGTTTTCTTAGTGATATATTTCTATGTTTTTCATCAAACATTTCATCCAGTTTAAGCGGACAGTTTGCTTTTGTTCCCATAGCTGAGGGCACTTATTTAGCGCCTTTGCATATTGAAAAGCAAGACATCTTGCTTGTGGATACGTCAGGTTATAATTCATTTTAGTAGAATTTAAAAAGTAAGCTTCTAACATACATTCTTCTGAGTTTTTAAATACTTGGGTATCAGTTTGATTAGATGAGTCCTCTTCACTTTTTAACGTCTTATGGTTTTGTTCATCTTGAGTATTGAGCCCAAAGTGCTTTTTGAAATCCCAAAAAAATCCGCAGCTCTCCTCAGTATTATAGTTTTTTCCAAAACAAGATCCATTGCTTTGAGAAAATCGGCTTCAGTAGAAGAGGTTCCTTCTTTCTTTTATAATTTCTGACCATTATTGTCTTGAAACACATTTTTATTTTTATTTTTAGGTAGGTATCGTTTATGTCCATCGGTTGTTTATTTGAAGTCGAATTGCAACTGCAAAATTTGAGCAAAGTAGTAAACATTTTTTGTTTTAGTACTTTTTCGAAGTTGTCCTAAACTGCCCGGCTCTTAATCTGCCCCCTTCTTCCCTATATACATACCTACACATGACGGTTTTTGGGTTCTTGAATTAAGGAGTTTGTTTTTTTATTCATTCTGGGATGTCCAGAATATTCCTTATACCAGCTTTGCCTTTCTTTATTCTATGGACTTTTCCGGATAAACTAATTTGTTGTTTCTTTATTCATTCCGGAACGTTTGGAATGCATTCTTTTTATTCCATGTTAAACACGGAATGATAAGAATATTCTTGGAATAACCCTCTCTAAAAAATTAGAGCAATCAAAGACGAAAACCAAGTAAATAAACAAAATGGATGCCCAAACATTTATTTATATTTTTATTATTGAAATACAGTAATACCTGGATGAGTGCCTCTCGCTTAAGTGCCTAACCCGCCTTGGCACCTGTGTTATTTTAGAACCAACATTTTAAGGATTTTCTCATATAAAACTCATCTTATAAGTACCTTCTGCTTTACTACCTTTCCCGTTTAATTGTGGTTTATCTTGTATATATTATTGAAATTTACCTGACAAAAATTCTTTAAAGTACCCTCTTGAAATCAGCTGATAAAATACAACAGTTTGTTTTTCTTTAGGGCTTCCTTTGGTTTTATGCTTCAAAATTCAAAAATACAAAAGTAAAATCTTAATCTATTATAATGATTCGTGGACCAACGGCAGTTAAAATTTATTTTGATCAATAATTCAACACGTCCGATTAAATATAATACAAAACACCTTCCTAATTAACTATGTCTGGCCCAGAACAAAATTTTCAAATTTTAATGATTAACAATTTTAATCTGCTTGGATATATGTTCTTCATAAGTTTCTTGTCAAAAAACTCATGTAAGTTGAACTGAACTTAACAAAAAGTGTGTATTTGTAGGGCCCTCACTAGACAACTGATGATTCGAAGAGAGATGGCCGGGACGAAACGCAAATTTTATGGACTAATGGCCGTTAAGAGCTATTTTGAATTAAATGTTTTTTTTTATCAAAATGTTTGTTTTAATTTTTGTATATGTACATAAAATGAGATAAGTACCTTTGTGTACTTAAGTGGGCTTTTTATCTCTGCTTCACCCGCATAATTGCATATTAAAGTGGGGCATTTAGCGTGAGACACTTATCCGGATTTAACTGTAAATCAATAAATAATATATATTTATTGATTGACAAATTGAACGCCAAAGGTGTGAAGTAGCATTGTTTTAAGATCCCGAAAAAAATATAAAAATAAGTAACTAAATTATAAATTAAAAAGCAAATATTTTTTTTAAGGAGTTAATTGTTAGCTTTCTAATCACATCTATAAACTAGTAAGTTCTTAGCAATAAGTTACACAAGGCCAATAAATAAAATAGAACAACAAACAACATCTTTCAACGTAACCTACAACAATTGTAAAAAGGCGAACGAATAAAAGAACAATTGTAGACACATCTCCAGAAACGTTTGGAACTAAGAAACGTCACCAATCCACTAAATCAAACATGGCCAACGTAAGTAACATGTCCATTGAAGGTTAAGAGCGGCGTTTGGACTAAAGATGTGTAATCTTAGTCCAAAGATGACATCTCTGCAATGGGTTATGGCATTTTAATGTTACAAGCAAGTCATGAAGAATTCAAAGCAAAAGTATCGTATTTGGAAATACAAAGTGCATTTTTAGAAGCACAAGTTGAAAGACTTTCAAAAAAAGAAACAGAGAATAATGTTATCTTGCACTTGACTATGGATGAATCTGTGGAGCCGCTTTCTAAGGCAAAAGCTATATGTAAAGGCTTAATTGAAAAAGACGTGGCCCAGCATACACGCCAAGTGAAAAGCATCAAACCTGGCATGGTCAGCGTGGTGGTACAACTTCCCAACCGTTCCACAGTCCATTAAGTTCTTCGGAATTCGGTTCCCCTTAAAAGACACAGGTATGTCTAACCGCAAGGATCTTCCGTTCATGGTACGGCGGAAAAGAAGGATTCTTGGACAAATCAAAGCGCCGGTAAAGTGTCAGCTCCCGAATTTTTAAACTTCCCTTAAAGACGATAAGCTATAAGATGTATATCTAAGGAAACTTTTTTACTTGGGACAACAACCTTGGGCTCAGATATGGTTATAGTGATGGATTTGCGCGATTGAGTGAACTTTTTCCAGCTTTAAATAATTTACATTTACAATTCAATCCGAAAGTTATGTTAATGCCGAAAGTAAGTAATGCACATGGAGCTGGACTGTCGTCAGAAAAAGTTGTCAAAAACATCCCCCTTCTAATAGAGCGCCACCTAGTGGAAATTCCGCAAATCGTTCGTCTCGCGGATATTCTTTTAATTTTAAGAAGAAATGTAAAAACAATACAAACGCACGTACGTATGTATTGCTTGTGTTCTTTTTTTGTGGACTCTGCTTTTAATTTTAATTTTTGTTTTTTTGTGAATTCAACCGAATTCCCATAGAAAAATATTAAAAAATATTACAATTTCATTTGTGTCGGTAGCCATCGACTAATATTTTGTGTCTTAGAAGTGTACTGCAGAATCTAACTGATGAGCCCAACTGTAGTACCTGGGCGAAACGCATAATTTGGACTAAAGGTCACAAAAAAACAAAAATTAAATGTTCTTTTAATTAACATCTCGCCGTCGGTCAGCCGTTAAATTCAAATAATGATTTTAAATATAATAAAACTATAAATTGTGTATATAAACTGTGTTACAATATCACAGGACTTAAAAATAAACTAATTTTTCGTGATTTCTTAATTTTGTTCGAAAATTTGACATATTTATTTTGATAAAAACCTTTTTAGTAGGAAATCAGTATGAAATGTTTAATAAGTATTTAGAGGGTATGAATTAACTTGGTCATCTGCAACTAGAAGACATAACTTTGAAAGAGCAAGTTGAGGAATGGTGGTAGGCTTTAAAAGAAAACATACGCCCATTTTAAAATTTGAAAAGCATGATGAGTCGAACGTCATCTCATTTCAAGATCAAGGAGTGACGCCTTTAATAGTCCCAATATATCTGAATTGCAATAACTGGTATGAGAGTATTTTTGCTGCTTAGAAGACTTATTAGCTCATCTCTCAGAACCTAACCTACTTTTACTAGGAGACTTCAATGCTCGTATAGGTAACGAACAAAGATGGCCACTATATTCTTCAGTGTACCCTTATGAGCTTACGTACAATCGTTCCTCTAAAGACAACCGAAAGAATGCCAAAAGACACAAACTTCTATAACTCTGTGATTCGCATAACTTTGTTGTATTGAATGGAAGATGTCCAGGTGATAGATCCGGAGAATATACTTTTATTCGCTCTTGTGCTCACTCCGTTATTGACTATGGTGTCGCTGCAGGGGCCTGGTTAAACAAAAAATTGGATTTTTAAATTGGTGTTAAAACATTTTCCGAACACATGCCATTGATTCTGTCCCTAAAGAATAACCCACCGGCCCCTTAAGTGGACTTTAAACTGTCTGCAAAACTTAAGTAGAACGCCAAACTGTGCGAGCAATATCAACGAAACCTGAATAAGGAACTTAGTTCTTCCAATAATCTGACCCTGGCCCCAACACTAGAGGAACTACTCGCTATTGTGAAAAAGGCAAATCAACGCCAATAATGTTCTAAAATATCTGCCAAAGTTCATAAAGAAAAGTGGTTCGATAAGGAATGTGCAGCACCCAGAAAACTTTCCATCGCATATCTTGCTCTATTTACGACACACAACAACACCGAATTTCAACAATGGTACGCAAAACATAATAAAGACTACAAAACCTTGTGTATACAAAAGAAAAAGAATTATCACATTCTTGTCTTCAATAATATTCCCACTCTTCAAAAAAGGAGATGTCTGAGCAGTCGAAAACTACCGGGTGATTTCATTCTTGATCACATCCATGAAACTTTCCACTAGTTTTATATTCCCTAGACTTGTTACCTGGACAAACGAGAAATCCGTGTTGTGTGAGTTTCAAACTGGTTTTCGAAATGGCTACTCCACAATCGATCAAGTACTCCTCTTGGTCAACATAGCTGAACTATACTTGCACCAAGGAAAGAAAATGTACGCTTTCTACATAGACTTCAAAGCAGCTTTTGATAGCATTGATAGAGAGTCTCTTTTTTCAAAGTCGCAAACATCGGCGTTTCCTCAAAAATTATCGAAATATTAATAGCACTCTATGAAAATGGCTCGATAATGGTTTGGGATAGGGAGAATCTCCCAGAGGAATTTAGTTCCTTAATGGGATTAAAACAAGGGTGTTCCGTAAGTACCCTTCTATTTAGAATTTCTATAAAGGATTTGGTGGATTGTGGGAAAGAGTTAGCCTACAATGAAGCAGACGTGTTTCTTGATCGCTCTTATTATTGTGTGATTTTTATAACAGTTTAATTGCGTTTTATTTGCACTGTAGTAAAAAGTAATTCAATTTACTGGTGTTGTTGCATTTCTATTCCTTTAGTTAATTTATTGTTTTGGTGATATAAATAATTTAAAAAAAAAGAAAACTTAATTGAAAAATAGTGTAACTATATATAACTATTCTGAATACTGAGTGCCATCACATCTTTGTTTTATTTCATTGTGTACAACATATCTAACACTATCGCAATGAACAGCAAAACAAAAGCAATCTCCACTACCACAATTATTCCACCCAACGCTTTGACAACCGCCACTGCAATCAACATTAAAACTTTTGACTTCACTACCATCACCACTACAATAGCTACTCCAACCGTCACTTCGACCGCTAGTATCACCACCAATGCCACAGCTTACACCACCACTGTATCAACATCAGCCTCTTCCACCTTGACCTCCGTACCAATAAATGTCACTAATAAAGCCCCTGCACCGACATCAGCCACTAAAACCACCGCGCCCTCCAGGGGAATTCCTATCACATCCGGCTCACAAAACACTCGCTCAAAAATCACATGTAAAAGTGAAACAACAACTAAAATTGTTCCAACTCCTGATAAGTTTAAGTCATCGTTATCTGCTTCCAATAACAATGCAAAGTGTACACCTTTGAAACCGACTGGAAACAATAATAAAACACATTTTGATGAACTTAAATCTTCTTTCTTGACTAATCTGTCTGCCTCGTTGGGAGAACTTGAAGAGAAAATAAAAACTCATATAAGTGAAACACTATCAGCACTCAATGATCGCTTGTTTCAGTGTGAAAGTGTTATAACTGAGCTTAAAAAGGAAAACAATTATATCAGAGATATTAGAGGACCAACAACGTGTTCAACGCTTAAGTGATGTAGTTGTTTGCGGTTTACCTAAAAACATCTGTGCAATGTATCTTCCAAAAAAGCTTGCTGTTAAACTCAACCACCCGCTCACTCCTCACTTTGTTGCCCGCCGACTGCACACATCACACCCCAACAATGATAATCCACTCCTTATTCGTTTACCCTCTCCAGCCAAAAAAAGAAACTTAATTTCTGCATTCCACTCTATTAACAGCTTAACTAGATCTCAACTACTCAATGATTCAGATGAAGCCAACAACATGCACCCTGGCTCCCTTGACCATCGCATTTATACAAATGAAAGCTTAACACAGTTGAAGAGTTCATTGCTACGACATGATATTCAACCTCGCAAAGAGGGTATTCTGTTTTCGGTGAGAACCAAAAATGCGTTTGTTTTTGTTAAGAAAACCAGTGATGATAAGGAAATGAAGATCGATTCGAGTACTTTTTCTACACTTTCCACTACTTCGACACATAATTTACCAGAGCAGATCACTCAATTATGATTATTTTGATACTATTTTCATTATATTAATTTGATTTGTCTAATTTGTATATTTTGACTTACTTTTATATTCATTGGTTTTCATATTATATACATATTTAACTATTTCTTTCTCTGTAATTCTTTTTGCTGTTTGAGGTCATTTGTTTTTATTTTGGACCAGTAGTTCAAATTTTGTATAAAAGTTATTTGTTTTATTATGTCTGGTGGCTTATTTTCTTCTGATGGCATAGGTATTTGCACTACGAGTAAATCTATGATAAAAATTCTATCCAATACTCGTGAGGGTTTCAGAGTTTGTTGCATTAATGCGCGTAGTTTAAATTTGGACAAGCTTGATTTTGTTAAGTATGTATTCGATTCCTCGGGTGTTGATGTTATTTGTATAACTGAGACGTGGATGAAAACTGAAACTTCTAGTACCGTACACGAGTTGCCAACCTACAAATTGATTCGCTACGACAGAATTACAGATACTTTTGGAGGAGGGGTTGCAGTGTATTGTAATTCAGCACTTAAAAGCAAAATTATTGCTAAATCCGAAAATTCTGGAATTGAGTTTCTAATTTTAGAAATATTTGATGGTAATATTAAATGCTTGCTATGTGCTGCTTATAATCCTAACAGGAGCTGCTCACCTGAGCCTCTGTTTTCATCTATTCGGGAATTGTCGGCGAATTATGAAAACATCATTCTTTGTGGTGATTTCAATGCTGACCTCTATCTCAATGATACATGAGCTAATCAACTTATTGTTGAAGTTGCAGCCACAGGCCTTGCCGTGACTAATTCTTATGCTACTCGATTTGGTCCCAACTATTGTATAACTAGCTCAGCATTCTCTGACTGCTGGAAACTTGGCAAAGTAATTCCTGTACCCAAAAAGCCGCATCCTTCATCATCTTCTGCTGACTTCCGACCCATAAGTATTCTACCCTGCCTGTCCAAGGTATTTGAAAAAGTCTTAGCGGTACAAATATCGAACCACATTGACGGCATTCGGATTCCATATGATATGGATAAATTGACCATATTATGTCTGTTTGATTTTTCTAAGGCTTTTGATAGAGTTAACCATGACATCTTGTGTAAAAAGCTCAATCTGTACTTTGGCTTCAGTAGTAGATCGGTATGCTTAATTAATAACTACTTAGCACACCACAGTCAGAGGGTTAAAATTGGTGACACCTTTTCTGATTCAATGAATCTGCTTTGTGGTGTTCCACAAGGTTCAGTCTTGGGCCCTTTTTTATTTTGTAAGTTCATTAATGACCTCCCCCAAGTTTGCAATAGTGTCAGTTTGCATCTATATGCTGATTATGTCCAACTATACCTTTCCAGGCCATTTAACTTGTTGGAGGACCTTATCTGAAGAGTAAATGAAGATCTTTTAGAGATCTTCAATTGGTCTTTGCGTAATGGGTTAACTCTTAATCCTTCTAAATCACAGATCATTGCTATCTCTAAAAAGAACTTCGATGTAACTAACCTACCACCTGTCTTCATTTCATGCTTTCAACTTAAATTTGTTGAATCTCTCACTAATCTAGGCATCAAAATAAATCGTACCCTCTCATCTAGTGATCATGTTAATCTCTCTATCGGCCGCAATTACGGTGGTCTCAGAAAGCTAAATCTTTTCTCTGCCTTGACTCCTATTGACACTAAGATGAGGCTTATCAAGTCTTTATTACTGCCCGTCATTGACTACGCTGCTGTGGTTTACTGTAGACCTGATTCACACTCCATGCAGAAACTAGTTGTTGCTTTTAATGATATGTTGAGGTACGTTTATGGTTTAAGAAGATCAGACCACGTTTCCCAATACCATCAACTTGACCTTGGGTGTACGTTCAAGCAATTTCTTGATTCAAGATGTTGGTTATTTTTACATAAGATAATTAATTGTAAATCACCACCATATCTGTGTAATAAGCTTTGTTTTGCGCGTTATGCCCGAACTTTGAACCTCATAACACATTCCACAAATTATTTAAATTCGTCTAGACTTTTTTTGTATATGCCATCAGACTATGGAATTCCTTGCCTATAATGATAAGGCAAATTGTAGGAACAGTAAAGTTTAAAAAAGCATCGTTTTTGAATTTTCATTATTTTACATATTAAATAAAATTGAATTGAATTGAATTGAATTGTGTAGGTGGAGGGGTCACCGTAGCAGGCTTAAAAATTCCAGCTTTAATGTACGCGTCTGACATCGTTCTATTAGCAGAATCACCTCACCAATTGCAAAGGATGATTAATATTCTCGCAAGTTATTGGGAATCTAACAGTAAATTTAAACATATATAAAATAATGATATTCATAAAAGGACATGGAAGGTATGCAGCTAATGGACAATGGAAATACAAAGAAGGCAAAATTAAAGTGGTAAAAGAAATCAAATATTTGGGAGTTATGATATCCATTAATCCTTGTTTTAAAAATCATGTCCAAGCAAAGCTTAGAGAAGCAAAATTTGTAGTATGTGTTTCTTGAAAAAAATGCATTAAAAACAATTCAATTCATCACTCACATAAGTTCAAACTTTTCCAAGCTGTTTCCAAATCAGTTATTTTATATTCAGCGGAAGTCTGGGCTACAAAGAATATAATGATGTAGAAAAGTTACTTCGATTTTTTCTGAAGCGAATATTTAAACTACCTTCTACGACCCCAAACTATATGCTCCACATTAAAACATGAATACCTCCAATGTTCGTAGATTATTTGAAGATTCATTTTGACTACATTTTAAAAATATTTCAAATGGATTCCTCGAGGCTAGTCAAGAAGATATTAAATCACCTAGTCGTAAATAAACTTATTTTATTTAAAACCTGGTCAGCCGTTTTTGAACCTGTCGGAGAAACAATACACTTTATTTTTTTTTCATTTCATCTTCTAGCTTTGCTTACGGATTACAATATACTTTAACATACTTTAACATTACAATAAATTAATTAATATTTATGACAATAAATTAAATTAAATGTTTTTGAAGCAATTTCTTGACTGTAGTAAGTCTATATCTTGACTTAGTTCATTGAAAGTTGAAATTGCAATTAGTTCTATGTAAAGACTGGAAAAGAAACCGTCTTTCCCTTAACGGACTAGTTGGAGCGTATAATGGCATCATAAATAAAAGAGCTGGACTTTTTATATGATAACATATCAAATCTCTTACGAAAGTGGTATCGTGTGCAGATCTTCTTATTTGTAATGACAAGATTCATAAAAGTTTACATCTGGCATCGAAAAATTCCATCTCATTTTCCAAAAAATATATTTTGTAAGATTTCTTTGAACATTTTCATTCCAATGAGAATGTATTTGATAAGCTGGGTTCCAGATAATATCAGCATATTCACGAATGGATCTTACTTACGATTTGTATCATGTTAACAGAGTATGAATATCAGTAAAATCTTATGAATTCCTTTTAATGAATCCTACAATAGAATTTGACTTTGATACAATGTGATCAGTATGTAAACTAAAAGATAAATTGGAATCAATGATGATACCAAGATCTTTAATTTGATCTCCTCTTCCCAAATGCCTATTCCCAAGAGAATAGTTATATGAAATACTGGTGAAACTTTTATAAAAAGAAATTACATTTTGCTATGTTTAAATTTAAGCAGTTACCGAAACACCAATTCCAAAGCTGATTGATGTCGTGTTGAATAAGCACGCAATCGTTAATGGATTTAATTTTCAAAACGGGTTTTAGATCGTCTGCAAATATTAAATACAAATAAGATTTGAAGATAGATAACGTGTCATTGATAAAGATTATAAATAGCAATGGTCCAAGATGGCTGCCTTGGGGTACTGTAAGGGAAATTGGTTTTGTATATTTACCATCAATTACTACTCTGGCCTCTACCAATGAGAAAAGAAGAAATCCAATTCATTATTGCGAAATGAAATCCAAAATTGTTTAGTTTTTCAATAAGTTAATGATGGTTAACTGAGTCAAAGGCTTTGCTAAAATCAGTATATATAGCATCTACCAGGTCGATGCCCTTTTCAACTTCATTTATAAAATATGAAGTGAAGTAAGCTAAATTAGAAGTCGTCGAACGTCCAGCAACAAATCCATGCTGCTTGACCCAGATTTGAAAATTGGAATTAGAAAAGATGTTTTTCTTTCCTCAATAAAAAGTTCCATTGAGTAGAGTATTATGAAAAATAAGATACGAAAGCATTTTTTCAAAATCATTGCAGGAGTTCCATTTGTTCCAGGATTTGAATTTGGTTTTAAGTTAAAAAGTGCTCTTTCAACTTCAGATAGTTCCAGTTTGGTAAACATCTTTGGATTCTGAGTTTTTATAAGTCATAGTCTTGGGTAAACCTAAGGACGATTTTTTAGATGTACGACCAAAAACTTTTGGAGTCATTTTTAATCTTATTCTCAATAACTAGAATGTAATTTTTAAATAAAAATTAATTTGACACTTGGAACTCTTTTCTACTATTATTATAATATGTTTCGATAAGTAATGTTCTTTGATTATACATATTTGCTATGTGCTTTATTTTTTAAATTTTTCATATGAGATAATCGCTTATTATACTATGGAGGCTTTGACAGTTTGTTTTTCTTCAATAGAGGTACAAATCTTTTAAATGCATTTTTTAGTATGCGCACAAATATATTATGCATTTCATTAGTATTTAAATCAGCAAATTCAATATTCCAGTAAAATGATCCAAAATAAGTATTTAATTCATTGAAATTGGTTTTGGAGAAAATTAAGTATTTAAGTGAACCAGTATTTGATTGCAAATAATCATAGTTTTCAATATGGACCATAATTTTATTGTGATGAATAGAATTTTTTAATTGTGCGAACGGTGCTTCAAAAACATTTATTTTAAAATCATCAGTACAAGTAAAGACTAAATCTAAAATATGGTTACTTGAGTTAAGAATGTAATTAAATTGACAAAAATGTAATGTGTACAGGTGGTCAATAAATTGGAATTCCAAATCTTTTTTTCATATTACATGACACAAATAAATTAACCACAGCCCTACAGCCCACAAAATACGTTGATAATACCGGCCATCATGATGCACTTTTATTTGACGAAACATTTTTTGTTACATCGGCACAATAAGCAAACTCGTTAACCCTCCACCGTGTCAGCACATCAGGAAGATCTATTTGTAGTGTTTTACCTTCGTTGAGAAAGTCGTTCAGAGATGTAGCCTTATCAGTCCTTAGAGACCCGTTAAAAACGACTCTTAATTTAGTCGTTGAACTGCAACTGCAAAGAACACCATGATGAGGAAGGTAAAACATTTGATCAGTGTTTTGAGTTGGTGACGGCACTCGTTGCATGTGACCAATTTGTTTATACTCTGCAAACAAAGTTAGAATAATTAGTTGCATATTCAGTGTTATGCATAAATCGATTTTTCATTTGGTATAATAATTTTATGGCTGGGGATCTTGAATCTCCAAATGATGTTGGAATTGATTTGAAGTGAAGGCGTATTATAAATCTTTCCTCGGGATCATGAGAATGTGTGGATTGGAATATATTCCCACATTCCTGTTCTTCTGGAATAAGTGTATCGATGGCATATTTAAAGGAGTCTTCTTGCATCCAAAACCTTTGCACTAGTTCGTCTAGATGATCATCTTTGTAGCAATGGAATGATTTTGCTTCTTTAGGTTTCGATGAGGCAGTTGATGATGATGAGCCTGAAATAATCCATCCTAAAGATGTACTCTGTGCTATTGGTGCCCCTTCTGGGCCTTTCAGAAGTCCACTTTGTAGAACTTTCCCATACATCTCTACTCCAAGGATGAGGTCCACACGACCAGGTTGGTGATATTCAGTTAAAATAGTTAACCACAGCCGATGGTAAAAGGTTTGTAAATTTTGATAATATATATGCGTTAAAACTGCAGTTGAATTCGCTTATGCGAGATTTTAGATTAATCGTTACCATGCCTTTTGATTGATGAGATGAGGGTGAATCGCCACCAACACCCACTACTGATAAAGATGTGTACGATCGAGGAAGCTGTAGCAGGTTGATGAGGTACTCTGATACAAGATGTACTTCTGAGCCTTGGTCAAGAAAAGCACGAACAACATAAGACTCCCCATAACTGGATACTACTCTAACCAATGCAGTAGCAAGAAGCGTTATTGATCTGGAGGATAAATTCGCGCAGGTGACACTACACGCGGCAGAAGAGTTGCTAGAGGCGGCTTCATTAGATGTTAAAGATACAGGTGGAATAATAAGTGCATTTTGCTCATGAATAGTTTTATGGTGACGTCGTCCATATTTTTGACATCTCCGTTCTGAAACGCAAGCACTAATTTGATGAGGGCCGAGACAGTTGTCACATAATTTCAACTGTTTATGAGCTCCACATGATTCATAGGAGTTTTTGATAGAAAGCTTGGACAAGAAGAGATATAGTGCTCGCCTTTACAATTAAAACATACCTGTTTTGTGTGTTGTGCAGCTGTATGGTGTGTTATTGCCTTAACTTGCTGTCTTGAGTTGGATGATTGTGATTTGTTTTGCCCTGTAGGGCGCTCAAAGGCCTCAAGCAAGCGAATCCTAGTAAAAATAAATTCTTTGAGTGCCACCCAGGTAGGTGGTTCAGTTGAAGATCCTAATGATTTCTCCCATTCCTTAACTGAAGCTCCATCTAGCTTACGGGAAACTATATGTGTTAATACATCATTCCACTGATTCACGTCACGACCAAGACCTTCAAGTGACCACAAAGCCTTATTGATTTCGTTGAACAGGTCTCCAATTTAGAGAAAGATTCCTCGTTAACAGCTTTAGCGGAAATAATAGCTTGAATTGCTGCGTCAACATGTAGTCTTTTATTAGCGTGATAAGTGATCATGTTGTCCCAGGCAATTTGGAATTTTGACGCAGTAACTGAAACTCCATGTAGACGCGATGCCGCCTTACCTACGAGGCATCCTTTTAAGAACTGAAGTTTTGTGACGCAAGTTAGCGACGGGTCAGCTCCAATGATTGCCATAAAGGAGGCATTAAATGAAGGCCATTCTGAGAACTCTCCGTTGAAAACTGGCAGCGGCAGTTTTGGCAGCTGGTGATTGTGTGTTGTTGCCAGAAGCTTTGCAGACGTAGCAGAAAGAGCCTTACCATCTACGTAATGAACTTCTGCTAATTTATCATGCAATGTAGAAATATGTTCGATGGCATTGAGATAATTTTCTTCGCAGCTACGATACATTTTGTTTTAAAAGTAGTTCTCCTCTTCGAATTTTTGACGGGTTTCAACTTTTAATGAAGCTTTATTAGATGTGGCATCTTGATGACTGTGTTTGAAAGAACTCCAATTTTCACAGAGGCATTCTTACGAGATTGTATTCTTTGAACTGTTGCGTTGGAATCCAGTTTATCCAGTAATTCTTTTATTATGTCGAATAGCTCATATTGCTGTTCCAAAATGACTGACAACTGTGTTGCATTTGACATGTTTAAATTTATGGACTGTATTTCGCAAAGACAATTATCTGAATATTTATTTCGCGGTAAATATAATCCGAAACTTGAAGGACCATTATTGTGCAATTTAAATAAAGAGAAATTCTTTAAATATATAAGGAGTTTTTTTTTTTTTTTAATAATACAAATTCTATATACTACTAAAATACATCAGCCAAGTAGAAGACTTAGCACTATTATATTTGGACTTGTTGAATTATTGATTCAAAATAGCTTTTAACGGCCTTTAGTCCAACAAAAATTGGCGTTTCGTCCCGGTGATCTCACATGGACTCATCAGTTGACTAGTGAGGACCTTTGTCAATACGCAATTTTTGCCAAGTTCAGTTCATCTTACATAGATTTCGTGAAGAACATCTAGTGTGAACTATATCCAACAAGACTAGAATTCCTAATCATTAAATTGGAAATTTTTGTTTTTTGCCCATGGCCTGGCATTATTTATATAAGGAGTTTTTTTTGTTTTAATAATACAAATTCTATATACTACTGAAATACATCAGCCAAGTAGAAGACTTAGCACTATTATATTTGGACTTGTTGAATTATTGATTCAAAATAGCTTTTAACGGCCTTTAGTCCAACAAAAATTGGCGTTTCGTCCCGGTGATCTCACATGGACTCATCAGTTGACTAGTGAGGACCTTTGTCAATACGCAATTTTTGCCAAGTTCAGTTCATCTTACATAGATTTCGTGAAGAACATCTAGTGTGAACTATATCCAACAAGACTAGAATTCCTAATCATTAAATTGGAAATTTTTGTTTTTTGCCCATGGCCTGGCATTATTTATATAAGGAGTTTTTTTTTTTTTAATAATACAAATTCTATATACTACTGAAATACATCAGCCAAGTAGAAGACTTAGCACTATTATATTTGGACTTGTTGAATTATTGATTCAAAATAGCTTTTAACGGCCTTTAGTCCAACAAAAATTGGCGTTTCGTCCCGGTGATCTCACATGGACTCATCAGTTGACTAGTGAGGACCTTTGTCAATACGCAATTTTTGCCAAGTTCAGTTCATCTTACATAGATTTCGTGAAGAACATCTAGTGTGAACTATATCCAACAAGACTAGAATTCCTAATCATTAAATTGGAAATTTTTGTTTTTTGCCCATGGCCTGGCATTATTTATATAAGGAGTTTTTTTTGTTTTAATAATACAAATTCTATATACTACTGAAATACATCAGCCAAGTAGAAGACTTAGCACTATTATATTTGGACTTGTTGAATTATTGATTCAAAATAGCTTTTAACGGCCTTTAGTCCAACAAAAATTGGCGTTTCGTCCCGGTGATCTCACATGGACTCATCAGTTGACTAGTGAGGACCTTTGTCAATACGCAATTTTTGCCAAGTTCAGTTCATCTTACATAGATTTCGTGAAGAACATCTAGTGTGAACTATATCCAACAAGACTAGAATTCCTAATCATTAAATTGGAAATTTTTGTTTTTTGCCCATGGCCTGGCATTATTTATATAAGGAGTTTTTTTTTTTTTTTTAATAATACAAATTCTATATACTACTGAAATACATCAGCCAAGTAGAAGACTTAGCACTATTATATTTGGACTTGTTGAATTATTGATTCAAAATAGCTTTTAACGGCCTTTAGTCCAACAAAAATTGGCGTTTCGTCCCGGTGATCTCACATGGACTCATCAGTTGACTAGTGAGGACCTTTGTCAATACGCAATTTTTGCCAAGTTCAGTTCATCTTACATAGATTTCGTGAAGAACATCTAGTGTGAACTATATCCAACAAGACTAGAATTCCTAATCATTAAATTGGAAATTTTTGTTTTTTGCCCATGGCCTGGCATTATTTATATAAGGAGTTTTTTTTTTTTTTAATAATACTTCAATACTTAATTCTTCACGAAATCTATGTAAGATGAACTGAACTTGGCAAAAATTGCGTATTGACAAAGGTCCTCACTAGTCAACTGATGAGTCCATGTGAGATCACCGGTACGAAACGCCAATTTTTGTTGGACTAAAGGCCGTTAAAAGCTATTTTGAATCAATAATTCAACAAGTCCAAATATAATAGTGCTAAGTCTTCTACTTGGCTGATGTATTTCAGTAGTATATAGAATTTGTATTATTAAAAAAAAAAAAAAAACTCCTTATATAAATAATGCCAGGCCATGGGCAAAAAACAAAAATTTCCAATTTAATGATTAGGAATTCTAGTCTTGTTGGATATAGTTCACACTAGATGTTCTTCACGAAATCTATGTAAGATGAACTGAACTTGGCAAAAATTGCGTATTGACAAAGGTCCTCACTAGTCAACTGATGAGTCCATGTGAGATCACCGGGACGAAACGCCAATTTTTGTTGGACTAAAGGCCGTTAAAAGCTATTTTGAATCAATAATTCAACAAGTCCAAATATAATAGTGCTAAGTCTTCTACTTGGCTGATGTATTTCAGTAGTATATAGAATTTGTATTATTAAAACAAAAAAAACTCCTTATATAAATAATGCCAGGCCATGGGCAAAAAACAAAAATTTCCAATTTAATGATTAGGAATTCTAGTCTTGTTGGATATAGTTCACACTAGATGTTCTTCACGAAATCTATGTAAGATGAACTGAACTTGGCAAAAATTGCGTATTGACAAAGGTCCTCACTAGTCAACTGATGAGTCCATGTGAGATCACCGGGACGAAACGCCAATTTTTGTTGGACTAAAGGCCGTTAAAAGCTATTTTGAATCAATAATTCAACAAGTCCAAATATAATAGTGCTAAGTCTTCCACTTGGCTGATGTATTTCAGTAGTATATAGAATTTGTATTATTAAAAAAAAAAAAAAAACTCCTTATATAAATAATGCCAGGCCATGGGCAAAAAACAAAAATTTCCAATTTAATGATTAGGAATTCTAGTCTTGTTGGATATAGTTCACACTAGATGTTCTTCACGAAATCTATGTAAGATGAACTGAACTTGGCAAAAATTGCGTATTGACAAAGGTCCTCACTAGTCAACTGATGAGTCCATGTGAGATCACCGGGACGAAACGCCAATTTTTGTTGGACTAAAGGCCGTTAAAAGCTATTTTGAATCAATAATTCAACAAGTCCAAATATAATAGTGCTAAGTCTTCTACTTGGCTGATGTATTTCAGTAGTATATAGAATTTGTATTATTAAAAAAAAAAAAAAAACTCCTTATATAAATAATGCCAGGCCATGGGCAAAAAACAAAAATTTCCAATTTAATGATTAGGAATTCTAGTCTTGTTGGATATAGTTCACACTAGATGTTCTTCACGAAATCTATGTAAGATGAACTGAACTTGGCAAAAATTGCGTATTGACAAAGGTCCTCACTAGTCAACTGATGAGTCCATGTGAGATCACCGGGACGAAACGCCAATTTTTGTTGGACTAAAGGCCGTTAAAAGCTATTTTGAATCAATAATTCAACAAGTCCAAATATAATAGTGCTAAGTCTTCTACTTGGCTGATGTATTTCAGTAGTATATAGAATTTGTATTATTAAAAAAAAAAAAAAACTCCTTATATAAATAATGCCAGGCCATGGGCAAAAAACAAAAATTTCCAATTTAATGATTAGGAATTCTAGTCTTGTTGGATATAGTTCACACTTGATGTTCTTCACGAAATCTATGTAAGATGAACTGAACTTGGCAAAAATTGCGTATTGACAAAGGTCCTCACTAGTCAACTGATGAGTCCATGTGAGATCACCGGGACGAAACGCCAATTTTTGTTGGACTAAAGGCCGTTAAAAGCTATTTTGAATCAATAATTCAACAAGTCCAAATATAATAGTGCTAAGTCTTCTACTTGGCTGATGTATTTCAGTAGTATATAGAATTTGTATTATTAAAAAAAAAAAACTCCTTATATAAATAATGCCAGGCCATGGGCAAAAAACAAAAATTTCCAATTTAATGATTAGGAATTCTAGTCTTGTTGGATATAGTTCACACTAGATGTTCTTCACGAAATCTATGTAAGATGAACTGAACTTGGCAAAAATTGCGTATTGACAAAGGTCCTCACTAGTCAACTGATGAGTCCATGTGAGATCACCGGGACGAAACGCCAATTTTTGTTGGACTAAAGGCCGTTAAAAGCTATTTTGAATCAATAATTCAACAAGTCCAAATATAATAGTGCTAAGTCTTCCACTTGGCTGATGTATTTCAGTAGTATATAGAATTTGTATTATTAAAAAAAAAAAAAAAACTCCTTATATAAATAATGCCAGGCCATGGGCAAAAAACAAAAATTTCCAATTTAATGATTAGGAATTCTAGTCTTGTTGGATATAGTTCACACTAGATGTTCTTCACGAAATCTATGTAAGATGAACTGAACTTGGCAAAAATTGCGTATTGACAAAGGTCCTCACTAGTCAACTGATGAGTCCATGTGAGATCACCGGGACGAAACGCCAATTTTTGTTGGACTAAAGGCCGTTAAAAGCTATTTTGAATCAATTCTTTAAATAGTTTGGAAGATTAGTTTTTTCTTAACTGATTAGTTTCTAAAGCACGTTGATTCACAAGGAATGAGTTTATAAGAAGGATTATAAAGAAAGAGAACATTATAAGATAAGAATGACATGAACGATTATGTACTAGATTGTAATGTTGTACTATACTAAGCTTTTATGTTAAAACTATCCTAGATTCTTAATAGAGTTAAACCATTTTCCATTGAGGGATTCGCATGTAATATCATTTTGTACAACCTTAGTCGTTTTGTATTATCAGAATTGAACCATCTTATGGATTATCAAAAACCATGCATTACAAAAGATCTTGCACTCTATCGAGATCACGTTTCATGATCCAAAAATATATTTCTGGGGATGGTAGTGTAGGGCAAAACAAAAAAAAACAAAATTTACATGAAAAATAGAAACACAAGGAAAATGAGATGGAAGTAAAGCGCTGTTGCCACTATGATATGTATTGTTTTATTTTCATGAGATTGAGCCCGATTTGTTTCGTCTTTGTGAGGAAGAAACGATAACACGAATGAAAATGTCAACACTTTTTATGGTTGATCTTGAATGCACGTATATTTTTATTGAGATTTTCTTTCATTTACATACACCTTCTTACATGTTTTTATACTTAACTATAAAAATACGCTTTGAAGTATTGAGTGTCGTGGGGTGCGCATCTCATTGTAACTGAAAGTGAATAAATATCAGAGAAAGTATATATATTGAAATTTAATAATGATTAATTGTAAAGTTTGTGCGGAGGTTATCGAAAAAGGTTCCGCGTCTAAAATATCATGCAATGACTGCTTATCTAATTTTCACGCTCCTTGTGTTAAAATTCTGAAACAGGACATTGATTATTATAAATCAAGTGGTATGCCATACCGTTGCGACAAATGCAGAGCTATTTGGCGTTCGTCTATGATTGCGGCTCCGTCCAACCTAAACAACAACAACAATGAACAACAAAAACAAAAGGTTCCCTTAACTAGTGCAGTGAATGAAAGTAAAACTAAAACACGAAAAGCATCAAGTGCACGCATAGCTTCATCACCACCAGTTTCGGGGGAGAGTGAAGAGTTCTCTCTGCGAGTGGTTTGCCAAAAACTTACTAATCTTGAACAAATGATGGGAAACATGCTTCAGACAATTAGTGACTTGCGGACAGAAAATAATGAACTAAAGATCAAAGTTCAATCACTTGAAAGCAAGTTAAATTGGCAACAACAACATCATCTTACCAACTGCATCGAAATTACCGGTGTACCCAACATCAATGATGCAAATGCGAAAGGCTTAGCACAGCATTTATTGTCTGATGCATTGGCCATAGAGGTTCCTGACGATAAGATAGTCAAATGCTATGTGAAGAAAGTGCTGAAAAAGAAGAATGCAAAAGACGACAAAACCCCTTGCTCTTCATCATCACACTCGTCTGTCATTTGTTTGACTCTATCGGATTCATCTCTGAAGCAAAATATAATGAGAGCGAAGTCAAAGCAAAAAAATAGACTTAATTCAAACATTTTCAATGGAAGCGGTGTAGGCGGCAGCAGTGGTAGCAGTGGTAGCGGTGATAGCAGCGGTAGTATCGGTGATGGCGGTGGTAGCGGCAGTGGAAGCGGAACAAAAAAGAGTAATGCTATTTACATTAATGATGCTCTCACGAGTTATACGAGAGCTTTATTTATTAAAGCAAAAGAAATTAAAAAACAAAAGGGGTATAAATATGTGTGGTATAGAGATAACAAAATTTTAATGCGAATGGTTGAAGGTGGAAAAATTAATGTAATAAGATCTTTTAATGATCCTGTACTAATATAGTACATTTTTAATATTATTCTTTTTTAAATTTTAATATGAATTTCCTAAATGATTTTAATTTTAATTTTTCTACCTTCAATCTTTTAAATTCAAATTGCGAAGAAGTTTTTTATAACAAATCCTACTCTTTAAAAAAATTATTTGTAATTCATCAAAACATCAGAAGTTTAAGAGAAAATTTCGCGAGTCTTGTTTCCCATATAGATTCTTTTATGTGTATTCCAGATATTGTTGTTGTTTCCGAAATTTGGATTTATGATTTAGAGAAAAATGATTATGGGTTGCCAGGTTATGATTTCTATCTGAATGCAAATGAGAATTATGCAGCCGGAGGTGTTGGATGTTTTGTAAATCAAGCTTATGATGTTGTTGATGTTTTGAAATTAGATTTTCGGAGTGCGGACGTTTTGAAAATTACCGTCAAAATTAATAAACAAATCTTTATCATTCTATGTATTTATAGACTTCATATGTTTAACAGTGCAGTTTTTATGGAAGAATTTTCAACTTTCCTAGACAGTGAGAAATCGAATAATTTGTTAATTTTGGGTGATTTAAATATAGACATTTTAGAAAATAGTGAATTCGTTGCAACGTATCTCGATTTGTTAGCTTCTCATGGACTTGTTTCGTTTATAAAAGAAATAACCAGACTGAGGTCTGGAACTTGTCTTGATCATATTTATGGCCGATTTGCTTCTACTATCAGTTCCTGTGAAAAGTGTGTTTTTGACCTCAAAATAACCGATCATTCCATGACTGGGATTCTTATTGATATTGGACAAGAACATAATTGCTCAGATCCCAGCCCCCATAAGTCTGTTAAGAAAATCGATTTTAGTAGGCTTAAAACCAATCTGTGTTTTGAGTTTTGGGAAGAAGTTTTTGCCGAAAGTGATCCTTCCAAATCCTATGACATATTTATTGATATCCTTTGTAGATACATTTCTGATGCCTCTTTTACTGTCGTTCCGAAAAAGTCTAATAAGCGTTTAAAGCCGTGGATTACGTATAGTTTGCTTAAAAAAGTGAAGTATAAAAACAAACTAAGAAAAAAGTGTTCAAAACGAAATAGCAGTCAGAATTTAAAAACTAGATATAAAAAAATATGTGCTGAATTAAGGAAGGAAATTCCTATTTGTAGAGATAGCTATTTCAAAAACAAGTTCAATCAAGCCGAAGGAAATATAAGAAATGAATGGCAAATTGTGAATAGTATTCTCAATAAATCACAGTCCAAAAAACAGCCCTCTGCTGTCAACGTTAATGACTGTATGATTTCAGATAAAATTGCAATTGCTAATGCTTTCAATGAATATTTTTCATCGATTTCACTTAATCTACAAGCAACTTCTAGTCCTCCATCTTGTGCACTCTGTAGTCCTTTCAGCAATGAATCTTCTCAAAGTCAAAGCTTTGTGTTTGAACCTATAACAAGTTTAGAGCTTCTAAAATTAATTGGGTCTTTGAAAACTTCAAACTCTTCTGGTTTTGATGGTTTTTCAAATGTTTGTTTAAAAAATATAGCATGTTTTATAATTGAAGTTTTGGCACATATCTTTAACAAAAGTATTTTTTTTGGAGTATTTCCGGCTGCTCTTAAATGTGCAAACATCTTGCCACTTTTCAAGAAAGGCGCAACTAGTGATCTGGGTAACTATAGGCCTATATCACTTTTACCCTCGATAAGTAAGATTTTTGAAAAAGCTGTGAAAAATAGAATGGTGAGCTTTTTAACGAGAACGAAATTTTTCAGTGATGTTCAGTTTGGTTTTCAAAGTAATAAATCAACCGAAGATGCGTTGTTACATTTCTGTTCTCAAATATATGTAAACCTTGATAGAAAAAAGAATACAGCCGCATTATTTGTTGACATTTCAAAAGCTTTTGACATGGTTAATCACGCAATATTGATTAACAAACTTGAAAATGCTGGGTTTCGAGGTTTTTTAACTGATTGGTTAAGATCATATTTAAATGAAAGAACCCAAAGAGTGATAGTTGATGATATTAGGAGTGATATAAGGACATTAGATTTAGGAGTTCCCCAAGGTTCGGTTTTGGGACCAATACTTTTTTTGGTATATATTAATTCTTTGTTCAGATTGCCATTTAGGGGTTCTTTGACAGCTTTTGCAGATGATGTGGGTTTCTCATATGGTACAGACAGTAGTCTTAATCTTATATCTGATATTAATTGGGATCTCAGCTTGTTAAGAATCTGGTTTGCAGAGCACAATTTGATAATAAGTTCTAAAACTAAGATAATGTTTTTTAGTTTGTCTGGCCAACAGATTGTTGATGCTGATCTCTCTTTCCATGCTACTGAGTGTCAAAAATTTAAACTTTTCAGCTGCACCTGTAATCATTTGGTTACTTCCACAACTTTTACTGATTCTACGAGCTGTAGTAATAAATGTTTTAAATTAGAAATTGTAAATGAATTCAAGTACTTGGGTTTAATCATTGATTCTAGAATGAGTTTCTATAACCATACAGAAAATCTTAGACAGTATTTTAGGTGTACTCTTAGAAATTTCTTCTTTTTGCGTAAAGTTTGCTCCCCCAAACTGCTACTTAAGATTTATTATGGAATTTTTCATTCCAAACTCGAATATGGAATTTCTTGTTGGGGAGGCTCCTATTACAACAAAATACTGCCTCTTTTAGTTTTACAAAAAAGTGTTCTGAAGAAAATATGTGGTAAGCCTCGCCTGTTTCCTAGTTTTCCACTATTTAAGGACTTGAAAATTCTTTCAGTGCGACATATGTATTGCTATAAAGTTCTTAACATTTTCTTTAAAAGATCAGGCAATCTCAATTTTAGATTAATTGATAGTTATAGTTTACGTGGAAATTTCTTGAACTTAGTGTCTATACCGGTATTTCGAACAACCGCATTTCGGAATTTTTATAATGTTTCCTCATGTCGGATATTTAATAGACTCCCTCATTCTATTAGAATGCAAACTTCTCTTTTGACATTTATGAAACAAGTTAAATACTGGCTCCTCAGTCTTGATAATGAGAGTATCGAAATTTTTGTAAATGGTTCTACCTGATGTTTTTTTGAAATGATTTTTTGAAACGTTTAACTTCAATTCAATTTAATTTTTGTATGCATAATGTAATTTATTAATATTTTAACTTTTCTTTAATATTTCTTTTTTAAGGGTCACCCCACCCATTTCAAATAATTAATGTTAAATTACTCTGAGAGTGGCAATAACTCTATTTTTGTATTAAAATATTTTTGTCACATATTTCTTTTCTTTCCTAAATAATGTACTTATTTGGATTTTAAGAAATAAAATGTTTAATCTAAAAAAAAAAAAAAAAAAAAAAAAAAAAAATATATCTATTTGTCAACTTTGATTAGGCCGCGCTACGCAAATCTTATTTTTATTGTTTTTTTTTCTTCTTTCAATTTACCAACTTCGAGTAATGTATTTCTATTATATTAAATTGAATAATATTTTTTGCGTCCACACGATGGTTTCTGATTTAGCAACCGCAATGCTCCTCGATGTAAATTCAAATTATTGAGTTTGTAATTTTTTTTACAATTAAATGGTATATATTTGTGAAAGAAATAAATGAAATACATTTTTAATGATTACTAAAATTTATTTTTACAAAAAACAACAACAAATTTTATAAACGACTCATGATCTATATGGATCAATAGCGGTAGTGAAATACAGCAATTGACTAACGGAACGGACGCATTTTTGGTGGTGAAATTAGTTTTCGTTATGTAATTCATAGTTTTTAACTTGGTAGTATGCAAAAAGCACTACAATTTACTGCACGAGATGTGAAAAATAAAAAAGACCTGACCAACATCTGTTCACATAGGTTGTATGTCGCGAAAATCCTCCAAGCTCAAAAAATTATGAAAATCAAACAACACGTTTGCCAGGTGGTTGTTTTAATGCTCGAATCATCAAACATCGACAAGGTACTTCCAAGATTTATCAGTTTTAATCCCTTTGTACCTGTCCACACTAGATTTTAGCTATGACGATTTCTTACGATCTTACATGCGTGAAAAAGAAATAGGCAATCTGCCCTTCACTTTTTTACGAAAGTAAGATCGTAAAAAATCGTAGTGATCAGCCACTTTGAGACTATATTTTTTTAATCTAACTTAATAAAAAGGTGTGAGGTTAGCCTTATACCAAAATTGATAAATAAGCAATGTCCAAGAATGGAACAACTCTTTATGTCAAACGAACAGAAAGCAGAGGCTCCAACCTTAAATAGCTAACCAAGTAGAAAGTCATTTGCTGTGGATCGTATTCTTGAATTTGTTGTACTTCACTGTGCTATATTCTCACCAAACTACACCTATTGTCAACACAATCATCAGTAACCTCAACTATATTATGAATATGAGGATCGAAGTTTACTATAGGAGCAAGATTTGCGGCGTTATCAACATCAGCAACAGCAACATCGATAGTACAAGTCACATCAACAGCAGCGTAAGTCAAAGGAACATCAAGTACATTACATTACTTTAGCAACACCATTTCTAGCAGCAACAACAGCATCAGCATCAACGTCAAAAACAGCCACATCATCATTATTCCCCACCAAAAAAGGGTGAATAAAATTTTCTACGCTCACTATCGTATCAGTATGTGTTAATATACCAGATAGAGAATGAGAACATGAAGCCAGTGGAACATGAACAACTTCTCGACTCAGTTTAGAAGAGCAGAAATTGTTTTTAGGTTTAGATGAAAAAACCGGTTTGTTCGCCCTTATTGTAGCTTTTTTCCAAAATTTTTTGGGGCATTTGGTAGTGAAGGCGACACGACTTTTTAGCTTATTGAATATTTAGTGCACTGTTCAGAAACAAGGTCTTTAGTTAAAAAATTTAATTCGTGTTGCACATCGTGGTAGTATAAAATTTGTTCGATGTGATAGCGTTTGTTGCTTCAGCGTTTGTGTGTGCGCTTGTTGTTTGTGTGTTTTCAAAATTTAGTTCCTTCTTAACGCAACCGCTGCCTTCGGCCCCTTCCTTGTTACTACGCAGATTGTAATGCGAAGAACAACGAGGTTTGTTGTTTGACATTCGTCTGTCAAAGGTTTGGTTTGCGCTGTTGCTGAATAAAATAACCGGGTGCCTCTCTTTATCATTAAAATTTGTTGACGTCGTTGGATAACGTCAACAACTTTCATTACGATCAACTTACTTTCATTTTAGTTGCACTTTCCGTAATAATCAGCTAATCAGCTAATTCTCTAATTGAAAATATATCATTATACTCTGTTTCTTAATTTAATTGACAAAATATAAGTTCAACTTGTGGACTTAATTCCAGTTAGTATTTTTAATGGCGAAAATTTAGTTTTCTTATTTATTGTTAAGATAAGTTTTCCATTCTAAGCTTGTATCAAAATTGGCTCTTAAAAGATTTGCAAATATGTCAAAATCAACATATCGTTCTACTTGGCCATTTACCCTGCTTTTTCCTGAAGCTATCTTATGAATTAAGGACTATTCACATGAGAGCGACCAACGACAATTCAATTTAAAACAATTTACCAACCTTAATTTCTCACAAATTATAAACAAAATTGTAGAAATATAATTTATATTAATGTTTACGATAGAAAAATTCACATTTTAATCGCAAAAATAAGATAAATTTGAGAAAACAATATTGGTCGTGGCGAATTGCATCTGATTGCTACGAACATTCAAACTCTATTCGCGTTCCACATACCATCCATCCATCGACGGATAAATTGTTCGCGCGTGTCTAACCTCGAAATCAGAATTTCTACTTGTATTCGTGACGAATAGAATTAAGGCCTTGTGAATGAAATGTCAAAATGGACGAATATTCGTCAATTCGTTGGTCGTTGGTCGCTCTCATGTGTATAGTACTTTGTGATGTTCAATTCCATATGATATGCACAGTGCACATTTTCTTAAACTCATGAATTGTACAATTTGTTCCATTGTCACTGTTATTTTTAGAAGGAACTCCAAATAAGGTTATAAAATCATGCATACATTGTTAAGTCTCCTATGTTTTTAGTTGATGTAAAACTATATATTAAATGTAAAATGTAAAGTAAATGCATCAATGATTATAAGTACGTAATGATCAACTCCTGATTTTTCAGCAAATGGACCCATAGAATTAATGTGTATTGCTTGTTTGAAAAGGGATCGGTTGCTTGTCAATAGAATGTAAAGTTATTTGCTGCATTCCAGATGGTGTCTTGGCTATTAAGCAGATTACACATGAATCCAAAAATCCACGGCATCCTAAAAATGTTCATCGGCGTTTCTTCAAAATGTATCGAAATATTAATAGCCCTCTATGAAAATAGCTCGATAATGGGTTGGGATGGAGAGAATCTCTCAGAGGAATATAGTTCCTCAATGGGATTAAAACAAGGGTGTTCCGTAAGTACTCTTCTATTTACAATTTTTATAAACGATTTGGTGGATTGTATAGTGGAGGGGTTACCGTAGCAGGCGAAGAAATTCAAGCTTTAATGTACGCGGATGACATTGTTCTATTAGCAGAATCACCTCACCAATTGCAAAGGATGATTAATATTCTCGCAAGTTATTGGGAATCTAACAGTAAATTTAAACAAATATAAAATAATGATATTCATAAAAGGACATGGAAGGTATGCAGCTAATGGACAATGGAAATACAAAGAAGGCAAAATTAAAGTGGTAAAAGAAATCAAATATTTGGGAGTTATGATATCCAGTAATCCTTGTTTTAAAAATCATGTCCAAGCAAAGCTTAGAGAAGCAAAATTTGTAGTATGTGTTTCTTGGAAAAAATGCATTAAAAACAATTCAATTCATCACTCACATAAGTTCAAACTTTTCCAAGCTGTTTCCAAATCAGTTATTTTATATTCAGCGGAAGTCTGGACTACAAAGAATATAATGATGTGGAAAAGTTACTTCGATTTTTTCTGAAGCGAATATTTAAACTACCTTCTACGACCCCAAACTATATTCTCCACATTAAAACATGAATACCTCCAATGTTCGTAGATTATTTGAAGATTCATTTTGACTACATTTTAAAAATATTTCAAATGGATTCCTCGAGGCTAGTCAAGAAGATATTAAATCACCTAGTCGTAAATAAACTTATTTTATTTAAAACCTGGTCAGCCGTTTTTGAACCTGTCGGAGAAACAATACACTTTATTTTTTTTTCATTTCATCTTCTAGCTTTGCTTACGGATTACAATATACTTTAACATACTTTAACATTACAATAAATTAATTAATATTTATGACAATAAATTAAATAAAATGTTTTTGAAGCAATTTCTTGACTGTAGTAAGTCTATATCTTGACTTAGTTCATTGAAAGTTGAAATTGCAATTAGTTCTATGTAAAGACTGGAAAAGAAACCGTCTTTCCCTTAACGGACTAGTTGGAGCGTATAATGGCATCATAAATAAAAGAGCTGGACTTTTTATATGATAACAGCAAATCTCTTACGAACATGGTATCGTGTGCAGATCTTCTTATTTGTTATGACAAGATTCATAAAAGTTTACACATGGCATCGAAAAATTCCATCTCATTTTCCAAAAAATATATATTGTAAACCTTCTTTGAACATTTTCGATCCAATGAGAATGTATTTTATAAGCTGGGTGCCAAATAAAATCAGCATATTCACGAATGGATTTTACTTACGATATATATCATATTAACAGAGTATGAGGATCAGTAAAATCTTATGAATTCCTTTTAATGAATCCTACAATAGAATTTGACTTTGATACAATGTGGTCAATATGTAAACTGAAAGATAACTTGGAATCAATGATGATACCAAGATCTTTAATTTGATCTCCTCTTCCCAAATGCCTATTCCCAAGGGAATAGTTATATGAAATAATGGTGAAACTTTTATAAAAAGAAATTACTTTACATTTTGCAATGCTTAAATTTAAACAGTTACAGAAACACCAATTCCAAAGCTGATTGATGTCGTGTTGAATAAGCACGCAATCGTTAACGGATTTAATTTTCAAAACGGGTTTTAGATCGTCTGCAAATATTAAATACAAATAAGATTTGAAGATAGATAATGTGTCATTGATAAAGATTATAAATAGCAATGGTCCAAGATGGCTGCCTTGGAGTACTGTAAGGGAAATTGGTCTTGTATATTTACCATCAATTACTACTCTGGCCTCTACCAATGAGAAAAGAAGAAATCCAATTCATTATTGCGAAATGAAATCCAAAATTGTTTAGTTTTTCAATAAGTTAATGATGGTTAACTGAGTCAAAGGCTTTGCTAAAATCAGTATATATAGCATCCACCAGGTCTATGCCCTTTTCAACTTCATTTACAATATATGAAGTGAAGTAAGCTAAATTAGAAGTCGTCGAACGTCCAGCAACAAATCCATGCTGCTGGAGCCAGATTTGAAAATTGGAATTAGAAAAGATATTTTTCTTTCCTCAATAAAAGTTCCATTGAGTAGAGAATTATGAAAAATAAGATACGAAAGCATTTTTTCAAAATCATTGCAGGAATTCCATTTGTTCCAGGATTTGAATTTGGTTTTAAGTTAAAAAGTGCTCTTTCAACTTCAGATAGTTCCAGTTTGGTAAACATCTTTGGATTCTGAGTTTTTATAAGTCATAGTCTTGGGTAAACCTAAGGACGATTTTTTAGATGTACGACCAAAAAATTTTGGAGTCATTTTTAATCTTATTCTCAATAACTAGAATGTAATTTTTAAATAAAAATTAATTTGACACTTGGAACTCTTTTCTACTATTATTATAATATGTTTCGATAAGTAATGTTCTTTGATTATACATATTTGCTATGTGCCTTATTTTTTAAATTTTTCATATGAGATAATCGCTTATTATACTATGGAGGCTTTGACAGTTTGTTTTTCTGCAATAGAGGTACAAATCTTTTAAATGCATTTTTTAGTATGCGCACAAATATATTATGCATTTAATTAGTATTTAAATCAGCAAATTCAATATTCCAGTTAAATGATCCAAAATAAGTATTTAATTCATTGAAATTGGTTTTGGAGAAAATTAAGGATTTAAGTGAACCAGTATTTGATTGCAAATAATCATAGTTTTCAATATGGACCATAATTTGGTTGTGATGAATAGAATTTTTTAGTTGTGAGAACGGTGCTTCAAAAACATTTTTTTTTAAATCATCGGTACAACTACACGCTAAATCTAAAATATGGTTAAATGAGTTAAGAATGTAATTAAATACATTAAATACATGGCACAAATAAATTATATTCTTTAGACCAATACCATTTTATATCCGAAAGATTAAAATCGCCAATAATACAGATATTGTTTGATTCAGAACAAATTTTATATATAAAGTCAATATTTTCAATGTGACATAAATACTTATCTAAATTACTTTTTATAGGAGCATAACTAGCAATAAAATAAAAAGATTTCAAAGACATTTGAATGGAAACACATAACTGCTCCACATTTTGAACTGGTAATTCAATTTGTTTACCAGCCAACGCAATACGAGTGGCTATCAGGACTCCCCCCACATCGATCCATACAAAAAACATTGTACACCCTACTATCGTTGATTTAATTCCATCATAAAGCCATGTTTCAGTAATAATAATTACATCGTATTCAGTATGACTCGAGTTATTAAAAAGACTAGACACCTTTGTTCTTTGACCGCTTGAATTGTGGTAGTACACTTTTAATGAGCATTTCAATCTCTTTGTATTCTTTTCAGACCCCTGACAAGAGGAGATTATTCGTTTTTTGGCATGTAAACAAACGGACGTACTGTTTCACCATTTGGCCAAAAATCACCGTCATATATATGTGATGAATATTCTATAGGAACCATTATTTTAAAATTTATAAATTTAGTTTTATTTCCCATTTTGTTAGATAACAAAAAACAGGAAAATCCAGATGAATTTGGAAACGCACTCAGGGTATTAACCATATAATTTATTATGTCATCAAATTTAGTGTCTGGATTTAAACCCGAGATATGAAAACATTTAATTTTTCGCATTACCTTGATGTTACCACATTGTCCTCTTTTATCTGCAAGGCCCTTTATATAACGTTTAAGACCTCTTGAATCGGTAGTAATAGGTAGGGCACCAGGATTTAAATTATTATGATTATTATCAGAAGATGAAGGGTAATCATTATTATAGTTGAAAGGTAGATTAGCAACACCATAAGCATTATTACTTTCAACAGCCAAAACATTGGAATCAATGAAAAGTGTACTAGTATCAGCACAATCAACGGTCGCAGGAACATTTATATTCGCACCATTGGCTGCAGCAATTTCAGCAACAATCGGAATATCAACATTAATATAAGCCCCAACAACATTTTTATCGGCAAAAGGAACTTGTGCTACAAGGTGTATTAGTCCTGTTTTGGTGAGAAGAAGAAACTCAGTCATTCAAAATGTAACAAGAGATACAACAACAGAAACCCACTGGGATCTACTTTACCTTCTCATTCCAGTGAATGTTACTTGACATTATTCGTTTGTGCAGTTCAAAATTAGAGGGCGCTCATATAATTTTGTGCATTTGCTATGTTGGCAAACCTGATAATAGATTACAATAGATGTGATCGATTTTTTATATTTTTGTCATGCACGTGACTTTTGAAGGCGGAGTTTATAAAATAGTTATTTAGAGTTAAATCATTTTCCATTGAGGGATTCGCACGTAATATCATTTTGTAAAACATTAGTCGTTTTGTATTATCAGAATTGAACCATATTATGGATTATTAAAAACCATGCATTAGAAAAGATCTTGCAATTTATCGAGATCACGTTTCAGGGTCCAAAAATGTATTTCTGGGGATGGTAGTTTAGGGCAAATAAAAGAAACAAAATTTACATGAAAAATAAACACACAAGGAAAAAGAGATGGAAGTAACTCTGATATGTATTGTTTTATTTTCATGAGATGGAGCCCGAATTGTTTCGTCTTTGTGAGGAAGAAACGAAAGAACGAATGAAAATTTCAACACTTTTTATGGTTGATTTTGAATGCATGTAATTTTTATTGAGATCTTCTTTCATTTACATAGACCTTCTTACATTTTTTTTATACTTAACTATAGATATATCTATTTGCCAACTTTGATTAGGCCGCGCTACGCAAATCTTATTTTTATTGTTTTTTTTAATGTATTTTTCTATTATATTAAACTAAATAATATTCTTTGCGTCCACTCGATGGTTGAACTTTGATGTTTCTGATTTGACAAATGCAATGCTCCTCGATGTTAATTCAAATTATTGAGCTTGTAATTTTTTTTACAATTAAATGGTATATATTTGTGAAAGAAGTAATTGAAATGCATTTTTTATGATTACTACAGTTCATTTTTACACAAAACAACAACAAATTTTATAAACGAAATAACATAATATTTCCACGAACGGTGTAATCACGAACGTATGTGCCTGTCAAAATGACGAATAATGAAACAAATGAATGGTGTTATCAGGCTCTTGATGTATATGGATCATTAGTGAGTAGTGAAGTACTGCAAATGACTAACGGAACGGACGGATTATTGGTGGTGAAATTAGTTTTCGATATGTAATTCATATTTTTTAACTTGGTAGTATGCAAATAGCACTACAATTTACTGCACGAGATGTTAAAAATAAAAAGACGTGACCAACATCTGTTCACATAGGTTGTATGTCGTGAAAATCCTCCAAGCCAAAAAGTTATGAAAATCAAACAACACGTTTGTCAGGTAGTTGTTTTAATGCTCGAATCATCAAACATCGACAAGGTAGTTCCAAGATTTATCAGTTTTAATCCCTTTGTACCTGTCTACACTAGAGTTTAGCTATGACGATTTCTTACGATCTTATATGCGTGAAAAAGAAATAGGCAATCTGCCCTTCGCTTTTCTACGAAAGTAAGATCGTAAAAAATCCTCATAGTGATCAGCCACTTTGAGATTATATTTTTTTAATCTTACTTAATAAAAAGGTGTGAGGTTAGCCTTATACCAAAATTGATAAATAAGAAATGCCCAAGAATCGAACAAATCTTTATGTCAAACGAACAGAAAGCAGACACACCAACCTTAAATAGCTAACCAAGCAGAAAGTCATTTGCTTTGGATCGTATTCTTGAATTTGTTGTACTTCACTGTGCTATATTCTCACCAAACTACACCTATTGTCAACACAATCATCAGTAACCTCAACTATATTATGAATATGAGGATCGAAGTTTACTATAGGAGCAAGATTTGCGGCGTTATCAACAACAGCAAAATCGATAGTACAAGTCTCAACAACAGCAACGTAAGTCAAAGGAACATCAAGTACATTTACTTTAGCAACGCCATTTTCAGCAGCAACAACAGCATCAGCATCAACGCCAAACACAGCCACATCATCATTATTCCCCACCAAAGAGGGGGGAAGTAAATTTTCTACGCTCACTATCGTATCAGTATGTGTTAAAATACCAGATAGAGAATGAGAACATGAAGCCAGTGGAAAATCAACAACTTCGCCACTCAGTTTAGAAGAGCAGAAATTGTTTTTAGGTTTAGTATTAGGTTCAGATGAAAAAACCGGTTTGTTCGCCTTATTGTATCTTTTTTCCAACATTTTTTGGGGCATTTGGTGGTGAAGGCGACACGACTTTTTAGCTTACTGAATATTTAGTGCACTGTTCAGAAACAAGGTATTTAGTTAACAAAATTGATTCGTGTTGCACATCGTGGTAGTATAAAATTTGTTCGATGGGATGGCGTTTATTGCTTCAACGGCTGTGTGTGCGCTTGTTGTTTGTGTGTTTTCAAAATTTAGTTCCTTCTTAACGCAACCGCTGCCTTCGGCCCCTTCGTTGTTACTACGCAGATTGTAATGCGAAGAACAACGAGGTTTGTTCTTTGGCATTCGTCTGTCAACGGTTTGGGGTGCGCTGTTGCTGAATAAAATAACCGGGTGCCTCTGTTCATCATTAAAATTTGTTGACGTCGTTGGATGACGTCAACAACTTTCATTACGATCAACTTACTTTTATTTTAGTTGCACTTTCGTAATAATCTTATCAGCTAATTCTCTAATTCAAAATATATCATTATACTCTGTTTCTTAATTTAATTGACAAACCAAAACTCCAACTTGTGGAGTCCTGCCATTAATTCCAGTTATTATTTTTAATGGAGAAAATTTAGTTTTCTTATTTATTGTTAAGATAAGTTGTCTATTCTAAGCTTGTATCAAAATTGGTTCTTAAAAGATTTGCAACTATGTCAAAATCAACATATCATATAATGTTTACGACAGAAAAATTCGCATTTTAATCGCGAAAATAAGATAAATTTGAGAAAACAATATTGGTCGTCGCGAATTGCATCTGATTGCTACGAACAGTCAAACTCTATTCGCGTTCCACATACCATCCACCCATCGACGAATAAAATGTTCGCGCGTGTCTAACCACGAAATCAAAATTTCTTTTTTTATTCGTGACGAATAGAATTAGGGCCATGTGAATGAAATGTCAAAATGGACGAATATTCGTTAATTCGTTGGTCGCTCTCATGTGTATAGTACTTTGTGATGTTCAATTCCATATGATATGCACATTGCACATTTTCTTAAACTCATGACTTTTACAATTTGTTCCATTGTCACTGTTATTTTTAGAAGGTACTCCAAATAAGGTTATAAAATCATCCATACATTGCTAAGTCTCCTATGTTTTCAGTTGATGTAAAACTATATATTAAATGTAAAATGTAAAGTAAATGCATCAATGATCATAAGTACGTAACGATCAACTCCTGATTTTTTAGCAAATGGACCCATACAATCAATGAGTATTGCTTGTTTGAAAAGGGATCGGTTGCTTGTCAATAGGATGTAAAGTTATTTGCTTCATTCCAGATGGTGTCTTGGCTATTAAGCAGATTACACATAAATCCAAAAATCCACGGCATCCAAAAAATGTTCATCGGCGTTTCTTCAAAATTATCGAAGTATTAATAGCACTCTATGAAAATGGCTCGATAATGGTTTGGGATGGAGAGAGTCTCTCAGAGGAATATAGTTCCTCAATGGAATTAAAACAAGGGTGTTCCGTAAGTACCCTTTTATTTACATTTTTTACCATAGAAGGCAAAGAAATTCCAGCTTTAATGTACGCGGATGACATTGTTCTATTAGCAGAATCACCTCACCAATTGCAAAGGATGATTAATATTCTCGAAAGGTATTGAGATATAAACATATATAAAATAATGATATTCAGAAAAGGACATGGAAGGTATGCAGCTAATGAACAATGGAAGTACAAAGAAGGTAAAATTGAAGTGGTAAAAGAAATCAAATATTTGGGAGTTATGAGATCCAGTAACCTTTATTTTAAAAATCATGTCCAAGCAAAGCTTAGAGAAGCAAAATCTGCAGTATGTGTTTCTTGGAAAAAATGCATTGAAAACAATTCAATTAATTACTTACATAAGTTCAAACTATTCCAAGCTGTTTCCAAATCAGTTATTTTATATTCAGCGGAAGTCTGGGCTACAAAGAATATAATGATGTGGAAAAGTTACTTGGATTTTTTCTGAAGCGAATCTTTAAACTACCTTCTACGACCCCAAACTATATACTCCACATTAAAACATGAATACCTCCAATGTTCGTAGATTCTTTGAAGATTCACTTTGACTAAATTTGAAGAATTTTTCATATGGATTCTTCGAGGCTAGTCAAGAAGATATTAATTCATCTAGTCGTAAATAAACTTATTTTATTTAAAACCTGGTCAGCCCATTTTGAACTTGTCGGAGAAACAATACACTTTATTTTTTTTTTCATTTCATCTTCTAGCTTTGCTTATGGATTACAATATGTTTTAACATACTTTAACATTACAATAAATTAATTAATATTTATGAAAATAAATTAAATAAAACAATTTTGAAGCAATTTCTTGACTGCAGTAAGTCTATATCTTGACTTAGTTCATTGAAAGTTGAAATTGCCCTTGAGATTGGCTAATTTAAGCCGTAATTAGTTCTATGTAAAGACTGGAAAAGTATAATGGCATCATAAATAAAAGAGCTGGACTTTTTATATGATATCATAGCAAATCTCTTACGAACATGGTATCGTGTGCAGATCTTCTTATTTGTAATGACAAGTTTCATAAATGTTTACATCTGGCATCGAAAAAATATATTTTGTAAGCCTTCTTTGAACATTTTCGATCCAATGAGAAAGTATTTGATAAGTTGGGTTCCAAATAAAATCAGATCACGAATGGATCTTACTTACGATATATATCATGTTAACAGAGTATGAGGATCAGTAAAATCTTGTGAATTTCTTTTAATGAATCATACAATAGAATTTGACTTTGATACAATGCTGTCAATATGTAAATTGAAAGATAACTTCGAATCAGTGATAATACCAAGATCTTTAATTTGATCTCCTCTTCCCAGATGTCTATTCCCAAAGTAATAGTTATATGAAATAATGGTGAAACTTTTATAAAAAGAAATTACTTTACAGTTTGCTATGTTTAAGTTTAAACAGTTACCGAAACACCAATTCTAAGGCTGATTGATGTCGTCTTGAATAAGCACACAATCGGTAATGGATTTAATTTTCAAAAAGGGTTTGAGATCGTCTGCAAATACTAAACACAAATAAGATTTGAAGATAGATAATATGTCGTTCATAAAGATTATAAATAGCAATGGTTCAAGATGGCTGCCTTGGGGTACTGTAAGGGAAATTGGTCTTGTATATTTACCATCAATGACTCCTCTTTGGCTTCTACCAATGAGAAAGGAAGAAATCCAATTCAACATTGCGGAATGAAATCCAAAATTGTTTGGTTTTTCAATAAGTAAATGATGGTTAACTGAGCCAAAGTTTTTTTTTTTAATTTAACTATAGGCCTGTAAGACACAACGTCTTTTAGATGCAACCTGAATTGCACGGCACTAGTTTGGCACAGTGCATTTGAGAACCAGGTATTGACTGTCTCATTTTAATCCATGGGCGGCATCCAATTAAAATTGGAGGTATAGAAAAGAATGCGCCTAGCTTGGGGATCGACCCACACGTCCTAGTAAGCAATCAAGCACTTTATCCACTGAGCCATTGCCACCCGAAGGCTTTGCTAAAAACAGTATATATAGCATCTACCAGGTCGATGCCCTATTCAACTTCATTTATAATATATGAAGTGAAGTAAGCTAAATTAGAAGTCGTCGAACGCCCAGCAACAAATCCATGCTGCTTGAGCCAGATTTGAAAATTGGAATTAGAAAAGATGTTTTTCTTTCCTCAATAAAAGTTCTATTGAGTATAGAATTATGAAAAATAAGATACGAAAGCATTTTTCCAAAATCATTGCAGAAATTCAATTTGTTCCAGGATTTGAATTTGATTTTAAGTTAAAAAGCGCTCTTTAAACTTCAGATAGTTCCAGTTTGGTAAACATCTTTGGATTCTGAGTTTTTGTAAGTCATAGTCTTGGGTAAACCTAAGGACGATTTTTTAGATGTACGACCAAAAACTTTTAGAGTCATTTTTTTAGTTTATTCTCAATATCTAGAATGTAATTTTTAAATAAAAACTTATTTGACACTTGGAACTCTTATCTACTATTGAGGAATATATTTTGATTAGTAATGTTCTTTGATTATACATATTTGATATGTGCCTTATTTTTTAATTTTTTCATATGAGATAAACGCTTGTTATACCATGGGGGCTTTGACAGTTTGTTTTTCTGCAAAATTAGCAAATTCAACATTCCAGTAAAATGATCCAAAATAAGTATTTAATTCATTGAAGTTGGTTTTGGAAAAAATTAAGGATTTAAGTCAACCAGTATTTGAATGCAAATAATCATAGTTTTCAATATGCACCATAATTTGGTTGTGATTAATAGAATTTTTTAATAGTGAGAACGGTGCTTCAAAAACATTTATTTTAAAATCATCGGTACAAGTAAACACTAAATCTAAGATATTGTCAAATGAGTTAAGAATGTAATTAATTTGACAAAAATGTAATGAGTACAGGTGGTCAATAAATTGGAATTCCAAATCTTTTTTCATATTACATGGCACAAATAAATTATCTTCTTTAGACCAATACCATTTTATATCCGAAAGATTAAAATCGCCAATAATACAGATATTGTTTGATTCAGAACAAATTTTATATACAAAGTCAATATTTTCAATGTGACACAAATACTTATCTAAATTCCTTTTTATAGGAGCATAACTAGCAATAAAATAAAAAGATTTCAAAGACATTTGAATGGAAACACATAACTGCTCCACATTTTGAACTGGTAATTCAATTTGTTTACCAGCCAAGGCAATACGAGTGGCTATCAGGACTCCCCCTCCGCGATCACAAGCGGAATAACATCGATCCATACAAAAAAACATTGTACACCCTACTATCGTTGATTTAATTCCAACATAAAGCCATGTTTCAGTAATAATAATTACATCGTATTCAGTATGACTCGAGTTATTAAAAAGACTAGACACCTTTGTTCTTTGACCGCTTGAATTGTGATAGTACACTTTTAATGAGCATTTCAATCTATTGGTATTCTTTTTAGACCCCTGACAAGAGGTGATTATTCGTTTTTTGGCATGTAAACAAACGGACATATTGTTTCAACAGTTGGCCAAAAATCACCGTCAAATATATGTGATGAATATTCTATGGGAACCATTATTTTAAAATTTATAAATTTAGTTTTATTTCCCATTTTGTTAGATAACAAAAAACAGGAAAATCCAGATGGATTTGGAAACGCACTCAGGGTATTAACCATATAATTTATTATGTCATCAAATTTAGTGTCTGGATTTAAACCCGAGATATGAAAACATTTAATTTTTCGCATTACCTTGATGTTGCCACATTGTCCTCTTTTATCTGCAAGGCCCTTTATATAACGTTTAAGACCTCTTGAATCGGTAGTAATAGGTAGGGCTCTAGGATTTAAATCATTACGATTCTTATCAGAAGATGAAGGGTAATCATTATTATAGTTGAAAGGTAGATTAGCAACACCATAAGCATTATTACTTTCAACAGCCAAAACATTGCCATCAATGAAAAGTGTACTAGTATCAGCACAATCAACTGTCGCAGGAACATTTATATTCGCACCATTAGCTGCAGCAATTTCAGCAACAATCGGAATATCAACATTAATATAAGCCCCAACAACATTTTTATCGGCAAAAGGAACTTGTGCAACAAGGTCTGCATCACCAGCATCAATTATTGTATTAGTCCTGTTTTGGTGAGAAAAAGAAACTCAGTCATTCAAAATGTAACAAGAGATACAACAACAGAAACCCACTGGGATCTACTTTACCTTCTCATTCCAGTGAATGTTACTTGACATTATTCGTTTGTGCAGTTCAAAATTAGAGGGCGCCCATATAATTTTGTGCATTTGCTATGTTGGCAAACCTGATAATAGATTACAATAGATGTGATCGATTTTTTATCTTTATACTTGTCATGCACGTGACTTTTGAAGGCGGAGTTTATAAAATAGTTATTTAGAGTTAAATCATTTTCCATTGAGGGATTCGCACGTAATATCATTTTGTAAAACATTAGTCGTTTTGTATTATCAGAATAGAACTATATTATGGATTATCAAAAACCATACATTAGAAAATATCTTGCAATTTATCGAGATCACGTTTCAGGGTCCAAAAATGTATTTCTGGGGATCGTAGTTTAGGGCAAATAAAAGAAACAAAATTTACATGAAAAATAAACACACAAGGAAAAAGAGATGGAAGTAACTCTGATATGTATTGTTTTATTTTCATGAGATGGAGTCCGAATTGTTTCGTCTTTGTGAGGAAGAAACGAAAGAATGAATGAAAATTTCAACACTTTTTATGGTTGATCTTGAATGCATGTAATTTTTATTGAGATTTTCTTTCATTTACATAGACCTTCTTACATTTTTGTATACTTAACTATAGCTATATCTATTTGCCAACTTTGATTTGGCCGCGCTACGCAAATCTTATTTTTATTGTTTTTTTTTCTTTCAATTTACCAACTTCGAGTAATGTATTTTTCTATTATATTAAACTGAATAATATTTTTTGCGTCCACTCGATGGTTGAACTTTGATGGTTCTGATTTGACAACAGCAATTCTCCGCGATGTAAATTCAAATTATTGAGTTTGTAATTTTTTTTCACAATTAAATGGTATATATTTGTGAAAGAAGTAATTGAAATGCATTTTTTATGATTACTACAGTTTATTTTTACACAAAACAACAACAAATTTTATGAACGAAATAACATAATATTTCCACAAAATGACGAATAACAAACGAATGAATGGTGTTATCAGGCTCATGATCTATATGGATCATTAGCGGTAGTGAAATACTGCAATTAGCTAACGGAACAGACGGATTATTGGTGGTGAAATTAGTTTTCGTTATGTAATTTATATTTTTTAACTTGGCAGTATTGCAAAAAACACTACAATTTACTCCACGAGAAGTGAAAAATAAAAAAAACGCGACCAACATCTGTTCACATAGGTTGTATGTCTTGAAAATCATCCAATCTCAAAAAGTTATGAAAATCAAACAACACGTTTGTCAGGTGGTTGTTTTAATGCTCGAATCACCAACCATCGACAAGGTACTTTCAAGATTTATCAGTCTTAATCCCTTTTTACCTGTCCGCACTAGAGTTTCGCTTTTCTACGAATGTAAGATTGTAAAAAATCTTCATAGTGATCAGCCACTTTGAGACTATATTTTTGTAATCTAACTTAAAAAAAAGATGTGAAGTTAGCCTTAGACCAATTCGTAAATAAGAAATGCTCACGAATCGAACAAATCTTTATGTCACACGAACAGAAAGCAGAGGCACCAATCTTGAATAGCTAACCAAGTAGAAAGTCATTTGCTGTGGATAGTTTTCTTGAATTTGTTTTACTTCACTGTGCTATATTCTCACCAAAATACACCTATTGTCAACACAATCATCAGTAACCTCAACCATCTTAGGAATATGAGGAGCAAAGTTTACTATAGGATCAAGATTTGCGGCGTTATCAACATCAGCAATATTATAGTACAAGTCTCATCAACAGCAGCGTAAGTCAAAGGAACATCAAGTACATTTACATCAACGTCAAAAACAGCCACATCATCATTATTCCTAACCAAAGAGGGGCGAAGTAAATTTTCTACGCTCACTATCGTATCAGTATGTGTTAATATACCAGATAGGGAATGAGAACATGAAGCCAGTCGAACATCAACAACTTCTCCACTCAGTTTAGAAGAGCAGAAATTGTTTTTAGGTTTAGTATTAGGCTTAGATGAAAAAACTGGTTTCTTCGCCCTTATTGTAGCTTTTTTCCAAAATTTTTTGTGGCATTTGGTGGTGAAGGGGTTATTTTATTTTCATAAGGAAGCAAAGGTGAACATGATATTCCAATTAAGGTTGGAGAAGAAAAAGAAGAAAACTGCCTAATTTTAGAAAGCTTCAGCTGATCCTCTTCATTTAAAGATAGGCCCTTAAGTTTGGTTGTAGAGCGAAGTACATTGTCACATGAACCGAGCTTTTCAAATACCGATTAATTATGCACAAAAAATCGAAAAGGTCCTTAACATTTGATATGCAAATTAATAGATTATTGATTTTGCAAGTTTCACACAACCAAAATAAAGCATCATTAGTTCTAAGCGAAACTAGATCTGAATCACTTATATTATCACACTTGAAGTGAAATTCATATTTACAAAGTCCACAATAGATTAAATCACTATTGGAAGCCAAGATATTGCATTTTAGACATTTATTATTCATACTTATATCAAAAGTAAGAAGTGCAAGAAACATTTTCGATCTTAAAAAACTCTCTACACCGTTTTATCAAAAGTTGACACAAATCATCGTGATTAGATACTGTATAAATCAAGCTAGGGCATCTCAATATAGGGAGTACTACAGTAAGCTTCAGTTCAATCTTGGCGCAGCAAACTATTTCCATGACAAAAACTCAACAGAATTGATATCTACAATTTTCCGTGCGAGAGGAGAAATACTTTACTTAAATTTTATACCACACAGATCAGATCTGAATCTTCAATGTGAGTTGTGTAACACAAAGGAAAGAGCAGACATTTTTCATTTTTTGGGTTCATGTCCAATCCTTAGCGAATATAGGAGACTTGTTTTCGGCACAACTATATTCCAATGGCTGGGATAAACTGTATATCTTCATCAAATCTGCCTCCGCTTACAGACAGAGGACCATATCAGGAAATTTTTAAATATAAACATTATGCTTTTCAAATATTCTACTCCTTAACCTAGTAAAATTTATAACTTTTCTTTAAATTGTTCAATTAATCACTTTTTGAAATTCATTCAAATCATGCTTTGTTTAATTTTCATTATTTTTGTCAATCTGGCCGACGACGGTTTAGTACTCTTTGAACAGCTTGGACCATCCTCTCCCATATTCCAACTTCACTCGGGTTAAGTGGACAGCTGAACTTCCATTCAATACCTTTACTAGTCATTTCGTCTTGAATTCTATCAACGTCGAAGAGATCGGCTTCCTTTGAGAGTTCTCCTCGAGCGCCAACAAAATTTGTTCTGTTTTCTGACCTAATGCGTACCGGTACTCCCAGTGACAAAGTTCCTTAAACATAGGATAAATGCATCGGTCGATAAATCGGCCGCTAATTCTAAGTGTATGGCGCGTACAGTAAGACAGGTAAAGAGTGACACCCATCTTTTCTCCCTTCTGCGACCCGCGGCTACGTTTAAGAGTCCGAAGTAGTCTAGGCTTGTATGAGTAAATCGTCGGGCATAGGGTGTGATGCGATTGGGAGGTAGTTGTCCCATTGGCGGAGTTACGGGCTTGGCACGCGCAATAATACATTTTGGGCATTTCCTTTTTAATCTTTTTTGGGTGAATCGAAGTTGCGGAACCCAAAATCGTTGGCGAATCTCGTTTATATTGAGGGCGTCGTTCTGATGATGAAATGAGTGGTGGTAATGTTTGACAATCAATTGAGTAAGATGATGGCATTTGGGTAAAATGATGGGGCATGCGATCAATTTCCTCGTGCAGGTGTTCTTCTTTAGCGAGTCTGTAGAGAAATCGTTTTGTTTCGGAAACTTCTTTAGTTAAAAGTGTAGAAAGTGATGGTTTTTTGACTGAAGATTGCTTTTGCAACTTGATTTCTGATTCCATTTTTTGTTTTGTTACCATATTTTCTTTTGCCTTACTTAGCCATTTTTTAGACCTTAATAAATAAGCTACCATTCTTCTTAGTTCGTTGAATGTAGAAAATTTAGTGATACTGATTAAAGTTTTTGCCTGAGAGATATGAAGCAAGTTTGACCGAATTTCTTCTTGTAGGGTCTTTGTGGCATGAGATTTTGACACATGGGGCCATTGATATTCAGGAAGAAAAATGAACTCAGGGCCAGTTAACCATCGCATTTTTACTTGCGATTATAGGTACTACAAGGAAAGTTACACATTCGTAAAAAAAAATTATAACAATCAAACATGACATTAGCCTAAAAAAGTGATCGCCAAAAAATTAGTCATCTCCCTTTTATACTTGATTGAAAACTCTGTATCTTTTGACATTTGTGCCTCAATATTGAACAGGCGCTTTAAAGCCATCTGATAACTATCAGGAATAAGAACGTTGTGAGAAAGCCATAGCAATCCTGATTCATATCGCTTTCCGATTTTTCTAGTGGACTTTTCTAAAATCTGAAAACCAGAACCCTTTGGTTATCATTTGATTAGACGACTACATCTCAACCAATTTGTTTAACTGTTCAAGCGCGTTTCTTTCGTCTATGTGCATGACCACAGGCAAAAAAGAATTCTGAGCATTATGAGGCCCATAAGCTACCCACCCCAACTTTGTTTGTGCGGCAATAATTTTGTTTTGCTCTTTTTTATTCTCTACTACTTGTCTAGCCACTCCAAGGTGGCAATTATCTAGCCCTATCATAACCACAGGTCTTGCCTCTGTGTAATTCTTAAGATGTTAAAATTGGCTTTGTTAAATGATTGGCTGGGTAGGCTTAAGTTTCTAATCGTCCTAAAATTCTTTAGTGGAAAACATACGTGTCGGCCTTTCCGGTTCCTTTAATATCTACTTCTTTTCTTGAAGGTTTTGTTACAACTTTCGTCCCCTACCATTGTAACGTTAATAGCTGTACTTGACCTTTGAGTCCCAGTTCGGTTAATACTGTATCTTCTATGATTGTAATTGAAGATACTCGAACATCCCATACATTTGTAGATTTCCTCGCGGTCCATTTAGTATAACTGGCTAGATACGAAACAGCTGACCATCAGTGGCCTTTGACTGACAAGTATGCATCCCTGTTGACGATTGGGCTGAGGTTGCTTCTGCTTGGACGATAAGTTATTCGAAAATGTTCTTGTTGGCGGCGACGAGTTCAATTTTTTATATAGTAATTTATGGTGATATTTACCACAACCTTCAATGCTGCACCGTTTCTTGCTATGGTATATTGCGGTTCCATGACCCATTTTAAAGTAAGAAAAACAGAGATGTTTATTCTTAATTAATTTCCACCTGTCTTGTACACTCAGATTAAGGAAATTACTACAATCAACCAACTGATGACTTGGCTTAAGCTGCAGCAGGAACTAATGAACAAGGCCTTTTTAAACGCTTTGGAATTGTGGGTATTCCTTCCCCATGATGTTCGTCCGTCCTTTTGGTTATACTACACTGGCTGACTGGCTGGCTGTCTGGCTGGAACACTCCGTTGGCTTCGGAAATTGTGGCAAAATGGCGGCATCGTAATTACATATAATGTATATTTTACACAAATTAACATATAAGGCAGCGGTGCATTTTAATTTTGAAACGATAAATTTTAAAAGTTATTGTTAAAATTTAAAAGGCGACACGACTTTTTAGCTTACTGAATATTTAGTGCAGTGTTCAGAAACAAGTTATTTAGTTACAAAATTTAATTCGTGTTGCACATCGTGGTAGTATAAAATTTGTTCGATGTGATGGCGTTTGATGCTTCAACGTTTGTGTGTGCGCTTGTTGTTTGTGTGTTTTCAAGATTTAGTTCCTTCTTAACGCAACCGCTGCCTTCTGCCCTTGCTGTTGCTGAATAAAATAACCGGGTGCCTCTGTTCATCATTAAAATTTGCTGACGTCGTTGCATGACGTCAACAACTTTCATTAGGATCAACTTACTTCCATTTTAGTTGCACTTTCCGTAATAATCTTATCAGCTAATTCTCTAATTGAAAATATATTATTATACTCTGTTTCTTAATTAAATTGACAAAATAAAAGTCCAACTTGTGGAGTCCTGCCATTAATTCCAGTTAGTATTTTTAATGGTGAAAATTTAGTTTTCTTATTTATTATTAAGATATGTTGTCTAAGCTTGTATCAAATTTGGTTCTTAAAAGATTTGCAACTATGTTAAAATCAACATATCGTTGGCCATTTGCCCTGCTTATTCGTGAAACTATGTAATGAATTAAGGACTATTCACATGAGAGCGACCAACGACAATTGAATTTAAAATAAATTTACCAACCTTAATTCATCACAAATTATAAACAATTATAAATATAATTTATATTAATGTTTACGACAGAAAAATTCACATTTTAATCGCCAAAATAAGATAAATTTGAGAAAATAATATTGGCCGTCGCGAATTGCATCTGATTGCTACGAACATTAAAACCCTATTCGCGTTCCACATACCATCCACCCATCGACGAATAAATTGTTCTCGCGTGTCTAACCTCGAAATCAGAATTTCCACTTGTCTTCTTGTATATACTTGTGATGGTTTTTTGACTGAAGATTGCTTTTGCGACTTGATTTCTGATTCCATTTTTTGTTTTATTACCATATTTTCTCTTGTCTTACTTAGCCATATTTTAGGCCTTAATATATAAGCTACAATTCTTCTTAGTTCGTTGAATTTAGAAAATTTAGTGATATTGATTAAAGTTTTTGCCTGAGAGATATGAAGCAACTTTGACCGAATTTCTTGTTGTAGGGTCTTTGGGGGATGAGATTCTGACACATGAGGCCATTGATATTCAGGAAGAAAAAGGAACTCAGGGCCAGTTAACCATCGAATTTTTACTTGCGATTATAGGTACTACAAGGCAAGTTACGCATTCGTAAAAAAAAAATTCTAACAATCAAACATGACATTACGATCATAGAGAAGCCTAAAGAGTGATCGCCAAAAATGTCTGTCTGCCGTCAGTCTATCAGTCTGTCGGTCTGTATGTATAACGAGCTACAGCCTAAACGGCTTAAGCGATTGCTTTCAAATTTGGTATGTGTGATTATTTTGGCATTCCTCAGAAGGGAAATTGAAATTTTATTTTTAGGCCTAAAAATAAAATTACCTGCCATATGACCTTGAAGGAAAATCTTATTTTTCTCTAAAACGGCTCCAACGATTTTGATAAAAAAATTTTAGAATTTTTTTATTGGTAATAGCTATCATTTGATATGAACCAAGTTTACAGGAAAGGTCTATTAAGGGTACCTTTCATATAACGGTTTTTTTTTAATTTTTGGCTTTCTCGGTAAAATTACATTGGATTTCTGTCAAATTCTATATCTGAGAAGATCTAAGTACCTAAAGTATTTTTGCATATCAAAATTTTGAATAACTTTTTTTTTAAAATAAAATGATTTATTAATTTTTTTTTTGAAAAATCAATACTTTTAAAACTTATAAAAAAAAAAGATTTTAAATTTTATATTCACATGAACATAATTAGGCTCTAAAAAATTGCATACCAAAATTTCAAGAGAATGTTGTTTTCAAAAACCGAAAAATAAAAAACAAGATTTCATCAAAATCCGTCCTACAATTTTCGAGATACTTCTTTATTAAAATTTCATTGATCCGTGCCATCTAATGGCGTTCTTCGTTTTTCCGAAAAACTGATTTAAGTGATGGTTTTGGCAGTTTAAATAAGCTTAGAAAAGGATTTTTTTGGCGCCTATACACCATTCACTTTCATTATATACGTGTATGTACTTGTACATATTTAAATTATTAGCCTCCTAATTCACATAATTAAAATCCATTTAAATATACATTTGTAGGTACCTATTTGACTATTGCTTGAATCATGCATCCGACAATTCATTATACTAAGAATCAAGGTAATATTACCTACATGGGCGTTAAATCTCCATATAATCGACTAGCTACCTACCAACAGCGTCAGTGAGTAACACTGAAGTTGTAAGCTACAAGATTAAGTTTGTACGACCAAGTCGTGCATTTTATTTTATTAAACTCAGGTAGATTTTTTGCTCTCGTAGCATCATCCGCAACATTGAGTTCGGTTGGTAGCCAATGCCAATCCGATGGCTCTGATGATTCTAATATAGTATCGTCTCTGCGATGATGTAATCCACCAAACTATAGTTTGAGAGTCGCTCCAGTACACTGTTTTCGAGATAGGGACATCGTGGCTACTTCTTATAGCTGCTTGAATGCGGGTTCCCAGCACTGCTGCTTGCAGTTCCAAGCAAGGAATTGAGAGTGTTTTCTTTGGTGCGCATCTTGATTTGCCAGACACAAACGCAACGCTCACTTCACTTTGGCATTCGAATCGAAAATAACCAACTGCAGCCATCGTACTTTCGCTGGCGTCTGTAAAGATGTACATATGTATACTAATTGCATATATTAATTTCTGTGAATAACAGCGAGGTATCTGCATTTCACTTACTTTTTTCAACCTCCGGCAATGGATCATTTATCCGATGTAAGGCGGAGGCGAAAGGTGTCATCTTCTGTATTCCAATACATCCCTAATACCTTCTCTGCTGATTCTTTTGATTCCAGCTGAACGGTAGACTGAACTTCTTTTGGTGTATCTTTGAATTCTGTTTGAATCTATTTCACATTAAAAGTAAAGTTCCTAAGTGTAAATCCTCCCTCGGCATGAATGCTCTTAACCTCCTAGCAGATCCTCTCGGCTTCCGTTGGCGTCTCAAAACAGCATTCCAGATCATCAAATAGTGTTTATTTACGATAACATTGGCGGCTTCTGGAAAGTTAATTTCAAATGAAATGGCAAATAAGCTTTTTGCGTATTCGGCTGTGTATGGCGAGCAAACGGCTCCGAATATCATTAAGGACATTACAAATGTTCCTATTGGGTTATTTACCTCATCCATTCATTAGAATCTTTGGGCATTTTGATCTTTGTTATGTATCTTAATTTGAGAGAACATTTCTTTTCTATCAGCTACTACTCCGATGGCTCCTTGTCGAAACTTAAAAAGGATGGTAAATAAGGACTTATTTTATTCTCGACCTTTCAATAACATCGAGCTCAAAGAGACCACCTGGGTCTCAGCGGCGGCATCAAAAACAATTCGGAGTTTTTCGGGCTTATGTGGATTAGTGACTCCGAAGTGTGGCAGGTACCAGATTCGACCGCGATCCTGTTTCAACTCTCTCGACGTAAGCTGCCTGGCGTATCCCATTTCAATGTAGTTCGTCATCTGCCTTTTATACTTAATTGAAAACTCTGTATCTTTTGACATTTGTGCCTCAATATTGAACAGGCGCTTTAAAGCCATTTGATGACTACCAGGAATAAGAACGTTGTGAGAACGCCATAGCAATCCTGATTCGTATCGCTTTCCGATTTTTCTAGTGGACTTTTCTAAAATCTTTCTGGCCCTTTGGTTATCATTTGATTAGACGACTACATCTGACCTCTGTATACCAAGACTTTCCAGCGTAAAATAATCTTCAACCAATTTATTTAACTGTTCAAGCGCGTTTCTTTCGTCGATGTCGACCTTTCTGGTTCCTTTAATATCTACGGCAACTTTTCTTGAAGGTGCTGTTACAACTTTCGTCTCATACCATTGTAACGTTAATGGCTGTACTTGACCTTTGAGTCCCAGCTCGGTTGCTACTGTATCTTCTATGATTGTAATTGAAGATACTCGAACATCCCATACGGTTGTAGATTTCCTCACGCTCCATTTAGTAGAACTGGCAAGATACGAAACAGCTGACCATCAGTGGCCTTTGACTGACAAGTATGCATCCGTGTTGACGATTGGGCTGAGGTTGCTTCTGCTTGGTGAGACGGCGTATTGGACGAAAAGTTATTCGAAAATGTTCTTGTTGGCGGCGACGAGTTCAATTTTGTATGTAGTAATTTATGGTGATATTTACCACAACCTTCAATGCTGCACCGTTTCTGGCTATGGTATATTGCGGTTCCATGACCCATTTTACAGCAAGAAAAACAGAGACGTTTATTCTTTATTAATTTCCACCCGTCTTGCACACTCAGATTAAGGAAATGACTACAATCAACCAACTGATGACTTGGCTTAAGCTGCAGCAGGAACTAATGAACAAGGCCTTTTTAGACGCTTTGGAATTGTGGGTATTCCTTCATGATGTTCGTCCGTCCTTTTGTTTATACTGCACTGGCTGACTGGCTGGCTGGCTGGAAGACTCCTTTGGCTTCGAAAACTGTGGCAAAATGGCGGCATCGTAATTAAATATATTACATGTATATATTACACAAATTAACACATAAGGCAACGGTGCATTTTAATTTTAAAACGATAAATTTTAAAAGTTATTGTTAAAATTTAAAAGGCGACACGACTTTTTAGCTTACTGAATATTTAGTGCATTGTTCAGAAACAGGGTATTTAGTTAAAAAATTTAATTCGTGTTGCACATCGTGGTAGTATAAAATTTGTTCGATGTGATGGCGTTTGATGCTTCAACATTTGGGTGTGCGCTTGTTGTTTGTGTGTTTTCAAAATTTAGTTCCTTCTTAACGCAACAGCTGCCTTCGGCCCTTTCCTTGTTACTACGCAGATTGTAATGCGAAGAACAACGAGGTTTGTTCTTTGACATTCGTCTGTCAACGGTTTGGGGTGCGCTGTTGCTGAATAAAATAACCGGGTGCCTCTGTTCATCATGAAAATTTGTTGACGTCGTTGCATGACGTCAACAACTTTCATTACGATCAACTTGCTTTCATTTTAGTTGCACTTTGCGTAATAATCTTATCAGCTTATTCTCTAATTGAAAATATATCATTATACTCTGTTTCTTAATTTAATTGGCAAAATAAAAGTCCAACTTGTGGAGTCCTGCCATTAATTCCAGTTAGTATTTTTAATGGAGAAAATTTAGTTTTCTTTTTTATTGTTAAGATAAGTTGTCTGTTCTAAGCTTGTATCAAAACTGGTTCTAAAAAGATTTGCTACTATGTCAAAATTCCTGAAGCTATCTTATGAATTAAGGACTATTCACATGAGAGCGACCAACGACAATTCAATTTAAAACAATTTACCAACCTAAATTCTTCACAAATTATAAACAAAATTGTAGAAATATAATTTATATTAATGTTTACGATAGAAAAATTCACATTTTAATCGCCAAAATAAGATTAATTTGAGAAAACAATATTGGTCGTCGCGAATTGCATCTGATTGCTACGAACAGTCAAACTCTATTCGCGTTCCACATACCATCCACCCATCGACGAATAAATTGTTCGCGCGTGTCTAACCTCGAAATCAGAATTTCTACTTGTATTCTTGACGAATAGAATTAAGGCCATGTGAATGAAATGTCAAAATGGACGAGTATTCGTTGGTCGTTGGTCGCTCTCATGTGTATAGTACTTTGTGATGTTCAATTCCATATGATATGCACATTGCACATTTTCTTAAACTCATGACTTGTACAATTTATTCCATTGTCACTGTTAAGAGTCACAAAATTAATTGCACCTCTGTTTGTGACTTGTGAGGTGTCAGTGATGTTGGGGAGAATCGGGCTGTAAAAACAATTCAAACTAGATATAACTAACTCATACTAATTAAAATTAACTTAAACTACTTAAGATACTTAAAAATACCTAGAACTACTTCAATCTACCTAAAAACTAGAACAGCCACCGCAGCATTCTTGTTGTTTTATTTTTTTTTTGTTTTTTTTTGTATCCGCATACAAAACAAAACAGTCATATGCCCATACATATATATAAATATATATATATACGCACGTACTACTACATAGATCCGCACACAGACATATTTTTTAATTGTTCTGTGCCACCCTAGCTGTTCTCCTTACTTACTACCTTTCGGACAAGACAAAATCTAATTCGACTTTATATATCATTTATATTTTGGTCAGAAAGCCACCAAAACTGATTCTCCTGCTTCACCCTATCCCTTCGGTCCCGATCGGACACAGTCCTACTGAACCGAAGGCGCTCCTCTCCACCTTGGGCGATGACGTCTCTACCATACAGGAGTCGCCTATCTGCAGTTTTTCGGCTGACGTGGTAGATTAGCGGAACCACCATTCCATCCTGTATCAGCCCTCTACTGTCTGAATAGAGGAACGCCTCGGGAGGGATGTAGCCTCTTAACCGCGCACTCTCGAAGTATTCGGTATTGGGGTCAAAAGTCCCAACAATTAAGCTGTTGGTTGTGGACATCGCTTTTGCAATGTGACCCCGAATCAGCTTGAGCAAAGAATTATCTATTCTGTTTATATTGGCTCCGGTGTATAGAACCTGGTTGGAATAATATCGTGTGTACTTCGATTCTGGTGTTCTGTGTAATCCAAGGCAACGCACGTCTAAGACATTGCCTCTCAAACACCCGAATCTTTTCCATTTGAAATGGGGCAACGTTGAACCACACCGGGCATTCAAGACGGCTGCAATAAAACAGTAATTTTGTCACGGCAAAGGCTCCCTTAGCCCCTGGCCACAGCAGCACCTATATGTCTGTCGAAATACTCGACAGTGGATGTCCATTTAGCCTTACGATCACCAGCTTGCGCCAGTTCTTTCTCGTATCCCTTGAGGCGCTAGACAACGGAGTCCTAAACACAATAGTTTTTGATTTCTGGAAGTTGATTTTCAACTTCCAGTCATCATAATATCGGTGAATCTTGTCGATGTCACTCTGAAAAAGATTTTTGATGACCTCAACAGCATGAGCTGTTCTATACGCAACTACTAAGTGGGCGCACGTAATTGCATGAGTTAAACTACCTATCAGATCGCTGGTGTAAATGCTGAATAGAATCGGGGAGTTAACCGTTTCCTGCTGAAGACCATTATTAATATTAAAAATTACTGTAGAAGTTGCATTGCCACTCTTGACAACAAACTTTCTACCATTTAGCATGTCATAAAGCATATACAATAGAGGTTTACTTATACCTAGTCTGGTTAGCTTTAGATAGATACCGTCTACCTATACGGTTTCGATGCCTTCTCCAAATCCACCAGATACGCACCCGTACACTGCTTTTTAGTTTTGTTCCATTGGATATCAGACACCATTTTAGACGCGGCATGAACTATTTCATGTCCGGCCTTAAAACCAACCGGTATGATATTGTTGTCCTCCGCCCACTTGAACAGAGAGCAATTAATAAACTTCTCAAATACTTTGCTGATACTCAAAAGAAGACTTATCGACCGCAGATCCGCAGAGAGGATCCACCACAGCTGTCTTCCACCGCGCTGGATAATATAGTATGCATTATTCAGAGTGTTGTTAAACAGTGTGGTAAAAATGTCAACTGCTTCTTGAGGCAAATGTCGTAGTACAACGTTGGATGTACCATCGACTCCTGCTGACTTCTTTTTCTTTAATGAATCGAAGTTGAGTTGGAGCTCATTCTTCGAAATTGACAGGCGACTGGGCCCATGTCGCTCGGCGATTATGGCGTTTGGCAAATCTTCATCATTAAACCCGGTAAAACCAAGGTTCTCAAATCGCCATTCGGTTATATCGTTGCGCAGCCAGGTGTGATGAAGCAGAGCTCTGTTATCCAGGTCATGATTCGGGCGAATGCGAGCATTCACCTTGTACACTTACTGGAAAGCAGCCCCACAGCCTCCACCTTCTCTTACGGATCTTCGATATATAAGGATATCTTCCAAGAAATTCATGTTTGTGCATATTAATAGTTTTTTTTTGTGCAAAAAGTGCTTAAATCAATCATCTCTTGATTTTTTTCCCTTTGTTCTTGGTTCTTTATCTCTCGTGTTAGTGCTTTCTCTTTTTGTAAGTCTTGTATTTTTAATTTGCGGAAGTATTTATTTGAGTGAGTTACTTGTTTTTTTTGTATTTCAACATATTTGTATTGCATACTTCGTTGTATAAAAATTCAAGGGATAAACTTTGCATATTTTTAGACACTTTTTATCTAAACACATCTGTCTTTTTTTTAAATAAAATTAAATTATCTCCGTCGATTTCTTTGCCATAAGATGCAATTTTCCTACGAACGTCACATATCCTCCTTAAAATTTTTTGCATCTGATACTCTTATTGAAGGCTTGCTATCTCCTGATTTCTGGCCGAAATATACAATAACTCATGAATTCAAAAATATACAGAGAAGAATCAACGTAGCTCGGATATCTGAAAATAGACCCAATAATACAACTGCACTTCCAAAAAACTGAGTGTATATTACCAGAATGTTGGAGGTATGAAGACAAAACTAAAAACTTTTTTCTTAAATTGTGTTGATGGATTGTTTGATGTTATTATGCTTACTGAAACACGGCTCAACTCATCTATACTCGATGCTGAAATTTGTCCACCAGAATATACTGTCTACCGAATGGATAGAAATCCATGTAATAGTATTCATAAACAAGGAGGTGGTGTTTTAATTCCTGTTAAGTGTTGTCTGAATTCTGAACTTGTATTAGCAAATAAGTTCATACATTTGAAACTTATAACAATAAAGTTGACGCATTGTAGTTCTTCGTTTCTAAAATCTGCTATGTATATACCGTCTGGTTCATCGTCTTTTGTATATGAATGTTATTCCTCAGCTATAAATAATATTGTGAAATATTCTGGAAATTTAGTTTTAATGCTTTTTGGTGACTTCAACCTTACTAATTTGAGCTGGAAAATGGATGAGGATAATAAACGTACTTATAATGCTATTGTACAGGGTTCTGCTTATGAAAGGAACTTTGTTGAAGCCGTGCTGTTAACTGGGCACAATCAAATTAATGGATTGCCGAATGAGTTTTTGCGTTACATCGATCTTGTCTTTACTGATTGTTCTGTTTCTTGTGAAACTTTGGATGTTGACGACTGGCTTTTGCCAAAGGTTCCACATCATAATGCTTTTCAATGTTATTTGCCATTATGTGCTGATGAAAAGCCAAATGTTACAAATTCGTCTTCGTTAAAAAATTTCAACTTCAAGAAAATTCATTTGGAAAAATTGGAACAATATTTTTGCAATGTGGATTGGTCAAGTGTAATGGATTTTAATGATGTTAATTTATGTGTCGTGAACTTTTATGATATCTTGGAAAACTGTCTTAATCTTTGTGTTCCTGTTAAAAAGAAATTGTCTATAGCATCATCAGTTCAATGGCTTTCTAAAGATTTAAGACGTATACGAAAACTTAAAAACGTATTTTTTTAAAAAAATGGAGGAGAACACACACAATTAATCTTTATAATTAGTTCTGTTACTATCGAACACTATTTAAAAGTTCCTTAAGGACAGCCTATAAGAACTATTTAAGTAGAATAAAGTGCCATATTAAAAATAACCCTAAGTACTTTTGGAAATATGTAAATTCTAAAAGGAAAAACTCAAATTTTCCAACATCCGTGCAATATAAAAATACGTCCTCTTCCTGTGAAGAGGACGTATTTTTATATACGCTATAGCTATAGCTTTTCGAATTTAAATGGATATTTGTTTCTATAGCTTTTCGAAATTAAGTGGATATTCCTTTCTGCAGGATGATATTGACAGAGCCTTTGAATGGTGTGTTTCAAATGGAATGGAACTGAACACTAAAAACTGCAAAGTGATGTCGTACACCAGGATGAAAAATCCCATTGATTCCTCGTATTACATTGATGAATGCTTAGTTGATCGTGTGGACACATTTAATGATTTGGGAGTTTTATTTCATGCAAAATTTTCATTTAACTCCCATATTGACGTTATCACTAGTAAGGCAAGAAGTCTTCTCGGATTAATTAAGAGGTTTTCTAAAGAATTAAATGACCCTTATATATCGAAAACCCTTTGCTGCGGCCTCGTCCGTCCCATCTTGGAGTATTGTAGCTGCGTATGGTGTCCTGTGTATGATGTTTCAATAAATAAAATTGAAAGTGTTCAAAAACAGTTTTTGTTATTCGTCTTTCGTCAACTTCCATGGGATCCAAATCACCGTCTTCCGCCTTATGAAAATCGTTTGAATCTATTAAACCTATCGACGCTGAAGAAAAGAAGGGAAGTGAATATTGTCCTTTTCCTGTTTCAATTACTATCTGGATCAATTTGTTCCTCTCACATCCTCAGTATGCTGAATATAAATTCTCGATCCAGACTAAATTGTAACTCTGATTTTTTTTATACTTCTTTTGCAAGATCTAATTATGGTTTAAATGAAGCTTTAAATGTCAAGTGCATTGATTTTAATTGTTTTTATGATTGTATAGACTTTTACTTGTTAAAAGAACAGTCTTAAAAAAAACTTGTCATCTTCCTAATTATTATTATAAAATAATATTTCCATTTCTTAAATGGCTCTTTTAAAATGTTGATATTTTCTTATTATTAAATCTGTATGTTTTTGCTTATCTATTCATTATTTTATACCTACATTTGTGATTCAACTTAAGCACAATGTTAGTTTGTAGTTGAGAGAAATAAATAAATCAATAAATAAATAAAAAAAAAAAAAAAAACAACACCGCATCCTCTGGGTCTATGCCTGCTGTCAAAAGTACGTTTCTATTTTCTGTCGTCCTCTGGATCTTAAGACACGGAAGATCATTTTGATCCTTTCTTCTAAAAATCTTATTAATTTTTGGGAACATACTCGGGTCGCTGGGTTAACGGCCCGAATTCCATTATCCCAAAACAAATTAATCGACAACCTATAATTTTCTTTGATAAATTGGTTGATGTTTTGCTCCATGACTTCAGTGTCCTAATCTACAGATCTCGTGTGTCAGTAAATCGCCTGAACAAGCGTTTTAGTCTTGTCAGTAGTCCACTTTTTTGTCTGTGGAGTGCGTCAATGGTCGCGTTACGGTACATGTCGGTTGCGTTACGTTCTTTATATTTCGTATTGTCCTGTTCGTTGAATTGTTTCGTCCATTTGTTCTTAGTATCTGTCGATTTCAGTATTTGTCAGGTTCCTTTCATTTGGTGGGGATATACCATTTGAACGTAATTCGCTCAGTAAGGCGTTGGAAAAGCGTGGCCAACGCACCTTACTGTAATTGTAAGTATGCACAGGCACATACTCCTCCAATTCTAAAGCTCGTACGGAAGTTGTATTACGGCGGCGAGTACGCAGTGGTTACTGTCGTACTCGATCGTTCGTAAACATTTTCTTGGCCGTTGACCTACAGTGTCAGTTCTTGTTACTCTTGCGTCTTTCAGCAATAGATTCAGATAGGCACCACTTCTTGGAAACGATGGTCTTTCTGTAGCAAGGAGGTCGATGCGATACTCAATGTTGTATTGCCCCATCCAATTATACAGATGGTTACCTCGAGGATTTTGTATTTCATTTCCCCAATCTATGTGCTTCGCGTTCAAAGCACCAGTCAATATGTAAAAGTTTTCCTGCAAGCTGAGTCTTAAGCATTCAAAAATCTGTTCAAGGTCTGTTATAAACTGGGTGGGATGAGGTGTTTCAGGTGTATAGGCAGCAATTCCATACACTCGCTTTCCCTGTTGGACATGAATGCATATGATGCATGCCTCTAACGTCCGAGATTTTCGTACATCACTATTATATATTACCTTATGACTAATGCCTCTACGTATAAATATTGCCATGCCTCCTCCTTGAGTGGGGTTGTGCCGGTCTCTTCTTACGATATTGTGATTGTTACGAGTCAATGTATGTTTCTGGTTAAGCTTAGTTTCGCCAGCCAAAAACACATCTGGACTTAGGTCTTTAAGCAATTGGAATAAATTGGCTCTACGTTCGGCCCTAATTAGTGAGTTCACATTCGCAGCTAGGATCTTGAAGGGCCACTCCAGCAGCGCGCCCTTAACCTCTAAGTTGCGTTAAGCTCCGCAAAACAGAGTAGAGATGATCCACCCTAGTCGCCTGCTCCTGATCTGGTTTTGAAGGGCTGTGAACTGGCCTTGGATGGCCAGCAGAATGCTTTAATTTTTTATGATGTTCCACTATGAAGCAGTGGATAGCATGCCTATCTTTTCTGCTGCTGGTGCTGTTGATTCTGATTCTATTGCTGTTGCTGTTGCTGTTGCTGTGTCTGCTGCTGTTGTTGTTGTTGTTTTGGCTCGTGCTATGGCTGTAATTCTTGCAGCTGTTCTTTTGACTGCTGCTGTTGTTGCGCTTCTTGTTTGTGCACCTGTAGCGACTTCTTTTCCACGAGCTCATTCCCTTTTCTCTCACGGCATGCATCTTGCCTGTTCAGCGCGAGTATAAGGGGCTCCAGATGTGATTTGAGACGCTGTATTTCCGCCTCCACTGCTCCAATTTTTTCTAACATTTCTTGTTCCTCGTTATCTTCCTCGGCCGACGCCTCTGATGTGGAGAGGTTCACAAAGGCATTACTATCGCCCGTGGTAAAGTGCCCTTCTCCACCTTCTGACATGTAGTCAAAACCCTGGTCGTTATCCGAGGGTGATGTATTAAGTTGTTTGGCATATGCTGCCTCTGACGTCACATCTATATCTGACATTGATAATTGGTACCTACCTTGCTAATTTCTTTTTCGGCCTATGCGCATGTGAATAAAATAACATGTGTTATTTTATATGTGTTGATAAAATAAACAGAGGGTAAGCTTTTGAATGAAAATCAATGCTTTTTTTAACTTTTGTATATCTATGACTTAATTTTTGTGTAATATTTTTATGAAGTTTTGATAAGGAGGTAAGTAGGTGGCGAGGTAGGTAGGCAGGTAGTTAATAGGTATAGGTACTAGGTAAGTAGGTAGGTAACAACTTAAGTACTTAGACAATGAGTGCTGATTTTTAGCTTACTAATAACATACGTATTAGATACCAAACAAACTAGGTATCTAGGTATACATTGATACTTTTTTGAGCTTTCTATTGATCAATATTATTATCTAGGTATTGTATTTTTTGTTCGCTTTTAAAAGAAGTTGAAATTTTGTTTTTATTTTTAAATAAAACAATTTTTTTACTGATCACAACTATTTTTGTTATTTCGCACCGCTTTTCCGAATTATTATTACATAATGGAAAATTGCCAACAGCCCGAACACAACTTTAGACGACAATAATATCATAATGAATTTGCTTTTAACTATAATGTAGGTAGGTATATTTTGCTTTTATTTATAATTTTGATAGCAGGTAGGCCTATTACACCGAAGGACGACGACGTAGGGATAAAAAAGCTTTCATTTTTGCCTAGTAGTTGTTGTCATTCCGGTTTAGCCCTAAAATAATACCATCTTCCGACACTGAAATTTATTTTAATTTTCTTTCCCTAATGGCTTCTATCGTATTGCTCCCCGCTATAGAATAAGGGCATTTCAACTCGCAAAGAGTATTTTCGTTGAAAATACCATCGGGAGAGGCTCCAAGAAAATTTCTATCGATAAACAAATCGGTATTGAAAATTTTCTTGTTTATCTGCCTTTCCAGCTGAATCCTCATGGTGTAAAATGGAAGGAGCAAAAATATCTTCTTACGTGTCCTTCGAATTGCTTAGCTTTTCATATCATCCCAAACACAGATGCAGTTATCATATATTTCCGCTTTTCATACCATAATTTGTTATTTGATTGGCACAATGTCTGCTTTTTTTCAGAATACGTATTTCTTCTGACACAAAGTCTTCGGGGCTCATATCAGGATGGATGCAACCAGAACCATAGCTAATATCATCTCTCACACCAACTCGATGTATTTTGAAATTACTTTATCCACTTCGATAGATTTTTATGTGCTCTTCTTGTCCTTAGAGACTTGTTTTTATGTGATCTTCTCAATTCCAGAGCAGGGAGTTTTGAGGTGGAGATCTTCCTTGAATGTGATAATGGAATAATGTTTTTCGCCTGCTTATATTGAATTGGACAACAGCCGCTGTACATCGATTAGAATATTTAGTGCTCAAAGAAAAGTTGATCCTTTTTCCACCTACAAGCTTTGCAACGATAGAGTTATAATAATCTGCTAAATTATTCGAGCATTGAATATGAGCCTTCTATTTGGATTCATAAGTTTTTCGGGTATGCCATCAGCTTTCATGATTGGGGATTTTATTTTCTCCTGTTGCTGGAACATTCTCATCTTCCCTTCAGTGTTTCACAGAAGTCAATGTGTCTTTTTGAATCCGCTCTAATTTTGTTTGTAATAAGCCCCGCAATCTTATCTTACATCCCTTAGATATAGCTTCAAGCTTATTCCTATAATTTCGCATCAGGTGATTGCAGCATTCAATTTTGTTTATGTATCTTCCATTATATGGGTCACTCTTCGTAATTTTCTGACACATCGCCATCAGAAATCATCGTCAAGTAGCTGAGTCCATTTTTTCTCAACGCTACATTGAAAAGCTTGAAGCAAACTGTCTGATTCTATAAGCGTTGATGGCCCATCGTATTTTCTAGTGCAAATATGCTCTATAGTTTCTTTCCTCTGAAGCATGTGACGCAATACTTCTTTCTTACACCTAAGGAAATCACTTTGCCTGTATGTAAGCCTACAGCAACAGCTGCATCAGACAGACCCGAAAAATTCTTTTTATACGATCTTTTGCTCCAACAGGCATCCGTTACAACAGTTATAAGCGGAATACCGTCTGCAGGATCAATGTCCCCACCTGCTACAGCAGCGTCAGGTTCTTCCTGGGCAGCTTCCAACATATTTTGTTAGGCAATGTGTTCCCAAATCTCAGCAATATGGTTTCAACTTGCTTCTACTTTTTGTTTGAACAGCAATTTATGTGTAAAGCAGAGGTGAACTCTTCCAGCTGCGAGAACCCACAACCAAGACTTGTTATTCCAAGTACTGCGGAAATATTAACACCAATGTCATTTTCTGTGTTTTTGCTTGATGATGACACACACAACTCAATTTTACATATGTTGCATAATAAAATAAAATCACTTTCAAATCCTCGAAAATTGAAAAATCGGTTTTTCAAAAAAAAATATTTATTTATTTTTTTTAAATATCGAAAAACTTTGTTTTTGAAAATTTGAGTACGCAGTTTTATTAACACTTTTATGGAGCATTAGTATAAGAAAAATAATTTTAATCGGTCCATCCAGTAGTGAGAAAGTCGAAAATATGGAAATTAGTTCTGTGGGAAGTACCTTTAATAAGTAAGCAAAATAAAATATTTTCATACTTAACAGTGGACTGTAAAAATCTAAGAACACACACATTTGTTTATAAAAATTATTGGAGCTGTTTTTATTATTTGCATGGGAGGTACCGTTGGTTTTATGCAAGGAATATCGTTTTTTAACTATTCTTTTGGAAAAATTTTTGTTTACATTAGTATTTAGACTTTATAGGAGAGTCTGCATAAAAAATTCAAAAAAAATCAAATCAACAGTTTTTCAGAAAATTGAAAACCAAAAAAAGGGACTACTAAAGGTACCAAAACTGACAATTTGTTTCCAAAAAAAATATCAAAATGTACTTTTCCCTTCATTAATGAACTGAATTTTTTAAAATAAAAATCGTTGGAGCCGTTTTTGATAAAAATAAGATTTTCTTTTTGGCAAAAAATGTATGGGAGCTACTGTTATATGTCATCTTAAAAAAAATGAAAAAAACCTGTGGGCATGTTATCGAAAAAACAATATGTACCAGTCGATCTCGTACTGTGGAGGTATCGGCTTCCCAGTTTTTCCAAATTAAATTTCTAGTGTGAGCTTAAGTTCTAAATTAAATCAAGATTTCATAAGTGGTGCAGTAGCACAGTAGTAGAGTGGCCGACCGAGAATCCGAGGGTCGCCAGTTCGATTCCCAGCCGGGCATCAGAACTTTATCAGCTTTTTTTCACAACCGTGAAGTGGAAAACTTTATTGGTTGGGAAAACGAACAAAGGAGGAGTAGTTTAAGCACCGCGGCGTCGAAAGGTGTCCTAGGGCCAATGAGGCCAGCGATGGCATCAGCTGAGGGAATATCGAAAGATGTTCCAATTACAAGCAGTGATTCTGCAGCAACAACATCAACAACAATAACAACAACGGCAACATCATCCGATGCTAATCCAAAGCGCAGAAAGAGGATCAAGTGCGCACCAAATTTGGTAAAGAGGAGATCCACGGCCACCTCCACGGCCACCTCAGCAAAGCTGCCAGCTGGGGTGCATACGTCCGATATAGACGAGACGTCAGAGGCAGCAAGTCAAACCCAGCTAGACACTTCACCCGAAGAGGGTATAGCATATATGTCTGAGGAAGGAAAAGGGCACTTCACGACGGGCGATAGTACTGCCTTCGTGAACCTCTCCACATCAGAGGCATCATCTGAGGAGGACGAGGAACAAAGACTGGTAGCCCAAATTGAAGCTTTGGAGGCAGAAATCGAAAAGATAAAAAGCAAAGTTAAGGTAAGCCAAGAAGCGCGCCGAGCGAAGCAACTAAAAGAACTCGACGAAAAAGAACAACAACAGAAAAAAGAACAATTACAAAAACAACAGCCACAGCAGCAGCCAAAACAACAACGGCAAAAACAACAACAGCAGCAGACACAAGCCCAGAAACAACCGCAAGAAAAACAGCAGCAGCAGATTCAAAAGCAGCAGAATCAACAGCAGCAGAAAAGTCAGTCTCAGCAGCAGCAGCCACAGCCTCCGATTACGAAAAAAGAAAAGGTGCCACCCATAAATACTTATAATATAAAATGGAGTTACAGGATACCATAAATCTATGTAAGTTGACCATAGGTCAAAATTTTACTATTAAAAGATTAAATAACGATAGGCATGCCATCCACTGCTTTCACACTGGAACAGCACAAAAAAATTAAAGAGTTGCTAAAAGAAACTACTACTGAATTCTTTAGTTTCACCCCTAAAACCGAAAAATTTCAAACGGTCCTTTCGAAAGGGCATAGATCCCTGCACGGTACCACAGGTGCTCTTAAATGAACTCCGCCAAAAAGCGAATGACGATCTCAACTTTATCGGGGTCAAGCCGTTCGCTACAGTTAGAGCTAGGCGGGAGAAGCGGAGTCTTCCCCTCTTCCTCTCACCCAGCAGCAAACTGGATAGTTTGAGGAGTATATCCGTCCTCAACTACCAGGTTGTAACTTGGGACAAAGTAGAAAGGCGCGGCGACATGCTTCAATGCGCTGCCAAAGGTTCGGCCACGCCGCAGCAAACTGCGAAATGAAGTCGCGCTGCGTTAAGTGTAGAGAGAACCACAATGCAGATGAATGCAAGTTAGGAAAGGAACGGGTCGAAGATAGGACCTAGCTTAAATGTGTACTCTGCCGAGGCGGCGGACACCCCGCTAATTATCGGGGATGCCCGACGTTTCAGCTTATAAAAAACAATAAAGCAGCAAAGCAAACAGTGGTAGAAAAGCTTCCAACAGTGCGCCCTCCTACAAGAACGCCCGTCAACCCCCAAATTTCTAACGCCCAAATGGCGTCAGGAAAGGGAAGCACGGTACAGCCTACACCAAAAGTCGCCCAACAGGCCCCCGTGCCTAAGGCGCCGGCGGCACAGGCGGATATTATGGGCGTTCTACTGGCCATCCAGGGCCAGTTGAACGGCTTCCAAAACCAGATCAGGGAGCAGGCGACTAGGGTGAATTATCTCTACTCTGTTTTGCCGAGCTTAACGCAACTTAGAGGTTAAGGGCGCGCTGCCGGAGAGGCCCTTTAAGATCCTAGCTGTGAATGTAAATTCACTGATTAGGACCGAACGTAGAGCGAATTTATTCCAATTGCTTAAAGACATAAGTCCAGATGTGTTTATGGCTAGCGAAACTAAGCTTAACCAGAAACATAAATTGACTAACAACAATTACAATATCGTAAGGAGAGACCGACCCAACTCCACTCAAGGAGGAGGTGTCGCAATCTTTATACGTAAAGGCTTTAGTCATAAGGTAATATATAATAGTGATGTGCGTAAATTTCGGACGTTAGAGGCATGCATCATATGCATTCATCTCCAACAGGGGAAGCGAATGTATGTGATCGCTGCCTATGCACCGGAAGCACCTCAGCCCATACAGTTTATAACAGAGCTTGAAAAGCTTTTTGAATGCTTAAGATTGAGCTCGGAAGAAAACTACTACATATTGGCTGGTGATTTGAATGCCAAACATATAGATTGGGGAAATCAAATACAAAATCCTCGTGGTAACCATCTGTACAATTGGATGGGTCGACATAACCTGGAGTATTGCATCGAACTTCTCGCTACAGACAGGCCATCGTTTCCAAGAAGCGGTTCCTATCTGGATCTATTGTTGAAAGACGCAAGAATAACAATCACTGATACTGTGGGCCATCGGCCTAAAAATTGTTTAAGAACGATCGAGTACGACAGTGACCACTGCGGACTCGCCGCCGTAATACAACTTCCAAACGCGCTTATGGAGTTGGAGGAGTATGTACCGGTGCATACTTACAATTACAGTAAGGTGCGCTGGCCACGCTTCTCGAACGTCTTATTGAGCGAATTACGATCAAATGGTATATCCCCACCAAATGACAGGAACATGACAAATACTGAAATTGACAAATACTTAGAACAAATGGACGAAACAATTCAACGAACAATGAACAGGACAATACCGAAATACAAAGAACGTAACGAAACTCACATGTACCGTAACGCGACAACTGATGCATTACACAGACAAAAAAGTGGCTTACTGACAAGACTAAAACGCTTGTACAGACGGTTTACTGACACACGAGATCTGGAGATAAGGACACTGAAGTCGTCCATCAAAAACCTCAACCAATTGATCAAAGAAAATTATAGGTTGTCCATTAATTTGTTTTGGGACAACAAAATTCCGTCCGTGAACGCTACCGACCCGAGTATGTTCCCACAAATTAATAAGATATTCAGAAGAAAAGATCAAAACGACCTTCCGTGTCTTAAGCTCCAGAGGACGACACAAAACAGAGACGTACTTCTGACACAGGCATAGACCCAGATGACGCCGTCTTGGACGATGACCTCTTCATAATCGAACATCCGCAGGAGAAGGTGGAGGCTGTGGGGGCTGCTTTCCAGCAAGTGTACAAGGTAAATACTAGCATTCGCCCAAACCATGACCTTGAGAGCAGAGCTCTGGTTCACCACTTTTACCTCCGGAACGATATAACGCAGTGGCGATCTGAGAACCTTGGTTTTACCGGGTTTAATGATGATCATTTGGCAAACGCCATAATCGCCGAGCGAAATGGGACCAGTTCCCTGTTAATTTCGAAGATTGAGCTCCAGCTCATCTTTGATTCACTAAAGAAAAAGAAATCAGCAGGAGTCGATGGTATATCCAACGTTGTACTACGACATTTGCCTCAAGAAGCAGTTGACATTTATACCACACTGTTTAACAACGCGCTGAAAAATGCATATTATCCAGTGCGATGGAAGACAGCTGTGGTGCACCCTCTCCCAAAAAAGGGAAAGGACAACTCCAATCCGGTGAATCTCCGGTCGATAAGTCTTCTTCCGAGTATCAGCAAAGTATTTGAAAAGATTATTAATAGAGCCTTGTTCAAGTGCGCGGAGGACAAAAATATCATCCCGCATAATCAGTTCGGTTTTAATGCGGGACATGCCACAATTCATGCCGCGTCTAAACTAGTTATCCAATGGAACAAAACTAAAAAGCAGTGTACGGGTGCCTGTCTGGTTGATTTGGAGAAGGCCTTCGACGCCGTATGGTTAGAAGGTCTCCATCTAAAGCTAACCAGACTAGGTATAAGTAAACCTCTATTGTGTATGCTTTATGACATGCTAAATGGTAGAAAGTTTGTTGTCAAGAGTGGCAATGTAACTTCTACCGCAATTTTTAATATTAATAATGGTCTTCAGCAGGGAGCGGTTAACTTGCCGATTCTATTCAGCATTTACACCAGCGATCTGATAGGTAGTCTAACTCAGGCAATTGCGTACGCCGACGATCTAATTGCGTACAGAACAGCTAATACAGTTGAGGTCATCAAAAGTCTCTTTCAGAGTGACTTCGACAAGATTCAGCGATATTGTGATGACTGGAATTTGAAAATCAACTTCCAGAAATCAGAAACTATTTTGTTTAGGACTCCGTTGTCTAGCGCCTCAAGGGATACGAGAAAGAACTGGCGCAAGCTGGTGATCGTAGGGCCACATGGACATCCACTGGCGAGTAAAAGTGTAGTAAAGTACCATGGCATCTGGTTGGATCAGTACCTGTATTTCGACAGTCATATAGGTGCTGCTTTGGCCAGGGCTAGGGGAGTCTTTGCCTTGACAAAACGACTGTTTTATAGCAGACGTCTTGACAGCAGGGTGAAGGTGATTTGCTACATGACCCTCATCAGGCCGATGATTGCCTACGGATGCCCGGTGTGGTTCAACGTTGCCCCATCTCAAATGGAAAAGATTCGGGTGTTTGAGAGGCAATGTCTCAGACGTTGCCTTGGATTACACAGAACGCCAGAGTCGGAGTACACAAGATATTATTCCAACCAGGTTCTATACAACGGAGCCAACATAAACAGAATAGATAATTTTTTGTTCAAGCTGATTCGGGGTCACGTTGCAAGCTCGATGTCCTCAACTAACAGCTTAATTTTTGGGGCTTATTACCCCAATAACGAATATTTTGAGAGTGCGCGGTTAAGTGGTTACATCCCTCCCGAGGCATTCCTCTATTTAGACAGTCGAGGGCTGATACAGGATGGAGGGGCGGTTCCGCTCATCTACCACGTCAGCCGGAAAACTGTGGATAGGCGACTCCTGTATGGTCGAGACGTCATCGCTCAAGGTGGAGAAGAGCGCCTTCGGTTCAGTAGGACTGTGTCCGATCGGGACCGGATGGATGGGGCGAAACAGGAGAACTAGTACTGGTGGCTCTCTGAACAGCATCGTGATATTAAAAGTCGATGAAGATGGTATATCTTGGCCGACTTACATAGATTTAGGCCATTAGGTATAGGGAACAGTCGGGGTGGCACCAAAAACAAATTAAAAATATGTATGCATGCGGGGGCATACGTGCATGTATCTGCGTGTCTGTGCATGTATGTGCGTACGTATATGTATATGCGTATGTACATGTATGGGTGGGTTGCATGTTGGTGTGTGTCTGCATGCATATAAAAAATAAACAAAAAAAAATTAAAAAACGAAAAAAATGCTGCTGTGGCTGTTCTAGTTTTTAAGTAGTTTTAAGTATTATTAGGTAATTTAAGTTAGTTTTGGTTAGTATAAGTTAGTTTTATTTAGTTTTAATTATTTTTAATATATATTTAGGTTTAGCTTATAAGTAAAAAAAAAAAAGAAAAAAAAATTATAAGATACCAAGTTTTTTTGTGTAAAAGATTCTTGAAATATAAAATAAATAAAAAAAATTAGATTTAATTAAATTAGTTTTTAGGTCGAAAGGCATTAGTTCTAAGAGTTATTGTTTAATTTAGAGCGCCCGTAAAGGGCCAGTAAATTAGTTGTAAGTTATTGATAATTAGGCTAGTTTTAAACATTTTTGTCTAGGTTTAAGATAGTTATAAGTTAAAATGAAATAAAAATGAATTAAAAAAAAAAAAAACAATGTACCATGTTTGAAGCAAAAATTTGACCAAAAAACAATGTATGGGAGCTACTGTTATCTGTCATATTAAGAAAAATGAAGAAAAACGTGTGGGCATATTACCGAAAAAACAATATGTACCATGTTTGAAGCAAATCCATCCAACCGTTTAGGCTGTGTCTAACACAGACAGATGGAATTGGGACCCACTTTTTTGGTGTTCTCTATGATCGTAATGTCATGTTTGATTGTTAGAAAAATTTTTTTTTTTCGAATGCATAACTTGCCTTATAGTACCTATAATCGCAAGTAAAAAATACCGGAATTATTACCCAGTAGTAAATTCACTTTTCTATGAAAAATGCCTTGGTGAAATCGTATATTACAGCGGTCATATAGGAGAGATTATATTATTGATTTCACTCATGAAACGTAATGCAGCCATGTTGTGCTTAGCTCAAGTTAAAAGGTAGAGAATAGACAAGAACAAAAAATAACTTTACCTAATGAATATACAATCCTTTTTCATATGCATGAATTAAATAAATAAATGATGCTAAAATGAAACCCTTTTATTTTGGGTTTCCCCTCGTTCGGTTCGCGCCACTACCAACTATTTTATTGTCTTATCTTTAAATTGCTTAAAAAAAACTATTATAAAGAACACACTATCCAGTGTGTTATACAGATGTGGGTATGTAATGCGCATAATTGTTTTCCTGGGTGTTTCAATTGTATTGCACCGCGTAACCTCGTAACGCTTATGCCGCATATCAGGTACTTTTCATCCTCATGGTACGTATCCGAATCACTACTCATACACACAAATATCCGCATTTCATATTCGTCAATCGTCATACTTTGGTTTTTTTATCTTTCAACTTGAAACATTTTTTTTTATGTTCTATCTTCCAACAAAAAAATATGTATCTTCAAAAAAAGCCATCTTACGGTATAAAGAAAAAACAGCCAGCAAAAAAAAGTAACGACTTTTGTTAAATCAAAAAGACTTTTATAAATTGTGTTAAATAAGTTACTTTTTGATAAACTTTTTTTTACTGAAATAATTAAAAAACTATTTTGTCATTTGGGGAAAGTTTTGTTGCTTTTTTCATATAACCTCCGATTCAAAATTGTATTAGAAAATGAGCAATTTTAATGTTCTTCAAGAGATGGTTATTCAAAAATAGGGCCCAAACTTAAAAATCCACTCTGCCTATCCCCAAATAATATTCATTAGCTGTAAAATGACGTAAATATAACATGTGAGGAATTGAAGCCCTCACATTCTTTACAAGAAAAAAGCATTTTTGGGACATTTTGCGAAAGGTGTTATCGAAATATTAAAATTAGAGAAGAAAAAATTAAAAAATAGAAAAAGTGTCCAGTACATCCTCTAGCTTAAGTGCCATTCTATCATTAGCAATTAAGTTTTTCCAATTGGTGTTGTATAGAATTCACAAACTTTGCAGAAAATTGCCCAATTTCTCGTTTTTCTCAATATTTTGGGTGCAGGCCTCTTAATGTGGCAATCACAAATCACCTTAGCGATTCCACCCTAGGATTTTCTGTTTTGGATTTTGAGAGTAAAATCAAACTATAACAGAATCGTTTGTTTTTTTTTCTGTTTTTCTTATTTGGTTGTTTACTTTTAATTTATGGTTAGAGTTGATAAGCTCCTCTTTTGTTTTAATAATTGTTTATTAGTAAAAAAATCAAAAATTTGCATTATCAACAATAATCAAGAAACTCAAAAATTCCTTTACCCCAATAAAGCACGCTTTCTCGATCAGCTAAGTATGTTTATATTCAAAAATTATGAAAATTTTGAAATTTTTTAACAATGTTTGTTGATTTCTTACCAATTTTTTTTTAGAACTTAAAGAATATTTTTTTTATCGAATTTAAAAAGGAAACTACTCAATTTTGAAATTCTTTCGTTTAAGCTCGTTTATTATTTATTGAAATTTAAGTTAACACCCTGTGCCATGACATGCTTTCCAAGACAAATATTTTTTCTCGGAGAAGAGCACTGCCGTTGAACAGTAATATTATGTACCTACCAGGGAAATATTATAAAGGGTTATCCATTTTGCTGTTTCAGAAGTATAGGGCTGGAATTCGACATCTGTCAAACTAAGTTGTAAAACCAAAACCATAAAAATTGTTAAAAACTAATCCACAAATGGTGATTCTGCCACAGCCACATATCGTGCTTTAAGAGGAGATTATGGTTTACATGATCGTCCAATTATGCAAGCAATTGGCAAAATTGTGAAGACATTTAAAGAGACTGAATTGGTTGCAGATATACTAAGGCCTGTGCATCATCGTTTCGCTCGTACCACTGAAAATATTGCTGCTGTAAGTGAAAGTGTTGCCGAAAACCCTAATGTGTCGATTCCTCGTCGTTCTTAGAAATTAGGACTATCTTACGGCACATTATGGCATATTTTGCATTTGGATCTACACCTTCATCCATATAAAGTCTATGTCACACAACAACTGAAGCCAGCTGACCATTCACAACGTCGTAGATACGTCGAATGGGTGCTTGAACAACAGACGGTCGACTGCGATTTGTCGAATAAAATTTTCTCAGCGACGAAGCACATTTCTCACTCGATGGGTATGTTAATAAACAAAGTTGTCATATTTGGGGTTCTGAGAATCCTCAAGTAATTGAAGAGAAAGACCGTGTTTATGCGGATAAACCTTTAACTCTTGAGCACTTGAAAACCAACATTGGTCAAGTTATAGCTGAGATACCGCCCAATATGTCTCAAAAAGTGGTCGAAAATTACCTCAAAAAATTGATGCTTGCAACAATTGGCGTGGTGGTCATTTAAACGATCTAGTGTTTCACACATAATGTCAACGTCCAAACTTTATAATAAAAAAGAAACATCATGAAAAAAAATATTTTATATGTGTTTTCTGTACGTTCACTTTTGAAACCGCAAAATGGATAACCCATTATTACTTTATAATTACAACAAAAAATTATTAATTCTTAATAAAATTCGTAGCTGTATAAATTGCTAACAAAAATTATTTATTTAACAAAATGGATGAAGTACAATTGCGTGCAATAATAAGAGTTGCAGTTCAGACCGCAGTCGAACAATCGCAATAATCTTTTGAGTCTCGAAACAGTGAACTTAAGAATAGTCTTACTTTTAGAAACACCATCAAAGGTGGAAGAAAATAAAGCAGTCACCATTATGTTTAGTTTTAGTTTATTAATTCATTTAATGCCTATACTCAGTAAGAATAAAATTCTTATAAATTAGTGATAAGCTTAATAAACTAGTAAAATAAAGAGATAACAAACTATGAAGAGTGTGTTTTTAATCACATGAAATTTCTCTTAACTCAATTTTAACAATAATATTATGTTCATATTCTTAAAAGTAATTGCTAGTATTAGCTAATGACAATGGTAAATAAAGAAAAAGAATAAAGCAAAATAAGTTTTATTTACAATACATCTCAACTTAAAAATTCGGTGGGATGTCCTGTATTACAAATAAGCAATGTGGTTGTGAAAGTAGGTTCAAGGCTCTCGATGAAACTGCGTTCCATCACCGATTCTTTTAATTTGCCTTGGTAGGTTAGTCCACACACAAATGGCACTGACGAAAAGTTTTCGCTCAGAGTTTAGACAGAAATAACGTGGGTGTATGAGTATTTGAGATCTCTGTGAGAAGCTAAACCAAATCCTATCAAACAAACTACAGGGCTGCTGCGTGTGAAAAAATATAGCGAACTGTATTGTTGAAGCCGACATTCAACATTATCCTACTGACAGAATCACAGCCAATATATACTTCACAACCGTAAGTTAGTATCGGACCTACAAGCAGCGCTGCCGAAGTGAGCACTAAGGGAGTATTCGTACACCCCTGATGTTTACTGTACTCCCGTACTCCCCTTATTGGAATTGTACTCCCCTAGAAAATATCCTGAAATTTAGCATACAGTCATTAAATCTTTTTCCCAGTGCGTCCAACCCCTTGCGAAAGTATGCGGGGCATCTATTCACAGAAACTAATAAAAATTTTTGCAGTTCACTTCTGTCAGTTTTGTTTGGATTAATGCGAACATGAAAAATAAGTAGGCATCTATTTGTTTATTTTCTAATGACTTGTTATTTTCTTCCCATACAAATCGGAATTTTACTTGTTTGACTTGATCATTAGTTTTTATCCTTCGAATTGGACAATAATGGAGGCAAAAAACTTTACTTTCATATTTCTTAATATATTTTAAAAATGGTAAATAAAATGAATCTGGGGTTTCAATCCAAAGAGCCAAGAATATATTTATGTTCTTCTTCTTAAATTAAATGTAATATAAGTGGATTTTAACAAACTTTATAATAACGATGAAGCACTTAATAATCTTGATTTTTCAAGTAATGCAATTTTCGTTGATAAAACATAAATTGGTGCCAATGCGAGTCTTTTGCTTTTCGATTAGCAGCTTCGGTGAGTATGTTATTTCATAACAAAGTGTTAAGCGCTTAACATTGTTGACCAAAAAGCTAATAGTCCTTCTTCAGTTCCCTTTATGAAAATATTTTTATTAAGCGAGCGTTGTTCAAGCGTATACACAACCATATTCGTTCAGCGGAAGGATAAAACTAATTATCTGTCAAATCAGACATGAGCTAAGTGTTACCATTCACGAAATAAGCACTAGTTGAAAAAAAAACGTTAGATGGCGGACCCGTTTGATATTGGATTTGGAACAGTTAGCAACTTCGGAACTAAAATTCCCTTTGGGGGCCAATGTTAAGCGCATTGAAAACATTATTCATTTGTTTAATTCATAGCATTTCCAATGTCATGTTTCCAATTCCAAAACTACAATAACTCGAATGCTGGTTCATCATAAGCGAAAAATGTCATTTATGAGACTGATGAAGAAGAGCTAGCCCGCGAAACAGATAACTCCTCAAACAAAAGGCCGAGTAAAAAACGCAAGGTTGGGTCCTCACCTGATGGCGCCTGTTTTTCTGAAAAAATTGCATCACCAAAAGATGCCAATATTAAAGAAAAAGCTATTAAAATTAGGCCTCCGCCATCAATTAATGTTGTCGGTATTGCGGAGTATAACCGGCTGCAAACTACCTTAAAGACGTTAACACCATCAGACTTTAAAATTATTTCACTTAATAACAACAAATGGAAAGTTTGCGTGAAAGATCCTGAAAGTTATCGTCTCCTATCGCGAAAACTTAAAGAAGAAAATGTTGTAGCGAGAGGTTTGCACCCATCATGTCCAAAAGACGATATTATTAACGATCTAAAGAGGAACTATAAGATCTAAGATGCTGTGAACATCGTCAAAAGAGAAACACAAAAAAAGATGGCGAAACAAATGTGGTACAGCATGGTCATCCACTATTTATTCTTGCTTTTGATAAAGCAGAGAAAATAGACGATATTTACAAAATTAAAACAATCCTCAATATTGTTGTTAAGATCGAACCTTTAGGAAAGGGTTCGAGACTGATTCTACAGTGTAAACGCTGTCAATTATTCAATTACACGCAAACTTATTGCAAAAAAGAACCTAGGTGTGTAAATTGCGCCGAAAATCATCTTACTAAAGACTGCACCTCAGATAGCAAAAGTGCAGCAACGTGCATAAATTGTAATAAATGTCATCCGGCCAACTATAGAGGCTGTGAAGTAGAAAAAGTATTACAAAAACGGCGATCAAAATTTACGCAGTCACACAGAAAACCACCAAGCCAAGTAGAAAAGCAGGTTCTTAAGACCCCTAAGAGGTTAAATGCCCAAATACCCAAAGCAAAAGATCAATCGACACAACCAGAGCAAACACCAAAGAAAGGTAGTGTAAACACATATGCCCAAATAACGGCTAAGAACATACCTTTACAAAAAGATACTGCTGGTGATCCACTCACGAACGTCTTAAACATAATTCTTTCGAAAATTGAAGAGCAATGTGGTGCAAATAAACTTATATTTGATAGGCTAACTAAACTCGAAAACAGTTTTGGGCCAAAACGCCCTACAAAAAAAAACATGATGGTCAAAATATTTACTTGGAATGCCAACGGATTATGGCAAAAACTTGGAGAACTAGAAATGTTTATGCATGAGAAAGATATTGATATTTGTTTGTTATCGAAAACGCATGTCAAGAAACAATCAAATAGTAAGATCAATGGATATTTAGAATACCACGCAATTTATCCGTCGAACAAAGCAAGAGGTGGAGCATCCTTATTTATAAAAGAATGCATCGAACACACGATAGGGCCAAAAATAGAGGCTGAATCAATGCAATTAATCGGTGTACAGGATAGAACTCAGAATGTTGTACTGAATGTATCTTCCATATACTGTCCTCCACGATGTAAAATTGAAAAGAATGAATTTATGAACGTGCTAAAGTAACTTAAATATAATTTTATTCTTGGTGATGATTTTAATGCGAAGCACAGCTTTTGGAGATCTAGAGTTATTTCTCAAAAGGGTCGAATGCTCTACGAAGCGGTAATGGAAAATAATTGCGATTTTCATTCGACTTACTGGCCGACTGATCCATCGAAAATACCTGACCTTATTGATTTTTTTTTTTTGTGGTCAAAGGAATACCCTCAAATAAAATTAGCATAACAGAAAGCTTTGATCTTTTCTCAGATCATTCTGCTGTTATTCTCACTATGAGCGAAAATCTTGTTAAAAATGAAAAACCACCCACGCTAACAAATTAGAAAACCAACTAGGCAGGTTTTAAGAAACATATAGAGAATAACGTTGAATTAAGGGTTTCACTACAAACGCCTCTCGAACTTGAAAACGCAGTAGATAACTTCGTCAATATCGTACAACAACCCGCATGGAAAAACACCCCGTACCAAAGAGAAATTGCCGCGCTTTAAAAACCTAAAATATCCGCAGGAAATAAAAGATTTAGTAAAAGAGAAACGAAAAGAACATAAGAAATGGCAGCAAACTCGAGCTCCTCAGCACATGGTAAATTGAAATCGCTTGTGTAATTTACTAAAAAAGACGATAGCAGAATTCAAAAATTCTGAAGTTGGAAATTATCTTGAAAGCTTGACAGCAGGAAAAGAATCCAACTACTTACTCTGGAAAGCTGTTAAGGTGTTGCGACCACGACGTGCTTCCTTAAATTCAAGGGAAGAGCGTCGAAGGGAAGTTAGAAATGAAATGCACTTTTTATTTATTGGTTATATTTTTATTTAATTATTATTTGGCAATCTAGTTATCCGCCGTCTTTAGCGTCGCTGCAACCTTTTCGTATAACCGTTTAGGACTAACTTCGATTATTTCTTCCTCATCGATCCCTATTTATACTAATCATTGCCACTGATTCTGCCCATCACACACTTTCCCCTTCCAGCATTACCATAGAAACAGCATTACCATTTATACTCTATATTGTCGCATCATCATAACAACTTCGAAGGCAGTGCATTTACGCTAAGTGCGATCGTATTTCATTTGTTGAATATTATGATTCAATGAATGCTGTCCATTGACTCAGCATTACCATTGATACTCTATTCCGTCGCATCATCATAACAACTTCGAAGGCAGTGCATTTACGCTTAGTGCGATCGTATTTTATTTGTTGAATGATAGTGGATTCAATGAATGGAGTGTGTGGTTATATGTATATATGTGTCCAAAACATTGGTTAATTTTAAGTGTCAATGGCATGAGTTTTGTTTTCAATATGATATCATTCTGATGTTGGTTTTTTGTTAATGTGCCGTACGGTATGTGGACTTGAGTTGTGAGTGAATAAGCAGAACAGGGAATTTGTAGGAGCAACGTTGTGATTACAACAAAAGTAACGAAGAAACCAAAGCTCTCAGCGCCTCCGATTAAGAATGATCAAAACGAACGGGCAAAAAGCGACAAAGAGATAGCAAACGTTTTCGCGGATTACCTGGAGAACACATTTAAACCTTTTGATGGGCAAGTACTCAACCGAATTTTAAATATAAGTTCTAACTCAAGCGAAAATTACATTGTAATATGTTTTTAATATAAAAGAAAAAGACTTGTGTATTGTCGGAGAGATGATTTAATAATAATGAATTTTATTTGTTATAATGTGTTCATACTTAAAACTATGCTGACTCCATATTCACACATTTGTGGAGTCAGCAAAAGAATAATATCAAATGCGAAAAAAGAATAATATAAACACGATATGCAATGCGCGTTGTTCATTGCATATCGTGGGAAGATTATGGTGTGCTGATGTGCACAATGTCGACGTATCAAGTGACGAGTGGTATTCGTCACTTGACCCGTGCATACACTATGTGCACATAAACACACTACACCTCCCTTCTTTAAGGAAATAACGTAATTACATGGAGTTATTTAATTGTACATAAATTTTAATGATTAACAAATTAAAAATTAATATATTTTTATTTCATATATTTTAATTATTACATCATTTTTTTTTTTGTCAGTAATATTTGATTTATTATTTATTTATTTTATTTTTCTTATTATTTTTTTTTTTGCTTACAGAAATTATCTTTTTTTTTTTGTAAATATATTGATAAAAAAAAACTCGAAAAATGTATGTTTAATAAAAATTTTAGTGAAGGAGAACAAATATTAAACATTATTAAAAAAAAAACAAATTTGTTGTTTCTATTTCATTAAAATTCTTAAGTATTATATATTTTTAATCTATTCTTATGTACTTTCTGCTTTTTGTTTTTATTTGTTTTTATAATTATATTATTATTGTTTTTAATTTCTACGACCTCGAAGGGGCCTAAATAAACGGGATCCAACTTATGACCTGATTCGTTTCTTAGCATAACTTTATCTCCTAACTTTAAATCGAGACTAACTATTTTTTTATCGTAATAATCTTTATTTTTAGCTTTATTTACTTCTAATAGTATTTTAGCTCTCTTATATGCCGTTTCTAATCTAAATTTTACTTCCTTAGCATAGTCATCTACGTTATATATAGGATCTATCCTATCTATTGAATTAAATTCTATTGGTAAGTTACTTTGCTTACCATAAACAAGTTCGTATGGACAATAATTATGTGCCATAGATGGTGTCGTGTTGAAACAGTAAACGAAGAATGGAAGCCAAACATCCCAATCTGTTTTGTCAACGGATATATAGGAACGAATATATTCGTTAAAAGTTCTATGGCTCCTTTCTACTGTTCCAACGGTTTGGTGGTGATGTGCTGTAGACGTTATATTGTCTACTTTTAAATATTTGCACAAGTCGTTTATAATAGAATTTTTGTATTCTGTTCCCATGTCCGTAATGAACGTCTTCATTGGACCGTACTTCAGAATAAAAGATTCAAATATTGCTTTTGCAATCGTTTTTGCGTTTTTATTTGCAACTGGAATGGCTACTAAATATTTTGTGAGGTCACAAATTAAAGTGACTGCATACTCGTTTCCATTCTCTGATCGAGGTAAAGGACCAATTGTATCAACTATTACCTTGTCAAAAGCATATGTGGGTGTATCTGTTTTTATCAGTGGTGTTTTCGTATGTTTAGTTGTTTTCGACGTCAGGCATTTGTGGCATCTTTTTATGTGTTCTTTAATATGACGAGTCATATTTTTCCAATAAAAGTGTCTTTTTATTTTTGCTAGCGTTTTAGTTATTCCTGTATGACCTCCTGTTATTGGATCGTCATGGTACGTAAACAGTATTGCTTCTTGATCTTTTTCATTTTTTATTTGGGTCACCGGCTTGAGTAGCGCTACTCGTAATGATTTTAATATTTTGTTGCCCATATTTTTGAAAGATTCAATTGAAATTAATTCAAATATCTTTTCGCATGGTGCCACTTTTAGTTTTTTGATTTTTAATATACCGGCTTCTTTTTCGAGCCTTTGGAAGAACTGACCTAAATCGAGAGTTCCATTGGTATATAAATCTCTAACTACAATTCTTGCTATAATTTTGTTCCCACGTTTAAATAAACATAAGGAATCTGTTATTCGCAAGGTCACTACTTTTCGTACTTCGTCATTAAAAATGACTTCAAATACTTTGGGCTTAGAAGCAATGTCAAGAGATTGCTTATGCAAATCTACTTGTTTTTCTCCTGCGCAGGATTTTTTCTGTTTACTTTGGTGCCTGGTAGTGACTTTCAGGACTTTAGCTTGTAAGTCTTTGAGCTCGGATATTGTTATCCTAGACAGGGCATCTGCCACGAAATTGTCTTTTCCCTTTAGGTATTCAACCGTGAAGTCATACTCTTCTAATTCTAGCCTCATGCGTGTTAACTTTGAGCTGGGGTTTGTCATGGAGAATAAATACGTGAGTGGTCTGTGATCTGTTTTAACTATGAAGTGTTTGCCATATATATATGGTCGAAAATGTGTTATTGCCCAGTGAATGGCTGTGAGCTCTTGTTCTGTTGTGCTTTTATTGCTTTCACCTTTTGTGAATGAACGTGATGCATAAGCTATTGGGAGTTGAATTCCGTTATGGTTTTGGGTTAGAACCGCTCCACATGCTTGTTTACTTGCATCAGTTATTATGCAAAATTCTTTTTTAAAATCTGGGTATTGTAATAGGGTTGGTTCAACTAATTTATTTTTCAAATATTGAAATGCTTTTTGGCAATCATCTGTCCACACAAAAGGAATATTCTTTTTACATAACCTCGTTATGTGCCGTGAATAGTCGGCGAAGTTTTTAATAAATCGTCTGTAATAGTTGCAGAATGCAACGAATCGTCTAGCGCTATCCACGTCGTGTGGGACTGGATAACTTTTGATGACGTCATATTTTTTGTCATCTGGAAATACTCCTTTATCTGTGCATTTATGACCCAGAAAAGTCACTTCATGCATAAAAAATGAACATTTTTTTGGATGCAATTTTAAATTGTATTTTCTACATATGTTAAAAACATTTGCTAGATTTTTAAGCATATGTTTTTCGGAACAGCCTATAACCATAAGGTCGTCCATGTAGAGAAATGCTTGTGAAGGTTCAAGTCCAGAGAATGCTATGGTCATCATTCTCTGGAATGAATTTGGCGCTATTTTTAAACCAAAAGGTAGTCGCGTAAAACGATATGAGCCATTGCTCGTTGAAAAAGACGTTAAATTTCTGGAACTTTCTTCTAGTTCGATTTGATGAAAACCTGACATTAAATCGAGGCATGAAAAATATTTTGCTCGACCCAATTGATCAAGGATGTCATCAATTCTTGGGAGTGGAAATTTATCAGATAAAAGTTTTTTATTCAATTGACGATAGTCGATTACTAATCGCCATTTTTTTTCTTCGGAACCCGGTAGGGCTTTCTTGGGGACTAGTAAAAGCGGGCTATTATATTCAGATACAGACGGTTCGATTATTTTGTCGTGTATCAATTTTTTAACTTGTTTTTGAATTTCTTCAACATGACTATGAGGACTTCGGTAGTTCTTTATATATACTGGTTCGCTATCTTTCAATCTCAAGTTTTGCTTATAAAAATTATTTGTGGTTATGGATTCGGTTTCCAATCCAAATACATCACTATATTCGGTGCATACTTCTGTTAATTGTTTTTTGAATTGGGGCGGAAAATTTTTCTTTAGTTGATTTATGACTGATTCTGTTCTAATATTTCGATTAGTGTGGACCACATCATAGTTTGAGAGTGGTTCATATTTTAAGTTATTTAAACTGGCCAGTTGGTTAGTATCGGTTGTATTTAATAGACGAACTAATGCAAATTGTGATGTTGCTATTGCATTTGCAACATAAATGCCATGTTTTATTTCTTGGTTGGGAATAAAAATGAGGTCTTCTGTTGTTTTTATTTCAATTTTTCTTATTACTTGTGATCTTGCTGGTAGAAGTAGTGAATTATTACCACAACTATATGTTATTGGAACATAAATCGGAAAATTTAAATTATTGGGTCTGATTATAAACCAATCTTCAGTTGGTTTGAAGTCTAATTTGCAGTTAAATTGTTTTATAAAATCCATACCTATGATTCCATCACATGGTATTGTAAAATTTGAATTTACTATATGGAAATTGTGTGGGATGATGTATTTATCTGTTTGAAGCTCTATTGGGGCTAGACCTTGGGATTTTACTATTCCCTGGCCTATTCCTTGGATACTTATAATCTTGTCATTTTGGACGTCTTGGTAAAAATCAGAATCTTCTTTTAGAAGTGAAATATCTGCACCTGTGTCTATTAGGAATGTGAGTTTATGTTTAGTAAATACATTTATAAATGACACGAAAATATTGAGATTAAAATTGATAGCATGGACCTTTGTATTTATAAATTGTTTCCTAAAGGGTCTTGGCAGTTTTCCGAGTTACTTTGAGTAATTCGAACATTATTGTGTTCGTTATTATTATTATGGCCACGGTACGAGTTACCACGGCCTCTAAAGTTGCCTCTAGATCGGCCATTTCCCCTGTAATTGTTTTGGTTATTGCGGTAGCGATTATTGTGATGATTACCTCTTCCGTGGTAATTTCCACGATAGCCTCTATTATTGGTTTGCTTGTAAAACAAAACAGTATTAGAATGTCCGGTTGCATCTGTGCAACTATTAACGAATTTGGACATGGCCTCATTCATATCGCTGAATGTGCCAGCCTGCATTATAAGTTTTACCTTATCAATAGAACAATTTTGTGTCATAGCCTTGACAGCGAGCGTTGTGCTGTATTTAGCAGCTAAATCAGAAGCTAAACCATCGTTGATATAGGCTCCTTCTAAACACTTCGTCAATTTTTCTATTTCTTGGACATATTGATTTGCTGTCTTATTTTTTTGTTGTAGATTTAGTAATTTCGCAGAAATTACATCTACTGAATCTCCTTTTACTTTTGCATTTAGTTTTTCAACTATCTCAACTATCGTTTGTTCATTACTTATTAGATTTCTAGCATGTCCCTTTAGTTTGGTCTTTATGAGACTAATTGCTGATACTTCGTGTGCTCCTTTTAAGGAATCAATAAGGAGAAGGGCATCTTTGAAGCTTTGTAAATTTTCTGCCTTTCCATCAAACTCAGGTAAGAGTGATGAGGCAAGTTTAAGAAATTCTACTAAAGTTTGGGCCATTTTTTCCTTGATTTTTATAATTGGTTGTGGGAATTCATCCAGTGTTTCAATTTCACTGTCAGATTCTGTATTTACTACTGGTTTTGATTCGTCTAAACTTTCTATTTGATTTTCATTAAACTCAGCGTGAAGCTCTAATTCATCTGGGACATGTATTTCAATTTCCCATTTAATGCTAATATTTTTTAACTTAGTGTTAAGTGTTTTTAAAAGCTTCCTACAATCTTTTTCATGATCAGCTGTCAATTCGTTTTTGTATGCGTTGAAAACATTGACAATACTATTGTAATGGGATATTAGTGTTTTAATATGGTTTTTTAATGTATCTACTCTTATTGTTGTATTTTTGTTAATACATTTGTAAGATTTTTGGAAATTGTCTTTAAAACCGTTTATTTTTATTGCTAATATTTTCCATTCCATTTTAAATTTTATCTAAGTCGTTTGCTCGGCTTATGTAGCGTTTTTTAAGTGTACGCTTATACAACAGATAAAATTTAAGAATTAAGTTTACTGCCGTGAGGACAACCAATAAAGAAATGAGCATAGTTTGTGTTTCTAAGTGTGGGGTTGTATCCATCACGTCAACAACATTTAACACATTTGCTGTGCTATCCTTTACTTTGGAGGTTTTACCTCCCATTTTAAATTAATGCTTAAACCTCAATGACTTTAAACAGAAGAAGCAATACCGAGCAAAGATTCCATATAATCTTTGTTACAATTATTCTAGACTTGCAAAGAGTATTTGAGACGATTGACTATATTTTGTTTAAAAAAAAAAAAACAGAACGGCAGAAGAATGCATCAAATTTCTTTTAGAAGTAATTAAATATTGGATTTTCGATGTTTTGTACAATAAACAGATTAGTTCAATATATTTACAATAAACAGATTAGTTCAATAGATTTAAGCTTCATATATAACAATTAACACACATTTTTTTCACGATGAATTATAAAAATATATTACCATTGCTGGGCTGGATTGATTTGATCATCATCATTTGATTGCTGGGCAGCTATGATTTGAAGATTATTGTTGTTTCGTTTTCTGAGTTTAGCTGAGGTCGGAGGTCCACACAGATGGCGATAGTGGTCTGTCAACTTCCGAATGATCACTTTCTAATGAATGTATATCACGAGTTATTTTGTCGTAAAAGGAAGTTTTGTTCGTTCCCAATTAAAAATGATGAAGAAATACGAGGTGTTGGTTAGTGGTAGATGAAAGGCAAACATGTTCGTATCACTTTTACGCTTTCCGAGCACATCATATCATTATTTACTTTTCAACTGATTTTAGGAGGCAAACATGTTCGTCGTGGTGGTGGATGAAAGGGTATTTTCTATCCAAAGATGGTTCCTCTTTTTATTTGTAATCAAAATGCGCACTTCACAAATAATTGGACAAGCGATTTGCCGGCTTGATATTTTTAAAACGCACAATGTTCCGATGTGTTTTATGTTTTTTTTTTTTTTTTTTTTTAATAATTTAAAATAAAGACATTTTTGGATTGAATTAAGTTAATAAAACAACAACAACAGAAAAAAAAACTTATTTTTAATATGGACAGAATCACTGTCACGGTCGCCATGTAATATGTTTTTAATATAAAAGAAAAAGACTTGTGTATTGTCGGAGAGATGATTTAATAATAATGAATTTTATTTGTTATAATGTGTTCATACTTAAAACTATGCTGACTCCATATTCACACATTTGTGGAGTCAGCAAAAGAATAATATCAAATGCGAAAAAAGAATAATATAAACACGATATGCAATGCGCGTTGTTCATTGCATATCGTGGGAAGATTATGGTGTGCTGATGTGCACAATGTCGACGTATCAAGTGACGAGTGGTATTCGTCACTTGACCCGTGCATACACTACAACATAACAAGAAATGTTTTCCTTGTCGAATTAAGTAGAGAAATAAGAAAGCTTAAGTATAAGAAAGCTCCGGGATATGACCTAATTACGGTCGAAGTTCTGAAAATGCTTCCTCGCAAAGGGTTAATTAATCTTTTTTATATAATAAATGCCACTCTAAGGCTAAAGTACGTTCCGAGCCAATTGAATGCTGCGGAAGTTGTAATGGTTCTCAAACCAGGAAAAGCATCACATGATAAGAAATCTTATAGACCTATTTCGCTTCTGCACGTAATATCAAAGGTCTTTGAAAGAATATTACTTCTGCGCCTGCAGCCAATAATGGAAGAAAAGCGGATAATACCTGAACATCAGTTCGGATTTAGAAGCAAGCATTCGACAATTGACCAAGTGCATACGATCACTGACGTCATTGAGAAAACTCTTGAAGAAAAGAAAATTTGTTCGGCGGTCTTCCTAGACGTGTCGCAAGCTTTTGATAAGTTTAAATTAAGACAAATTCTGCATAAAGCACTTTATACGTTTCAAAAACATATCTAGAAAATAGACTTTTTAGAGTAAGACATGGAAACGATTACTCGGATCTCAAAGAAATAGTGGGGTACCACAGGGAAGTGCTTAGGTCCAATATTTACACGTGATATACCTCAAACAGAAGACACTATCGTAGCCACGTTTGCTGACGACACTGCAATACTAGCAGTGGGCCAAACGATAAATGATTCTACGACAAAATTACAAAAAGCTCTGAATAATGCCAATGATTGGTCAAAAACATGGCGGATATCGCTCAACGAAGATCAGGCCATGTAGATTTTACGTATAAGAAAATTAATAGATTACCGGTATTTGTTAATACGGTTCAAGTTCCGTTTCCTAACGAAGCAAAACATCTCGGAATGACTCTAGACGCGAAATTAAAGTGGAAACCGCATGTTAAAAAGAAATGCTAAGAGTTAAATAATTAACTCAGAGATATGTACTGGTTGTTCGGGAAACACCCTTAGACCAAGTATCGAAAACAAGCTAATTTTGTACTGTCTGGACTTACGGTATAAAACTCTGTGGTTGTACGCGAGATTCTAATTTAAATACCTTACAAACATTTGAAAATAAACTACTAAGATCATTTGTAAGCGCACCTCGGTACATTAGAAACGAAGATCTCTACAGAGATCTCGGGATTCCCACGGTTCGCGATGAAATAAAAAATTTTGCTCGAAATCATAGAAAACGACACTGCAATAGTACTACGAGTATAATCGAAATTATCGATGAGACGAATTTAGTACGCCGCCTGCGAAGGACAAAGCCTTCCGATCTGGTGCACTAAACGAGAATCTGCTTTAAATTCGCGGTATAAGAAAGAACTATCACCGGATAGTTACCTGCAACACGTTAATTAAATTCGTTAAAAATAAATTGCTAGATAAATTTCAACTTAATTGCAATCGGGAGGAGGAGGTGTTTTTAGTGCAGTAAGAATCTCACACGCGTTTTTCGGTACTCATAGAGCCTTTTGAAGGTTTTACACCTACCCACGGGAAAAAAATTCTAATGTTAACCCCATTTTTCCCAGTGGTATTTAAAAAAAAAAAAAAAAAACTGAAACTGATTAGGCATTACCACACTAAATACAAATTTTAATGACAAAATCTTTGCTTGAAACTGAACAAAGGAACTCTTTTGAAATTATGTATTACACACAATATATAAAAAAAATGTGATATGCTCTGCCAATTGCGTAACATCAAAATCAGTTTTTTTTTAAATTTTCTTACATTGAATGTCTGTTATATATGTTTGTTCCTTATTTAATACACATTATTTTTCTTTGCTTAAGTTTGTTTTAGTTATTTAAACTTTTGTTGCTCTTATTCAATTAATTTATATACATGTTCATTTATATTTTACTTTTAAGTGATAAATTAAATGATTTGAAGTACAAACCCTAAAAATATATTAATAAAGTTATATTAGTAATATAATGGGCAATGTTTTTTTTTGCGTACTCCCCACGAACACGAAATACTGCCCTCTCATTCTCTGAAATACTCCTCTTCAAATTTTTACAATTGCAGCGCAGCCTACAAGTGGTTTAGGTAACATTAGACGGGTCTTAAAAGGCGTGTAATACTGTGAAGACCACAACAAACGATGTACACCATAAACTTTTCCCACAGTGTCATTGATGTGCGTGTCCCACGTTGTTGAAGAGTATGCCACGGTTCTTAGCAGATGGTGTGAAAGCGATCGATATGCCATTTAAATATATGCTAGCAAAATAATCAAGGTTCAAAAGCTTTTTAATTATGACGGTACACTTTGACTTAAAAGGATTGAGGAAAAGTCCGTTCCGATCGGACCAATATGAGATATCTTAGAGGTCTCTGTTTATGGCATATGCACAATCCTCGATAAGCCCAAGAGTACGGCTTTTGTAAAGCTGAACACAATGTTGTGCCACGTAGACTCTAAATGTAGGCTACATGATTGTCTACATGTAGACAATTCAACGTAGACAATTGTCGACATAAATTTGTCGACAATGTAGACAATATAGACATTCGTGAAACCACCATAATTCATAAGTTTGCCTACTAAAATTTATCAAGCCACAAAACATAAATGTTTTTAAAAAAGAACCAAGTTCTTCTAAAATACAAAAACATGTGTAAGAAAGAAATAGTCGTCAAAAAAATCATTTGATCTAAATCTGAACGTATAGGTACCTAGTCCTATGTTTATAGACATTTTAGTTTCAAATATTTTAATTAGAGATAAGATATCAAAAACTTTAAGTAATGTGACAAATCTGTTATGGATAAACCTACTCACTAAGATTTAATAGTTCCAGTGAATAACTTCACTGGTTTACTACTTCTACTGTTCAAGTTTTGAAAGCCTTCTAATAATTGAGGAATTTAGTCATAATATTAAAAAATGTCGGTAAACCTTGCAAATTTGTCCAGTAATCAAATGATTAACTGAAAATTTCTCACATACATAATTTGGAGTTATTTATTTTCCCATTTAATCCTTCATTTATAGGTTTTGCTCTGATAAAATAGTTTAATGTCGAACAGGAACACCCCCTAAGCTCAAAAGATCATCATTCTACGTGAAAATACTCCTTATAATTGATACAAAAATCTGAGTTAAGCACGACATACCAAGCTACAAGAAAGCGATAAAAAAAACTATCTCATCAGACTCAAAACATCAAGATCCTTATTTTGCATTTTCCTAAAAGATGGGACCGACTACCGCGTATCTTGATTAAATTTATATATAAATAAAAACAATTTTTTTGTTTCGAGGATGAGGAACCCTTGGAGTTTAACGACATTGAGGAATTCTACGTAGAAGGGCCCTGAGACTCATATTCGCTTGAAAGATCCCCAACTGAGAGCGCGTTTGCAGCTGTTGGAAATACTACAGAAGATCCAATAGTCAATGGGTCTTGTTTCTATAATTAAAAAAAATTAAGATTTACTAAGACTTAAACCCCTTTTTTTACTTACTTGGTTATTATTAACAATTAATTCCAATTTTATATTGTTAATGATATAATGATATCAATACTAATACACATACAATATTTTACAAAATTCCTTTTTTCACATATTTACATATATTCGACCCGAAAGTCATATTGAAATTGCTAAACGCCACTTTTTAGAAGATTCTAAGTAGAATCAAGGCGTATCAAATCATTTTCTAGGATAAATGGGGTATGCGCGTCGGCGCCTTACAATGTAGGATGGACAGAGGCTTAAGTTGAAATCTTCTTTCCTAATTCCAAAAGAAACCATGTCTCCGAAATTAACGTTTGTAGCTTGTTGATGACTTATTCGGGTCCCATTGAGATAACTGCAGTTAGAATATTCACAGTCTTTGATTGTGAGCCTGTCATCGCTTGTATCTATTTCAATTATCGCATGAATAATGGAAACTATTTCAGTGGGAATGGTTATTCTGTTCGGATAGCCGTTGCCAATCTTAGTAAACCCTTTTCGTAGAGGAATTTCTGTGTTGGACACTATGTTATGCAATAACCAGTACGAATCTGGTGTATAGTCTATAGATTCCATTCTGAGGTTAAGGAAAACGAGAGAAAAGAGTAATTATTTTTTTTTTTTTTTTTTTTTATAGTTTAATCTATAAATTTCATAATGTTATTGTTATGAACTACTTTTGCTTTCTTGTGTATTTTGAGAACGGTATTTTCATCAATTAATATCTCAAGAACCTCGTATGGACCCTCCCAAAGGAATGAAAATTTATTTTTCCTAGTATGGTTTTTTTAAAAGAACCTTTTCGCCTACATTAATATTTTTGGGTCTGGCTGTTTTGTCATACTGGGTTTTTGAGATTATTTTCTTTTTACCTAGAGCTTCATTTGCTACTTGATAACCGTGTCGCAATCTAGATTTGAGCTCGTTAGCGTAGTTTTCATAAGTATATATAGTCTTCCGGTTTTGAGAGAATGTGCTAGGAATATTCATAAGGCGTGTAACCTGTACTGCTATGTGGTGTAGTGTTATACACGAACATTGCATATGGAGTCCATGTATCCCATGTTAATTGATCTCGATTGACGTAGTGTCGAAGATACTCGGCGAGGGTTTTATGACTACGTTGAAGTGCTCTATTGGTTTGAGGGTGATAGGGTGATGTGTTAAGTTTTTTAATTTTTAATAAAGCGCATAATTCTTTGAACATGGTACTTAGGAAATTAGTACCTTGGTCAGTCAGAAGCGTAGTAGGGGAACCGTGTCGGCATATTATATTTTCTGAAAAAACTCGTGCTACTGTTGAAGCTTCTGCATTCGGGATAGGAAAAGCCTCTGAAAATTTAGAGAGATCATCCTGAAATGTTAGTAGATACTTTTGATTATTATAGCTAACTGGCAGTGGACCAACTATATCTAAGGCTACTCTTTCAAAAGGCCGCGAACTAGTTGCCGTAATTTTCATAGGTACTGGAGGATTCTTTTTACTTTTGTTTAATTGGCAAGATGAGCATTTTTGTATGTGTTGGATTATGTCTTTCCTCATATTAGACCAGTAATAGTTTTGCCTTATTCGTTTAAGTGTTCGTGACACGCCTTGATGACCGCCAAAGGGTGAGTCATGATAATCAAAGATCACTTTTTCTATAAGCTCGGGGTCGTTTAGAATGATCCTTTCGTTAGTATATAGATAAATCTGCAGATCTTCTTTTTCAAATATTTTTTTTAGTAAAATTTTGAATGTGTTCTTGGTGTTGATACCCAAATTTGGTAGTGATAAACCAATTGCTCTAAAATTTGATATTTGTGTCTCTTCCTTTATAGTCGTTAGGAATTTTTCTGTGATTCGTTCATCGTTAGTACCTCTGATGGGTATAGGAAGTATGACAACAACACCAAAGTTCGTTTTGAGACTCTTACCTATGTCTGGTTTAATAAAATTTGGTAGTAATTCTTGGAGTATTTTTTCGTCTGCAGAATCTATTAAGGGCAAGATTATGTTCTTACTTGAAAGTTCCTTATCATGGTGTATATTACCAATTTTCTCAGTTAAAATAAAACTAGAAACTCTTTGCAAATCGTCTTGCGTTTGTTGTTGTGATTGGATTTCATCTATTTTTGTAGAATCTTTAAAGCGTTGTTTTTGGTTCCTGGTAAGTACCATTACTTTTTCGTTTGGCTCAATTGGTATTCGACTGAGAGCGTCAGCATTTGAGTTTATTTATCCCGGTTTATATATTATTTGATATTCATATTCATCCAGCAATATTCTCCACCGAGCGAGTCTTGACGTTAGGTCTTTGAGGTTCATAAGCCATTGTAATGGTTTATGATCTGTACTCGTACATATTTTAAATCTTCTTCCGTAGATGTAAGGGCGAAATTTTTTAAGGGCGTAAACAATTGCTAGTAATTCCTTCTCCGTAGTGCTGTATCGAGTTTCAGCGGTATTCAGAGTGTGGCTGACGTAAGAGATCGGTTTATCTTTTCCAATTTCTCCCTGTGACAAGACAGCGCCTAGTCCAATATCACTAGGGTCTATTGAAACTATGAAATCTTTTTTAAAATCAGGGTATGCTAAAACAGGAGGTTCTATGAGTTATATTTTTGGTTTGAAATGCTTCATCACAAAATGCATCCCATTTAAAGACTACGTTCTTTTTTAATAATTTTGTTAATGGTTTTGCTATGGTTGAAAAATTATTTATAAACCGCCGGTTATAACCTGTGAATCCAAAGAATGCTTTAATTCCTTTTTCGTTTTTGGGTGTGGGGTATGTTTTTGCTGCTTTAATTTTTTCGGGATCTGGTTTAAGTCCACTTTCAGAGATAATATGTCCGAGGTACATCAATTCTCTTTTCAGAAAATTACACTTGTCTCGTTGAAGTTTTAAGTTGTGTTGGCGTAAACGGTCAAATATTCTTATGAGCTTGGAGTTATGGTCAGTTAGATTGTATCCGTTAAGGACTATGTCATCTACATATACGAAACAGTCATATCCCTGTAAGCCAATCAGTACAGTGTTCATTAGGCGCTGGAAAGTTGCTGGTGCATTTTTAAAACCAAATGGCATGCGATTATATTCGTAGTGCCCATATGGGGTGCTGAAAGCGGTTTTGCAGCGGTCTTCATCATCCATAAGGATCTGATGAAATCCGTTTGCAAGATCGGGGGTACTAAAGTATGTTGCTCCACCTAACTGATCTAAGATATCTGTTATGTTTGGTAAGGGATATGCATCGGCAATTGTTAGCTCATTAAGCTTACGAAAATCGACCACAACTCTCCATCGCTTATTGCCGTCGTTATCAGCTTTCTTCGGTACCAGGAGCAAAAGGGAATTCCAGGGGCTAGCACTGGGCTGAATAATTTTGTTTTGCAGCTTGTCGTTTACCTGATTGTGGATCTCGGTTTTTTGTGTGTCAGGGAGCCTGTACGGTCTGACAGACTGACAGAATGACAGACTGACAGACTGACAGACTGACAGACTGACAGACTGACAGACTGACAGACTGACAGACTGACAGACTGACAGACTGACAGACTGACAGACTGACAGACTGACAGACTGACAGACTGACAGACTGACAGACTGACAGACTGACAGACTGACAGACTGACAGACTGACAGACTGACAGACTGACAGACTGACAGACTGACAGACTGACAGACTGACAGACTGACAGACTGACAGACTGACAGACTGACAGACTGACAGACTGACAGACTGACAGACTGACAGACTGACAGACTGACAGACTGACAGACTGACAGACTGACAGACTGACAGACTGACAGACTGACAGACTGACAGACTGACAGACTGACAGACTGACAGACTGACAGACTGACAGACTGACAGACTGACAGACTGACAGACTGACAGACTGACAGACTGACAGACTGACAGACTGACAGACTGACAGACTGACAGACTGACAGACTGACAGACTGACAGACTGACAGACTGACAGACTGACAGACTGACAGACTGACAGACTGACAGACTGACACACTGACAGACTGACAGACTGACAGACTGACAGACTGACAGACTGACAGACTGACAGACTGACAGACTGACAGACTGACAGACTGACAGACTGACAGCCTGACAGACTGACAGACTGACAGACTGACAGACTGACAGACTGACAGACTGACAGACTGACAGACTGACAGACTGACAGACTGACAGACTGACAGACTGACAGACTGACAGACTGACAGACTGACAGACTGACAGACTGACAGACTGACAGACTGACAGACTGACAGACTGACAGACTGACAGACTGACAGACTGACAGACTGACAGACTGACAGACTGACAGACTGACAGACTGACAGACTGACAGACTGACAGACTGACAGACTGACAGACTGACAGACTGACAGACTGACAGACTGACAGACTGACAGACTGACAGACTGACAGACTGACAGACTGACAGACTGACAGACTGACAGACTGACAGACTGACAGACTGACAGACTGACAGACTGACAGACTGACAGACTGACAGACTGACAGACTGACAGACTGACAGACTGACAGACTGACAGACTGACAGACTGACAGACTGACAGACTGACAGACTGACAGACTGACAGACTGACAGACTGACAGACTGACAGACTGACAGACTGACAGACTGACAGACTGACAGACTGACAGACTGACAGACTGACAGACTGACAGACTGACAGACTGACAGACTGACAGACTGACAGACTGACAGACTGACAGACTGACAGACTGACAGACTGACAGACTGACAGACTGACAGACTGACAGACTGACAGACTGACAGACTGACAGACTGACAGACTGACAGACTGACAGACTGACAGACTGACAGACTGACAGACTGACAGACTGACAGACTGACAGACTGACAGACTGACAGACTGACAGACTGACAGACTGACAGACTGACAGACTGACAGACTGACAGACTGACAGACTGACAGACTGACAGACTGACAGACTGACAGACTGACAGACTGACAGACAGACAGACTGACAGACTGACAGACTGACAGACTGACAGACTGACAGACTGACAGACTGACTGACTGACAGACTGACAGACTGACAGACTGACAGACTGACAGACTGACAGACTGACAGACTGACAGACTGACAGACTGACAGACTGACAGACTGACAGACTGACAGACTGACAGACTGACAGACTGACAGACTGACAGACTGACAGACTGACAGACTGACAGACTGACAGACTGACAGACTGACAGACTGACAGACTGACAGACTGACAGACTGACAGACTGACAGACTGACAGACTGACAGACTGACAGACTGACAGACTGACAGACTGACAGACTGACAGACTGACAGACTGACAGACTGACAGACTGACAGACTGACAGACTGACAGACTGACAGACTGACAGACTGACAGACTGACAGACTGACAGACTGACAGACTGACAGACTGACAGACTGACAGACTGACAGACTGACAGACTGACAGACTGACAGACTGACAGACTGACAGACTGACAGACTGACAGACTGACAGACTGACAGACTGACAGACTGACAGACTGACAGACTGACAGACTGACAGACTGACAGACTGACAGACTGACAGACTGACAGACTGACAGACTGACAGACTGACAGACTGACAGACTGACAGACTGACAGACTGACAGACTGACAGACTGACAGACTGACAGACTGACAGACTGACAGACTGACAGACTGACAGACTGACAGACTGACAGACTGACAGACTGACAGACTGACAGACTGACAGACTGACAGACTGACAGACTGACAGACTGACAGACTGACAGACTGACAGACTGACAGACTGACAGACTGACAGACTGACAGACTGACAGACTGACAGACTGACAGACTGACAGACTGACAGACTGACAGACTGACAGACTGACAGACTGACAGACTGACAGACTGACAGACTGACAGACTGACAGACTGACAGACTGACAGACTGACAGACTGACAGACTGACAGACTGACAGACTGACAGACTGACAGACTGACAGACTGACAGACTGACAGACTGACAGACTGACAGACTGACAGACTGACAGACTGACAGACTGACAGACTGACAGACTGACAGACTGACAGACTGACAGACTGACAGACTGACAGACTGACAGACTGACAGACTGACAGACTGACAGACTGACAGACTGACAGACTGACAGACTGACAGACTGACAGACTGACAGACTGACAGACTGACAGACTGACAGACTGACAGACTGACAGACTGACAGACTGACAGACTGACAGACTGACAGACTGACAGACTGACAGACTGACAGACTGACAGACTGACAGACTGACAGACTGACAGACTGACAGACTGACAGACTGACAGACTGACAGACTGACAGACTGACAGACTGACAGACTGACAGACTGACAGACTGACAGACTGACAGACTGACAGACTGACAGACTGACAGACTGACAGACTGACAGACTGACAGACTGACAGACTGACAGACTGACAGACTGACAGACTGACAGACTGACAGACTGACAGACTGACAGACTGACAGACTGACAGACTGACAGACTGACAGACTGACAGACTGACAGACTGACAGACTGACAGACTGACAGACTGACAGACTGACAGACTGACAGACTGACAGACTGACAGACTGACAGACTGACAGACTGACAGACTGACAGACTGACAGACTGACAGACTGACAGACTGACAGACTGACAGACTGACAGACTGACAGACTGACAGACTGACAGACTGACAGACTGACAGACTGACAGACTGACAGACTGACAGACTGTCAGTCTGACAGTCTGTCAGTCTGTCAGTCTGTCAGTCTGTCAGTCTGTCAGTCTGTCAGTCTGTCAGTCTGTCAGTCTGTCAGTCTGTCAGTCTGTCAGTCTGTCAGTCTGTCAGTCTGTCAGTCTGTCAGTCTGTCAGTCTGTCAGTCTGTCAGTCTGTCAGTCTGTCAGTCTGTCAGTCTGTCAGTCTGTCAGTCTGTCAGTCTGTCAGTCTGTCAGTCTGTCAGTCTGTCAGTCTGTCAGTCTGTCAGTCTGTCAGTCTGTCAGTCTGTCAGTCTGTCAGTCTGTCAGTCTGTCAGTCTGTCAGTCTGTCAGTCTGTCAGTCTGTCAGTCTGTCAGTCTGTCAGTCTGTCAGTCTGTCAGTCTGTCAGTCTGTCAGTCTGTCAGTCTGTCAGTCTGTCAGTCTGTCAGTCTGTCAGTCTGTCAGTCTGTCAGTCTGTCAGTCTGTCAGTCTGTCAGTCTGTCAGTCTGTCAGTCTGTCAGTCTGTCAGTCTGTCAGTCTGTCAGTCTGTCAGTCTGTCAGTCTGTCAGTCTGTCAGTCTGTCAGTCTGTCAGTCTGTCAGTCTGTCAGTCTGTCAGTCTGTCAGTCTGTCAGTCTGTCAGTCTGTCAGTCTGTCAGTCTGTCAGTCTGTCAGTCTGTCAGTCTGTCAGTCTGTCAGTCTGTCAGTCTGTCAGTCTGTCAGTCTGTCAGTCTGTCAGTCTGTCAGTCTGTCAGTCTGTCAGTCTGTCAGTCTGTCAGTCTGTCAGTCTGTCAGTCTGTCAGTCTGTCAGTCTGTCAGTCTGTCAGTCTGTCAGTCTGTCAGTCTGTCAGTCTGTCAGTCTGTCAGTCTGTCAGTCTGTCAGTCTGTCAGTCTGTCAGTCTGTCAGTCTGTCAGTCTGTCAGTCTGTCAGTCTGTCAGTCTGTCAGTCTGTCAGTCTGTCAGTCTGTCAGTCTGTCAGTCTGTCAGTCTGTCAGTCTGTCAGTCTGTCAGTCTGTCAGTCTGTCAGTCTGTCAGTCTGTCAGTCTGTCAGTCTGTCAGTCTGTCAGTCTGTCAGTCTGTCAGTCTGTCAGTCTGTCAGTCTGTCAGTCTGTCAGTCTGTCAGTCTGTCAGTCTGTCAGTCTGTCAGTCTGTCAGTCTGTCAGTCTGTCAGTCTGTCAGTCTGTCAGTCTGTCAGTCTGTCAGTCTGTCAGTCTGTCAGTCTGTCAGTCTGTCAGTCTGTCAGTCTGTCAGTCTGTCAGTCTGTCAGTCTGTCAGTCTGTCAGTCTGTCAGTCTGTCAGTCTGTCAGTCTGTCAGTCTGTCAGTCTGTCAGTCTGTCAGTCTGTCAGTCTGTCAGTCTGTCAGTCTGTCAGTCTGTCAGTCTGTCAGTCTGTCAGTCTGTCAGTCTGTCAGTCTGTCAGTCTGTCAGTCTGTCAGTCTGTCAGTCTGTCAGTCTGTCAGTCTGTCAGTCTGTCAGTCTGTCAGTCTGTCAGTCTGTCAGTCTGTCAGTCTGTCAGTCTGTCAGTCTGTCAGTCTGTCAGTCTGTCAGTCTGTCAGTCTGTCAGTCTGTCAGTCTGTCAGTCTGTCAGTCTGTCAGTCTGTCAGTCTGTCAGTCTGTCAGTCTGTCAGTCTGTCAGTCTGTCAGTCTGTCAGTCTGTCAGTCTGTCAGTCTGTCAGTCTGTCAGTCTGTCAGTCTGTCAGTCTGTCAGTCTGTCAGTCTGTCAGTCTGTCAGTCTGTCAGTCTGTCAGTCTGTCAGTCTGTCAGTCTGTCAGTCTGTCAGTCTGTCAGTCTGTCAGTCTGTCAGTCTGTCAGTCTGTCAGTCTGTCAGTCTGTCAGTCTGTCAGTCTGTCAGTCTCTGTCAATCTGTCATTCTGTCAGTCTGTCAGTCTGTCAGTCTGTCAGTCTGTCAGTCTGTCAGTCTGTCAGTCTGTCAGTCTGTCAGTCTGTCAGTCTGTCAGTCTGTCAGTCTGTCAGTCTGTCAGTCTGTCAGTCTGTCAGTCTGTCAGTCTGTCAGTCTGTCAGTCTGTCAGTCTGTCAGTCTGTCAGTCTGTCAGTCTGTCAGTCTGTCAGTCTGTCAGTCTGTCAGTCTGTCAGTCTGTCAGTCTGTCAGTCTGTCAGTCTGTCAGTCTGTCAGTCTGTCAGTCTGTCAGTCTGTCAGTCTGTCAGTCTGTCAGTCTGTCAGTCTGTCAGTCTGTCAGTCTGTCAGTCTGTCAGTCTGTCAGTCTGTCAGTCTGTCAGTCTGTCAGTCTGTCAGTCTGTCAGTCTGTCAGTCTGTCAGTCTGTCAGTCTGTCAGTCTGTTCAGTCTGTCAGTCTGTCAGTCTGTCAGTCTGTCAGTCTGTCAGTCTGTCAGTCTGTCAGTCTGTCAGTCTGTCAGTCTGTCAGTCTGTCAGTCTGTCAGTCTGTCAGTCTGTCAGTCTGTCAGTCTGTCAGTCTGTCAGTCTGTCAGTCTGTCAGTCTGTCAGTCTGTCAGTCTGTCAGTCTGTCAGTCTGTCAGTCTGTCAGTCTGTCAGTCTGTCAGTCTGTCAGTCTGTCAGTCTGTCAGTCTGTCAGTCTGTCAGTCTGTCAGTCTGTCAGTCTGTCAGTCTGTCAGTCTGTCAGTCTGTCAGTCTGTCAGTCTGTCAGTCTGTCAGTCTGTCAGTCTGTCAGTCTGTCAGTCTGTCAGTCTGTCAGTCTGTCAGTCTGTCAGTCTGTCAGTCTGTCAGTCTGTCAGTCTGTCAGTCTGTCAGTCTGTCAGTTGTCAGTCTGTCAGTCTGTCAGTCTGTCAGTCTGTCAGTCTGTCAGTCTGTCAGTCTGTCAGTCTGTCAGTCTGTCAGTCTGTCAGTCTGTCAGTCTGTCAGTCTGTCAGTCTGTCAGTCTGTCAGTCTGTCAGTCTGTCAGTCTGTCAGTCTGTCAGTCTGTCAGTCTGTCAGTCTGTCAGTCTGTCAGTCTGTCAGTCTGTCAGTCTGTCTTCTGTCAGTCTGTCAGTCTGTCAGTCTGTCAGTCTGTCAGTCTGTCAGTCAGTCTGTCGTCTGTCAGTCTGTCAGTCTGTCAGTCTGTCAGTCTGTCAGTCTGTCAGTCTGTCAGTCTGTCAGTCTGTCAGTCTGTCAGTCTGTCAGTCTGTCAGTCTGTCAGTCTGTCAGTCTGTCAGTCTGTCGTCTGTCAGTCTGTCAGTCTGTCAGTCTGTCAGTCTGTCAGTCTGTCAGTCTGTCAGTCTGTCAGTCTGTCAGTCTGTCAGTCTGTCAGTCTGTCAGTCTGTCAGTCTGTCAGTCTGTCAGTCTGTCAGTCTGTCAGTCTGTCAGTCTGTCAGTCTGTCAGTCTGTCAGTCTGTCAGTCTGTCAGTCTGTCAGTCTGTCAGTCTGTCAGTCTGTCAGTCTGTCAGTCTGTCAGTCTGTCAGTCTGTCAGTCTGTCAGTCTGTCAGTCTGTCAGTCTGTCAGTCTGTCAGTCTGTCAGTCTGTCAGTCTGTCAGTCTGTCAGTCTGTCAGTCTGTCAGTCTGTCAGTCTGTCAGTCTGTCAGTCTGTCAGTCTGTCAGTCTGTCAGTCTGTCAGTCTGTCAGTCTGTCAGTCTGTCAGTCTGTCAGTCTGTCAGTCTGTCAGTCTGTCAGTCTGTCAGTCTGTCAGTCTGTCAGTCTGTCAGTCTGTCAGTCTGTCAGTCTGTCAGTCTGTCAGTCTGTCAGTCTGTCAGTCTGTCAGTCTGTCAGTCTGTCAGTCTGTCAGTCTGTCAGTCTGTCAGTCTGTCAGTCTGTCAGTCTGTCAGTCTGTCAGTCTGTCAGTCTGTCAGTCTGTCAGTCTGTCAGTCTGTCAGTCTGTCAGTCTGTCAGTCTGTCAGTCTGTCAGTCTGTCAGTCTGTCAGTCTGTCAGTCTGTCAGTCTGTCAGTCTGTCAGTCTGTCAGTCTGTCAGTCTGTCAGTCTGTCAGTCTGTCAGTCTGTCAGTCTGTCAGTCTGTCAGTCTGTCAGTCTGTCAGTCTGTCAGTCTGTCAGTCTGTCAGTCTGTCAGTCTGTCAGTCTGTCAGTCTGTCAGTCTGTCAGTCTGTCAGTCTGTCAGTCTGTCAGTCTGTCAGTCTGTCAGTCTGTCATCTGTCAGTCTGTCAGTCTGTCAGTCTGTCAGTCTGTCAGTCTGTCAGTCTGTCAGTCTGTCAGTCTGTCAGTCTGTCAGTCTGTCAGTCTGTCAGTCTGTCAGTCTGTCAGTCTGTCAGTCTGTCAGTCTGTCAGTCTGTCAGTCTGTCAGTCTGTCAGTCAGTCTGTCAGTCTGTCAGTCTGTCAGTCTGTCAGTCTGTCAGTCTGTCAGTCTGTCAGTCTGTCAGTCTGTCAGTCTGTCAGTCTGTCAGTCTGTCAGTCTGTCAGTCTGTCAGTCTGTCAGTCTGTCAGTCTGTCAGTCTGTCAGTCTGTCAGTCTGTCAGTCTGTCAGTCTGTCAGTCTGTCAGTCTGTCAGTCTGTCAGTCTGTCAGTCTGTCAGTCTGTCAGTCTGTCAGTCTGT